>CP106715.1:23845869-25287119 GCA_025503065.1 Gossypium bickii
GAAAAATTACAACTCTCAAATAAGTCCAAAATTTAATATAAACCAAATGAACTAAGTTTAACTGTTTTATGATATAGTGGTCACCGCTGTGTCTCCACCGTACCAATCTGCCTAAGTCTGTGGGTCACCTAACAGAATAGACAAGCATATGTGAGTTTACGTAAACTCAGTGTGTAACCCAGCAGAATTAAACAAGTAAACCTACAGAAATATTTTAGACAGTCAAGTACAGAATCGGGCTTATGCCCATCCCACATACAGTTACAGAAACAGATGTGCAGATCAGATAACAGATTCAGATATGCAAAGTCCTACCCCCATCCTCAACACACCAACTTCGACCATCACACCATGTGGGGGTTAAAAATACCCACCCATCCCTACACACCATGTTGTGTCGTTACGACACGTATCAGATATAGTGTAGCCAAGCTGCCAGAATATAGGCAATGATCTCCATACAGAACACTTCCTCCACATATACATAAAACCCACCCCAAAACAGATGCACATATCAGATACAGAATTATCAGACTAAACATGCTCAATATGCTTTATACAAATAATAGTATAATCAGGCATACATTAGTATCCAAATCAGATTAGTATGGAAGACTTTCATAGCATACAGATGGGGGATTAATTAGCCCTTACTGACCCTACGGTAGATCCACAGTCGAACGGAGCGAATCGCGCGACCCTAGTGAATATTTTAGAATTATGGGACCACATGCCCTTGTGACTTGCCCTTGTGGGCTCACATGTCTGTGTGTCATGCCCCTGTGGGCCCATACGCCCAAATTGGCCTAGCCCGTGTGGCCTACACGGCCACACTTAAGCCACCAGACGGTCGTGTGCTGCGCACGACCATGCCTCCGTCGACCACACGGCCGTTTTCTCCCACACGGCCTACCACACGAGTGACCACACGCCCGTGTGGCGTCGATATTAATATTTTTCATCTTTTGCCGACGTTCATTTTTTCGCGTTTCAGGCACACACCTGGTATCGATTCGATGTGAAACCACTCCCAAGCCTTCAGAAACCTAAAAATAGAGTATCGCACACTTTTTAGCAACCAAATCACATGTCAATTGCGTTTAGCCCATAAACACAAAACTGACTTACCGCTTACAAAATGTCCACAACCTCAATTCAAGCCGTTGAAGAGCGATTACCCGCTCCAGCACCTTCTTTTAAACATGGAATCCATCACTTAGCCGTCAAATACTAACATTACTAGACCCCAACCAAAAGTGAAAGACTGAACAAGATCACTTACCAGTCGAAGCAGGGATCACAACCGCAATAGCGACGATTAACCGAGAAAATCCAACAGGAAATAGAAGACCACAAAGAATCGAAGAAGAGAAGGAAAAACTAAGAAAGAGAAAAGAGAAAGAAGGAACGTCAGAAAACGCAGAGAGAATTCTGGGAAATATAAAATAAAATAAAATTAGATAATTTAGGTAGTCCTTAACTTCCCACTATCACTTCGATCTCAACCACTACAACAATTTAATTCAACCAAAACTCTGTCTGAAAACCGAGCAAAATTAAATACCTACGCTAACTCAAAGATTCGAACACAAGACTTTCAACACACCCACTCCCTTACCACTCGAACCAGCAGACTCGTTCTGATATGGAATTACATGCATTTAAATAGAAGCCCACAGAACAGAGATAAGGCGAAAATCCAAAAATAACAAAACTTTTTAAAGGTAAAGCTTGAACTCAAGATCTCTCACACACACCCAGAGCACTTAACCACTGAAATACACATTTGCGTCAAATACTTACAATAAAAAAAAAAGAAGATCAGGGCGTTACAACTCTACCCTAATAGAAATTTTGACCTCAAAATTTACCTAATCAGAACAAATGAGGACACTGCTGACGCATCGAATCCTCGGGTTCCTACGTGGATTCCTCAGTGCCATGATTCCGCCACAGAACCTTCATAAACAGTATGGACTTCCTCCTCAAAACCTTAACATCACGATCCAAAATCTGAACTGGCTCCTCCTCGAAAGCTAAATCTGGTCTAACCTCGATCTTTTCAACAAAGACAACGTAAGATGGATTAGATTGATATCGCCTCAACATCGAAACGTGAAACATATCATGTATGCAGTCTAACTCTGGAGGTAGCTCCAACTGATAAGTGACCGGTCCTACACGTTTCAGAATTCGATACGGCCCAATGAACCTAGGGCTTAGCTTGCCCTTACGACCGAATCTCAAAACCTTCTTCTATGGAAAAACCTTAAAAAAGACGAAGTCCCCCACAGAATACTCAATATCACGCTTCTTCAGATCTACATACGATTTTTGTCTATCAGAAGCTACCTTCAGACGATTCCGAATCAGTCTAACCCTACCTTCGATCTTAGAAACCAACTCAGGACTAAAAGTTTGACGCTCACCTAACTCAGTCTAGCATAGCAGAATACGATATCTATGACCATACAGAGCCTCGCAAGATGCCATCTGGATGCTAGACTGGAAACTGTTATTGTAGGCAAACTTAGCTAACGGCATATAATCCTCCCAGCTACCTTGAAAATCAATTACACAACTCCGAAGCATATCCTCCAGTATCTGAATCACCCTCTCAGATTAACCATCGGTTTGAGAATGGAACGCAGTACTGAATTCCAATCTCGAACCCAAAGCCTCATACAACTTTTTCCAGAATCGAGACATGAAGCGAGGATCCCTATCATAAATGATTGAAATAGGTACCCTATGCAGTCTCACAATCTCCGAAATGTAAAGCTTCGCTAGCTTCTGCAGAGAATAGTTCGTCCAAACCAGAATGAAGTGAGCAAACTTGGTCAATCAGTCCACGATGACCCAAACAGAGTCCTTCTTAGTGGGTGTCAAGGGCAACCCTCTAACGAAGTCCATCACCACACGTTCCCATTTCCATAAGGGAATCTTAACTGGCTGCAACAAACCCGAAGGCAACTAATGCTCAACCTTAACTTGGCTGACATGTCAAACATCGAGCAATAGAACCAATAACATCAGACTTCAAACCCAGCTACCAGTACAGTTCACGAAGATCTCGATACATCTTATTACCACTAGGATGCATTGCATAAGGGCTACTATGTGCCTCCCTCAGAATCGACTGTCTCAAATTAGAATCATTTGGCAAACAGATCAGCCATCGAAAACATAACATACCATCATTATTTAACCCAAAATTAGAAGTAGTACCACTCTTAACTTGACGGAATTGCACACTCAGAGTCTCAACCACTAACTGTTTATCTCGAATCTGATCAATCCAAGTTGACTCAACTTGCAACTCGGCTAACAGACTCCCATTATTAAACAGACTAAAACGAGCAAACATCGCCCTCAAATCAGACATCTCTCTTCGACTAAGAGCATCGGCCACCATATTGGCCTTACCGAGATGGTACTCCATAGTGCAATCATAATCTTTGAGCAGTTCAATCCATCGCCACTGCCTAAGATTCAACACTTTCTGAATAAGGAGATATTTGAGGCTCTTATGATCGGTATAGATATTACACCTCTCACCATACAGATAATGCCTCCAGAATTTCCAACCAAAAACTATCGCATTCACCTCCAAATCATGCGTCGGATAATTTCCCTCGTGTGTCTTAAGCTGCCGAGACGCATAAGCCACCACCTCACCATCTTACATCAGCACACATCCCAAACTGACATGCGACGTATCATTGTACACCACAAACTCCATATCGGATTCAAGTTGTACCAGAATAGGAGCCTGAATCAAAACAGACTTGAGCTTCTCGCAGCTCGATTATTACGCATCAGTCTAGACAAACAGAACACCCTTTCGCAAAAGCTTAGTGATCATTGTTTTCGTGATGTCAAAGTCTTAAAATTTATAAAAAGAATGATCAAACCTAGAAATTAGCTATGACAACGATTTGAGGCAAGCGCACCTATCGAACAGTAGTACAGTTTAGGCAAGACCGGAATGTCGAATCCTAAAGGAATCAAAAGTACTAATACTAACTCTCTTTCTATTATCTAGCCTAAGAATTAAAGTGATTTGTTTATCTAATCTAAAATTAACTAACAACTAATCTAAAGATTCTAAGACAAAGAAGAATGAAATTGTGAAAGTAACTTGAGGAAAACCAATTGATTAAGACGACACCTAAGGAAGAATCCACCTAGACTTCACTTGTTATCTAACTCTGAACCAGACGATTTATTCATTTGACTTGATCCGTAAGATTCTCTAAGTTATATTAATCCCTCTCTCAATGCAACTAACGTCTAACCCTAGGTTGATTAATTGAAATCTATTTCTAATTAAAACCCCTAGAATCGCATTAACTCGATTTATGGACTCCCATATTAAGTTTCACCCTAATCCGACAAAATCTCGTAACCCTATCTCTAGGCGCGCGATCAACTCCGCTTAATTATGCTAGATCTACTCTTAGGCAGAGATTTTTGCTCCTCCATCTAAGTACATCATACCTAAATTAATATCCCAGAAATATCAACACAAGAATTAAGAACACATAATTAAGAACAAGTCTAATATTTATCATATAGTTCAGCAAACGATAACAAGATTCATCTTAGGTTTCATCCCCCTCAGGTATATGAGGGTTTAGTTCATAATAATAAAAGAAAACATCTCAAAAGAAAAGATAAAATAAAACATAAGAAATCCCTAAAACTCCCTGAAGGAATTGAAGGAGAGATCCTCCGTCTTGAGTATATTTCCGACTTCTTGAGATGGATCAACTGGCTATCTTCGAGTAAATTCCCACAACTCTGCCTTCTCTGGCCTAACTGGATGCCCCTTGACTAAAGTCCTGGGTTCCCCCATTTCTGGTCATACTTAGGGTGTTTATATAGGCTTCAGAATATGTTTCTTTCCCCCTAAGTATCCAAATCCGAGTGAAACTCTTCTTTCCTGCGATAGGGACACGCCCATGGCACACGCCCGTGTAAGTCGTGGCCAGGCTATTTTCAAACCTGTTGAATGGGGCACGGCCGTGTGGATTGGGCCCATGTCGTGTGGATTTCGTGATATGGCCCATTTACTCTATTTTGGGCCCATTTTTCATTCTTTTCGTCATCCGGTGCTCTCCTGGGTAAAAAACATGAAAACAAAGGATTAAGAGCACCAAATTACACAATTCATGGCTTAAATCATCCAAAAGCATGCTAAATGTGGGCTTAAATATGTTACTTTTACTGTTTATCACTTAGTCAATGGAGCCGCAATCAGAGAGAACCCTTCAACAAACTGCCAGTAATATCCCGCCAAACCCAGAAAGCTACGGATCTCAGATACATTCTTAGGTTGTTTCCAACCAAGCACAGCCTTAATCTTTTGAGGATCAACTCGAATCCCCTCAGCAGATACCACATGCCCAGAAAAGTTACTTCTCATAATCAAAACTTGCACTTGCTCAACTTAGCGTAGAGCTCCTTCTTACATAGAATCTGAAGCACTACCCTAAGGTGCTCATCATGCTCATCCTCAGCCTTAGAGTAAACAAGGATATTGTCAATGAAGACTACGATAAACTGATCTAGATAAGGCTAGAACACTCGGTTCATCAGATCCATGAATGCGGTCGGAGCATTCATCAAACCAAAAGGCATAACCAGGAACTCGTAATGCCCATAACAAGTCTTAAATACAGTCTTATGAACATCAGCTTCCTTAACCCTCAACTGATGATGCCCAGATCGAATATCAATCTTGGAGAATACTGAAGCCCCTTAAAACTGATCAAGCAAGTCGTCGATCCTCGGAAGCTGATAAACCGTAATATATACATATTTTAATCCTACATTTAGCATACTTTTGGATGATTTAAGCCTTGAATTGTGGAATTTGGTGCTCTTAATCTAATAATTTCATGTTTTATACATAGGAGAGCACCGGGGGATGAAAAGAAAGAGAAACGGGCCTAAAATAGAGAAAATAGGCCAAATTACGAAATTGACACGGCCTGGGCCCAAGACCATATGGCCGTGCCTCCTTAATAGACCCGAACACGGCCTGGCCACGATTCACACGGGCGTGTGCCATGGGCGTGTCCCTACCGTGACAAAGAGGAATTTTACTCGGATTAGGGTACTTAGAGGCAAAGAAAGCCATTCCAAAATCCTATATAAACACCTTAGAGGCCAACCTTCAGGGGGCATCCAGTTAGGCCGAAGAGCCGAGCTAGAGAGGCCAGAATTGCGGAATTTACTCGAAAAAAGCCAGTTGATTCATCTCAAGAAGCCGGAGTTATACTCAAGACAGAGGATCTTCTCTTCAATTTCCTTCAGGGGGTTTTAGGGTTTTTCTTATGTTTTGTTTTATATTTTCTTCCGAGATGTATCCTTTTATTATTATGAACTAAACCCTCAAATACCTGAGGGGGATGAAACCTAATACAGATCTTGTTATTGTTTTCTGAACTATATGATAAATACTTGATTTGTTCTTAATTATGTGTTCTTAATTCTTGATTTGATATTTCAGGATATTGATTCAAGTATTCATGTGCTTAGGCAAAGGAGGAATAAACCCTGTCTAAGAGTAGATCTAGGATAATTAAGCGAAGTTGATTGCAATCTTAAAGATAGGATGACAAAAATCTGCCGGATTAGGGTCAAACCTAATATGGGAGTTCATAGATCGAGTTAATGCAATTCTGGGGGTTTTAATTAGAAAGAGATTTCAACTAATCAACCTAGGGTTAGTCGTTAGTAGTCTCGAAAGAAGTATCAATATATATTAGGGAATCCTATGCATCAAGTCAAGTGAATAAATCGTTTGATTCAGAGTTAGATAACAAGTGAAGTCTAGGTAGATTCTTCCTCGAGTATTGTCTTAATCAATTGGTTTTTCCTACAAGTATTTTTCCCAATTCATTCTCTTTGTCTTAGCGTCTTTAGCTTAATAGTTTGTTAATTTTAGATTAATTAATAATTCACTTTTATTTTTGGCTAAATAATAAAAAGAAAGTTAGTATTAGTACTTTTGGTTCCTTTGGGTTCGACAATCCAGTCTTGCCACTAAACTATACTACTGTTTGATAGGTGCGCTTGCCTCAATCGTTGTCACAGTTAGTTTCTAGGCTCGATCATTCTTTTTATAAATTTTTAAGACTCTGACACACGATCAAGTTTTTGGCGCCGTTGCCGAGGAACTAAAATATTAAGAATGCTTAATTTTTATTACTTGAGCCATTTTTATTTTTGCAATTTACTTTTATTTTGCTTTTAACTTTGCTAATTCTTCTTTTATTTGCTTCTGGCAGGTAATTCCAGTTTATGACTACGAGGAACCCGTCAGGACCCTTGATTTTTGACAGTGAAATAGAACATACCACTCGCAGAAACTGAAGAGATGTCACTGAATAATTATCAGTGGCAAGTCATGAGGACAAAGCCTACTAAAGCAGCCGATGTTTTCAACCTTGATGCAGTCACCATCTTATCTAACCAGGTAGAGCTTTTAAATAGAAAAACTGATGGTTGGTATGGCTCTACGCAGCTACATCCGGTAATACAGTATGATATAGATGGAAGAGGGGTGAACAACACAGAATATCTATCCTACAACCCTAGTACAGAGAACGAACAAGTCAACTATATGCGTAATTATTCTAGACCTCAAAATAATCTTTACAGTAACACTTACAATGCAGGTTGAAGGTACTATCCCAATTTCTCGTGGGGTGGTCAAGGTAATCAAAGATCACAACTTCCTCCAGGCTTTCAACAACCACCTCACCAGCAGGAAAAGAAGCCGAACCTTGACGAGATGCTAACGAAATTTATCTCGGTGTCAGAAACACCATCCAAAACATCGAAACAGCGCTTAAAAATTAGCAAGCGTCAATTCAAGAGCTCGAGAATCAATTAGATCAGCTTGCTAAGCTGATCTCAAAAAAACCACAAGATATCTTGCCTAGCAACACCGAAACTAACCCAAGAGAGCAACCTCAACCAATAACTGCTCACGATAGTGAAGAGATAGATGAACCAAAATTGAAGCAAGAGAATGTGGTAGAGAAAGGTAAGGCTGAGGTAAGCCATGATAAACCCGGTAATTATAGAGTACCAACCACGTGTGCCGTACCCAAATACGATAAAGAAAGACCACACAGAGGAACAATTCGGTAAATTTCTTAAACTTCCAAAGAAATTACATATTAACTTACCGTTTCTTGAAGCTCTTTCGCAGATGCCAGATTCAAGGAAATTTTTAAAAGAGTTTTTTACAAACAAACAGAAGTTAGACAATACGTTGCAAGTGGAGCTAAACGCAGTGTGCCTAGCAATTCTACGAAATAAACTACCACGTGAGATCACATTTCGTGTACTGTCAGATGCAACCGACCCTCAAATAGCCACTTCAGAGCTTAATAGAAGCGGTGCGACTCCTTTTTCAGCACGTAAGGTCTTTCGATTCGGAACGGTCGAGGTAACACATTTTAATCTCGGCACTTTTGAGGTAAATATTACCCAACTCAAACCATATGTTGATAGAATTGATAGTAAGAGAAAGGATTTTTGACTCCGTGAACCACCATGGCCATAGGAATAACAGGTAAGTCTAGCTCAAGACTTTAAACGAGCGCTTCTCGGGAGGCAACCCGAGCACTAACCCCACTAACGTCCATATTTTCAAATTTTAGCATCTAACTAAAAACTAACCAAAATTTTTAGGCGAAGGTTTCCTTACCACACGGCCTTGCACATGGGCGTGGTCGTGGCCGTGTGGACATCACGAATTTACACACCGACATGGCAGAGACTGTGCGAATCAAGGACGAAAATTTCCCAAAACACTGGCTCCGATAAAACGCCATGGCCGTACGATGCGGCCATGGTCGAAACTGACTAAAGAACACGGGCGTGCGACACGCCCGTGCTTATAAGCCATGGGCGACACTGATTAAGTAACACAGGTGAGCAAACACTTTATACGGGCGTGGGAGAAATGCATGAAATTTAAGACGGCTGTGCGATTCGGCCGTGTGACATAACACGCCCAGGGTATGGGCATGGGCCGTTCCTCTATTTAAAATCCCCTTCTTCTGTTCACTTTCCCCCCAAAGTCTTCGTCCCCTTTCCCCTTTCTTTTTAAATACATATCCATTTTCCATTTTTACTTTTATTCTTATTTTTATTTTCTTTTTACTTTCTTTATTATTTTCTTCTTATTCTTCATGCCATTTAGATTTAGCTTAGGATACAATAAAATCAGGCCGGCTGCTTTGAGGATTCAATTTCAAACGATTCAAGACGCTCCCCCACGTTCACCTCTGCCAATCCTATCCGGTTTCTTTTCATTGACTCCATCCAAAATTCAGTAAGTTTCACTTCTCTCCCTACCTTATGATTTTATTAGTATTTGGCTATTATCTACCTTTATACATTGAGGACAATGTACATCTTAAGTGTGGGAGGGGTTAACTATAATATTATTTAAAAATCCCTGAAGTATATCTTGTTCTTAAGCAATGTTCTCATATTACGATTAGAACGAAATTTCCTTTGAATCATGATTTTTATTGATATGTTTTGGATTAAGTCATTGATAATTGTACAGTGATGATTTAAACTTTAGGAGACTAGAGAATCAAGCATGATGAGTCAATTTTTAAAAATTAAAATTTTGTTAGGTTGTCTACCTGAATCTAATTATTACCTTGAAGTTTGAAATTTACAAGGTTGATATCAAAAACAAAACCCATAATTTTTGTGAGATCTTAAGCCCTTTAGAGCATATATTTTTTTCTTGCTCTTTTTTTTTATTATGAGTGTGTCAACATCGATTCGTTATTCTAGAACTTGCTTCGATTATACATGTCAAGACCACATTATTGATTTGATATACAGAGATGATAAAGGCACTTAGGATTTAACCCACTCACTCCACTAAAAAGCTTACCCTCACAATTAACCCTTAGTGAACCCCCTTGATCCTAACAACCCTTTTATTTACTCACCCTGTAACGACCTCAAAAGTATGGATATTGAAAAATGAGTTGTCGGGTCTCCATTTTTAGTAAACGGACTCATAAAATATTTATTAAAAATATTTACAAAGTTAGTTGTGTGTTTAATAAGGTTTTATTTAGGTGAATTTGATTTAATTAGAAGTATTTGAGAAAAAGGATTAAATTGAAAAAGGTGCAAAAGTTTGATTATAGATTAAAAGAAAATATAAAGGACTAAAAAGGCAATTATGCCATTTTTAAATGTTGAGGCTGAAAAAAAAAAAAAAAAAAAATCCTAGATTTTTTGGTTAAAAACGTGTATATGGATATAGATGTATATAAAGTATATTATTATATTATTATATTTTATTATTATTATATATATATAGATTAAAGGAAAGAAAGATATAGAAACAGAGAAGCAAAAAAGAACAGAGAGCAAACGTGAAGTGAAGGAAGAAAAAGAGAAAAGAAAGAAAGAAAAAGGAAAAATAGAAAGTTTGAAGCTTGGAGTTTAATAGGTAAGTTAATTTAGCCCTTTTCTTCTAATTTTGATGTTTTATAAGTTTTAGAACAAAGTTTTGTTGAATTAAGTTGAAATTCTGGAAATTCTTAGATTTTTGAACATGAGTTATGTGGATCAAATTGATGAATTAGGGGTTTAATTAATGGAATATCTAGTTAGAAATTGATTTTAAGGATTAAATTGTGAAAATGTTTGGAATTAAAGTCTATTACTGGAATTCTGATTCCCAAAGATTATAAAGTTGTTTAAAGTGATAGAATAAGGTGTTTATTGAGAAAAATCAGCTCAATTGAGAAGTTAATTGAGCAGGGACGAAATTATCATTTATTGAAAGCTTAAGGGAAAAATGGTAATAAACAGTTTGCACTAAAACAGTTTGGACAGCAGCAGTAGACTAGTTTTGAAAAATCACTAAAAATCGTATAAAGTGGAATTAGAAGCTGAATGAGATATGAAATTAAAGCTTATTGAGTCTAGTTTCATATGAAAGAAACAGGAAAAGCAAAGGAATTCTGTAATTTGAGATATTTATATTTTTGTAAGACTGGTTTAGAGGAATTTCAGGATCCCCTGTTCTGAATTTGAAAAATCATAACAAATTGAAGAAAAATAATTAGAGGCTTAACTTTATATGTTTAGAATCCTGAATGAGTCTATTTTCAAATGAAATAAATAAGAAGGTCATATGAATTCTGTACGAAAGAGTAATTTGATTCGTAGTGAAGAGAGGTCAGAACAGTCAAACAGTAAAACAGGGGAAACTTTAAGAATAATCTGGTATTGATTGGCCATACCAAAAATTCTGGAAAAATTATAGTAAAAGATATATGAGTCTAGTTTCAAGGAAAATTAACGGTTCTTCATTTGGAGTTCTGTAGCTCGAGAAATAAATAATTTAGTGACTATGACACAAAAGGACAGCTTTGAATAAGTTTATGAGTAAATGATTAAATTGAAATGTGAGCAATAGTAAGAAAGCATGAATTTATCATAAAATACATGTTTATTGTATTAAATAGTACAGGAAATTATTTGATTATTTTTAACATATAAATGTTATATGTTTATATGAAATTGAAGAAAAGAAAAGGAAGGAGAGGACCGAATCGAAGGAAAGGAAAAGAGAAGGTTAAGGAGTGAAGGAAGAAGAATTCATATCACCTCAACCTTTTGTTGTAAGTACTACAAGAATTTTAAATTATTGTTATTTATCCTTTTTGAAATATTTATGTGAATTATTTAAATACATGAGATTCAGCTTTAATGCCCAAGTAGACGAAATTAGAAACTACTGGGATATTAGTGGCATGCCATTAAGGAACTTTAGCGCTCTCTATACGATATTAGCACGTTGGTGCTCTCGATATTAGCACGTTGGTGCTCTCGATATTAGCACGTTGGTGCTCTCGATATTAGCACGTTGGTGCTCTCGATTATTAGCACGTCGGTGCTCTCTCGATTATTAGCACATTGGTGCTCTCTGCTCACTTGTGCATCATAATGCACCTCTGTATATGTTCCGTATATCCGATGTGTTCTATAAAGTCTACTTTGGGCTAAGAATTGAAACGAGGACAAAGTGAATTACTGATGTGTTAAGGTAAGATTTATACCTTACAAAAGATAAGTTAAATTTTATTAAAGCAAGGCATACATGAAGAAACTTATATGTGAGAAGATATGCAATAATTGATTGAGTTAAAATATTCTGTTATGATTGCTTATTTAATTATTTTTGTAGTGCTTACTAAGCCTTCACCGGCTTAACGCGTTTATTTTAACGCGTAGGTACAATTAAACTAGGAGAGAAGTCCAACTAAAAGATCGCTCATCTCATCACATCCTCAAGGGCTTCAAAAGTAGGTACTATATTTTGTATTAAAATGGCATGTACATATGTAGTTCAAAGGTGTTTCCATGTGATAAGGACTAAAATGTAGATTCTTGAAATTTTATCTATTTTCAGTTATTTGAAGTATGTTGGTATATATGAAATGAATTAATAAACAATAAATATGTTATCAAAAATGGTTGGAAAATTAAAATATTATATACAAATGATACAAATGTTTTAATTAGACAGTATCTGGCCATAATTGTTTTGGCACCAAATGTAATAGTCTTATACCGGGTTTGCATAATTGAACCGGGTATAGGGGTATTACATTTATTGGTATCAGAGCCTAGGTTTTCTGAATTCTTGGGTCGAGTATGAGTCTATTTGTACATGCCATTTTAATAAATTGATGTGATGAGATGAGGTTTAGTTATTTAATTATGTAATTTATGAATATTGTAGAATAAAAGATGTCTTATGAAAGAATAAAAGATACTGATTTTGTGATGTATACTAGAATTTATGGATTTAATAAAATAGAGTTGGTTGTCTCTTAGTATAGAAAGAGGAAATGTTAAAGAAAGAAATGTTTTCCAATCGAAATAATTTCGATAATTCTGAAAGTGGTGTTCAAATAATTAAGTAAAATGTTACTTATGATGAAACAGAATTTGAAAAGATGTGGATAAATGTCTTATAGTAAGAAATGATAAATGTTATGTTATATGAGTATATACATGAAGCTAAATTATGAGGCCTTACGATCTCTACCCCTTATTAGTATGCAGTTATATTTATGGTGAAATTGATAGGAATTATAATGATTTAGTTCAAAAGTGTGGAATCAAGAATTTAAAGAAAGAAAGATGATGACCAGTGAATTGAGGTGAAGAATGGTTAGAGAACAATCAAAGAATATTTGAAGAATTGCAGATACAAGAGATGAAAAGTTGAAATGTGCAGATATCTTTATTGAAGGGTGAGGCTTATCAATGGTGGAACATTGTCATGAATATCCATTCTGAGAAAAATTAATTGGAATTCCTTTGTATCCGAATTTAAAAGAAATATGTGAGTCAACCTTATCTTGTGAAGAAGAAAAGAGAATTTCTGGATTTGAAGCGTAACTACATGTCTCATTCTTGAATATGAACGTGAAGTTATCTCGATTTCTTTTCAAAAATTATGTGGGGATACACAATGCTACTATTGAAGAAAGGAGTCATTTATCGAAAATTGATTTATTCAGATATGGTAACTACAGGAATGAGTTAATCAAAATTTCTTTCGAATAAGCTTTGTGAGTGAAGTGAATAATACGGATCGTTGATGATTATATATGTTAACGGATTAGTAATGAAATTGCGAAATATTTGAATACAAATTGCTATAGTTGGGTATTCAACAATGATCTCTTCGGGTATTCTATATGTTCTTTTATCTTCGTGAGGTATATGCAAATCTGCTCGATGTGACTTTTATTGTGTAGAAAGTTTGGAATCATAACGTTAAAATGGAAGTTCGGTTGATTCCTCGATCGATCTTGCTTCTATTTTTCTTTGGATTTTCTAATTTGTTCTATTAGATAGAAGACTTAATGGTCGATTCATATGAAGTTATTTTCTATTTCTCACGGTTATTCTATTACGTGCGTATCGCAATTGGCATTATCTTTATCACAATCGTTTCTAGCAAGGATAAATGGTATTCTTCTTACGGTTTTTCTTCTTCTAATATTATCGATTTCTTTATCATTGAATATGGTTTTTATTCTCGGAAATTCAATATAGCTTCACATCTGGGATTTCATTATGCCACATCTGGGATTTCATTATATTGGTTTTCTTATTATTTTATAGTCTGATCTTATCTATCAAATATGATTCATCTGTGAAGGGGTATTCAGTGATAGAAGGTAAATATATATATTACTGTTATAAATCTTGGTTCAGTTATGGGAGCTCGGTGATATGGATCTTAGATTATAGAAGTTGTATTATTATACTGGTTATTATTGGGACTACTCCTGGATTTCTTCTTCTATTTTAAAGTACTATTGAAGTTGAAGTATTGATCCATTTATATTATTGAAATGTTTGATAGAGATCTACAGTTTACGGTTCACTTTCTGATTTCGGGATAACTTATAAGAATGCTATATGAGTGATAGTTGATTAATTTATAAAGTCAGAACTGATTGATGGCTTCAGAAAGTTGCGGAGATGTACATTCCAGAAATTGTAAGATTTCATGGTATTCTGGTATTGATAATTTCTGATCAAGATTGCAGTTCACCTTAGGGTTCTGAAAATAATTACAGGAAATTATTGTGTACTTAACTCGATTTCAGTATAGCATTTCATTCGCAAATTGATGGATAATTCGAGAGAGAGTTGGTTAGATTTAGAAAGAAGATGTACTGGTGGTCAGGTATGAAACGTGATATTTCTGAGTTTGTATCCAGATGTCTGATATGTCAACAGGTCAAAGCAGAACATCAAGTACCTTCGGGATTACTCCAGCCAATTACTATACCGGAATGGATATGGGAAAGAATCACTATGGATTTGGTATCGGGGTTACCATTATCTCTGAGAAGAAAAAAAAAAGATGTTATTTGGGTGATTGTTGACCGATTGGTAAAATCAGCGCACTTTATTCCGGTACGTACGGATTATTCTTTAGATAAACTGGTTAAACTGTATATATCTGAGATTGTCAGAATACACAGAGTGTCTGTCTCCATAATATTGGATATTCCCGATTTACGTCTTGTTTCTGGAATAAATTACAAGAAGCTTTGGGTATTCAGTTGTAGTTCAAGATCGCATTTCCTCCTCGCATGATGGCCAATCTGAGTTTGTAATTCAGGTATTGGAAGATATACTCGATGTTGTATACTAGAGTTCGAAGGTAATTGAGAGAGGTATCTACCTTTGATTGAATTTGCTTACAATAACAGTTATCAGTCCAGTACTAAAATGGCTCCGCATGAAGCTTTGTATGGTAGAAAGTGTAGAACATCGTTATATTGGACAGAGCTCGATGGAAAGAAGATACATGGGGTTGATTTGATCCGGAAACGAAGAAAAAAGTAAAGGCAATTCGAATAGATTAAAAGCGACAGACTCGACAACGTAAATCGATTGTGGATTTAAAACATCGGGATATTAAATATTTTGTGGGTGATAAAGTATTTATCAAGGTGTTTATTTGAAGGAAACTATAAGAAATCGAGTGTTTCATCTCTTTTTAAGTAAATTTCGAGACGAAATTTAAAAAGGGGGAGAATTGTAACGACCTCAAAAGTATGGATATTGAAAAATGAGTTGTCGGGTCTCCATTTTTAGTAAACGGACTCATAAAATATTTATTAAAAAATATTTACAAAGTTAGTTGTGTGTTTAATAAGGTTTTATTTAGGTGAATTTGATTTAATTAGAAGTATTTGAGAAAAAGGATTAAATTGAAAAAGGTGCAAAAGTTTGATTATAGATTAAAAGAAAATATAAAGGACTAAAAAGGCAATTATGCCATTTTTAAATGTTGAGGCTGAAAAAAAAAAAAAAAAAAAGATTTTTAGATTTTTGGTTAAAAACGTGTATATGGATATAGATGTATATAAAGTATATTATTATATTATTATATTTTATTATTATTATATATATATAGATTAAAGGAAAGAAAGATATAGAAACAGAGAAGCAAAAAGAACAGAGAGCAAACGTGAAGTGAAGGAAGAAAAGAGAAAAGAAAGAAGAAAAAGGAAAAATAGAAAGTTTGAAGCTTGGAGTTTAATAGGTAAGTTAATTTAGCCCTTTTCTTCTAATTTTGATGTTTTATAAGTTTTAGAACAAAGTTTTGTTGAATTAAGTTGAAATTCTGGAAATTCTTAGATTTTTGAACATGAGTTATGTGGATCAAATTGATGAATTAGGGGTTTAATTAATGGAATATC
The DNA here is from genome assembly GCA_025503065.1 of Gossypium bickii. Taxonomy (NCBI): domain Eukaryota; kingdom Viridiplantae; phylum Streptophyta; class Magnoliopsida; order Malvales; family Malvaceae; genus Gossypium; species Gossypium bickii. Next base: position 23,862,180 of record CP106715.1, read on the forward strand.
TAGTTAGAAATTGATTTTAAGGATTAAATTGTGAAAATGTTTGGAATTAAAGTCTATTACTGGAATTCTGATTCCCAAAGATTATAAAGTTGTTTAAAGTGATAGATAAGGTGTTTATTGAGAAAAATCAGCTCAATTGAGAAGTTAATTGAGCAGGGACGAAATTATCATTTATTGAAAGCTTAAGGGAAAAATGGTAATAAACAGTTTGCACTAAAACAGTTTGGACAGCAGCAGTAGACTAGTTTTGAAAAATCACTAAAAATCGTATAAGTGGAATTAGAAGCTGAATGATATATGAAATTAAAGCTTATTGAGTCTAGTTTCATATGAAAGAAACAGGGAAAGCAAAGGAATTCTGTAATTTGAGATATTTATATTTTTGTAAGACTGGTTTAGAGGAATTTCGGGATCCCCTGTTCTGAATTTGAAAAATCATAACAAATTGAAGAAAAATAATTAGAGGCTTAACTTTATATGTTTAGAATCCTGAATGAGTCTATTTTCAAATGAAATAAATAAGAAGGTCATATGAATTCTGTACGAAGAGTAATTTGATTCGTAGTGAAGAGAGGTCAGAACAGTCAAACAGTAAAACAGGGGAAACTTTAAGAATAATCTGGTATTGATTGGCCATACCAAAAATTCTGGAAAAATTATAGTAAAAAGATATATGAGTCTAGTTTCAAGGAAAATTAACGGTTCTTCATTTGGAGTTCTGTAGCTCGAGAAATAAATAATTTAGTGACTATGACACAAAAGGACAGCTTTGAATAAGTTTATGAGTAAATGATTAAATTGAAATGTGAGCAATAGTAAGAAAGCATGAATTTATCATAAAATACATGTTTATTGTATTAAATAGTACAGGAAATTATTTGATTATTTTTAACATATAAATGTTATATGTTTATATGAAATTGAAGAAAAAGAAAAGGAAGGAGAGGACCGAATCGAAGGAAAAGGAAAAGAGAAGGTTAAGGAGTGAAGGAAGAAGAATTCATATCACCTCAACCTTTTGTTGTAAGTACTACAAGAATTTTAAATTATTGTTATTTATCCTTTTTGAAATATTTATGTGAATTATTTAAATACATGAGATTCAGCTTTAATGCCCAAGTAGACGAAATTAGAACTACTTGGGATATTAGTGGCATGCCATTAAGGAACTTTAGCGCTCTCGATATTAGCACGTTGGTGCTCTCGATATTAGCACGTTGGTGCTCTCTGATATTAGCACGTTGGTGCTCTCTGATATTAGCACGTTGGTGCTCTCTGATTATTAGCACATTGGTGCTCTCTGTTCACTTGTGCATCATAATGCACCTCTGTATATGTTCCGTATATCCGATGTGTTCTATAAAGTCTACTTTGGGCTAAGAATTGAAACGAGGACAAAGTGAATTACTGATGTGTTAAGGTAAGATTTATACCTTACAAAAGATAAGTTAAATTTTATTAAAGCAAGGCATACATGAAGAAACTTATATGTGAGAAGATATGCAATAATTGATTGAGTTAAAATATTCTGTTATGATTGCTTATTTAATTATTTTTGTAGTGCTTACTAAGCCTTCACCGGCTTAACGCGTTTATTTTAACGCGTAGGTACAATTAAACTAGGAGAGAAGTCCAACTAAAAGATCGCTCATCTCATCACATCCTCAAGGGCTTCAAAAGTAGGTACTATATTTTGTATTAAAATGGCATGTACATATGTAGTTCAAAGGTGTTTCCATGTGATAAGGACTAAAATGTAGATTCTTGAAATTTTATCTATTTTCAGTTATTTGAAGTATGTTGGTATATATGAAATGAATTAATAAACAATAAATATGTTATCAAAAATGGTTGGAAAATTAAAATATTATATACAAATGATACAAATGTTTTAATTAGACAGTATCTGGCCATAATTGTTTTGGCACCAAATGTAATAGTCTTATACCGGGTTTGCATAATTGAACCGGGTATAGGGGTATTACACACCCACTAATATTACCTCAAAACCCTTCTTCTTTTTGTTATCACCATTTCTCTTGACTACCCTTTTTGTCGAGATTTGATTTTGAGCAATTGCCTAACTATGTTCTATATTTCAGATGTTAAAAGTTCTTTCCTATTACTTTATTTGTTCTTATAAAAACTAAGTATATTCATTATTAGTTTTATGATTAAGTGAGCTTATATGTTTAAATTCCACATCTTGAAAAAGAAGCTCGTATTATTAGTTTCAAAATTTTCAATTGATGTAATTATTCAGGATTAGTTCATTTTTCTAGTTAGGTAAATTGTCAATTCAATCTCGATTCTAACTCTCTAATTCAGCCTTTATCCACACCGTTAACCCAAGCCCCATTACAACCCCTTTTTAAAGACCTTTTGATTTGTGTATCATCTCATTTTACAGTGGTGGAGATTTGATTTTCAGGCAAGCCTATGGGATTAACTTTTCATGTTCAACTTTTGAGTGCTTCATTTTGAACCTTAAACACTTTGAGTGATTTGAGTGAATCTTTAGTGAGGATGTCAACTCTTGTCGATTTTGAATTAAAGGTGATTATTTAGGTAAGGGGAAACACCTATGTTTTTATGCTATAAAAACTATGACTTTGATTGTTTAAATCTTTAGGATCCTTCTACTTAAATTATCAATGTATAAATTACCATTGAACTGTGATGGAACATTATCGAAGAATATTATGAATCAAGGAAGTTCATTTTAAGTATGGGGGTATTTGATAAACCGTAATATATACATATTTTAATCTCACATTTAGCATACTTTTGGATGATTTAAGCCTTGAATTGTGGAATTTGGTGCTCGTAATCCTTTAATTACATGTTTTATACTTAGCAGAGAACCAGAGGATGAAAAGAACAAGAAACGGGCCTAAAACGGAGAAAATGGGCCAAAATAAGAAATCGACACGGCCTGGGCCCAAGACCACAGTCGTGCCTCCTTAACAGACCCGAACACGGCCTGGCCACAATTCACACGGACGTGTGCCATGAGCGTGTCCCTGCCGTGACAAAAAGGAATTTTACTCGGATTAGGGTACTTAGAGGCAAAGAAAGTCATTCCAAAAGTCTATATAAACACCCTGGAGGCCAACCTTCAGAGGGCGTCCAGTTAGGCCGAAGAGCCGAGCCAAAGAGGACAGAATTGTGGAATTTACTCGAAGAAAGCCAGTTGATTCATCTCAAGAAGTCAGATTATACTCAAGATAGGGGATCTTCTTTTCAATTTCCTTCAGGGGGTTTTAGGGTTTTTCTTATGTTTTGTTTTATATTTTCTTCTGAGATGTATTCTTTTATTATTATGAACTAAACCCTCAAATACTTGAGGGGATGAAACCTAAGACAGATCTTGTTATTGTTTTCTAAACTATATGATAAATACTTGATTTTTTCTTAATTATGTGTTCTTAATTCTTGACTTGATATTTCAAGATATTGATTCAAGTATTCATGTGCTTAGGCAGAGGAGGAATATACCCTGTCTAAGAGTAGATCTAGCATAATTAAGTGGAGTTGATCACAACCCTCGAGATAGGATGACGAAAATCTGCTGGATTAGGGTCAAACCTAATATGGGAGTCCATAGATCGAGTTAATGAAATTCTAAGGGTTTTAATTAGAAAGAGATTTCAAGTAACCAACCAAGGGTTAGACGTTAGTAGCCTCGAGAGAGGTATTAATATACATTAGGGAATCCTACGGATCAAGTCAAGTGAATAAATCGTCTGGTTCAGAGTTAGATAACAAGTGAAGTCTAGGTGGATTCTTCCTCGGGTATTGTCTTAATCAATTGGTTTTTCCCACAAGTATTTTTCCCAATTCATTCTCTTTATCTTAGCGTCTTTAGCTTAATAGTTTGTTAATTTTAGATTAATTAATAATTCACTTTTATTTTTGGCTAAATAATAAAAAGAAAGTTAGTATTTGTACTTTTGGTTCCTTTGGGTTCGACAATCCGGCCTGGCCACTAAACTATACTACTGTTCGATAGGTGCGCTTGCCTCAATCGATGTCACAGTTAGTTTCTAGGCTCGATCATTCTTTTTATAAACTTTTAAGACTCTGACGCACGATCAGAAGTGGATACTTATTCTTTACGGTTAACTTATTCAGCTGCCAATAATCGATGCACATCATCATGGTCCCATCCTTCTTCTTAACAAACAGAACTGGTGCTCCCCACGAAGACACACTAGGACAGATGAAACCGCGATCCAAAAGCTTTTACAATTGAGCCTTAAGCTCTGTAAACTCTTTCGGCCCATACGGTAGGAAGTAATAGACATCGAAGCTGTACCCGAAAGAAGCTCAATCTCAAAATCAACCTCTCGATTCGGAGGTAAACCCGACAACTCTTCAGGAAAAAAATTCAAAAAATTCCTTACAGTTCTGATATTCCCAACAGAAGAATCCATAAAATCAAAAACGCTGACGTAAGCAGAATACACCTCACACTCTTTTCGAACCAGTTTCTCAACCACAAGAGCGAAGATCACATTGGAAAGGTATTCTCGATGCAAGCCAATTACGACCATTTCCCTATCTCTCAGTCCTCAGAACGACCCTCTTAGTCATGCAGTCCAAACTAACCCGGTGCTTAACCAACCAATCCATTCCCAGAATTAAATCGAACTCCCCAAACGAAAATTCCATCAGATCTACCATAAAAATAATCCCTTGCACCTCTAATAGAACATCCCTATAGAGTTTACTAACCCGAACAGACTGCCCCAACGGACTCAGTACAGTGGTCTCGCTAGAAGTGCTCTCAATGGTAACCCCCAAGTTTTTAGACACAGTGCTAGCTACATAGGAGTGTGTAGAACCTATGTCTATAAGAGCAGTATAAGGTACATCAGAAATTAAAAACATACCCGTGATAACGTCTGAAGCATCTCTGTCCTCTCGACGTCGAGCAGTATAAACAAGTGCAGACTGTCTCGCCTCTGTCTAATTAGCACCTCTGCCCGGTGCTCTCTGCCCACGGCCCAAACTATTACCACCCCTAACCGCTCCACGACCCAAACCATTACCACCCCTAATCATTCCACGGCCCCTAGGTGGCTGCTGAAATGCCACCTGAAGCTGCACAGAACCCAGAGCTTGCATCTGATCTGCCCGCTATGGACAGCCTCTAGTGACCCACACCTCAAGCAAGCCCCAATCCTCTTTCAACACTCGCCCGGATCGAGCCTACCACAGTCACTGTATGGCTGAACCCTAGTAGGAGCAATAGGAGCCCCGACTCTAATAACACCATTGAATCTGAGCTTTTTCTTAGGCCTCTGAACAGAACTAGAGGGCTCTGAATCCCTCTTATTCTTGCCTCTCTTTTTGTCCCTATTCTAGCGATCCACGCGCTTAACATCCTCGGCAATCTTTGCCTTCTCAACTAAGACCACGAACTGTCGCTCCCTCTGTGGAGCAATTAGAACCCTCAGATTATCCCTTAATCCATCTTCAAATCGGATGCACCTCTCATACTCAGACACCACCATGCCTCGAGCGTAGCGGTTCAATCTTAAAAACTCAGCCTCAAACTCGGCCACTGATCTATCCCTTTGCGTGAGATTCATGAACTCATGCTTACGAGCATCCACATAGCTCGCTCCCACATACTTATTCTGAAATGTGGTCTTAAAGAAATCCCAAGTCAAACGATCAGGCTAAGTACCCTCTTCAACTGTTAACCACCATTGGTATGCCTCGACGCAGAGCAAGGAGACTGTACACTTAAATTTCTGCTCAGCAGTGCAATCTAAGTCCTTCATAATCCTCTCTGTGGCCTCCAACCAATACTCGACCACACTAGTGGTGACTCCAGTGACACCCTAAACAACTCAGCACCATTGGACCAGAGTCGTTTGGTTACCGACCTTCGGCCCCTGCTCCAGAATAGGGTCCAGCGACCCTCTCCAAGATCCTCGGAATGGCCTGGAACAGTGCATCGTCCCCAACCGAGCGACTCTGAGACCCAGTCTCAGTAGCAGCTGAAATTGGTGTCTCACTCGTATCCAAATTCGGCATACTACCCAGAGAGGAAAACTCAGCTCAAGCCCCCCTACGGCCTCTACAACGGCCATGAGTACCACGTCTGCGAGTTCCACGAGCGCTCGTCGTAAATTAAAGTTTTCTCTACATTACAAAGTTTTATACATAGTTTATCAGAAGTTCAATTTTGTTTCCAAAAGTTTCAGTCTCTTAACTATTCAGTTCAGTTTCAGTGAGTACTAACTACAGTGTTTTCAGAATTTGCTCTCAAAATTTCTGAGATACTTACAGGACCGGCGTCAGAGACTCGGTGTACCATATACTTCAAATATATTTGTAAACCACTTCTTCTATTAAACACAATTTTGGAACCCAAAATTTACAGTCGAGTTTTGAACCTCGCTCTGATACCATTAAATGTAACACCCCAAAATTGACCTACACATTATAGCCGAATCATGTGATGTCACAAGAAATGGGTACTGGTAACCGTGTTAACCTGGTAAAACATCAACCTTTGAAATTTACTAAAAACCACAAATTAATCAGTTTCTTTACCAAAACTTATTATAGCAGAAGCCTTAGTCATTATAGTTTGAAATGTAGTTGTGCTTTTAGGAATACCGTTGTTTACATAAAACTCGTCGTTTTAATAAAACAATTTTACCAAAGCAAAAAAATAGACAAATAATCCAAAAATAAACAGTTAAAAACCAAACAGTACAGAGAGTCCCCAAAAATTATAACTCTCAAATAAGTCCAAAATTTAATATAAACCAAATGAACTAAGTTTAATTGTTTTACTATATAGTGGTCACCGCTGTGTCTCCGTCGCACCGATCTGCCTAAGCTTATGGATCACCTGACAGAACAGACAAGCAGATATGAGTTTACGTAAACTCAGTGTGTAACCCAACAGAACTAGACAAGCAAACTTACGGAAACATTTCAGACAGTCAAGTACAGAATTGGGCATATGCCCATCCCAGATACAGTTACAGAAATATATGTGCAGATCAGATAACAGATTCAGATATGCAAAGTCCTACCCCTATTCTCTACACACCAACTCCGACCATCCCATCGCACCATGTGGGGTTAAAAACACCCACTCATCCCTACACACTACGTTGTGTCGTTACGACACGTATCAGATATAGTGCAGCCAAGCTGGCAGAATATAGACGATGATCGTCATACAGAACACTTCCTCCACATATACATAAAACCCACCCCAAAATAGATGCAGATATCACATACAAAATTATCAGACTAAACATGCTAAACATGCTTTATACAAATAATAGTATAATCAGGCATACATTAGTATCCTAATCAGATCAGTCTAATAGAATTTCATAGCATACAAATAGGGGTTTAGTTAGCCCTTACTGACCCTACGGTTGATCCACAGTCGAATGGAGCGACTCACGCAACCTTAGGGTATATTTCAGAATTATGAGTGACCACACGCCCGTGTGGCATCGACATTAAGGTTTTTCTGCTTTTGACGATGTTCATTTTATGACTTTTGCCGACGTTCATTTTTTGGATCTTCGGGTACACACCCGGTATCGATTCAATGCGGAACCACTCCTGAGCCTTCAGAAACCTAAAAACAGAGTATCGCATACTTTTTCGCAACCAAATCACACGTCAATTGCATTTAGCCCATAAACACAAAACTGACTTACCGCTTACAAAACGTCCACAACCTCGATCCAAGTCGTTAAAGAGCGATTACTCGCTCCAGCACCTTCTCTTAAACATGGAATCCATCACTTAGTCCTCAAAGACTAATATTACTAGACCCTAACCAAAAGTAAAAGACTGAACAAGATCACTTACCAGTCGAAGCAGGGATCACGAATGCAATAGCGACGATTAACCGAGAAAATCCGACAGGAAACAGAGGACCACGAAGAATCGAAGAAGAGAAGGAAAAACCAAGGAAGAGAAAAGAGAAGGAACGTCAAAAAACACAGAGTGAATTTTGGGAAAAATAAAATAAAATAAAATTAGATAAATTAGATATTCCTAAACTTCCCACTATCACCTCGATCTCAACCACTACAGCAGTTTAATTCAACCAAAACTCTGTCTGAAAACCGAGCAAAATTAAATACCTACGCTAACGCAAAGATTTGAACATAGAACCTTCAACATACCCACTCCCTTACCATTCGAACCAGCAGACTCATTCTGACATAGAATTACAGGCATTTAAATATCTTAACTACTGAAGCAGATACACATTTGTGTCAAATACTTACGATAACAAAAATAAGAAGATCAGGGCATTACATAATCCATTATCAATCTATAAGGTTATACCACTTTCACATTATTCAGTTCAATGCCATATCAGATTGTTTTATCGAATCCATTTCCATTATATTTCCAAGTTTCCAATTTCAATTAGTAAGTTACACCCAATGGAACCTTAGTAAAACAGATTTGGATACACAGGTAAACTAAAAGTATACAAGGTTGCTCGTCCAAGCTGAAATTTCACCAGGTTAGGTTACCAGTCCAGGCTAAACCTATACTAGGTTCTCCGTAGTGACATATATCCCGTACAAGTGCGCATATGACTATATTGACAAGCCAATCGAATCCTAACATTTTTCTAAGTTCACATTAGCATCAATTTACATATAAGCATTATCAATCCCTATAAATAATTGTTTTTACATTATTATACCCAATAATTTTACCAAAATTAGGGTCCACATTTCGACGACTTATCTACCTCGTCGTAACGTCGATCGACAGTATGTGACGTCACGACGTCGAGTGGTCTAACATCGTGACTTGACATACTGTTTTGGCAACATCATGACGTGGAGGAAATGATGTCACGACGTCGACCCTGAACTTTCAAAACTTTGCTCAAATTGATAAAAGAGCTTTCATAAGCTTGAATAAGACCCGAAAATAATTTTTTTTTGTAATTTAAACATGATTGATGATTGTATACATGAGAAAATGATTAGTTAATTGAGAACTTGACTGAAGCGATCTGATCGACACACTCCGCAATTCAACTATCTAAAAAGAAAGAAAATGTCAGTAAGCATTTCGAATGCTTAGTAAGTTCATAAAAAATTTTACTTAACTTACCTTGATCAATCAACAATTTAAATAATTAAGACAAAGTGAGACTAACATGGAAATCCTTTGGCATCCTGTTACTTTCACATGTACGTCAACAAGTACATTCAGAGGTTAATTCATTTACATGACATGAATTTATAACATAATCCAGTACATGTTTAACAACTCATTTCATAACATGTAATAGTCATTTCATAACTCATTTGCAAACATATATATATATTTATTTTCATTCATGTACTACCATTTCATCCATTTCTTTTTCTTTTACACTTTCTATTTTTCCTAAGAGAACTAAAGTATATTGAACTCGGATATGTGGGACTAATTTGCTCACACAAGTTGCAAAGTTTGGATTGCTCACACAAGTTGTAGGTCAGGATTGTTCATATAAGTGTTATTCGATGTTGCTCACTCAAGTTGCAGAGAATCTGCAACATATATTGTATCTTAGCCATCGATAACTAAATCTCTGACCAATTATACAAGATTTATTTGATGTTGCTCACTCAAACTGTCGTTAATCTGTAATATACGCTGGATCTCAGCCATCGATAAAGAATAATTCAATGTTGCTCACTCAAGCTATCGAGAATCCGCAGCATATGTCGGATCTCATCCATCAATAAAGAATAATTCATATTCAAACAACCGACTTATTTTTTAACCTTATTGGCTTGCCATTTCGTATTTTAATCGACTATTAAATTCTTATAGGACTTATTGTGTTTCATACCATTTAAATCTCTGTAACTGTATACATATTTCATATTTCAATAGCAATCCTTATACCTTTTAAATAGTATAACATCACCATGTACATATCATCCATCCATATAACAATTTCAGATCCATTCGATACTATATATCTATTTGAATTTCATATCTTTCGATTTAGCCTTTTTTATGTCGAAAACATTATATATATCAAAATTCTACTAAAAAGCAAAACAATATAACACATCATATCATCAATTAATAAAGTAAGTCTCATATGAACTTACTTGGCAAAAATAGCAACAAACAAAACGTCGAGGACTAATCCGTAAAAATTGTCATTTTCTCGATTATCCGCCGATTAGCTCAAATCTCTATCTATATAATAATTCATTTCAATTCATAAATTTAAAACATCTTATAATAGTCTATCATGAACATGTATTAATTTAGTGCTATTTTTTGAATGTTCCCTAAAATTTTGAATTTTTTTCAATTTAGTCCCTAAAACTAGAATAGTTATATCTTTTAAATTAAAGCTTCGATTTACAATATGATTTCAATTACATCCTTCCTTAGCCCTCTATCATTTATAATTATAGAAATTTAACATCAATTTCAAATTTTTCACACTTTAGTCCTTATATTCAAAAATTAAGATTTAAACTTTACGAACTAGTCCTTTTTTTCATTTCTAAGCTTAAAAGATAACATTTTAACACCAAAACTTCAAGCATTCTTCAATATAAACATTTTCAAACTTTAACAATTTTGAAAAATAACACCCATATTAGCTAAATCAAGTTACAATGATCTCAAAAACATAAAATTTATGAAAACAGGCTTCAAAAGGCTTACCATGCAAAGGATTAAAGTTGAAGCTTCCAAACCTTTTTTTTTCTTCACTTAGTTTCCTTAAAGAGCTGATGAATAGTAACAAAAATATTGGCTTTGCTTCTTTTTAATTACTTTAACATATAAAACATAATAATTTAATTATAACATAACATTATTTTTAAAAATACCATCATGTCATCGACTTTCAAAAGGGCTAATTTCCACTTTGAATTATTTTGGTTTAATTGCTAAATTAGCCTTTTAACAAATAAAAATCTATAGCGATTAAATTTTATCGCTTTTATGATTTAATTCATGTACCATAATTAGTCACAAATTCGACAAAATTTTACTTATCCAAATTTCAATTCACCTATATAATAACTGTAAATATTTAATATAAATATTTACAGGCTCGATTTATAGAAACGAGGTCCCGATATTGCATTTTTTGACACCGCTGGCTTTAGGGTCGTTACACTTGTACCTTAATCAACTATCAATTAAAAAACTTACTAAACCATAATTCAATATAATGCTACAATAAACTCGTAAATATTAATTAATAATATTTACGGACTCAATCATCGGAGGATAGGGTTTCGAAACCACCATTTTTAGCACCACTAACTATCAAGTTGTTACATCGCGATTAATGACTTCATCAATCAATAAGTGTCGTCATGACCACAGGAAACTCGACGTTGATGTCACTTACTATTGATCTAAGTTCTGACATTGGGGAATTGTCATAGCGATGTTACCCCTGTTTTGGAAAAAAATCACTTTGATACACATTTCATGTTTCCAACCAAACACATTTTAACACACATATGCATATGTTAATTTCACCAATGCTTTATCTTATGCCAAACTATGCCAAATCAAGCTTGTAACACCTTTGAAACCAAGTATTCAAGTGGCATAAAACTCATGTTCAAAATATAAACATGTCCAAGCCATTTACCAACTTTAACTTACCAAGTTACTTCTTTTTCGCAAGCTTTAACATATAAGGCTTATGCAAGTTTGAAATCATGTATCCAAATGACATCAAACATGATCAAAACTAAGCACCAACTAGGCCATATATCAAGCTTAACATACAAACTAAACCTTAGCCACAATTACAACTTTTCCATTCACAAGTAGAGATGACCATTTACATAATAAAGACCATATATACATGCCACGATATTAAAACTCAAAATGAACATAATTTTATCGTCTTGTTGATAGTGTGATATCAGCAATGACATGACTTCAAGAGTTTCACAATCTAGGGATCTACATGTAAAGAAAACAACCATAGGTAAGCATTCAATGCTCAGTAGGTTCAAATGGAAATTACAACACTTGCCTTCCTCATAGGTGAACATGTTAATTACCAAAGGTTTTGGCATACATTTAGCTAGAAAATGGCACTTAATGTCACAACAAGATGAGCATAATAAACATAAGTCTTCATGTGCATCAAACATTATAAACATGACTCGAAGCACACAAATTCGTACCAATTCACATATACTCATCTCAATTTCATGTTCTACCATTAATCCACGAGTTCATACCATTTCAAATAAATCACGTATCTTAATAGTTTATCAAATTCGAACCATTTCATTTTCGATTTTCAAGATTCAATTTCAATGTTTAGCCCAATGGAACCCTAGTAAAATAGGCCTGGACATGCGAGTGAACTACACCACTCCAAGATAACTCAAATGAGCATAAACTATACCACACCAAGGCATTAAAGTGTAAAGCCCATAGGCATCAAGTGTTTAAACATATTCAATACATCCCCCCACCACACTAATGTCTCCATAGCGACAAAAAGTACTCAATGATCCACAACAAATGCTAGATCCTGAAATAACTTGTCATAATCTTCATATCATCAACTATCCCATACACAAGTGCGTATATGACCCTATTGGCATGTCAATTGTATCCTAGCCTTTGCTAAGTTCACATGGGAATCAATCATTCATATTTGAATATTCATACTCTGTATTGTCAAAAATCAATTTCTGAATTCTGTTGATTGAACCTAAACATCAATTATGTAACACCCATTAACCCTTCTCCGTCGCTAGAACAGGGTTACGGAGTATTATCAGACATTTCAGAACAAATACAAACAATTATATAATAGTATAACATACACATCATAACTTAATCATAATGTCCCTGATAAACCGTAATATGTACATATTTAAATCCCACATTTGGCATACTTTTGGATGATTTATCCCTTGAACTGTGGAATTTGATTCTCCTAATCCTTTAATTTCATGTTTTATACTTAGGAAAGCACAGGAGGATGAAAAGAACGAGAAACGGGCCAAAAATAGAGAAAATGGGCCAAAATAAGAAATCAACACGGCCTGGACCATACCACACGGCTGTGCCACTTTAGCAGACTCGAACACGGCCTTAGGCTCGATTCACACGGACGTGTGCTACGGGCGTGTCCCTGTCATGACCTGTTTTAATTCCACTCAGAAAAGGATACTTAGAGGCTGAGAAAGACATTCTGAAGTCTATATAAACACCCTAAGTATGACCTAAAAAGGGGGGGCGAAGCCAGAGAGAGCTAAATACAGGAAATTACTCCAAGAAAGCCAGTTGATCCATCTTAGAAGTCGGAATCACGCTCAAGACTGAAGATTTTCCCTTCAATTTCCTTCAGGGGGTTTTAGGGTTTTCTTTATGTTTTGTTATTTAATTTCTTCTAAGATGTATTTCTTTATAATTATGAACTAAACCCCTCAAATACCTGAGGGGGATGAAACCTAAGATGGATCTTGTTACTGTTTTCTGAACTGTATGATAAATATTTGATTTGTTCTTAATTATGTGTTCTTAATTCTTGGGTTAATATTTCAGGATATTGATTCAAGTATTAATGTGCTTATTCAGAGGAGCAAAAGTCCCTATTTAAGAGTAGATCTAGCATAGTTAAGCAAAGTTGATCGCACTCCTAGAGATAGGACGATGAAAATTTGCCGGATTAGGGTCAAACCTAACATGAGAGTCCATAGATCGAGTTAATGCAACACTAGGGGTTTTAATTAGAAAGAGATTTCAATTAATCAACCTAGGGTTAGACGTTATTAGTCTCGAGAGAGATAATAATATAAATTAGGAATCTTATAGATCAAGTCAAGTGAATAAAGCATATCGTTCAGAGTTAGATATCAAGTGAAGTGTAGGTGGATTCTTCCTCGGGTATTGTCTCAATCAATTGGTTTTCCCAAAAGTATTTTCCTAATCCGTTCTCTGTGTTTTAGCATCCTTAGCTTAGTATCAGTTAGATAAACATCAAATCCCTTTTATTTTAGGCTAGATAATAGAAAGAAAGTCAATACTAGTACTTTTGGTTCCCTTGGGTTCGACATTCGGGTCTTGCCACTAAGCTATACTACTGTTCGATAGGTGCACTTGCCTTAATCGTGGTAATAGCTAGTTTCTAGGCTCGATCATTCATTATATAAATATTAAAGCTTTCAGACCACCACCAATTTTTTTGGCGCCTTTACCGGGGAACTAAAATATTAGGAACGCTTAATTTTTATTACTTTAGCCATTATTTTTATTTATTTTTATTTTTTACTTCTCTAATTTTTCTTTTCTTTACTTCTGGCAGGAACTTTTAGTTTATTACCAGAAGAAACCCATCAGGACCATTACTTTTTGACAGTAAAATCGAAAGTACAGTTCGCAGAAACAGAAGAGAAATAAGGCGAAGCCTACAATACATACAAGAAAAGCAAGAGGACGACACCAATAATACTGAAGAGATGGTTGATCCCCAAAACAATCAGCTACCTCCTGTGGTCGTGGTAGATCTGGTGAATCAAAATCCTGTTCCTCGTACTATGTATGATTATGCTAAGCCTAGTTTAATCGGTACTGAATCAAGTATTGTTAGACCTACTATGCTGCAAATAAATTTGAATTGAAACCTAACACTATACAGATGATACAACAATTTTTTCAGTTTGATGGTTTGCAGGATGAGGACCCGAACACACACTTAGCGAACTTTTTGGAATTATGCGATACGTCTAAAATTAATGGCGTTTCTGATGATGCCATTCGCCTTCGGTTATTTCCCTATTCTTTAAGGAATAAAGCCAAACAGTGGTTGAATTCTCTTCCACAAGGGTCAATCACTACATGGGAACAAATGACCAAAAAGTTCTTATTAAAATATTTTCCACTGGCCAAAACGGCCAAGTTGAGGAATGATATTTCTTCTTTTATGCAGATGGATTTAGAGACACTTTATGACGCATGAGAGAGATACCAGGACTTATTAAGGAGGTGACTTCACCATGGGTTACATTTATGGCTACAAGTTCAAACCTTTTACAACAATGTGAACCCCTCAACCAGGCAGTTGATCAATTCAGCTACCGGTGGAACCCTGAACAACAAGACCCCTGAAGAGGCTTACCAATTTATTGAAGAGATGTCACTAAATAACTATCAGTGGCAAATTATGAGGACAAAGTCGACGAAAGCTGCTAGTGTTTTCAACCTCGATGCAGTCACTATGCTATCAAACCAGGTAGAGCTTTTGCATAAAAAGATTGATGGTTTGTGTAGTTCTTCACAGGTACATCCAGCAATACAATGTGATATGAATGGAGGAGGGATGAGCAATACAGAATATCCATCTTACAACCTGAGCGTTAAAAACGAGCAAGTTCACTATATATGTAATAATTTTATATCTCAAAATAACCCTTATAGTAATACTTATAATCCAGGTTGGAGGAACCACCCTAATTTCTCATGGGGTGGCCAAGGAAATCAAAGACAACAACCTCCTCCAGGCTTCCAACAGCAACTCTACCCACAAGAAAATAAGTCGAACCTCGAGGAGATGCTAACAAAATTCATCGCAGTGTCAAAAACTCATTTCCAAAACACCGAAACAACACTTAAAAATCAACAAGCATCGATTCAAAGGATCGAAAATCAATTAGGTCAGCTTGCTAAGCTGATCTCTGAACGACCACAAGGTAGCTTGCCAAGCAACACCGAACCTAACCCAATGGAGCAACTTCATACCATCACAGTATCCGATGAAGAAGGGTTACCGGAATCTGAATCTGAACCAAGGCAAGAACCTGTGGTAAGCAAAGGTAAGGTTGAGGTAAGCCACGATAAACCAAACCTAGTGATCACACCTTATAAACCTCATGTACCACTTTCAAATGCAATAAGGAAAGACCATACAGATGAACAATTTGATAAATTCCTTAAACTTTTAAAGAAATTACATATTAACTTACCATTTATTGAAGCCCTTTCACAGATGCCAAATTCAGTTAAATTTTTTAGAGAGCTTCTATCAAACAAACGGAAGCTAGATGATGCATCGCACGTGGAATTAAACGCAGTCTGTTCAGCTATTCTACAAAATAGACTACCCGATAAATTAAAAGATCCAGGGAGTTTTACCATTCCTTGTTTAATTGGGAGTCTAGATGTTACACATGCTTTAGCTGATCTAGGGGCAAGTATAAATGTCTTGTCCTATAAAATGTTTAAACAACTAGGTCTAGGGAAACCTAAACAAACTAGGATGAGTATTCAACTTGCAGATAAGACCATTAGATTTCCTAAAGTAATTATTGCGGATGTGCTTGTTAAAATCGACAAATTTAAATTCCCAATTGATTTTGTTATTTTAGACATAGATGAGGACAGTAACGCACCATTAATTTTAGGGAGCTAAAACCAGAATTGATGTTGGTACAGGTGAGCTCACACTTCGTGTAGGTGATGAAATGATCACTCTTTAAGCTCGTGACTCGGCTAGAACATCAAACACTAAAGGTGAGTGCTTTCATTCTAACCATTCGGTTTAACCCTCTTTTTAGGAAGCACCCCAGAAAACGAGCCACATCTTAGTCCTGGCGCCAACAATAACAATCATCATAAGGAGCAAAGGGTTCAGATCGATGAGCTAGATGAGTGGAGGGCACATCTCAAGGAGAAGTCAAGAAAACACGATGTACCAACTCAATTTACGAGCAGGGATCAGATGAACACTACTCAACCCAACCCGTATATTAGAGATGATAACAAAAATGAGGAATTCCAACTCCTCGACCCACCATGACCAAGCAAACGAAAGGTAAGTCTAGCTTAGGACTTTAAACAAGCACTTCTCGGGAGGCAACCCGAGCACTAACCCATTAACTAGTTGCTTTTATCTTCGTTCAATTTTTTAGGTATAGGTTTACCCATCACACGGCCTTGCACATGGACGTGGTCGTGGTCGTGTGGATACCACGATGAGGCACAACAGCATAGCGGAGACCGTGCAGGCCAAGGACAAAAATTTTTTCCCAAACCACGGGCTACGATAAAACACCACGCCCGTGCGAGACAGCCGTGGTCTCTACTGAGTAAATGACACGAGTGTTTGATACGCCCGTGGGTCTGAGCCATGTTTGAAACTGAGATATTGACACGGGCATGTGACACGCCCGTGCCTTGCAACTATGTTCGAATCTGTCAAAATAACATGAGCGTGGGACCTACAACACGGGTGTAGGAGAAACAAATGAAGCTCGGCATGGCCGTGTGATACAGCCATGTGGGACAACACGCCCATAGCACACGAGCGTGGGCCACATACCAGGTATGCCAAAACCCTAATTTTCGACACACACCGATTAAAAACGAGTCACATAGACGTGTTACATGCCCGTGTGCCCCTATTTCTATATAAACCATTCACTATTCGTTATCTCCTCCACTAAAACCCTAGCCCTCCTTCCACCACCACTCACACAAACCGCCGCCCTTCATCCCTTTTCCCCTATTCCGACCACCACTATGACTAAAGGCAAGTCTAACACTACCACCCCCATGTTAAAAAGATCATGACACGGTTGCCCCGTGCACAATCACTCTTCATAAGTTCATGCCGGCGGCTTCATTCACCCAATGACACAAGGATCTTTAAATATGTTCATCTTTCCTTTTTTCTTTTCTCTTCTTCTTTATTTTCTTTCCATTTTTCTTTCTTGTTCTTAATTTCTATTATTATATTTTGTTTTCTTTAATTTAGGTTCAAAAGGCTGCTTGAGAATCACCACACCACGACCACTTCCAACTCAAGGAATCCATCTAAAATTTAGGAAGTTTCGCTTCTCCCTTTCTCTTTTAATATAATGCTATTAATCTCTAGAATATCTATCTTTGTACATTGAGGGCAATTACATCTTAAGTGTGGGGGGTGAATTCTAGAAGTTCCTAACTTTTTGTATTATTCTCAAATCCCTAAATTTTGTCTTTTCTTTCTCATATCACTATTAGAACAAATTCTGATTGATTTATGATTTTTATTGATATGTCTTGAATTAAAACATAGGTAGTTGTGCATTGATTGTTTAAACTTGAAGGCTTTAGAGAATCAAGAATGATAAGTTGATTTTTAAAAAATTAAAAATTTGCTAGGTTGTTTTCCCAAGTTTAGGTATTATCTTGAAATTTGAAGTTCACAGGGTTGACATCAAAAACCAATAATTTCTGTGAGGTTTTGAACCTTTAGAGCATACATTCTTTCGTGCTCACTTTTATTGTTGCTTTGAGTGAGTTAATATTGATCTGTTATTCTAGAACTTGCTTCAATTATGCATGTCAAAACTACACTTTTGAATTGATATACTGAGATGATAAAGGCACCTATGATTTAACCCACTTACTTCCCAAAAGGCCTACCTCCATAATTAACCCTTAGTGAACCCCCTTGATCCTAATAAACCATTCATTGATTTACCCATTATACTAACCCCCAAGACTTACTTTTTTTTATTCATTAAGAACTTTTCCTATTAACCTTTTTATCGAGATTTGATTTGAGAATTTGCCTAACTATGTTTTCCATTTCAGTTGTTAAATTTTTATTATTGTATTTGATTTGTTCTTAAAAAAAAGTTGGAAGTATATCCATTATTAGTTCTACGTTTTTATGAGCTTAAACAGTAAATCTCACATCTTTAGAAGAAGCTCGTATTATTAATGTAATTATTCCTTATTAGTCTATTTTTCTAGTTCGGTAATTTGTCAATTCGATCTCGATTCTAACCTCCTCTTTCAGCCTTTGACCACACCCCCTAACCAAGCCACGTTACAACTCTTTTTAAAGACCTTTTGATCAATGTATCATCTCAATTTATAGTGGTGGAGATTTGATTTTCATGAAAGCCTATGGTAATAACTTTTCATATTGACTATTAAGTGCTTAATTTTTTGTCCCTTAAACACTTAGAGCGATTTGAATGAATCCTTAGTAAGGATGTTAACTCTGTGATATTTTGAACCAAAGGTGATTACTTAGATAAGGGGGATACCTATGTTTTTCATGAATAAAATGCTTAACTTGGATCGTTTGAAACTCTGATGTTCTTTTAGTTGAATTCTCGATGTATGGTTACTTATGGATTATTTTGAGCCATCATTAATAGGAATTATAAATTGAGAAGAATGAATTTTAATTGTGAGTTAAGGATTTTGCTTGAGGACAAGCAAATGCTTAAGTGTGGGGGTATTTGACAAACCGTAATATATACATATTTTAATCCCACATTTGGCATACTTTTGGATGATTATCCCTTGAATTGTGGAATTTGATGCTCCTAATCCTTTAATTTCATGTTTTATACTTAGGAAAGCACAGGAGGATGAAAAGAATGAGAAACGGGCCAAAAACAGAGAAAATGGGCCAAAATAAGAAATCAACACGGTCTAGACCATACTACACGGCCGTGCCACTTTAGTAGACTCGAATACGGCCTTGGACTCGATTCACACGGGCGTGTCCCTGCCTTAACCTGTTTTAATTCCACTAGGAAAAGGATACTTAGAGGCTGAGAAAGACATTCCGAAGTCTATATAAACATCCTAAGTATGACCTAAAAAGGGGGGCGAAGCCAGAGAGGGCTGAATACAAGAAATTACTCCAAGAAAGCCCGTTGATCCATCTCAGAAGTCGGAATCACGCTCAAGACTGAAGATTTTTCTTTCAATTTCCTTCAAGGGGTTTTAGGGTTTTCTTTATGTTTTGTTATTTAATTTCTTCTGAGATGTATTTCTTTATAATTATGAACTAAACCCTGCAAATACCTGAAGGGGATGAAACCTAAGATGGATCTTGTTATTGTTTTCTGAAGTGTATGATAAATATTTGATTTATTCTTAATTATGTGTTCTTAATTCTTGGGTTAATATTTCAGGATATTGATTCAAGTATTGATGTGCTTATTCAGAGGAGCAAAAGTCCTTGTTTAAGAGTAGATCTAGCATAGTTAAGCGGAGTTGATCACACTCCTAGAGATAGGACGACGAAAATCTGCCGGATTAGGGTCAAACCTAATATGAGAGTCCATAGATCGAGTTAATGCAACACTAAGGGTTTTAATTAGAAAGAGATTTCAATAATCAACCTAGGGTTAGACGTTATTAGTCTCGAGAGAGATAATAATATAAATTAAGGAATCTTACGGATCAAGTCAAATGAATAATTGTATGGTTCAGAGTTAGATAACAAGTGAAGTCTAGGTGGATTCTTCCTCGGGTATTGGCTCAATCAATTGGTTTTCCCAAAAGTATTTTCCCAATCCGTTCTCTGTGTTTTAGCATCATTAGCTTAGTATCAGTTAGATAAACATCAAATCCCTTTTATTTTAGGCTAGATAATAGAAAGAAAGTCAGTATTAGTACTTTTGGTTCCCTTGGGTTCGACATTCGGGTCTTGCCACTAAGCTATACTACTGTTCGATAGGTGCACTTGCCTTAATCATGGTAATAGTTAGTTTCTAGGCTCGATCATTCATTATATAAATATTAAAGCTTTCAGACCACCACCAGTCCCTTTATTGAGCCCTCAAAGCCCAAATCTTGTGTTAGAAACAAATTAGGACTTAATTGAAAGTTCATAAAATTTTTCGTGAAATTTCGAAACTTTTTTCCTAAGTACGTGGCCCAAGGACATGCCCGTGTGACCCTAAACACGCCCGTGCTTCAGGCCGTGTCCGACCCCGTGTAACTCTCTGACTTAGGTCACACGGCCCGTCACACGCTCGTATGCTAGACCATATGCCTCACACGACTGAGACACACGCCCATGTCTCTGCCCGTGTGCAATTTCCTGAGCATTCTGTTTTAAATTTTTAAGATGCAAGGGACACGCGGCCTATCCACACGCCCATATGTAAGCCGTGTGTCTCACACGGTCTAGTCATACGCCCGTGTGCCAAGCCGTGTGGACTCAAAATGAACCTTAAACATCAAATTTACCAACCCTACAAATCTTAAACAATAAACAATTCAAAATCCAATATTCAACCAATCCAAAACACATTTAAACACTTCTAAAATTTGTCAAAATAGAAATTCTAAGTGCCTAATCAATAAATTCACTTAAATATCTTACTCATATTATCAAAACAATTAAACAAAATATCATTCAAGCATTTCTAGAATTATGTCAATTTCACCCCAAAACTACCTATTTCATACTCACTTATGCATTTACTTAAACATACCATTTTATAACCTCAACATAACACACATGTATTCATGTTTATAAATAACTAATATTATTTTATAATATATTTACAATCATTTTCCCAAAATGACAACTTCAACATCCTAGGTACATGCCATTACCAAAAAGAAATATACTTCACCACGTTTTGAGTTCGGGATCGGCTTTGGATGCTGATTCAACGATCTGACTTTAATCTAACCTGCTCACAGAAAACAAATCGTACGCTAAGTATAAACTCAGTGGTATTTCTATACTCCGAACACTTTAAAGAAAATATTATAAGATAACAAACATAATTAACTTAAGTATTAATCATACAATAAATCAATTCATACAATAACTTATTTCTCATCAATATCTATCTCAAATGACTTTTCTCCTTGTGGTCACACATAATTCAATTATAAAAATTTCTATTCATGAACTCATGATTCATGTATATCATTTGCATAAATCATTTCACCATTCAATTCCAATTCCAATTCACAAACAATATCATTCAATATCGATCAATTTGTCAATTCATTATATACCCCTATTAACACGACTCGGACTTTGGCGGATACACAGATCCAACCAAAACACACCAGTATGGCACCTAGTGCCTCATCGGATAATTCAAAGTAATAGATTGACACCCACTGTCTCATCGGCCTTGCCGAAGTAAATTGGTACCCAATACCTCATCGAATTTATCCGAAGTAATAGTTTGACACCCAGTGTCTCATCGACTCGAAGTCGAAGTAATCCCTGAACACCTCCAATCCTATGGCATGCCAACTATATCCGACTCAGCCCGATACAGTTAATAAGGTTTCAATTCACTTTTCAAGTATAACAAATATCCAATGTTCAATTTCCACAATAATCACATATTCATATCAATTTCATCACACACCAAATCAATCCATCTCAAATGTAAAACACAATAATTCTCACCTTCCATACTTACCATATATAAGAAATCAAAGTACAATAATTTTAATAATTAAATTCGGATTATAGAAATACAAACCATAATTTCCGAATCACTCCTCGTCGACTTTCTCTTTTCCTTTCTTAGCCGAGGTCTTCGGCACAACGTTAGCTACGAAAATTAATACAATTTAAAATCATCAATACACAAAATTTCACATTGAATATTTCAATTTATATTCAACTTTTGCCTAAATTCTAATTTAGTCCCTAAACCGAGACTAATTTTATTTTCCCAAAACTAATTCCATATCTTATTTAATTTCCACTTTAGACTAATTTCAACTATCTAATTTCAACATAAAACTTTAATTTTGAAATTCTCTCAATTTAGTCCCTATTACTCAAAACTTATAATTTATTTTACAATTCAATCATTTTCTCTATTCTAACTTGAAATTCTATCAATTTAACCACTAATACTTCAATTTATTCAACATGAACAACTTTTAAAAATCCACTAACTTCTAAAATTTCAACATAAATCAAGCAATATTTTGTTCTAGGACTCTAAAAACATCAAAATTACAAGAAAAATGATTAAATTGACTTACCAATTTAAATTTGAACCTTAAAACCCTAATTTCTCCTTATTTCTTTTCTCCTTTCTCTTTCTTTCTATTCTTTCTCTGTTTCGTCCCCTTTTGTTTCTTTCTTTTTCTTTTATTTATTCTTTATGTTTTATATAATATAATAATATAATAGCATTTACTTAATAAGTAAATATAATTTATTATTAAATATATGTTTATTATTTACGCACATGGAATTTATTTTTACCACACACTTGTAAAATGTAAATTTTAGGTTTAATTGCTTAATTAGCCCCTTAACTTTTCTCTATTCTATAATTTAACTTTTACCCTATATGCAATCTAGTCCTTTCACCTAATTACTCTTAATTTAGACAAATTCACCTAATCAAAACCTAATTAACCACACAACTAACTTTGTAAATATTTTTATTAAGTATTTACGAATCCGTTTCACGAAAACGGAAACCTGAAAATACACTTTTCGATAACCGTAAATTTTGGGTCGTTACAAATTATACATACATTTAATGATATTTTTCATTCTTCTAGTTACAACAATAGATATAATATCCATCACTTATCTCATTTTATTTCAATTCAATCACATTTTCTAGCCATGTATGCCATTTTCCACCAAAATCTTAACTTATGTTCAAACATAGATATAATGACAAACAAACACAAGCATACCTATTAAACAAGTAAGGGGAGTAAGTTCCATAAGAACTTATCTTTTCAAAACACAAAACAGGCAGATTTCTCAGGGCCTGTTCTGTAATTTAGTTTTTCCTCTACTAGCTCCACTTTTATCAAATTTTGGTTCTATACAATTATATGTATAACAATCAATATCATATATTAACACACAATAGCCATTTAATGGCTCACAACAACAATGCCATGAATTGCATGATTCAAATTAATTCCTTTTTTATTATACATATATTTTTGCATTTTATTTAATTTAGCCCCTAAACTTGGGATAAGCATTACTTTCAATTCCTAGCTTCGAATTAAAATCTGATTTCACATTCTTTCATTAAGGGCCCTTTACTTTCTATTTCTAGTATAAATTCATGATAGGTTTTACATTTATCCAATTTGGTCCCTAGTGTTACCAAGCTGATAAATAAGCTTAATTAACTTTGTAATTTAGTCTTTGTTTTATAATCTAAACTTAATATCTATCAATTCCAAACCTAATTAATTAATTAATCAACAATGGAAACTTGCTAAAAATTTAATAATTGAACAAATTAATACATGGGCTAACTAAATAAAGTTCCCATGATCACAAATCTATAAAAAAAAAAAAATAAGAAAAAGGCTTGATTTTATTACCTTATTGATGGCTGAATGTAGAAACATAAAAATGGTTTCCTTCCTTAGGTTTTTCTAAGCGTGGACGGTTGGAAGAGAAATGAACGGAGAAGATGACACTTTCCATCCACCAACTTAGTGTGTGTATATTAAATAAGGCTTAATTAATCTAACTTAATTAGCTTAATTAGGCTTAACTATATTAATTTTTATTATTAACCAATCTAAGTGAAAAACATCGTCAATATCAATGAAAAATGGATAAATAACCATTTTGGCCCTTTGGTTAATTTTCATTTAAGTCCTCAAGTCTTTCTTTAATTAAAAGTCAATGGCAATTAAACTTTACAATTTAGTCACTGAGTCTTAATTAACTATTCTATCAGCTAAATTACTTGACCATTCTTCAATATATTTCTATATTAACTTCGTAAATATTCTTGTTTTATATTTACAGACTCGATTTACGAAAATGGGGTTCCGAAACCGCATTTTTCGGTACCAATGAAAATCAAATTGTTACAACCTGTTTAAAATATGAGTTCAATGCTCAAACTTGGACCAACCCATTTTTCTAAGTTTAAGCATCTTGTGTTATTTTTTTAAATATTATGTAATTTATAACACATAAAAACTAAGTCTATAAGAATATATACTATTATATAATGTTAACATTAAAAAATATTTATTTGAGGAAAACATTAAAAAATTGTTAAGATGCCTATATATAAAATTTTGATAAATGAAAAATATTATGGACGAGCCTAAAATGGACTTATGTTAGCCATTTCTAAATATAAGCGGGCTCGGACAAAATTTTAGGCTTATATTTCAACTCAAGACAAACTTAGACAAGCATAAAGTGTTTTAATATCATACTTAACTCGATCCATAAACACCGAATTTCTAGCAAAAAAAAAAAACTCTAAAGATTTAAATATATATATATGATTATATAGATTAAAGCATAATTAAATAACTATAAAGAATAAAATTAAAATTCACAATAATGACTTAATTAAATCTATTAAAATAGATAAACCATTCCTCTTAACTCTAAAGATTCCAAGAGTTATTAAATTCAAAAGAAAATGGAAAAATATCGTGGTAGTTTAATTAAATTCTTTAAAAATATGTAAATCACCCCATATCAACTCTAAATATTTCAAAAGGAACTAAAAATGTATAATATAGAAATGGTAGGGTGGAGAAAAAGAAGAGAAAACAAGACGTGTGTGAATTAGAATGATGCAAATGTTTAAAGAGCTTAGAACCACATGCACATGGACATGGATATGGACATGCACTACCAGCGGCATCTTGGACTGGGACCAAGCCTTCTCATCCTAAACTATCGCTTTCCGGAGGTCAGGGCGGCCTTATCATCAATATTCAATCCCTCATTCCTCCTTTAACTAAGTCCCAATATAATAATATGAACCATTTGTCCAAATAATTAATATATAATAATATGAACAAACATATATATATATTCTAAGTCCTGGATTTATCGCACGATGAGACGCGTCCACGCATGCAAGAGCTGCCTACCGCTAATGGACCAAACGTACGTGCGTGTCATCCATCCCACTTTGTCAACCAATCAACCTTTTTTCATTCATACATATTCTCAAACACCTTATGGTTGATTAAGCAAATCAAACAACACGGACCACCACCGTCCGATCGCAGCAACTATTACGCGATAGTGGCGTACGCCCGAAGAAATTTTGATAGTTCCTAGAAAATACCAATGTAATATGCATAGTCCACGCGGAAGGGTGGAAATTTAATGAAAATTAAAATATAATTTTATTATAATTTACAAATATTAAATTAGAATTTAATATTTTAAGTTAAAATGTAATTTTTATCATATATTAATTTATAATTTTATAGATTTTAAAGAGATGTCTCGTCCTTGTATATAATTAAGTTGCATAGTTGGTCATTCAACAATTTAGTAATTTTCTATTTTGAGCACTATTTACTAATATTATCAATGTCACTTATTCATTAACTCGATAACAAATGATGGTATGCTCTTTTTAACCAATGTTGTTGGAAGTAAATCGAACCTGCTTTTTTAGCTGGTTGAACTGAAAAATAATAGGTGTGTTGGTCCAAATGAAGACACTAAATCGCTATTGAATTTGAAATCAAAATTAATTGAATCAATTTGTTGTATTTATTAATCCAATAACATATTTATAAGCCTCAAATTTTAGGTAATTTAAAGATTTACACACTTTTAATATGTATGTATGTGTCTTTAGATGAAATACTTTTGGTTGCTATCATTTAATATTAAATTGTATATGTATTTTTAATTAATGGATTATATGTCTATAAATGTGACAATGGTATTGGATTTTGTTAATGCGTTTATTACTTGAAATGATTTTAATTGACATTAATTATGTTTACTAAAATTTATACCTTTTTAGGGAACTTGAATTTATATTGTTAATGTTGGTTTTGTTGGTTTAAATTCAACTTTTCAATACATTTAGAAATGATAATGTTAATATTTTAATTGAATTTAGAATGTTTAATTGATTTTTATGCCATTATTTTTATTTATTTGTAATTATATTCTTTTTTGATTTTTTTTTTTTTGCGGTTAAACTAACTTGATTGAAATTTGGTGGTTTAATCAGTTCGATTTTGAAAACAGTATTTTTAACTCACTGAACTATAGGTAAAGCATCGTTTTGGTGTTTTTAGAATTTCTTTAATGATAATTTTTTTAAAAAACACTTTCAAATATTTCTAAAAGTATAAAAAAAACTTTTAAAAATGAATTTTTTTTAATTTGTTTTTTGAAATTATAAAAATATTTTTAAATTATAGTTATGTGGAAGTTTCTATTTAAAAAACATAAAATTATTAAAATTATAAACTTCCAAAAGAATATAAATTATTTAGATTTTTTAAAAAAATTATAGAAATACAAAAAAAAATATTAAATTTTATAAAAAATTTCAGAAAGTTGTAAAAGAAATAAAATTTTCATAAAATAAAAATGTTATTTAAAATTTGGGGAAGAACCTAAAATCCAAATCAAATCATAAAGTAGAATGAAAATGGGGAAGCTCCTCAAGATGGGATGAATTTGACATGCATTTATGATTTGATTTGTATTTTGGAGGAACTCGTGGTTTGAACATATTAAAGTGAGCTTATGTGTTGAAAGTATATTTATAGTGCACGATTCGTTGCTTATGTGTTTTCCTTCAAACTAAAGATGTGTATATTTGGGTTTTAGACTGTCTTAGGTTTCTTTCAAGATTTTTCTTTATAGGATTTTGTCAAAGTTTTCAACTTTTTAGATTTGTTTTGGAATTTTCAGAATGTTAAATATGTTTTAAACAACTTTTTGGAAATTTTATATCTTTTAGGAAATTGTAAAAATTTTAGAATTCCATGAAGATTTAGAATTTTTGGCATAATTATAATATTAATTAATAGTTGGGTTTTTTAAAAAAAAATCCAATGGTCTTGGGTTCATGCTAGAAATTTTAAGAAAATTTTTAAAAATTTCATGAAAATTCAAAATTTTTCAAATTATTTTGGAACTGTAATTTAAGGATATTTTGGGAATTTTAAAAAATTTATAACTTTTAATAATTTCCTTAATTTTTTTTTATAATTTAAAAAAAAAACCCCGTTTTTTAAACTCTCTTGAGAACTCGGGCAATTTTTAAAATTTTATGCATTTAAAGTTATTAAAAAGAATCAATAGTTATAATTCAGAAGAAAAATTATATAATTTTTAAAATGAAACAAATTAACATTTTATTAGTAAATGGATTCCAACCATGAAAGGGTAAGAAATGCAAAAACTTGGCAACACGTGAATCAGGTAATGGTACAACATGGTATACTATAATCAATGCTACAGGCTGTTTCATCAACTTTACAATGATAGATAATGAAACTAATACAAACCATAATAACTTCTCTAAAATACTCAAGGAATCAAATTAAAGTGAAACATACAATACAAAGCACATTCCTAATGAACTTAATTTCTATTCATTCTCAGATTGCTTACATCTTCTCTGCCAACACTGTCTTTCCACTTCCTCACTTCCATCCCAAAATTTTAGCAGTAGCAACATTCATTCAAGCCTTGTGGCTGTACGTACAACATCTCCACCTCACCTCTCATCTCCTCCAACAAATAAAATCAGGCTTTGTATGGTCTTAGGATCTGGTAATTTACCACAATCCATTATACATAGGCCAAAACGAGGGGCATAGCCTAAAGGATATCCCAAATCTCAGGTTTGCTCACAAGCAATCAGGCAGCATATGGAGTCTGCCCCTATACCACCCAGTTTTATCCATCAAATTCCCTTAGGCTCAATTCAATTTTCCAGTACAATGAAACATGCACAACCTGCCCCTAGTTTGTTACTAGCTTCAAAATGATTTTTACCCATACCAACTAAATTGTGCCAAAATCCAAATTTTCCCACTTGAAGGGAGAAACGCGGCCAATGTTTGGCGAGCCTCGCAGGAATAAGCAGACACAAACACAGACGGCAGCAATGGCAAGCATGGAATGAACATATGGACGTTGAAGCAAACCTTGTGAACCCGGAAACCTATTGTTAGATCTTGTTGCCACAACTGCACACTTGGCACAAGACCTACGATCTTGTTTGAACCGCAAACTTATCTTGTTTAACTGTACTGCAGACATTCCTAAGTGCTGATCCTCAACACCAATTGTCAAAGAAACTTGACCATTCCTTCTGTCAGCATATTTACCAGCCACCAATTTGTTGTAAGAATGGTTGCTTCTCATCATAGCATAGGCATATGGAGACTGCCCATTTGCATCCAGAAGGGAACTCCAGCAGGTCAACCCAATCTACAAAAAAAAAATTTGAAAACTTCAAAAACTTGCTTGCAAATAAATGAATTTGAGACATTCGACCAAGATATATAGAAATAAAGTAACCACCACCTTCCCATCTCCTTTCACAAATTGAGAGAAAGGTCTAAACATGGTTTTCTGATTTAGGGCCAGGATAAGATCAGCAGTGTCTCAGTAAAGAACTTATAGTCTAGGTTGCAAGAAATGGACTGTATATTTAACTAAAAGAATCTTATAAGGATTTTCACGGAGAAATTTCAATTCCTTATATTAAATCTAAAAAACCAGCTCATAAATAATAATATGACACTGTAACACTCATACCTCCTGAGGATCATTCGTCAGCACATCTACCATATCATCTGAACCAGATGTACATGCAGCCAAATGTAAAGGTGTGATTCCACCAGCACCCTCAAGATTCGGTGGAAAGATATACTTTTTCGAGTTTCCATCATTACTACTGATAGAATAATGTATAAGCAAGTCAGCCATCTTCCTACACCTTCTTTTCACTGCTCGGGTTAAGAGCTGAATCTCAGAAAGCATGGCCAGCGAATCCTTGGATAGGTCATCCAAATCCAAGTTACTTTCCACAAGCATGTCAAGAAGTACCTTGACCAAAGCACAATAGTCACTCTCAACAGAGAACATGAGCAAAAATTTGAAACGGAGAAGGGAATGATCAGAACTCTTGGGCAAGGGAGCAGTGCTCCTCTGGAATAACCATCCAAGTTCATTCAGAAAGTGCAGCACTTCCTCCCTTGACCTTGGAGGGTGAGAATCATAAGCATGCTCTTCAGAAATAATATCAGAAGCTTTAGCTTCTGTGTCAAGTTCAGATTCCAGAAGTCTCAATTCTTCACAAATGGCAGCATCAGCTATTATTATAGGAAAACTGTTTCCCTTGAATCCATTATCCACCTGTTCAAAATTTGGGGAAAAATAAAAAACGCAACTTCTTCAGAACCGTCCAGAATACTGAGGATGACCCAAATAGTCAAAACATAGCAATTGTTTGACATGAAGTCTTACCTCAATGAAGCAACGACCTAGTGCTTTTGGTGATGGAACCTGAATCTTAAAACTGCCCATGTTTACCTCATCATATGAGGCTCCCTTATATGTTGACCCATTAATTTGCATTGATGAGTATCCACCCATGTATGCACAATGAATCCTGCACAATTTTCAAATCAACATTTCTGAAATACAAAGTATCAAGAAATTCAAAGTTGATCGTTTTGCTTACTCGGTGCCAGGATTAGTCAGATTCCTACCCCTCACTAAAAGAGAGGTTTCTTGCCCGCTCACAACAGCCAAAGGAGACACTGAGATCAACTCAGGTGAACTCCACGATAGCCATGATTTGCACAGATGGATCTTTCCTGAGGGGGAAAAAGAACCGTTTATAATCAAAGCAGGTAATACAATTGCAGACTCCAATCAATCAACAAAAAAGTATATATCTTTGAAGTCATCTTAACATAGTTAGCAATAATAAAGACACTCCCAAGAAGTATCTAAATAAGTTATGGTGTTTTGTATCAAGTAGAACAGTTTGAAGCTGAGCAAAAAATAAAAAAACACAAATTTCCATCAGTGCTTACCATCTTTATGTGACGCTAACTGACGGTTCCCTGTATGAACTAAAAACCTTGCCTTTCTCCAAAAATCTGAATCAGAGTCTTGCAACAAACAATTGGCATACCGAAGCAGGTTTCCTTCAAGCTGAAAAAATTAAACACGCCCTGAAAATGGTCAGTTCAATGTTGCACAAAGGGGAAGTTACAAATGCAGAATGTAGTAGCACACTCACTCGCTCCCAGGCAGCAGCCGGCATTGACACATAAACTGACAGAACCACACATCCAGGCCTTATATAGCTCTCCATTTCAGACGGACTATTTGAAAGCCAATTATAAATCTGCAAAACAAGTTATCAGAATCATCATTAATACCTACAAGAACATTATGGAATCTCCACTTCCAATTATATGTAACAAGAAAGCCAAATTTGGCAAACAACTCCTCACCTGGGTCCGTAGTGTACCGGGGAAGTGGCTGGGGTCCTTGTCAAATAGCTTAAAAATTATTCGCCCGGTACGATCCTTCTTAGAAACCATTCAACCATTAGAAATGTTAATGTAACACACATACCAAGCACAAGCATGATACATGGTAAAAGAAAGTAAAATGAAGTATAACCTAAATAAAAATTAGAATAGGTACTACTTATATATGATACCTGAGCATCAGAGTTCAAGCTAGCGGGGGAATGATCTGACCCAGAAGAAGACGTATACCCTGCTTGAGAAGGGAAATGTTGAAATGAACCATGTCCTGTTCCTCTCTTTGACCCACTAAAAAGCTCAAGAGGTATAATAGAACCATGAGCCCTGCTTCTCTCAGCATTTGTATTAGCATGTCTGCCAATGGGCACTTTCTCATATTTGACAGCTTCAGGTGTGCTATGCATTGGGAAGAATTTTTGTACAACTGGAGATGAAGATGGAGATCTTTCCTCCATTGGATTGCTACTGTCAGAAGAGAAATATTTCCTAGATGATGCTAGCTTTGGTGGGCTATCATCCTCAGGTGAGGAGCTAAATAGCTGCAATGGTAAATTAGCTCGAGTTTCTTGAATCTGGCATTCTGAATCTTCAACAGGAGATTGATAACTGGTACTGCTTCTTTCTCCTCCGACTGAAGTAAACTCCAGAGGAGCTCTGTTTAACGAGCTGGAAGCAGCTACATTATCAGGACAGATCGACTTGGTCTTCTGGCTATCACTGCTCTGGCTGCTTCTTTGAGATAACATTGCAAGGGCATCAGAAGAAGAGGACGTCAATGTAGCTGAAAGGGCAGCAAGCAAATCTACTGTAGATGGAGAAGATGTGTTTTTCCCATTCAATTGGTTTTGATTGCCCAGCGAAGGTTGCTCCTGGCTCTTCCTGTTCAAAACTCCAACATTGGGCAGCTTTGCAGCCAGGTCCATTGGCAAAGGTAATGAATTAATCTTACTAAGAATCTGAAGGAGTTGATCTCTATTTGGCACCGGTGAGGGATTAATGCTTTTGTCCTCAGTTTTACCTATAGGTTAAGCGCACAAACATCAGCTTCAACTTAAAATGTATAATTTGAAAATTTTACTCATTTAGAAAAATTTTCTTGCCTTGTGTCCTAGCCAAAAGAGTCAGCAAGTTGACAATATCTAAACTTCCATTCCCGGCATTATCCCTGTTTACAGGTAGTAAAAGCCGTGAGGTCACATCTTCAGGTTGTGTCTTCCTTCTACGGCGATTATGCCCAGCAAGCCTACGCCTACAACTTCTCTTCCCCTCATCAAACTCAGAAAGAGGGTGAAACCTGCACATAAGCATTATAAAGGTGATGTGGGTTCAACCAATAGCTAAAAAACTACATGCCAAGGGTGAAAATTTTAAGAACGAGAACATAAAAGTAGCAACCTGCTACACTGCTGGCAGAACCTCTGCATCTGCTTCTCAACAAGAGCTTTAGTCGCTTTACTATGAATCTCACACACTTTATGCCGACGGTGATAGTCCTTTGCATTAGAAAGATCTTCCTTACAATTATCAACCTGACACATGGGGTAGCTGGTACTCCCAGGCGATCCACCACGGACCTTTTTGTTAGGCCTAGAAACAGGCTCTTCCATAGAATTCAATCCCCCACCTAGATTCAGTTGCAGTCTCTCATCATCATCATTTGCTGCAGTGGCCTTTTTGGATGTTATAGAGTTTTCATTCCCATTAACATGACATTTCTTTCTCTGTTCTGCTGTAGCAGTCCCTGCCTGAAGAATCTCGGTGTTTAAGGGTTTGGCAATGAATCTCACAGCATCCCACTCCCATTGCTTTGGGTTCCAGTTGTCCCTGGGGTTGGCAACACGCTGCTGTGAAGGGTTTTGGTACAGAAAGTCTGAGGCCTGATAAGAAAGGTCACGTTTCCTGGGTAAAGAAGGCGGATCACAGAAGCGGCTGGCAAGGGCCTGGTGAATATAAAGGGGAGGAGCTACTTGCGCGCCTGCATCCTCCATGGGTCTGTAAATAACTTGGTTTTTCAGACACCAAATGATCTCTGGACAAAAGAAATGGCTATTTTAACAAGTTCTTTTTGAGAATCTATAACTAGTAACATAAGAGAAAGTAGTTCATCTCATCCAAAAAGTCAAAATAAGAAAGATGAATAGTCAAATCTTATAGGGGATGATAAGGCTTGAGAATAAACACTCCGGATCATAATTTTCAGGGCAGATTATCAGATCAGACAAAGATTGGGATTTGGATAAAATCATATTCAACGACTGACACATGTAGAAATCAAATTAAAATCTAAAAAAGAGCAAGATGAATGATAACAGTTATCCAAATAAATAGCAAATATATGCGCATAAGTAAATAAAGAAGATTTGAAACATACCTTTCACAAAAACCTCAGCTTGAGGATTTCACGGCTGAATATCAGATCAGACAAAGATTGGGAACTACTGGAGACACGTAAAAAAAATTAAATTAAAAAGAGCCAGATGAATGATACAACACAAGCAAATAGCAAATATAGGCGCGTAAATAAATAAGATACCTTAACCAAATCCCAGCTTAACGCTTCATCATCTCGTAAAAGCAAATAAAAAAATTAAAAAGAAGTGAAAGCAACCACCGCCTTCAACCTTTTCAACCTTTTACTTCATGGTAATCACAGATCTGAATTCTCCTTTCTCCCAGATACCAACCATCAGACTTGGACTTGCGTCTCTCTCTTTGTAATTAAAAAAAAAGGAAAACGGAAAAAAAATATAGGAATCAAAGGTTGAACAGCAAGGAAACGCAGTCAGATCCGAGAAGATGAAGATGAAACAACTGGGAACTTTGGGTTTGGCTCCACAACTTTGGTTTACTTTTTTTGTTGTCTCTCTCAAAAGAAATAAGAAGAAGAAGAAGCAAAAAGTAAAACTTGGTAGCAGACTAGTCAGTAGGCTGGTATTCCATTTCTAATTTTTTTACTTTTTCGCTGTGACTGCCTTTGCCTTTGCCTTTGCCTTTGCCTTTGCCTTAGCTTGAATTATTTTATTTATTTTATCATGTTTGTTTAATATTAGGGGTTGGGTGTTGCCGTAAATCGTAAATTGAACCTGGATTGAGGTTATATTCATAATTTAGGGCCGCCCACGGAGCAACGAAGAATCCAAGACTCTTCCTTTCCTTGTTCTTAACTTGTCTAGTTTAGTCATTACTCATAAGTGTAAGTAGCACGTTCTTTGTTGTTTTTGAGTTGTACTTGTATGTATGATAATGGTTAACTTAGTTCTTGAATTTTGTGTTTAATAAGCCCTTCAGTTCTAGTTTAATTAGTATTGATGGCAGAGTTGGATTGTATTTGGATATATAATGTTTTTTAGATATTTATATAAGATGATACTCAAATTTTTAAAATGGGAATTTTGCTATAAGGGGTTTGGATTTGTTATAAATTAAAGATCTCTCTTATCTTAAATTATGTATTTCAGTTTTTCTCACATTGACCCCTCTAATTTTTCTAGCCTTACAATTTAGTTCATAGGCATTAATCTTTAAATTCTCATTATCAACCAACTAATAATTCTAATTAATACTTTGTCACTAACTAATGAGCCTCTAAATCACTATCATGCCCACTCCCAAAAACTTCTTGATTTGACTTCCCAAAATAGCTAGGTTTAATAAATCTGACCTAAAACTGATATTTCGAAAACCAGGCGTTACACTCACACTTCATATGGGTTTTCCCTTAAGGGAATCTCTTTGTTTTCCTCTTCATTGGTCTAAAGCTTGAAGAGGAAGGTAACAGGCGTGTGCTAATAGTTTGAAACTTCCTAAATCTCACACCAAAATTTTAAAACTTATTTACTTCTTTGCAGCTATTGTAAAAATAAGGCGTTGCGTCCAATAACTACGTTGCTTTATAAGGAATGGACGAGTTAAGAAGACAAGTTTCTCTTTTTCTTTAACCCCCTTCTTACTTCCACTCAAGTGGTTTTCCTCGTGTCCTTCTAATTGGCGATGATAAGATGTAACAAATGCTATGCATATATCTAACAATAATGTTTGGGGAGTGATCATGTTTAGATGAAGGAAATTATCAAGGTATCCCTTCATTACCCCTTTAGAGGGAAGGCTTTCTCCTTTGTGCATTTGAGAAGTCGACGTTGTTTTTTATCCTTTTCTTTTCTCACCAAACTACTTCCTGAAGTGTTATTAGGCATTCTTGTTCTAATAAGAAGATTTGAGGAGGGGACCATGAATATGAAATCAATTTTATCCTCATGTTAGCTTCATACAAGTGCCTTGACTTTTTCATGTGACCATTGTGTTGTTACCTCACTTGGAGTAACAAAATAGTCTCCCTTTGTCATTAAAATGAAGGTACATCGATCTATTTTGGGTCATTTTCTTCCTATAAAGCTTGTGCACCTTCTATCTTGAAAGGCATTCAACCTTCATTCTAGGCTACCTTCTTTGTCCAATGGTTGTTGAACAATTATTTTGGCTCATATGGAAAGGTTGGATTATTTGTCTTGCCAAGCAGTCAACCTTAGGGGATCATATTCACCATTTTGCCCTATTGGCTTTATTTGTGAAGGGATGTGGCCATCGTGTGCTAACATACTAAGATCACCTACTTTTACACCAATATTTGGAGACTCTTAAAATTCCTTTTATTGTGGTGCCCCCTTCTTCCATCTTCTAAGGAACGGAGTGTTCGTTCTACGAATCTTTCCAATTGTTCTTTTCTTACAACTACTTCGGTGGTATCCTTTAGGTTAAGGTAGTCATTTGTTGTGTGGCGCTTTACCATTGTGATAAGGCACTCAACTATAGACTTCCTCTTCTATGGTTGGACTATATGGGTGGTAGAGTTCTCAACATTCCTCTAGCCTTGCTAAGAATATCCTTTTACGAGGAATATAAAAGAGTGTAATGAAGATACGGTGTAAATGACACCCCTTTAAATGTTTTAAATGTCGATAGCTTTGACACCTTATTATAGCCTCATCTTCCCGTTACTGGGCAGAGAAATGATTTGGTTACGCCCTTAAGTCAGGGTTGTGTTGACATCTTAGAGTCTGTTTTTAACTCTAAAAATATTTTTTTTTCTTCATTTCTTGGTTACTTATTGTCTCCTAATAAATTGTAGAAAGAATGGATGGGTATGATTATGGCTCCATCATTGAAATTGCGGAAAGAATGGGTTATAGGCTTCCACAACGCCGTTTTGATCTTTGTATCTAGTACCAACATGGAGTTGATATTGGATGGCTTTTTGGCTTTCTTGTTCTTAATGGCAATAGCTCCATAAGAGTAGAGACATAATTTTTTATTTGTTTCCAGCAAACATCGCCAATTATTATAACAATTAAGTTATACAAGTACTTGGGGTGTACAATAATGATGGTTCACACCATAAGTGGTGCGGAAAGCTACTAAGGATAGAGGGTTAAGCTGATTAGGAGTGGCTGTAGAGTGTTTGTATTGTGAGTAGATGAGTTCTTTTCTCTATGGGGTTTTCTCTTACTTTGATGCAGAGAGAAGATATTTATAGAGGGAGAGTGACTATTAGGGCCCTAGTCATCAAGCACTCCACTTTATAGGTGCACGGGTTAGACTAACAGATTTCAATCTAAAGGCATTCTTGAAATTGATGTTAGATGACTAGACAGTGCGTCGTCAGGTTTGAGATGGAGTTGAATTAGCAAGTTCTAACAAGAGCTTTTTTTTTATATATCTTTTGGAGATTACGCAAATCCACTTTATGTGATATGATGTTTTGGTGAGGGGAAGCTAAGACTATGCGAGCTTCGTGAGTTTTACCTTTAAGTGTAGACGTCACATAGTTCAACAATGAAGGATATGCTTAGAGATATAACGATATTTAATATTTTATAATTGATTTTAAATAACAACATGCCTAGTTTATTAAAATAGTTAGTAGGATCGGTTCATCCCAATTGAATCGTGAAATACCTTAATCAAAATTACTGAATCTAATCGGTAATTTAATTCTTGGGAAATTTTTTTATTTATGAAAACTAATAATTATTTTAAAAAGTTAAAATGAAATCAAGGCATCAAAGCTATCATTCATACTATGGTGATTCACATTACACTTCAATTTAATGCATTTCTACCCTTTTAATTGAATTAATGCCAGTTGTAAAGGAAATTGCATTATCACCGATTGATTCGGAGGGAGACTCGAGGGGTGAAAACGAAGAGGTAGAGTCTGAATTTAATTAATCCTAATTTTTATTCTAACTTCCAAATTTAATATTTGATTCAAATTAAATTGAGTATATATGTATATAAAGAATTAAATACTTTTAAAAATAATATAATAAAAGAAAATTTAAAAATCTGTAAACATCAACCAAATCCAAAAGTAAAGTTAGATTCAAAAACTAGATGTACATGTAGCTTATCAATAATCTCAGTTTGAAAGGAAAAAAAATCATTACCTGTAGAAGAAATACAAATTTTAAAAAAAAAAAAAAAAACTAGTAACCAACCAGCAAAAAAGATTTATTATTTGAAGTATTATTGATAGCAACAAACAAGAAATTATAAAATTTAAAAAATATTTCAAGAATACCGTATTTTATGAATGTGATCACAAATTTCTTGTGTACACTCCTAGTAAGAAGTCCATTAAAGAGTGAATGATGGTTACGAGCTTTAAAGTTGTTTCATATTCAGGGCAGGATTGAACTCTCAACTATTGGTTAAAATGGAAAAAAATCATTATCATTTCACTTAACTTTCGTGATTCTGACTACATTATTGTTCAGCATTTAATCTTAACAGAATATATAATTTAATAGTATTGTTAGATAAAGATTGTTCAAATTGTTGAAAAAAAGTTAGTTAATATGAAAAAGAATTTCCTCAAAAGTAATTTTCCAACCCTAACAATAATTCTGAACTACGATGTTACCATAAAAAAATATGTTGGTGAAAATTAGTATAAAAAATTATATATTCTTAAAATATTGGAGAACAATAAATGAATTGATCCAAAAGGTCAACATCTAAAACTTGAAAGCACCATTTTCTTAATTTTTTCTTAATTGATTTGTCAACCCATAATTTTAACATTAAAATTAAAATATATGAATATCCATTTAAATTGACTTGTGAAATCAATACACAACTTATCCATTCAACTTCCGATCGTACACATTTACACTAAAACATGTAGTTAATATTGAAATTAAGTAACCTTGCAAATTTGTGAAGCAACCAACAAAAATATTACCATTTAATATTCTATCACATTCTATTAACTGTGACCGTATATTTATTTTTGTGATTATTTAATTTATCCCTTAATCATGTTTATTTTTAGAGTGCCTATAGTTAATATTTTGGTTACTACCGAGACCGAGAAATTCAGCTGACGCCCAACGTTTTGGATAACAAGAAGCCAAAGCAAAAGTAACGCCGCATTACACGTCATTGTCATGTTTCTTCTAATATTAAGAAAAAAGAACATCAAAATCTTATCGGAGAAGTCTTTCATTCAAAGAGGTCACAAAGTCAGATTACAATGAATAACCAAAACATATTTTACAATAAGGGTGCATTTAAATATAGATTGAATAATTAGATTTGAGCGTAAATATTAGATGAGTATTATAATTTGTTAGTTTTATTAAGGGTTTATTTAGACAGTATAATATAATTGAATGAAAGTTTAATTATTACTAACTTAATTATAAAGAATTGTAATTTTTTAGACATGTTTGGCTGACAGACTATAGTTAAATCGCAATTCCTTATGTCATGTTTAGTAATACAATTTGTAATTACATTGTTACATAATTTATATTTTTAAAAAATATTAGTATGATAAAAATAATTTCTAAACAAGTAACAAAAATGAAAATCAAACCATTATATATATTATGTTAATCTAAAAAAGTAGTTGATAATACGATTATTAATAAAAACAATAAGAAAAATAAACACCATGTGAAATTTTATCTAATTGTTCTAATGTATATTTGTTTGGTTATTTCATCTTTAATATTTAGCATATGCTTCTTATCGTCATTTGTTAGTTCTTAATCGACTTCATCATCATTTGAATTTGAATTTGCATTATTAATATTAACAAGCTCTCCTTCTTCCATATACTCTTCAGAGTATATGAACCATCTCAATTCCACCTATGATTTAAGTTATAAAATATAAAACATGCTAGTACGGTCCACCTTTTTATGTTATACAAAAGTGATGTTAATATGAGAAGTAATTTTTTAGAACAAAAAATGTCTACTAAACCACATTTCAAAGCCTTGAATGTGTCAAATTAAAAGGTTACAGGTTATTTATGGTGCTTGTGACTGACACCATTTTGTCAAATGATATCATACCCCACGATATGGTGTAAAAAAACTTTTTTTTATTTGCGTAATTAACATCGACCTTATAATATTTAGGTCCATAATTCAAATAGCCTATAGCTTTAATTATAAAAACTTATACAAACTTAATTTGAGGAAAAATTTAAACTAGGTTATATCCTTTTTTATAATACGTAAATCAAGTCAAAACAATATAAATGTTATAATATTTAACTTTATAAAAAAGTTTCATAAATTGTCCAAAAACTTTTATAACACTTCTTATAAATAATATATTTTGCCATTACTTTTAAATTTATTTTTTTATAAAAAAGTTATGATAAAAAACTATAACATTTTTTTTATAAATAAGTATATTATTTTTATGATATATAGCATGGACAAATAGATAAATTATATCCATACTTTGTCATAAATTTTTATAAATAAATATGTTATAGAACTTTTATAACATCTAAATTATTTTTTATAACAAACTTTTTTGCCATAACTTAGAAACTTTTTAGGATTTTCATAATATTTTTTATTATAATTTTATAAAATACAACTTATTTTTATAATATAATTTTTTTTAGGATTTATAATAAAAAATTTGGTCATAATCATATAGACACTCATTCATGTCATGCTTATATTATAATTTATAACTTGTATAAAAATATTTTTTAAAATTGGAGTTAGGTATAATTACTTTAATTCTCACTCCTCCCCTAAGAATTGAAAAATGTAATGGGAATGTTCTAATTACACTCAATTTAGTGGGAGCCACCAACTATAATGATTACCCAAATAACCACTTTTGTATAGTTACAAGCATTTACACCTAAATTTAATTACTTAGTGACTTTCCAAACACTACATGAATTAAATGTAATTAGAATAATTATGTGAGTAATTACAAATAATTATATTCAAATCCAATTATCTTAGGGCTTTTCAAACATGATTTTAGTTTAAAAATTATTTTTATACAATGATAATATTTAATTTTAGGATATGTTATTTTATTAATCTCGTTTAAATAACCTGAAAATTTTATTGATGAGTTATAATTTCCTATACGTATTGACCTACCAAATAATTAAGTAAATTACACAATATTTACTATAAATTATTATATTAAATTTATCTAATACTTGGTCAAAGACCAATCGATAATAACAATGAGTATATATGTTTAATGTTAATAACCTAATCGATATTATCATGGAATAGTGAAATGATATGAAAGTTTATGCTATGGTGAGCTCATCTATGTTGGTTTGATAACTTCATGATGTGTATGACTAACTTGTTTAATGAGTGAATTTATTTAGGTAACTTGTCAAAATATTGATGGAATGAATGCATATATATATGCTTATTTGAAAATTTATAACCGGTAAGTTTCTTTCTATTATGCGAACTTACTAAGCATAAAAATGCTTACCCCGTTTTACTTTTCCTTATTTTATAGTGCTCGTAAGGCTCGCAAAGGTTGGAGGATTCGGTCGGAGTAAGATCACACTATCCACAAATCTCTTTTTTGGTATAGCTAAATGATTCATTTTGATATAATGACATGTATAAGCTACTTGGCTTAGATGAAGGCTTGTAAGTAATATTTTGTGACTTAGCTATTGGAATGGCTAAGGATGTTCAATTGGCGCATGTATGATGTTAATGTATGTCCAAATTCTTAAGTGTTAAGTATGGTGGATAATTCATTTTGTAAGTGGCCATTGGAATTGGCTAATATTGGTTTAGTTATATATGCATATGATGTCTTTCATGGATGTGAGAATTTGCATGGTTTGAGTTGACAAGTATGTGATGTTGTATGTGATAGAAAATAA
Source organism: Gossypium bickii (assembly GCA_025503065.1). Taxonomy (NCBI): domain Eukaryota; kingdom Viridiplantae; phylum Streptophyta; class Magnoliopsida; order Malvales; family Malvaceae; genus Gossypium; species Gossypium bickii. The sequence goes on from CP106715.1 coordinate 23,903,425, forward strand.
CATTTGAATGATGTGGCTGATTTGGTTGAGTGTATGTGTTTGGGCTAGTGCTATGTTTTGTTGTGTAGGTATGTGCATGGAAGAGTGACAAAATGGCTTGGTAAATAGCCTTGTTTTTGTCTACACGGGTAGATACACGGGCGTGTGTCTAGGCCGTGTGTGACACATAGTCTGCCCCACGGGCATGTGTTCTGGCCGTGTGTCCCCTGCACCTTAATTGATGCAAAACAGAATATCCAGAATATAGCACACGGACAGAGACACGGGCGTGCGTTTCAGCCGTGTGTGCTACACGGCATTGGACACAAGTGTGTACCCCGGCCGTGTGAAGTCTGCACTTATTTTATGAAAAATTATGAAAATTAAATTGACTACACGGCCTAGCACACGAGCATGTGGCATGACCATGTGGCAAAGTCAGAGAGCACCCTATTTTGAAGACGGCATGTAGCACGGGCGTGTCTCAGGATCGCACGGGCATGTCCCGAACCTACATGGGCGTGTCCCGAACCCACACGGGCGTGTGACCCCTGTTTTAGCAATAATTTTCTAAGTGTCGTAAAACTTTCTAAAGATCTCGGTTTAGTCTCGAACCGCTTCTAAAGCATGTTTTGGGCCTCGTAAGCTTGTTTTAGGGACGATAGGAATGTAAATGAAAAGTTTTAAATTTGGATGGAGATTCATGTCTCGGTTTTGTATGATTGCTTGTGTTTATGCCTGGTAATACCTCGTACCCTATTTTGGCTTTGAATACGGGTAAAGGGTGTTACAAAAACCACCTAAAAAAACCCAGCATTTAAGGGGCAACCACTACGTTGCCACTGGACCTGTCCCTCAAAAATCTTCCATTACATCGGGTTGAAAAGAATGAGACCAAACGACTCAATTAAGATCTATCTAAGGAACCAACATCATGAATCGCCAAAGATCCTAAACCTCCCACCACTAAAGTTGCTTGTACAGATTTCCAACCACCAAGCCCTTGGAGGAGTTTATTTCATCATTGATGACAGAAAGAGGGAGGACGACAATGGCAAAGTGTCCAGCCGCTCAGACGACTAGATCTAAATGTGTTTTTGTAACAACCCAAAAGTCAATGGTATCAGAAAATGCAGTTTCGAGATCCCGTTTTTGTAAACCAATAAAAATATGTACAGATTTACATTATAGGTGAATTAAATTTTGGATAAGTAATTTAGCCGAAATTGTGGTTAATTAGGGCCTACGGGCTAAATTGTAAAGTTCGATCGCTATAGATTTTTAATTAAAAAATGGATTGAGGACTTAAATAACAATTAACCAAAGGTCCAAAATAGAAAATAGACCATAAATAAACATTAGGAAGTGGGCGATAATATAAAATGAAGATTAATTTAAGTAAATTGGAAATTAATTAAAATAAAACATGGTTTATTATTTAGTTATGATTTAACTTAAGTATAAAAGGCAAATTGTTAGTGGAAGGAGGGAGAATTGCATCTCTTCCAACCGGCCAAGGAAAGAAAAGAAGGAGAAAACCTCCATTGTTGTACCTCCAAAGTTTAATTCAACAATTTGGTTAGTGTAATTTAGTCCTTTTATTGTAATATGCTTGTATGGAAGAATTGTAGGTTTTATGCACACAGATTTTGTAGATACAGTATATGAAGTTGCGACGTTAATCATTGGTCATTGCGACGAGGGTTAGATTCCAGACCCGATGATTGGGTCGGCAAGGGGTGTTATAATTTCTAAAGAGAAGTTGGAGAATTTTGGTTTTTAAAGAAAGAGAATAACTAATTATTCATTCTTCTAATATTTCATTCATGTTTTAACATTTTCACAACATTTCATATGCAGTTATGTACCTCTTACTTGTTATTCTTTTATATTTTTATTGATATGATCTAAGACCTTCGATATTAATCATATTAGATTTTAACTAAATCTAGAGAAGAATTAGGTTAGATTTTTAAACGGGAAACAAAGCTAGTTCTCTTAGCCCTTGCTTGGTAGAGTGAAAAGATAAAAAAAAATTGAAAGAATAGAAAAATAATATGATAGAAAATATAATTTTTCTTTCCATAGGTATATTCAGTAAGAAAGATGAAAATTTACATATTGTATATTAGAGTTGAAAAATGAAAAGAAAGAAAATGATTTAAAAAGAAATGCATATTTTGAACTAACATACATCACTCTATCATTTTCTCTCCTTTTATCATTCTAACTTGGGATGATTTACTTTTATGTATTATGATAGAAATAATCTCTTCTATTTTATTTCCTCTCTACCAAACACATTTAAAATTTAATTTTTCCCACTTTTTCATCCTCTTGTTTCATCCTTAGCTTCGTTTTTTTTCATCCAAAAAATTAAAACCCTAAACTTTACTTTAAAAAAACATCAAATTTCTTATCACCTTATTTAATATCCATATATATTGTTACTTCGTTGGTGCAAATTTAGTTTGGTCAATAAAGTTAGGCTATGTGTCCATTAATTCCAATTTGAAGAAAGTGAGTTGAAAATTTTGAAATTAAATTGCAAGACACAAATATTAGTTCTACACATATATGTATATATCACTCAATTGTTCCGTGATTCACTGCATTTATGATAACACCTTCACACGTCGTTTAATTTGATTGTATCCTTAAAAGTGAATTGGGATGGAAGCTAGCTTGAATGCACACATCAACTTTATTATGGGGTGTTTGGTAAATAAATTTTTTTGGTCTTTTTTAATTGATTTGGGTGTAATTAAAGAATTAGATAGTCAAATCTTTTAATTTTAGTGTTTGGTGAATGGATGTTTGTAAGAGTTTGTTAAGCTAAAACCTCCAAAACAGAAAAAAACCGCTAGAGTGAACAACTTTTTTCACACCTAAAACCTCCAACTCACTAATTAATTTCCATATTGGATGTTTATTTAAATAAAAATTACTTGTGCAAATAAGGAACTTAAGAAATTTATTTTTTAAAAATTTTAAAAATATTCACTAATTATTTTCCGTAATGGATGTTTTAATTCCTTGATAATAGTGTTTTACTTCAATAATTTTACTCAATAAAGACTAAAATATTATAAGCACATAAATACTTAACAATAAAATGTGTCATGCCCTTATTTTTCATTTTACACGTATCGATTTCTAGCTATCAGTTAAATTTTACCAAACACTTTAAAATAAACAGTTAATAAAATCAGTTGATCAAATTAATTAATAAAATCAATTGATCAAACTAACCGCTACAATCAATAATCAATTATCATCTATCAGTCAATTACCAAATAAGTACTGTTATTTCTAAATTATATATCTCTATTAATGCTATCATAGTTGCTTTTTGAGTTCAGTTGGATTTTGTTTATGTCATTTTTTATTCATGGTCTCTCTTTGTATACATCAAACAATTAATCTTAGTATTTTTCAAAAAAGAATTAATAAACCTTAAAGGGCTATTTAAAAAAATCATGATTTGGTCACATTAATGTTTTGAAAATTTATTATTTTAACCATTTCTTGTCTGTAATATAAATTTTTTTTGAATAAATCTTAAAATTATATATAAATTTTAGTTTAACGTATAATTTATACATAAAAATTTAATTTTATTTAATTCTCATAAATTATTAACATAATTATTGATATAACATCATTTTTATGTTTATATATTGCATACACATGTAGTTATATTTATTCAATATAAAAATAAATTGATGTATTTATTTCTTTAATGTGTATGATTGAATCAAAATTAAAGTTTTATATATACATTTGAACCATAACCAAAGTTTCATGTGTATAATTACATCAAATTAAAGTTCATGTATCAACTTGGACATTAAATTAAAGTTCATGTATAGTTTTGAGATTTATCTTAATATCACTTGGACAATTTTTAAAGGTTGAGTTACAAAGAAATTTTAAATTTATAAAGTGATGATGATTGAATTGAGCTACAAAATTAATTTAATTAAGAATATATGTTTTTATCAAAATAATCATTTAAGTTGGATGAGTTTGAGTGAGTTTGAATTTAATTTGGTTGAAATTAGGGTGTTCATGATCAATAGTGGTGACTAATTCTTTCGTTGCGGGTGTTTTTCGAAGAGATAAATGATTAGTCATGAAATGTGCTCCAGTTTCGTGAGTAAAAATTGAACCTCAAATCTCATAATTAAGGGATGAAGTAAACAATTAGCGCATCATATCTCATGACTAAGTTTACTAGTTATGTACACATTATTCCCAGTTATATATGTGAATTGGGACGAGTGGCACCAATAAAATTATTACCAAAAAAAGAGCATATACGGAATTCACTATAACTGAATAAGACAAAGACCAAAATGCAAAGATTAAAGGAAAGAAAGAAAGAAATGGTCCAGCAAGCATAGCATATGTGTATGAATGTATGTATATGTTTAGTCTAGCATTGTTGATGGGGTGGACTCGTCAACAAAGTGGAAATATGGTAGCCAAATTTTCCGACGTGAAGCGCGTAAGCGGTGTCGTCGGCTTCACGCAATTATCCTCCCACCAACAACTTCATATTTTCACACCAACATTAACACAATTTGACTACGTGGACCGCTTAAGTATATTATCATATAGCTTATGGATAATGTGTTTATTATTATACAGGCTTAAATTTAAACTCCCAGAAACGACAGCGTGCGAAAAGGAAATGGACATATGGGGTTAAAAAGGTAAATAGAGAAGCAGGGGAAGGGTAACTGTTATGGAATCGTCCTTGGTCCTGGATACACCACATGCAAATGCAGGACAGAGACGTGTGGGAACCAGCTGTGTTGTTTAAATTAGTTCGTACGGTACGATGCATCTGGTCGCTTTGCTTTTGCTTCGTTTGCTGCTCTCTCAACCGGTGGGTGACTTTTCCACACCACTTTCTTTTCAATTTTTCACTATTCGTACTCCACCCACAAAAAAATAATTCACTATTCGTACACTTGGTGCATCAAACTTGGTAGTATTGCCCACTATTTTTATATGTATTGAAGAAATTTTAATAAAATATCTAAAAAACTAAAAAGAGAAATTGGCTTTTCTCAGGCAGATTGTAACTTCACTACCAGGAAAGCGATACGATTGATCTCAAACACATCGAAAAGCTCAAATCAGACTATAATCAAAGACACCATATGCATGTTTGACATAAAATTAAGCCATACCAGACGAGCAAATTACACTTGTAACAAGCCTTTACCGCTTTAAAGAGAAATTGATTATGTTTACGAGTTATTTCAATTAAGTAACACAAAGTTTCCTTTAATAGCTCAATTTGTTGGAATTCAAACTTAATTCAATAATAATCAAATTAGATTAAAAAAAATTGCAAACCAAACTCGAGTAGCATAGAAGATGAGCACTAGTTTATTCTGAACCCTTGCTATTAACCCATTAGCTAGGGGCATTCATCCTACAACCCACGTCATGAGTTCAAATCATAAGGATTGCCTGCTTGTGATGCGTGCGTGTGGTGGTTGTAATTTACTACTATAAGTGGTGTATGAGTTGTATAAAAAAACATTAATTTAATCCTTATTCATAGCCTCATGATTAACATGGTATTCATAAATCACATAACTAGCCATCTCCTTAATTTTTTGAAAATTTATATCATATACTAGTAATAGAAAATTTAAATTCCACAAACAACATTAAAATAATGACATACATGCCATTAATGGCCTAATTTAACCTATACATGCTATTATAACCAAAAGTAATTTACTAATTATACCAAAATAAGCCGAGGGATAGTGTGATGTTGCTCCGACCAAATTCCAACCAAAATGAGCTTCTGAATTACTATAAAACAGAGGAAATAAAACAGAGTAAGCATTTAATGCTTAGTAAGTTCATATAACATGGAATTTAACTTACCATTATTTCACACATAAGATAAGCATACAAAGTATACTCAAACAAGATGGCTAAATGCCCTAGCACATATCCTTATCAACCATGTTGACACATATTTTATATAAATGTCAAGGAACATGTATGAGCTTAACAATATCAAGTTTCCATGTTTATAACTTTCCACTTCTTGTATTCATATATCAATTCCATATACTTCATGTATATACGGGTAATGATTCACTTTGAATTCATTTATTTTTTTTTTCATATCAGGATTTTGTCCGTTGAATCATTTAAAATATCGATGGATACTTGGGTAGTACACTCAAAGTGTACAAATCTGTAATCCGTCAATTCATATTCAGGAATGCTCATGTGAGCACATAAATGGTAAGCTCATGTGAGCCATGTAACGGGAAGCTTATCCGGGCTGTATAACGGGAAGCTCATAAGAGCCATAATCAAGAAGCTCATGAGAGCTAATAACGGGTAGCTCCGAAGAACCATTAATCAGGAAGCTCTGGATAGCCATATATCGAGAAGTTCAAGTGAGCCATATCGGGAAGCTCCGGAGAGCCATTAATCAGGAAGCTCTCAAAGAGCCTTTAATCGGGAAGCTCTGAAGAGCCATATATCGGGACACTCATAAGAGCTATGGTGTGTCCACAACACATGCAGTATCACAACCAATCGAGATGCTCCGAAGAGCTATTAACGGGAAGCTCGCAAGAACCATAAAACGGGAAGCTTGAGAGGTTAGTAACGGGACGCTCTTTCGAGCTGTGGTGTGTTCGCAACATATGCAGGATCACAACCAATTTGGGAACCCTGTATCCATCAAAATTTCATCTATTCAAACGAAACTTAACATTTATCTGGCTTTGTCGGATATGTAATCAATTTCATATAAATAACAATTTCACAATTCACATATACAACATTCAATTCAAACATATAAATATACACAGTTTAGTTACACGAACTTATCTTGACAAGTGTTCGCTAATTGTAATCTACTAATCCGATACTTTTTCTTTTCCTCAATCTAACTCCGTATTTGGTCTATCCAAATCTAATTGAGCCAAATAAGCTTGCTACCTTCAAACTTTTTTAACTAGGGTTTCCATGTAAAATAATTTGGGAAAGATGATAATATGATGATATTTTTATTATTTTATTACTTATCATCTTTAATTATTTTTACTTTCCAATTCAGTTCTTTTTTTTATTTAATTTTCCATTGATGAATCATCATACTTATCTACTAACTCATCTTAATGGTCTATTTGCCATAAGAACCTCCAATTTTGAATTCCATAGCTATTTGATACCTATAGCTACAAGAATTCAACTTTTGTATTTTATGCAATTTGGTCATTTCCATCTAATTAGACATGTAATCAATAAAATTCTTTACGAATTTTTCATACGATATTTCAATCATAATGCAAACCATGAAATAATATTAAAATAATTTTTCTTCCGGACTCGGATTTGTGGTCCCGAAACCACTATTCTGATTTCATTGAAAACGAGCTGTTACACTTTCATTTACATCAAAGTATATGACTCACGCGTACATAGTCCATCATCCACTTGGGATTAAGGCGTGTCACACTATGAACATCACAAGTGAACAAATTCATAAACGGATCTAGGATCTATTCTACTTGGGTTTGATAACTCTTGAAAAGGGTTATATTTTAGGCCTCTAGACTTGGTTAATTGTTTGTACTTAAGTAGATGTATTTGCATTTTAAGTATTATATTAGTATTTTTAGAACATTACATCATGAAGCTTGGATTGTGCTTAAATGTTATTATGTTACTTTTACTTGTGGGTGGAAAGGATTTGTTTGTGTTTGAATGGCAGGTGTAGATGAGAAAAATATACGAATGAGTGAAATTTTGTCATGGCAAAAGGTTGGACGGATTGCCAACATTAATTCCATGGAAATTCTAGGAAGACACCGAGTCAGCACTCAATTCGTGCTACTCTTAGCTAGTTGTACTTGTACCAAAAAGATCTACCTAAAATAGAGGGAGGAAAAATTATATGCTAAGAGGGGGATCTACCCTATAAAAAGTAAAAAAAATCTAGAAGAGAAGGAGAGAGAAAAAAAAGTCTTTCTAAGAGGAAGGATCTTGAGGCGGAAATAGAGGGTAATAGTAGTAGTAGTTGAAAAGCAGAGCAGAACGCAAGGAAGAGGATGAAGGCAGTCAACTAGGTCTTTGTGAAACATTACAATGCCCGCAATTGAGGGCTGGATCAGCGAAAGTATGCTTCCTGAAGTTATTCCTTATTTTCTTTTACATTGCTTCTTTGTGCGATTAAATGTTTAAGATGTTGAATGGTATTTCAAATTTGGATTTGATTAATCAACTTATGAGCTAAATCTCATTGGGTTGGGTTTACTAGATGATACTCCAATTTTCCATTAATGTTGAAGCTTCGATCTGATCTATTTTACTATTTCATTTAATTTGTTCTTCTTAAATTACATGTAAGCAGACTCTAGACATAGATGAATGTTTAGTATGCTTATAAACACAATCTAATTCTGAAAAGGTTAGGTTAGTTGGACTGAAATTGAATGACACAAGTGGTTGTTCGACAGAATACCCATAGCAGTTTCTAGATATAGAGTAGTGTTTGTACAAACCGAAGTGAAATTAGTGTTGGGAATCACATCTGAGGCCTATAGACATATATCGCTTTAGGTGGATGATAAACCGCAAAAGTAACATATTTTAATCCTATATTTAGTATGTTTTTGGATGATTTATCCCTCGATTTATGTAAAAAGGTGCTCTTAATCCTTTCTTTTCATGTCTTATACTCAGGAAAGCACCCGAGGATGAAAAGAACGAGAAACGGGCTTAAAACAGACCAAATTGAGCCAAGGAAGAAATCGACGCGGCCTGGACTTAAGCTCACACGACCGTGCTACGCCAATCATCTAGAACACAGTCTTCTCCCGATTTACACGGCTGTGCCTCATTAAAGAAGTCCGAGCACGGCTTGGCCACGATCCATATGGGCGTGTGCCATGGCCGTGTCCCTGTCGCTGGAAGGAGCAATTTCGTTCGGGAAAGGATACTTGGAGGCAAAGAAACACATTCCAAAGCCTATTCAAACACCCTATTAGGAATTCTACTTAAATTAGGATACTTAGGGGCCAAGTAAGGCATCTCAAAGTCTATATAAACACCCAAGGGGGCAACTTGAAGGGGTAGTTCGGCAGAAGCTGAAATCGGAGTCAAAGCTAGGCCAAGGAGCCAAGCCGAGAAGGTCAGAGTTAGGGAATAACGCGAAGATAGCCAGTTGATCTATCCCAAGAAACCGGAATTATACTCAAGACGACGGAATTTTCCTTTAATTCCTTCAGGGAGTTTTAGGATTTTCTTATGTTTTGTTTTATCTTTTCTCTTGCGATGTTTTGTTTATTTATTATGAACTAAACCCTTCAGATACCTGAAGGGGATGAAACCTAGATGAATCTTTTTATTTGATTTTTAAGTTATATGATAATTACTTAGTTTGTTCTTAATTATGTTGTTTAATCCAAATCTAATGTGCTTAGGTAGAGGAGGAATAGACCCTGCCTAAGAGTAGATCTAACATAATTAAGCGGAGTTGATCGAACGCCTAGAGATAGGGTTACGAGATTTTACCAGATTAGGGTGAAACCTAATATGGGAGTCCATTAATCGATTTACTGCTATCCTAGGGGGTTATTATAAGCGAACGAGAGTTCCATTAATTAACCTAGGTTTAGACGTTATTCGCCTCGAGATAAGGTTTAATATAGGTTAGAGAGTCTTACGGATCAAGCTAAGTAAAAGAAATCATATAATTTAGGGTTAAATAATAAGTGAAGTCTAGGTGGATTCTTCCTGAGGGTATCATCGCAATCAACTGAGTTTTTCTTCAAAGTTATTTTCCTATTCGTCCTTTTTGTCTTTGTGTCCTTAGTTTAGTCTTCGTCTAAAGCAACTTCACCCTATTTTTAAGGCTAAATAATAAAAAGAAAGTTAGTATTAGTACTCTTAGTTCCTTTGGGTTCAATATTCGGTCTTGCCTAAGCTATACTACTGTTCGATAGGTACACTTGCCTTTAATCGTTGTCAGAGTTAGTTTCCAGGTTTGATCATTCTTTTATAAATTTTAAAACTCTAATTTACAGTGATCAAGTTTTTGGCGCCGTTGTCGGGGAACTAAAATATTAACAAAACTTTATTTTTATTACTTTAGCCATTTTTTTTATTATTATTGCAACTTATTTTCATTTTTATTTTTACTTTGCTAATTTTTCCTCTATTTTGCTTTTGGTAGATAATTTTAGTCTATAGAGAAGATGGCACTGAATAATTATCAGTGGCAAGTCATGAGGACAATTCTTACTAAAGCAATCAGTGCCTTCGACCTCAACGTGTTCACCAGGTTATCTACCTAGCTAGAGATGATGAATAAAAAGATCGATGGTTTGTGTAGTCACTCGTAGGTACACCCAGTAATGTAATATGATTCGAATCTAGAAGGCGTGGCGAATTCTGAGTACCCACCCTACGGATATGGCATAGAGAACGAACAAGTCCACTATATGGGTAACTACTCTAGACCTTAAAATAATTTTTATAATGACACTTATAATGCGATTTGGAGGTACCATCCCAATTTCTCGTAGAATGATCAAAGTAGCTAAAGACAGGAACTTCCTCCAAATTTTCAACAACCACCTCACCAACAGGAAGATAAGTCGAACCTTGAACAGATGCTGGAAAAATTCATAGCAAACACAGAAACACGCTGCCAAAATATAGAAACAAAACAAGAAGCATTGATTCAAGGGATCAAGGATCGCTTAGGTCGACTGCTAAGTTCGATCTTAGAACAACCACAAGAAAGCTTGCCAAGCAACACTGAAACAAACCAACGAACATCGATTGAAGAGATCAAGAGCCAAGTTGGGGAAATCACTAAGGCAGTCAAACAACTTACAAAGTTAATGTCCAAACGACCGCAAGGACGTCTACTAAGCAACACTAAGATTAATCCAAAGGAGTAAATTTAAGCCATAGCAGCTCAGGAAAATACAGAGATAGACGAACCCATCCCACAACAAGAAACCAAGGAAGAAAAAGGTAAAAACGAGGTAACACAAGAAAGGCCAAAACCGGTAATTAAGGAGTATCAACCTCCCATACCTTACCCCGAAGCATTAGAAAGAGACGATTTAGAAGAACAGTTCGGTAAGTTTCTTAAACTTTTAAAGAAATTACATATTAACTTACCTCTTCTTGAAGCTCTTTTTTAGACGCCAGACTCGAGGAAGTTTTTAAGATAGCTCTTGACAAACAAACGCAAATTAGACGAGGAGCACCACGTGGAATTAAACGCATCATGCTCAGCAATGTTACGAGCAATGTTACGCGAAGCAAAAGACACAGGAAGTTTTACAATTCCATGCATAATTGGTAGTTTAACTATTGATAATGCGTTAGCTGATTTAGGGGCAAGCATAAATGTTATGCCTTATAAAATGTTTAAACAACTAGGTCTAGGGAAACCCAGACAAACTAGGATGAGTATTCAGTTAACTGATAAAACTATCAGAATTCCTAGGGGTATAATAGAAAATGTTCTAATCAAAATTAATAAATTCATATTCCCAGTAGATTTTGTTGTCTTAGACATGAATGAGGACAATTCGATTCTTTTAATTTTAGGAAAACACTTTCTAACAACTGTCAGGACTAAAATTGATGTTGGTACAGGAGAACTCATTCTTCGTGTAGGTGACAAATCAATCATTCTACAAGCTTTTGACTCGGCCAGGACATCAAATGATGAATGTGAGAAAGTAAATTTAGTTGATAATCAAATTGTTCAACTTTCACCACAGGAAACACCACAAGGCTACAAACCTGAGCCGAATTATGAGCCCCAAGATGTACAAGCTCATAGCAGTGAATTGTTAGTGGAATCTGACCCAAGGCAAGAAACTGTGGTAAGTAAAGGTAAGATTAAGGTAAGCCATGATTTACCAAAACCGGTAATTACAGAGTACCAAGCTCGTGTGCCATATCCCGATGCAATAAAGAAAGACCACACTGAGGAAGAATCTGGTGAACTCACACTTCGTGAAGACGATGAAACAATCACTCTTCAAGCTCTTGACTCAGCTAGGACATCGAGTGATAAAGGTACGAACGTTAATTCTATTGATAATCATTTGGTTCAACCTTCTTTACAGGAAGCATCACGAAATCCCTTAACTGAGCTAGACCTTCGACCTCGTGCCCACAAAGAAGAAATACCTAAGGAACAAAGCCTTAGGATTGACAAACTAAAAAAGGAGAAAACACAAATCAAAGAGGAATAGGAACCGCACGAAGTGAAACTGAAGGAGACCCCAAACGAGCTAATAGGAACAACAAATCACTTCAAAATAGGAGATCAGGTGTTGTTGAATAAGGAAGACCCTCGAATCACCAATTCAGGCCTCAAGGCAAACGAAGAAATCACTTTTGAGGTACTTAATGTCTTCCTATAGAGGTAAGCAATCCTAAATTCGACACTTTTGATGTAAACATTACTCGACTTAAACTATATATCCATAACCGAAGTGATCACATGAGAAAGGATTTTCACCTCCCCAAACCACCATGACCATACGAATGAGAGGTAAAGTCTAGCTTAAGACTATAAATGAGCGCTTCTCGGGAGGCAACCCGAGCACTAACCCTATTTTTTTACATTTTTTATTTTATTTTATTTTATTTTTCCTTTTAGCACCTAACCATAAACTAACCAAAGAGCATATTTCTAAGCCACACGGCCCTACACACGGGCATGCCCGTGGCCGTGTGAAAGCCAGGGGATGAACCATGGGCGTGCCAGTAGCCGTGCATGACATAGAAAAAAATTCTTTTCCCAACACGGGTAACGATAAAAGTCCACGCCCGTGCCGATGCCGTGCGAGGTTATTGACTTGTTAAGCACGGGCTGAACATGGCCGTGCCTTCCAACCGTGCCAACATTCTAACTTATCAAACACGGGAGGAGCAAGCCCATATTAAATGACCGTGTGAAGAAAGACACGGGCATGCCACTTCACCCACGACCGTGCCCGAACACCATGAATGTGCCAAAAAAAATTCAAAATCCCAAAACACGGGCTACATCTCTATTTAAACCTCATTCTCCTTTTTTCTAATTATCTTTCATTTTCCATTATTTATTTTTGTTTTTATTTTAATTTTATTTTCATTTCATTTTTTTACTTTATTTTATTTTATTTTCTTCTTCTTATTCTTTATGATATTTAGATTTAGCTTAGGATACAATAAAATCAGACTGGCTGCTTCGAGGATTCAATTTCAAATGATTCGAGACGCTTCCCCACGTTCACCTCTAATCCTATCCGGTTTCTTTTCATTGACTTCATCCAAAATTCAGGAAGTTTCACTTCTCTCCCTATCTGATGATTTTATGATTATTTTGATATTATCCATCTTTGTACATTGAGGGCAATGTACATCTTAAGTGTGGGGGGGTTAATTATAGTATTATCTGAAAATCCCTGAATTATGCCTTGATCTTAAAGTAAGTTTCTCATATTACGATTTGAATGAAATTTTCTTTGATTTATGATTTCTATTGATATGTTTTAGATTAAATCATTGATAATTTTACATTGATAATTAAATTTGAAGAATACTAGGGAATCAAGCATGATAAGTCTAATTTTCTAAAATTTAAAATTTTAGGTTGTTAACCTGAATTTGAATGTTATCTTGAAATTTGAAATTTATAAGGTTGATGTCAAAAGCACCCATAATTTTTGTGAGATTTTGAGCCTTATGGAGCATACATTCCTTTTTCATGCTCATTCTTTTATTATGAGTGTGTCAACTATGAACTGTTATTCTAGAACTTGCCTTGATTATACATGTTGAGACCACGATTCTGATTTGATATACTGAGAGATGATAAAGGCACCTAGGTTTTAACCCACTTACACCACTAAAAAGCCTACCCTCATAATTAACCCCTAGTGAACCCCGTTGAGCCTAACAACCCTTTTATTGACTCACCCACTAATATTAACCTAAAACCCTTTGTATTTGTTATCACCCTTCTTTTTTTTTACTACCCTTTAATCGAGATATGATTTGACTAGTTACCTAAGTTTTTATTATGAGTTGAAGTTGTCTTTATTAGTTTGTTCTTAAAAAAAAAAAAACAAAGCAAAGTATATTCAGTATTAGTATTATGAAGAGTGAGCTTATACAAGTTAAAGTCTAATTATCAAAAGAAAAAGCTCGTATTAGTAGGATTATTATTATTTTCAGTTGATGTAATTATTTTCTTAGAAATTTTTAGATAGGTAACTTATCAATCCAATCTCGATTTTAACCTTCTAATTTCAGCCTTTATCCACACCTTTAACCCTAGCCCCGTTACAACCCTAACAAAGACCTTTTGATCTGTGTATCACATCATTTTACAGTGGTGGAGATTTGATTTTTAGGCAAGCCTATGGGATTAACTTTTCAGGTTTGACTTATGAGTGCTTAATTTTGACCCTTAAATACTTTTTGAGTGATTTGAGTGAATCTTTTGTGAGGATATCAGTCCTTGTCGGTTTTGAATTAAAGGTAATTATTTAGATGAAGGGAAACACCTATGTTTTCATGCTACAAAAATATGACCTATATTGTTTGAATCTTTAGGACTCTTTGAATTGAATTATCCATGTATAAATTATCTATGAATTATGATGAGGCATTGTTGATAGAAATTATGGATCATGGAAAGTTTGTTTTAATTGTAAGTTGAGAATTTGCTTGAGGACAAGCAAAAGCTTAAGTGTGGGGGTATTTGATAAATCGCAGAAGTAACATATTTTAATCCCATATTTAGTATGTTTTTGGATGATTTATCCCTCGATTTATATAAAAAGGTGCTCTTAATCTTTTCTTTTCATGTCTTATACTCAGGAAAGCACCCGAGGATGAAAAGAACGAGAAACAGGCTTAAAATGGACCAAATTGGGCCAAGGAAGAAATAGACACGGCCTGGACTTAAGCCCACATGGCCGTGCCACGCCAATCATCTAAAACACGGTCTTCTCCCGATTTACACAACCGTGCCTCATTAAAGAAGTCCGAGCACGGCCTGGCCACGATCCACACGGGCGTGTGCCATGGCCGTGTCCCTGTCGCTGGAAGGAGCAATTTCATTCGAAAAAGGATACTTGGAGGCAAAGAAACACATTCCAAAGTCTATTCAAACACCCTATTAGGAATTTTACTTAGATTAGGATACGTAGGGGCCAAGTAAGGCATCTCAAAGTCTATATAAACACCCAAAGGGGCAACTTAAAGGGGGAGTTCGGCAGAAGCCGAAATCGGCGTCAAAGCTAGGCCAAGGAGCCAAGCCGAGAAGGTTAGAGTTAGGGAATAATGTGAAGATAGCCGGTTGATCCATCCCAAGAAGCCGGAATTATACTCAAGACGGTGAAATTTTCCTTCAATTCCTTCAGGGAGTTTTAGGATTTTCTTATGTTTTGTTTTATCTTTTCTCTTGCGATGTTTTGTTTATTCATTATGAACTAAACCCTTCAGATACCTGAAGGGGATGAAACCTAGATGAATCTTTTTATTTGATCTTTAAGTTATATGATAATTACTTAGTTTGTTCTTAATTATGTTGTTTAATCCAAATCTAATGTGCTTAGGTGGAGGAGGAATAGATCCTGCCTAAGAGTAGATCTACCATAATTAAGCGGAGTTGATCGAACGCCTAGAGATAGGGTTACGAGATTTTGTCAGATTAGGGTGAAACCTAATATGGGAGTCCATTAATCGATTTATATCCTAGGGGGTTATTATAAGCGAACAAGAGTTCCACTAATTAACCTAGGGTTAGACGTTATTCGTCTCGAAAGAAGGTTTAATATAGGTTAGGGAGTCTTACGGATCAAGCTAAGTAAAAGAAATCATATAATTTAAGGTTAAATAATAAGTGAAGTCTAGGTGGATTCTTCTTGAGGGTATCGTCGCAATCAATTGAGTTTTTCTTCTAAGTTATTTTCCTATTCATCCTTTTTGTCTTTGTGTCCTTAGTTTAGTCTTCGTCTAAAGCAACTTCACTCTATTTTTAAGGCTAAATAATAAAAAGAAAGTTAGTATTAGTACTCTTAGTTCCTTTGGGTTCGATATCTGGTCTTGCCTAAGCTATACTACTGTTCGATAGGTACACTTGCCTTTAATCGTTGTCAGAGTTAGTTTCCAGGTTTGATCATTCTTTTATAAATTTTAAAACTATGATTTACAGCGATCAGTGGAGTAACCTGAGGTCCTGCTCTAGAAAGAAGTAGACTACCTTAGATTCATTTTGAAAGGTAAAATGGTTAAGAGTTTGCTGAGGCATTTTTGGTTTATAAGGGTAGATTCATAGTAATCCCAACCTTCCTATTCAACAGATTTAATCTTCCCATTCTTGTCTTGATAACTTTGCAATAGTATTTTTTTTTTTATATTTGTTTGTTACATTTTGCATACATCAACATCATTTTAATTATCATTAAATTTATGTCACTATTTTGCCACAGCATAATTCATACATTTTATAGCAGTAACGTAACCAAATTAATCCTAATCGATCCCTGTGGAGACTATCTTACTTATCATTATATTACTTGATTCGACGTGTATACTTGCATATTTTGCATACTATTTTCACAGGCGATAGGGTCCCGTCCGATTTATTCTCAATCTAGTCAGTCATGTCTGTCTTTATCTTCTAGGAGTTATCCACTCCAATACTCAAGATAAGGTATCTCTCCAGTTGGACTTAATAGATGACATATTAGTCTTTCAACCGATTTGTTCATTTCCGATTAGACTAAAGACATGTTTAGATTATCTACTAATATAATGTGTCTTTTCGTATTATGATCCAACCACATAATATCACTTAGTATTAGTTAAACGCTAAATAATCAATGAGCCAATATTTGCTTTCATTTTTCTTTGCGTGCAAAAACCATTGAGGGCAATATACAAAGAATATTAATGTAGTTCATGGATATTTTATTGAACCAATTTGTTCAAAAAATACAACTATACATAGATGAAAATATTACACTAAGGGTATTAGATCCCAAAAATTCTGGTTAAAGGAAGATTATATAAAGGTTTTGGAATAGGGGTCGTGGGTTGTGTACGATTAGTATCTCAGAATTCAACCTTGGTGTTCTTCCTTTACTACCTCTCAATCGTATCCATGGAATGTAATGGCATAGATAAACCTACTTGGACTATCCAAAGCAATGTATAATTAAAGTTTATTGAATGTGGTTGGTGATATTGTGGAAAAAGTGATTAAGATTAATTATTAAACTAATTATGGCAAACAAGGAAGGTTTGCCCAAATGATTGTGTTCATTGACTTAAACAAACCTTTAATATTTGAGATTCATATTGAGGGTTGTAGAGTGACAAATTTTGGACCAATCAAAATTCGTCATCTATTATTATTGTTTATCACTAATCAAATTAAATTAAATTAATTATGAATTAAATCGTTTTAGAACTCTTTTATAAAGAAACCATATTCTTTAAGGATCATTTTATCTCTAATTTAGAGATAAATAATAAATAAATGAGTTTAATTCTTGTAGAACACACAAGTGAGAAAGTAAAATTCTATGAGAACTCTCTTTCACTTGATTATCTAACACTATAAAAGGGGGTCACCTCCAAGTCATTCAACAAACATTCACAAGTTCAAAAGTCCAAAAGTCTCTGAAGAAACTAAAGAACTTAAAGAAATTTTGACAAGCGTTGCATCAGTTATAAAGAAAAGCCACATTCTAATCCAATTCGACTGGGGAGTGGAAGGCAAAAATCATTTCAAAAGAAAATAACCTTTTGATCATGTTTCAATTGACACAAAGGAGGCTAAACTCATTTTTCAATATCAAGCTTAAAAGGCCCTTGAAGCAGACATCATTGATTCAAGATCAAGTCTTGACGACCCTTAGATCCAAACCAAACCAAATTCTTAAGTAAGCATCTCACCGATTCTAGCTTCAAGATTAAGTCTTGACGACCCTTGAAGCAAACTGCATCCTTACAAGATGAAGTATAGATGACCCTTAAATCAAAGCTCCATCAAAGAGAATAATCAAAAGAGTTTTCTTCTTAGTAAAGAAATCTAGAGATTGTAGCTTCTTTTTAAAGTTGATAAATGAAATTTGACTTCAAATTTTCAAGTTAATATTTGACTCGAAATTTGTGTGTACAAATTTTGTGAGACAATCTCTTCCTTTTATATCTTTTCTCTCAAAAAGTCAAAGTTCAAAGTTGCAATAGCCTTAAAGAATATCATCATCATAAACAAACCAACTCAAAAGCCTATTAAACCTAATCCCGCAGCCTTTTCGACTTCATTGACAAGCACCAATGTTTTTACCCATGACTTAGAAGAGGTTTCTACTCGTGAACCAAATATAGCTCGTCGATAATCATTTAAGGAGAAAGATAATCAACCAAATGACAACTCCATTCCAACATGTCCCCCAAATCCAAATTTCGGAGTGATGAATATCATGACAACTGGTGCTACAACTTTGGAAGAATAAGTGATGTCTTTAACAAAGATAGTAGAGTCTTACTACAAGCATAAAAAGAATAAATGATAAAATTGTTTTCATGATGACTTAAATTGAACATCTAAGTAGAAGCAACCAAACTTCTTCTAACAAAAATCAACATCAAACTCTTCAAAATGTTGGTGAAGTCAAAGCTATTGAAGAAGGTCTTGAAATTGTTTCTTCATATCAATTTAAATAGCTCATCAAAAAAGCCATCAAAGATCAAGTTGAAAGTTTTTTTTCCTCCTTCATGTGCATATTGAAAGTCATGACCTTAGAGGATTGATCATTTGAAGTGCCTTAAAATTATCAACCTCCAAAATTCCAATAGTTCGATAGCAAAGGAAATTCGTGTCAACATGTCGCTCACTTTGTAGAAACCTGTAATAACACCAACAATGATGGCGCTCTCATGGTGAAGCAACTGGTAAAGCTTTACAAGATTTTTGAAAGATGGATTTTTATGTTGGCTAATGGGTATTTAGGTTTCAAGGCTTTGAGATTAGCCTCTGCTTTGGCTAGAGAAGCCAATGTTTTCAATCTTTGATACAAGGAAGATTTGAGATTTGAAATCTTGGAAACTTTTTCTTTCTTTTAGTCTGAGATTTGAAGAGCGATGGCTTGAGAGATTTGACTTCGAGATCCATCGAGGATTAAACATCAATAATAGTGGTCGATGCGACAATTTCCATCAACAATAGTGGTTTTAAGTATGATAGAATTATTGGAGATCTAGGTTTAGAAAAAAATTGAGTTTAAAAGAAAGGGATTTCTAAACGTGATATTTCTTCTCTTCTTTTCTATTTTATTAAGTAAAGGGAAATTGGTTTGTATTTATTTTAATTTTGGCAATTTAAAAAATATTTAGACTAATTGGTAAGAGGTATTTTTGTTTTTTGCCAAAAGTCAATGATATGCCATGTGGCACTTTTTTATTGGTCAGCGTGCCACGTCGGCACAAATTTTAATGGTGCTAGTGGTAGATACCTTATTGATAAATGAAATTAAACTTCGGATATCAAATTGGAGATTTCAAAAGTATAAATAACACATTGAAAATTTTGTTAAGTACAAAGGTTTTTTTTTTTTTTGCTATTACCCCCTTTTATAAATGATAGTTATATTTGATTTTTGTCTTCTCTTTTACTTATTGTTTCCTTTTTAATAATTTTCTTTGCAAATACATGCCTACTATTAAAATTTTAATTATATGTATTACTTTTAAGATGAATTGTTTTTTGTTATAATCTAAATCTTTTCAATTATAACTTTCTAAACAATAGTAATTAATTAATTTTACATAAAACAATTTAATAAATTCAACTTTAACGTCAGTATATAAATTTAAAACACTTAATTAAAACTAATAAATAATAAATAAAATAGAAAACATATATATAATAAAAGTGTATAATTATCTTTTATTTAACCGAATAAATTTTGAGTGATTTTATAAAATTTTCTTCAAACTTGATAAAATAAGTAAACATTCTTGAAACCATAAGAGGTGATTATATTTTACATTAAGGGTATGTTTGTTTCATTAAAAATTATTTTTGAAAAAAGATTTCTGAAAAATGACTTGTTTTCATGGAAAAGTTAATATTTGCTAGTGTTTAGATGAATCTGTATAAAATATTTTCTGTTGTTTGAAAAATAAAAAAATAAAAAAATATTTTTCATAAAACTTTTTACATATAAACAAACGGATTTTAAATTAATAAGAATTGAAAATAATTTATTCTAAATATAATAAATTTTTAACAGAGAAATGATTACCACCACTCATGAGCATAGCATTCCAATGATGGATTTTCTTTTCCCTAATTTTTAACTTAACACAATATAAAAAAACTAAAGTTGTAAAATCTCGACCACAAGTCGGTGGTAGTCTACGAAAGAATAGCTGAGGTAAAGGATAAAGACTTAAAAGGGTAACGGGTCTGGCCCAATCCTTCGTCCGATGAAGATTGAAGGCCTAATCCAAACTAATATGTATCTAACCTTTTATTTTGAGAATCAGCTGCATATTATTATTAAATTATAAACAGAAGTAGAGATTGAGATACTAGTAGTAGTACTACCCAATCTAATCACCTCTGTCCATTCCTTTTTGTGGCCTTATAAAGGGAGGGAAAGGAATGTAGATATTTTTTCATAAACTACGTCAAAGAGATTAGATTATTAGTAAATTTATATTTTCGTCACTCAATATTATATTATAAAATAATTATTAAATTATTTAAAATATTTCATTAAATTCACTAAACTATTCAAAAGTATTTATTTAAATCATTGCCACTATATTTGGGTAAATAGATAAAAATGAAAAGAATAAAAAGGCTAAAGAAATTATATATATATATGTATTTTATTTAGAGATAAGATAACATTTAGTCTTAAAATTTAATTACTTTTCTACTTTGATTTTTAAACTTGCATTACATTAAGGTATTCACGTCATCATTTGAAGTTTTTAAAAACTCTACTTAATATTTTTTTTGCTATTTTTGAGATTTTATATAATTTTTTTTAAAAATTTTCAAGTGATAATATGGAATAGTCCCAAGGTGCTAGATCATCATACTTGAACGGAATACAAGTTTATAGACCAAATTGAGAAGAACTGCCAAGTTCAAAGAGACCAAATTGACAAAAAAAAAAAACGGTGCCAAGTTAAAGGACTAAGGGCTAGTTTAACATTATTTTTGAAAAGTGCTTTTGATGTGGAAAAGTATTTTTGAGAATTACTTTTGAAATGTTTGGTTTAAGATTTAAGTGTTTAGTATTACTGTCAGAAAGTGCTTTTGAGAAATAAAATATTCATTTTAGACATGATATTATAAAATAATAAATATGCATTTAAATAATGTTAAAATTAGTTAATATTATGATATGTTAGCAAGAATATAAAAAATAAATTATTATAACTTGTTGTTAATATTTTAATATATGAAATATAAATTTTAAATATTTTTAAGCAATTAATATTAATTATTTATCCACTTTAATTAGAATATATAAACTATATTTTAAATATTTAAATATAACCATTAAATATTTGTAATTAGTTATTAACACATTTGTATTATTTTAAGAAATATATTTTTTTATTTTTAATTAATGATTTTTTTAAAATATAATTTGAATATATAACTCATATTAGATATCAATATAATATAGAAAACATAAACCTAACAAATTAAAATATTACATGTATTTGGATTAAAATTTTAAAAAGGGTAATATTTATATATTAAAAATTTTACATTAACATTTGCAATTTAAAATGAATAAAAAATGAGAGAATAAAAATGGAGAGATGAAAAAGTAATAATGCTTTCAGAAGTGTTTTTGGCTCAAGGACAGCTACAAATTTTAACTTCTGAGTAAAAATGCTTTTGAGTAAAAGTGTTTTTGAAAAGCCACTTTTCAGTCAAAAATTACTTGTTAAGCATAACTTTTCTTTTAAAAGTATTTTTGAAATCAAACATATTTTTTTAAGCATTACTAAACGCAGTCTAAATGTTGTTACAAGACTAATGTAAAAGATTAATAAAATAAAGATGATATTACACATTTGAGTAAAAGAAATATTTTATTTTTCTTTTCCGCAAATTGGAGTAAACAAAAATAGAGTATTTGTAGTCATTTACTTTCTTTTACTTGAATAATAAAATCATCTAATTAATTTTTCTTACTATTCTTTCAAACATAAGGTTAGATAATTCAAGGGAGTGTATACAACATGCCTAATCTATCTTACTTGATTACCATCTAAATATCTTTCCTAATTCCTATCTATTTAATATTCAAATTGAATTGAAAATTTAACACTATGTTTGGATTAAGGATGCGTTTGGTTCGTTGGATCTTAGATCATGTTCCATAATAGAATTACAGATGAAATGTGAGGTTAATTTATTTGATTCATTTGGCTAGAAGGTAAGATTCGAATGTTTAGTTGATGGAATGTAAGATTACTTAAAAGTATATTTTACTCAATTGTCCTTGTTAGAGAATTTATTTATTTTAACTAGTTATTTTAATATTTTTTTATCTCAATTTCTATAAAATTATAATAAACTATGAATAAAATATAATAATTATAATTGTAATGTATGCCATTTACTGGTTCACTATTATTTTTATTGTTTTTAATTGGTCTTAATTTTTATTTAAGAATTTTTTTATCTAAATTGATTAAATAATAAAAACAAAGAGAAAATTAGTCCAAGATTTAAGATTACATCCATAATCAAAGATAATCTAAGGCATGTGCCATAATGAGATTATACTCTATATTACGATATTTTGACATTATTCCGTAATGTGAGATTATGGGATGGCCAGAGTGTTGACAATCCAAACACATAATCTCATTTTGAAATGTAATGTTACAGATCGTAATATTACATTCGACGAATCAAACGCTCCCTAAAAATAAAGAAAAAACTAAAGAAAATAAACAATTATATATTATCTTGTTTGGATAATTAAAATTAGTAAAGTAAATGAAAGTAAAATGATTTTAACAAATATTGTTTAGGGAGAAAAAGAAAGAAGAAAGAAATAAGTTAATTATAATGAATCTTTTGTAATTACAACATTTATAAAAGAAGTAAAAGATAAGAAAAAAAAGTATTTTAAGTTTTAAAATTTGTTTTGCTTGTATTTCCCTAGTTTTCTTTCAAATTCGGGTAAATAAAAAAAAATTAAATTTAAGGGAAGTAAAAGACACTCAATTCCCTTTCTTTCTCTTAGTGTTGTCAAAACATGATTGGATCAATTGATACATCTTGATCGAAAAAGAATTAATAGAAAAAGAAAGAATCGAAATTGATCAATATATTTCTTAAAACAAACGAAAAGGAAATGAAAGTTGAAACATAAATAATGAATCAACTAAGTCCTCTCGGGGACTTGCTTAAGAATAAGAAAGAGGAATCTCATGTAGATACTGTCGAAACCATTTTTTTGAAAACGGGGATCGACTAGGGTTTTGAAAACGAAAATAAAAGTGGGAGTCGCCACCGATCTTTATTAGGTGTGATCGGATCACCTTTGTTTTAATAAAACGTTTTGGTTTGCTAAAACAATGTTTTTGGTCTACGAAATTTGAGAAAACGGGTTCGGGAATCGGTTACATGCGAGGAAGGATTAGCACCCTCGTCACGTCCAATATTGGTACCAAATAGATTAATTAGTGTCTCAATGTCAAAAGTTGAAAATTTGAAAAAAGATTTTAGAAATACGATCTCTTTTAAAAATATTTGAAATTTCTCGAATTGGATATTAAGATTCTCTCGTTCCGAAGGAATAAAATATCACATCCAGTACATTAGGACACAACAATTTAAATCCTTGAACCCGAGATCATCTCATGATTCCCGAGACTCATGCATTTGGAGATATCAAAAGGATATTCGATTATTTGGCCAAGCGAAAAACCGAAACCCAGCACGTTAGGGCACGATTTCTCGGATTTCCAAACACAGAATATTGCCTTATTTTGAAAGCTTTTGTTTCTGGATAAAATATTTTAAGAATGATATACGATTGGTAGATTATGTTTTAAAGAATCATTATTTAAAGCGTGAATGGGGATGTACTCGACGAATAATGGTAATGTGACACAAATTTAGCGTAATGATAATATAATTCACATAATGCATAACATCGGTATCGTTGATCTAAAATATTAATATGCATGAATAATAATAATGATAATGGAACAATAATATAAACAATAATAACGAAGATGGTAATAACAATGATATGTTAGTACGAATAAGCAAATTATAATGTATATAAGAATGATAATCATATAAATTACACTATTTAAATATCAACAACAATAATTAAAAGACAAATAAATTAAGCCACATATACAACAATTTGCAATAAGTAAAAAAAAAAAAGCAAGTTAAAATAGATAAAATGTAAAACATGCACTTTGAAATGATAATAAATTAGTTTAAAAATGGATAATGTAAAAAAGGGTTTTAAAATCAATAGTATATAAAATTAGGGGTGAGTATTCGATCGAGTCGAGCTGAATCGAGTTAAAAATTTTCGAGTTAGTCGAGTTAACAAATCCTATTTTAGCAACCGAACTCAATTTGAATTTCTTTCGAATCGAATGGAATCGAATCGAGTCAAAAAATTTCGAGTCAAATCGAGTTGAGTTAACGAATCCTATTATTTATACTTAATGTTGCAATTAGATGGACCGATTATTTAACTAGTAGACGAAGTACAAGATTATTTAACTACATGAACAATATAATGATTTTACCTCTTAACTTTATGGGTAAACATTTATCAAAACGACGTAGTATTTGCCTTTTAACTTAATTATTTTGAATTTTAACTTTTAAAAAAGTAAAAATTTATCAAAACGACGTAGTTTTGTCTTTTCATTATTTTGAATTTTAACTTTTAAAAAAGTAAACATTTATCAAAACGACGTAGTTTTGTCTTTTCTTGTTCGGATTTTCGGATAACTCGAATTGTGTAATTCATATTCGAGTTAAACCGAAAAACTTAATTATTTATTCGAGTTGATCTGAATAACTTGATTAACTCAAATAACTCGAACTATTTAATTCAAAATTTAAAATTTTTATCGAGTTTTTCGAATCGAATCAGATTTTGCTCACCCCTATACAAAATAGTTTTTAAGAGATGATGTATAAAAAACTTTAAATAATATAGTGTACATATATATATATACACATCAATACGTAAAAGTATAAATGATAATGTGAAGAAAACTTAAAATAAATAATAAATCAATTAAAATATATGATATATGAAAGATTTTGAAATAAATAATGTATGAAAGGAGTCTTTAAGGTAAACAATATATATAAAGTTTAATAAAAGTAGTACATGAAATCTTAAAATAAATAAATGATAATAATAATACATTTTTTTAAAATAAATAAATAAATAAATTCCTTAAACAAGTCGCGGACTGGATTGAAATTAGAATAAAAAATCATGGGTTAAAATTGCAAATAACTAAAGTAAAAAGGGGAACAGGGACCATAACAACACGAGCCTAAACTTGCGGGGACCAAATGGGTGAATAACCTAATTCATAATGCGCAGCGTTTCGCTTGGCTGAGGCACGGATCAAATTAAAAATGAAGCTGAAATAATGGGGTAAAATTAAAAAAGGAAAAAAAAAAGGCAAAACTAGGCTGAAACCAAAGGCGCAGAAAAGGGAGGGGGCCATCGCGCAAATATCCCATTGGAGGGATATGCGCAACTTCCCTATGAACCAAACAGCGCCGTTTTATTGAGGGCATATAAGGCCCAAGTTTTCTAAAAAAAAAATTCATTTTCAACCCCTAAAAAAAATTAAAGAACCAGCAGCCAACCCTCTCTCCCTCTTATCTCTTCGTGCCCGACGATTGGGCTTCCACCAGTGCCCATCGCACCACCACCGCTCCTGGTGCCTGATGGCGCACGAGGGTGGGTCATAATGCCCCGTTCAAGGTTGTTTGAGGGTTCATGCCTTTAGCCCGATGAGTGCCGAAACCACAAGCCCCTCCATCTCCGTTAGCCCGATTTCGGCACCGAAGAAAGGGGGCTTCGACGACAGAAGGGCGCCAATTTAGGTATATTTTCCTTCTTTTCTTTTTGTTATTTTCGTTTTTTACAAAAAAATTAAAAAAAAAAGAATATAAAAGAAAGGGCAGTGTTAAATAACAGAAAGTAAAAAAGAGACAAAAATCCACTTTCTATTTCAGTTTTTGATTTTTTCAGTGTTCTTATTTCTGCTTTTGTTTTCAATTCAATAATCTGTCTGTGTGTGTAAAATTACAATGGGTTTGGATTGGCTTTTATAGCCATTTACACATGTTCGTTCTATTTTTACTTGTTGTTTTCATCTTGCAGGTGGTTGTTGGGAGCAGTAGAGGAGCAGGTGTGGTGACGACAGGAGGTGGAGCAGGTGGCTGATGTAAAGGTGGTTGGTCAGAAGGCCCTAGGTGTGGCACACCTACGGTTTGAAATTTCTGATTTTAATTTTGGACTAGGTATTGGATTGGTTTTAGGTGTAATGGGCCCTGGGCAAATTGGGCCTTCTACGGATACCATGGAATAAGGTTTGATCCTATTCATGGGGATTCCGTAGATATTCCCATTCCAAAACTAGAAAGTTCGAAACAATTGAGATTTTTATTTGGAGATTGGATGCAGTTACTAATTCATGATCTAGCATGTACAGAATGAAAACTCCATTCTCGATTCTACGAGAATTTTTATGAAAGCCTTTTATTTGCTTCTCTTAGATGTAAGTTTTATTTTCCCAAAATGTATCCTAATTTTTGGCCTAATTCTTCTTCTGATGATCAATTCAACCTCTGATAAAAAAAGATATACCTTGGTTATATTTAATCTCTTCAACAAATTTAGTAATGAGCACAACGGCCCTATTGTTCCGATAGAGAGAAGAACTTATGATTAGCTTTTCAGGAAATTTCCAAACGAATGAAATCTTTCAATTTCTTATTTTACTATGTTCAACTCTATGTATTCCTTTATCCGTAGAGTACATTGAATGTACAGAAATGGCTATAGCAGAGTTTCTGTTATTCGTATTAATATGCGATGCTAACAATTTAATAACTATCTTTGTAGCTCCAGAATGTTTCAATTTATGCTCCTACCTATTATTTGGAAATACCAAGAAAGATGTACGGTCTAATGAGGCTACTACGAAATATTTACTCATGGGTGGGGCAAGCTTTTCTATTTTGGTTCATGGTTTCTCTTAGCTATATGGTTCATCCGGGGGAGAGCTCGAGCTTCAAGAAATAATTGGTAAATTCGATAATCTGACTATCCTAATAAAACTAAAATATTTTTGAACTACAAAGAATTGATAAAAAGTCAATTAAAATGGATTAAAAATCAGTTAAAATTGGTTAAATTAATATTCCACTATTTTTGAAAATTTGAATTTATTTCAAATTTGGATTTCAAAATAAAGAAAATTTAAACTTTTTTCCTCTTTGAGTGACCATGTAGGGTAAACCTAATCATGGGCCAAGCTGGATTGATGCAAAAAATTTAAGCTCGAGCCTGGCCCAACCCGAAACATAGGACTAAAATTCTAACCAATCCCGATCCAGATTAAAATTGTTAAACTTGAGCTCGACTCAACCCACCTGTAATTTTTATATAAAATAAATTTAAAAATATAATAAATCAAATATACTAAAAACATTAAAATCAATGTTTCCAAAAAAATTGAAAATACATTAAAGAAATATTTATACTTAAATAACACTAAGATGGTTGCAACTTAGCAAGCGAATGCCTTTAAAATAGTAGCAAATTAATAATGAAAAAAAAGTTATACAATATACAATTAATAAAGACAAAATATTAACAATATAATAGTGAAATGATAGCAAAATAGCAATGAAATAGTTGACTCAGGCTAGGCCGAGCCCATGCAAAAAAGTTCTCCTCAATGTTCGACCCATTTAAAAAATAGGTCTTATTTTTTGTCAAAGCCTGTAGGGGATAAACCTGATTAAACAATGAACAGAGTAAAGAAAATAAGAATTGAAAAGATCGATCACAAATTTTACGTGGAAAAACTTCTCAAAAGATGATAAAAAACCACGAGCAAAAGGAGATTTCATTATAATAAAGGAGAGTACAAAAGATGGAGAGAATTAAAAGAAAACCTGAAGCCCCACAAGAAAAACTCTTCGAAACAAAGAATAAAATTCTCTCAATCTAAATATTTTTGTTGTATAAAACCTAAAGTAACTAAGGCCTATTTCTAGGCTGAAATTTGTAGCATATATGACTACAACAACTCTAGGTTAATTAGAGTTTAAGTGGGAAACTAAAAACAGGGTTTAATTAGGAGAAGAAAGCCCAAAATAAACTTTGGTCAAAATAAGATACATTCTCCCACAAATCGCCACCTTGACTTGTATTTGGACCAACTCCCTTACTGAGCCCTGTTACGAGCTTAACTGATTCTTCGTTGGATACTTACTAAGTCCAAGCAATGCTCAAACTTTGAAATTGGAAGGATCTTTGTCAACATGTAGGTCGGATTGTTTTCTATGTCAATTTTAAGAATCTGAACATTTCATTGACTAATCACCTCTTGAACAAAAAGGTAACGAATTTCTATGTGATTCATTCTCTCGTGATGCATTTGATATTTGGTGAAATTTATGACACTTTGATTATCATAATATACGATAGTTGCCCCATTTTCACTTACCAGTTCACTGAATAGGCCCCTTAACCTATTTGTTTCTTTTATTGCTTTTTGTAATTGCCATGCATTTTGCTTCAGTAGTCGACAAAGCCACTGTATCCTGAAGTGTCACTTTCCAACCAATGGCACAATTCCCAAAAGCAAATAGGTAACATGTGAGAGACTTTCTTCGATTTAAGTCTTCTGCATAATTAGAACCAACATATTCGACTAAACCCTTTTGAGTTCTTCCAAAATCTAAGCACATGTTAGAGCGACCCTGTAAATATCTGAAAATCCACTTAATCGAATGCCAGTGCAACTTATTAGGATTGGCCATGTATCGGCTAACAACACTAACAACATGTGAAATATCAGGACGAGTGCATACCATCATATATCAAACTTCCAACTGCGCTTGAATAAGATACTTTTGACATATATCTTTCATCTTTTTCATTCTATGGAGAATCTAAAATTGAGAGTTTAAAGTGTGCAGCTAAAGAATTACTTACCGATTTTGCATCTTGCATCTAAAACTACTCAAGGATCTTCTTGATGTACTTTTTTTGTGATAAAAACCATTTCCTGGAATGTCTATCTCTCAAAATTTCCATCCCCAAAATTTTCTTTGCTACACCTAAATCCTTTTTCTCGAACTTAGAGTTAAGCATGATTTAAGACGATCAATTTCAAATGGATTCTTTGATGCAATTAACATATCATCAGGATAAAGTAGAAAATATATAAAAGAAGCATCATCAAGACATTGTAGATAAACACAACTATCATACCTACTTCGAGAAAAACTAATATTCAACATGAATGAGTCAAACTTTTTATACCACTACCGAGGAGATTGCTTCAAACCGAACAATGACTTTTGTAAGAGGCAAACATGATCTTCTTTACCTTCAAATTTAAAGCCTTCTGGTTGTTGCATGTATATGTCCTCTTCAAGGTCACCGTAAAAGAAAGCAATCTTTACATCTAACTGCTTTAACTTAAGACTGTTTGATGCAACAAGAGCCAAAAGCGCCCGAATAGACGTATGTTTTACAATGGGAGAGAAAACATCATGAAAATCAACTCCCTCCACTTAACTGTAGCCCTTTGCAACCGATTTTTCCTTGTACCTAGTGTTGTTAGGACCCAAACTTTTCTTCTTTTAAAACACCCATTTACAAACAATGATTCTTTTATTGATGGGTAGTTTAACTAGCTTCCAAATCTCATTCTTTTGAAGCGATTCTGTCTATTCTTCCATTGCAATGAGTCATTTACTATAATCGGAAGCTTGAATTACCTCATAATAACACAAAGGATCGGTTGAACCAATGCACTCGACAACATTTAGAGCATAAGTCGCTAGGTTTCTTTCACAATATTTCTATGGTGGTTGGATTTCTCGTGTTTTCCTGTTACGAGATGGTGAGGGTACCTGAGGGTCGGATGGAGCCCCAAATAGATCTGGAATAGCTTTAAACTTGCAAGAATAAGAATTTGTTGTGTCGTAGTGACATCGTCTGACTCTTCTTCGAGACGAGACCTTTCTTCGTCGCGTTATTGCCACGTTGGGCATTTTCTTATCAAGAGTTGCCCCCTGTTTCGGCTTTTGACTCCACCTTCCTTGAGACATTTTGATTTGTTGTGTCTTTAAAAGTAAAAGTCCCCTTTTTTAATTGAAACATGGCAGATTCATCAAACGTAACATCTTTGCTAAAGTTATTTTGTCGGATTTTGAACACCACAACTTAAAACCTTTTGTATTGGTAGAGTATCCCAAAAAGATGCATTTAATGGCCTTTGGTTCGAGCTTTCAAAGATACATTTAATGGCCTTTGGTTCGAGCTTTCCCTGGCTAACTTTAGCATAAGTAGGGCAACAAAAATTTTAAGACTAGAATAATTGGGAAGATTACCTGACCATATCTCTTCTGGAACTATACCATTCAATGCTCGATGAGGAGATTAATTTACCAAATAACTTGCCGGGTTTACGGTTTTAGCCCAAAATTCCATCCCTAAACTTGCATTAGAAAGCATGCATTGAGTCTTTTCAAGTAAAGTTCTATTCATTCTTTCTGCAACTCCTTTATGTTGTGGAGTTCCAACAATAGTTCGATGTCTTTCAATTCCTTCTCGTTTACATAAATCATTAAATTCTAACGAACAGAACTGTAACACCTTTTAACCCTAAACTATCACCGGAATAGGGTTTCAAGGCATTACTAGATATATCAGACAATTTACGATTAATTCACAAATAAATAACATACATATTATAAATTAACGATTAAATCCTTTGATGGATATTATAAATTAATGATTAAATCCTTTGATGGACCTTCGAAGCCCAAAATATGTATTAGAAGTGGAACGGGACTTGTCGAATACTCTAGAAATTTTTCGTAGATTTTTTTTTTGAAACTCAATATAACCCCTTTATAAACATCTAACTTTCCTTGCAATTTTCAAACCACAACCAATCCAAAACCAATGGCTCAACCAAAAACAGTTTATACTCAAATACACTTATATCATGACTAATTCATTAACATAGTAATCTAATAATTAAACATTTATAATATCATTCAAATTTACTAATAACTTCATTTATTTTTCTATTCAAGTTTAATACCAAATTTTATAATATACTCTTTACCATTTCACTTAAAACTAAGTTCAAAACATTACAAACCATCCATACTTTATAACCAAAATCATATGACCTATATATATGACCTAGGTACATGCCACGTTTACCAAAAGGAAAAGAAAATACATCACCAAAGTTGTGCTGAAGTCGGGATTGATCTGGATGCTGAACTGAGACTTTTGACTTCTACTGACCTGCGCACGGAAATAACCATACCCTGAGTATTTCGTACTCAGTGGTATTACCATAATTCAAACTATATAATTAATCATGTAACATTAAACATGTAAAATTTATAAATCATAAGAACTAATTTACATTCAATTTCATATTTCATATATAATAATTCATCAACAATATCATATCTTAATAACTTGAACTTGATCAATTCATGAACCTTAGGTTCATGTTTCCAAATCTCACATACAATTTTAATTCACAAATCGACTAACAATTTTTTTCTCATACTTTTAATCATACGATCAATCAAATATATTCAATTCTCTCATTTCGAATATTCACCCTATTAACAAACTAGGACATTGGCGGATACATAGATTCCAACCAAACACACCAGTAATGTGCATAGATTCCAACCAAACACACCAGTAATGTGCCTAAAACAGTACTCAGTACCTGATCAATATATCAGAAGCAGTATACGACACATAAAGTGCCTGAAACGACACACGTGGTGCCTGATACGACACATATAGTGCCTGATCGACAAAGCCAATAAATTCCCGTACCCTTCTAATCCTATGGCATGCCAACTATATCCGACTCAACCCAACTAGTTAATAGGGTATTCAAATCATTTCTCAATTTTAATTTCACTTTCAATATACAATTCAATTCGATATAATTTTCCACTTTCCAACAATATTCTATCAAATATTCATACATAATCATACTTCATCTCAATTTCATTCAATTCAATATTGATACTTACCTTATAATTTTACTTACCATACATATAAATTTAAATATAACATTTAATAAATAGTAGTTTGAATTATAGTAATACAAACCGTGAATTTCTCGTTTTAGTCCTCGATAGCCTTCTCCTTTCCTTTGTGTGCCGATGCCTCGGGTTCTTTATTAGCTACGAAAATAATAATAGTTTTTCATTATTAATACAACACCAATTTATATTAAATAATTGAATTTCTA
Organism: Gossypium bickii; assembly: GCA_025503065.1. Taxonomy (NCBI): domain Eukaryota; kingdom Viridiplantae; phylum Streptophyta; class Magnoliopsida; order Malvales; family Malvaceae; genus Gossypium; species Gossypium bickii. The sequence continues at coordinate 23,936,038 of CP106715.1, forward strand.
TTCAATTTCTATCTTAATTTCAATTTAGTCCTAACTAAATTCACTTACTTTCCTATCTTAGTACATACCTTATTTTTACTCAATTTCCTACCAAATTCAACTTAACTACTCAATGTTCATATAAAACCATAATTTCAAATTTATTTCAATTTAATCCCTCTAACAGAAAACTTATAGCTTCTTTTACAATTTAATCCCTTAATCAATTCTAACTAGAAATTTTATCAATTAAACCCCTAATTCATCATTTTGTTCAACATGAACTATATTCAAAAACCTAAGAACTTTCAAAAATTTAACTTAAATTTAAAAAAACCCTGTTCTAAAGCTTCTAAAACATCAGAATTAAGAGAAAATGACTTAATTAACTTACCAATTAAAGCTTAAAGCTTCAAAATCTTAGTTTCTCTTTTTTTTTTTCTTTCCCTTTTTCTTTCTCCCTATTCGAATGCTTCTCTGTTTCTTTTCTCCTTCATTTCTTTCTTTTATTCTTTTTGTTTGTTTATTCTTTTATGTTTATTTACTTTATTAATTTAATAATAATAATAATAATTACTATAATAAATATCTATTTAATAACAAATATTTATATTACATTTGTACAAATATATTTTACACTTATCTATCATCATCACCATCCAATTGTCCTTATTTTATTTATTTTATATAATTTAATATTTTAATATAATAAAAATCTATTTACTTAAATAAAAAAGTAATTAAATAAATATATTGCAATTGTACAAATATAATTATTACACATGTATATTTTTATTACCATACATTTATCTTTATTTTTATTTATTTCTTAATATAATAATATTAATAATAATTAATGCATGAAATCTAAGAAAAATCTTAGATTTTTCAATTCATTTGCCGCCTCAATTAGGAAAAATGGCATAATTTCTATTTTGGTCCTTTATATTTTCTTTTAATCTATAATTCAAAATTTACCCCTTATTCAATTTAGTCCTTTTTCCTAATTACTCTTAATTAAGCTAAATTCACTTAATTAAAGCCTAATTAAACACATAACTAGACTCAAAAATATTCCTAATAAATATTTATGAACTCGAATTACTAAGACGGAGGCCTGATAATGTACTTTTTTCGATGCCCGTGAATTTTGGGTCATTACAAGAACTCAAGACCATTATCCGCTCTCAACCGCTTCATAAATTTTTCGATTTGTTTTTCTAACAGTGTCTTCCACTTTTTTGAAGATTCCGAAGACTTTGCTTTTCTCTTTCAAGAAATAAACCTAAACTTTTCTAGAGTGATAATCAATAAAAGGTAGAAAATATTTATAACCTCATTGGAGATGTCAGAAGATGGACCCCATAAATCATAATGAATGTAATCTGGAGTCTCTTTTGTTCTGTGCACTGTTGAATCGAAACTAACTCAGGTTTGTTTCCTGAAAACACAATGCTCACAGAAACCTAACTTACCAACTCCAATGTCTTTGAGAAGACCTCTATTGCACAAGATTATCATACATTTCTCACTCATATGACTTCGCATGTGCCAAATTTTGGTTGAATCGAAATCGGTGGAGAAAGAGTCACAACGTGTCGTCACAACGTGGTGGCGATTTCAATTTTTCTTCGATAATCGTAGTCACACCAGTAACCGTTGACCCTTGTAGAACATATAGGTTGCCCTTTTTCTGTCCTCTCATCATAACAAGAGGCTCACGAGAAACTTTCAAGCCATTTAACTCAATGACTATCCTGCAATCGTTAGAATCCAAAATTCCCAATGAGATAATATTTTTCTTTAAATCGGGAACATACCTGAAATATGGCAATGTCCGAATAATTCCATCATGCATCCTAATTTGTTCTGTTCCAATTTCGAATATTTTACATGAAAAGTTATTCTCCATCAGCACAACTCCACCTTTAACTGAACTATACGTGGAGAACCAATCCCTATTGGGACACATGTGATAGGAGCACCCTGAATTTAAGATTCATTCGGAAGTAAGATGAGAGCTTTCGCTCATTGACACTAATAAGAAATCGTCACCTCTATCCTCGGCTACACTAGTATTAGTAACTTCGGCTTTCTGCTTATCTTTCTCGTCGATTTCAACATCTCTTTTGATTTTATTTTGAAGTTTCCAACATTCTACCTTAATGTGGCCCATCTTTCTACAATAGCCACAATATTTGTCACGATTTTTGGATTTGGACCTTACTTTAAAACTATTTTGATCTGTCTTTCTGGTTTGTTGTTTGCCTTTTGTAACTAGAACTGAGGCTTTCCCATTTGATTTTTTTTGTTTGGGCCTGACTCGTTGTTGAGTTGATTCTTACTCAGAAGATTCCCCTTCACATCCTCGAACGAGAGATGATCTCTCCCATAAATCAGAGTTTCCCTGAAAGTTTTATAAGAAGAGGGCAAAGAGTATAATAACATAGCTTGATCCTTGTCACTAATCTCTGCTTCAAGATTCTTTAAGTCATTAAGAAGGGAACATACTCATTAATATGAGTTCTGGTGGACTTACCTTCGGCCATTCTGAATGTGTAGAGACGTTGTTTTAATACTAACATGTTGGCTCGAGATTTCGTCATATACAAGGCTTTTAGTTTCTTCCGTCACATAGATGTTGTTTTCTCCTTCAAAATCTCCTGTAACACATTATTCGTGAGACATAATTGAATAGTGGATAGAGCCTTTTCATCAAGCTCTTCCCATTCTGACTGATCCATATCTATGGGCTTATTCCCTGTAAACCTTTTTTAAACCGTTCTGAACCACTATTGTTGTCATTTGAACTTGTTGCAAATTGAAATTTTGCAATTCTGTCAAACTTCTCAATATCGAACCTTGATGTTGCCATATTTGAACGGGCTGACCGCGAAAATTGAATTAGCTCTGATACCATTTTGTAGGGGATAAATTCGATTAAATAACAAACATAGTGAAGAAAATAAGAATTTAAAAGATCGGACACACAAATTTTACGTGGAAAAACTTCTCAAAAGAGGATAAAAAATCATGAGCAAAAGGAAATTTCATTATAATAAAGGAGAGCATAAAAGATGGAGAGAATTAAAAGAAAACTCGAAACCCCACAAGAAAAACCGTTCGAAACAAAGAAAAAAATTCTCTCAATCTAAATATTTTTGTTGTATAAAACCTAGAGTAACTAAGGCTTATTTATAAGCTAAAATTTGTAGCATATGTGACTACAACAACTCTAGGTTAATTAGAGTTTAAGTGGAAAACTAAAAATAGAGTTTAAATAAGAGAAGAAAAACTAAAATAAACTTTGGTAAAAAAAAAAAAAAGAGGCATTCTCCCACAAAGCCCATTTTTCGATCTTATATTTTTACTAAGATCCTTCCACTTTTCGAATGGACTTTCGGGGCTGAGTTAGGCCAGTAGGCTTCTTTCACATATAAGAGCAACATATTATAAACAAAGGAAATAAGAGAAATCTGCAAAGAACAAGGCAAGAGAAGAAAAAAAGAAATAGCATATTATTTTATTTAAAGTTAGGAATCTTCAATGGAAAACTCCAAATTTATTTTATGGGTTGGGTTGTAAATATTTAATTCATTATAAACAAAGTTTAATGTTTGGTCTTCATATATATATTTAAAAGTACTATTTTGGGTTTTACCCAATTTTTATTAAATGGATCAACCCTTTAAATTTTTAGTAAAAACTTATTTTCATATTGTGTTCATAAATTTATTTTCAACGGAGTTAAAAAGAGTCATTGAGCTCGGAGCAAGATGGAGAGTTGGCAATGGGAAAAATATTCAAATCAGAGGAGACAATGGGATTCCCATCACAGGTGTTTACAAGTTCTTTCTGAATCAATCTCCCTTGCACCCGAGGCTAATTGACTTTACAATGGGGAGATGGAAAGAGGATGTCATACGAAATGAATTTAGAGTGGACGAAGCTGAAGCAATCCTTAACATTCAGCTTTTCGAAGGTAATCGGGAAGATAAACTTATCTGGCATCCAAGTTGTGATGGAAGATACTCTGTCAAGAGTGCTTATAGAAAAATCTGAAGGTCCTTCTTACCGCCAAGGGTGCGTCTCTTTGCCTGGCGGCTATGCAATGGAATCCTTCCAACAGCTGCCAAAGTTGCAGGACGCTGAACAACCCTGAAACTTGTTGTAAACGTTGTGGCGCAAGCAATGAAACTGAGATGCATGCCTTGAGGGACTGCTACTATTCTAAATTAACGTTCTTGCCAGCAAGTTCCCCATCGAGATTGTAAAATCTGAAACCAACAATGGCGTGGACTGGTTAGAATCAGCAACCAACTTCATTGATAAGAAGCAGCTCGACCTCCTTATTATGAATGCCTGGGTTTATGGAACGCAATGAATAAGGAAATGTATGGTTCAAAGAAGCAAACGGTTGGCAATCTTGTGAACTCCATCAAGAGCTATTGGAACGAAGTGAATAGCTACAAGTCAGCGCTCAAACTGGCGTCTACTGTGCAAAAATGGAAACCTCCCCCTCCAGACTTGGTCATAGTTAATTTCGATGGAAGTTTCGATGCCAAACTAAAAGTTGGGGGAGGAGGCATTGTGCTTAGAGAGTGTGATGGATTTGTGTTGTCATGCGCAGCTGTTAAACTTGGGGCAGTCACTGATCCGGAGTCTGCAGAGACTTTAACAACAAAAAAGGCTCTTGAATTTGCTCTCCAAACAGGAAATAGAAGGATTTGGCTGGAGGGAGATGCTTTGCAGATTATCAACAAACTGAAGGAACCAGGGGAGGATTTTTCAAATGTGGCTCCTGCTATTGAAGATGGAATTTTCAATGAATCTTTTTTTTTTTTTTTTTTTCCACAATTGTTGCTTTCTCTAACATTCCCATACCCTTTTCCTTCAAACTCCATATTGCATTCATTTGAGTTTTACAAAACAATATTAAAATTTTGTTATTAGTACTCGTATTTTGCAAAATCTATGAATTTAATTTTTGTATTTTAATTTGATAAATTGTAGTTTTTGTACTTGTTGAATTTTGAAATTTTAATCCTAACCTAGACAGTAGCTGTTAAATTCATTTGATTGAATTCGATTACTAGTATTGTACTATGTATACAATTACAAATTTGGTCTATATTTTACAATTAAATCATTTTAAGTCTTTATACTTTCGGAATTTTGAAATTTTGATGTTAATACAAATGACAGTCATTAATTTATTAACTAGATTTTTAGTGAGTAAGAAATAATAAGCTAACATGACATTACACATAATACGTTTACAGTAATAAATTTTAGAAATAACAAAATTTAATAAATTTAACAGTTATAATATTGATAAAAATAAAAACAAAAAACAGTCCTAGTTTAGTGAGAAATAGAATTTGAAAATTTGAAAAGCATAGAGACTAAAAATAATCAAATTAAAATATATGAATTAACATAATATCTGCAAACAACTACGTGGAGTAAAAATAGAATTTAACCAAAAAAAAGTATCCATCATCCGCCTACTCTGTAGCAATGGTCGAAAGGTAGGAGAGAAGAAGATGGTGGTGTGTAGGGAAGCTTTCTGATGTATATCACTGGATTCTAAAGATGCATCAATGTGATAGAGACGGTGGATGCCTTTCATCTTCGGACACATTCTTTGGGGAGGTGTCCATAAGCCCAAGCAAGTGATAGTTGCCCAGGCCAATATGAAAATGCTTTTAAAAAAAAAAAAAAAAAACCCAGAACTAAAATTGGATTTTAAAGATACGCAAACCAAACCAAATTCCATCTGTGAGAATTGGTTCTATTCATCGATTTTTTAAATTTATTTTTTATAATCAAACCAATTAATAAATTAAATGTGATTTGTAATCGCAATACTGTAATTATGCAGCAGCAGCACGCGGCCTTTCTGACATAAACCACACGATTTCAGAGATCACTTGAAGTCTAAGCCAATGTGTATTATCTTGCTATTCCTTTGCATTGTGAATATAGTATGTGTACTTTAATTTGATTATTTTTAACCTTTTGGAATTTTAGAATTTTAATTTTGATCGAATAGTAATTTGACCTTTTCTTCTTTGCTGCTGTTTTACTTTTTTGATGGCAAACTATTAAAATAGTCACTTTTATTTGTCTCATGTTACATTTTAGTCACTTATGTTTGAAATATTACGTTTTAGTCACGTTATCGTGTTGTAATATTTTAGTCACTGAGCCGTTAATTACCGTTAACGGTGTAACGGTAAGTTGACATGGCACGTTAAATAATCATTTCAAACAAAAATTTTAGGTTAATTTATACAATCGGTCCCCATATTTTTTTGTTTGAGCAATTTAATTTTTTTTCTTTTATGTTCTTTTAAGTTCCTTTTTATTTTCTTTATTTTCTATTCTCTTCTACTTCTCCCTTTGTTTTTGTCCCTTTTCCATTTCTTTTAACGTAGTTTTCCTATGTTTTTCATTTGTTAAAACTAGTCCCTATACTTTTATTTTTTTGAACAATATAATTTCTTAAGTGAGGCGAGCTTGTGGACTAGTTTTAACAAGTGGAAAATATAGAAAAACTACGTTAAAAGAAATGAAGAAGGGAGGAAAACAGTAGAGAAGCAAAAGAGAATGGAAAAAATTAAATTGCTCAAAATGAAAAAAAATATAAGGACCAATTGTAGAATTTAATCTAAAATTTTCGTTTGAAATGATGATTTAACGTGCCACGTTAGCTTACCGTTACACCGTTAAAGACTTAGTGACTAAAATGTAATCCGAGACAAACAAAAATAACTATTTTGATAATTTAAGATAAAACGTATTATGAATGGAAATGGTAAGTTCAAATAAAAAAGATAAAATATGTAGTGCTAAAATAATATAATAATCTTCTTGATTTTATGATAAAAGCATTATATTTAAGGTAGGAGGACTTGGATGCCAAATAATCCAATTTGCATCCCTAATTATATAATAATCATTATAATTATAAAATTTCTCTCGTATTTTCACGCCACTATATAATTTATATTCACTTGCTACCAGTAAGAAAAAAAAAGAGAGCGAGAGAAGAAATTTGCGTCGTACACTTGGGCTGGGCTGGGCTGGGCTGGGCTGAAGAATAGACTCGGGTCATACCTCCGACCCGTCATACACTTGGGGTTGGGCTAGGGGCAAACATGGAAAGGAGGTTGAGAGCGCTTGGATCTGGAAATTTGAAATTCAAAAAAGTTAAAAGTTTCCGTTGAGAGCAACGACTTCATTTCTTTTCCTTTTTAAATGTTTAAAGGGAACGGTTATATATATAAATGAAGAAACAGATGAGAGTGATGTGATAATACAAGAACCAAAGAAGGGTTTGGTTTTGATTTTAGAGAGAATCGAAGAAGGAATGGAGAAGCCAAGGCAAATCTCAGCAATGGAGGCATTCGAGAAATTGGAGAAGGTGGGAGAGGGAACCTACGGAAAGGTATACAGAGCAAGAGAAAGAGCGACGGGGAAGATCGTAGCCTTAAAGAAGACTCGTCTCCACGAGGACGATGAAGGCGTTCCTCCCACCACTCTCCGTGAGGTCTCCATCTTGCGCATGCTCTCTCGGGATCCTCATGTCGTCAGGTCTCTCTTTCTTTCTTTCTTCTTGTTTTCTTGTAAAGGGAATTTCACTTTTTTAATTTAATCAAAATAGAGTTTTCATTCATATTCAGACTGATGGATGTCAAACAAGGACAAAACAAAGAAGGAAAGACGGTTCTTTACTTGGTATTTGAGTACATGGATACTGACCTCAAGAAATACATCCGCTCCTTTCGCCAAACTGGGGAGAACATTCCCGTTAACATTGTCAAGGTCTCTCTCTCTCTCTCTCTCTCTCTCTCTCTCTCTCTCTCTCGCACTCTTTCATACAGTTACTTAGCGCGTTTGTTGTGGGCTTGTGCTTACTTAGTAAGCAGAGTCATTTCTTTGTTCTGTATTCATTAATGCCTGCGACTTTTGTTAACAGAGCTTGATGTACCAACTGTGCAAAGGTGTTGCCTTCTGCCACGGTCATGGGGTTTTACACAGGTTATTTTAAAACCCTTGCCTTTTGCTCTATTTTCTTCACCAATCTTTTAGGATATTCGATACCTACTTAATCCTTCTTTTCCCTTTAATTGACACAGGGACCTTAAGCCTCACAATCTCCTCATGGATAGAAAGACCATGACCCTTAAAATAGCTGATCTCGGCCTAGCTCGAGCTTTTACTCTTCCCATTAAGAAGTACACTCATGAGATATTAACACTATGGTATAGAGCACCTGAAGTCCTTTTGGGGGCTACTCATTACTCAACTGCTGTGGATATGTGGTCTGTGGCCTGCATCTTTGGTACCGCATACATACCATCTCTGCATTTTATTATTATTATTCAGCTTTGTATGATCATATTCATACTACATGATTCACTAAGCAATTTCCTTATTTATTCTAGCCGAGCTGGTCACCAAACAGGCTCTATTCCCTGGAGATTCTGAGCTGCAGCAGCTCCTTCATATTTTCAGGTGCGTTCTGATGCCCCTTTCTAGTCTCTAAATCAACCATTTTGGTGTCTGCTTCCCATTTAATAATTTCTAATTGCATCCTTTTAGGTTGTTGGGTACTCCAAATGAACAAGTCTGGCCTGGAGTAAGCTCACTACCAAACTGGCATGAGTATCCCCAGTGGAGCGCCCAGAGCCTGGCATCAGCTGTTCCTAATTTGGATAGTGATGGGCTACACCTGTTATCGGTAATTCTGCCTTACCTTATCTCACAGCAGTACATGAATTGAAACCATCCTCTTCTCTAACAACAGCTAATATTGACATGTTCTGTTGGCGCAGGAAATGTTGCAATATGATCCCTCAAAGCGTATTTCAGCCAAAAAAGCTATGGAACATCCCTACTTTGCAGATCTGAACAAGGCTTATCTTTGAACAGAACAGGGGATAACAGGAGTTTCGTAGTAGAAACCTATCTGCTTCTCTCAAGCATCTAGTATTGGATAATTAGTACTACTAGTAGTGTTCTTTATGATTTGTTGCATTCTGAAATTTGACTTATTAGTTTATCCTTCAAATTCCTTTTTTGCTAAAATCTACTTTGGTTTAAGAATACTTGAGCAATGATGGGTTGGGTATGTATGTATCTCATTCTCCAAACCAGGCAGCACCGATTAACTGTGAATTTGAGTTTTCCGTTCAAATGTAACATGAGAAAAACTTGGCCAACTCAAGATGTTTAAGGCCAAAGCTTTATTCTTGATAAATACGGCTGTTATTTGTGTCCTCTCTCCACATCCAACTATTTTAACATGAAAATAGCTAAGCCACAAGGTAAATGTAATTGTATCTCTGGTCAAAGATCTAGTTCAACCAGTGTACTACAATGTGACTAAAGGCATTCTTCTGCGCTATGCCATAGTTGTCACGAACCCAACTCGTTATTTGAAAGTGTACTTGAGGTATCTTGGTATAAAATGTATCAGGTTTCCTCCCATAAAAGTAAGCAGTTAACTCAATATGGTATCCCTAGGAGTGAACGGTTCTTTGTTGGCGGTCTATCTAGTACTGCAAGCCAAGCAATTATAAGAATGCCTAGGAATACGTAACGGACACCATACCATTTTGTGCCACTAGACTTCACATAATTCTAAGTAAATTTCATATTGTAGCGGCAACATACTTGGATCCATTCTAGCTCCATGTGGACTGATTATCTTGTAGTTGCATAATTTTGGTGAATCTACCTCCTTTAAGGACATAATTTTCAATCCAAACTGCCCACAATGATCTTTCCGTAACCAGAATGAGTCCCAAAATTTTGATGAAAGATTTTGTTCCATAATGCCATGTCTTTCAACACCTTCTGATTACAAACGATAGATAATGGTCCAACTTATGCTTACTCTTTTTGTTGATCCCTCGTCACGTTTTCATAAAAAGGAATTGCAAATCTAGGTTATCTTCTTCGGTAGTACTTTGGACAACAATAGAAAATTTATTCCTCATTTGAATTTATAATTTTTCGAATAGATTAGTTTAATAAAATCTCATCGTTCACATTAATATCATTTAAATTTGTCCTCGATAGTTTTTGCAGGCAAACCAAAATGTAAGCGAGTATTGACTTATTTATTACCTAATGTTTTAACTAATAATAAGTTACATTATGTAGTCGAGTCTTAATACAAGAATACAACTTGTCTTGGGAATCAAAATCAGCCAATCGGTTAAAGAACTATTATGTTGTCCCAATTATGTAGATACATTGTCTTGAGAATCAGAACGCTTGATTCTCGAAGATAGAGACATAGATATGATTATCTAGATTGACAATATGTCGGATAATACCCAAATTAAAGTAATCCTAAATTCGTTTATAGATTAAATCACTTGTGACGTTCATAGTGTGACTTACCTTAATCGTGAGTAAGTGATTGATTATTTATGCGTGACTCGTATACTTTGATGTATTAAAAGTCTAAGTTCAAATAACTAAAGAGCCAAAAGTTGGTATGTTTGATATACGACTTTTACATGAGATAACTTTAATTAGCCTAATAAAGGGTTAATAATATTCTCTCATTGACATTACATGATAGATAGAAAGTAACGTGATAATGAGTCATTTATCTAGGAAAAATGATTTAATTACTATTTGTTAGTAATTGATTTTTTTATGAAGGAATATGTAATGGTTTCCATGAGATAAAATAAAATCACATTGGGTGAATAAATTTAACTCGAAGATATACAATATTGTAACAACCCGTTTTCAGTTAAATCGGAACAATGGTTTTAGAACCACAAATCTAAAGTCAAAATATTTATTTTATTATTATTTTAATGTTTACAGCAAGTTAATAGTGTCGTATAAAAATTTTGTTAAGAAATTTTATCATTTGCACGCTTAATTTGATAAAAAGAACTAAATCGCGTAAAGTGTAAAAGTTAGGTTCTAATAGCTAAAGGTGTCTGATAGCTATGAAACCTTAATGTATGTGTAATAGGCCAATTTTAGCCCAGACCCAAGACCCAAAAATAAATAGAAATGAAAACCCAAAATAAATTTTAATAGTCCATTATTCAGAGTCCAATTACTAAACTAAAACCCAAACCCAAACCCAAACCCAATTACAAATCAGCCCAGTTACATTACAGCCCGTTACAGAAAAAGAAAATAGCAGCCAAAAACCCTAGCCTCAAGCTATGCGCCGCCGACCTTCCTCTGCCTACCCCCACCACACGCACCAACCAGCGACCGCCGTCAGCAGACCCCTACGCACGCCTTCGCACGCTACTGGAACCTACAACAGAGAAGCAAATACACGCAAAAGACTCCATGCAAGGAAAAAACAAAAAACAAAACGACAACATTAATAAAGAAAACAAAATGGAAACGGACAAAAAACCGAATCTACACTCGGTTATAAAAAAGAACAGACCCATTTGTAATTTTTTTTTACAAACTAATAGAAATCGAAAGCAAAAAGCAGTAGAATGTTGTTTTTGACACTTTCATTTTCATTTTTATAATATACTGTTACTTTTATTTCCTTTTTTTTATCTGTTTATTGTTTCTTTTTTGAATTTTTTACGAATAATAATAAAAGGGGGAAGAGGAAATGAACCTGAACTCCGGGGGAGAGGTCGTCGTAGGAGCCTCTTTTCCATTGTCGGATCCAAACCGGAAGTAGGAAAAGGGATCTTCTCCTCTCGGGGGTTCGGAACGCTAAGACTTCGCCCTCATACGGACTCAGAAACGGGGCTAAAGCCCACCGTTCTGCTTCGCCGGCCACCAGATGCGATGTTTACTAAAACGGTGTTTTTGGTAAATTCTCTTTTATACATTTCTTTTTTTTTTTTAAAATTGCATAATATTCAATTTAAATACTCTTATAATTCATTATTATTGTTTCGAATATTTTTATAAATACTTGCATGTACTTTTATTTTATATACTATTATCTTTATTATGTTTTAAATTATTTTGTATATTATTACTTTTATATCATATAGATTTTACTATTCATATATACATATATATTTTTTGGTATATACTTTAAATCATTTTTATACATTTATGCATTCTTTTGTACATTATAATTTCCGTTACTTATATTCATTTAAATCATTAACATTTTATTGTATATACACTATTTGTTTTGGAATTTTATATGGATCTTAAATATTTTGCATGCATTATTATATTATGTACGTAAATTTTATTAAATCTTTGTTGTTTAAATTTTATGTCAAATCGTATCATATAACACTATTTTTATATATATAGTTTCAAAATTCGCATATGTATATTACTATTAAATATAACATCTTTTTATGATAAACTTTTCTATACTTTGTTTCAATTTTTGTTTTCTACGTAAAATTTATTGTATATTGATGATTTCAAATTTTCTTTCTTTCAAACTGTTCATTTTTTTATGTATTTTAATGCACGTTTTATTTTATTTGTGTAAATTCGTTTGGTCTCTTTTAAATTTGGCTTTTAATTCATTAGTTTGCTAATATTAATACTAGTGCTTGTATAATGTGAGATTATTGCTATTACATGTATCATGATTCATTTATTTGTATTGTCATATTATTGTCATTCATTGTATAATTTTATGCTCATGAATTATTGCTCCTTGATCATTACTACCATGTCATCGTATCGTGATTAAATCCCAACATGTTTATCCAACTTAGATCGCTTCATTCTATTCCAAACAAAATAAATGTATGCCTTCACATGTTGTATTCGTTATTATTCAAAAACCGAAAATTTTTCAAAATAAGGTAATATTTCGCTTTTTGGAAATTCGAGAAAACCGTGCCTTAACTTACTGGGTTTCGACTTTTCTCGTTTAGCCTAAATAACGGAATGACAAAGTGTTGTGCCCTAACTTATTGGGTGTGACGTCTCGTTACCTCGAGATAAGAATTTCTAAAAATGACAATATTCCGTATTTAGAAATTCGAGAGACTCTGCCCTAACTTACTGGGTTTCGTTTTTTCTTGTTTAATCTAAATAACTGAATATTCTTTTATGATTAAAATACACGTGCTTTTAATGAAGAGACGAGCTTATTCTCGAGGGTTTAAAATGTCGTGTCCTAACGTGCTGGATGTGGCATTTTATTACTTTGAGACAAAAAGGTCTTTAGCCTTCACTTCGATTTATCCAAGCATTTTTTGTAAAATTGACATTAATAAAAAAGGATCGTATTTTAAATTCATTCCCGATTTTCAACTTTCGACCTTAAGACATAATTAATCAATTTGGTACCAATTTTGGGCGTGACGAGGGTGCTAATCCTTCCTCACACGTAACCGACTCCCGAACCCATTTTCTCGAATTTCGTAGACCAAAAACACCGTTTTAGTAAACCAAAATGTTTTCTTAAAACAAAGGTGACCCGATCACACCTCATCAAAAAAGATTGGTGGCGACTCTCATTTTTATTTTCGTTTTCAAAACCAAAGTCGATTCCCGTTTTCAGAAAAATGGTTTCGACAGTATGAGTACTTGAATGGTGTAGACCATTGTTTATTTGAGTGGACTATTATGGACATTTTATAAGTGATTTTAAAGGTTTAATTATAAGGCTATCTTAGTAAATTAATAATACATGTTAGTAAAATAATTAAAAAACAAAGGTTGTCATCTTTCTATGTTTTTCTTCAACCGAAATTAGCTTGAGAAAAAGCCATTGAAGAAGCTTTGACATTCGGCCATCTATCCTTGCTTGCATGTGAATACTTTTCATCTCGTTTTTAATGATTTTTATGTTTTTGGAGTCATTGTAGCTTAATCTAGCTAGCCTAGGGACTAATTTGCAAAACTGTTAAAAGTCTAGGATTTCACCATTGTTGAATGTGTATGTGTTCCAAAGTTTAATGGTAGAAAATGAATGGTTGTTGTTAGATAAACAACATTTGTTAAGTGATTTTGGTTGAAAATGTCAAATTGGGATTTATTTGTAAAATGTGAAAATTATATGGTGAAATGTGTGAAATAATGAAATGTGTGGGCTGCTATGAGTATAGATGAAATTCGGCTAGCATGATTGTGGACTCAATTGCATGAATTTGCATTTTTATGAGCTAGGGACTAAATTGTAAAGAAGTCAAAAGTTTAGGGGTAAAATAATAATTTTACCATAATATGAATTTTGGATTAAATTGAATAGAATGATATTTAAATAAGTTAAATTTGATTATATAGATCAAGAAAAGCAACGTACGGAACTAGATCGAGGGAAAGATAAAGTATTGGACTAGTCGGTCCTATTTCGTCGTTTTTGTGATCGAGGTAAGTTCGTATGTTTAATAAGCATTAAATTACATATGTTAAATGCTTAATTGTTATAAATGAGATGATACAACACCACGGAAATTCTCGATGAGTTATCGAAAATGTATAAATCCCGGTTGAACCTTAGGAATAGATAGGATACAAATGACATATCATTAGGGGTTACTGTGTTTTTGGGGTACTGGTCCTGTACGTTCTACCGGTGGCTGAGTTTTTCGGCATGTGTTGCAGCTACTCGTCAACTTGTGTGAGCAGTACCGTATAGCTACATCTTGATCGTCAGCTTGTGTGAGCAGACCCAGTGATAGCTCGAGAGTGAGCATTGGTATGAGATATGAGATTGAGATGGTTTTGACCATGTTTTGGCACTTAGAGTGTGAGATTCCTGAGTATCCGATAGTATTCCAAATGGTTCAAAGGGTAAAGATGATGGTACGAGTTTGTAAGGGATGATACGAACCAGTTCAGGTGTTTGTGTGAATTATGTTAAGAAATTCATAGTTGATGTATTTATACATGATTTACATAGTTGTGATTATGTGCTAACCTTTGGATTGATTGAAACTTACTTATGTTTATTTATACTTCTTTATAATTTGAATGAATGGTAAGTTATACTTATTAGCCATACGAGCTTACTAAGCTTAATAGCTTACTCTGTTTACTTTTTCGTGTTTTATAGTGATTTTGAAGCTTGCTCAGATTGGAAGTTGTCGGAGATCTTATCACATTATCTAGCCGTTGTTTTGATACTTTTGAACTTGTGTATTTTGGTTATATGGCATGTATAGGTCATTTGGCTAATGAAAGCCTATATGTTTTGGTTATGTAATTAGTCATGTAATATGACTTGATTTGGCATATGTTGGTATATGTATGTATATATGTGGTTATTCTCATCCTGTGTGCATTTGGATTGCCTGGAATATGTTTGGATATGTAAATATGTGTAAATAGTCCTTTGATATGTGGTTTATAATTGCTATGTGAAGGCCTTAATTGTGTATTTGTATTTTGAATACTAAATGGTTGAATTTTGAGATATGGTATGCATGTTGATTTAGGCACAAAGTCTACTAAGTAAGTTTGATCATTTAGGTGATTGTTGGGAATCATATTGGTATGATTTTGATTGCCCAATTGTGAAGTAATGAACATTGTTATTTTTGGTATTGGTATATATTGATTTGGACTTGGTTGTGAATGGTTTGAATGCCTATTGATGATATGTTCATATGCCATTTGATATGTTTAGGTTGATGCAAAATTTGGGTGAGAAAAATGGCTTGGAAAATAGCCTATTTTTGTCGACACGGGTGTATATCTCAGTTGTGTGTGACACAAGGTCAGGTGGCAAAGCCGTGTGCCCCCTGGTACTTATCTAGAAATCAAGTCAGTACTTCACACGGCCTATCCCACCGGCGTGTGGCTTGGCCATGTGGCACAAGTCAGTATACCTTCAAGTTTTCACATGGCCTAGCACACAGCCTGGCACACGGGCATGTGAGGCCATTTTGAAGGGTACACAGGCTAGTCACACGGGTGTGTGGTTGGCCGTGTGACCCAAGTCAGAGAGTTACACTGGGTCGAACACGGGTTGGGACACGGCCATGTGATCCCATTTCGAATGTCCACACGACCTGTAACACGGGCGTGTTTCTTGGCCGCATGAGACACACGGGCTGTCCACATGAGCGTGTGTCCTTGAATTTTGAAAATTTTCTATGTTTTTCCTAAAAATTTATTAAGTATTCGATTTAGTCCCACACCACTTCTAATGATTGTTTTAAGCCCCAAGGGCTCATGTTAGGGACTATATGATTGTATTTGGATGACTTTTGCTTGGAATTGTGAAATGAATGTGAAATGTATGATTGCTTAAGAAATATATTCGGTAATACTTCGTAACTCTATTCCGGTGAAACTTATTAATTAATAGATGAATAGCTGAAACTTATTAACAAATTATTTGAATCCTAATTATATATGTCTAATCAATCCCTTCGCTAGCTCAACATAACCCAAAATGGATTACATATAGAACTGATACTATAGAATGAATGAAAATTGACAATTAAGAGAAATAAATCATATGCATCAGTATTTGTAGTGAATGCATTTTCTTGTTAAGTACAAAAGATGACCTAAGAATTAAATTAATTTTTTCAAATTATATTTAATTGATTTACTTGATTGAAATTAAATAATTGAAATTCAAAGTGAAATTAAATTTAGTCATTACAGTTTTATTGAATGAGGCAATTGAATATATTTCCTCATAGATTCTAATATGGTAAAGTTGTTATAACTTTAATGAAATTAGAATCGGGTTGAGAAAATAATTTAATTGGGTAAATTAATTAAATAATATTTTGAGAAATAGAAAAAGTAATTATTAGATTGGTTAAAAGCCTGGATAACACAAATAATTGTATTTCAATACATGAGACGAGCCAAATAGGCCCATCCCAAGTGAGATGGGCGACAACCTGTAACACCCATTGCTCGACCCGATCGTTGAGTTCGAACTACAGGATGTTACATTCGTTGTCAGAGCAACTATCGAGAATTATACACCATTCGATCATTCAAACATGTAAACACGTATCATTCACATATACAATTATGTTACCTAATCATTTCCTGCTCCCAAACAAGCATACAAAAGCTTTTTTATTAACTTGAGGGTGAATTAGGACTAACTTGTAAAGTTTTCAAAATATCAAGCTGGCGTCGCGATTTCATGGTTTCCATGTCGCAACATCACCAACTCAGTGAGTCACGTCGCGACAACACCAATTTGGATACAATCATTTAACATGACACTCATTACATGATCATCATTTAGGATCAATCAATCTATTTGTTCACCTAAACATATCATTATGTCATTCAAGTTCATCATATGCTTACCTATACATTTTTGGTACACCAAGCACTTATATGACCTTAGCTTGAGCCAAAAAAACATATACCAATTATGTTTCAAGCATAACATTCAATTACACCAATTCCAACTATTCATCAATTTAGCTACCTTATTTACCTCATTTTGTAATCTTCCACATACCAAAACATATAAGCTTATATCATCACTCATACTAGCATGAAACATGATCAATGCCATCATTTGTCAAGTTAGAAGGAAATCATATTACAAAGATTTAACCATGCCACATATAACACCCTTCACTCGGTCTGGTTGCCAGGCACAAGCTATAGGGGGCTACCATAATCAACAGAATAGTTGCATGCAAAATTTTAAATCCAAAATTTAAATAAACATTTAATTATCTCACACATCCTTCGGGTAAAACAAACACTTCATATAATTTGACAATTTAATCTCATACATTTAAATTAACAGTTATAACAAAGTTTAAATTAGTTCTTCTCAAAATATAATACAAAAGTTTAAACCCATTGGGTGCCCTGAGATCTATACATGTTTCAAATAAAAGGTGTCAGTCTCACACTAGGTTTAAAGTCCCTGGCTTAGTCCCTCTTAACGTCGTATAACCGTTTAGATTACCTGAAAACAAAGAAGAGAGTCATGGTAAGTTCGTAAGGAACTTAGTGAGTTCACATATAAGTTACTTCCCCTTTCGAGGACTAGCTTAAGAGCTTGTCACTGGTCGTACTTAGACATGACTTGCGCATTCAAATGGCGTACAAGGAAATAAAGAATGTAAAAGCAAGTTTCTGCAATTTATACTTGGGCTTGAATTTCAAATCGGCACTATACATAGCTGATGAGCATTCCTTTCGCAGATGATCATAACTCTAATTGTCTCAAGGTACAGACTTGTTATGAGTAAACTTGGTAGATGAACCACCTTGTGGATAAATACATTATGAGTTAACTAGGAGAACAATCCTACGGACTCTCACACCCGGATTCATAACGCAGATTCGTTCGTTTGAATTCATAGATACATATTCATACATGCAGATTCATAAATGCGAATTCATACATGCGGATTCATAGATAAAGATTCATACATGCGGATTCATATATATAGATCCATAAATGTGGACCTGTAACACCCCAAACCCGGCCCAAGCTGCATGACCGGATTTGACATATCACATGAAGGAAACGCATAAAGAGTTTATAATTCATACTAATAGTAGGTGATATTCGGTTATATTTAAGAAAACAAATTGATTTGATAAAAATAATACTAATCTTGAAGGTTGATTTGTAAATCGATAATTGAAATAGTGATCTTATAAAACCGTGACTTTTGAAAATATCGTTGATAATTCGAAAGCAAATTTCCAAGTTAAATCATTTGTAAAAGTTTGTTATGAAATCCATTTATCAATCTATTTTGGGAAATCTTAATTTATGTTTTTAGAAAATCACCTTTTAAAATAATTCAAGATAAACATTAAGTACGTCTAAACATAAAGCAAAATAAAGCACATCCCAGAGGCCTTATTACATCATTAAAACCCATCTTAGTAAAAGTAATAAAATAAGCGAAAGAAGAAATTTAAAGTTCAAAAACACCATTTCTGAAGTATGGCCTCCATCGAGTCATCCATGGCCCAAGTCCACATCACTGAGCATTATCTGCAAGGGTTAAGGAAAAGGGGTGAGTTACCAGAACTCAGTGTATAATCCCCTTACCTTCATCCACTGGGCCCGAATCCATTTAACAATAACTTGGGCTTAAGCCCATTTACATAATCAATAAAAAAATGAAGTAAATGTATGCAACCTAACCCATCCATCCATCACACCCCGACCAGCCAATCACACTTGTGGGGATCAAGTCAACCCACCCCGCCGCACACACCAAATTGCAGCCAAGCTGCTTATCATATATTTTTATTGTGGCGAAGCCACCGAAATCATAAGTAAACATTACAATGAATATTTTGTGGCTATGCCACCAAGCTATACTGCTCTTCATACATTTTTCCCAACCCATGCAATATGTAACATGCAACATACATAATAAAGCATAATATCCACATATATGAACAACAATCATTAATCCAGTAATTTATTACGGTGAATCAACCCATTATAGAACTTTGTAATTCGGCCCACTAAAGCATTCTAGCAATTCGACCCATAGGGCATTTTGGTAAATCATCCATAGGGGCATTTTCGTAATTCGGCCCACAGGGCATTTTCGTAATTTTAACAATTTTAATACCGATTTTGACAAATCTATAGAAATAATGTAATTTAAGCAAATTTCTCGATTTGTGCCATATTACGATTTTTAGCCATATTTTTCAACGTGATATCGAATCATGAATCTACGGGATTTCAGTGTGAGATTACACACCTGATTACGGTAGGGATTAATCTTTCTTGATCGTCAGCACCTAAATCACCATTTACACTCGATTAATCTAACAAACAAGATTTTATTAATCTAAATATAAATCAGACGATCTAATGAAATGCTTACTCTCAATATCGTGAACGACCACGATTTGTCTATTCTCACCGGGTGATGGTCCACAACCCGGTGGAAAATCGCGAACTGCCGATACCGCCCTTCGTTTGAACTTAGGAGTAGGAATTGCAAATCTACTCCTTTTGTCTCCTACTATTACTTTTCCTTTCAAATTGTTACCACTTGCCTCCATTGAAATGATCTCGGTTAGAAAGTACTATGATGAGAGAATGTATTTGTTTTTGAATAGGATTTGGCTTACCACTTCTTTCGAAGAAACAACGAGTGGATGAAACGAGTGATTTAATCCCTATAATGACTGATTAGTCAAATCCATTGATTCGTTTTAATGGAATAACCAAGTATTGAGAGATATCGAGATGAACTTTAAAGAAATCCCTTACCTTGACAATAGTAGATCCAACTTTCACCAATTGGACTTAAGATTAGAGAGGAATCGGCAAGAACGTGATATTCAGCCACTCACTAGAACACTACGAAAGGAAAAATGATCACGTTTTGAGAGAGTAGAAGAAAGTGATGTTTTCAGTTAAGAAAAACCATCCTATGACAAGGGCACATATTCGGCATGAAGAAAAGAAAGTGAAAAGAAGAGGATTACTTACCGATTTGGTCAAGAAGATAGTGCCCAACACGAAAGAAAAAGAAATAGAGAGGAGGTAAGATGCTAATAGGTTCGACTATGGAGAGAAATGAATAAAGAAAATTCGGTCACAATGTAATGTTGATTTAAGAAGTGAGAGAAATGTTGAAGAAATAATCAAAAAGAAAAAAGAAGATGGACAAGAGGTGTTTAAAGGTTTCGGCCAATCACTAAAAGAGAAATGAACCAAAAGATGTGAGTATTTCGGCAACCAAAGAAGAATGAATAATGATGGATTAAGGGTTACGGCACAACAAGGGAAAAATGAGCAAAAATGCAATGAGAATTTCTGCCAAAACAAAGGAAAAGAATTGGGAAGAGAAAACACCAATATGCTAAAAAGAAAAAATAGGCCTCTCTTGCACCAAAACTAGCAAAATGACTAGGAAAAATTCGGCTCCTCCTTTTTCCCCACAAAACCGTGTATCACTTTTGCCAAAAGGATGAACGTTGGCCAACATATTCTTTCCAAAACATCTTCCACATAATTGGCCAACATGTTCCCTTCCCTTTCGGCTCCTCCTTTCTCCCCATAAAACCGTGTATCACTTTTGCCAAAAGGATGAACGTTGGCCAACATATTCTTTCCAAAACATCTTCCACATAATTGGCCAACATGTTCCCTTCCCTTACCTTTTCTTTCATTTCTTTCCTTCTTTTTCCCTTATCTTCCTCATTACCATATTCCTTAGCCTCCTTTCCATCAATAAAAAGTCTTCCTTACCTTATTTAAAGCCTTGGCCGACACTTGGAAGAGTAGCACAAAAATAAATCCAAAAATTTGCACTAGGTGGGATTCGAACTCCACCCCTCAAGCCCATACATGCTACGCCACACCACTCCTCTACTAGCTTCACTTGTGCTAGCAAAATGCACACTTATTTCCTTAAGTCTTGATGCCGCATACCTTCTCTCCTTAAAGTGCTTAACCACAAAAATTTTCCTATAGCCTAACTTGAACCCAGAACTTCCTAGAAACTCTGTAACTTTCTAAAATCACCTTCCTAATAAGTCCAACTTGAAATAATGTCTTTCTCTTGTTCTTAAAAAAAAAATTTAAACACTCCTACGCCCAAGGCCCAATGGGCCCAATTCTACTAAGCCCAAATTCGGGTCGTTACAGGATCCATACATGCAGATTGATAGACACATATTATCCCGCAGACTTTCATATGGCATAGTCCTGCATATAGCTTTAACTTGAAAATTTAAGGACAAGTCCAACGGACTGTCATAGCTTGCATATGTCCATGGCCATATGACTTGCATACATACATGAGGCTTAAAGCCTTAGACTTAGCAGAGTCTCATACTTGAGAAGAACCCTTGTAACATCCCAAATTTTTAATTAAAAGTTTGTAAAATTATTTCAAGAGTGAGCTGCTTGATGGTTAAGAGATAGTGTGGAGTTCGTGAAATTGACCTTGAAACCCGAGTTTGAATCCCTTCCTTTGTAAATTAAGTAATTTTATTTATTTATTTTATTTTATTTTTTCTCCCACTCCCTTAGTGTGCCGTCCAACCTAGTGAAAACCATAGGTATATATGTTTTTTTTCCAGTTTTTTCCCTCATTTCTTCCTTTACACTTGTCGTCCCTCTTCTCTCCCTCTCTCATTCTTTCTCAAATTTTTCTTCCTTCTTCTCCCTTGTGCCATCCCAAACATAGTGATTTTTCCTCATTGTTGTGCTGCCTTTTTGCTTTATTGCTCCTATTATTTTGCTGCCATTTTTCCAACCACTATTTTTGTAACACCCCTAACCCGTCTCCGTCGCTAGATTAGGGTTACGGAGTATTACCGAACAATCAGAACAACGATTAACATCAATATATATCAATAAATTCATTTAACATTAATTAAATAAAACTTATTAAAAACCTATCAAACATATGCATTTGGGCCTTAAATCGGGCCTTTGAGGCCCTAAAAATAGTTCGAGATCAAACTGGGACTAAATCGAAACAAATAAAAAAATTTAGGGAAAAGTAGAAAATTTTGAAAACAACACGGCCCTGTGGGCAGGCCGTGTGACATAGTGTAGGCTGTCTAATAATCAAACAAGGGACACATGGCCTTGTCCCAGCCCGTGTCTTAAACCGTGTAACTCACTGAGTTAGGTTACACGGCCGTGTCGTAGGCCGCGTGCCAGACCGTGTAACTCTCAGACTTGTGACACACACAGTTGTGTCTTAGGCCATGTGAAAATTACATAAAAATAACAAGTGACACATGGCTATGTGACAGCCTGTGTCCCAGGCTGTATGTTCTATAATTTGACCCTAAAAACAAGCCATTTCAAGACCAATACATACCCATTTAAACATCCCATTTGTGCATAAATTCAATAGACATAAATATCTTTCAAACACATATAAACATACCAATTTAATCAACCTATTTCACCTAACCAATATGTCATTCAAAGGCACCACATTTATACCAAAACATCATTAACCAAAACAAAGAAATATAGCCACATCTCAAGCACAAAACCTAGTTTCTTTAACTACCACATGACATCAATTATAAGCATTCACATCTCATCATAAACATACCAAAGGACCATATATTACAAGTATTTTAAAGGTGGTCAAAATGACTTAAACTTGTCAAGGCACTAAAAGTCCATCAAACAAAACATAGACTTCAATAGCATATACATACCAAATTGGCCATTAACACATTCAAGAAATACCATTATAAATGGTCCTATACATGCCATTTATAACCTTGGCTAAAAAAACTCAAAACTACTGAAATGGTTGCTAGATAGTGTGACAGATCTCTGACAAGCTTCCAACCTGTCGAGCTTCCAAGGAAAATAACTACGTAAGCAACTAATGCTTAGTAAGCTCGTATAAACTCAAACACAACCTACCATTTTTCAGCATAATTTATAAAATAAGCATAACATCATTACGAATACCATAAGCTTAGTAAAATCCTATATAAGCAACATCAAACTCACAAGTTAGTAAGTTCATACATGATACATATAAATTCAACCATATCATAGGTAGGTTTTCATGTACACATCATTTATCACATTAACCTTTTTGTAAGATCATAAACCATTATCCAATTGTATACATACCTTGTCATTAACCCTTGTTTTCCCGTTGAACCATCTAGAATTACATTAAATACTCAGGAATGCTCACACATAGTGTGTCTTTCTATATAACCATAACCTTTCCTTTTCAATAGTGCTCACACGATGTAACACCCTTAACCCGTCTTCATTATCGGATTAGGGTTACGGAGCATTACCGTACAATCAAAAACATTTAACATGTTAACATTTAAATAAACTAAACATATTATAATCCATGCAATGACATACATTTTGTCCCTAAATAGACTAATTTGAAACAAACCAGGAAGTTTAAGAAAAATTTGCAAAAATTGGAAAACAAGGGTCACACGGCTGTGTGGCCAGGCCGTGTAACATTTGAACAAGGGACACATGACAGTGTCTCAGCCCCTGTAACTCATTGAGATGCCCCACATTCCAGTGTGCCAGGCCATGTGCTAGGCCGTGTAACTCTCTGAGTTGCCACACACGTTCGTGTGCCAGGCCGTGTGCTAGGTCATGTAACTCACTGACTTGAAACACTAGGAAACTCTCAAATGACACACGGCCGTGTGAACCCAAAATTTACCTAAAATTAAGCCATTTCATAACCAATTCATGCATAACTAACCAATCCATTTGTGCACACTTTCAAGGGACTTAAGCGTCATTCAAATATACATAATCATGCCATTTCAAATAACCTAATTCACCTAACCAATATGTCATTCAAAGGCACCACAATTGCATCCAAACATCATTTACCTAAACATGTCAATATTGTCATTTTCCAAACATAATAACGTAGTTCAAATATGTGCCAAAACATGTCACAAGTAACCATTTTTAAGCCATCATCAACATGCTAAAATAAGCTTATTTACAAGCATTTGAAAGTGACCAAAATGACATAATTTGGTAAGGCATTAAAGTGCACCAAACCAACACAACTTCAATAGATTAAACATACCAAAACATACATTATAAAGATCTTATACATGCATTAATAACCTTGGCCAAAATGCTCAAAAACTACCAAAATGATTGTTGGATAGTGTGATAGGTCTCCGGCAAGCTTCCAACCAATCGAGCTTCCGATAATCTATAAAACAAAGGAAAAGAACTACGTAAGCAACGAGTGCTTAGTAAGTTCGTATAAACTTTAAACATAACTTACCACTTCCAATATTACAATTCATAGATTAAGTATAAACCATTACCAATTCCATAAGCTTAGTAAAGCCTCTACAACATCATCAAATTCATAAGTTAGTATACTTGTTCATGATACATATGAAATCAACCATAAGATATGTAGTTTGCCATATATACATAACATTTAACTCATCAATGTTGCCATAAGATCATAATTCATTCCATTTGCATACTTACCATTTCATTTCCATTTTCTTACCCGTTGAACCATCTAGAATTACATCAGATACTCGGGAAAGCTCACACATAGTGTGCCTTTACATATAACCGTAACCTTTCCTTTACATCAATGCTCACACGAGCTGTGAAATGGGCCTGCTCACACGAGTTGTGGGTCAGAATGTAACATACACGATACTGTTCACACGAGCTGTGGAAAATCCGCAACAAATGCAGGACATCAGCCATCGGTAGGACATTCAAGACCAGCACCCAAAAATGACATGTCATTCGTATCCTAAGAATTCTTAATGTTCAAACGGGACTCGTTATCTATCAATTCATCATAGCATGAATACGTTTATGTCCAAATTAATTTATAATACAACAACATAGCAAATATTCAAATTTAGCTAACATTAAAACGGTTGCAGTTCATACAAACTTACCTCGATAACTAGAGGCGTAATAGTATAGTCGAACTAATCTGAAGCTTTAGCTTTTCCTCAATTTAAGTCCGATTCTGGTTTATCTTGATCTAAATAAATAATTTCATTCAATTAAGTACTTCTACAATACAATTTAATCCATAATTTATATTTATACAAAATTACAAATTTGCCCCTAACATATTAACTTTTCACAATTTAGTCCTTAAGCTCATCATTTAAAATCTAACCTTTTTAATCCTCCTTACTAGCTAGCTGAATTTCATAGGGACTCAAACCAACCCACTAAAATCATTATTTCATAATTTTACCATGAAATTTTACTGTTTTCTCGAATAAATCCCTAAATGCAATTTCATCAAAATAACTTAACAAAACATGTTTATTTTACAACCAAGATTCATAATCTATCAATTAACATCACAAACACATCAAAATCATTCATTGAAAGTCCCTCAATCTTTAGTAGTTTTGCAAATTAGTCCCCAGGCTGGCTAAATTAAGCTAAAACGAACTCAAAAACATAAAAATATTTAAAAATAGGGCTTGAATACATACCATACAATGAAGAATTCAAAACCAAAACTCTCCCCCCTTCAATGGTGTATTCATCCAAAGCAAGAAGAAAATGAGAAAGATGATATCTTTTTCCTTTATTTATTTTAGCTTCATTTACCATTTTACCATTTTACCCTTTAAAAACTATCAAAATTTCAATAAAACCTTGCCCACGTACATCCACTAACATTTTAAATGGTATATTTACCATTTAAGTCCTTTAGTGTAAGGTTTCATATCCATTGGACCCCTTTAACTAATAGAACTTAGCTTTTACTCCTTATACGATTTAGTTCTTTTTACCTAATTAACCATTTAAACATCAAAATTTCTTAACGAAATTTTAATACGACCTTAATATAATCCTGTAGACATTAAAAAATATTAAAATAATTATTCTCTCATTGAAATTATGGTCTTGAAACCACTGTTTCCGGCATTACTGAAAATGGGCTGTTACACACGAACTGTGAAATGGGTCTGCTCGCACGAGCTGTGGGTCGGAATGCTAGCTACACGATGCTGCTCACACAAGCTATGGAGAATCCACTACAAATGCAGGACCTCAGCCATTAATAGGACATTTAAGACCAACACCCAAAACATGAAATCCCTAATGACATGTCATTCGTATACTGAGGATTCTTAAGGTTCAAACTAGACTATTTATCTGTCAATTATTCAAAACATTTATATATATATATTCAAGCATGTTTGTAACTAAAAAAATATAGCATATAATCAATTTAACTATCATTAATATGATTATAATTAACACGAACTCACCTTTCTTCGATTTAAATCGGGTTGTTGTTTATTTTGATCTAAATAGATAATTTCATTCAATTAAGTACTTCAAATAACTTCAAATATTCAATTCAATCAATAATTCATATTATCATAAAATTATGAATTTACCCCTCATATTTTAACTTTTCACAAATTAGTCCTTAAGCTCGTAACTTGAAATTTAACCTTTTTAACCTAAACCCATGTTAACCAATTTACTAGGGACCTTGGAACAGCCCATAATTACCAACAATTCACATTAAAACTCATGGATTTTTACACTTTTAACAATTTAATCCCTAATCTCAAATTCATCAAAAACCATTTAACAAAACAACTTTGTTTAACAACAGAGTTTAATAATTTATCAATTAACATAAAAAAATCACGGCAAGTCCCTCAACCTTTAAAATTTTTGCAAATTAATCCTTGGGCTAAGTAGTTAAGCTAAAATGAGTTCAAAAACATAAAAATCACTAAAAACGGGACTTGAATACCTACCATGCAAGAGAAATGAGCTTGGCCAAAACTTGCTTCCTTCTCTAATGGTGTAATCAGTTTTGGGAGAGTGAAACGAGAAAGATGACACAAAGTTTTGTTTTACTTAATCTTTTAACATAATTATTCATTTACCAATATAACCTTTTAAAAAATTATTAAAATTACACCAATATAACATCATCCACTAACCATTAATATGGTATATTAAGCATTTAAGTCTATTAATTTACCCTTCCGTAGCCATTTAGTTCTTTTTAAATAATAAAATTCAACTTTTGCAACCTTTACAATTTAGTCCTTTTTACTTAATTAACCATTTAAACTTCAAAATTCCTTAACAAAAATTTAATACTACCTTAAAATAATCCCATAAACATTAAATAATCAATAAAATATTATCTCACTTGTCAGGATTGTGGTATCAAAAGTATTGTTTCCGACACTACTGAAATTGGGTTGTTACAATTTTGCTGCTTTTGATCACCTAAAACATCCCTATTTGCTGTCTATTCAATATCCATTGTCGCCTCCTTTTCTCCACTTGTGGTGGTTCTATTTTGTTCTTTTTCTTCTCTTATCCTCTTGTGTGGTTGTCGATCTTTGTTGTTGTTTTTCAACCTTATTACTATTATTTTTAATCACTAAATCAGCCCCTTTGCTGCCCCTAAAACCTTTCTTTGTGCCTCCCAAATCAGCCTCCTTTGTTGCCGTGTATGGTGGTGTTGCCGCCCCTTTGAGCACCACTTTTGGTTGCTGATTTTTCTATCTTTGTCACCCCTTTAAACATAACTTGTAACACCCCAATCACTAAAGGTCGACTGAGGTGTTACACGAAAAGCAAACTTAAACTTAATTCCTAAGTTTAATAATTGAACTGGGTGATAACTCAGGAAATAATTTTGAAAGCACAAGTAACCAAACTGGTATACACCATAATGTATACGCAGTTGAATTTTAAAATTTCAGTTGAAAATATTTCCTTTGAAAAAATAGTATTTTTGCCTGTGGTCATAACATATAAAATAGTTTAGCGAATACAAGCAAAAAAAAAATTTACATAACATAATTCATAAAATACATTCAATCCTTCAAGGGGTAACATTTAAATAAAACTGTAGTTAGATAAAATGTCTTTGATTACAAATTCATATTCAGAACAAAAATATACGTCACCCCCAAAATTCATATGCATGTTACAAAACAAACATAGGCGAAGCTCACTGCAGAGGTCGCTTTTTTTGGCTAACTCCCTTCCATAACCTACGACAGAGTACCACTTGGAAGAGGGGAAAAATAAAAGAGGGGTAAGTTCATAAGAACTTAGTGAGTTCCAGAAAAGAAAAGACTCAACCCTTTAGATGAAATACAAAAGCAAGAATGATATTAAAACTATAAACTCATGCATATAGACTAATAGACCAACTCTACATGCCAAGACATTTGGGCGGAGACTCTTATATCATTGGTGAATATTTAACCACGATGGATAACATTTCTAGATGGACTCTAGCATTGTGCGCATACCTTATTCCTTAACCTCGGACGTATACTTTCATCCTTACACCAAAGAGAACTTAAACATTAATAGAGCTGACACTTCCCAACCAAACATAACATTTTTTGAAACATACCTTTGCATTTCAAACATCTCATGAAACACCCCATACCCGGCCCACGAGCCTGGACCGAATCTGGTATGTTCCTCAAATAAACCAATTCAAAGTTCGTTTGTTTCTTGGGAAAAACTTGTGTGATTTTAAGAAAAATATCGTTTTGGGTTGGGCTTGTGTTGAAAACTAAGTTATCTTATATTGAATTCCATTTAATTAAGGTGACAAAACAATTAGGGTTTGTTTTAAAAATAAATTTACCCAACTTTGATTGATAATAATTCGTAAACATAATAATTGAAAATAAAAATAAGGAAAATTCAACTATGGCCTTATTACATCAAGTAAAAACCCAAAATAAAATTCTTAAGTACTTGGATAAAATAAATTGTCCATAATGAATAAAACTTCTAGCTGAGCATGGCCACCACAAGTTCTGCCGTCAGGTCCATCACAGCTCATCACACAAAACATGTTCCCACAACGGGTGAGTCAACAGACTCAATGTGTACACAACACTCAAATTTAATAGATCGGGCATACCATAACGTATCACATGCACATTCATATCTGAGATAAAATAATAATGCAACCCATACCCAAAACCTAGATGCCATCCGCTACACATCCTCGTACCAACCTACACACCGTGGGACTACTAAGTCAACCCTCCATCCGCTACACACCATCGGCGATCGCCTGCGATCGGCGTGCTCATCGCCCATATAAAATTCGTGGCATAGCCACCAGATTAAATAATTGTGTCATGCGACACCACATTCAGATAATGTAACCGAAGTTACCACATTCAGATATTGTGACCGAAGTCACCACATTCAGATAGTGAGACCGAAGTCACCACATTCACTTCCCCTTTCTCATATAACCCGAATGCCCATATATCATGCATATCATACTTAGAATCACATTCATGTCACTTTTCACATGTTAAGTATAACATATTTCGTAATCCTAGTAAGAGTAGGAAACGTACCTGAGTACTTTTGTACCACATTAGGGTACCTTAGCCATATTCGCATTCTTATACATACATACATTAGATATTGCCATATAACGTATTAAAAGATAGTGTGGGGTACACACCTGATTTGCTTAACGAATTCCTTGAAATCCAGAAAACCAATCTATTGCTTTAGATCCGTTATCCCCTATATTCGGCCAATCATTTAAACATATTAAAAAACCTATTCGGCCACAATCCAAATCCTAGTAGGATTTACACACTTAAAACTTACCTTTGATGCCGATTTGATGACTTTTCAAAGCCTGAAATTCCAAAATCTCTCTTCCTTGAATTCGGCTAGCACTAAATTTCTGAGTTGGTTAGTTTCAGTTTATGAATGAATCTTAATTATGAAATAGACCTTTGGCCGAATGTACATATATGTACTTACCTTGCTTTTTAAATCCCGAAAACAATTTATTGGCTATGGAGATGTCGACAATGACAGAGATCCCGGAGAACCCTTCAAATTTCGGCCCAAAATTCATTAATGGGATTAATACCTTGATTTCGACAAACCCAAAAATAAGAGAATAAAAATCGATAACCACTTACCTTACCCTTGACCTTGTAATCGATTGCTCCCTTGCTTGAGTCCTTAAGAATTCGATCTTGAGGCTTAGAAAGAATCGATACTAACTAAATTTTTGGAAGAAGTTTCGGCTAGAACATGGAGTATTTTGGCTTGGCAAAAAGAGAAGAGAAGAGAAGAGAACACTAAGAGTTTCGGCAGAGAGAAGAGGAGGAAGAAAAATTGATGAGTAGCCCTATTTTCTTCCTTTTATAGCCGAAATTACTACTCGAAAATCTTTACTTGGCCACCACTCTTCTTTATTTGATAACTTTATCCTTTGAATTATCACTCTGTTTAATAATAATAATCCTTCTATTATCTCTTCTTTTATCCATTAAAAAAAATAAAAGGAATTAATCCACAATTATCTCTTGAAAATAATCCAAATTAAATCCTTTATTTATCCCCTAATTAGCCGAATTTTAAAGAGGATAAAATTCCTCTTTTGCAAGCCTTGTGCCGTCCACCTCTGGGCTTCTAGAAGGAAAATAAAACTTCTTTTATTTGCTTCCCATGTGACTTGAACTCAGGCCTAAACCCCTTGCATGTGGCGCCATTTCCATAGGCCCTAAGTGGCATCTTCAGGCCACTTTTCCAAGCCTGTTTGTGTGTCAAATTTCACATACTTTTTCTTTTAAGGCCACCTTGCCTCAGTTTCCTCTTTTAAACTTTAAAACTCGACATTTCCAAGTCATTTCTAAGTTTCCCAAAATTTTCCTTTGGCTCTTTAAACTTGACATTTCCTTACATTTCCAAGTTTCCAGAAATGTTCACTTTCCTCTTTTGAATCATTTCCATACATTTCCAGGTTTCCAAAAAATGTTCATTTCTAAATCTTTTCTATTCATTTCTGGGTTTCCAAAAATGTTCATTTCTAAATCTTTTCTATTCATTTCCGGGTTTCTAAAAATGTTAAAAATTTATTCATAACACTTAAGACACGTCACTTCGTACAATTAAACCGAAAATGTATAGGCCCTTTTCAGGATGTTACATCTCATCAGGCCTAATCGTACACACCTTCATTGGGGTGGATTTTATATGCCAAATATCCATACTTAACAAATACACTACGTTTCCAACACAACTTTTCTTTTCTTTTATATCAACAATTATACATAACATATAATACATACAGAATTATATTAACTTACTCTTTTCAAAACATAACATATATCATATATAGAGCCATGCTAACTTACTCTAGTCAAATTCTTCCTTGGGTTAAACCTTGGATCCCCCAACCACATATCAGAACAATATCACATCTATTAACATTTCGAACACATGCGTGTTCCCGTAAATTTAGGGCTCTTTTCCATGGTTAATAACTAACATTTCCTATCGTAGACTGCACCCATATCGCTAGGCTGGTTAGCAACTATCATGCCTTGCCAAACCTAGCACTCACGCCAACTAATTTGTAACTAACATACCCTACCAGTGGTCGCCAACCTGGTTAACAACTAACATGTCCTACCAATGGCCCAACATACATGCCAATCTGGTTAGCAACTAGCATGCCTTACCAATGGTCCATCACATCTGCCATTCTAGTTTGCAACTAACATGTCCTACGAGTGGCACTTCATCTCTAGATACTGAGTTTATATCCCAAGGAAGTCGTATCCATTTCATGCCATAAACATGCACACACAAAATATTACATGTAATAGATTCACAAGGTACCATACCATTTAGTTCACCTGAACTCTAAGATATAACAACGACACTTAGTGACATACACAAGATAGAAGGAAACTTAGAGAAGAGCAAAACAAGCTGGATACTCACAGATAATCCCAACGAGGTTTGTTATACTACCACTATTGCTACACGTACAACCCTTTCTTACTAATCGGTCACTTGATGATTCCTCTCCAAGGAAGAACCCTTTCTTAAGTAGGATACCGAAGTATAACAGAGTAAGAGAAGAGAGAAGAAGAACCCCTGCTACAAAAGTTTCAATGATATATATATATAGCTCACACAACTCTCGCAAAACTTACACATGGCTAGCATGCAAAGCTAACTCATACTCTATTGTGTCCAACATAATCATTCTAGGTTTATCACAAAATGAAATAATCATTTAACTTTAGTTAATTCCTAACTAGATTTTAATAAGGACTTGACTAAAACTGAATAGTAAACACGCATGTTCAAGCAGAAAGTAATCGGGTCCATAATCTCACAATTCACTACTGGCGTATACTAATAGAAGGATCTATCACACATTTTACCAAGAGAAAACACTAATTGGAAGATGTCCACAATGACTTTGCCAAAACATAAAACAAGAAACCTAACACTTCGCCAAAAGGTGAACCCTTCGATCAAAATCATTACAAACCTACCAGATTAATTAAACAATTTGCCACTCAAGGTGTAACAAAAATTACAAAAACTCAACACTGGCCAGTAGAACACAAATCAGTCTTTCCTTAGCTTAATCTTAGTTGACTATCCGCTAACACAAACCATCATTTAAGACTACGCTGAGCGGAGTGTTACATAACTTTTCTTCAATTTTCCACTATTTAAAAAAAACCTTTATTTGGTTAATTTGTGTACATTCAATTCCAATAAAAATTGTTATCACAAATCTAATAAATGTTGAAAGCGTAAGTGCGAACTTAAGTTAAATCTTGTATCAATTTTAGTCTGGTAAATTTTATTGATTTGGCCAAATGCCCTAAGGCCTTATATTGATTTTTTCTTGCTGGTTTTGTGTGTTATTTTAATCTTAGGAACTAATTTCAACATCCCAGATCAGCAGTGACGACAAATCTCATTCACACTCTCATTTTGTAGCAAAGCAGTGTAAGTTCGCTTATCGAATTGGATCTAAAAAATCGTTAATGTGGCACTATTTTGGCCAAACCCTTAAGGGGTGTTCCATGGCTGGTTTTAATCATATTTAATTGTGTTGAGTGTAGTTCTGATCTAGGTTGGTCTAGATTTAAAAGTCCAAAAGTGCAGACCTGCGAAATTAAGGTGTGGGTCTTACCTTTGTGTAATTAGCCTTGTATTGATATTGTATGGTTAAACTTAGTAAATTTGCTTACTGCGTGGCATGGCCGAATGGCCTAAAAGCGAATAAATAGAGTGTCGAGCAAGGTACGTACTTAAGTAGTAAGGCGAATTGTTAAAGGCCCTGTTTGTGATTGAATGATTGCGTATAAGTTATATGTACTGCATGATTATGTGCCATTGTTTTGGCTGGTTGTATTTATGTTGTGACATACTCAATATTGTTTAATGTGTGATGGATATTGGTCACTGAACGCATGTATAGCATGCTAAATATTGTAACACTATTTGATGTGCATATAAATTTGCCTTGACTGATATTGTGCTATGTAATGACCCAAAATTCACAAGCATCGGAAAAGTACAATATCGGGCCTCAATCTTAGAAAATCGAATTAGTAAATAATTATTAGGAATATTTATGAGTCTAGTAGTGTGCTTAATTAGGTTTTTAGGTTTTTGCAATTTAGCTTAATTAAGAGTAATTAGGAAAAAAGACTAAATTGAATAAAGGGTAAAAGTCTAATTATAGATTAAAAGAAAATACTAGGGACCAAATGGGCAATTAAGCCATATTTAGAGGTTGAGGCGGCATAAGATTGTAAAAAGCTTAGATTTTTACATGATTTAATTATATAAATATATAAATTAATTATAACGTATATTATTAAATTAATTATATTATAAATATTATATTAAGAAATAAATTAAATAAAGACAAATGTATGGTGATGATTTAATACAAGTGTATTAATAAAAATACATACATTTGTAATACTTATATTTAATTATTAAATAGATATTTATTAAATTATTATATTATAAGATTTTTATTTGATAAATAAATTAAATATATGACAAGTGTATAGTATTAATGATATACGAATGTAGTGAAAAATATGTGTACATTTGTATATATATAATTAATTGTATAATAGATATTTATTATTTGAAAGATATTTATTAATTAAATAATTATATTATAAGATTTTTGTATTATTAACAAATTAAATGATGACAATTGTAATTTAAATATTTTTTATTAAATAGATATTTATTATAATTATTATAATGTATTATTATTATTAACTAATATATATATATATATATAAAAGATATAAAGTAAAAAAGAAAACAAATAGAAGAAAAGAAACAGAGAACAATTCGAAGCAGGGAGAAAGGAAATAAGGAAATAAAAGAAAAAGGAAAAACTAAAGTTTTAAGGTTTGGAGCTTTAATAGGTAAGTCAATTAAGCCCTTTTTACTTAATTTTGATGTTTTAGAAGCTTTAGAATAAAGTTTTGTTGAAATTAAATTGAGGTTTTGGAAGTTCTTAGGCTTTTGAAGATAGTTCATGTTGAACAAAATGATGAACTAGGGGTTTAATTGAATGAATTTAAATTTAGATTTGATAAAGGGATTAAATTGAAAAGTAAGCCATAAGTTTTGCTTAGTAGGGACTAAATTGAAAGAATTTTGAAATTAGGGATTTATGACGAAATTTTAATAGATATGTATAAGTTTGGTTGAATTTTGAATGGAAATAAAGTATGAATTGAGTTAGAAATGTAAGTGAATTTGGTTAGGATCAAATTGAAAATACGGTAGAAATTGAATAGAAATTCAATTATTCAATATAAATTAGTGTTGTATCAATAGTATAAATTATTTTAATTTATGTATCTAGCAAAGAACCCAAGGGATCGGCATCGAAAGGAAAAGAAAAGATTATCGAGGAGTAATCGAGCAAATCACAGTTTGTATTACTATAATTCAAATCTATTTATTATTAATTGTTATATTTTAATTAAAATGCATCGTAGATAAATTTAGGAAAGTAATTGAAATAATGATATTGATTTGAATGAAATTGATTTAAAAATGTTTATGGCTATTGAAATTGAATGTGAACAAATTGGAAATTAAAAGTGATTTGAATTGAATCGAAAATATGAATTGAATAAAAGTGAATTAAATTATGAATATGGTGAATATGTGAATTGTGTATTGATTGGAAAGTGGATTGAATTGAATCAAAGTATGATTATATGTGATTATCTTAAATATGTATTGGTATTGAATTGTATATTGATTAGAAAGTGAAAAGGTGAACTTGAATTGAATTGTGGTTGAATTGAAAGAGAATTTGAAATAAATAAAAAATGATTTGAATACCCTATTAACTAGTCGGGCTGAGTCGGATATAGTTGGCATGCCATAGGATTTGGAAGAGTACGGGATATATCGGCTTTGCCGATCAGGCACTTTATGTGTCGTATATCAGGTACTTTATGTGTCGTATATCAGGCACTTTATGTGTCGTATTTCAGGCATCTCGTGTGTTGTATCAGGCACCTTGTGTGTCGTTTCAAGCACTCATGTGTCATTTACTGATCAGGTACTATGTACTGTTTTAGGCACAATGTGCCGTACTGGTGTGTTTGGGTTGGAATCCATGTATCCGTCAAAGTTCAGATTTGTTAATAGGGTGAATAACTAAAATGAGAAAATTAAATAAATTTGATTGATCGTACTATTAAAAATATGATAAAGTGAAATTATGAATTGAAATGTGAATTGAAATTGAGATATCGCAGTGAAAATAGAATGAATTGGAAATAATGAAATAGTGTATGAGTTAATTGAATATAATCTTATGAATTAATTATAATTATTTTTATTGAAAAATGTTGGTTTAAATAATTATTGAAAGACTAATGTTGTAAGGTTTTAGATATGAAATAAAATAAGTTATTGAATTAGGATATAGAAATGAAATACATGAGATAATGATTTTATGAAATGGTTATTAATGAAATGCATGAAATGAATATGGAAATAGTAAGAAGATATATAAATTAAAATGAAGAAAAGCTATTTAAGATACATATTATTAAGAAAATTTAAAGTTTTAAATGCATGAATGTTTTATTGAAAGTAAAATAGTGGTAAGGTAAATTGTGTATATTTATTGTTTTTATTTTAAGTGTTTGAATTATAGTAATACCATTGGGTGTATACTCAGTGTACGGTTTGTTTCCGTGTGCAGATTAGGTACAAAAATTTTAAAGAATTGTATTTGAGATTACGAGCTTTCATCTCATCACATCTTCAAGCAACAAGAGGCTACGTTTTAAAATTTTGAATAGAATGGCATGTACTTAGGAAAATCAAGTATGTTCCAAGTAGTTGTAAGGACTAAATTATAAATTATTTAAATTTATTATTTGTCCATTCTTATGTTCTAATATATTAGTGATTAGCCAAGAATTACTTTGGCACCAAATGTAATATTCCTATATCAGGTTCCTTGAGTCGAACATGGTATAGGGATGTTACATGCTACGTGCATATTTATGTTACATACCATGTATGGTATTGATTGTGTTGAAAGCATGTACACATGCCACTATTTCTGTAACTTGAAAGTATGTAAGGCATACCTTGATACTGTTTACCAAAAAACATGTTAAGCATGCCATTGTACTGAACTGTTATTAATAAGCGTGATTTGCTTCACTGATAATATGTCATACTACATTTACATTGGGTTGGGTTTTTTGGATGATAGAGGAGTTCCATGGAGTACCAGCAGTAAATCTGCAATATTGAGTCAGTATACACACCTGGAGTATCGAGGAGATTAGGTGAATTAATTGCATTCTTGGTAGCTTGTGTGACGCCCCAAACCCAGCCGATACGGTCCGACTCGAATTTCGAATGTCACATTAGCCACCGAGGTGACTCCATTTAAAACTCTATGAACCACACCAACCAACCATACGCACCACACATTTGCAGTATATTTTATATAGGAATTGGTCCTAAGTGCATGCTTTTCTAAGTTATTCATTCACACAATTAGAAGGTATAGGGCATACCTTAATATTCGACGGTCTTCCTTAGCTACAGAAATTTGTTAGTTCATTTAATTATCATCACATTAAACAAGTAATAAAGCCATCCATATAGGTAATTAAGCAAGCAATTATAACGGTCAAAATTCCAAAATTAAACAGTCCATTTACTACCCGTTGAACATTTATTTAAAAAGTCTAAGTCTAATTCTAGTACTAAACCCTTGGAACGACCCACATTACCTTTACTTCGGAGTTTAAAAGCTCAACACACATACTTAAAAAATAATAATGCCTTGCGATGGATCACCGAATTGCCACCCTCCTCGCTAGCTTGTGAATTATTTATTTGCAAGGTAAAGCAATAAGTTCACATGCATACGACACAAGTAAGCACACCAGACATATTAGTATTTAAACATACTTTAATGATTCATATGTAACATAATTTTTACACTCAATAAAGTGATATATTGACAATTCGTGAATGTGAAACATAGTCATATTATATACTCATTGGATAAGCGGATCTCCAAAACACTTCTCATGACTCATAAAGTCGTATGCTATCTCCATGTAAGTGTATCATGAATGCTCACACTCTTCAAACACACCACTCTATCCATGGTGAATGGAGCTATGATTGGCATTCCCTTATCTTTCTAACGCTATCTCTAGGTCACAATGCCCTAACACATAATAGAAAGGGTGAGTACTCACAATCCTATGACATGCCAATAATATCCAACGGTTTCAAGTGTTTACATTGCTAACATATCTATTTAATCACATTTTATTACACAATATAACTGTCTCGCACTACTATTGAGCTCACACTTAGCATTACACGACAATATTATTTTCCACTAATCAGAGTTTGCAATACAATAGAGCCCATAATTCACATACAGTACATTATTAGTAAATTCCGCATGTTATAAGAATTCACATTATATTTTTATATTAGTTCGCAAGCATTACAAAACTCATATACGCATATATATTATTTATATAACAGGATCCATTTACACATATACATATATATTATCTAAAACTTGACCTAAAAACACATATATATTATATATAACAAAACCCATATACGATTATATATTATATATATACACATACCTTTTTAGTATATCATCTCACCTTTAATATTATGCTCACACACACACGCAACAATTAAATGCACAATTCACACACACTTATCACGTAAAGTACATGGTTTACAGTTAAAGCTTACCTATTTTATTCCTATAACTACAGAAAGAATCAAAAACGGTTGCTAAACCTTTTAAATTATTAAGTTGGTAACCTCAACACACTAAGAGATTATCATCCTTTTATCCTCTTTTATATCACATATTAAAAAGGAAAACCAGGATTATTAATAAAGAAGGCAAATCAAAAGAATATAAGACTATTCTCTTATTAATAAAGAAGAAAAACGGAAAGTTAGAAAAAGGAATTATATTCTTTCCAAAAGAATATTAATTTTCATGTCTTTTATATTTTGACCTAAATTAATTAATATAACTGTTTATATTAATAAATTCGATAAAATATATACAATTAATATTTTGTATGAATTAGATTCATATATATTAATTATATTCTTTCCAAAAGAATATTAATTTTCATGTCTTTTATATTTTAATTGAAATTAATTAATATAAATGTTTATATTAATAAATTCGGTAAAATATATATGATTAATATTTTGTATGAATCAAATTCATATATTAATTATATTCTTTTCAAAAAAATATTAATTTTCAATGTCTTTTATATTTTGACTAAAATTAATTAATATAACTGTTTATATGAATAAATTTGGTAATATATATAGAATTAATATTTTGTATGAATCAAATTCATATATTAAATATATTCTTTCCAAAAGAATATTAATTTCCATGTCTTTTATATTTTGACTGAAATTAATTAATATAACTATTTATATTAATAAATTCAGTAAAATATATACAATTAATATTTTGTTTGAATCAAATTCATATATTAATTTTATCTATGTTCTCTATTTGTGTACAACAAGTTTGTACATATAATGTGTTTAATATTTAACTATTAAATTAATTCAATAATTAATATAATTCATGTGACGAGTAAATACAATACCAAATGTATTTGGATTCTATTCGTTTCAACTATAGGGTGTGACCCTATAGGCTCTTGTAACGTTGGTAGTAATACTAGAACGTTTCTAACATTACAAGCAATGAGTGACATCTAGCAATGCATCATTGCCACCCAAGTTAGAAGAAGTTGTGGTTCGACATAACCTTTCTGTGATAATCTTTTCATGTATTATATCATTTTATCCTTAATATCTAGATTGGACACAAGTCATGGAATAGTCAAACTCGTATAGTCCAATCTCATATTTCTTGATTTTCTGAACAGACTACAATAAACAAATAAGTGTAACATCTCATATAAACTTATTCGAGCATGACCATGCATTTCTAGTCTCACTTCATCAAGAGACCTAAGATATTGCTCCTATTATGTAGGAGGGATAAATCCTATCTTGATCAACCATATCCCACTACATGGATTGTGGTATATCTAACATCAGTCTTTATAGTACAACCTGTCACAGTAGACGTTTTGACCGTATAAAAAATATACGACTCATGATGTTAGGACAATGATGACCTCAAGTTTGATGATCATATACATAGTTATCACTATGAGTAATATTGTGACTATTACATAATAATCCCAGAAACATACTCATAGCGGGTTAGTCCAATATGTTGTTCTCTAACACATACTTATGTATTGATTTTGACATCCCTATGTCAATAACAACTCATTGTCATCAATCAACTACACATTAGTCTCAATGCATTATTGTTGTCCGAGCTCATAATAATACTTGACTAAGGACTTTATTATAATTCAGTTTATTTATATACATAGAAAAAGAAACTGAAATAATAAGGGCAATGCCTTATATTAATAAACAAGGTAAAACGAGTATGTGATTACAATAATATCATGATTGGTCTTTGGGCATATTCTAACACAACATGCATACCCAACACTCAAACAAAATTGTAAGAGTTTGCACCAGGAAAAAAAAATCAAGGTTCGCATAACATAAGTGAGGGTTCACATGCCTCACTTTGACTCTCTAGGTCCTGCAATTCATGCTAAAACACAATATACAAATGCACTCACCTGTGGCTCACCACGGCTCGTTGAACTAGACAACTTTCTGCTTGCCTTTATCCTGATTTGTTGAGGCTTCACCAATGTTTTCAGTTTCGCACAAAATTACATAGATTACTAAGCATTTAAAAACATCCAGGTTAACTCTCTTTGTGTTCCTACAATAGCTCTCCATTCACACATACTTATTCGACTTATTTCGTACAATCCATTTCACTTAATTTCTTCTTTTTAACTTAATTAAATCATTAATTTCTACCTCCTAACCCCCTAACTTGTGCCTAATTACAGATCTAGCCCGATAGTTCAGCTCAATTTTACTAGGCACTACTTTTCC
Source organism: Gossypium bickii (assembly GCA_025503065.1). Lineage (NCBI taxonomy): Eukaryota > Viridiplantae > Streptophyta > Magnoliopsida > Malvales > Malvaceae > Gossypium > Gossypium bickii. The sequence continues at coordinate 23,976,800 of CP106715.1, forward strand.
TAGAAAACCACCGTTCATCCTTACTCTCAAGAGAAAAACCATTTAATTCATGCAATTACTTAAAGATTTTGTTAAATTGAATTTGTGAACTTCTTAATCTCATCAAAATATATTGAAAATCATTTTAAAAACATGTCTTCGCTCTTTATTACGAGATTCACCATTTTTTATTGAAAAGATAGCTTTAAAACCATGGATCTTTAATTTTCTTGCCTAGATCTATGATGTCATAACGTCTTTCAGCTATGGTCTTACACAATTTAACCCTGTGTTTTCTATCCCGACGGACTATAAGGATGCCAAGGCGTTTTTTAACTGTGGTCTTAGTCCTATTTACCATGATGTCATATCGTCTTTCAGCCATGGTCTTACTAATTTATATCACGATGCCATAGCACCTTTTAGCTATGGTCTTACTCATCCTTGTTATGATGTCATAGCATCATTCAGCTATGGTCTTACTCATTTCAAGCGTATAGCTTCTGATCAATCTCATGGCCTAGCCATGATCTTTACTCTTCCCATTTCATTCTATGCATTCCTCCATTACACCATCCTATACCTTGATGCTCGAACATTGCAGTGTCTTCTCTGTAAGGCTCGGAGCTTCGTTTCATTACGGGTACATAGTAACACCGTATGGCAGTATCTAACAAAATCACCGCTTTTCTATTTTCCCTTCCTAACTTCTCCTAAACTCGATAATGTTTCCCTTAGATACATTTCATAGATGCAATACCATGGATTTATAGCTAATTCATGCTTATTGAACTACCATGACGGATACTCATAGACCCATGTAGACTTTTAACATACTTAATAGTTCAGGGGTTGAGTGTAGAAACTCACCTGATGCTTCTCCGCCTTATTCGCTTAGCTTGCTCAGATGCTGGAGCTTCCATTCTTATGGCAGCCAACATGGTAACTCAAAATTATGAGTTCAATTCAGAAATTCCCAGTTTAAACTTAGTTTTCTAGAAACATGCAGAATCCTAAAAATGGTTTTCGGAAGCCCTTAACTTTGTTTTCTAAATCTTATGTTTACTAAAGGATTCAGAACCTTACCAGTTTACTGGATTCTCCATTTTTCCGATTTAAACCTTATGATCATACTCCGTGCAATGAATAAAGAGAAGAAAATGAAATAGAATTGAGATGAATATTCTCCTGGAAGTTGCCTCTCAGCTATTTATAGCTCTCCTCTCACGGTCTTCAATTGTTTAGGGGCCATCCATTTAAAACCATTATGTCTCACACTAAGAGACCAGCTGGTTCTAATCCAACCGAACCAGACTTGGTTCTCAATCTTGTCCAATTTCAGTTACTATTTTTTCTTGATTTTTCAGTAAAGACTGCCAATTTACGGTTTCTTTTAATTTAACCCCTAATTTGTTCCAAATTTCTAAGTTTCAAGAGAAACCAGGTCTGACAAACTTAGTAAACGATTAGGATACAAATGGCATACCATTATGGTTTTAAAGGTAATAGGTACCGGTTTGAATGTCTTTACTGATGGTTGAGATCCTGCATGTGTTGAGGACTCTCCACAGCTCGTGTGAGCAACATCGTGTAAATTTCAAAGTCCTGATTTACAGCTCATGTAAGCAATATATTTCCAAACTCATGTGAGCAAGTTAAGTCCCGCGTATCCGAGGTTACTTTACTATTGTTCTCCTGGCGAAAATGTTAATTAAATAAAAAGAGAATTAATCAGAAATAATGAATGAGTTTTTCATTTGTAAAGTTACAAGATGAGCATGTTTTATATAATATACAATAGTATAACAATGCAAAGAGTTATGAAATGAATTACTTATTTATGCATTGATGCTAAACAAACCATTTTAATTGTCGTTTGAAATTTGTAAAAGGATGCCAAGAGTAATTCCATACTTTATATCATTGAAATTTCAACAGCTTATATTGTTTAATGCCAACATAAGTTAAGTTAATTTATGTACGAACTTACTAAGCATTAGTATACTTACGTTGTTACCTTTTCTTCTCGAATGGATCAGACCACGCTAGAACTCATACTACTCGTCTTACGATTCAGTAGACTTTTGTTCATTTTGGCCTGGGCATATGTGGCATGTACATAGGTGTGGTTGTGGATAGAGATGTTCATTTGGTCATTATATGTGATGTTGATTTTGATTGGATGTAAATGATGTATATGAATGCGTGTTTGGTATCATGATCATGCTATAATTAATGAGCTTGTGGAACACCCCCTAACCCTTATCCGTCGCTGGAATAGGGTTACGGAGTATTACCAGATTATTCAGATCAATTCTGAATAACACATATATATAATTGTCATTCACGTCATAATTTAATTATAATGTTCCTTTAATGAGCCCTCGAGGCCCAAAATGTACATTCGAAACAAATCGAGACTTAATCAGAAGCTCGGAGAATTTTTCGTGAAATTTCAAAAATTTTCTTAGGTACAGGGCACACACGCCTGTGTGGTTTAAGGACACGCCCGTGTGAGCCTATGAAATGCCCGTGCTTCAGGCCGTGTCCTAACTTAGGTGCTCTCTGACTTACCTCACATGGCCAAGCCACACACCCGTGTGCTAGACCATGTGGTCCATTTATTTTTCGAAAATTAAGTTTAGTTTTCACACGGCCAAGACACATGCTCGTGTACTAGGCCATGTCCCTCACAAGGCTGAGACACACGCCCATATGGTAAAACTTGAGCATTTTGTTTTGAGAAATTAAAATTGCAGGGGACACACGACCTATCCACACACCCATGTATAAGCCGTGTGTCTTACACGGTCTGGTCACACGCCAGTGTACCAGGCTGTGTGGACTCAAAATGAACCTTATACATCAAGTTTACCAACCCTGCAAATCTTAAACAACAAGCAATTCATTTACCAATCTTTCAACCAATCCAAAACACAAACAAACAAACCTAAAACATGTTAAATTACTCATTCTAAAGACCTAATCCATATGCTTTCATAAGTATTTCAAATATACTAATTAAATCAATTCCATTCAAGCCAATTTCAATTTCATATAAGTTTACTACTAAACTTGTCATTTGATAACTTTATCATTTATATAAATATATGTAACCTTTATCATATTATAACATCATTTACAAACATTTTCAAAATGACAAATACAACACCCTAGGTACATGCCATATACCAAAAGAAAAGGACTTCACCACAATAAGTTCGGGATCGGCCTTGGATGCTGATTCGACAATTTAACTTTTACCTGGCCTGCGCACAAAAACAAACCGTATGATGAGTATAAAACTAAGTGGTATTTCTATAATCCGAATACTTATTAAACAAAAATTTATAATATTAACACATATTTAATCACATATAACTAAAGATCATTAATTCAAGTAATCAATTTCATAAATCACCAATCATAACACTTTAAATTCTCATCAATTGCTATTCAAATAACTTTTCTCAATAGAATTCACATATCACCTCATTATATCAGTAACCAAATCATGAACTCATTGGTTCATACATTTCAATTTCATAACTCAATTCAATATCATAATTCAATTCATATTCAAAGTCATCCAATATCATTCATATCGCCAATTCATTTATATACCCCTATTAACAATACTCGAACTTAGGCAGATACACGGATCCAACTAAAACACACCAGTATAGCACCCAGTGCCTCATTGGATAATTCGAAATAATAAGTTGACACTATAACACCCCAAACCCGGACCAAACACTACGACCGGATCTGGTATGTCACTAAGAAAATTCGGTAAAACACATGTCGTATTTTCAGAAAATATTTTTCTAAAGTTTATCTTCTTATTCGAAAGAAATTTAATAATTGGTAGTTTAAATAAAATATGCCTTTATAAATTAAAAATCCAAATTTAAATACATGCATTAGTTCAATAAGCATTTAAATAACAAAAAGTAATTAAAGCCTAAAATAAAACAAAACATAAACTAGTGGCCCATGGCCTTATTACAACGAGATTTAAAATCCATTAATTAAAAATATAAAGTATTAACTTGAGTCTTTTTGCTGGATCCAGATGTTCTTTTGCATGGCCACCTTGCTTTCCTCTCCAGCCCGGTCCGAAGCACTAGGTATCACCTGAAAGGTTAATTAATAGGGTAAGTCACGAGACTCAGTGTGCAACCCTCATGCACCATTAGATTTTGGCCTTAGGCCCATAAAACAGATTAATAATTCCATTTATAAAAAAAATAACAAATAATATGCAAGGCCCAACCCGTTTGCCTAGGTTTCCATCCGCTACACGCCCCCGTACCAGCCATTCACACCATTGGGGATTTCTACAATCGACTCACACTACTACACGCCAAGATGGCAGTCATGCTGCTCATCAACATATTATGGCCGAAGCCCTTATAATAGATCACGGCATTAGCCGCTACAACATATAACAGTCACGGTATAAACCACTACACATATAACGTATAACTTCCTTCTTTCATCAACCCAACCCATGCAATCATAAAATCAATTTACTTTTATCATATAAAGTCAAAACATTCACTGACCTGCAAATCACCCTTTTCGGGTTTCCAAATTAAACCGAGATATCGGCGTTTATCACAACATATAAACTTATGAACATACATTAATAATCAGATCTAGATGGTGGGGAAGTATTACACACCTGATATCGCAAAATCCAATATTCTTAGTCGATGTCCTTGCTATCCGGATCTATTATCCTCAATGTAAAGCCTTGCTCAAAAGCGGAACAATTACGAAAATAGGCCTCTCCTATATTCGGCCATGGTTAGTATTCTACCCGATTTTATATATATAAATAAACAAATCCTCTTACCTTGAAATCCCAAAAAAAGTATGAACAAGAGAAGGCTGATGTGTCTTTAGCTTTTAAAACACTTGAGTGAAGAGTTTCGGTTTCTGACAGGAAAAGAGAAGAAGAAAAGAAAACAAGGAAGAGACTTGAAGATTTCGGCTAGGAAGAAAAAGAATAGAAAGAGTTTCGGCTTTTGAATCAAAGTGAAGATGAGGGATTAGGCTTAGAGATTTCAGCTTTTGCAGAGAATGAAGAAGAAGATGGAACTTTAGGAGTTTTCGACTTTTACTCAGAGAAGAAGAGAAAAGAATGAGAGAAAAACCCAAATGCCGAAATTGAAGAGATATTCCCCCTATTTATAGAAATTTCAGCACTTACCTAACCTTGCAAATAAATCCTATCTTTTCTCCTTTTTCTTAATCTATTAGCTCATCTAAAAGAGACTTAATTATCTCTAACTCTTCCCTCCTTTATCAGCATATTATCCATATATTTTAATCATTAAAATCCCTAAATTTTAGCCTTTATCTGCTTATTATCCACATATTTTAAACATTAAAACCCCTAAATTTTAGCCTTGTTGCCATCCACTCCACCTAATCCTAATGCCCAAAATTTAGCTAACTTAAATTAAAAGAATTGGGCTCCATGAAACTTAAATTTGGGCCCCTTACTCCCTTGTGTGGCGTCACCTCCTAAGATTGGGCCACAAGCCCACTTTGGTATTTTAAACATAGATACTACCTTTTAAACCCTATAATGCCCAAACAGATAATTTTAATCAAGGCCTTTACCTAAGCCTGAGCCCAATTTGGACCCCTAACACTTAAATTAACACATTAAACATATCCACCCGTTAAACGCATAGGCCCAAAAATTCAAGATGTTACAGTTCTACCCCTCTTAAAGAAATTTCGTCCTCGAAATTTCCAACTAACTATTAATCGTACTACCTAAGTCTCACTACCATGCTTTCGCTGTGCACTCCAATTTTAAACCCAAAATAAACACTTAGTACACTATGGTAGAGTACGCACCGGTATTCACATCTAGAGCGTCCTCGTCCCCTTGTACTCATGCTATCGGTTCGCGTTTATCTGACTAAAAAAAATTTATGAATTATTGGTTTTCTTCCACTGATTATCCACGAACAGTCTTATGATTAGTAGTTTTAAGAGTAGTTCTTTCGAATTCGCAATTCAGTCTCAAGTTCAACTTTCCTAGTTCTATAAACTACATACATTCAACAATCAACATACAGACAGCATCCATACATCCACACTCAATACATAGGGGTATTCTCGTTATTCCACTACCCAGGGGTATTTTCGTAATTTATCCTACAGCGGTATTTTCGTAATTTTCCAAAATAAGGTTCCTTGGTGATTTTGTGAAATAAGGGTATTTTGGTAATTTACAATCCAGGGTTATTTCAGTAATTTTGAAAATCAGGGGTAATTTAGTAATTTACAAATTAGGGGTACTTTGGTCATTTTGCAAATCAATGGTAATTTGGTAATTTTACAAATCAGGGGTGTTTTGGTCATTTTACAAGTCAGGGGTATTTTCAAAAAAATATTACAAAACTAAGAAGGTATTTTTTTTTAAACAGGGGTATCTTAGAGAATTTGATTTCAAAAGAATAATAGTGGCGTTCAAGTGTTTGTGGTTTTTGATTGATGTTGTGTGTTGTATGTTTTTTTTCTTTTAAAAACCGTTGCCTTTGTAAATCAGGGTGTTTCTGTAAATCTGGGGGTATATTTGCAAATCATGATATCTTGGTACTTTTTTTTTTTCAAAATAAGGGTATTTTAGCAATTTTGTAAAAATAATGTGGCTGGTCCCTTTCGGGTTTTAATTATAGATTTTGGCCCTTCAACAAATCCTCGTAGCTAGGGTGAACAGTCACTACGCACCAGGTAGGATTCCAACGATGAGGAGGTGAGTCACTAGGATCGCTTAAGTACCAGCTCTCTTCCGGATCCAATCTGAGACATGCGTATGCTCATACCACACACCTAGTCTTGCGACTGCGTTCTGGTTTGTTTAGTGAAATTAAGTCTTATGAGATTTAAGAAGTTATTTCAGCTAAGCCTAAAGTCCATCAAGTTATAGTCTAAATAGTCTACGTCCCACAAAGCCCATCAAGCCCACATACATATATAACACACAAGGAGTTCAGAACACTTACCTGGCGGACTTGGGCCGGAGACGCAGGTGCCATGCTGAGCTAACAGACCTGTTATCATTTTCAAAAAAAAAAATGCATGTTTCACAAAACCCATTTTTAGAAAACGTTTTGAGCCCAAAAACCCAAAGCCGAGTTTTGAACCGGGCTCTGATACCAATTTGTAACACCCCAAACCCGGCCCAAACACCACGACCGGATCTGGTATGTCACTAAGAAAATTCGGTAAAACACATGTCGTATTTTCAGAAAATATTTTTCTAAAGTTTATCTTCTTATTCGAAAGAAATTCAATAATTGGTAGTTTAAATAAAATATGCCTTTATAAATTAAAAACCCAAATTTAAATACATGCATTAGTTCAATAAGAATTTAAATAACTAAAAGTAATTAAAGCCCAAAATAAAACAAAACATAAACTAGTGGCCCATAGCCTTATTACAACGAGATTTAAAATCCATTAATTAAAAATATAAAGTATTAACTTGAGTCTTTTTGCTTGGATCCGGATGTTCTTTTGCATGGCCACCTTGCGTTCCTCTCGGCCCAAAGCACTAGGTATCACCGAAAGGTTAATTAATAGGGTGAGTCGCGAGACTCAGTGTGCAACCCTCATGCACCATTAGATTTTGGCCTTAGGCCCATAAAGCAGATTAATAATTCCATTTATAAAAAAATAACAAATAATATGCAAGGCCCAACCCGTTTGCCTAGGTTTTCATTCGCTACACGCCCGTGCACTGTACCATTCACACCATTGGGGATTTCTACAATCGACCCACATCACTACGCGCAAGATGGCGGTCATGTCGCTCATCAACATATTATGGCCAAGCCCTTATAACAGATCACGGCATTAGCCGCTACAATATATAACAGATCACGATATAAACCGCTACACATATAACGTATAACATCCTCCTTTCATCAACCCAACCCATACAATCATAAAATCAATATACTTTTATCATATAAAGTCAAAACATTCACTAACCTGGTGATTTGCTTCACCCTTTTCGGGTTTCCAACATTAAACCTAGATATCGGCATTTATCACAACATATAAACTTATGAACATACATTAATAATCAGATCTAGATGGTGGGGAAGTATTACACACCTGATATCGCGAAATCCAATATTCTTAGTCAATGTCCTTGCTATCCGGATCTATTATCCTCAATGTAAAGCCTTGCTCAAAAGCAAAACAATTACGAAAATAGGCCTCTCCTATATTCGGCCATGGTTAGTATTCTACCTGATTATATATATATAAATAAACAAGTCCTCTTACCTTGAAATCACGAAAAAAGTATGAACAAGAGAAGGCTGATGTGTCTTTAGCTTTTAAAATACTTGAGTGAAGAGTTTCGGTTTCTGACAGGAAAAGAGAAGAAGAAAAGAAAACAAGGAAGAGACTTGAAGATTTCTATTTAGGAAGAAAAAGAATAGAAAGAGTTTCTTTTTTGAATCAAAGTGAAGATGAGGATTAGGCTTAGAGATTTCGGCTTTTGCAGAGAATGAAGAAGAAGATGGAACTTTAGGAGTTTTCGGCTTTTACTCAGAGAAGAAGAGAAAAGAATGAGAGAAAAACCCAAATGCCAAAATTGAAGAGATGTTCCCCCTATTTATAGAAATTTCAGCACTTACCTAACCTTGCAAATAAATCCTATCTTTTCTCCTTTTTCTTAATCTATTAGCTTATCTAAAAGAGACTTAATTATCTCTAACTCCTCCCTCCTTTATCAGCATATTATCCATATATTTTAATCATTAAAATCCCTAAATTTTAGCCTTCATCTGCTTATTATCCACATAAAATAAATTCCTAAATAATAGCCTTTATCTGCTTATTATCCACATATTTTAAACATTAAAACCCCTAAATTTTAGCCTTGTTGCCATCCACTCCACCTAATCCTAATGCCCAAAATTTAGCTAACTTAAATTAAAAGAATTGGGCTCCATGAAACTTAAATTTGGGCCCCTTACTCCTTTGTGTGGTGTCACCTCCTAAGATTGGGCCACAAGCCCACTTTGGTATTTTAAACATAGATACTACCTTTTAAACCCTATAATGCCCAAACAGATAATTTTAATCAAGGCCTCTACCTAAGTTTGAGCCCAATTTGGACCCCTAACACTTAAATTAACACATTAAACATATCCATCCATTAAACACATAGGCCCAAAAATTCAGGATGTTACAGACACATAGTGTCTCATCGGCCTTGCCGAAGTAAGTTGGTACCCAGTACCTCATCAAAATTATCCGAAGTAATAATATGACGCCAGTGTCTTATCGACTCGAAGTCGAAATATCCCTGAACACTTCCAATCCTATGACCTGTCAACTATATCCGACTCAGCCCGATACGGTTAATAGGGTATTCAAATCACTTTTCAATTTCTCAATTCAATTTCAATCAAAATTCACACCAATCACAAATTCTCAAAATTTCAATTCAATTATTCATTTATGCTCATAAAATTCAATTCCATTCAAATCAATATCACAACGTCGATACTTACCTCAATTCTACTTACCATACATATAAATAATAAATACAACAAATAATTATTAAATTCGGATTACAGAAATACAAACCGAAATTTTTCAAGCTAATCCTCGTTGACTTTATCTTTTCCTTTCCTAGTCGAGCTCTCCGGTTCAACGTTTGCTACAAAATTAAAATAATTGAAATTCATCAATACAACACAATTTAACATTGAATATTTCAATTTATACTCAACTTTTACCTAAATTCCAAATTAATCCTTAAATCACAACTAATTCTTTTTCTTACCAAACAAATTTCATATCTCATTCAATTTATACTTTAAACTAACATTAACTCTCTAATTTCATCATAAAACCCTAATTTTAAAATTCTTTCAATTTAGTCCCTATTACTTAAAATTTTTGATTTATTTTACAATTCAATCTCTTTTCTACTTCTAACTTGAAATTCTATCAATTTAACCCCTAACACTTACAATTATTCAACATGAACAACATCTAAAAATTTACTAACTTTCAAAATTTTAATCTAAATAAAGTAATATTTTGTTCTAGGATTCTAAAAACATCAAAATTACAAAGAAAGGAGCTAAATTGACTTACCAAATTGAATTTAAACTCAAAACCCTAAATTTTCTCCTTTTTTCTTTCTTTCTTTTGTCCCTCTTTTTCTCTTTTCTTTTTCTATTTTATTTCTTTGTTTCATTTACTTTATTTTATGTAATATAATATAATATAAATATTTTATATATATATACTTAATTATTAAGCATATATTTAATATAAACAATTATATGTATATTATACACACACATGGAAATATATTTTTCCATACACTTGTCTATTTTGGTTTATTTGCTTAATTAGTCCCTTAAATTTTCTATAGTTTATAATTAAACTTTCACACTTATTCAATTTAATCCTTATACCTAACTAATCCTAATTTAGACAAATTCACCTAACCAAAACCTAATTAACCAAACAACTAACCTCGTAAATATTTTTAATAAATATTTACGAGTCTGTTTTATGAAAATGATGACCCGAAAATACACATTCTGATAACTCGGCTATCGGATCATTACAGCTTGAATAGCATATTGGTACTAAAATGGTATGATGGATAATAATACTTTGAAATGGTGAGATGGCATGGTATTCGAATAATTAGTATTTTGGATTTCATATAATGTTCAATCTTGATATGTTTAGGTGGTGTTAAGTGATCATAATGGTTATTTTGGTATGGATATGCTAGGATATTGGAATCCATTCTTGGTACAATAATGATTGTGAAGTTTAACAATTTGGATGTGTTTGAAATATAATGTTGTAGTTACAGGTAGTATATGGAAGCTTTTATATGGCATAGTTTCATGGTTGTTTGGATGTTTAGGAGATGATATTTGGTATGATTAAGCTTCAAAAGTTCTGCTATTTGAATCAATTGTCTTTTTGTTTAAATCAATTGTTTTTCTATTTGAATCGATTCATTTTTGTTTAAACCAATTCTTTGTTGTTTAACTCGATTCAAACTCCAACATTTACAGGGCTTGTGGTGTGCATATAAGTATTATTGAGTTTAAGTTTTGGCATAAATTGATTTTAAAGAGGTCATTTTTGCAAAATTTTCAGAAAGTATCTGTACCTTGATAATAAGTATCTGTACTTCCTTAAATGTTTTTTTAAATGGCAGAATGCCAAAATGGTATAGGTACCTATTATTGGTATCGATACCTGTTTCTAAATTTTGGAAAGTTTACAATTTGGTCCTTAATCGTGCTTGGGTTGACTTAGGAGCTTTCATAAGCTCAAATGTGTCTCATTTTTATTGTAAATCATTTTGTTGGTTGAATTATGAAATAAATTGATGTTTGATTGCATTAATTATTGCAATTTGAATATGATTTGCTCCGGTAACTATGGTAGCATCTCGTAGATACATTCGACGACTATGCCGGGTGATGGGTGTTACAAGAACAGAATAAAGTTGTCGACAAAGACAGTCCAAAAATCGCTCTATAGGTGACACCACAAGCAACCTATTTATAGGCCTCTTCAAGTGGTTAATCAACAGTGTTTTGATAGGCTTTAAACTTCTATTTAAAACTTGTAATTATTTTGAGTATTTATTAACTAAAAGTCTTTATTAATCAGTCTTCTAACAACACCAAAACTCTCTTAAGAGATAATAAGACTTAGTCCATTTTAGGGATTGGCGACTTACCCATTCTGTGACTTTGGCACTGGATGTTCCAAAAATGGGTACTATCGGGTCGGTGAATTCAATAAGATGCCTGGTGGCACTCCAGCTTTCCTTCTCCTTTCAGGACCTATCTGAAAGAGAATCCAGTATTTCTCGGTCGTGAATATCTGAATAGGCGAACTGCCCCATGGATATCTTTGCTTTTGAACAAAACAATTATAATAGAATTAGGCTTAGTCAACTGGAATGTGTATTATCCATATATTATCTATATAAGGGATCCTCCAGTTGAGAAGATCCATCGACCTGAGACGAAGAGAAAGGTCTATATGTTTTATTTAGTTATTCAGTACTTATCCAATGACCTCAAGCAATTCGATTGGGAGTCTTTAAAATCCTAGTTGAATCATGCTTTGTGTTTTGTCAAATATGCAACATTTAGGTCACTCAACACAAATGAAACTTATTCAAAGCTCAAATTTGCAGGTTCAAATAGAGAAACAATTTCGTTATAACAAAACATGGAACGAGCAGTAACTTTCCCAACATCTTGAATAAAGATGGTCTTCCAACACCTTATGAAGCTTTTTCTAATTAAATTTGGGTCAAGTATTGGAGAACTATATTAGTTCTCTCTTTTGTATTTTACTAGAATATTGGTAGTAGTGCTTTATTAGTACTAAGTGTCTTGTGTTTGTAGTTTTATGGTTATGAAGGGTGCACAGGTGTTTGTCAAGATTGCATAAGTGTCATGACTTTATGATTTTATGCTATAAGTGTTGATTTGACAATATTAATATAATGAGATATTTTTTTTATTTATAAAAGAAAGACCTTTTAATAATTTTATAATTGATTTAAGACTCGATTAATTAGTCATGCTAACTTAATTAAACTCTTAATAATAGCATAGATGAGGAAATCCAACCATATATCCAAATAAATTTTGATTAATGCACAAAGGGTAGATTGGCTTTTCAATTAATTTTTGGGTTATGTTGTTGGATTTGGTCTTAAGAAAAGAAGTATAACAACCACACAAATGGGAGATGTAGAAACTGGGCTAAAATGGACCTGGAGAGTTGTGGGAATTAAAGTTGAAAGAAGGCCAGGCCTGTTGGCTGTTGGGGAATTAAAACAGCCCCTACAGCACTTCGCTCGTAGGTTTAAGGCCTGCAGACGCTTCTGTTTGGTTTCAACTCATCACCACACCGCTTGGGGGTAAAAAAAAGAGAAAAACACACCATTCACTCACTGGGTTTTTTTTTTTTTTTTTATTATTATGCTAAAGAAGGAAGAAGACCTCAGCAGCCAAGCCAAGCAAATCCAAGCCGAGCCGAAACCAGCGACGCTAAAAAGGGAAGGAGAGTTCTTATTTGGTAGCTAAGTTGGCAGAGCCGAAAAAATCCCAATCAGAAATCAACAATCGCAGCCCAGGCAGAGCAGGTAAGGTGTAACCGTCGAATTGTGTAAGTTCCCTGCCATTAACGATACTTTCTATGTTAATGCCACTCGGATGCTGTTGCTGCTCTCCTTATTTATTGCTATTGCAATTCTTTGGCATTCGCATTCTCTCTCAAAGCCCTAACTGCATTTCTCTCGTCTCCCCTCTCCCCCCTTCCTTCGCCGCTCCAGGCTTGTTTCTTCTTCCACCATCACTTTTTACTCTATTTTTTTTCAACTATCTTTAAATTATTAGGTTTTAGGGAACTCTAATTTTGCTCTCTTTCATTTCTTTTAACGCTAGTTTTTTGTTTTTCATATTTTTCTTGTTATATATATATATATATATATATATATGGTTTTGAAAAACAAGTAGGACCTAGGGTTTTGTTTTTCGTTTTTGTTTTTCATCTTTTTTTCCCCCTTAGAAAATCACTAATTCAACTGTTGATGTGGACAGCAGAATCCGTACAAGCAAGATGGAAGATACCGAAATGTTGGAACAGCAGCTGCCTGAGGCTTCCCAAGTTAACCTTGTTGATACTGCTGTCCAAGAGCAACAGTCCTCACCCCCCACTAAGGATCAAAATATCAATGAAACAATTGCTGATACAACTTCAACCTTGCCCACTGATGTTAATATGGCTGATAATCCTCCTATGCCCGATAAACCTGATAACATATCTTCCAATGATGCTAATACGGATCCTTCTGATGCTCCTCCTGCTGAACCACTGGAGCAGAAAGTCAATGGAGATGCTACTCCCCTTCGCTCTCTTGCGCCTGAGTCTGGACCTGAGAAGGTGGAGAAATCAAAGAGTTGGTTGCTTGATCCTGAGGTACATAAAAGAAATGTCCTATAAGTTCTGACATTAACAAATGAAGTGTCAGTAATTCTGTTTATCCTATTTTTAACTCACTTTGACTTGTTTGGCTTATAGATGGGGGAGGCTGATGAAGCTGGAACACCAGAGGAGCGAGCAGCATTCATGAAGGAGCTGGAAAGTTTCTATAAGGATAGGTCATTGGAATTCAAGCCCCCTAAATTTTATGGAGAACCGCTAAACTGCCTTAAGTGAGTTTGCACTGATCATTGTTCTGGATTTTCTAGGTTATAAGTCTGCTTTTTCTCAGAGTCTAATTTGTGCTTTTCTCTTGGTGCATGTTCGCATCCAATGTAGGTTGTGGAGAGCAGTTATTAAATTGGGTGGCTACGAAGTGGTATGCTTGCATATCTGGAATCTTTAATTGATGTTTTTAACCTTTTCTCTGAACCCTTAAATCATCCTATATTCTTGTTTAACTCACGTAGCAATCATTGACAAATCAGAGGTGACGTTCAGTCTGGTTTTATTAATGCGTATAATGATGCATTTATTTTGCCGTTTTGGAATTTCAACATTCTTATCTAATACATTATCCAAGCTAACAGCTTTAGGTGTCAACAAGTAAAAGGTTACAAACAACCGGATTTTATCTACGTGTAAAGTGGTTTGGATCTGTTTCTTGTTTAGGAAGGTAAATAAGATTAAATTCTGGCTAGGCGTTAATTTGGTTATTTTCGCTATTAAAGATGCACTAATAGAAAACTGTATCTTCTAACTTCGGTAGTTAATTCGTTGGGTTTCTCTCTCTCTCTCTACCACGAATGAAGAAGAATTTGTGTGAAGTATCCAAAGTTGGAAATGCCAATCAACATGGCAATGACACGCTTGTTACACTATTTCTAGAGTTGCCATTATGCCATCACATAACTGCTTCTGTTTTGGGCACAAAGTTGATGAGCTCACATTTTTTCCCTATATGTACAAATAAATTCTGTACGATCTGACTTCAAAGTCTCTCAAGCAAGATTCCATATGACACTTGCAAGAAAAATGCCCTTTTTCCTGTATGCTTAGGGTTTTTTTGTTGATTCCTTAAGAGTTTGTTTTGGCCATTCTTGGTTGTATTGAGATGCCATTGCGTTGAGATGTCTTATATCTTTTCTCTGGGAAAATGGATATTACCTGAAAAACCTTTGGCATCTTTTAATAGTTGTTATTGAATTAGGTGATACCCTCAAAAAATATAAATCTTACTTTTCAACATATGAGATTTTCTTTGTCTATGAAATATGTCAGAAATCAAGGTTTGAAAGGTAATGACATGAATCCATGAATAGGACTAGGGAATATGAAGCAACACTCTTTCTGTTTTAATTATTTGGTGAGGCGAAGTCTGAGATTTAGTTATCTTTTTCTTATTATGGTTGATGGTAAGGGGAGAAAAAAGGAAATGGTTATTGGGAAAAAAATATTATATTTATGTTTTCTTATTGCCTTATCCTCATTTTTATAAAAATGACCATAGTTGCTGTATCCTATCTGTCACACCCATGTTCTGATATATAAGCTTTAACTTAAAAATGTCTTATCATATGAGTATTCTTGGTTCACTTCTTCGAAACCTTGATTTTGTGGATCACAACTTTTTATTTAGTGGTATATTTTTATTTTGATACACTTGATTATTGGGGGATGGGGGTGCGGATGCTATGTTAATCCAAGTTCTGAGCCATACAACACAAGTATCTTGCCACTAGCCTAGAGTTTTATTTACCGTATTCTCATTTCTAAAAAGTTATCATAGTTGCTGTATCTTATTTGTCATATCCATGTTTTTATATATAGGCTTTATCTTAAAAATGTAGTACCTTATTAGTGTTCTCGGTTCTTTTCTTCTACACCTTGGTTTTGTGGGGGCTTAATCACAACCTTATATTTAGCGGTATAATATTGGGGTTTTACTTAGTTATTTTATTTTTATTTTTATTTTGATACACTTGATAATTGGGGATGGGGTAGGGATGCTCGAGATTGAACCCAAGCTTTGACACCATACAATACCAGATATAAAGCGATTCTGTCGTTCGTGGGCAAGCATTTAGTGATATACTTAAATTGACTTCTAGAGGGGTATTAATAATTAATGCCTAAATAGGCCCATGAATATAATGCAAGAGGCGCGCGTTTGAAGGTGGATAAGTTTCAGCGTGCTTGCAGGGTATCATAGCTGTAGATTATTCCATTTAGAGTTGGATTACAGAGTGCAGGATCTGCAAACATTCTTAGAAACTTCAGTGTCTATTTATCAACTAAATCAAGTTGTATCCGGTCTTGAACTTTAACCTTGTATCTTTAAATGGGTTGACACATAAGCATATTTTAAGTCTACAGAAGGTTGATTAGAGAAAATATTGTATATGATGATAGGTATGCGATTGACCATCCTCTTTCCCATGTCCTCCTTTGTTTCTTGTAGCACCTATGCTTTTTCTTTCTTGATTTTCCATATTAACTTTTTTGTATTTTCTTAAAACTTTCAAAAGGCCATTGAACAATATGACTAAAAAGCTTTAATCCTATGATGTAAAAAGCTTTTCAATTTTTTTCTTTATATACATGCCGAGTCAAACATAGAGACAATTTGAGTTTTAGGGAGTGATTGTGTATGATATGGTATCCACAATTTGTTCATAAACTGAACAGCTCTTTACTCTCCCAGTCTTGTTTTCCATAAATAAGAGTTTTATATCCTTTAGGATTACCTTTTGGCAAAAAAATTCTTCATGTCCTGATTTCTTTTTTAACAATTTAACCTGGTTATTATATGTTTTGCTCTAAACTTTGAGTTGTGATCCGTGAGGCTTAATTTTGAAAATTTAAAGGTTGGCAGAAGATGAAGCTGGATTTTCATGTTGTTGGATTCAGAATGTTTGTGTTGGGAGTTCTCTTATGTGTCCAAATTGGAAATCACCTTCTTTTACACTATCAATATATATACATTTACTTTTAAATGATGGATGCTTATAGGTTACTGCATCAAAGTTATGGCGGCAAGTGGGAGAGTCTTTCCACCCCCCAAAGTAAGTAGAAATATAGATGGTTCTTTTTTCTTTCCATGTGCTTTTTGGTGTAAAGTTATGTCTCTATCTCTATGGGTTTGGGTTGCATTTGACCTCAACACAGTACTTTATATGGACATGGTTTTTATGAAATCGTATATTATTCTATTGATTGACTTTGGTTTCTCATTCTTTCTCCCAGGACCTGCACAACTGTCTCTTGGACATTCCGCATATTTTACGAGAAGGTATGTTCTTTAGCTAGGACAATTAGCTAGCTACCTCATTATATGGAGTGTGGGCATAGTGCATGTAACTTTACCCTTGCTATGAGGAGAGGCTGTTTCCATGCCTTAGAATTGTGACCTCTAAGTCTATATGACCAGCCTTACTTTTCTTCCAAGACGAATATTTGATACATTTAATTAGATTTAAACTTTAAAAAGCAAAAAAAAAAAAAAAAAAAAAAAAAAAAAAAAAAAAAAGAAAAGAAAAAAGAGAGAAAACAAATAGCAATGCCTATGCCTTTTCTTTTTGCATCCTGTTTTGGCTTTCATGAAACATAAATGATGCATGGCACATATCACATTCTTCTAGTTCTGGGAATGATTTTGGGGGTTGTTTTGAGCACAACATTAAACCACTCAATGAAACTAGCATAGATTTTAGTTGATATAATCAGAATCATGGTGAAAGTTTTCAAAGGCATGCTTATCCAAACCAAACTAAATAATATACGTTTGGGGAAAATGATAGCAGTGCCAATATATCTCATGATCTGTTTAACCGCTTGATAGGGTAACAAGTCTTTTTCCTGTCAGCTCATAAATAAGTAAATAAATACGAAGGAAAGTTTATTGATTTACTCATTTTTTGGGTAACAATACTTGTATGATTTCAGGCTGTGGTTCCTATTTCCTGATTATTTTATGGTTGAGCAGGCACTGTTAGAATATGAAAAGTATAAGAGAGAGAATGGTGAGATTCAACTTCCTGCTTCTTCACTCCCTCATGCAAGTGGTGAAAAGGAGGTAGATTTTGTTTCTTCATATTATACAACAATGTGATTCTTGAATTTCCATCTTCCATTCCATATGCTGATGTGAACTAGATGAATTTTGTACAACTAATGACCTTTGGATGCTTATACTAATCATTTGTTTCCTCTCACTATTTGTGCTAAAGCATTCCTTTTCTAATGATCTCCGAGTGTCCGTGCAGTCAAGTGGCTTCCTAACCTTGGGGTCAGGTAGGGCACGCAGGGATGCTGCAGCTCGTGCCATGCAGGGTTGGCACGCTCAACGTTCTGTTGGATATGGTGAGATTACCGAGCCCATTGTGAAGGTCTGTTGAATATTTAAACCTTTTTATCATCTCTAATTTTCTATATTATTGTATTTCTGTTTTGGGAGCGTATCTTTTATGCAAGATTCTGAAAACAACAATTCCTCTGTACAGGAGAAAATCATGGGTTCTGCTCCGAAACGTGAAAGACATCTCAAAAGTATTAGTATGCTGCCACATGTAGATACCTCTCTCGCAAATTTCTGCCGTTATTACCATGAATTTTCATATTTTTTTTGGTTTCTTTTCCAGGTTTGCAGAAGCAGAAGATGCCAATAAGCGCAGAGCTTGATAAATCTGCACATGATAAGCAGTTAATATATGCTAATCTCTTAGCTATGCATTACTTTTACAGAGGGTTTTATTTCATCCATCTTCATTTACATTCTACATAATCTGAAGTTTAAATTAAGATGCAGATGAGCTTTTGCCCAATTAATTTATGTATGATTCTTCCATCAAAAAAAGAAATATATGAATGATTTACTGCATGCATAATTGAATCAATTCAAAGAACCATATTCTTATTGCACCTGTTGCTACTAGGAACACCTTACTTGAAATAAATGAGCCAGTGCAAAGTGTTTGTCAACAGTGGCATGCTTGTCAACAGTGGCATGCTCCTAATGTAAATGTTCAATGTAACTTTAAGCACTAGTCCTTTTCTCCCTAATCTGTAGAACGTTTAAGAACCCTGTCATAGTGGGCTTATTTAATGCTTTAATGTTTAATATATCCTGTAAGGCCATAGTCAGCATTAGCCCTATCCCATCATCCCGCTAGAAAAGGGAAAGTTGAGGGATGTTGGGCTCAGGAAGAAGTGAAGAAATCTTAAACTTGCTCAGACTAATCTGATTGTTGTTTTATCTATTTCCTGATTGATGCAAATATTGTTGATGTATTGTTTTATTCTATTTCCTGATTGATGCAAATTTTCTTGATGTAGACTGATCACTGAAATTGTTGATGTTGGAACCCCTGCTGATTGGGTGAAGATCAATGTCCGTGAAACTGTAAGTATCCCTTGTTTCCTACTTGATGCACAGGCAGATAAAAAGCTATTCAAAATTGGTGCCAATTACAATCAGTTGCACAGTAGCTTGTTTTGGGGTTTTGAGTTCTGAGTAGTTTCACTGGCCTTAAAATGCACAGCAGGATTGCTTTGAGGTATATGCTCTGGTCCCTGGGCTTCTGCGTGAGGAGGTATGAAGTTGTCCCGAAATCCTTTTCAAATGACTTTATGCAAATTAGTAAACAATTGGTATGATCCTTGACAGTAGGGCATTGCAACCTGTACTCTTTTGTATTTGCAGTGGATCACGTCGATAAGCATGCAAAAAATTCATGTGTTGTATTTTCTAGTAATTTACTGATCCCAGTATCAATAAAGGGTCGGTCTACTAAGATGTCTTTTTAGTTCCTAGTTTAGATTGGTTGAGTGATTTCTCAAAATATCTTGGATTTTCTATTTTCTTCCTAAGCTATGGGGAGCAGTAAGAATTTAATAGTTAGTTATTTGTGGGGGACATTGGCCCCTTCTCACCAAAATTTCAGGTGCTTTTCTGCTTTCAAATACGTGAAAGTCTTCAGTTCTTTTTAAATTTGTTACTATGATTTTCACACGTTTTTGATTGGAAAATATGTTTGGTGTTTCATAATTCCTCCCTTCTTTAGTCTCTATGAGTTCCCCTGGATGTAAGACTGGACTTGCTTTTTGGTGGATCTAGGTACGAGTTCAATCAGATCCTGCTGGACGTGTGGTTATCACTGGCCAACCAGAGCAAGTTGACAATCCTTGGGGTATCACGCCCTTTAAGAAGGTATTTCTTTTAATTTCTAAGACGAGGAAATAAAAAAGCTTGTAGTAGCATCTCTAGACTATGCTTGAGAACATAGGTGAGAATATAGGAGGAATTAACCCTATCTTTGATGGGCATCGATATTCTTAATTTTGTTCAGTTTCTTCCAAGTTTATTGTTGTATTCGAGATGAAAATGTTTTAGGAAGAAGCCTGCTGCTTTAATAGGGCGGTTTTTTGTCATGGAAACCAAGAGGGAAAAGAAGCAGAAAGTAAAATTGGAGCAAAAGAAAGATACTTAGTGAGATGATCCTGACCTTAATTTGGTGTGGTTTGTACAGGTAGTGAACTTACCATCGAGAATTGATCCGCTTCTGACAACTGCTGTTGTGAGCTTGCATGGTCGACTCTTTGTTCGTGTCCCTTTTGAACAGGGATCAGCAGCTTGAACCTCATCGTGTTGTTTAGTTTAGATTGGTTGGCCACAGTCATTGTAGGATTAATGTAATTAGGAGTAAACTATGGTATTGTTGGATTAGTTGTAATTTTCCTTGTGCTTGATTTTATTCATCAACGCTGAACTAGTTGAAAAACCCTTTGTGAAGGGAAAAAAGGGAAGTTAAATATCTCCTCAAAATCAAATGATAAAAGGAGAGCGGAGATTTGGTAAATTAATGCAAGTTAAAGACTTGTGCAAACAATGGTTTAGTTTGGTCAATTTATGATTTTGGTCCCTTTACTAATTCAAATTTGGGATTTAGTCCTTATATCTTAGTTTGGAATCATTTGGGGTTTCTACTTTGAAAGTGTAATTAATTAGTTGGCTGAAATACTGACGTGACTTTTTCTCCCTTTTAAACCGTCTCAACATTCTAGTTGAAAGAATTAATTAATGATATTATGATTAA
This sequence comes from Gossypium bickii, assembly GCA_025503065.1. Lineage (NCBI taxonomy): Eukaryota > Viridiplantae > Streptophyta > Magnoliopsida > Malvales > Malvaceae > Gossypium > Gossypium bickii. The sequence continues at coordinate 23,997,913 of CP106715.1, forward strand.
ATTTGAAGCACAAAAGTTACCTTTTAATATTAATTAACTAGATTAGAATTAACGGTACTGAGGCTTTCCTAATTTTGTTATCATGCACTAACAGCAACTGGATATTTATCACTTGAAAATCAACCATTCAAGCATAAGCTCTGTTGTTTTCTGGAAGTATGTTAACTATACAATATTTACTTCATTTATTCGTTTTGTTTGGTTATTAGTTATACAGATTGAGTACCAACTCTTCCTTTAACTGGAGTCAAATCAAAATTGATTAATCGTTGTTAATTTGGAGTAAATTGCCTTAATGTTCGGGTTGGACCTACAACATTCACCATATTTTCTGTTAATAATATTTTTTTTCCCAACTCAACAGTATGTATCAGTCACTGTCAGTGTGATGATAGAAATGGAGGAGTTAGGGTGGGTGGCTAGCATTTGTAAATGTATCATCATCATCATCATCATCATCATGATGTATGTAGTAAGTGTAACCCGAATATAGCAGCAGCAGTGCGATGTGAATGACACTTGACTTGGCAGCTTCAGGACCGCCTATTTACTGCTCCTGATGAATGATATATGTAGCATACACAATTGAAAGTCTCAACATGCTGACTGTTGTATTGTATATGTGACAGTAAATTGAGTATATCTGGGAGATGACTGCAGAATTTAGAGTAGCATGTAGCTCTTTCTCCATTGGAAGATACACCCATCAAGAATTAAGAAGCGAAAAAAAGAAAAAAACTTCCCTGTTTAAGAATGTTGTCAGAAAATTAAGAACATAAGCTGACAGATATGATATCCTAGTCTAGGTTTATGCTAGGCCAGGTAGCCAGCACATGTTATGGCCTCTGTGTCCCCACACATCATTCTTATAAAATATTATTATTGTTATTAGTACTATGTTTTTCAATGCCGATGATTTTGTTGATTCTTGGTTTCTTTCACCTACAAAACGATTACCCTCTCTTCTTCTTTTGCATCATTATAACATCTTTGTGCACTGTTCTCCCCCCCCCCCCTTTTTATTTATTTCCTGGTGTGCTCATAGCATCTCTAATCCAAGCACTTGAATCGCGGGTTTGTTTGACTATTTTTGTTTCAAGTCAATCTGTATTCGCGGGGTCTTAGAGGAGATGATTGGGTCACAATGTTTGGGTTTTTTTTCTTACAATATATTATTAAGGTTTTATTTGCAAAAAATATATACCTACCGGGTTCAATGAAAGAAAAACAATAATGCATAATTGTCGCAAGCAGCATCATCCTTTTTTCTGAGGGTCCCTTTCAATTTACTGACTTTACTTGGACAGCTCCTTCAGCTTTATCCATTTCCACCCCAACCCAACTCTTTATTAATAATAATATATATATGTACACTACAACACATGTATACTATTCAGGAACTAAATTGTCCATCTCACCACTTATTTATGTTATGAACACTCGGTAAATTATTATTATTAAAAAAAACAAAAAAGCTGCACAAATTACCAATTAAAATGGGATTCTAAGTAGAGAATTGGAAAGCCAGGAGACTTCTTATTCCCATTTGTTACTGCAAGTGAGTGTGGTTGAAGAAGAGTGAATTTCAAGTCAGACAAAATCAGTAGCAGTAGTGCAAGAATTGTCTGTATAATTATCGTGAGTTGAATGGATGTTTATTTAATAAAAATGTTGGAATTTTATGAATGAAAAATAAATATTAATTTTTTATGTTTAAAAATTTAATCCCATTTGATTTTTTTTGGAGTTAGTAGAGTGAAAAGAAGAGCGATATCAGTGAGAAGAGGAGAGAGAGAGAGAGATAGGCAACTGGATTAGCCATTGAAATAGGGGGTAGTAGGTCCCGAGTCCCCACCCCAACCAAGCTGTCTTTGCTAATTGCCATTGCTTTGTTTCAGAACTCTCCAGCACTAAAGCCTCTCCTCTCTTCCCTTTGCTCCTTTTCTTTCTTTTTTTTTTTTTTTTTCTTTCTTTCTTTCTTTCTTTCTCCCCTTTATTACTCTTCCTTGATGATGATGACCACTCTTCTATTTCTTCCTCCTCCATCTCTCAACAACAATGAACTGAGTTAATTGCTTATTATTTCCCTTCACCTTACAATTTGATTCTTCACTCTGTTTGCTACCCATCAATCAATCCTCATCCACCTCCTGTTTTCTTCTTTTCCTTCCTTTTTTTTTTCTTCCTGTCATACATAGTAAGCTGTTCCTCACTTTGTCAAGCCTTCACTTTTCTTTGCTTTGCTTTGCTTTTCTGTGTTCCTCACTGTCTCTGTGTATAGAGCCCCAAAGTGCATGTTTCATCCAATCCCACCACTTTCCACTTCACCCCTCTTCTTGGCCCATCTAGGGTTTTCTGCCTTTTCTCCTTTATTCCCTTAAATCCCATAAGCTTCTGCGTATTTATCTTTCCTTCCAATTCTAGGGTTTTTCTAGGGTTTTATCATTCTTTTAAGGAAAAAAATTGTATCTTTAGTCTCTCTATTCTGGGGTTAACCTCATTCTTACTTGATTTGTCGATCACCGTCAATCAATCTTGGATCCTTTCCATAGTATCCCTGGATTTGAATTGGGTCATCTGTGGTCATGGCGTTTCAGCAAATTCCGGGTCCGAGCTCGGGGTCGAGTTCGAGTTCTGGCTTCCAATACATGAATTCCCCTTTTGGAGATACCACATACACCAAGGTCTTTGTTGGGGGACTCGCTTGGGAAACTCAAAGCGAAACCATGCGCCGATATTTCGAGCAGTTTGGTGAAATCGTGGAAGCCGTTGTCATCACTGATAAGAACACCGGCCGTTCAAAAGGATATGGTTTTGTGAGTGTTAATGTTTTTTTTTTTTTTTTTTTTTTTTTTTTTTTTTTAAATTTAAAGATTTCTTTGTACTTTGCTGCTGTTTGATGATGATCAGATGCTACTTTGCATTTGGCTGTCCATGTTATTATGTAAATAAAACTGGTACTAAATCAAGGGTGGCAACAAGGCTTTGATGCTGAAGCAATGTGTAGTAAGTTAAAGGGGTTTTATTGACTTTAGAGTGACTTGGTTTCTTGTTGGGTTTGCATGGAGGGTGTAGGTAACTTTCCGGGATCCAGAGTCTGCTAGGAGAGCCTGTGCTGATCCGACCCCAATTATTGATGGCAGGCGTGCTAATTGTAATTTGGCTTCTCTAGGCCGTCCTCGACCTCCTGTTCCTTACGGTATCATCTCTAATCTGTCCGGTTAGTCTGATTAACACCATTATCGTTTTCAACATGTGACATTTTCTGTACCAATATTTGCTGCTGTTCCAGCGCACTAAAAAAAAAAAATGCTATTCCCTTTTCTTCGATTTCCCAGTTTCTCCTTCGATTTGAAGTATTTGTCTTCTGACACATGGTTACAGGCATATGGCCTCCAAGATTCTCATCCTATAAATAAATGAAAAAGCATAGAAAAAATCTACCATAAACCCAGGTCCACTACACCTCTATCGGACACTCACACCTGAGTCCGAGTAACATAGGTTTTGAATTTGGTTTCTGTTTGCCTTCTTACCACAGATGTTGAAAATGTCCTTTCATTTAAAACTGGCTTCCTTTGCCAAAAGTGTCTCTTCTTGTTTATATTGCTCAAATCTCTGCTTCTAGTAGCAATTTTAGGGTGGTTTCATTTTGTTTCCATTCAACTCTTTCAAGCTGATGCTATTATACTTATAGTTGAACTAATTTTTCAAAATTTTTTTTTCAGTTAGTTCTGAATGTGCCCATTTCTGTTAACCTCGGTGATCAGGCTAATTATTTATCCCTTGTTGTCTTTCTAATAGGACGTTTGAGACCAGCTTCTCCATATATTGGAGGTGTGCCACGAGGGGCTTATGTTGGAAGTATTGGCTATCAGCCTCCACTTCCTTACAATTATCAACAAGGATTGATGTACCCTTCTTATGGGTGAGTTATGCTTCTGATCAAGGGTTTCTAACTATTTTGGTTGCTCCAATCATGATTCAGTTGAGCTTGGCTTGGTTGAACATCAAATTCTAGCATTTATCATTTATACTTATAATTTATCAAGTTTTGTTTTATTAAGTGCCTAAGAAATTTCATTTTAGATAGTGTTTGGGAACTTAGGTTTTAGAATTTTGATTTGTATTTCAAAAATATTGTATATTGAGAAGTAAAATATTTAGAAATGTAACATTCATAATTATTTCTCAAATCCATGGATTTGCTGGCTGCAATTTAGTAGCAAATTTGAAATTACTAAAATATTTTTGAATTTGACAAATTCATGTTTTTATACCAGTCAAATATATATTATATGGAATTCCGATTAAATTGTCCATAATACATGCATTTTGTTATTACCATTTACATAGTAAATAAACTTCAAATCCAAAATTTTGAATTCATGTTTCCAAATGGAGCATTAGGTTTCTTTTTGGGGATTTTGCCTACAATTGACGTTGATATAAGTGCTTGACAGACACCTTTTTATGTGTCTCTAAAGTCTAATGTGATAATTTCCTGGGATTTTCTGCTTGGAATTGAAAGGATTGGCACACAAAGTTTAGAATCAAGTATTTTTGCTTTTTTTGTCTCGGTAAACTCCATTGTAGATCTCTAGGCTACTTTGTGTTAAGCATTTTCTTCATTTAAAATGTTGTAATGTATGGATTGAGACGTTTCCACACAAGCATAAACAGTAGGGCAGAAACATATATTCTTTCATTATTAATGAGGAATAGGTTCTAGCCTTAGCATACATATGGTTGTGTGCTGTACATGCCTCATCAACCAGCAGTGTGGTTGGGTCATTACGGAAAGCTTGCTAATCAGAGTTCAATTGGGTACATCTCCTTTTGCAGCTACTTTCTCCTCTTTTAATTATTCTCCTTGCAGTTCAAACCGATCACAGCATGCAAAATTGGCCAAGGAGTTTTTAGTCTTTACCTTAGAATTCAGGATTAAATAGTCTAAAGTACAGTCATATGACATGGTGTGATTGGTAATTGCAGGAATGCAAAAGTGGTAGTTGCAGAGGATATGTGCCCGAGCTCAATGTTTATTGAACAGGCAAGATCATGATTGTGATTTGATAAGGATCAAAGGGAAAAAGAAATGTTGGGAGAAGGGGGGATGTGATTATTCTCATGGGCTGAGTAGTTAGGCTTATGATTTTACTGATGAAGTTTTTTGGTCTTGGTATGGGCTCCTTGGTAGTAGCACGCTGGTATTTCACTCGGAAAGATTGGTTGTTCTGATGTGATACATAGTATCGTGTTTATGCCCTTGCTATAAATTCATTTACAATATAAAATTTAATGCCTAACTCCTAATTAATGCTGACTGTTTTGAGATCTTTGATATATGTTTATCCGTGCAGGTATGCAACATATGGACCTGAATATGTCTATCCTCAGGTTATTGGCATTTCAAAGTGCAATGTTGTGAAAAAATTGGAGCAAGTAATACTTGTGTCCTGATGCTGATTTATTCTTGTTTCTCTGAACAGGGTGCTTACAACCCCTATGTGGCTCAGCAGTACCTTCAGATATATGGAGTACCTGGAGCAGTTAATCCAGCTATTTATCCTTATGGGCAATTGGGTCAGACTGTCCCTAGTGGACATGGTTATACAGCTGTACAGGGATATGCAATGCCAAGCCATCAAATAGTGCAGTTTGGTGGGGCCGTTGCTAATGCAATCACAACTTCTCCAATGCCCACAATCCAAACACCATATCCTGGAGGTTAATATCAATATTAAAATCTTCTTTTTGTGCTTGCTTACATTACTGGCTTTACTTTTTTCCGCTAAATCTGTACGCCAATGATTACTACCCTCTTCAATATCTTGACCACTACATCCTCATCTTTATATTTCATTAATCTAATTTAATTTTGCTAGGCATTCTAAGAAAATATCCATTAATGATTATTTATGAACTGAAAATTATATTGAGAATGGACTCTTTGGTTAAGCTTAGAGAATTTGATGCACTATCATGAATGAATTTCACAGTCCTTTATGTTTTGATCAAACTTGAAGGTTACCTCTGAGAACCTTAAAGCAGGCCCAGTTGTTTTAAGTTTTTCAATGCAAAGAAGACCTTATCAGCTAGGTGTGTTTGTTTATTAGGTATAGCAGCATCTGTTTCAGCACAGCCACAATTTATTGTTACTACTCCTTCTCAGTTTATGCAAGGTAGTGGTTCTGACCAAACAACTGGGTGAGGAGTTGATCAAGGTAAGTATTCACATCTTGTGGCATGAAGTTCTTAGGTGTCATGCTGTGGAAGTAACTGTGACTGGTATCCTTTTTTCATTAATTCAGGTATCCTTAGATTGCAGCAGGACTAAGAGCAGCGGAACTGCTACTTGAGTGGCGGGCTTCGGATCTAGCCTTGCAAGTTATTTATTTTGCATTCTACAGGTACTGAGTTTTCTCAACCCACTGATACATCAATTTTCTTTCCTGCAGTACTGTTCAAAAACCAAAAAAAAAAAAAAAAAAAAAAAAAAAAAAAGGGCCGATAACGAAGAGTAAACAAATGAAATAATATAGTCACACCCATTATGGGGATCAGTTCTGGTGTGGCTTTATTATTCAGTTTATTTGAATATCATTTTGAGAGGGTTATGTATTTTTCTACATATTTCTTTCAAATATTTCTCTTTGAGCTTGTAATGCTAGATCATCACATATTAGTCCAGATGTAATGATGTGTTTTTCTATCAAAATGACTCAAATATGCTTGTTCTGAAATTGACGAAATGAGTTTCATATCAAGATCATGACTACTAGAAGTATCATAAGGATTGTTTAAAGAACCAAAGAGAGTAGAATGGAAGTATTCATGTGTGCTGAGGAGACACGCATGAGATTGAGTGCATGGGAATGTTAAAATTATAAGGGTGTGTTTTGGGGTGAGCAATGCAAAGGACTTACTGTGTTTTATCTTTGTGCAGGTCATACGTAGTCATGCTCACCAGAGAAGTCAATGTTGTCTGAGTCACTCCACATGGTGGAGAAGCAATATGGAGGAAGCCGAAAGGTATTCCTTGGTGGTGGTGTTTTTTAACCTGGTATTTGTAGAGAACATTATTATGATACAGCTGGTCAGGTGGCCAGCAGTCATGGGATTGATGGATGCTGGAAAGGGTTTCTAGCAACCACATAGGAATAAAAATGGTGTAAAAAAAGTAAAAAGGAAGATACATGCTTAGAATCAACATATGATTCTTTTTATAGTGTAGAAGTCAGTGTAGTAGTCCCAGCATTTGGGTGTATAGATAGTCTCTCTGGTGTCTGTCTGGTGGAGTCCTGCGTTTGTTTGCAGACATGGTTGGCCGGTTGGTCGGTTGGTCAGTTGGTTGGTTCTAGTTTTGTGCATATTAGTAGATGTAGTAGTATTAGCAGTAGTAGTCTGCATTTCATGAATGATTATGAGAGCCTGATTTCACAACATGGAGGAAGCTCTCGGATGCATTTTCTTTCAACTGAAGTGACCTTCAAAAAGAAAAAAAAAGAAAGATATTTCCTTGTGTACAAAGTATTCTTTTTCTATTTATTTATTTCTCTCAAATAATAATAGTAATAATACAAGATAAATATCCTTGTTTATATTAACTAGCATGTATTAACCAAACTGTAAGATAAATTAGAAGTAAATAGAGAGTAAACAGTAAGAAAAATGAAAACAGAAATTGTTGATTGGAAGAGGTGTTGGCTTCAATTGAGACATAGACGCTGCATCCCGTCAGATGTTTGATATCAGAGATAAGTGGGTGGTATTAAAGTATTGGCAATGGAAACTGGTGTGGTTGTCATTCCAGAAGGATAATGAGGTTGTTGAAGTTGGAGGAGCGTATAGAAATTTTAATGCCTATTCCCACAAAAGCTCCCTAAGAAGACCAAGCATTCGACTGACAGAACAGAGTTTTGCCCCTAGGATTGGCTGGACCCTTGTTGAAGCTTTCCTTCGTTCCTCTGGAGCCCAATGCGCACTCCATACGGCCAAACCAGACAGCTGTAGAGAAGACATGGTCATAAGTTTCAGCATTCGAATGATGACAAAATGGTCTGGAGTCGTCAACATGTTAACACACACACACTCTCTCTCTTTTCCCATAGAGAATGATTTTGGAAGGCAACTTGAGGTTTCCAAAAGGATGTCCAAGCAGACATTCCAAGGAGTACAATTGATTATACTATGATTCTTAGATTCGTTGTACCCAAAAGTTATGCCATATTCACCAGTTGATGAAAAACTCAATACCATTTCACCAAATATGATTTAAGCCTGGATTGAAGTGGACATTACTCATTTCACCTATATTCCATTCTCTCCTATTAACCGTTTTTTCTCAGTCGTCATTTTCCAAGGACAGTCCATATTTGGCAATTAAGTCACTAGGCGCATAAATCTCTTCCATGGATTATGCTCTTCTATAGACAAGGGTAAGAAGTATGGGTAGCAACTTTAAGGAAGCTTTGTTTTCACCAACATTTTCGCAGAATAGTTTCTTTGACCAACCAACTTTCCTTTGTAATTATTCTTCAAGCTTGCTTGTTCAGACGAGCCTGAAAAAACTCTTTATTTTTTGTTCATCTTCGGTTCTTTCTCTGGTAGACACACACTATCCCATATTGAGAGGAGCCAGTGTTTATAGATGGCTTATCGCACTCTAATGTACTTTAAAATAAATTGAAAATTTTAGCTTTAGAAAGAACATTGTGATAGTTCGAAAGTGTGTGAATCAGACTAATACATAATGATAAGTGTATTACCGAGTATCGAATGCAATAAGACATTTAAGATTAAATATGAAGGAAATGTAAATGCAATAGAAACTTAAATCAAGAGCAAGAAGTAGTAGTGTGGGAAATGTTTGCAGTTAACAAGATCAAGCAATCGAAAGCTAGCATCTGGTGAGTCAAATTAGGCTCCGAATATGGATTTGAGCTAATTGACGAATTACTTAAACATTGCTCTCGCACGATTGATTAGGTTTTGTGGTCCTTTTAAATTGTTACAAAGTGGAGTGACAATGAAGAAAATTACTAAGTGGTCTTTTCGGGTTGGCATTTAAGCATAGCACTACTCAATCGTGACTCTAAGTTAGTGAAGCTAAGTTCATTTCAGTAATCAACCAAGACAATCGCAAATGAACATGTAATTTGTACATTGAGCATTTACCCCATTATCTTTGGGTTAGACCCAATGACAAACATTTTAGCATGTAACGGAATTAGAGAGCTAAATATAAAGTATTGAAGGTTTTAACAGGAGGCAAACAAAAAATAGAAATAAAATATGTAGTTAGATCATCGAATTAATAATGGATTCTATAAATATTGATCACCATTCATATGTTCAAAATTGTTAAGCTCAATACATTAAGTGGTAAGTTGGTATTTTAAAAAATTGGAAGAGATATGACAATTAAAAACAACTCAAGAATCCGTCTTAGCTTACCAAAATTAAAAATTTCCCAAATTCACTAATTTGAAACTTTTTGAGAACAAGATTTAACCTTCACGATCACTATATTTTCAATAAGCAAAATAGAGCCACTTCCCTTAAGGCTTTCTATCCAAAACCTTAACTCTCACACAAATGAGAAATAAGATTAAGAATGAATTACCACCTCTAGAAGGTAAATATACAACAATAATCTCTCTCACAATACAAGACAACACTTGAAAGAATGAATTACAAATGAAAATAAGAATAACAAAGAGAAATAATTGGGTTTTTGTCCTTAATCTTTATAATCTTGTTTCTTGTCTTCATATGAGTATCCTTGAATCATATTTATACACTCTCTTTGATTTTTAGACGTTTGGAGTGGTTGAATGAAATTTCTAGCCAATGAGAGTATTTATTTCACACATTTAATGCAACCTGCAAGTATATGTCTCAAGAGATAGAACCCTTGTATCGAGACAGGAAGAACAAATCTTGGCAGTTGGAGCATACTATCTCGAGACACAACAAATATGTCTCGAGATAAATACATGATTGTCTCAAGACATGACTCCCTTGAGTAACCTATGGCTTCGATGTTTCCTTGTCTTGAAACAAACAGACTTTTGTCTTGAGACAGAGTTCCCTTGAAGCACACCCTTAGCTTTGATATTGGTCTGTCTCGATACAAATTTGTGTATTGAGAAATGGCCTATTGTCACAAGACTTGACTCAAATTGTCTTGAAACAATGTTCCCCTGAGCAAATTTTGTATTCGAAGTACTTGTATCTCGAGGCAAATGGTTTTTTGTCTCGAGACAATGCTAGGGAAAATTAAAATAAAGGTTTAGAAACATTTTGAAGGATTTAGGGGTATTCAAAAACTTTTCCACTCTTATTTTTTTTCTCACTTTTTTTTTCTCTACCAAGCACACTCCAATTTTATTTTCTTTCCATTATTCCACTTCCTTCTTCCATCCTTGCACTTTTCCACTCAACCAAGCATGCCTTCAAGAATAAGGTCAAATTAAACTTAAATTGAAGGTAAAAAAGGTGCACTCCTAAATAGTGATGGTTAGGAAGATTAGACAATGTAAATTTTATTAAAGTTAGCTTATCTCTTGTTGCGAGTAACAATGATTCCTAGTTTTGAAGTTTGCTCTAGATTTTGTCCAGAACTAGATCAAATAATTTAATCTTTTACTAAAGGTTGCCAAAGTTGAAGCCTAAATAGCTTCCAAGTTTTGTATTAACCTTCAACCAAAGAATGTCTAAACATTTTTTTGAAACTTTGTGGACATTTCTATTGGTTGTGAAATCTAATTTTGAGTAATTGATCATTTGTCATGAAAGTTTGCAATATGTGTGTAAAAGTGTTCTTGATTGCATTGTTTTCTGCTAGGTTGGCTTTGAAAAGGAAGAAGTTTTCGTTAGCCAAAAAGAAAAAAGATGAGTAATAAATCTACTATTTCTATTGATTTTAATACCTTGTAAATCCATTCTCTCCTGAAAGAACATTGTGGTGAAGGATAAAAAGACACAAAGACAATAGATCTCCTAATCTAATCTCTCTTTTAAGGAAGATATAATTAGAGGGGTCTCTATGAACAAGAATTTGGAAGCTCATTGAGAGATGCAATTTGTGATAAGTTTGATCACCTTATAATAAAATTCTAGTTTAGCCTATTAAAGGCTTTATTCCTATGTAGCTTAAGGGCTCCCAATATGTTGTTGCCTCTAGATTTTTTATGTAACATATGGAGAGTTTTTGCCTCTACTAATATATTATCACTTATTTTCCTTTTCCCCATAAATGTATTTTGGTAAAGAATCATAATTTGATCCAAAATCTTCTTGAGTTGATTTGCTAATACTTTAGGGATAATCTTATAAACAATATTGTATAAACTCATTGGAAAAAAATCATTTACTATTTATAAAGAATTCTTCTTTAGGGCTAATACTATAAATATCTTATTCATCTCTTTCAGCATAGCTCCTTTGACGAAATAAGAAGCATTACATCGTGATAATAAGAGGCCCTACAATATCCCAAGTGTTTTTGAGAAAAAGCAACCATCTATTATGTTTATTGATATTGAGTCAATGTATGTTTTAATATGCTAGCATCCCTTTAATTTAACAACATGTGTATGGTATTATTGGAAGTTCATTGAGCACTACTAAACTTTGAGGACATCTTAGCACGCGAATTGTGTTTCATGTGTAGGTCGTTGTATTTCGATATGACAAATTAAACTCTTTTTGCACTTGAATAGCTTGTTTTCTAACAATTAATTGACTCTCTTATTATTTTTCAATAATTTCGATAAAATTTATTTTAATTTACAAATTTGAGTTTGTTTTACGTTTTTCTGAATAAATTGTCAATTACATGTCTTGATAAAGTTAATGGTGGCTTAAGATGTTTCAAGGGCTTGGTAAAGGAGAATGAAGATGCAAATGAGTAAGAAGTAGCAACATTGCAACCTTAGGAGATTGATGTTGGAACTTGGAGTGTTTTGACCCCAAGGTGGTGACATTACTTATAGATGTCGCAATATTGCTTGCTTCTCATCAGCTAAGGAGCTTGCCGTCGAAGTTGTAACATTCAACCTTCGATGTTGCAACATTGAATCATTTGAAGTCAAAGTCACGACATTGATACTATGAATGTCACGACATCAGCCATAGACCTGGAGTGAAAGAATCGAGCCAAGTCAAGCAAATTCATGACATCCACCTATCAATGTCGTGACCTTGAATCCTTTTTGGTGAGGATGTTGCAACCTTGGGTTAATGGAGTCCAATTCCAAAAGGGCAACATGAAGAATTTATGGGTCAAACTTGCTATATTTAAGTTTAATATTAGAGACATATTTGTAATTGAAGAAAGATTATTATGCCTATAAATATCACCTAAACTCAACTATTTGTGGGTGAGTAATTAGGTTAGACTAGAGATTGGACTGAATATATTTTTATTTTACTTTTTATATTTTTAGATAAGGTTTTTATTTTTCCTTTCTATTCTTTTAGAATAAAATTTATTTTTATTGTTTAATTTCTTCTCTTTTATTAAAGACTTTGTAAATGGAGATGGATTAAACTTATATGCTTCATGGGATTCACATCATTGAATGAGCATTTTCTTAACTTTTACTTTTATTTTTTATGCTTACCATGTTTTTGATAAAATGTTTGTGTGAGATTTGAGTTTCATCATGTGTTAATTTTATTTGATGAGACTATTAATTGATGCTAATATCTATGCTTGGTTGATTGTATGTTTAGTTATATCGAGATGTCTAATATGCAAGGTTTGACGCTTCTAGTGGAATATTTTGATAAACGAGATTGAGAGGAGAATTTATCATTATATAGTTAGATATATTTGTGCCAAATAGTGAGACCGAGAGGAGAAGTACGTGCCTAGGTGAGACTGAGAGGAGAACTTAGGTGATAAATCCTAATCTAGGGTGAGACTGAAAAGGGATTTTTAGTTGAGAGTGACAACAATACAATCGGGATTGATTTCCTAGTGTAGTTAAGGATTAGTGAGTTAATCAATCGTCATTTCAACCATTCACATAGTTTTTAGTAAAAAGAAAAAAAAAGTTAGTCTAATGTGTTTAGTTATTAATTTAGAATTAGTTTTAATACAATTTTCTTATTTGGTTTGCACTAATAATTTCTAAGTTTATTAGATTAATAGTTGCTTATTTAGTAAATTGACTTGATAAACAAATTTACCAATTTGACAATCCTTTGGGTACGATGTTCGTAATACTTTCGTATTACATTATAATTAAAAAACTATATAATTTGATCTGTACACTTGTAGTAAAACCACACTTTATTTTCATATCTATTATTTTTCCTATTTTGATGTTCGCATGCCGACGGTTTATAGGTAATACTGATGGTAGTATTATCTCATATGGGTCTCAATAGATCTCCTATTTTCAAATAGACCTTTACTCTCTCCTTTTTTATAGCTTAGCATGTACTTAGGACCATTTATCATTTCTTAGTGGTTCTTTTTGTTATAAATTCTATTGATGTTACTTATGCTTATTGGTACATTTTGATAAACTCATTTGGTTACTTATAATTCCCTTTAATTGGATTTTTGTTGAGAATTTTCTATATGCAAGTAGCACGGAGGTACTTTCATTTTACTGAGATTTCCAAATTTTGGTTTAGTTGTTATTTGAACTCAAACATGCATGTTTTAATTTAGTTTTGGTATATCTAATGTGTTGCTATATTGGGTATATGTCTAGTGTGTTTGGAGACCTTTTGAAACATGTTTGTATGACTTAAAAGTCTTTTTTTTTTTTTTTTTTGCAATTCTAGGCATGAGTCTTGAGACATGATGAATGTTCTAAACATACGTCTCGAGAGATGATAAGCAAGTCTTGAGACATGGTGGGCAAAGTCTCGAGACATGACATCTGAGTCTCAAGACATTCGAAGTTAGAAGTTAAATTAGTTTCAGGAGGAGGCAAGTCTCTAGAAATGGCCTCTTTGTCTCGAGACATGGGGCTAATTTTGTTGTTTGGGCTTCCAAATGATGTTCGAAGGCTCGTTTGAACTCGATTTCTATCATATATGATTTATGGATGCATTAAAAGTTTATTTGCATGATTAAAACCTGAGTTTTAAATGCATTTTGATTTTATGATTGATCGATCAGGTCACCGAGGTGACCAATGCGACACTATTTGTCAGATCAAGTTTTTGGATTAGGTAAAAGGTGTTATAGTATAGCACCATGCCGTTTGTTATTGTTTCTCCATATATCCCACTCTAGTTGGAGTAGGAAATTTCACTTCCAAGAAAAATGTAGCAAGTATGAGCTTCCCTTTCCTCATCAAAAGTGACAAAAAATTAGCATTACATGCTAAAGGTTGATTTCCTCATGATAGAGGTATGTTATTCATCACTAATTTTACTTGGGAGAACAACTGACCCATTGCACTCAATAGGCTGGTTGTCGAAACAAAAAATAGGGCTCGCCTTTTTCATATTATAAAATGTCCATTTGCTTGAAAGCTTTTTAATTCAAAACTTACATAGCATTTCCACTATCAAGCATAATTTTCTGAACTTTAAATTTTGAAATAATTGTCGTGAGCAATAATAGATCATTTCCATTATCATCTAATACTAGATCCATGGCTTTTTCATCAAAATCTGATTTCTAATTTTCTTCTTTGTGATACTTTTTTGGCAATAAGCTTATTCACGTAACCTTTTGTGGTGAGCCTTTCATTCAAATTTAAATGTGGTCATTTATTTGTACTTCCCCCAATAATAAGTTTTTTCCCTTCTATTTTTTGTTGTTCTCTTATTGCAGATTTCCTGCAAATGTTTGCTCTTGTTAACAAGCTAAATGACTAATTAATTGCTTTATTTGTCCACACTTAATAGCTCTTTCTATTTCATCTTTCAAATATAAACAATCCTTTTTGCTTTTAAATATAAGTTTTCAAGAAAGGCATTGCAATTGAAAGCATTAAATGAGCCCAAAGTTCCCATTTAATTATTGAATTGAACCAAATGGTCCCTAGGATCTTTTAAACCATCTTATGTTTCTTTTGGTAACTTAAGGGCTAAGGGAACTTGCTCCCTGATTTTATCAACGGCTAATGGGTCATTTGCATATGAGGTTCATTCAACTTTCTCAAGCCTTGTTATTATTAGAGGTTATAATTATTTCCTTAAAGCCTTCAGTGATCTTCCAATATGACGTTGGCTTGTTCAGGCTAAAATGTTTAGGTTTGATATTCTTCATAGTTTTATCTACATGATTTAGGATGAGGTAGACAATGTTGGAAATAGAATATTGTAACTCTCTTGTTATGTATTTATGATCACCAACCGTAAAAATCAGATAAGGGCCGGGTCGCCTACCCACGACTTGGCTGGGCCCTACCAATTGGATGCTTACAAGCCTAAAATTGGAGGTCAACAAGGGAAGCTTGCGGTCTCAGTTTGCACATGCCAAAGGGTGCTCGCATAGGGAGTTTGCGGTCCCAGTTCGCATATGTCAAGGAGGGTTCGCAAGGGGCTCAACCAGGGGAGTTCGCGGTCCTAGTTCATATATACCCAATGGGTTCGCATGTGGGGAGCCACGAAGTCTAGCAGGAAGATTAGAATAGTACACGTGTCCAATATGCATAGAGCCTACTAAGAACATAAATTCCATGAACAGTAACTATGTATATAAATATTCGATTGTCCGCTTTAATGAGACACAACGAAAAATTACTTAACAATTGGTGCAGTGAATGTAGACAAATTTCTTTCAGTTTGAGAAATTTTTTTGCAAAAATTACAATCGCTCACCCAAAAGACAATTTCCCCTTCAATCTTTCATCTGGACAAGCTGGAGCCTTTGGGTTCTGGCAGTCAACCTAACGATGCAGACTTGTTTGCTGTTGGTTCACTGATCAATCGAAGAACTTCGGCAGTGCAGCTTATCAGGGAGTTTATAGTCCATTGGACTTAAACATATCCTTTAGTCACGGGCTACCACTTTCGTCTGTCCAAGAAGTATCGTCATAGTAATTTATTGTTCTTTAGAAGTAGATGAAGTTAATGAGAGAACAAATAGTTGCACAAGATGCGCGGTTCGAGCAGTAGCAAACTTTCCAGCCGGAGTTACTAAAGCAAAATGAGGAGTTAAGAAGGAAGGTACAATTTGACAATTTTGATTTCCATGATAATGTAAATATGTAGGACGAAGGTCCAGACATGCATGCAAGAGAATGGCAGAACGAGATGGATGAGTTGCGATGAGATGTGAGGGCGTTGTACCCCGAGTCTCAAGACATGGATTGACTTTTTTGTTCTAACAACCCATTGTTCCCAGAGATAGCAGCAGTGAACTTGCCGTGTGATTTTAAGGTCCCAAAAGACATGTTCAAAGGGATGAGAGACCCAAGAGCCCCCCTGATGTAGTAAAATGATTATATGAACGTGCTAGGAGAATCGGATTCTGCAAAATGTAAAGCTTTTTCCACAACACTTAAAGGAAGTGTGAAGGATTGGTACTTGCCCCTTCCTCAGGGTTCAGTCTGAAGTTTCCACCAGTTGAGCTAGATGTTCCTAGGAAGATTCAGGGCTCACAAGATGAGTATGAGCATGCCTATAGGGTTGATGTCCATAAAATAGAGAGAAGGCGAGTCTCTTCAAGACTACATGAAGCGGTTACATGCGACGACTTTAAATATAAAGAACCTAGAAGATTAATGGGCTATCAATGCTTTCATCATGGGAGTACATAATGAACATGTGCAGTACTCTTTTACTAATAACAGGCCTCAGAGTTTGGCAGATTTGTACGAGTGAGCCCACAAGTTTGCAAAGGTGGAAGAGATTAAAAAGACATCGCGTGGCACCTTTCAAAGGGAAGACAGATAGTTTAGGAATTGAGAGAGAGATCGGAATAGGCAGGGACCTCTAACTAGTCGTTGTGAATACAGGGTGATAGGCAGTAGATAGCACAAACATAAGGTGATTTTCCCAGGGCTCCTTCGAGGCCTTGATGAAAATGCTGGTGGAGCTTAGGCTAATCAGAAGGAGTTGAGTTTTGACAGGGGAGACTTCTTCGAGCCTTTCAATGACTCAGCAGCACATATTTTCCTTTTTGTAGTTTCTAGCACAGAAGCTTTTAGGTTCTCAATCGTATTATGCAATTCCCTCATGCTCAAACGCCTGTGACCCAGGAGTAGCTCACTGTCATATTCAACAGGTTGCTCCTCAGCAAGAGCCAAAGAAAGGGGAGGAATACAGAGAGGAGTAAGAGGATAAGAGCTACCGCTAGCAACAATTGGAGAGCTCTCCCGAGCCACAGACAGTGAGCTCACCGAGGGAGAAACAGGAGTAGTGACTATTATAACATAGGGCCTAGCATGATCTACCCTCTTTTTGTGACGATGCTCTAGCCTTCCACTATTTTCCTTCTCTTTGCTGCTGATAACCACGTTAATAGCCCCAACATCGGTTCTGCGCTTCTTGCGTATATCCCTTAAAGAAGCTCGCAGGTCCATAACTTTGTTAATTTCTCATGATAGACTGGTAGTTTCCTCTGAGTCACTTCTTAAATTGTGAGTTGTGCCTGTACCACTAAAATTCCAGTATCAGTAGGAGTAATTATCAAATTAATATTTGCATTACTTTCTTTTCGCGATAAGAACACTAAAATCTAGGGACAATATCTCATCCTAAATTAACTATAAAAGAAGTTCCTGGGTTCCTCTAAACCCAAATCATATTTGGCAACATGGGGCCATGTCCGTTTTTCAGGGTTCGCTTCTAATGCGGCAACAACTTCCTTGCTGTCACATCGCCTATGCCTATTGGGGCTAAGGCTCTTCAAATAGTATCGAAACACGTTTATCACGATCATAACATCTTCCATAACTAAGGGACTGCCAATGCGAAGCCTTCCGAGCTGGGACGAACAATTATTTGTCCTAATGGTTCGTTTAAATGAACACATGTCCCTACTTGGTGCAGACCACTCCATGGGAAAACCAAATTCGTCGGTGAGCCTTCATCTTACCCTAATATGTTTTCCCCAATTTAGTCATAGATTAGTATACTGATTGGCCATTATAATCTCAGCTTTATCGCGATTAGAAAAATAAAAAAAGCCTAACGAATTTCCTTGATTTTGGGCTTTTAACAGGTATAAGCTTTGAAAAACTATGATTTGTGGCACTTCTTTACGTTGGCAGCAATCGATGAAGTAAGCCACCACGATCCACTAGAAAAATCCCCAAAGTTGATTGGAAGAGATTTAGTATTCTTGAAGGAGATGACAGAAGAACGAATGTAGGGGCAAATGAAATCCAGCTTCTAGAGCATGGAGAGGGAGCAAGAAGATTTCGTCACTAGTATCGCTAAGCATGTGTGGCCTCTCAGGAATGAAGAAGTCATAAGCATAGTGGGGGTTTGAATCCCCTGCACACCTAAAGCTCGACTCATCTCTTCTTCTTTTGACGATTCAAATAACCGAAGAGTACCAACGGTCAAATGCAGATAGGTGCGATCCACCTGTACACGTGGAAAAGTTAACATCATGCTCTACTGTCACGGGTCAGAGTTCAAAGCCCATGACCATCGCACCAAATGCATCCGGTGGAGGTCTATTGTTTAGATGGGGACCATTTGGCCCACGAGAACTGGCCCGATTGAAGGAACTGTTAGAGAAGCCTGTCAGATTGAAGCCTGATTGGCCCGATAGCGAAGATGTGACAACTTAGGTTGATTTGGTAACTAATCTTAGAAGATAGAGGGAATCATATCTTGTAAAGATTAGATAGGATTTGATATGACATATCTTGTAAATCCCTTAAATCATGGGATATGGTTAATCTTATCTATCGATGTAAATATATCTTGACCGTCGATTTTGGGGGAGCTCAAATATAAATAAAGAGCCTCCCCCTCATTTGTACTCACTCCATTACATTGTTTCATTATTCTTTGTGAATAAGAGAATAGAGAGCATTTACTCAAACACTTTTTGTGCGTCCCTTTCTGTTGTTCTTTTGGTTGATTCTTTTAGCATAAATTGCTTCCGCTTTACAATTGGTGCCTTGGAGGAGTTCTTATTGAATCCTCACTTGAGTAAAGGCTGACTTAGGCGAGTTTGGATGAGTGAATAGCCTAAGGCCGCACGAATTGTGAGACGAAAGGTCTTGCCCCGTGACACTAGTGGTCGCTGCGTATTCAGCAAGCTGTATAAATGCGAAGTGATGGCTCTAAGGAGCACCACTTTATAACCCTCTTTAGATCCAATAGGGGGGACTAGATTGTTATGTATTTATGATCACCAACCCGAAAACCAGATAAGGTCCGGGTCACCTACCTACGACCTGGTTGGTCCCTACCAGTTGGATGCGTACAAGCCTTATAGTGGGAGGTTAGCAAAGGGAGCTTGTGGTCTCAGTTTGCACATGCTAAGGGGTGCTCGCATAGGGAGTTCACGGTCTTAGTTCACATATGTCAATGAGGGGTTCGCAAAGGGCTCAACAAGAGGAGTTCGCGATCTTAGTTCGCATATACCCAAGGAGTTCGCATGTAGGGGAGCCATGAAGTCCAGCAGGCAGACCAGAACAATACATGTGTCCAGCGTGCATAGAGCCTACTAAGAACGTCAATTTCATGAATAGTAACAATGTATATAAATATTCAATTGTCCCCTTCAATGAGACACAACGGAAAATTACTCAACAGCTCTAAAAATTTTAGTATCAAATTTATTGTCGATCCGAGATAAGTTTGGTGAATTTTTTTTTGAATAATTTATATTATATTATTCATATAATATTGATAAAATAAATTACTTCATAAATTTCAAACGAAAGGATAAAATTTATATTTTTAGTATTCTTTATGCGTTAAGGACTTATTGAAAATTTTAGCTTGATTTCGTGACTAAATTAAATGTAGATTTTGTTTTAAGGATTAAATTGAATTTTATATAATTGATGGGAGACTAATCTTGTAATTAATCTTTTTTTTTTTCATTTTAGGATTTTTTTTATCCATCTCATTATAGGTTCTGATCATATATGTTCTTTTTGACACAATGCCTAGAACTATTCAATATGAAATTTAAATTGTGTTGTATTGATAAATTTTACTTGTTTTAATTCTGTAACTAACATTGTACCGGAACCCTCAACTAAAAAGGAAAAAGATAAATTTTACTTGGAATTTCTGGTTTGTATTTCTATAATCCGAATTTAGTTGTTATTTGTTATAATTCAATTTAATGTATATGGTAAGTGTTGAGGTGAGAATTATTGTGTTTTGCAATTAAAATGGATTGATTTAATATATGATGAATTTATTAAATTTATATTGATTGAATTGGTATATATATATCGAATATATATTGATTATTTGAATTGAATTGAATATTGGTTGTATTTGAAAAGTGAATTGAAACCCTATTAACTGTATCGGGCTGAGTCGGATATAGATAGCATGCCATAGGATTGGAATTGACTTCGAGTCGATGAGACACTGGGTGTCAAAATTATTACTTCGGATTAATTCGATGAGGCATTAGGTGCTAATTTACTTTGGTTTAGCCGATGAGGCACTAGGTGTCAATTTAATACTTCGAATTATCTGATGAGGCATTGGGTGCCAATCTGGTGTGTTTTGGTTAGACCCGTGTTGTAACACCCCTTACCGAGACCGTTGCCGGAGTCGAGTACGAGGCATTACTAGACTTAACTTACTAGTTCTGGGCATAAAAATTTAAACTGTCCGTCTGCGTCATGTTCACTAAATTGACTATAACTCGAGTTACGAAGCTCGAAATTAAGATCTGTAAATTGTATATGAAACTAGACTCATATATCTTCTTACCATAATTTTTCCAGAATTTTTGGTGTGGCCAATTAGTACAGTTTATTAGTTAAAGTCTCCCCTGTTACATTGTTTGACAGTTCTGACCTCTCTTCACTAAAAATCAATTATCTCATAATATACAACTCTTTTTCCTACACTGTTTCTTTCATATAAAAATAGACTCAATAAGCTTTAATTATATATCTCATGCACAACCTAATTCCATGTATACTAGTTTTGGTGATTTTTCAAAATCACGTCACTGCTGCTGTACAAACTATTCCCCTGCATATACTTACATAATTTCTTTCTAATAATTACCAACTAGGCATTACATAATATCCAAAACATACTCTTCATTAGCCATTTTAATAGCTAATCATTACCATACATTTACAAGCCAATCTTAAGCCATATCATAAGGTTATACACACAAGATAGTTAAGTCCCTATACATGCCATAACTTAAAACGTTCGAGTCACAAAATACCGATATAATCCTTTGATAGTGTGTAACGATCTCCGACGTCCATAAAAAAAATAAAGAATGGGTATAAGCATAAAGCTTAGTAAGTTTACATGTAAATAGATAACAACATTCTTAATGAATTATCTTATGTTTTTCTTATCAAGATCACTTAAGCTTTTAACTCAATATACTTAAAACTTGTATACTTGCCTTACCTTTTAACATAAATTTATCTTACCTTACCTTTTTAGCTTGGACTTGCCTTACCTTTACTTTGGTATATTCTTTGAATTTTCCCGTTGAACCACTTGGAATACTAAGGATACGCGGGTACCTTTCCTTATGAAACTTAACCATTGCCATGTCTTGACATGGTCTTACGTGGTATCCTTGCCTTATGAACTCACCAATGCCATGCCTTGGCATGGTCTTACATGGGACCTTTGCCTTATAGTAACATATCAATGCCATGTCTTGACATGGTCTTACATGATTTCCTTAAACCCTAATGTCATGACATTTGTATCCTACACATTCCAAAGGTTCAACCTAACTTTCTCGAGATTGCTTCTCCGTCAATTCATAATTGAGTCTTTAAATAATAAATTTACAGAATAAATATGTAAATGCTGAAATTTAACAACATTAAATGTAAAGTAATAGAATATTGCATTTATTTATCATAAACTTACCTCGAAACAAAATACGATCAACTATATCGTTTTAATCCTCTATCTTTTTCTTTCCTCGGTCTAACTCGATTTCGTTCTTCTTGATCTATAATAGCAAATTTAGCTTATTTAATACTCACATTCAACAAAACAGTCCTTAATTCTTAACTTTAGCAAAATTACAATTTTGTCCCTAAACTTTTACATATTTACACATTTACCCCAAAGCTCGGAAATTAAACTTTATCCCTTATTCTTATGTTTTATGGCATGCTAATCTTTTTTCCCTTCTATGGCAACATCAAATTCTCACTCTAACTTGTACTTATGAACATTAGGTATTTTTACCGATTAAGCCGTTTTACTCGTTTTCACTTAAAATCACTAAGCAAAAGTTGTTTAACATAATTTCAGACTTCATATTCTATCATAAAACATCAAAATAAACACATTTCACCTATGGGTATTTTTCCAAATATGAACCCTAGCATGAATTATTAATAGAATAAGCTAAATCAAGTTACTAGGACTCCAAAAACGTAAAGAACATTAAAAACGGGGCTTGGATGCACTTACTATGAGATTGAGAAGTTGAATAAACCCTAGCTATGGTGTTTCCTTGAAAAATTCGGCCTACTTGAAGAAGATGAGCAAAAATTGGCTTTTAATTTTGTTTTTAACTCATTTTAATCACGAAATGACCAAAATGCCCTTAACTTAAAAATATTCTATTTCACCTATTTGATGTCCATTATTTTTTTCCATCAAGTTAACCAATGGTCTAGTTGCCTTTTAAGGACCTCCAATTTAAAATTTCATAGCAATTAGATACCTCTAGCTTCTAGAACTCAAGTTTTGCACTTTTTACAATTTAGTCCTTTTGACTAAATTGAGTGCTCAAACACCAAAATTTTCAAACGAAATTTTTACGAAATCATTTCATAAAATTGTAGATCATAAAAATATAAGAATATTAATTTTTTTTATCGGATTTGTGGTCCCGAAACCACTATTCCGACGAGGCTCAAAATCGGGCTGTTACACGTGTATCCGTCCGAGTCCAAGTCATGTTAATAGGGGTAATTAAATAAAATGACACTATGATCGATGTTGGATGATATTATATGTGAAATGAAAATGAGACTGTGAATTGAAATATGGATTGAGACACATGAATTGTGTATTAATAAATTGGACATGGAATGAACATTATTGTTGTTTAAGTGAAATGTGTATCATATTGTGAGAAGCTATTTTATGGAAAATAATGAGAATTGAGTATAGTATGAATGATATAATTATGAATTGAATATTGAATGGTCAATGCTATTGTATAAATAAATGTGAATTTTAAATATTCAATTGTGCTTAATATTTAATTGTGCCTATTATATTATTTTGTCTTTAAATATTCGGATTATAGAAATACTACTGAGTTTTTACTTAGCGTACGGTTTGTTTTCCGTGCACAGGTTAGGTACTTAAACTTTTGATTGCCGGTGCAACATCCAACAACGATCCCGAACTCAAATGTGGTGATATTTATCCTTTGTGCCGGCATATACCTAGGGTGTCTAAATATAAGTTATTTTGTGGTTTGATTGTAAATGAGGTTATAAGTTTAATTTTGGTTGGTTTTATACATATAAATATATGTTTGTTTTTGAAGCCATATTATGGTATGGTAAATTGAACTAAATCTAGATAGGTGCATGTGAATTTAATTCTATATTTAAGTGCTCATGAACTAGGCAAAATTGATTTGGATTTGATATGTTTATAATTTGAATTAAAATGATGCTTTGATGACTTGTTTTGATGATATGAAATGTTTGAATTTTCTGTCTGTTTGATCTGTAAACTCTCCGGTAATGCTTCGTAACCCGATTCCGACGAGAGATACGGGTTGGGGTGTTACATTCTAAGTTTGACTATATTAAATTAAATTACGTTTAAGATTTAAGATAAAAAATAATTATTTTGATTTCGATTTATTAGATTAGTAATACAACGCGTACTTTAGGATAATTAGTTGGATATTTTAGATTTAAGCAATAACCTATTTTATTAATTAAGTTTATTTAGAATATCTTAGGATTAATCTTTGTTTGGTTAGAAATTCGTAAGAGATTAAGTTAGACTAATCGTCATGAATGAATTCATATATTGAAGCGACAGAGTTAGGTAAATTATCTAAAGCGAAGGCCGTCGAACATTGCTTGTTTCTAAGCATTGAACACTTAAAATTATATTTTTGTTATATCTGAATCTCAATTACCTTATATATTTCTTTGAATTATTATTTAATTAATTGAAATTAAATAATAGAAATATGAAGTAGAAATTAAACTAATTAGTCATCGCAATTTCATTAAACATGGACAATTAAATATATTTTCTCATAAATTCTAATATGATAAAAGTTGCATTAACTTTAATTTGGGTTGAGAAAATAATTGAGTTGAGTAAATTAATTAAAATAATTAACTAATATTTTGATAAATAGAAAAATGACTATTGGGTTACTTAAATTATACGTGGATAATACATATAATTATATCTAATACAAGGTAAAAGCCTAACAAGTTCTTTTTTTTTTTTGATCAAAAAAGCCTAACAAGTCCATCTACATAAGAGGGGTGGCAAACCCTAGTCCCAAAATGGTGGTGTCGACGCCCCTAGTGTTTTTTAAGTAGAAAACTATAATTTTTTAATTAAAATATTATTATTTAATTACCCCTTGTTCAAATAAAATATGGGATGAGCCAACGACACACTAGTAATTCATATTTGAGCACCGCTACTTTGTTAGAAAATTAGTGGAAATTTATTTCTAGAATAAATTCTACTTTCTTAAAAACTCAAAGTCTTTAGTTTTCCATATAGAATTAATTTCCCACTAAAAATTCTTTGATATTTTCATTCTGTGTGATCGGTTGATGAAGTTCAAGCCCACGCACTAAGCAAGCCAAGGTTCGAGGATAACAGAGAAGATCGTTTGGTAGAAAGCCAAGAAATGGCATAGATCGCCTCACTCAAAGCACAAGTACTAATTCAGTTTACGATTTATTGCTATAAATAACACAAAACTCCCTTTTAAGAAAAATTTAAACTCCCGCTATGCAACAAATATTATTTTCTTAATTGATTTTTCTAACATCTGGATGGTTGACTCGATTGCATCCTTAAGGTGGACACAATCCTCTATATGACGGCCTGAAACCCCATGGAATTGGCAGTACAAGTCAGAATTTCTTTGGTGTTGGCTCGAAAGCATTGGCGGAGGGGCCTTTAATAGCCCATGGTGTTCAACTTAGCTTAGAATGTAGGCTAGAGAAGATGTGAGCTCGTGGTAGGTTTTGAATCGATTAAAAGGGGCTCTGGTCCTTGAGCCTTGTTTGTTCTTATAATCTCGAATAGGTCCTAAGTGATGTGAGGAACTAATGGAAGAGACCATTCGTTGCCCCTTGGTGCGAGGCATGATGGTGAATGTTCAACAACCGCCTCCTTGGGCTTGGGTTTGATGTTGGCTTGCATAATCCCGTAGGGGAGATAAGTTGTGCAGGGGGTCTGACATTACCTTGTTGAATTTCATCACTTTTAGCAAATCTTTAGGCTATCTCATACAAGGTGAAGACTCTATCTAGATATTTGCTCATAAGTTTATACTTCAAAAACTAGTCGTTGGTGCCTACGATGAAAGCTTGGATGGCCGATTTATATGATACTCCCTTTGTGGTCATAATGGCAACATTAAACCTTTGAACAAAATCACAAAGGGTTTCACGCTCCTTTTACAGATAAATATGAAATAGGTTAAAGATTGTTGTAAAGTTTTATTCATCAAGAACCAACTCTTGAATAGGTTGGCCAGTTGATTAAAGGTATGAATGGAACCCTTCGGCAACAATAAGTACCAAGCTTGGGTTATATGGGTTAGAGTCACGGAAAATGCCCTACACTTGAATTCATCCGAGGAACCCAAAATATTCATGTTATTGTTGTAATGAGCCATGTGATCCATAGGATCTCCCAGACCTCTATACGATACGTTAGGGAATTTGAATGATGACAAGAGGTTGTGTGCCAAGAATTTTGTGGCTGGTGACTCGTTGGCATAGCTCCAAGAAGCTTTATTAGGTTTACCACTTTGAAAACCTTGCAATAGTCCTCTCCTTAGTGCTTGCATTTTCTGTCATTAAAGCGTCTTAGTCACGATGTCCTTTATCTTGGGAGTTAGCTAGGTGGGGGTTGTCTTGAGGTTGATGGTTAGGGTCGTTTGTGTTGGAAAATTCTAGTTAAGAAAATGATTTACAGTTATAGTAGAAGTTTAAAAAATTTAAAAACCGAGCCGGTTTGTGATATTTATAGTAATAAACTTTTACCAAAAATTGTTGGAAAAATATCAGGTTTAAAAACAGTTTTCTGTCACAGTGGAAAATTAAAATTTTGAAAAATAAGTCGATTTGTGATATTTATAGAAATAAAGTTTTCCTAAAATGTACCTATGCTTTATGCGATATAGATCCTAGACGTTCTCGGCTTTCAACCAAACGACCTTCACCACTATCTTTGTACCACGAATCTTTTCGAGTGTGAGCTCAAATAATCATGAATCAAAAACAAAACTAGAAACGATTTCTTACTTTCAGTAGGACAATAATTCTCTCTCAATCGAAACCAGTAGAATTTATACTTAGAAAATAAATTCTCACTATCTTCAGGTAGTTAAATAATATCTCAAAGTTGTGTATTTTTAGCCCTATCAGTGCCATCTATTTATAGGGAGAGATAGAAAAATCTTGGTTGAATTAGTTGAAGAAAAATAGTACTTATTTGATAGAAAAACTAGTCTTCTAGTTTAACTAGAACAGAGGGGCAACACACTCTATTTAAATATACCAGGGTTGATGTAACATCCTGAAATTTGGGATTTCATGTTTTGCATTATATCATGCGATAGGTTAGTTAAGAATGCTAATTGTGTATATTTAGGGGTCCTAAGAAGGCTTTGGGTTGAGTTGGGCCTTAGTAAAATTTTTGTGTTTAAGCACTTAAGGGGAGAAGGCAAGTGGCATCAAGGCTTAAGGAAATAAGTGTGTATTTTGCTAGCACAAGAGGAGCTAGTAGCAGAGTAGTGTGGCGTCACATGAAGGGGTTTAAAGGGTAGAGTTCGAATCCCACCTTTTGCAAAATTTTTGGATTATTTTTGTGCTTCTTTCCAAAGTGTCAGCCATGGCTATAAATAAGGAAAGGAAGACTTTCTAATGATGGTAAGAAGACTAAGGAATATGGTAAGGAGGAAAACAAGGGAAAAATAAGGAAAGAAATAAAGAAAAGGGATAACGGAAGGGAACATGTTGGTCGATTTTGTGGAAGGCGTTTTGGAAAGAACTTTTGGCCAACCTTGATCTATTTGGTAAAGAGATGCACGATTTTGGGAGGGGGACTTGGGAGCCGAATTTCCTATAGTCATTTTACAAGTTTTGGTGTGTGAGAGGCTTATTTTCTTTTTAGCATTTTTGGTGTTTTCTTTTTCCAATTCTCTTTGGTGTTTTCTTTTTCCAATTCTTTCCCTTTGCTTGCTGAAATTCTAAAGCCAAAATTCTTCATTTTTTCCCCTTCGTTGCCGAAACACTCACCTCATTTTGCTCATTTTCCCTTTGTTAGCCGAAACTATCTAGCACTCTTTCTCCATCTCTTCTTTTCTTTTTCACCATTTCTTTAACCTCTCTTTTCTTCTTTTTAGTTGACAACTTTGATTGGCCGAATCTTCTTTGCCCTTTTCTCTTCATTGGCCGAATCTTTAACATCTCCTCTCCTCTCCATTCTTGCGTGTTGGACATTTCTTTCTTGGTTGAATCGGTAAGTGGTTTCTTTCTTCTCTTTTCACTTTCTTTTCTCCCTAGCCGAATGTGTGTCCATCACTATTCGGTTGTTCTACCTTGTTTCTAAATCGAAATGGTGTTTCCTCCTACTCCCTCATATCTTAATCATTTTGTTTTTGTAGTATAATAGTGGGAAAGTCGAATCTCATACCTTTGATTCATCCGTAGCCATAAGCTCAATCAGTGGAAGTTGGATCTATTATTGTCAAGGTAAGGGATTTCTTCAAGGTTCATCTCGATATCTCTCAATACTTGGTTATTCCTCTAAAACGGGTCGATGATTATGTCTAAATGTTTATTCTAGGGACTAATCGCTTGTTCTTCTTCATTCCTTGATCCTTCGAAAGTAGTGGTAAGTTGAATCCTATCCCTAAACAACTACTTTCACTCATCATAGTATTTTCTAATCGAGACTTTTTCCAATGGAGGCAAGTGGTAGCGATTTTAAAGGAAAAGCGATTGGAGGAAAAAAAGGGAGTGGATTTGCAATTCCTACTCCTAAGTTCAAACGTAAGGCGGTATCGGCAGTTCGGGACTTCCCACCGAGTTGTGGACCATCATCCGGTGAGAATAGACAAATCGTGGTCGTTCACGATACTAAGGGTAATCATTTCATTAGATTGTCTGATTTAGATTTGGATTAATAAAATCTCGTTTGTTGGTTAATCGAGTGTAATGGTGATTTAGGTGCCGACGATCAAGAAGGTTTAGTCCTTATCGTAATCAGGTGTGTAATCTCACACCAAAATCTCGTAGATTCGTGTTCACTATTATGTTGGAAGAATAGTTCGTCGTTGTTTTACAAGTCTAATAACCATAATATGGCATGAATCGAGTAATTGGCTTAAACATCATTATTTCTAAAATCTGTTAAAATTGTATAAATTTATTGATTTACAAAAATGCCCCTATGAGCCGATTTACGAAAATGCCCCTATGGGCCGATTTGCTAGAATACCTTAGTGGGCCGAATTACAAAGTTCTATAATGGGCCGATTTACCGTAATAAATTACTAGATTAATGGTTGATTATATATGTGGATATTTTATTATGTATGTTGCATTTTACATATTGCATGGGATGGGAAAATTGTATGGAGAGCAGTGTAGCCTGGTGGCATAGCCACAAATTATTGATTATTGTGCTTAATTATAATTTCGGTGGCTTGACCACAAAAATACTATATGATAGCAGCTCGACTGCAAATTGGTGTGAGCGGCGGGGTGGGTTGACTTGATCCCCACAGGTGTGATTGGCTGGTCGAGTTGTGATGGATGGATGGGTTGGGTTGCATACATTTACTTCATTTAAATATTGTTGTAA
Source organism: Gossypium bickii (assembly GCA_025503065.1). Classification (NCBI taxonomy): domain Eukaryota; kingdom Viridiplantae; phylum Streptophyta; class Magnoliopsida; order Malvales; family Malvaceae; genus Gossypium; species Gossypium bickii. The sequence goes on from CP106715.1 coordinate 24,027,097, forward strand.
TTGGGCTTCGGTCCAAGATAATGCTATACGGGTTCAGGCCCAGTGGATGACGGTAAGAGGATTACGCACTGAGTTCTTGTAACTCACCCCGTTTTCTTAATCCTTATAGGTAATGCTCAGTGATAAGGACTTGGGCCATGGATGACTCGGTGGAGGCCATACTTCAGAAATAGTGTTTTTAAATTTTAAATTTCTTTTTCCGTTTATTTTATTACTTTTACTATTTTGGGTTTTAAAGTTGTAATAAGGCCTCTAAGATATGTTTATTTTGCTTTATGTTTAAACGTACTTAGTATTTTTCTTGAACTATTTTAAATGGGGATTTTCTAAAATCATAAATAAAGTTTTTCTAAAATTGATTAACAAATGGATTTCATAACGAACTTTTACAAATAATTTAACTCGAAATTTTACTTTTGAATTATCAACAATCTTTTCAAAAGTCATGGTTTTAAAAGATCACTAGTTCCATTATCGATTCTTCAATCAACCTTTCAAGAATAGTAGTATTTTTATCAAATATTTCTAATCAAATTTGTTTTCTTAAACTATAACTTAATAACAACATCTTTAGTAAGAATCACAAGTTCTTTATTCATTTTCTTTATGTGACATGCCAGATCCGGTCATACCGCATGAGCTAGGTTTGGGGTGTTACATTTTATGGTATCAGAGCCCGGTTGTAAAACTCGGCTGTGGTTTGGGTTCAAAAGCGTTTTCCAAAGCTGTTTGAATTTTAAAATACTTGTTTTAAAAGAAGTATGGCACCACAGGCATCTGGCACCAAGTCAGTAAGTATTTGTTTTCATTTTATGATTATGGTGTTATGACTATGGTAAGAAAACATCACAAAATAGAAATACTCTAGAACTTTTAGCTTTAGGAGCTGAAACTATAGAGATTGAGACTTTAGGATACGTTTTACGAAAACAACGTTACTTCCTATACTCCATAAAATATTGTTTAATAAACACTGAATAAGCATACTGATTTATAAGACTCTTAATCGACTTAGCAAACATGAGCGCTAGAGGACGTGGACGCGGTAGACGTGGACGTGGTAGAGGCCGAGGTGCTAGAGTTGTATCTGAGGCGTCGGGACATATGCCTAAAATAGACGCAACTGCGTCACCAGTGACTGAAGCTGGGTTACATGATCGAATGAGAGAGGACGACGCTCTGTGCCATGTGATGTTGTGAGTTCTAGAAAGGGTTGCTAGGGCAAGAACTGGGTCGGTAGCTCGTGGGTCGATAACCGAGCGACTCAGATCGAATGGGGCTGAAGTTTTTAGGGGTATTTTAGGTGTAGCCCCAAGTGTAGCGGAATACTGGCTTGAGGCAGTGGAGCGGATGATGGACGACCTGGATTGCACTGCTGAGCAGAAACTGAAGGGGGTTATGTCATTGCTGAGAGACGAGGCGTATCAATGGTGGCTCCCTGTTCGGGAAGGCACTCAGGCTGATCGTATTACTTGGGAATTCTTTAAGACCGCATTTCAAGGAAAGTATATCGGGGCTAGTTATGTAGATGCTCGAAGAAAGGAATTCCTGAATCTGGCCCAATGAGGTAAAATTGTGGCAGCATATGAGGCGGAGTTTCTGCGTCTGAGTCGGTATGCCCGGGGAATAGTGCCGACTGATTATGAACGCTGTGTACGTTTTGAGGATGGTTTGAGTGATGAGTTGCGGGTACTGATAGCTCCACAGAAGGAGAGGAATTTTGCCACACTGGTGGAAAAAACTAAGATAGTTGAGGAAGTTAAACACTTAGAACGGCAAAATCGAGACAAGGATAGGGGCAGGAGCAAGAGGGACTCCGGGTATTCAGGCCCTGCAAGAGGTTTTCAGAAAAGGCCCAGGAGTGAGGGGCCAGTTCGTGTGGGTGCTCCAACTGCTACCAATCAATTACAGCCTTGTGTGGATTGTGGGAAACTTCACTCGGGTGAATGCTGGAAAAGAACTGGTGGTTGTTTCAGATGTGGATCCAAGGACCATCGATTTAAAGACTGCCCTCGAGAGCCTGCTCATACTCAGGTAGTTCGTAACAGATTTGTGCAGCCAGCAGGAGGCGCTCAGCAGCCGCAGAGAGGCCGTGGGCCAGGCCGAGGTGGTAATGGTGTAGGACGAGGTCAGGGTGCACTGGGTAGAGGTACCGATAATAGGGTTAACACGGAGGTGAGACAGCCATGTTTGGTCTATGCGGTCAGACGCCAAGAGGATGGTGATGCACCTGACGTCATAATGAAACACCCCACACCCGGCCCACGAGCCTGAACCGGATCTGGTATGTTCCTTAAGTAAACCGGTTTTCAAATTCTTTGCTACTTAGAGAAAAATTGTAAGATTTAAAGAAAATTATTTTGGGTTGGGCTTAGATTGAAACCCTTTTAAATAAATTTTGAAAAAAAACAAAGTCCATCTTAAATAAGGTGTCAAATAGTTAAGGATATATTACCTTAAAAGTAATAAATTTAGTTTTTCTTAACTTTAATCAAATAAATTGTAGCACAATCGATTAAAAATAAACAAAATAATGAAACTCCAACTGGGCCTTAAGGCCTTATTACATCATTCAAACCCAAAGTAAAAATAAAATTGTAAATACTAAAATTTAATAAAGTCCAAATTCTAATAAATTCTTCAAGTGATGCATTGCCATCTTGAGCTCCTGCCGACCCGGTCCATTACTGCTCATCTCTTGAAAAAAATAGTCCCACGAAGGGGTGAGTCAACAGACTCAATGTGTACACAAACTAACAATCAATATTTCAGGCATACATATTCATATCAAACATATTCAAATCAGAATGATGCAACCCAACCCAAGCCTATTTGTCCATCCGCTACACACCACCCGTACCTGCCAAGCACCATGGGGACTACTAAGTCGACCCTCCATCCGCTACACACCATCGAAGGCAGTCGCTGCAGTCGACGTGCTCATCGCCCACTTACGTTGTGTCATTAGACACTATATTCAGATAATGTAACCGAAGTTACCATATTCACTTAATGTGACCATAGTCACCACATTACGTTGGTGAGACCGTAGTCATCACCTTCACTTTCTTCCTCCACATATATCCCAAATGCCCCAATTATTTTATAACATATTCCACATACTAAATTTTCATTCATGTTACTAATCACATGTTCAAAGTATATCACATTCATATTCCTATCAAAAGTAGGAAACGTACCTGGGTACTCCTTACCACATTTGTGGTACTTAGCCACATTCACATACTGTTACATATTTATATATTTAATAATTACCATGTAACTTATTGAAAGTTAGTAAGAGTACACACCTTTTTCGCTTAATAGATTCCTTGAAATCCCGAAGAAATTGATCTGTTGCCTTAGATCTCAATCCCTATATTCGGCCACATTATTAAAATACATAATAAACCCTTTTTGACTTTAAAACCAAATCCTAGTAGGATTTGTATTACTTACCTTGTTGCCGAATTGTTTTCAAGAACCAAGTGCTGAATCTTGGTATTCCTTCCTTGTGATTTCAAATAAACACCATATCACTTTATTAGTTTTCGCTTTTAATAATCCATATACATATATATATATTAAAATAGCCTTGGCGAATTTATTTTGATACTTACCTTTCAAATCTTGAATCCCGAATGATCTATCTTCCTGATTAGCCGAAAATCCTTGAATTTGAAATCCCGATATTCTTCTTTAATAATCGGCTAAGAGACAATAGAAGAGATTATTCCCTAAATCTGGATTAGGAGAATTAGAAGAACAAAATTGATTGTTCTTACCTTAATACCAGAGTCGATTGCCTCCTTGCCTAGAGTCACAGGGATTCGGCTATGGGGTTTTTGTCAGGGATCAAAAGGAAAAGGGTTTTGGCTTGACAGATGAAGAAAAGAGAAGCGTAAAAGATGAAGAGAAATTTCGGCAGAGAGGGGGGGAAAGAGCTAGGGAATTTCGGCAGAGCAGAAAAAGAAGTAAACTGAGGAGTAGCCTTCCTCCTTTCCTTTTATAGACAAAGTTATCAGCCAAAGAGTCCCTTACTTGGCCACCACTCCTCTTTTGATAATATTATCTCTTTTATTTAAAAGATAAAAGCCTTTAATCCATCAATTATCTCCTCAATTTTCTTAAAAGAAAATCCTTTATTTATTCAAATATTTATGGAAATAAAACACTTCTATTTATAGAAGGCTTGTGCCGTCCACCTTGGTGTGTCTAGAAGCAAAAATAAAATTTATTTATTTGCTTCCCAAGTGACTCGAACCAGTGCCCATGCCTCCTTCACATGGTGCCATTTCCATAGACCCCTAAGTGGCATCTTGGACCACATTTCCAAGCCTGTTTGTTTGTCAAATTTCCCCAACTTTTTCTTTTAAGGCCCTCTTGCCTTTATTTCCTATTTTAAACTTTAAAACTCATCATTTCGGGGTCATTTCTAAGTTTCCTAAAATTTTCGATCGGCTCTGTAACTTGCCATTTTTCTTACATTCCAAGTTTCCAAAAATGTTCAGGTTTCCTAAAATGTTCAGTTTCCAAAATGTTCAGGTTTCCAAAAATGTGTACTTTCCATTTTTGAACCATTTCCTTACATTTCTAGGTTTCCTAAAATGTTCATGTCTTAATGCATTTCAGTTCTGCGAAAATGTTCATTTCCATTCATTTTCATGCATTTACATGTATCCAAAAATATCAAAAATTTATTCATTATGCTTAAGACTTGTTATTTCTTACAATTAAACCAAAATGCATAGGCCCTTTTGAGGATGTTACGCTCTACCCCTTAAACAAAATTTCGTCCTCGAAATTTCCTAACTAAACAATTGAGGGTATTCTTTGTCGCATTGTCTCCTCGACTCCCACGAAGCTTCTTCCGATCCATGATTGCGCCATAACACCTTGACTAAAGGCACCGACTTCCTTCGTAGTACTTTCACGTCCACGTTCCAAGATCCGAATCGGCTCCTCCTCGTAGGATAGATCCGCCTTAGCTCCACTTCTTCAACAGTACCACATGAGACGGATCCGATCGATAGCGACGTAGCATGGATACATGAAATACGTCGTGCATTTGATGCAACTCGTGGTAACTCCAATTGGTATGCCATCGCCCAACTCGCTTCAGCACTTGATAAGGCCCTATAAACCTTGGGCTTAACTTCCCTTTGCGACCAAACCTCATAACCTTCTTCCAAGGCGAAACTTTCAAGAATACTTGGTCTCCTTCTTCAAACTCGATTTCCTTCCTCTTAAGGTCGGCGTACGACTTTTGCCTATCAGAGGCTTCCTTCAACCTTGCCCGAATTATTTCAACCTTCTCTTCAGTTTCTGCCACTAACTCCGGTCCTAAAACCCGACGTTCTCCTAACTCAGTCCAACAAGTAGGAGTTTTGCACTTCCGACCATACAATGCTTCGTATGGTGCCATTCGAATGCTTGCCTGATAGCTGTTGTTGTAGGCGAACTCAGCTAGAGGCAAGTAATCCTCCCAACTTCCTCGAAAATCCATCACACAACCTCTCAACATATCCTCTAACACTTGTATAACCCGTTCAGACTGCCCGTCTGATTGTGGATGAAAAGCCGTAGTGAAATCCAACTTAGTGCCTAAAGCTTGATGAAGTACTTTCCAAAACCGAGACGTGAACCTTGGGTCTCTATCGGAGATGATCGACATTGGTACTCCATGTAACCTCACAATCTCTGCCACATATAACTTAGCCAACTTCTGAAGAGAATAATCCATTCTTACTGGGATAAAGTGCGCGGACTTGGTCATACGGTCCACTATCACCCATACCGAGTCCTTCTTAGTAGGCGTAAGGGGAAGCCCACTAACGAAGTCCATGGTAATTCTCTCCCACTTCCATTGGGGAATCTCAATTGGTTGAAGCAATCCCGATGGGACTTGGTGTTCAGCCTTAACTTGCTGACACGTCAAACATTTCCCCACAAATTCAGTCACCTCTCGTTTTAGATCTGACCACCAAAATTGTTCCCTTAGATCTCTATACAGCTTGATGCCTCCGGGATGCATAGCATAAGGGCTACCATGCGCTTCCCGAAGAATCCTTTGTCTCAACTCCTTATCCTCGGCATACAAACCTTCCCTTGTAGCACAAGATTTCCTCATCATTGACACCATAGTCTTTTAATCCTCCTTGCAGACTTTGCTTGCGAACTTAGTACTTAAGTCTTTATCCACCAACTGTCCCTCTTTCACCTCCTTCAGCCATGTGGGCTTGACTTGTAACTCTGCCAACAGGCTTCCGTCATCATACAAACTTAAGTGAGCGAACAAGGCCCTTAAATCCGATACAACCTTTCTACTTAGGGCATCAGCTACCACATTCGCCTTGCCTGGATGATACTCTATCGAACAATCATAATCCTTCAACAACTCCACCCTTCTTCGTTGCCTCAAGTTCAACTCCTTCTGAGTCAACAAATATTTAAGGCTCTTGTGGTCTGTGTAAATTACTGACCTTTCCCCATAAAGGTAATGCCTCCAAACCTTGAGGGCGAAAACCACCGCTGCTAGTTCCAAGTCATGGGTTGGATAATTAACCTCATGAGGCCTTAACTGCCGAGACGCATAGGCGACCACTTTTCCATCTTGCATCAGCACACAGTCTAAACCTGTATGCGAAGCATCACAATACACCACAAAGTCCTTGCCTGCCTCCGGCTGAATTAACACCGGAGCTTCCGTCAGCACCTTCTTAAGCTTTTCAAAGCTTTCATGTTGCTTATCCGTCCGCACAAAAGGTACTTCCTTCCTTAGCAACTTTGTCAAAGGCGCGGCTATTGACGAGAATCCTTCCACGAACCTTCTGTAATAGCCTGCCAAGCCTAGGAAAGTTCGAATCTCAGCCACAGACCTAGGTGGTTTCCAATCCATCACTGCTTCGATCTTCCTTGGGTCCACTCTTATTCCTTCTGCGGATACCACATGTCCTAAAAATGCCGCCTCCTTAAGCCAAAATTCACATTTGCTGAATTTGGCATAGAGCTTCTTTTCCCTTAACACTTCCAACACCATTCGGAGATGCTCATCATGCTCCTCTTCCGACTTCGAGTACACCAAAATATCGTCGATAAACACTACGACGAATCTGTCCAAATAGGGTTGGAAAACCCGATTTATCATGTCCATGAACGCGGCTGGAGCGTTTGTCAATCCAAACGGCATCACCACAAACTCAAAGTGACCGTATCTTGTCCTAAAAGCGGTCTTATGAATATCAGCCTCCTTCACCTTTAGCTGATGATATCCCGACCTTAAGTCGATCTTTGAGAACACAGCTGCCCCTTTCAGCTGATCGAACAAGTCGTCGATCCTTGGCAAAGGATACTTGTTCTTGATGGTCAGCTTGTTCAACTGACGATAATCTATGCACATACGCATAGTTCCATCCTTCTTCTTCACAAACAGGTCGTGCTCTCCATGAGACATACTGGGTCGTATGAACCCACGATCCAACAGCTCTTGGATTTGGGCCTTGAGCTCCACTAACTCCTTTGGCGCCATTCGGTATGGAGCGATCGACACAGGAGCTGTTCCCGGTAACAAATCTATTCCAAATTCCACCTCCCTATCTGGGGGTATTCCTGGTAATTCCTCTGGGAACACATCTACAAAGTTCCTTACCGTCCTAACTCCATGGACACCTTCATCCTTTCCTTTTAACGCACTTACGAAGGCTAAGAACGCCTCGCACCCTTTCCTAACCATCTTTTCAGCCTTCAGTGCTGAAACTACGTTGGACAAGTAGTTCCTCCTTTCTCCGATCATCACTACTACTTCACCCTCTGGGGTTCTTAGTTCCATACGCTTAGCCGCACATTCCAACACGGCTCGATACTCTACTAGCCAAACCATTCCAAGTATAAGCTCAAATTCTCCGAAGGGTAACTCCATTAAGTCAGCCCAAAAATTCACTCCCTGAATCTCTAAGGGTACATTCCGAAAGATCTTATCTATCATCACGGTTTGGCCTAATGGGCTTACTACAGTTATCTGCCTATCAGAGAGTTCAGAGTCTAGGCCTAGTGTTTCCACTACACTACATGCAACATAGGAATGGGTCGAGCCCACATCAATTAGAGCAAAATAAGGTTTGTCAAAAATAAAGAACGTCTGGATTATCACATCCGCGCGTCTCCATCCTCCTCCTTCTATGAAACCGCATAAACCAAACCCGGTTGCCTTGCTTGATGATAGCGCATTACTCACCACGAGCTCCACGGCCTCTGCCACTACCTCTGTTGGCCGACCCACGACCCCTTTGAGGCTGCTGTCCGCCTCTACCAGCTTGGTTAGCATTCTGAGCTACCGGTTGGCTCTCATCTAGTAGCTTGGGACAATCCTTAATCATATGGTCGTTGGACCCACACTTGAGACATCGTCCGTCTTTTTCCAACACTCTCCCAAGTGCTTCATTCCACAATGCTCACAGAGCGTCTGATACTCGCGTAGCACTGGGCTTGTTGATTTTGTGGCCCGTCAACTCTGAGCCTCTTGTGACCCTTTCCGGATGGCCCAAAACCTCTTTTGGGCTTATTTCTATCCACAGCCTGCTTGGTGGCGTCCTTAATTCCCTCAGCCACCTTGGCCTTTTCCACCAAAGCAGAGAATTCCCGCTCCTGATGCGGTGCTATCAACAGTCTCAAATCATCTCTTAGCCCGTCCTCAAAACGGACACAGCGCTCATGCTCGGTTGCCACTACTCCTCGAGCATAGCGGCTCAACCTCGTAAATTTCGCCTCATATTCGGCGACCGACTTGCTCCCTGCACTAGCCCCGAAAAGCTTTCTCTCGCTCATCGATGTACTGCTTCCCACATACTTCTTTTGGTACACTTCCTTAGCGTACTCCTAGGTCAGATCCTCAGCTGTGGCACCATCCCGCACAGTTAACCACCACTGATACGCTTCATCGCGTAACAGTGCCACCATCCCTTTCAACTTCTCCTCGGGGTCAAGTCGAGCTCATCCATGATGCGCTCCGTTGCTTCCAACCATGACTTCGGTGTCTCTCGGGTGCTATTCCAGACACTCCATGAAACATCTCGGCTCCATTAGCTCTGAGCCGTTCGAGCACGAACTTACGGGTTCCCAAATTTCCACCCGCACTCACCCACCAATTCCAAAACTCGCGGCCGCGGCTGCGACACGGCATCTTCTCCCGTCTCGAGCTTGTCGCTTAGCACCCACACACACCGGGGTGGCGGTGGCGGCGATATCTCGTTGTCAGAACCTTGACCCGACCTAACGGGTTCTGACACAGTCATTCTTCCTCTACCTCTTCCACGACGACCACGTCCTCTAGAGCTCATTTTCTATCGTCGAGATCTGATTAAGAAGTTTTATGAGTTAGTATTCTTGTTTCACTTATTACCCGCGAAGATGTTTTATGAAGAAGAATTTAAGAGTGGTTCTTTCGTATTCATACACAGACACACATCTTTCATTCATTCATCCATCCATCAAACAATTATGAACTTTCGTTCATTCAGAGAAACGTTGTAATTTTCATTATTGTTGTTTTTCACTACCCAGGGGTATTTTCGTAATTTTGTCCTACAGGGGTATTTCCGTAATTTTTCAGAGAAAACGTTCCTTGGTGCTTTTGTCAAAAAGCATTTTGAAAACTTTAAAGTTTTGGGGTAATTTGGAAAAATTTTGAAATCCGGGGTATTTCGGTAATTTTCGACCTCAGGGGTATTTTGGTAATTTTTCACAAACTGGGGTATATTTGGAAAAACTAACAAATCAGGGATATTTCAAAAGTTGTAAAATTTTGTGGGTTCTTTTTGAGAGTTTAACCTTTCAAATGGTGAGGATGCAAAAATTTAGAAATCAGGGTCATTTTGGTAATTTTACAAGTTAGGGGCAATTTTGTAATTTTTTCCAAAATCAGGGTATTTTTGATGGTTTGCACATTAGGGTTTATGAACATTATAAAATAATGGAGTTTTGACAAAACCATTGAAAAGTTTGACATTTTGTGGATCAAGGGCATTTTGGTAATTTTGCCACTAAGGGCATTTTTGTAATTTTCACAAATTAGAAATTTTTCAGAAAGATTTTGTAAAGATGGTTTTCGAAAATTTAGTGAAGTAATTTTAAGAGTTTTGAAAACTAGGGTTTGTTGTCTTGTTTTTTTTTTTTTAAACATGGCTAGTTCCGTTTCGGGTTTTAATCATTATGTTTAGCCTATGACCGAGCCCCCTTTGGTCAGGGTGAACCAAAGCTACGCACCAGGCAGGATTCGAATGGAGAGGAGGTGAGCCACACGGACTGCTTAAATACCAAGCTCCCATCGAAACCATTCCTAGACATGCGCACAGAGGTTGCCACACCACTGAGCCCTCTGAGTTAGGGTGAATCGAAGCTACGCACCAGGTAGGATACCTGCGAAGAGGAGGTGAGTCACTAGGACTGCTTAAATACCAGGCTCTTCCGGATCCAATCCTAGACATGCGCATAGGGGTTACCACACCCTAGCTCAGTGACTTAGCCATAGGTTTGTTCAGTTCATTAAGTCTTATGAGTTTCATGTGTTTGAGTAGTCTAATCCTAGGGTTCAAATTCCTATCACACTATTCTACGTTCCATGCCTTTTCTACCCCTATATAAATCACATAATCACACATAGAGTTGTGGGTACTTACTACAGTGGATCATGGTCTGGAGACTCAAAGCCATGCCGTAATACACTGCTTTATTTCAAAGAAAATCATTTTGGCTCACTTTGAAAACATTTTTGGGCCTTAGCCCACAGGCCGAGAGTTTAAAACTGGGCTCTGATACCAAGCTGAAACACCCCACACCCGGCCCACGAGCCTGAACCGGATCTGGTATGTTCCTTAAGTAAACCGGTTTTCAAATTCTTTGCTACTTAGAGAAAAATTGTAAGATTTAAAGAAAATTATTTTGGGTTGGGCTTAGATTGAAACCCTTTTAAATAAATTTTGAAAAAAACAAAGTCCATCTTAAATAAGGTGTCAAATAGTTTTAGGATATATTACCTTAAAAGTAATAAATTTAGTTTTTCTTAACTTTAATCAAATAAATTGTAGCACAATCGATTAAAAATAAACAAAATAACGAAACTCCAACTGGGCCTTAAGGCCTTATTACATCATTCAAACCCAAAGTAAAAATAAAATTGTAAATACTAAAATTTAATAAAGTCCAAATTCTAATAAATTCTTCAAGTGATGCATGGCCACCCTGAGCTCCTGCCGACCCGGTCCATTACTGCTCATCACCTGAAAAAAAATAGTCCCACGAAGGGTGAGTCAACAGACTCAATGTGTACACAAACTAACAATCAATATTTCAGGCATACATATTCATATCAAACATATTCAAATCGAGAATGATGCAACCCAACCCAAGCCTATTTGTCCATCCGCTACACACCATCCGTATTCACGCCAAGCACCATGGGGACTACTAAGTCGACCCTCCATCCGCTACACACCATCGAAAGCGATCATTGCGATTGACGTGCTCATCGCCCACTTACGTTGTGTCATTAGACACTATATTCGATAATGTAATCGAAGTTACCATATTCACTTAATGTGACCGTAGTCACCACATTACGTTAGTGAGACCGTAGTCATCACCTTCACTTTCTTCCTCCACATATATCCCAAATGCCCCAATTATTTTATAACATATTCCACATACTAAATTTTCATTCATGTTACTAATCACATGTTCAAAGTATATCACATTCATATTCCTATCAAAAGTAGGAAACGTACCTGGGTACTTCTTACCACATTTGTGGTACTTAGCCACATTCACATACTGTTACATATTTATATATTTAATAATTACCATGTAACTTATTGAAAGTTAGTAAGAGTACACACCTTTTTAAACTTAATAGATTCCTTAAAATCCCAAGAAATTGATCTGTTGCCTTAGATCTCAATCCTATATTCGCCACATTATTAAAATACATAATAAACCCTTTTTGACTTTAAAACCAAATCCTAGTAGGATTTGTATTACTTACCTTGTTGCCGAATTGTTTTCAAGAACCAAGTGCCGAATCTTGGTATTCCTTCCTTGTGATTTCGGCTAAACACCATATCACTTCATTAGTTTTCGGCTTTTTAATAATCCATATACATATATATATTAAAATAGCCTTGGCCGAATTTATTTTGATACTTACCTTTCAAATCTTGAATCCCGAATGATCTATCTTCCTGATTAGCCGAAAATCCTTGAATTTGAAATCCCGATATTCTTCTTTAATAATCGGCTAAGAGACAATAGAAGAGATTATTCCCTAAATCTGGATTAGGAGAATTAGAAGAATAAAATTGATTGTTCTTACCTTAATACCGTAGTCGATTGCCTCCTTGCCTAGAGTCACAGGGATTTGGCTATGGGGTTTTTGTCAGGGATCAAAAGGAAAAGGGTTTTGGCTTGACAGATGAAGAAAAGAGAAGCATAAAAGATGAAGAGAAATTTCGGCAGAGAGGGGGGGAAAGAGCTAGGGAATTTCGGCAGAGCAGAAAAAGAAGTAAACTGAGGAGTAGCCTTCCTCCTTTCCTTTTATAGACAAAGTTATCAGCCAAAGAGTCCCTTACTTGGCCACCACTCCTCTTTTTGATAATATTATCTCTTTTATTTAAAAGATAAAAGCCTTTAATCCATCAATTATCTCCTCAATTTTCTTAAAAGAAAATCCTTTATTTATTCACATATTTATGCGAATAAAACTCCTTTATTTATCCCCTAATTAATCAAATATTTATGGAAATAAAACACTTCTATTTCTAGAAGGCTTGTGCCGTCCACCTTGGTGTGTCTAGAAGTAAAAATAAAATTTATTTATTTGCTTCCCAAGTGACTCGAACCAGTGCCCATGCCTCCTTCACATGGTGCCATTTCCATAGACCCTAAGTGGCATCTTGCACCACATTTCCAAGCTGTTTTGTTTGTCAAATTTCCCCAACTTTTTCTTTTAAGGCCCTCTTGCCTTTATTTCCTATTTTAAACTTTAAAACTCATCATTTCGGGTCATTTCTAAGTTTCCTAAAATTTTCGATCGACTCAGAAACTTGCCATTTTTCTTACATTCCAAGTTTCCAAAAATGTTGAGTTTCCTAAAATGTTCGATTTCCAAAATGTTGAGTTTCCAAAAATGTGTACTTTCCATTTTTGAACCATTTCACTTACATTTCTAGGTTTCCTAAAATGTTCATGTCCTAATGCATTTCGAGTTGTTTAAAATGTTCATTTCCATTCATTTTCATGCATTTCTGAGTATCCAAAAATATCAAAAATTTATTCATTATGCTTAAGACTTGTTATTTCTTACAATTAAACTGAAAATGCATAGGCCCTTTTGAGGATGTTACACATAACCGGTACGTTCTTAATATCTGATGTACCTGTTACCGCTTTGATAGGTATTGGATCCACCCATTCGTATATTGCATGTGCTATGTCTGGAACTTTGAATATTAGATCTGAGACTACTGCTAGAGAAACAACTGTAATTAGCCCTTTAGGATAGTCGGTGGTAGTAAATAAGTTGTTTAGGGATGTGCCCTTAGAAGTTTAGGAGGAAGTATTTCTGGCTGATTTGATGGAACTACCATTCGGCGAGTTCGATCTTATTTTGGGCATGGACTGGGTGGTTAAACATCGTGCGAACTTGGACTGTACTGCAAAGTAGATGGTACTAAGAACTTCGGAGAATAAGGGAGTGATGATGATAAGTGAAAGAAGAAATTATCTGTCTAATGTGGTATCTACTTTAAAGGCGGAAAGATTGGTACGAAAGGGGTGTGGAGCGTTCTTAGCCTTTATCAGTGCTTTGGATGCCAAAGAGTTATTGGTAGAGAGTGTTAGAATGGTGAAAGAGTTTTTAGACGTCTTTCCCGAGGAGCTTCCAAGATTACGTCCGGATTGGGAGGTAGAGTTTGGCTTTGAGCTGTTACCAAGAGCGGCTCCGGTGTCCATTGCTCCTTACAGAATGGCGTCGAAGAAGCTTGTGGAAATTTAAGCTCAGATCCAAGAGTTGATGGATCGTGGATTTATTCGACCAAGTGTGTCATCGTGGGGAGCGCCGGTTTTGTTCGTTAAAAAAAGGATGGGTCGATGCGTATGTGCATCGATTATAGACAATTGAATAAGTTGACGATCAAGAACAAATATCCGTTATCGAGGATCAATGACCTGTTCGATCAGCGGTGAGGAGCTTCAGTTTTCTCGAAGATAGACTTGAGATTGGGATATCACCAGCTTAAAGTCAAGGAGGCGGATATTCACAAGACTGCGTTCCAAACCCAATATAGACATTACAAGTTCTTAGTGATGCCGTTCAGGTTGACAAATACATCAGCTGTATTTATGGACATGATGAACTGAGTCTTCCAACCCTATCTAGACCGGTTTGTGGTGGTGTTCATAGATGACATCTTGGTGTACTCAAAGACTGAAGAGGAGCTTGATTCGCATTTACGGGTTGTATTGCAAATATTAAGGGAGAAGCAACTGTATGCCAAATTTAGTAAGTGTGAATTTTGGCTAAGGGAAGTGACCTTTTTGGGGTATGTTGTATCTGCCAAAGGAATTAGAGTTGATCCCCGGAAGGTCGAGGCTGTATTGGATTGGAAGCCACCGAAGTTAGTGGCAAAAATCCGAAGTTTTCTAGGCTTGGCTGGGTATTATAGGCGATTCGTTGAGGTGTTTCATTGATTGCTGCACCCCTAACTAAGCTATTGCGTAAGGGAGTACCGGTTGTGTGGTCAGATAAGCAGCAAGAGAGCTTTGAGAAATTGAAGAAGATTCTAACAGAAGTGCCAGTATTGATTCAACCTGAGGTTGGTAAGGAGTTTATTGTTTATTGTGATACGTCACACACGGGCTTGGGATGTGTGTTGATGCAAGGGGGAAAAGTGGTGGCTTATGCATCTCGTCAATTAAGGCCGCATGAGGTGAACTATCCCACTCATGATTTAGAGTTAGCTGCAGTGGTGTTTGCTCTGAAGATTTGGAGACACTATCTGTACGGGGAGAAATTGATTATCTATACGGATCATAAGAGTCTGAAGTACCTCCTTGCCCAGAAGGAGTTGAACTTAAGACAGCAGAGGTGGATAGAACTGTTGAAAGATTATGACTTCTGAATCAAATATCATCCAGGAAAAGCTAACTTAGTGGCAGATGCGTTAAGTCGTAAGGTGATATTGGATTTGAGAGCAATGTTTGCTCATCTCAGCCTTTATGAAGATGGTAGCCTGTTAGCCGAACTTCAGGTGAAGCCTGCTTGGGTAAATCAGATTAAGGAAAAGTAGTTGTTAGATGAAGTGTTGGGTTCTCGACTTCAGCAAGTGGAAGGTGGTGAGATAGGGGATTTTGGATTAAATAGTGATGGAGTATTGTTTTTCCGCGGAAGAGTTTGAATACCCAATGATACGGAATTGAGACATATGATTCTGCGTGAGGCGCATAGTAGCCCATATGCTATGCACCCTGGGGGAAACAAAATGTATCAAGACCTTCGTGAACAGTATTGGTGGCCAGGGTGAAAACAGGAGGTTACCGACTTCATGAGCAAGTTCTTGACATGTCAGCAGGTGAAGGGGGAGCATCAACTGCCTTTAGGATTGCTTCAAATGGTGAAAATTCCACTATGGAAATGGGAAAGGATAACGATGGACTTTGTTAGTGGGTTACCCTTAACGCCTACTAAGAAAGATTCGGTATGGGTGATAGTGGATTGGTTAATGAAGTCTGCTTATTTCCTACCTATTCGTACGGATTATAAGTTGCAGAAGTTGGCCAAGTTGTACATAGCAGAAATCGTGAGGTTGCATGGGGTACCAGTGTCTATTATATCGGACAGGGATCCTAGGTTTACATCATGGTTCTTGAAGGCTTTACATGAAGCTCTGGGTACAAGGCTAAATTTCAGTACGTCGTTTCATTCGCAGACTGATGGTCAGTCGGAGAGAGCAATCCAGATTCTAGAGGACATGTTAAGAGGTTGTGTGATCGATTTCAGGGGTAGTTGGGAAGATTTTCTACCGTTGGCAGAGTTTGCATGCAACAACAGCTATCAATCCAGTATGCAGATGACACCCTACGAGGCATTGTATGGTCGTAGGTGTCGTACTCCTACTTGCTGGACTGAGTTAGGAGAGCGACAGCTTTTGGGTCTTGAGTTAATCTTGGAGACGGAGGAAAAGTTAAGGTAATTATGGCACGGTTAAAAGAAGCTTCGGACAGACAGAAATCGTACGCGGATCTGAAGCGTAAGGAGATAGCGTTCTTTGTGGGAGATTAGGTCTTTTTGAAGGTCTCACCTTGGAAAAAGATATTAATATTCGGGCGGAAAAGCAAGTTGAGCCCTAGGTTCATCGGACCTTACTGTGTACTGAAGTGTGTTCGGCAGTGGCTTATCAGCTTGAGTTACCTCCGGAGTTAAGCCAGATACATAGTGTATTCCATGCCTCGATGTTAAGGCGTTATCGTTCGGATCCATCTCATGTTGTGCCAGTGAAGGAAGTTGAAATAAGACCTGACTTGTCTTTTGAAGAAGAGCTAGTGCAGATTTTAGATCGGAATATTAAGGTGTTGAGAAGGAAGTCGGTTCCGTTAGTCAAAGTATTATGGCGTAATCACAAGTCAGAGGAAGCTACATGGGAGCCAAAAGACCGATTCGGCAACAGTACCCTCATCTCTTTTAATCAGGTAAATTTTGAGGCCGAAATTTCTTTAAGGGGGTAGAATTGTAACATCCTGAAATTCGGGATTTCATGTTTTGCATTATATCATGCGATAGGTTAGTTAAGAATGCTAATTGTGTATATTTAGGGGTCCTAAGAAGGCTTTGGGTTGAGTTGGGCCTTAGTAAAATTTTTTTGTTTAAGCACTTAAGAGGAGAAGGCAAGTGGCATCAAGGCTTAAGGAAATAAGTGTGTATTTTGCTAGCACAATAGGAGCTAGTAGTAGAGTGGTGTGGCGTCACATGAAGGGGTTTAAGGGGTAGAGTTTGAATCCCACCTTTTGCAAAATTTTTGGATTATTTTTGTGCTTCTTTCCAAAGTGTCGGCCATGGCTATAAATAAGGAAATGAAGACTTTCTAATGATGGTAAGAAGACTAAGGACTATGGTAAGGAGGAAAACAAAAAAAGAAATAAAGGAAAGGGATAGGGGAAGGGAACATGTTGGCCGATTTTGTGGAAGTTGTTTTGGAAAGAACTTTTGGTCAACCTTGATCTTTTTGGTAAAGAGATGCACGGTTTTGGGAGGGGGACTTGGGAGCCGAATTTCCTATAGTCATTTTACAAGTTTTGGTGCATGAGAGGCTTATTTTCTTTTTAGCATTTTTGGTGTTTTCTTTTTCCAATTCTTTCTCTTTGCTTGCCGAAATTCTAAAGCCAAAATTGTTCATTTTTCCCTTTTGTTGCCGAAACACTCACCTCATTTTGCTCATTTTCCCTTTGTTAGCCGAAACTATCTAGTACTCTTTCTCCATCTCTATTTTTCTTTTTCACTATTTCTTCAACCTCTCTTTTCTTCTTCTTAGTTGACAAATTTGATTGGTCGAATCTTCTTTGCCCTTTTCTCTTCATTAGCCGAATCTTTAACATCTCATCTCCTCTCCATTCTTGGTCGAATCGGTAAGTGGTTTCTGAATCGGTAAGTGGTTTCTTTCTTCTCTTTTTACTTTCTTTTCTTCTTAGCCAAATGTGTGTCCATTACTATTCGGTTATTCTACCTTGTTTCTAAACTGAAATGGTGTTTCCTCCAACTCCCTCATATCTTAATCATTTTATTTTTGTAGTATAATAGTGGGAAAGCCGAATCTTATACCTTTGACTCATCCATAGCCATATGCCCAATCGGTGGAAGCTGGATCTATTATTGTCAAGGTAAGGGATTTCTTCAAGGTTCATCTCGATATCTCTCAATACGTGGTTATTCCTCTAAAACAGATCGATGATTATGTCTAAACGTTTATTCTAGGGACTAATCGATCATTCTTCTTCATTCGTTGATCCTTTAGAAGTAGTGCTAAGCCGAATCCTATCCCTAAACAACTACTTTCACTCATCATAGTATTTTCTAACCGAGACTTTTTCCAATGGAGGCAAGTGGTATTGATTTTAAAGGAAAAGCGATTGGAGGACAAAAAGGGAGTGGATTTGCAATTCCTACTCCTAAGTTCAAACGTAGGGCAGTATCGGCAGTTCGGGATTTCCCACCGGGTTGTGGACCATCATCCGGTGAGAATAGACAAATCGTGGTCGTTCACGATACTAAGGGTAATCATTTCATTAGATCGTCTGATTTAGATTTGGATTAATAAAATCTCGTTTGTTGGTTAATCGAGTGTAATGGTGATTTAGGTGCCGACGGTCAAGAAGGTTTAGTCCTTATCGTAATCAGTTAAAATCTCACACCAAAATCTCGTAGATTCGTGATTCACTATTATGTTGGAAGAATAGTTCGTCGTTGTTTTACAAGTCTAATAACCATAATATAGCATGAATCGAGTAATTGGCTTAAACATCATTATTTCTAAAATCAGTTAAAATTGTATAAATTTATTGATTTATGAAAATGCCCCTATGGGCCGATTTACAAAAATGCCCTTATGGGCCGACTTACGAAAATGCCTTTAATGGGCCGATTTGCTAGAATGCCTTAGTGGGCCGAATTACAAAGTTCTATAATGGGCCGATTCACCGTAATAAATTACTAGATTAATGGTTGATTATATATGTGGATATTTATTATGTATGTTGCATTTTACATATTGCATGGGATGGGAAAATTGTATAGAGAGCAGTGTAGCCTGGTGGCATAGCCACAAATTATTGATTATTGTGCTTAATTATAATTTCGGTGGCTTGACCACAAAAATACTATATGATAGCAGCTCGACTGCAAATTGGTGTGAGCGGCGGGGTGGGTTGACTTGATCCCCACAGGTGTGATTGGCTGGTCGGGGGTGTGATGGATGGATGGGTTGGGTTGCATACATTTACTTCATTTAAATATTGTTGTAATTGGGCTTCAGTCCAAGATAATGCTATACGGGTTCAGGCCCAGTGGATGACGGTAAGGGGATTACGCACTGAGTTCTTGTAACTCACCCCTTTTTCTTAATCCTTAGGGGTAATGCTCGGTGATGAGAACTTGGGCCATAGATGACTCGGTGGAGGCCATACTTCAAAAATGGTGTTTCTAAACTTTAAATTTCTTTTTCCGTTTATTTTATTACTTTTACTATTTTGGGTTTTAAAGTTGTAATAAGGCCTCTGGGATATGTTTATTTTGCTTTATGTTTAGACGTACTTAGTATTTTTCTTGAATTATTTTAAATGGGGATTTTTTAAAATCATAAATAAAGTTTTTCCAAAATTGATTAATAAATGGATTTCACAACGAACTTTTACAAATAATTTAACTCGAAATTTTACTTTCGAATTATCAACAATCTTTTCAAAAGTCATGGTTTTAAAAGATCACTAGTTCCATTATCGATTCTTCAATCAACCTTTCAAGAATAGTAGTATTTTTATCAAATATTTCTAATCAAATTTGTTTTCTTAAACTATAACCTAATAGCAACATCTTTAGTAAGAATCACAAGTTCTTTACTCGTTTTCTTCATGTGATATGCCAGATCCGGTCATATAGCATGGGCCGGGTTTGGGGTGTTACAGTTGTCACGCCTCTTATGTATTATGAGGGGTTTGGGGCCTCTCCTGTATTAGGTCCAATCATATGTGTTTCCTAAACTTTTAACCTAACACTTTATAATTTAACCCAACACAATACATGTTTTTCTATTTCCCAAAATAAATATTATTTATTAATTTAATTTAATTTGATAAATTTAAATTTTAATTAAATAATTTTCTCACCCAATTCTAATTCTGTTAAAGTTATGACAACTTTATCATAAAATAATCTATAAAAAATATATTTAATTTTGATGTTCAATGGATTCACAATGACAAATTTACAATGATCAATTAATTTAATTATATTTTTGAAAGTTAAACAGTAGATAACCAGTGAGCCAATACTTGTTTCCATTTTGCTTTGAGTGCAAAAATATTGAGGATAATATACAAAGGCTATTACTGTAATCAATGGTTATTTTATTAAACCAATTTGTTCGAAAAATACAAGTATACAAAATGAATATACTACACTTAGGTAAAGCTGATCATGGGCCGGGCTGGGCCTAAGCAAAATTCAGGGCCCGTTTTCTAAGCCTGGGCCCGACTGTTGGAACGCCGATACCCCATGGCGCAGCAGAATAAAATTAGATCCGGCGATCCAAACCATGGATCCATGTGTGAGGAACGAATCGGGGTGAAATAAAGGTTTCGAAATTACCAAAACTTCAATCTGAGTAGACAGCGACGCCTTGACAACAAGAGTTTTGATCTACTGTCGAATCAAGCCACAACCTTTTCCGATGTCGGCCTCTACGTGATCCACCCGGTTTGACTATGAACGGAAGAAATCTCCAAAACTATTTTGGAGGTTTATTTGCTTGACGGCTGCTAGACCTAACAAGCAATCTATTAGGTTTTTTTTTTCATAAGCTTTGCCTCTTTTAAATACCTTTTATATTGGATATCCTTTTAATTGGGCCTTTTATAATGGGTATCTTTTTCATTGGGCCCATTATTTGGTATCCTTTTAATACCCTTTTATAATTGGTATCTCTTCAATGTATCATAAGATTAAATAAATACAATAAAGTTTTTAACCGAAAATTATAATTACATTAATTATATCCGAAAATTATAATTACATTAATTATAGTAAGGATTTCGGTAAACTATATTTATTTAAATTTATATATGAATCAAATTCATATATTAATAGAATTATGTTGTCATTATGTGTACAACATCCTTGTACATATAATATGTTCAATATTTGATTGCCCAATTAAATTAATTCTTTAATTAATTTAATTCATGTGACAACTAAAAATAATACCAATTATATTTTATTCCGTTCATTTAAACCATAGGGTGTGACCACAGTAGGTTCTTGCAACGTTAGCGATAATAATAGAATGATTCTAATGTCACAAACAATGAGTGGCATCTAGCAATGCATCATTGCTACCTAAGTTACAAGAAGTCATGATTCCACATAACCTTTTGTGATTAACCTTTCATACATTAATCCTTAAGTCCTTTATCTCTCGGAATGGACACAAGTCATGGAATAGTCACACTTGTATAGTCCATCCCATGTTTCTTGATATCTTGAGTAGACTATGATATACAAATTAGTATGACATCTCATGTCAACTTATTTGAGCATGGCCATGCATTTCTAGTCTCACTCAATCAAGTGGCCTAAGATATTACTCCCATTATGTAGGAGGGACTTATCCTATATTGATCAACCATATCCTCTACATAGATTGTGGTATATCCAACATCGCCTTTATAGAACAACCAATTACGGTGTACGCGTTTGATCAGATCAAAATATACAACTCACGATGTTGAGATAATAATTATCTCAAGTCCGAGGATCATATACATATTAATCACTATGAGTAATGTTGTGACAATTACATAATAATCCAATAAACATACTCATAACGGTCAATCCAATATGTTGTTCTCTAACACACATATTCATGCATTGATTTTGACAATCCACATCAATGACAACTCTTTATCATCAATCAACTACATGTTAGTCTTAATGCATTATTGTTGTCCTAGTCAACAATAATACTCGACTAAGGATCTTTTAAGAATAATCATATTATTCTTAGGACATTATTATAAAACAGTTTATTTATACACACGTAAAGAAAAAGCAAAATAATAATGACAACGCTTTATATTAATAAACATGGTAAATTAAGTATGTTATTACAACCATCTCATGATTGGTCTTTGGGCATACTCTTACACTGACCCAGCCCGAAATATGGGCCTAAAAATTGTCCAAGACCGGCCCAAAATAAAATTGCTAAGCTCGAGCCCGACCCGGCCCGGCCTATATTAAATTTTTTTAGCTTATTTTATTAAATAAAAAATTTTAAAATATAATAAATCAAATACATTTAAAAACATAAAAACAAATATTAAAACAAGAAACAAATAAAAAAAATGATACAAAAACAATTCTTAAAACACAAATAGAAAATATAATAAAAAGTGGTTATATTAAAATTGAAACAAGTTAGAACTAAAATAATAACAAAATTAATAATAAAACAAAAGTTCTACAATATCCAAATAATATTAAAAACGACAACAGACAACATAATAAATAGCTGAGAAAGAACAAAAAAAAACCACAAAAAGTAGCACCAAAACAACATCAAAACAGCACAAAAAACAACATCACCAACAGCACCAAAACAACACCAAAAACTTGCAAAATATAATCAACCAACCAAAATATCTATACATTAACCAATCAACATTTTAATTTTATAACAAACTATAAATTGTAAGCTAAATTAAATTGTCAACAATTAAAAATGATTAAATATAAAATAAAATATTTAGTATATAATTCGGGCTGGGTCGGACCCGGACCAAAAAATCTTACCTGAGTCCCGACCTATTTTCTAAACAGGCCTCGTTTTTTGTCCAAGCCTATTTTTTTACCTGAACCCTCCCATTTTTTGGGCGAGCCTTCGGCGGCTCAGCCCATGATAAGCTCTACACTTAGGGCACTAGATCTAATAGTTTCTCACTTTCCCTAGTGAAGTAGTTGAATCATATTTCACATTCCCATGCCCTCAAACTTCTAGCTACTAGAGTCTTAGTAAACGGGTCCGCAAGGTTTTCCTATAATGTGACTTTGACTACTCCTTTCTATTAATGTGCTTCATACTTTTGTGGTTTCTTGTCTCTTTGGTGTTAACTTGTTACTGCAATATTATCATAATATAGTGTGATAGCTTTTTCCATACTAGGAACTACTTCAAGATCAGTAAGGAACTTCTAAAGTCATGTTGCTTCTTTGTTGCATTAGAAGCAACCACATTTTCGACTTTCATAGTGGAGTCAATTGTACAAATTTGCGTAACAATTCTCCATACTATAGACTCATCGCTCAGGACAAAGACTGTAACATCCTGAAAAGGGCCTATGTATTTTCGATTTAATTGTACGAAATGACATGTCTTATATGTTATGAATGTATTTTGAACATTTTTGGAAACCTGGAAATGTAAGGAAATGATTTAGAAATGATTCAAAAGAGGAAAGTGAACATTTCTGGAAACCTGGAAATGTAAGGAAATGTCAAGTTTAAAGAGGGAAACGAAAATTTGTGGAAACTTGGAAATGTAAAGAAATGACTTAGAAAATGTCGAGTTTTAAAGTTTAAAAGAGGAAACTGAGGCAAGGTGGCCTTAAGAGAAATTGTATGTGAAATTTGACACACAAACAGGCTTGGAAAAGTTGCCTGGAGATGCCACTTAGGGCTTCTGGAAATGGCGCCACATACAAGGGTATTGGGCCTAAGTTCGAGCCACATGGGAAGCAAATAAAAGAAATTTTATTTTGCTACAATGAGCAGAGAGGTGGACGGCATTAAGGCTTTTAAAAGAGGAGTTTTATTCTCTTTAAATTTCGGCTAAATAGGGGATAAATAATGGATTTATTTTAGATTATTTTCAAGAGATAAATAAGGATTATTCTTTAATTTTTAAATTAAAGAGATAAAGCTATCAAAATAAGGGAGAGTGGTGGCCAAGTAAAGGACTCTAGCTAATAATTTCGGCTACTAGAGGAAAAGAGGCCATTCATTCATTCACTCTTCCTTTCCCGAAATTCCTTAAGCAATTCTCCTCTCTCTGCCGAATTTTCCCTAGCAAAATCCTCTCTTCTCTTCTATTTTGCCAAAACCGAAAACTCTAGCAAAGCAAGCCAATTTCTTCACCTTTCTTTTCTTCCTATTCCTTTTCTTTCCAATCCATCCAAAAGTCGAATCTTGGTGGGACTTCAAGCAAGGGTGTGTCGACTCCTGTAGTAAGGGTAAGGATCTGTATCGTTACCGTATTTCTCTTCTTTAAGCCGAAAGTTAATCTAACCCCATTAATATTGTGGTTGCCGAAATATGGAATGATCTTTCGGGATTATCAGGGTAGTCGACTAAAAGGAGGACTTTTCGGGATTTAAAGCTTCAAGGTAAGACATGTGAATATTCGGCCAAAGGCCATTTATTGTGTTTAAGGATGAAATCGGATCTAACATGGGTCTATAGGTATTTCGACAACTCCCCAAGACAAGAGATCAATTTCGGGATTTAAGATTTGGAAGGTAAGCCCAAAGGTAAATTCGGCCAAGGCCTATTTCAATATGTGGATCTATTTATTATCTTCTCAAAAGCCGAAAACTAACCCACTTGTCAATTTAATGCCTGGCCGAATACAAGGAGGAGTAAAGCAAAGATTTTGGGATTTGTTGGTGTCCCAATCGGCAACAAGGTAGGTTTTAAGTATACTAATCCTACTAGGATTTGGTTTTATGGCCGAATGGTCTTCATTAAACTAGTAAGTGATTAATCAAATGTAGGGATTAAGGATCTAAAGCGGTAGATCAGATTTCGGGATTTCAGTGAATTTGTTAAGCGAATCAGGTGTGTACCCCACACTAATTCTTAATATGTTTTATGGCAATGTTTAATAAATATGTGTGATATTAAGAATGTGAAGAGTATGGTTAAGGTACCATACAATGGTACAAAGTACTCAGGTACGTTTCCTACTCCTACTAGGATTATGAATATATGTTATATTTAACATGTGAAAAGTGATAAGAATGTGAATTAAGGCATGATATGCATGATATGTATGATATGGGGCATATGGGTTATTGAACAAGGGGAAGTGAATGTGGTGACCTAAGACCACGAAATCTGAATGTGGTAACCTAAGACCACGAAATCTGAATGTGGTGACCTAAGACCACGATATCTGAGTGTGGTGACCTAAAACCACGAATACTCATAAGGGCGATGAGCACGTCGACTGCAGCGACTGCCTTCGATGGTGTGTAGCGGATGAAGGGTTGACTTAGTAGTCCCCACGGTGTGCAGATTGGTACGGGGATGTGTAGCGGATGGCATATAGGTTTGGGTTCGGGTTGCATCATTTTAATTTGATGATATATGAATTTGTATGTTTTGTAACTGTTAAGATTTAGTGTTGTAGTACACATTGAGTCTATTGACTCACCCCGTTGTGGGAACATGTTTCAGGTGATGAACAGTGATGGACCGGGACGGCAGGACTTATGGTGGCCATACTCAGCGACAAGTTTTATTTTATTTGGACATTTTATTTCATTTAAGTACTTTAAATTTATTTTGGGTTTTTATTTGATGTAATAAGGCTATAGTGGACTGTGTTATTTTCTGTTTTATTTACTATGTTACGAAATTTTATTAAGTCAATTTAATTCAAAATAAACCTTAATTATTTTGTCACTTGAAATTAAATGGGTTTCAATATAAAATAAATTTGTTTTCAACTCGAGCCCAACCCAATTCGAACTTTCTCCCAAAATCACTTAAAGTTTTTCAAAGTGCAAACGAATTTTAACCGGTTTACTTCGAGGAACATACCAGATCCGGTCCAGGCTCGTGGGCCGGGTTTGGGGTGTTTCAAAGACAAAGTCTGATGTTGATTTATTCGAATCTCGACATGTTTGGAAGTTAGAATCGGTATATACCAATTAGAGTAATATCTCCTCAGAAACACACAAGCATATAATCCCTCATTCTTTGTAAATACTTGAGTATATTATTAACTGTTTGCTAGTATCTTGGACTTGTATTCACTTGATAATGACTCACTGACCTTACTATGAAACAAATATCTAGATGTGTGCAGATGTATGCATAACATAACATATATGAGACTTTCTACTGCTAAAGCATAAACAACCTTCCTCATTATTCTTTTTCTTTTGCTATCTTAGGACAATCTCGTAAAGAAAGATGAAAGCCTGATATGAATGGTTGAGTTCCTTTCTTTGAATCGCTCATTGCATAATGTTCCAATATCTTGTGTATGTATAAAGTTTGTGATAAATCTATCACACTGTTCTTTCGATCCCTTAGGATTCGAATGCCTAGAACAAAGTTAGCTTCTCCCAAGTCCTTTATGCTAAACTATTGGGTTAACCATAGTTTAACTGATAACAATATTCCTATATCATTTCCAATTAGTAGAATGTTATCGACATATAGAATAAGAAAGACCACCTTTTTATCCTTAATACGTTTACAAAGACAATGTTCATCATCATTTTTCTCAAATCCAAAAGTTTTGATTTCTTGATTAAATATTTGATTCCATGAGTTGGATACTTACTTAAGACCATATATGGATCTAAACAGTTTGCAAACTTTATCCTCGTTTCCTTTAGGTATATCTAGTGGGTTGCATCATATGGATGCTATCTTCAAGATAGTCCTTCAATAACATTATCTTAACATCCATTTTCTAGATTTAGTAATCGAGAGTCACTGCAATGGATAACAATATGTGGATTAACTTGAGCATGACAATCAAAGAGAAGGTTTCTTCATAATCGCTAACTTCTTTCTCTGTCTACCGGTTTGCTACAAATCTGGCCTTATAAGTTTCCACCTTTCCATCCACATTGTAGATCCATTTACACACTATCCCTTTTGATACGTCTACAAGTTCATATACTGTGTTGGATTTCATAGAATCCATTTCAACTTTCATAGTTATTTCCTAGATCTTGGTATTAGCACTCTGCGTTGCTTCATCAAATGTGACTACGTCATTATCTTCTTGTCCAGTAGACTCAGTGTTCAAAACACTTTTGCTAGATTGGACGAACTCAGGCCTAAGAGAGGACCTCCCACAATAATAAAATTCCTTTTGTTACTGATCATTTGCAAGTATACTATTAGTAGTTGGATCTAAAACCGTTATTAAAGGGCTTTGTGTATTTCTTAAAAGTTCCTCAAGTACTTCTTTACTTTGAGGCTTAAATCCATTCATGTAAATCTCCTTAAAGAAGGTAGCATGAGTTGACACTATAATTGTTTGATCTTTTTGGTTATAAAACAAACCATCTTTTGTTCCTTTAAGATATCTCACAAACATGCTCAATTCTGTTCGTAAATCCAATTTCCTAACATCTTTTTCCAATACGTAGGATGAGCATCCCCAAATCCTAAAATATGTGGGTAGACTTGTTTAACAATACTCTACTAGTTAGGAATTTTGAAAAACACGTGGAGAGTATGAGAATACGAAATATGACTCATTTACTTCACTAGGGCAAGTGGGAGACTGTTGGATCTGGTACCCTAAGTGTAGTATATTCATTTATAAACTTGTAGCTTTTCGAACAAATTGGTTAATAAAAAAATTTCATGGATTACATTAATATACTTTGTAGAATTTTCCTCATGTGGTTTTTGCATGCTAAACAAAATAGAAGCAAATATTTGCTCACTGGTTGTCTAATGTTTAAACTACTACTAAGCGGTATTGTGTGATCGAATCGTAATATGAAAAAGTAACTTATATTAGTAGATGGACCTACATATTTCTTTAGTCTAATCGAAAATGAGCAAAATGATTGAAAGAATAATATGTTGTCTATCAAGTCCAATAGGGGAGATGCCTTGTCTTGGGCATTCGAACGGATGACTACCAAAAGATAGATACATAGATATGACTGACTGGACTAATAGTACATTGAATCCAATTATAGATTTATTCACTCGTGATATTCAAAGTGTGGCATACCTAAATCCTAAGTGGATGACGGACTATGTATGCGTTACTTATATACTTTGATGTAAGTAAAAATCTAAGTTCAAATGGAAAGGGAACCGAAAGCTAGTGCATTGGGTATTCCACTTTTTCAGTATGTAACATCATTCAAAATAGTAGAATTCATAGCCTGAGACATGGGTTAATGATATCCTCTCATTGGCATTACATGGTTGATGAAAATTAAACTTGACCACGGGTCGTTCGTCTTTGTGATGAATAACTTGATTACTATTTAATAGTAATTGACTTTTCATGAAGGAAGATGTAATGGTTATCATAAGATAAAATAGGATCATATTGGGAGAGTTGATTTATACCAAAGAGATTAAGGATATCCTTTAAGGGTCACACACTTATGACAAGGTTATTGGATGAGCACTGATCGAGTTACTTTCGTAATGGTATGCCATTAGGGAGAGCTTGATCATGATACTGTAGTAGAATGACTTTATGACTAAATGAGTTTATAACTAATAGGCGAAAAGCTAGAACTTAATTATAAATCATTTGAGCGCTAGCCAAAAATGTCCAATCGGTCCCTCCACTAGCTCTTTGTAACCATAAATGAATTGCGTGTTGAATCAAATTAACAAAAATGGATAGAAATGGAAATGTTAGAGAAATGGGGAAAATTTAGAAATGAATGTGGTTTTCTCTAAAAGAAAATGAAAATGACTTAAAAATGGTTTTTGAATAAATGAAGTTTGAAACTGGAAATAAATTTATTGGTCATGGTGAATCCATTGAACATAGAAATATTAAATATATTTTCTCATAGATTTTTTTTACGGTAAAGTTGCCATGATTTGAATGGAATTAGAATTAGGTTGAGAAAATTATTTAATTGGGAAATTAAATTGTTTAAATTAATTTGAGATGTTTATTTTGGAAAATAGAAAAAAAAAATATCAAGTTGGATGGAATTATAAAGTACTAGTTAAAAGTCCATGAAGTACTTGTAATTGTAGTTGATATGGGAGAGACCCAAAAGCCCTTCATGTTTAAAGAGAGGGATGATAAACCCTAGTTTGTTTAACTAGGGTAGTCACCTGACCTACTCATAGTTAGACTAGGAGTTCATTTTTCTATTGAAATAGACTTCTACAATTCAACAAGGGTTTTACCTCTTCTCCCTATAAATAGATGACACTGATAGGGCTAAAAAAATAAACTTTTAGATATCGTTATTCTACCCAAAAATAGTGAGAGTTTATTCTCTAAGTATTAATTCTATTTTTCGGAATAACAATTCTACCAATTTCTATTGAGAAGAGATTTTACTTTCACACTAAAGGTAAATAAAATATTTCTGGTTCTGTGTATGCAAATGAATGTATGCTATTATTTTATTGTTACATATGATAAAATAATTTTGCCAAAGTTGTGATTCATAGAAAATTAGTGTTTTTACATAAATAATATAAAAAAATAACTAATTAGGAAAATGGTAAGGGAAACATATTAATTATGAAAATAGGTATTTCCTACAGTGTTTTGCCGGTGCCACTTGACAAATTAGCAGCACTAGACTGAAATGTGATAAACTAGAATATTCAGGGGCCTGATATGCAAATTTCCTGTTTATATTGACTTCAAAAAAAGCTTTAAGGGTGCCGCCTGACAGTGTGACGGCACCAAACCGCTTTAATGTCTATTCCAACTAGAAATTAATTTTATTTATTTTTCGAAAAATAAATTTTCTGTTCAAATTATGTCTGACATTGCAGTTAACAGTATTCATAGTAGTTTTTTTTTTCGTTCACATTATATTTGGAAACTATAAATTTAAACAATAATTATAATTTATACATAATAAGATTTTTCTAAAGCTTTTATAATTATCCTTATTTTCAATTTGATTTATGGATATGGTATAAAATTATAATTATAAAAGCAGAAATCAAGGAGAAGGTAACAGTGCACATCTAATTAAAATACTAATTATCAACCTCCTTATTTGCAGAAGCCTCAGGAAAGGGCCAACTCAAATGACCATACTATATATGGTCAACACTTGGATTGGATTGAGGGGGAGATGCTGTAACAGCCCGTTTTTTGTCAAATCGGAACAGTGGTTTTGGGACCACAAATACGAAGTCAAAATATTTATTTTATTATTATTTTAATGCCTATAGTATGATTGACTGATTGTGCAAAAATTTCATTAAGAAATTTTATTGTTTGAATGGTTAATTTGATAAAAAGGACTAAATCGCGTAAAGCATAAAACTTGAGTTCTAATAGCTAAAGGTGTCTAATAGGTATAGAACCTTAAATTTAAGGTCCTTATGTGGTAATTAGACCATTATTCATTTGAGTGGACATAAATGGACATATTAACATATGTATTAGTGGTTTATTATAAAGGTTAAATTGGTAATTAGTAATATAAGTTAATTAAATTAAAACAAAACCATTTTCATCCACCATTGTCATCTCTTTCACCGATTTTTAAAGGAGAAAAACCATGGAAGCATGTTAGGGCATTCGGCCAAGCTAATCATCTTGCATTGGTATGATTTTTCATCCCATTTTTAATGATTTCTATGTTTTTGTGATCGTTGCAACTAATATTAGCTAGCCCATGAACTAATTTGAAAAATTGTTAAAGATTTTGAATGATGTCATTGATGAATATGCATGAGTTTTGATGTTTGATGATAGATTATGAATATTTTTTAAGAGTATTATAAGTTTTGTTAAGTGATTTTTGGTGAAAATGCAAATTAGGGGCTAAATTGTGAAATGTTGAAAATGTGTGGTTGAAATGTGAAATAAATGAAAAAATGGACTGTTAGGGGTACTATGGTAATTCAGCTAGCATGGGTCTATGGTGAATTTCATTAATTTGTGATTTTTGTGAAATGAGGACTAAATTGTAAAAGTTGTAAAATATTAGGGGCAAATGTCTAAAACTGTCTAAATAAGTGTTTTGGACTAAATTGAATAGAGATATGATTAAATAAACTGATTTTGATTACTTATAGATCAAGAAAAGAGGAATTCAGACTTAGAACGAGGAAAAAGCAAAGTAATTGAATAGTCGGTCCGTTTCATCATTTCCGTACACGAGGTAAGTTCGTATAATTGAACTTGAATGTGTAATTATTAAACTGATGGGTGGTATTGAGATTTTATTTATTCTATAGCTAAATGTGATGAATTTGATTTAAATGTATGGTTTAAGTCGACGAGATACCAAATAAGACCATAGCTGGGCTATGGCAATCGGACAATAAGACCATAACCAGGTTATGGCATGTGAATGTAAGACCACGACAGGGCCTTGGCAATGTATGTGTAAGACCATAGTTGGACTATGGCATCTACTTATATCGTAAGCATTTATAAACTCGAAGTAATTCGATAAGTGAATTGGTGAGAATAGATATGTATCAGTACATCTATGTACATAAAACTGTTGGAATGATGAATTATAAGAAGATGAGAACTTATGAGTTGCTTTGTAGTTAAAATTTATGTTATCTCATTGATTGAGGTTTTAATTGCAAATTATGTATCTATTTAGAATTGTTAATGAATGATGTTGATTATTTCATATATATATAAGAACTTACTAAGCTTTATAGCTTACTTTGTTTATTTTCTTCTATGTTTTATAGTATATCAAAGCTAGCTCGGAACCAGGGATCTTCAGGAACTTCATCGCACTATCGAACATCTATTTTGGTACTTTTGAGTTGTGTATATATGGTATATGGCATGTATAGGCTTGAGTCATTTTGGTATGTTTGATAAATATTTATTTTGGCCCTTTTGAGTTTGCTTATGATAATGAATTTGATAATGTATATAGATCAGCCAATGGTATTGTTTTGATTATGGTATATGACTTATATTGTATGATTAAAGTTGGGTTAATGATGCTTAATGATATTAGGTAATTTGAACGGTAAAGGATTGATATTTGAGAGGTTTTATACTTGTGAATTGGTACATAGTTAGATGACAAATTGTGACTTGTATGGTTAGTAATGAAATGGTATGAATTGAATATTGGTTGGTGATATTTGGCTGCTTATTCTATCTTGGATTGGTACCATTTGGGTTGGTTTAGGTATGTGCAAAATGGGTGGCAAATTGGCTTGGTAAATAGCCTATTTTTGCCAACACGGGCGTGTGTCTCAGCCGTGTGTGACACACGGTTAGGATACACGGCAGTGCGTCCCCTGGTGTTGATTTTAAAATGAAGTCAGTATACTCTACACAGGCTCACACACGGGCGTGTGATCGGCCGTGTGGTACAAGTCAGTATACCCCCTAATTGGCACACGGCCTAGCACACGGGCATGTGACTTGGCCGTGTTGTATAAGTCAGTGTACCCTACTGGTTTGGCACGGCCTAATACACAATTTGGCACATGGGTGTGTGTGGTCACTTCGAAGGGCACACAGGCTAGACGCACGGACGTGTGGTTGGCTGTGTGACCCAAGTCAATATGTACCCCCTGTTTTCACACGGCCTGTGACATGGGCGTGTCTAGTGGTCGTGTGAGATACACGGCCTGTACACACGGGCGTGTGTCCTCGGTTTGAAGCAAAAATTGGCTAAGTATTGAAAATTTCTCGAGCTATCGGTTTACTCCCCAACCATTTCTAATGCATGTTTAAGGCTTCGTAGGCTCGATTAAGGGACACTATCATAGGTTGAGATTGAATTGTATTTGACATGATAAATTGTATATGAAATGTATGTTTATAAGTGTTGTAAGTCCAGTAATGCTCCGTAACCATATTTGGCGTTGAATACGGGTGAGGGGTGTTACAGATGCGGTCAATGAGAACTGAATTAAAACAGGTGCAGTCTGATTGCAATAACACTATGAAAACATTGACTAAGTTGGAAGATCAAATGAGACAATTGATGAGCATGATGGGAGATATCAAAAGACAAATTGGCAAAGGAATTCCAAGCAACACAGAGAATAATCCTCGGAGAGAAGGGAAGGATCATGTGAAAGCAATTGCGCTCTGCTCAAGCAAAGGACTGAGTAGCCCAGAAAAATTAGTTCACGAGGAGAATAAAGAGGATTCTGAGGATCTTTAAGAAAATCACAAGAAACTGAGACTGAACTAGAACCAAAGGTGGAAGTTGAGCCGATAGTTGAGCAGGAGGAAGAGCCAATCAAGGAACCTACACAGACAAGGGTGCCATTCCTTTCACGTGTAGAAGATAAACAAAGACGGGATAAAGTGGAATTTGTAAGTTTTCTAAACTTGTTTAAATCCCTGAATGTTAACTTGCCTTTAATTGATTTAATTTAAAAAGTTCCTAAATACGCAAAATATTTAAATGAAATTATGTCTAGGCGAAGGAAAATAAAAATAGGAGAGCAAGTTAACGTAAGCGCCTAATGTAGTGCGATTATATCCAAACAGATGCCCCCAATACTAAAAGACCCAAAGAGTTTTACAATACCTATAGAGATAAAGAATATATATTTTATCAAAGCTCTATGTTGTTTAGGAGTCAACATAAATTTAATGCCTTTATCTATATATAAAAAACTCATGTTAGGGGAGCTTAAAAATACTCAGATCACACTACAATTAGCTTATAGGTCTCCAGTACAAACGAAAGGATTACTTGAAGATGTGTTGGTCAAAGTGAGGAGCTTTATCATCTCGACTGATTTTATTATCTTAGATTTTGAAGACGACCGTGAGATACCCATTCTGTTGGGTAGACCATTTTTAGCGACATCCAGATCCACCATTGACTTGGAAAATAATGAATTAACAATGAGAATCAATGGTGAGGCAGAAAATTTTATATGTGGTCACCAGCAGAATGAGATAAGTAGGGAAAAATTAGGAAAGCAATGTCTTGAGCTAATTAGCTTGAGCTACGGGAAGTTTTCTCTGTAATCAGTGCAAGTACAAGAAACAAGTAAAAAGAATAGGAAAAGCGGAGGAATATCAAGTGGCATGATGGATGCTGGACAAACAATAATAGACATGAAATAGGAACAACATCCACGGGCACATTCATTGAGCTGACAGATGAATTCGGCAACAAAACTTGACATTATTAATTGAATTTTAACTTTATGTATATTTTCGTACTTTTAACTAACTGATAGTTTAAACTTTAATGTTTATTAAATTTTTGTTTAATTAGAAATCAAGACGCTCTAAAAATGGAAAGTTTGGGCAAAAACAGAGTCGGTGTTACAACACGGTACCCCTGTGTCGCGAAACCTCATCCAGAATTAGAAGAATCAAGAAAATCATCTCAATGTCGTGATACAACACCCTTGTGTCGTGACATAGAGAACAATTTACCCAGGTTTCAAAATTTCAGAGTGAGTTGCGGCATCAGTAACCTACCTGGAGTGTCACGACATCAATAACATTTTTGCAATTTTTTGCAAGGTCAACCTGACACGATCGCATAACCCAGCGGCTTTTAACTTAATTTTACCCAGTTTTTAACTTAAAATATTTCTTTGAAAATCCAAAAAACACTTTTAACTAAACCCTAAACCTCTTTTAACATTTAAACTCAATTCTCTCAAAATTTCTTAAATCCTTCTAAACCCTAAACCTTTTTTTTACTTTTCCTTATTGCTTTGTTGCAAATTTCTTCTTATTTTAATCTTGTTTGATGCAGAAACAAATGAATTTTTGTTTTTATTTTGCTTTGCTTGAGGACAAGCATTGACTTAAGTGTGGAGTAGTTTGATCTGTCGTAATTTGGTGTAATAGATTAAACTAGTTTTTGTAATTGAGGATCTTGAATATAAGCAATTTTAGCATGTTTGATTTATATTTTCTTAGTTTAGTTGAATTCAATAAAAAATTCATTTTAAGTCTTTTATTGACCTTAGGGGCCTAATGAGGCCTAAAGGCAAGTTAACGTACTTAGTAAGTGTGCAGGAGACCATTCACAGGCATAGGAACTCAAAGTTGGTCGTTGTGTTGCAACACTGGGAGTTCGACGTTGCAACATAGGGAGCAGAATGCCAAAACTACTATACTACCTTGGGTCTCACAACATAACTAAGGGATGTCGCAACACACCCTTGAAGCTACCCTTGAACCATGCATACTGCCTTTGATGTCCCAACACAAGGACTAGGGTGTTGCGACATCAGTCCTATACAGGAAGCACTTACGAGACATGGGCATTTTGGTCTGCACAATGGAAATTAAAACACAAGAATGTCAACTGACCTAGGGTTAAGGATGACGACAACCCTAACTCTATAAATAGGCTTTTAAAACACTTGTTTAAGAACAAGTTTTCATACTTTAAGTTTTCTTTGTAATTTTAGTTTTTAGTTTTCCTTTCTTTTAGGCTTTAGGTTTATTTTCAGTCTTTTCTATATTGTGTTCTTTGGAGAACGTGAGTTGTAACCATGATCAAACTACTATGGATTCTAAGCTTCAATCAATACAATTCAGGATTCTCTTAAACCTTTCTCCCTATTCATTAATTATGTTTATCTTTACTATCAAGTTTATTGTGTTCATGAGATGCACAGTGGATCAACTGTTTAGGAGAGTAAGAATTTAAACGCTTAGCCCCGAATAGATCTAGACTGTGAGGTCGAAAGATAAGTAGTTCTTATCGACTCATTAGTTTAGTGGAAGATTGAGAGATCCTACGAGGGTACCGACTAGTTGATTGAATAGAAACCCAAATAGGAATTAGTTATAATCTCCAAAGCGAGGTAATCACCCATATGTAGATTTGATTAAGTTAGACTTCATATTCCCAAAGCTCACTTTAATTTTTCTTTTTTATTTTCTTTATTATAAAAACCCAAAAATCTCTTATTTATGTTTATTCGTAGTATGATTTATTTAAATTACTAATTAAATTTATTTGCGTTTAGGTTGAATTTAATTTAGTACTCACCTTCCTTGAGTACGATCCTCAGAGTACTTACCTACTTCATTGTAACTATATTACAACTTGACCTGTATACTTATGGACACTGCCTCAATTCTATTTATCTTTGTTGCAGTATTCACACCCCGGGCGTTGGTACATCCGGAGGTGGTCAAGTTGTTGGCGCCATTTCCAGGGAGGCAACGTTACTAAATTGATTCTAATTTTTACATTCTAATAAAATAATTAGGAAATTAATAAATTATAGATACAAATTTTATTTTTATTTTTATTTTTACTAATATCTTCTATTTTCTTTTTGGTTTCAGTATATGACTCGTAATAGGGGAATAACTATAGAGCCAACTACTAATCCAGATAGACTAATTTGCCAAAATCGTTTGCAATAATAGTAACAACAACAGATGTAGAATCAACCACCTATCGCAGGCAATTTACCACACAATAATTCGTTGTTTGATGAGATTAACAACAATAACCCATAGGACTTACCACCACCACCGCAGCTACCTGCAAATATACGTATGGCGCACAATGAAACAACCCTAAGGGACTATGTGCTACCAAATCTGGAGATGGTTCAAGGAAGCATCATAAGGCCAGCCATCACGAATAATAGTTTTGAAATAAAACCAACCATGATCCAGATGATCCAGAACAACTTGCAGTTTAGAGGCACCATGACGGAGGATCCAAATTATCATTTAAAACGGTTTATTTAGCTTTATGATACATTTAAATACAATGGGGTCACTGATGAAGCTATTCATCTTTGGTTGTTCCCCTTCTCCTTAATGAATAACTGGCACCAGGATCCTTCACGACATGGGATGAATTTGCAGAAAAATTTTTACAAAAGTTTTTTTTCCCTATTATCAAGATGATCCAACTAAGGAGAAAGATCACAACATTCAAATAGTTAAAAGGGGAGAGTTTTCATGAAGCCTAAGAATGTTTTAAAACGCTAATACAGAGATGCCCACATCATAGATTACGTAAAGGGCTGAGGCTCCAAATTTTCTACAATAGGTTGAATGTGCACGTACGTTCAGAACTAGATGGAGTCGTAGAAGGAGCCTTGATGAATAGAACATACGAAGATGCGGATGAGTTGATAAAAATATAGTGATAAATTCCTACCAAAGGCCAACTAGATGCTATACATATGCATAGAAACCATCTACGGTAAAATTTGTCTAGGAGGATAATAGATTCCAACAAATTGTGGACAAACTCAACCGCATAGAGTCCTCATCTAGCGCGTCATCTATATATGGAGGAGATGAACTGTTTTTTCATTACATTAATAATCCAACTAATGATGTCAACTATGTTGGAAATAGGGGTGAAAACCCTTATTCAAACACTTACAATCCTTGTTGGAGAGATCACCCAAACCTGAGATGGGGCGGAAATCAAAGAGGAGGTAACGGTGGGAAACCAATTAAAAATACTAATTATCAACCTTCTTATTTGCGGAAGCCTCAAGAAAGAGCCAACCCAAATGACCATATTGTATATGGTCAACACTTGGATCGGATCGAGGGGGAGATCCATTCAATGAGAGCTAAAGTAAAACAGGTACAGTCTGAGTGCACTATAACACCCCCTAACCCTTATCCGTCGTCGGAACAGGGTTACGAAGCATTATCGAACATTTCAGGACAATTACGAACAATCACATAATAATTTAACATACACATCATAATTTAATCGTAATTTCCCTTTTTATTGAGCTCTCGAGGCCCAATTCACATCTAATCGAAAGTCTAGAAAAATTTTCGTGAAATTTTAACATTTTTCGTGAAATTTCAAAATTTTTCCTAAATAATGGGCACACACGCCCGTGTGGCCAAGGAACACACCCGTGTGACCTTATAACATGCTCGTGCTTCAGGCCGTGTCCTACCCCTGACTTATCTCACACGGCCAAGTCACACGCCCTTGTCTCTGCCCGTGTGGTAATACCTAAGCATTCTGTTTTGAAAATTTAGGTTGCAGGGGCACACAGCCTATTCACATGCCCATGTGTAAGCTGTGTGTCTCACACGGTTTGATCACACGTCCATGTGCCAGGCCGTGTGGACTCAAAATGAACTTTAAACATCAAGTTTACTAACCCTGTAAACTTAAACAACAAGCAACTCAATAACCAAATGTTCAACCAATCCAAAACACATTCAAATACATCTAAAATATATCAAGATCATTAATCTAATGACCTAACTAATGTAATTTCATAGGTACTTCACATATATTATTCAAATCAATCCAATTGAATACCATTCAAATCAACTCTAATTTCATACTAATTTTCTACTAAAACTTATCATTTGATAACCTTAACATATCATATATAACCAACCATTATCATATTACAATATCATTTATAAACATTTTCCAAAAAGAACATACTTCACTACACTTGAGTTCGGGATCGGCTTTGGATGCTGATTCAACAATTCGACTTTAACCCAACCTGCCCACGGAAAACAAACCGTACGCTGAGTATAAACTCAGTAGTATTTCTATAATCCGAGTACTTTAAAGAAAATAACATTATAAAACATACATTATTAACCATATATATAAACATTAGCCAATCAATAATTCAATTCATCCATTTATCCTTCATTTCTCATCATTAGCTAATTCAAATAGCTTTTCCCACTTTGATTCACATATCATTTAGCAATAACAATACTCTTTTCATAAACCCTTGGTTCATGCATTTCATTTGTACAATTCAATTCAATGTCCAATTTCAAATTCACATTCAATATCAATCTTATTGCAAATTCATTTATTTATTTAACCCTATTAACACGACTCGGACTTTGGCAGATACATAGATCCAACCAAAACACATCAGTATGGCACCTAGTGCCTCATCGGATAATTCGAAGTAATAAATTAACACCCAGTGTCTCATCGGCTATGCCGAAGCAAATTGGTACCCAGTATCTAATCGAATTTATCTAAAGTAATAATTTGACACCCAGTATCTCATCGACTCGTAGTCGAAATATCCCTGAACACTTCCAATCCTACGGCATGCCAACTATATCTGACTCAGCCCGATACAGTTAATAGGGTTTTCAAACCACATTTTCCATTTCAATCAATATCCATTACAAATCAATATTCACATATATTCATGTATTTAATTTCAAAATCATAATATCAATACTTACCTCATTTCACTTACCATACTTATTAATCAACATACAATAATTAATAATAATTAAATTGTAACACCACAAACCCAGCCTATGTGTAATATCCTGATTCTGTGGGTCTGTGCATTTGGTATGTTGCATGGCTAAGTTAGTAGGTAAAGGCTTTGAGGTGTGGATTGGGTCAGGTTTGGGCTTAAATCTGGGTTAAATTTATTAAAAAGAGAGTAGTAGTATTTTAACTTAAATTATTATGTTTAGTAGCAAGCTGGGCTTGTGGCCCAAAAATTTGAGGTGCTTTAGGTGAGCATTAAGGTGACGTCACAAGGGGGGAGGAATTGGGCCCACGGTTGTTGGGTCAAATTTCGGCACTGAAAAGGGGAGGGGATGGACGGCATAAAGGCTACATTTTAGGCGCTTTAATTCTTTTTATTTAAGTAATAAAAGATGATAAAAGGAAGGGAATAGTTCGGTTGAAGATGGTCTCTTTTAAAGGTAAGATAAGGGATGTGATTATAGATGGATGAGATAAGGGATAAAGGCTATCAGGTGATAGCAGAGTTGACCGAAACTCCAACTCTGTGTATGTGGGTGTATAGCCGAAATTAGGGAGGCTAGTTATCATCTTTTACATTTGTTCTTTCTCACTTTTTCATCTTTTCTCTCAAGCCAAAATTCTTTTCTCTCTTTTCTCTCTTCTAGCCAAAATTCCCTAGCCTTCTTCTCTTCTCCAATATCTTCCTGAAAGCCGAATTCTTCTCGCTCATATTCCTTCCTCAATAGCCGAATCTGCAAGGGTGGTTTCTGTTTCCTGAAGGTGCACCATAAGCTGAATACTCCTCAGTGATCTAGTGAGTTTCGGGATTTTTTTCTTCTTTGCGATTTCTCAATTTTTATCAAGTTCTAACTCGAAACACTTGTTCAAAGGCCCTGTCGATTTCACTCTCTGTCCTAGAAGCCGAATCTGTCTCATTAAATGTCTCCTGTGCCGATTTGGTGGAAAAGCCGAAGGTGGGTAGTGGTAGGTTCGGTCGAATGGCCCTTTCTTGATTTTTTTTATTTGGCTGAATGTCATATGGGTTAGATTGGTTGTGATTATCGGTTTGTTTGATATTTTGAGGATGGCTGAATGTAGGTAAGTTGGTGGTGGTGGTTTTTCAAAGACATTCGGGATTCAATTAATTAGGTAAGAGTTCGTTTTAAGTGTTATAGTTGTTTGAGTAGTTAGATCTCATCATTTAAATGGTTTAATGATTAAGGGATTGCTATGGACTTGAATAACAGCCAAGCAATAGGAGAGGTTGGATCTGTAAACCCAACACCGAAATATAAGAAAAGTTCTGTATCAGGAGTGCGAGATTGGCCATCAGGCTGTGGGCCGACATCAGAAGCAGATCGTAAGTCGATAGTAGTAGTCTCGAGTGACAGTAGCGTAGTGGCAGTGAAAGTGTTAGTACGAAAACCAGGTGTGTAACTCTTACACACTTTCTTACTTAATATGTTAATGTTGTGTGTTGTTAAAAAGCCGGAATGACGGTAATGGTTACTAAAATACACTTGTGGGTAAGAGCGTGGATGCCGGGTAAGTTGTTATTATTACTTGTGATGAATGTGATCTATGAAAGCATGTTATTCTGTATACATAATTTGGTATGTTAAGCATGATCATACTGCTGTCGTTAACATAAATATGTGTTGTGGGTGATGAGAGGAGGGGGAAGTATGAACTATCAAACTGTCACCAGTGATTTGGTATCACACAGTAGGTTGGCCCCACATGTTATAAAATTGTGACTAAGTCTCAGTGGTTTGGCACCACATATGTATATTTGTAACCTCGGTTACAAGCGGTTTGGCACCACCAGTGGTTTGGTACCACAAGGGGTAGATTTGGGAGACCCAGATGGATACTTAGGCTGGATGGGTTGCATGACTTGCATATTATTGTATGAATTTGTGTAAGAGCATAATTTCTGTTGGGATGGGGATTTATACACTGAGTCTCGGTGACTCACCCCTTCCTTTACATTTTGCAGATCAGACTTAGACCGTGGATATGGAGCTGGAGTGGACTCGAGGTGGCCATGCTCAGTATTCATTTTATTTTAGTGTTTTCTATTAGGACATGGTCATTTTATTTGAATTTTGGTTTTCTGTTTTGTAATAAGGCCGCCTAAGTTTTATTTTGGGATGTTTTATCTAAAAGTGTTCTTTAACCTTTGTTAAGCATACCTAAAAGTTACGAGTTGGTTATTTCCAAAACCTCATTAATTACTTGTTTTCTAAAGTGTTCACTGATTAAGTAATTAATACAGAGTAACAGTATGACAACTAAGTTTTCAAACCAAGTTTCAACATGTTTTACACGATACAAAATACATCGACGTTTTCTCTAAAATCTTGCATCGGTTTTCTATCTAAAATAAGTCGACAAATCGATTTCAAAAAC
The DNA here is from genome assembly GCA_025503065.1 of Gossypium bickii. Taxonomy (NCBI): domain Eukaryota; kingdom Viridiplantae; phylum Streptophyta; class Magnoliopsida; order Malvales; family Malvaceae; genus Gossypium; species Gossypium bickii. Next base: position 24,068,431 of record CP106715.1, read on the forward strand.
ATTTTCTTTTCCGTGGTACGCCAGATCCGGTTGTAGCATTTTGACCTGGTTTGAGGTGTTACATTTTGGTATCAGAGCCCGGTTCAAAAGCTCGGTTGTGGGCTTAGGGCCCGAAAGAGGTTTTGAAAGTAGGTGAAACAAAATTTTTCGGAAAGCATGGCACCTAAGTCTCTGACGCCGATCCACCTAGGTAAGTACCCTAACTTTTGTTGTGATATATTTGGTGGGCTTTAGACGTAGTTAAGCATGATATTACTAATGGACTCTAGGCTTAGATAAACAACTCTTCAAATCCATAAGACTTAACTTTATTAAACAAAACCTGTAAACGAGTCACAAGACTAAAGTGTGGCAACAAGCATATGCATGTCTAGGAGTAGATCCGGAAGAGCTTGGTATTTAAGCAGTTCGAGTGACTCACCTCCTCTTCGCTGGAATCTTACCTGGTGTATAGTGACTGTTCACTTTAGCTATGACAGGGTGTGGCAATAGGCATATGCATGTCTAGGAATGGATTCAGGGAAAGCTTGGTATTTAAGCAATCCTAGTGACTCACCCCCTTTCCACTAAAATCCCACATGGTGCATAGTGACTATTCACCTTAGTTACAAGGACGTGTTGACAGGCCAAAACTTACAACTAAAACCCGAAAGGGACCAGCCACACTGTTTTGTAAAAACCTTAGTTTTGAAATTTCCAAATTACCCCTAGATTTGTGAAAACTACCTTAGATTTGAAAAATGTCCAAAATACCCCTGGTTTGTGAAATTACCAAATTACCCCTAACTTGTAAAGTTACCGAAATACCCTCGGATTTGCAAAATTACCGAAATACCCTCGAGTTGAAAAAAATTACCAAAATACCTTTCTTTTGCAAAATCACCCGAGACCATATTTTGAAATTTATAAAAATACCCCTGTAGGTTAAAATTACGAAAATACCCTCGGGTAGTGAAATGACGAAAATACCCCTACACGTTGAATGTGGTCTGTAGATGTTGTTGTGTGATGAATGTACTTAGAACTAGGAGATAATCCTGGAACTGAAACTTTAAGATAGATTCGTATGCGAAAGAATCACTTTCAAAACTATTTCTCATAAAATTGTCCATGGATAAATAGTGAACATAATTAATAATTCATAAAATTCTGAACCAGATAAATGCGAACGAGAAGAATGAGTACAAGGGGTCGTGGACGTCCTCCGCGTGGCCGTAGTAGGGGTAAGATGACCTTGTCAGAGCCAGCAGGGTCTGGCCATGGGTCTGGAAATATGATGCCGGATCTACCGGCGGCGAAAGTTGAGTTTTAGGATCAGACTGGTGGTAACGATGCAGTATCTCAGGTAGTACTGCGGGTTTTAGAGAGAGTTGCTGGGGCAGGCGCGGGTGCAGGAGCCCGAAAATCCGTGGCTAAGCGACTCTGGGCTAACAGAGCAGAAGTGTTCAAGGGAGTTTCTGGTGTAGCTCCCAACACTGCTGAGTACTGGTTAGAGGCAACAAAACGGATAATGGATGATTTAGACTTCTCAACTGAGGAGAAGTTGAAGGGGATAGTGTCTCTTCTACGGGATGAGTCGTACCAGTGGTGGCTCACGATCAGGGATGGTGCAGTGGCCGGTGATATCACCTGGGATTATTTTAGGGCAGCCTATCAGAGAAAGTATGTGGGGGCTGGTTATACTGATGGGCAGCGTAGTGCGTTCTTGAATTTGGTACAAGGAAATAAGTCGGTACCCGAGTACGAGGCTGAATTTTTGAGGTTAAGTAGGTATGCTCGTGGTATGGTGGCTGCGGAACATGAGCGCTGTGTTAGGTTCGAGAACGGGCTAAGAGATGAGCTGCGGGTGTTTATTGCACCTTAGTGTGAAAGGGAATTTGCCGTTCTCGTGGAAAAAGCCAAAATAGCTGAGGAGGTGAAGTGAACCGAGAGGCGGAATCAAGACAGAAGTAAGGATAAAAGGAGTTTTGAGCCATCAGGGTCTGCTGGAAGTTCACAGAAGAGGGCTAGATTTGGTGGACCGGATAAAGCCGCAAAGCCTGCTGCTGCTCAGTGGGCACCCCATTGTGCTCGATGTGGGAAATCTTATTCGGGAGAGTGTTGGGCTGGTAATAGAGGGTGCTTTGAGTGTGGGTCATTGGAGCACCGGGTAAGGGACTGTCCGCGGAAGTTAGCTAGGACTCAAGCTGAGGGTCAAGGACATGGTCAATTCAGGAGGGATGGTCAGCAACCACAGAGGGGTCGAGGTATAGCTAGGGGTGGTAATGGTAACGGCCGAGGCCATGGAGCACCTGGCCGAGGTTCTGGTGGTACTGATGCTAGACAGTCTGGGTTGGTCTATGCACCTAAACGTCGAGAGGAGGGCAACGCACCGGACGTTATAACCGGTACGTTTATAATTTCTGGGTTATCATATACTGCTTTGATTGATGTTGGTTCAACAACTTATATATTGCTAGTAGTATAGAGGAAACTTTGAACTTAGTTAGTGAGACTGCTGCTAGGAAGATGACGGTAGTTAGCCCTCTAGGACACTCTGTGGTAGTAGACAAACTGTATAAGGATGTACCCCTAGAACTTCAAGGGGTCATGTTTCAAGCGGATTTGATGGAACTACCCTTCGGGGAGTTCGATTTAATCTTAGGAATAGATTGGTTGGTAAAGTACCAGGCAGAGCTGGACTGTGCAGCTAAGCGTATGGTCCTGAAGTCGGTCTAGGGTGAAGAGGTGGTAATGATAGGAGAGAGAAGGAATTACTTATCTAATGTGGTGTCCGCGCTAAAGGCAGAGAAGATGGTAAGGAAAGGATGTGAGGCGTTTGTGGTCTACATTTGTGCCTTGGAAGTTAAGGAATCAAGAATGGAGAATGTTCGAACGGTGAAAGACTTTGTCGATGTCTTTCCGGAAGAGCTTCCGGGTTTGCCCTTAGATCGTGTAGTGGAGTTCGGTATAGATCTTCTACCGGGAACAGCGCCAGTGTATATTGCTCTGTATAGGATGGCGCCCAAGGAATTGGTGGAGTTGAAAGTGCAGATCCAGGAGTTGCTGGATCGGGGTTTCATCCGGCCAAGTGTGTCTCCTTGGGGAGCACTGGTACTCTTTGTTAAGAAGGACGGGTCGATGCGAATGTGTATAGGCTACCGTCAGTTGAATAAATTGACGATTAAGAACAAGTATCCTTTGCCTAGGATAGATGACTTGTTCGACTAGCTTAAGGGAGCATTGGTCTTTTCCAAGATAGATTTGAGGTCGGAGTATCACCAACTTAAGGTAAAGGAGGCTGATATCCATAAGACGGTGTTTCGTACTCGATACAGGCATTATGAATTCCTGGTTATGCCGTTCGAGTTGACAAACGCACCGACAGTGTTTATGGATATGATGAATCGGGTGTTCCAGCCGTACTTGGATCGATTCGTCGTAGTATTTATCGATGATATTTTGATGTACTCGAAGTCGGAGGAGGAGCATGACGCGCATTTGCGGGTGGTATTGCAAATTCTTAGGGAGAAGCGGTTATACGCTAAGTTTAGTAAGTACGAGTTTTGGTTAAAGGAAGTTACTTTCTTGGGTCATATGGTGTCAGCTGAGGGAATTAGAGTGGACCCCCGGAAGATTGAGGCTGTATTGGACTGGAAGCCCCTAAAGTCTGTGGCGGAGATTCGAAGTTTTCTAGGATTAGCAGGGTATTACCAGAGGTTTGTGGAAGGATTTTCTCTGATTGCAGCATCGTTAACCAAGTTACTAAGAAAAGGGGTTCCGTTTGTGTGGTCAGACAAGCAACAGGAAAGTTTTGAAAAGTTAAAAAGGATTTTGACGGAGGCCCCGGTGTTGATTCAACCGAAAGCCAGAAAAGAATTTACGGTTTATTGTGATGTATCCCACACAGGATTGGGTTGTTTGCTGATGCAAGAAGGAAAAGTAGTGGCGTACGCTTCCCGACAGTTAAGACCTCACGAAGTGAACTACCCGACGCATGATCTGGAATTGGCTACAGTAGTTTTCACGCTGAAAATTTGGAGACATTATTTGTATGGAGAGAAGTCGATAGTGTATACAGATCACAAGAGTTTGAAGTACCTTCTCACGTAGAAGGAGTTGAATTTAAGGCAAAGAAGGTGGATTGAGCTGTTAAAGGACTATGACTGCTCGATTGAGTTCCACCCGGGAAAGGCTAATGTGGTAGCGGATGCCTTGAGTCGTAAGGTGGTGGCAGATTTAAGAGCCATGTTTGCCCACCTTAGTCTGTATGATGACGGAAGCCTGTTAGCGGAATTACAAGTGAGGCCAACATGGATTGATGAGGTTAAGGAAAAACAGCGGGAAGATGAAGTTTTAAGTGCTCGATGTTTACAAGTACAGAATGGTGGACTGGAGGGTTATAGTCTGAGCAGTGATGGAGTGTTATGTTTTCAGGGAAAAATGTGTATGCCTAAGGATGTGGAGTTAAGGCAGAAGATTTTGCAGGAGGCACATAGCAGTCCCTATGCTATGCATCTGGGAGGTAGTAAGTTGTACCGGGATTTGCGAGAGCAATTTTAGTTGCCGGGCCTTAAGCGTGAGGTAACGGAGTTTGTGGGTAAGTGCCTGACGTGTCAGCAAGTCAAGGCTGAACATCAGTTACCCTCGGGATTGTTGCAACTGATTAAGATTCCACAATGGAAGTGGGAAAGGATTACAATGGATTTTGTGAGTGGGCTACCTCTTACGCCGACCAAGAAGGATTCAGTTTAGGTAATTGTGGACCATTTGACAAAGTCGGCTCATTTCATACCTGTGCGTATGGATTATTCTCTTCAGAAGTTAGCAAAATTATATATAGCGGAGATTGTGAGGTTACATGGGGTGCCAGTGTCGATTATTTCGGACAGAGACCCTAGATTTACGTCAAGGTTCTAAAAGGCTTTGCACCAGGCATTGGGTACAAGATTGGATTTCAGTACGGCATTCCATCCCTAGTCAGATGGACAGTCGGAGAGGGTGATTCAAGTTTTGGAGGACATGTTAAGGGGATGTGTCTTGGATTTTAAGGGTAGTTAGGAAGAATTCTTACCGTTGGCGGAATTCGCGTATAACAATAGTTATCAGGCGAGTATTAAGATGGCTCCATAGGAAGCTTTATATGGTCGGAAGTGTCGTACCCCTACGTGTTGGACAGCGTTGGTAGAGCGGCACTTGTTGGGTCCGGAGCTGATTTACAAAGACAGAGGATAAGGTGAAGGTGATTAGAGCTCGTTTGAAAGAAGCCTCGGACAGGCAGAAGTCTTATGCCTATCTTAAATGAAAGGATATAGAGTTTGCTGAAGGTGACAAGGTTTTCCTGAAGGTGTCGCCGTGGAAAAAGGTTCTGAGGTTTGGTAGGAAAGGCAAGTTAAGCCCTAGATTTATTGGGCCCTATCGTGTGTCGAAGCGAGTGGGACCAGTGGCGTACCAGCTTGAGTTGCCACCAGAGTTGAGTCAAATCCATGACGTGTTTCATGTTTCCATGCTTAGACGCTATTGCTCGGATCCATCACATGTTGTGCCAGTGGAGGAGATAGAGGTGAATCCAGACTTATCTTTTGAGGAGGAACTAGTGCAGATCCTAGATCGGGATGTTAAGGTTTTACATAGTAAATCTGTTCCTTTGGTAAAGGTATTATAGCAGAACCATGGATCGGAGGAAATGACATGGGAGCCGGAGGATGTTATGCGGCAGCAATACCCTCAACTTTTCTGACCAGGTAAATTTCGAGGTCGAAATTTATTTTAAGGGGGGTAGAACTGTAATCTCCTGATTCTGTGGGTCTATGCATTTGGTATGTTGCATGGCTAAGTTAGTAGGTAAAGGCTTTGAGGTGTGGATTGGGCTCAGGTTTGGGCTTAAATCTGGGTTAAATTGATTAAAAAGAGAGTTAGTAGTATTTTAATTTAAATTATTATGTTTAGTAGCAAGATGGGCTTGTGGCCGAAAAATTTGAGGTGCTTTAGGTGAGCATCGAGGTGGCGTCACAAAGGGGGAGGAATTGGGCCTAATATGGCTGCTTGGAGCCCAAGGTTGTTGGGTCAAATTTCGGCACTGAAAAGGGGAGGGGGTGGACGGCATAGAGGCTACATTTTAGGAGCTTTAATTCTTTTTATTTAAGTAATAAAAGATTATAAAAGGAAGGGAAGAGTTGGGTTGAAGATGGTCTCTTTTAAAGGTAAGATAAGGGATGTGATAATAGATGGATGAGATAAGGGATAAAGGCTATCAGGTGATAGCAGAGTTGACCGAAACTCCAACTGTGTGTGTGTGGGTGTATAGCCAAAATTTGGGAGGCTAGTTATCATCTTTTCCATTTGTTCTTTCTCACTTTTTCATCTTTTCTCAAGCCAAAATTCTTTTCTCTCTTTTCTCTCTTCTAGCCGAAATTCCCTAGCCTTCTTCTCTCCTCCAACATCTTCCTGAAAGCCGAATTCTTCTTGCTCGTATTCCTTCCTCCATAGTCAAATCTGCAAGGGTGGTTTCTATTTCCCGAAGGTGCACCATAAGCCGAATACTCCTCAGTGATCTGGTGAGTTTCGGGATTTTTCCTTCTTTGCGATTTCTCAATTTTTATGAAGTTCTAACTCGAAACACTTGTTCAAAGGCCCTGTCGATTTCACTCTCTGTCATAGAAGCCGAATCTGTCTCATTAAAGGTCTCCTGTGCCAATTTGGTGGAAAAGCCGAAGGTGAGTGGTGGTAGGTTCGGCCGAATGGCCCTTTCTTGATTTTTTTTTTATTTGGCCGAATGTGATGTGGGCTAGATTGGTTGTGATTATCGGTTTGTTTGATATTTTGAGGATGGCCGAATGTAGGTAGGTTGGTGGTGGTGGTTTCTCAAAGATATTCGGGATTCGATTAATTAGGTAAGAGTTCGTTTTAAGTGTTATAGTTGTTTGAGTAATTAGATCTCATCATTTAAATGGTTTAGTGATTAAGGGATTGCTATGGACTCGAACAACAACCAAGCAATAGGAGAGGTTGGATCTGTAAACCCAACGCCAAAATATAAGAAAAGATCTGTATCAGGAGTGCGAGATTGGCCATCGGGGTGTGGGTCGACATCAGAAGTAGATCGCAGGTCGATAGTGGTAGTCTCGAGTGACAGTAGCGTAGAGGCAGTAAAAGTGTTAGTACGAAAACCAGGTGTGTAACTCTTACACACTTTCTTACTTAAATGTTAATGTTGTGTGTTGTTAAAAAGCCGGAATGACGGTAATGGTTATTAAAATGCCCTTGTGGGTAAAAGCGTGGATGCCGGGTAAGTTGTTATTATTACTTGCGATGAATGTGATCTATGAAAGCATGTTATTCTGTATACATAATTTGGTATGTTAAGCATGATCATACTGCTGTCATTAACATAAATATGTGTTGTGGGTGATGAGAGGAGGGGGAAGTATGATCTATCAGACTGTCACCAGTGATTTGGTATCACACAGTGGGTTGGCCCCACATGTTATAAAATTGTGACTAAGTCTCAGTGGTTTGGCACCACCATTGCTTTGGTACCACATATGTATATTTGTAACTTCAGTTACCAGTGGTTTGGCACCACCAGTGGTTTGGTACCACAAGGGGTAGATTTGGGAGACTCAGATGGATAATTAGGTTGGATGGGTTGCATGACTTGCATATTATTTTATGAATTTGTGTAAGAGCATAATTTCTGTTGGGATGGGGATTTATACACTGAGTCTCGGTGACTCACCCCTTCCTTTACATTTTGCAGATCAGACTTAGATTGTGGATATGAAGCCGGAGTGGACTCGAGGTGGCCATGCTCAGCATTCATTTTATTTTAGTGTTTTCTATTAGGACTTGGTCATTTTATTTGAATTTTGGTTTTCTGTTTTGTAATAAGGCCGCCTAAGTTTTATTTTGGGATGTTTTATCTAAAAGTGTTCCTTAACCTTTGTTAAGCATACCTAGAAGTTACGAGTTGGTTGTTTCCAAAACCTCATTAATTACTTGTTTTCTAAAGTGTTCACTGATTAAGTAATTAATACGGAGTAACAGTATGACAACTAAGTTTTTAAACCAAGTTTCAACATGTTTTACACGATACAAAATACATCGACGTTTTCTCTAAAATCTTGCATCGATTTTCTATCTAAAATAAGTCGACAAATCAGTTTCAAAAACATTTTCTTTTCCGTGGCACGCCAGATCCGGTTGTAGCGTTTTGACCGGGTTTGGGGTGTTACACTATGCGTTAAGACCAGACTTGTCATGCCACACAATTCGAACTTACATCTAGTCATCATGAACTTACACTATGCGTTAATGAAAACAATTCTTCAAAACAATTTTGAAAAAATGGAATTTATCATAAACCGAGATTTATTTGAAAACCATGATTTTAAAACATAAGAATTTACAATTTGATTTTCAGAGAAATAATTGGTTGAAATCTTAAATCTATAAAAGAGTTCTCACAGAATATTTTGGATTAAGTGATATTTAAGAAAATCCTTTTTTTTATACGCAAGTTTAAGAAATCATTTATAAAATTTAAACAGCCCCATTTAAGTAACTAGAACATATTAAAAATCCATCCGCGAATAAAAGCCATAAAAATAATACCAGAGGCCTTATTACATCGCAATCGAAATAGTACTTAAATAAAAATATTAAAAAGAAGTTCAAGTTTATAAAAACCCATCATTCGTACTATGACCTCCACACGAAGTCATCCCCAGCCCAAGTCTCTATCAATAATCATTACCTGAGAAGGGTAAGAAAAACAGGGTGAGTTACTTAGAACTCAGTGTGTAATCCACTTACCGTGTTCACTGGGCCAAATCCATTTAAGCATTAAATTGGGCTTGAGCCCATTTACAAAAATACAATATATAAATCAAATATAAAAATGCATGTGATATGCAATTCCCAACCAAGCCTAATTTCCATCCGCTACACACCACCCGTACCAACCATCACACCTGTGGGGATCAAGTCAACCCACCCCGCCAACACACCAATCACAGGCATTAAGCCATTTAAAATATTTGTGGCAGAGCCACCGAACTAGATTGTGACAGAGTCACCGAACTAGATTGTGACAGTGTCACCGAACTAGAGGCATTAAGCAATTTAAAATATTTGTGGCAGAGCCACCGAACTAGATTTTGGCAATGTGCCTTTCTTCTCTTCACAAATTATCCCAACCCATGCAATCATGTATATATATAATGTATAACAATATATTCATAAGGTAAATTTCAACAAAAAGCCCATATTACAAGTTATCAACTTGGCCCATTAGTCAAAATAACAATTTAACCCATTTAACGATCTAGCAATTTTGGCCCTTATATCGATCTAGCAAATTTGGCCCATATATCGATCTAGCAGTTTTGGCCCATATATCGATCTAGAAGTTTTGGCCCATCTATACACATGAGGCCCTTTTCACAATTTTCTCACTTGGCCAATTTATCAAAAATAATTCATATGGCCCAAAATATCACTTTTTAACAGTATAGCCTATTAAGGGCAAATTCGTAATTTTCACAACTTTAATACCATTTTCATGCTTTCACACCAAAAGTGCTAATAAACCGTATTTTCCAATTTTACCGACTTTACGATTTTTATTCAAATACTTACGGCATAGTATAGCCCATGAGATAAGTGTGAAGTTACACATCTGATTACGGTGAGTACTATACTTTCCCGCTCGTCGATACCTAAATATTTATCACGCTTGATTAGAACACTAATATTTAATATAAAACTATTCTAATGATGAACGATCTAGATCTTTACCCTTGGAATCTCGAACAACAGCTATTTGTGATTTCTCCTCGATCGATAGTTCATAACCTGATGAAGAACCACGAACAGTCAAAGGCTCGGGAGTACAAATGACTTCAAATATTTGATTTTCGCCGGATGAGGGTCCACAACCCGGTGGAAAATCTCGGATTACTGAAACTGCCCTTCACTTAAATTTAGGGGGAATAGCGGAACCACCCCTCTTCCAAACGCTATTAACAACCCTTTTCGACCCTATCTTGCTCGCCTTAAAATCCTGAGTGATTTCCAAAGGATTCCTATATGAAAACTTTCGGTTATATCAATCCCAATGATAATCATTGATAAAAACGAGATCAAGAATCCTTGAAGAGGTCCTTCTTACCTTGCTAAATATGACCCGAACTTGAATAACTTCAAGATAACTTTGACGAGATAATGAATCGGCCCTCCACTATTTCACTAAAATATAACGAAAGGAAACGTTTAATAGAATGGATGATTATCGATTTAAAGGCTCTTCCTAGGCCATCCTATAGATTCGGCCAAGGTGACCAAATAACAAAAGAAATCAAGGAAAAATGATTCTTACCGGTTGTCCAAAACTTAATGGAAGAAATGATTGAGAATAATGTCTATAAGGAAAAAGAGATTCGACCATGATTTAATGGATAGGGAAAATAATTTCGGCTATGGGGATGATCACAAGCATTTGGCCATGGAAGAAATTTGAAGGAAGAAATGTGTTTGTATGATAAGTAAAATGGAGAGGAAGAGAGACTAGGGAGGAGATGTTATGATTCGGTTTTCGAAGAGGAGAAAAGAGAAAAGAGAGGAGTTTAGGAACAAATATGCATTCGACAATGGGGAAAAAGAAGTAAAAAGAAATAGCTTTTTGTGTTGATAATTTCGGCACTAGGAGAGAAATACAAGATGAAGCACTTGAGGGGTTTTGCAAAAATGACCAAATGGTAAAAAAGAATGACCAAAAGAAACAAAGCAAAAATTGTTTTCTCCGAACACAAGCACATTTGGCCAAGAGAGGAAAAGATGAGAGGAAATGGGTGTTTTGGAAAAAATGACCAAATGGGATTACACACTAGCTACCATCCTTACCAAAGTCTACCACCAAAAATTCGGCTCCCCCCTAGTCCACAAGGCCGTCCAAGTTTATGGACAAGTTGGTCATGCCAAACTTCCCAAAACACACCCCTTAAAGAGTGTCTTATGTCCCCCTAACATACCATAAGCTTCGGATTTCATTCCTTAAGTTCAAGCTTACCTTAACCATTAGCCACCCTACCATAAAAGAAATAGTCCAACCTTACCATAAATAAGGCTTGACCGACATGCCATAAAGGTGCAAAAATAAAAGCAACCAAAATGCAATCCATGGTATTCGAACCTGTCTCCTCAAGCAACACATATGGCGCCAACTCCACTTTACTACTAGCTCATCTTATGCTAGTTTTTGACACTTAATTACCTTAAGCATTAGGGTCACTTGTTCCACTTCAATAAATTACCCTTTACTAAAATTTATTCTAATTCCAAATAATCCCATGCCTTCTCAAGACTATATTAGGCACACAAATTTAATCAATCACAAGCTAAGCACCAAAAACATGCAACATATCAATACTCAAATTTTTTTAGGATGTTACAATTCTACCCCCTTAAAGAAAATTTCGTCCTCGAAATTTACCTGGTTAGAAGAGGTGAGGATACTGTTGCCGAATTGCGTCCTCAGCTCCCATGTAGCTTCTTCCGCTCCGTGATTACGCCATAGAACCTTAACCAACGGCACCTTAACATCACGGTCTATGATTTTCACTAGTTCCTCCTTGAAAGACAAGTCTGGCCTTAACTCCACTTTTTCTACCGATACTATGTGAGACGGATCTGATCTATAACGCCTCAGCATAGAAACATGGAAAACACTATGAATCTGACTCAACTCCGGAGGTAATTCAAGCTGATAGGCCACTGGTCCTACACGCTTTAACACACAGTACGGTCCAATGAACCTAGGGCTCAACTTGCCCTTCCTTCCAAATCTGAAAATCTTCTTCCAAGGCGAGACTTTTAGAAAGACCTGATCTCCCACCACAAACTCGATATCCTTACGCTTCAGATCCGCATACGACTTTTGTCTATCCGAAACTTCATTTAACCGCGCTCGGATCACCTTTACCTTTTCTTCCGTCTCAGAAATCAACTCAGGACCCAACAACTGTCGTTCACCCAATTCGGTCCAACAAGTAGGGGTTCGACACCTACGACCGTATAACGCTTCATAGAGCGCCATTTGGATACTGGATTAGTAACTGTTATTATGCGCGAACTCAGCCAACGGTAGAAAATCCTCCCAACTACCTCTGAATTCGATCACACAACCTCGTAACATGTCTTCCAAAATCTGAATTCTCTTTCTGACTGGCCATCTGATTGAGGATGAAAAGTCGTACTGAAGTTTAACTTTGTTCCCAAAGCCTCATGTAAAACTTTCCAAAACCATGATGTAAACCTAGGATCCCTGTCTGATATGATAGACACTGGTACCCCATGCAACCTCACAATCTCAGATACATACAGCTTAGCCAACTTCTGCAGCGAGTAATCCGTAGGAACTGGTAGAAAATGAGCAGTCTTCGTTAATCGATCATCTATTACCCAAATGGAGTCTTTCTTAGTAGGTGTTTAAAGGTAACCCACTAACAAAGTCCATCGTTATCCGCTCCCATTTCCATAGAGGAATCCTTATCGGTTGCAATAACCCCGATGGTAATTGATGTTTCACCTTCACTTGTTGACACGTCAAACACTTTCCCACAAAATCAGTAACCTCCCGCTTTAACCTTGGCCACCAATACTACTCACGGAGATCCCGATACATCTTATTTCCTCCGGGGTGCAGTGCATAAGGGCTATTATGCGCCTCCCGTAGAATCATTTGTCTCAAATCTGAATCCATGGGCATACAAACTCTTCTACGAAAACACAGTACGCCATCCTTGTTCATTTCAAAGTCCCCTATTAAACCACTTTCAACTTGTTGCAATAAAGGACCCAACTTTTCATCTGATAATTGCTTTTCCTTGATTTGTTCCAACCACAGAGGTTTCGCCTGAAGTTTCGCTAGCAGACTGCCATCCTCATACAAACTAAGATGAGCAAACATTGCTCTCAACTCCGATACAACATTATGACTCAACGCGTCTGCCGCAACGTTAGCCTTTTCAGGATGGTACTCGATTGAGAAGTCATAATCCTTTAACAACTCCACCCATCTCCGTTGTCTCAAGTTCAACTCTCAAGTTGTGAGTTATCTCTTTCTCTTCCTACATTAGGAGGTTGATTATCTAACGGATTCACACTAGGTGTAGCAAATTCAGTTTCTTCAATTTCTCGACTTCCAGTATACATTTCCTGTTCAACATCATACATTCTTTCATCTGACATTTTATCTATAAAACAAAATCAAATAAATATATCAGCATCCAAAACCCGACTCAGCTTCGACTCAACAGTGGCATGTACTTCTAAACTCACTTTTGAGCCCGATTTAGCCCGAGAACCGGCTAAACCTGATAGCTCTGATACCAACAATTGTAACACCACTTAACCCTAAACCATCGCGGAACAGGGTTCCGAGGCATAACCGGACATAGCAAATAATTCTAAAATAAAATAACGTTCATAGTATAATCTAATAACTAAGTCCCTACAATGGACTTTCGAAGTCTAAAGTATGTATTAAAAGTGAACGAGACTTGTTTAAGTACTCCAAATTTTTTTTTATTATTGTTATTGGTTTTTTTTATTGTATAAATTTCAGCAGCATTTCTGCTTATTTTCACATAAAACCCCCTGCAATTAAAATCATATTTATTTCAAAAATAACCATAAATTCATTTCACATTCATTTTCTACTCTAAATATCTTCTATTCAAACTCAATCAATATAATATCAATTTAAATTTATCAATGTACTAATTAAATTAAAATAGATAAACTTCTTTTATTATAATTCTTAGACTTGTAATACTAACATTATTTTTTTTTTTACCATTTATATTCAAAACATAACAATCCTTATACACATCCTATGTACATGCCACATTACCAAAAGAAAATATACATCACCAAAAGTTTGCTGAAGTCGGGTCTTGCTTCGGATGCTAGTTCCGTACTTGACTTCTACAACCTGCGCACAGAAACAACCGTACGCTGAGTATGCATATACTCAGTGGTATCACTATAATTCAATTTATAACTAATTACATTAAATCGTACACATGCTTTTACATTACAATTATCATCACTTAATAAACAATTTAATCTTATATATATATACATACAATTCTGATTTCTATATTTCAATTCTCACATTTTTCATATGCCATATCTTTCAAATTTAGTTTTATCAATGAATTTATTTCATTGTCCCTATTAACTTGACTCGGACTCGACGGATACACGGATTCCAACCCACACACCAGTACGACACATTGTGCCTTAACGGTACACGTGATATCGACACACAAAAGTGTCGAATCGATAACATAACAATATCGATATTCAACACACAAAAGTGTTGAAACTGTAATAAGATAACGATATCGACACACAAAGTGTCGAATCGATGCTGATATAATGAATAAGAATAGTAGTCGCACATAAGTGCTGATCGATAAGCCGGCAAAAACCCGTAATCTTCCATATCCTATGGCATGCCAATTATATCCGACTCAAATTTCGACTAGTTAATAGGGTATTTCAGTTCTCAATTTCATTTTCATTTTCATAACAAATTCAATTTCAATATCAAATACACTTTTCCAATCACCAACCACAATATAATTCAATACTAACACATATTTCTCATTCAATTCAATGTTTCAAATTCAATTCAATAAAGTCGCTTACCTTATTATTTACTTACCATACACGTAATTTAAATTTAACATTAAATAATAAATAATTTGAATTATAGTAATACAAACCCGAATTTGCTTGATTATTCCTCGGTAACCTTCTCCTTTCCTTTGTGGGTCGATGCCTCAAGTTCCTTTTTAGCTAAGAAAATAATAATAATTTGCATTATTAATTGCAACATTAAATTACAATAAATAATTAAATTTTATTCAATTCCTACTCTTCCTCTTCATTCCACATTCTTTATACACAATTCTATTATTTACTTATAAGTTCTTCCTAGGCTGTCTACCTGAGTCATTGTCACTAAATTATCTATAACTTGAGTTACAGAATTCCAAATTAAGATCCGTAAATTTTATATGAAACTAGACTCATATAAATTATTTTCATCAAAATTTTCAGAATTTTTTATTTATCCAATTAGTACAGTTTATTCTTTAAAATCACTCCTGTTCTGATGTCTGACAGTTCCGACCACTCTTTACTAAAATTTAATTATCCTTTTCTAAAGAATTAAAATAATGTTCTAGTTTCTTTTTTATAAAAATAGACTCATTAAGGAATCTAACCATATAAATTATGTTCCGCAATTATATTTTTACAATTTTTAATGATTTTTACAAGTCAGAACAGGGGATCTCGAAATCACTCTGGACCAGTCTCACAAAAATATAAATATCTCAAAATAAAGAATTTATTTGCTTTCTTTGTTTCTTTCATATGAAAATAGACTCAATAAGGTTTAATTTCATATCTCATTCAACCTCTACTTCCATTTCTACAATTTTTGGTGATTTTGCAAAGTTACTCTTCTGCTGCTGTCCTAAAACTGTTTTCTTATGACTTATTTTGTAATTAAATCCTAATTAAGTTTACTTATTTTCTTAACTTAATTCATACTTTGTTTCTACTTAAATTCCTTCCATATTCAACATGACTGTCTAATATTCTTAATAAAACCATAATTTATAATTTCTTCCAAATTAATCCTTGTAATACAAAACTTTTAACTTACTTTACAATTTAATCCTTTTACTAGTTCTAACTTAAATTTCATTCAATTTAACCTCTAATTCATCATTTTTTCCTTCAACATCAACTATACTTAAAAACCTATAAACTCTCAAAATATCAACTTAGTTTCATCAAAATCTTGCTTAAGAGGAAAATAGGACTTAATTGACTTACCTAATTAAACTTCAAGCTTTAAAATCCCTATTTCTCCCTTGTTATTTTTCTTTTCTTCTTTCTCTTCTCTGTGTCGAAAGCTTCTGCTACTTTTTTCTTTCTTTTATTTTATTTTTGTTCTTATCTACTTTATATTAAAATAATATAATATATATCTAATATAAAACTATACAATAATGATATACATTATAATTTAATATAATAAAACAATAAAAATCTTAGATTTTTATCATCATTTGCCGCCTCAACTTATTCTAAATGGCTTAATTGCCATTTTAGCCTTTTTTGCTTTCTTTTAATCTATATTTAGACTTTCACACTTTATTCAATTTGATCCTTTTTCCTAATTACTTTAAATTAAGCTAAATTTACTAAATAAAAATCTAATTAATCACACTATTAGACTCATAATTACTCCTAATAAATATTTACTAACTCGATTTACTAAGACGGAGGCCCGATAATACATTTTTTTCCGGTGCCCACGAATTTTGGGTCGTTACATTTCTCCCCCCTTAATAAATTTCGTCCTCGAAATTTACCTGAGAATAGGTGAGGATATTGTGCTCTCATAGTTTCTTCAGGTTCCCAAGTTGCTTCTTCCACGCTATGGCTTCTCCACAATACTTTTACCAAAGGGACTCGTTTGTTTCTTAATTCTTTCACTTCTCGAGCTAGTATTTGAACTGGTTCTTCTTCATATGACAAATCCGGTCTAATCTCAATGTCTTCAGTAGAAATAATATGAGATGAATCCGATCGATACCTTCGTAACATGGAAACATGAAAAACATCATGAATTTTCTGTAATTCCTGAAGTAAAGCTAATCGATAGGCAACCGGTCCAATTCTTTCAACTACTTCATACGACCCAACGTAACGAGGACTTAATTTTCCTTTACGACCAAATCTCAAAATTTTCTTCCAAGGTGATACCTTTAAAAACACTTTGTCACCCACAGAATACTCTATATCCCGTCGCTTCAGATCTGCATAAGACTTTTGTCTGTCAAAAGCTACTTTCATCCTGTCTTTGATCTTTTTAACTATTTCTTCTGTCTCCTGGATTAATTCCGGTCCAACTATCTTTTTCTCATTCAACTCTATCCAACATGTAGGCGATCGGCATCTTCGACCGTATAATGCTTCATATGGAGCCATTTGAATACTGGATTGAAAACTATTATTATAAACAAATTTAGCTAACGGCAAGTATCGTTCCCAACCTGATTCAAAGTCAATAATGCAAGCCCAAAGCATGTCTTCCAAAATTTGAATTACTCATTCTGATTGTCCATCGGTTTGTGGATGAAATGCAGTACTAAATTTAAGCCGAGTACCCAAAGAATCATGTAACTGCCTCTAAAATCTTAATGTAAATCGTGGATCCCGATCGGAAATTATAGACACTGGAATACCATGTAGTCTCACAATTTCTTGGATATAAATTTCAGCAAGTTTCTGTAGAGACCAATCAGTTCTGATTGCTATGAAATGAGCAGACTTAGTAAGTCGATCAACTATTACCCAAATAGCATTCTTTTTACTCGCCGATAGTGGCAACCCCGTAACAAAATCCATAGTAATACTATCCCATTTCCATTCAGGGAATACTAATAGATCGGAGTAACCACAGCCGCATTTTTGATGATGTTCGCTTTACTCGTTGACAAGTCAAACATTTACTGACATATTCAACTATATCTTTCTTCATCCCTGGCCACCAATAAAGACCTCGTAAATTACGATACATTTTTGTTCCACCAAGATGCAATGCAAAGGTGCCATTATGTGCTTCTTGAAGAATCATCTTCTTTAATTCAAAAGTAGCTGGAACATAAATCCGATTTTGAAACCTCAAACAATCATGTTCATCAATACTAAAACTCTCGACTGTACCATTCTGAACCATTTCTCTTTTCTTTAATAATTTGTCATCTTCCATCTGAGCTGCTCTAATCTGATCTAACATCATCGGCTTAACCCTTAACTCAGCTAACAAGCTTCCATCATCATTAACACTGAGCCGAGCAAACATTGCTCGTAATTCAATCGCAGCTTTCTTGCTCAATGCATCAGCTACCACATTTGCTTTTCTTGGATGATAGTCTATAACACAATCATAATCTTTTAGAAGCTCGATCCACCGTCTTTGCATTAACTTTAACTCTTTCTGCGACAAAAGATATTTGAGACTTTTATGATCTGTGTAAATGTAGCATTTCTCGCTATAAAGATAATGCCTCCAAATCTTTAAAGCAAAAATTACTGCAGCTAGCTCCAAATCATGTGTTGGGTAATTATGTTCATGCGACTTCAACTGTCTAGATGCATATGCAATGACCTTCCCATCTTGCATCAATACACAACCCAAACCACTCAAAGAAGCATCACGGTACACAATAAAATCTTTCCCCGACTCAGGTAATGTTAATATCGGTGCCTCTGTCAACATTTGCTTCAAGGTCTCAAAACTATCCTGGCACTGATCATCCCAAATAAAAGGAACATTCTTCTGCAGTAGTTTAGTCATTGGCATTGCTATTTTCGAGAATCCATTTACAAATCTTCGATAATATCCAAATTAAACCGAAAACTACGTGCCTCGTTACATTCTTTAGCGCTTTCCATCAACAATTGCTTCGATCTTCTTCTGGTCAACTCTAATCCCATCAAGATACCACATGTCCTAAAAATACCATTTCGCATAAACTGTAATTCACATTTACTTAATTTCCCATACAACTGTTTTTCCTGCAGAATCTGTAAAACTTTTCGAAGATGCTAATCATGTTCTGCCTCTGTCTTCAAATATACCAATATATCATCAACAAAGACCACCACAAACTGATCTAGGTATGGTTGGAAAATGCGATTCATCAGATCCATGAAAGCAGCTGGAGCGTTGGTCAATCCAAACGGCATTACCAAAAATTCATAATGGCCATAACGAGTACGGAAGGCAGTCTTAGGCACATCACTTTCCTCCACCTTCAGCTGATAATACCTGGATCTCAAATCAATTTTAGAAAATACTAAAACTCCCTTAAGCTGATCAAACAAGTCATCTATACGAGGCAAAGGATATCGATTCTTAATCGTCACTTTGTTCAATTGTCGATAATCAATGCATAACGCATAGAACCATCTTTCTTTTTAATAAACAATACTGGAGCTCCCCAAGGTGAAATACTCGGTCGGATAAAGCCTCAATCTAATAAATCCTGTAACTGCACCTTCAACTCTTTCAATTCAGTAGGCGACATTCGGTACGGAGGTATAGAAATTGGTGCTGTACCAGGATACACCTCAATAGCAAATTCAACCTCTCTATTAGGTGGTAAGCCCGGTAATTCTTCTGGAAATACATCTAGAAACTCGCATACGGTTCTAATCTAACTGCACTGACTCCCGACTGAATCAGAATTAATAACATATGCCAGATATGCTAAACAACCCTGCTGTAATAGTTTATTTGCCTTCACTGCTGAAATGATACGTGTCAAACCACTGGTACGGAAGCCATTCACTTTAATTCTGTCCCTGTTTTCTGTCTGAATACTAAACTTCTTTTTATAGCAATCCAAAACTACCCCATGTTCAGACAACCAATCCATACCCAAAATGATATCAAAATCGCCAAAAGGCATGACCAATAAATCCACAGGGAATGTTTTATCTTGTATTATTAACAAGCACCTCTGACATACTCTATCTACTAACACTGTTTGTCCCAAAGGGCTAGACACCTCTATGAAAACTCTAGACATTTCAGATTCTAACTTCCCCGACTCAACTAATTCTGAATTAATATATGAATGTGACGAACTCGAATCAATTAAAGCATAAATAGGCTCAGATTACAATAAAAATATACCTGTCACCACATCGTGAGCATTGCCTTCTTCACGGGTCCGAACTACGTATGCTCTGGCTGGTGCTCTAGCCTCTGACTGTTGTGTAACTACATCACTGCCTCTACTAGCTCCTCCTTTCCTTGAAACAAAACCTCCTCTGGACATTCCTCTACCTCTGGCAGTCGATACTGCTCTCTGAGATGTGGCAGGTGTACAACTCTGAGTTTTCGAACAATCTTTAATAAAGTGTTCAGTAGAGCCACAACTAAAACATCCTCCGATTTTCTTCCAGCATTCACCAAAATGTCTTTTCTCACAATAATCACATTCAGGATATTCATTTTCCTGGGGTGGAGCTTTTACACTACCGGTGGAAATAGTAATCTGTTTTCCTTGGTCTCTGTCACCTCTATCAGACCGAAAGCTTGATCTCTAACCACTTCTTGATTATCTGAATCTCTTTGGTAATGGATTACTGGTGGTCCCCATACGTTTCCCAGCTGATTTACCCATTTCTAACTTTTTATCCAAGCCTAATACTTGTTCTATCATTTTCGCTCGTTCAACCAGGTCAACAAGTTCAGTAATTCTGAGACTTACCAGTTGAATCTTAATTTCATCTCGTAGCCCCTGTAGAAACCGTTTACAACTATCAGCCTCGGTTGGAATATATTCTGAAGCATACCTGCTCAATCTAGTAAACTCTCGATCATAATCCAATACTGACATATTACCCTGTTTCAGCACTAAAAACTCTTGCTTCTTATCTTCAATATACATTTTCCCAATATACTTCTACTGGAATTCTCTTTGAAACAAGTCTCAGGTTACCTGATCATCCGGTAAATGTCTAACCATAGATTCCCACCAGAGATATGCTTCCCCTTGTAACAATGATACAGCACATATCAGATTCTCTCGGGGGGTGCAATCTAATTGTTGCAAAACTCTTTTTGTTGATTTTATCCAATTTTCAGCAGCATAAGGATCAAGTCCTCTTAGTCCCAAAAACTTCATGGCACCATATTTTCGTAATTCTTTAATCGGGGCCCATCTAACAGTAGGTACTGATGTAGTAGCAGGTAGAGTTCCCGCTACATGCTGTAATACATTGGCTATAGCTCTTAACAGTTGTGAGTTATCTCTTTCTCTTCCTACATTAGGAGGTTGATTATCTAACGGATTCACACTAGGTGTAGCAAATTCAGTTTCTTCAATTTCTCGACTTCCAGTATACATTTCCTGTTCAACATCATACATTCTTTCATCTGACATTTTATCTATAAAACAAAATCAAATAAATATATCAGCATCCAAAACCCGACTCAGCTTCGACTCAACAGTGGCATGTACTTCTAAACTCACTTTTGAGCCCGATTTAGCCCGAGAACCGGCTAAACCTGATAGCTCTGATACCAATAATTGTATCACCACTTAACCCTAAACCATCGCGGAACAGGGTTCCGAGGCATTACCGGACATAGCAAATAATTCTAAAATAAAACAACGTTCATAGTATAATCTAATAACTAAGTCCCTACAATGGACTTTCGAAGTCTAAAGTATGTATTAAAAGTGAACGAGACTTGTTTAAGTACTCCAAATTTTTTTTATTATTGTTATTGGTTTTTTTTATTGTATAAATTTCAGCAGCATTTCTGCTTATTTTCACATAAAACCCCCTGCAATTAAAATCATATTTATTTCAAAAATAACCATAAATTCATTTCACATTCATTTTCTACTCTAAATATCTTCTATTCAAATTCAATCAATATAATATCAATTTAAATTTATCAATGTACTAATTAAATTAAAATAGATAAACTTCTTTTATTATAATTCTTAGACTTGTAATACTAACATTATTTTTTTTTACCATTTATATTCAAAACATAACAATCCTTATACACATCCTATGTACATGCCACATTACCAAAAGAAAATATACATCACCAAAAGTTTGCTGAAGTCGGGTCTTGCTTCGGATGCTAGTTCCGTACCTGACTTCTACAACCTGCGCACAGAAACAACCGTACGCTGAGTATGCATATACTCAGTGGTATCACTATAATTCAATTTATAACTAATTACATTAAATCGTACACATGCTTTTACATTACAATTATCATCACTTAATAAACAATTTAATCTTATATATATACATACAATTCTGATTTCTATATTTCAATTCTCACATTTTTCATATGCCATATCTTTCAAATTTAGTTTTATCAATGAATTTATTTCATTGTCCCTATTAACTTGACTCGGACTCGACGGATACACGGATTCCAACCCACACACCAGTACGGCACATTGTGCCTTAACGGTACACAGTATACGACACACAAAGTGTCGAATCAATAACAGTAACAATATCAGTATTCAACATACAAAGTGCTGAAATCGTAATATAACGATATCGACACACAAAAAGTGTCGAATCGATGCTGATAATATATAACATAATAATAGTAGTCGGCACATAAGTGCTCGATCGATAAGTTTCAAAAACCCGTAATCTTCCATATCCTATGGCATGCCAATTATATCCGACTTAGCCCGACTAGTTAATAGGGTATTTCAGTTCTCAATTTCATTTTCATTTTCATATCAAATTCAATTTCAATATCAAATACACTTTTCCAATCACCAACCACAATATAATTCAATACTAACACATATTTCTCATTCAATTCAATGTTTCAAATTCATTTCAATAAAGTCGCTTACCTTATTATTTACTTACCATACACGTAATTTAAATTTAACATTAAATAATAAATAATTTGAATTCTAGTAATACAAACCCGAATTTGCTTGATTATTCCTCGGTAACCTTCTCTTTTCCTTTGTGGGTCGATGCCTCAAGTTCCTTTTTAGCTAAGAAAATAATAATAATTTGCATTATTAATTGCAACATTAAATTACAATAAATAATTAAATTTTATTCAATTCCTACTCTTCCTCTTCATTCCACATTCTTTATACACAATTCTATTATTTACTTATAAGTTCTTCCTAGGCTGTCTACCTGAGTCATTGTCACTAAATTATCTATAACTTGAGTTACAGAATTCCAAATTAAGATCCGTAAATTTTATATGAAACTAGACTCATATAAATTATTTTCATCAAAATTTTCAGAATTTTTTATTTATCCAATTAGTACAGTTTATTCTTTAAAATCACTCCTGTTCTGTTATCTGACAGTTCCGACCACTCTTTACTAAAATTTAATTATCCTTTTCTACAGAATTAAAATAATGTTCTAGTTTGTTTTTTATAAAAATAGACTCATTAAGGAATCTAACCATATAAATTATGTTCCACAATTATATTTGTACAATTTTTAATTATTTTTACAAGTCAGAACAGGGGATCTCGAAATCACTCTGAACCAGTCTCACAAAAATATAAATATCTCAAAATAAAGAATTTCTTTTGAAACACCCCAAACCCGGCCCACAAGCCCGACCGGATATGGTATGCTTCTTAAGAAAAACTCGTTTTTGTCGTTTTGTAATAAGATGTGATTTTGGGGTAAAAGAATAAATTTAAAGTACGAACTTGTTAAAAACCGTCTTTAATACGATTAT
The DNA here is from genome assembly GCA_025503065.1 of Gossypium bickii. Taxonomy (NCBI): domain Eukaryota; kingdom Viridiplantae; phylum Streptophyta; class Magnoliopsida; order Malvales; family Malvaceae; genus Gossypium; species Gossypium bickii. The sequence continues at coordinate 24,091,784 of CP106715.1, forward strand.
CGAAAATATTTAATTGTTTAGTTGGAATTGACCGTAGCAGAATATAAATTAAAACGTAAAAGTAACATAACTAATGGCGGCCTTATTACAAAAAGATATCCCAAATTAAATCCCGAAATATATAAGAAAACGTAGTAAGTTTAATAAAAAGTGAAAATCCCAATTTACTGAGTTGAGCAATGGCCGCCACGCGATCCTCTTTGACCCGGCCCAAAAATCATTGTGTATCACCTGAAATGATATCCCACGAATGGGTGAGTCAAAAGACTCAATGTGCAACAATACACCAAAAGTCCAATCGATTATAGCAATAAAGCCCATAATATAGCAAATCATATAATCACATGTACATATAAAATGAAATGCAATCCCGAGCCCAACCTAAATATCCATCCGCTACACACCACCCGTACCTACCAATCACACCGTGGGATTACTAAATCGACCCTCCATCCGCTACACACCATCGAAGCGCGCTTGTGTAGTCAACATGCACATCGCCCTTATAATCGTGGCATAGCCACCAGATAATCGTGACAGAGTCACCGGATTCTTAGTATCGTGACCGAAGTCACCGGATTCATAATATCGTGATCGAGGTCACCGGATAATATGGAAAATCCACCGGAACACTTCCCCTTTCAATATTACCCATATGCCCATGCAATAACATATTATTTCATTATCATGCCATATACCCCATTATCATATCGGAATCGGACACATTTCATATTATGCATGTAGCATTATTAGCGATGTAAATATTATGCCTTGTACATTATATCAAAATCATAATCAAATATCGAATATGTTTCATATTAGAATCATACATAGCACGAAGGAATAACATACCTCAATTCACCGTACCATTGAATGGTACCCGAAGCCATAATCATTTATATTTCTTTATAAACACATTTTTATCAATAAAGCTATTGATCTATTAGAAGTTTAGCATAAGTTACACACCTTGCAAACACGGAAAGCGATATAATACTTAAGATTTCCGACCCTTGCCTACAACGTCGATAGCACCTACATAACACTATATTAGAAATCGATTATCAATACAAGATATGGCCCTTGGCCGAATATCATCATCTCCTTACCTTGGATTATTCGAAACCCTAACGATCTCTCCCTAATCGTCAACTACAAGAAACCCCGAAATCCTCCTTCAAAGATTCGGCCAAAGATAAAAGATAGGGATTAGATGCCTAGATTCGGCTAATCCAAAAAAATGAAAAGAAAGAAATGATTGATAGATAATCCTTACCCGAAACACAGAGATTGATTCACCCTTACTAGAACTATAAAGAGATTCGACCTTAACAATTAAAAAGAGAAGAAATGATGATTTCGGCTTTAACAAAAGAGAAGAGAAAAGATGGTAGTTTCAAATATGATGGTTTCGGTTTTTAACAAAAAGAAAAGAAAGAAAAATGGTGAAAAGTATAGGGTAGTTTCGGCTATGAGAAAGAAAGAGAAGAGAGAAAGAGAATGAAAAAGAAAAAGAAAATAAGAGAAATGTTTTTGGTGTTAGGATAAATTCGGCACTAGAGAGGAAGAAAAGAAATGATAAATGTCTTCAAAAGTAGCAATATTTTGGTACCAAAAGAGAGTAAAACTTGAGAGGAAAAGAAGAAATAAAAGTACCAATTTGGTCAAAATGTAATGGCCAAAACAAAGCAAAGTTTTTACCAAATGCCAATTGACAATTTCGGCTAAGAAGAAAATATTTGGACAAAGGAAAAAGATGCACAAATTGACAACTTTTGGTCAACTAACACCTCCCTACTCCCATATCACATTCGGTCAACACATTAGCCAACACAATCCCCCTTTTTCCTCCTCAATTCTTCCCTATCAATCCCTTAATCTCCATCACTATTAAACCAACCCCCTTAGCCCCTAATGCCGTCTAGGTTCATGGTCAAATGACCATGGAAAAGCTTCCAAAACAACACCCACTCTTCAAGCCTTTTGTCCCTTAAACCTTCCTTAACAATTTGATTCCTTACCAAAACTACTAACTTGCCTTTTCCCTTTGGTCTACTATCCAAAAATAAAAGAAGAGTTCATCCATTCAAGATAAGGTTTGACCGACACTATAGGAAAGAGAACAAAATTAAAATTCCTCCCAATTGCTAGCCAAAGGATTCGAACCTCTCACCTCATGCATTCACCCATGCGCCTTCACCACTTTACCAATAGCTCAACTTATGATCAAAACCTCAAATTAATTCTCTCAAGGCCAAACTTGCTTAGTTCCCCTTCTAAGATAAAAAAAAATCTAATATTTTCTAAGGCAATCCTTTACATTCTGAAATTCCCAAAGTCCCTAAAACTCATACAAAGAGCACATAACAACAATGCACACATCCAAGCGAAAATTTTCATAACCCCTAAATCCTGGATATTACATCTTTGCTTTCTCTGTTTCTTTCATATGAAAATAGACTCAATAAGGTTTAATTTCATATCTCATTCAACCTCTACTTCCATTTCTACTATTTTTGGTGATTTTTCAAATTTACTCTTCTCACAACATTGTCCTAAAACTGTTTTCTTATGACTTATTTTGTAATTAAATCCTAATTAAGTTTACTTATTTTCTTAACTTAATTCATACTTTGTTTCTACTTAAATTCCTTCCATATTCAACATGACTGTCTAATATTCTTAATAAAACCATAATTTATAATTTCTTCCAAATTAATCCTTGTAATACAAAACTTTTAACTTACTTTACAATTTAATCCTTTTACTAGTTCTAACTTAAATTTCATTTAATTTAACCTCTAATTCATCATTTTTTTTTCTTCAACATCAGCTATACTTAAAAACCTATAAACTCTCAAAATATCAACTTAGTTTCATCAAAATCTTGCTTAAGAGCTTTTAAAACATCAAAAATTAAGAAAATAGGACTTAATTGACTTACCTAATTAAACTTCAAGCTTTAAAATCCCTATTTCTCCCTTGTTATTTTTCTTTTCTTCTTTCTCTTCTCTGTGTCGAAAGCTTCTGCTACTTTCTTCTTTCTTTTATTTTATTTTTGTTCTTATCTACTTTATATTAAAATAATATAATATATATCTAATATAAAACTATACAATAATGATTACATTATAATTTAATATAATAAAACAATAAAAATCTTAGATTTTTATCATCATTTGCCGCCTCAACTTATTCTAAATGGCTTAATTGCCATTTTAGCCCTTTTTGCTTTCTTTTAATCTATATTTAGACTTTCACACTTTATTCAATTTGATCCTTTTTCCTAATTACTTTAAATTAAGCTAAATTTACTAAATAAAAATCTAATTAATCATACTATTAGACTCATAATTACTCCTAATAATTATTTACTAACTCGATTTACTAAGACGGAGGCCTGATAATACATTTTTCTTCCGGTGCCCACGGATTTTGGGTCGTTACACATAATGTCCATAACTAGTTCGGAATGCCGTCTTATGAATATCTGCCTCTTTCACCTTGAGTTCATGATAACCCGATCTTAAATCAATCTTGGAGAAAACTGAAGCTCCTCTCAATTGATTAAACAGGTCGTCGATTCTCGGCAATGGATACCTATTCTTGATCATCAATTTATTCAACTGGCTATAATCAATGCACATACGCATCGACCCATCCTTCTTCTTGACGAACAATACCGGTGCTCCCCACGGTGACACACTCGGTCGGATAAATCCCCGATCTAACAATTCTTGAATTTGGGCTTTAAACTCCGCTAACTCCTTTGGCGCCATTCTATAAGGAGTAATGGACACCGGAGCCGTTCCGGGCAAAAGTTCAATGCCAAATTCTACTTCCCGATCTGGAGGTAGACCAAGAAGTTCTTCGAGAAAGACATCTGAAAATTCTTTCACCATTCTCACACCTTCCATCGATAGTTCCTTGACATCCAAAGCACTAATGAAGGCTAGAAATGCTCCATACCCTTTTCGCACCAACTTTTCTGCCTTCAAAGCAGATACCACATTTGCTAAAAAGTTCCTTCGCTCGCCTAACATTACTACCTCCTCATCATCCACAGTCCTTATTGACATCCACTTTTCAGCACAATCCAATTGCGCCCGATGCTTTACCAACCAATCCATGCCCAAAATAAGATCAAACTCGTCGAAAGGCAATTCCATCAAGTCCGCCAAAAATATTTCTCTTTGAATTTCCAAGGGCACGTCTCTAAACAATTTATTCACGATTACCGACTGTCCTAAAGGACTAATTACGGTCATCTCTCTATCGGTAATCTCAGATCTAATATTCAGGTTTCCAGATATGGCACTAGCAACATACGAGTGGGTAGACCCAGTATTTATCAAAGCAGTAACAGGTACATCAAAGATGAAGAACGTACCAGTTATCATATCAGGTGCATCGCCATCTTCACGACACCTAACCGCATAGACCAACCCCGGCTGTCTTGCCTCCGCATTGCCTCTAAAGCCATTACCTCGACCCGGTGCACCTTGACCACGTCCGGTACCATTACCACTACGACCTGATCCACGACCTCTTGATGGCTGCTGAGTACCTCTAGCTGGCTGAGCATCAAGGTTACGAGCTTCCTGAGTCATATCGATCCATCGAGGGTAATTCTTATACTGATGATCCTTGGAACCACATTTATAGCAAGCACCAATTTTCCTCCAACATTCCCCGGGGTATCACTTCTCACAGTCAGCACAGTCTCGACTTTGATTGGTAACCACAGGCGCTCTAGCTTGAGCTGGCTCATCATTTCCAGCCCTCTTCTGGAACCTTTTAGCAAAACCCGAATACTTAAAATCCCTCTTGCTTCTGACTCTTTCCCGATTCTGACGTTCTGAATTCTTAGCCTCTTCGGCTATCTTGGCTTTCTCCACAAGCGAGGCAAAAGTCCGTACTTGTTGTGGGGCTATCAGCACCCGTAACTCATCATTCAGCCCATCTTCAAAACGTACACAACGCTCATGATCTGTCGGCACTATTGTGCGAGCATATCGGCTCAAACGAAGAAATTCTGCCTCGTAAGCTGCCACCGTCTTATTTCCTTGAACCAAATTCAGGAATTCCTTCCTCCGGGCATCTACATAACTTGTCCCGACGTAATTCCCTTGCAAAGCAGCTTTGAAGAAATCCCAAGTAACCAATGCAGCCTCGGTGCCTTCTCGAACAGTAAGCCACCATTGATACGCCTCGTCCCATCTACATAACTTGACTTGGTGCCGGATGCTCGTGGTGCCATACTACCTTTAAAACATAAAGTCTAGAAATTTAAACTGTTTTTTTAAACAAAAATTATTGTTGAACCCAAACCACAACCGAGTTTTGAAACTGGCTCTGATACCATAAAATGTAACACCCCAAACCCGGCCTATGCGTTAAGACCAGACTTGGCATGCCACACAATTCAAACTTACATCTAGTCATCAATGTTTTTAATGAAAACAATTCCTCAAAACAATTTTGAAAAAATGGAATTTATCATAAACCGAGATTTATTTGAAAACCATGATTTTAAAACATAAGAATTTACAATTTGATTTTCAGAGAAATAATTGGTTGAAATCTTAAATCTATAAAAGAGTTTTCACAAAATATTTTGGATTAAGTGATATTTAAGAAAATCTTTTTTTTTATACGCAAGTTTAAGAAATCATTGATAAAATTTAAACAGCCCCATTTAAGTAACTAGAACATATTAAAAATCCATCCACGAATAAAAGCCATAAAAATAATACCAGAGGCCTTATTACATCGCAATCGAAATAGTACTTAAATAAAAATATTAAAAAGAAGTTCAAGTTTATAAAAACCCATCATTCGTACTATGACCTCCACACGAAGTCATCCCCAGCCCAAGTCTCCATCAATAATCATTACCTGAGAAGGGAAAGAAAAACAGGGTGAGTTACTTAGAACTCAGTGTGTAACCCACTTACCGTGTTCACTGGGCCAAATCCATTTAAGCATTAAATTGGGCTTGAGCCCATTTACAAAAATACAATATATAAATCAAATATAAAAATGCATGTGATATGCAATTCCCAACCAAGCCTAATTTCCATCCGCTACAAACCACCCGTACCAACCGCCACACCTGTGGGGATCAAGTCAACCCACCCCGCCAACACACCAATCACAGGCATTAAGCCATTTAAAATATTTGTGGAAGAGCCACCGAACTAGATTGTGATAGAGTCACCGAACTAGAGGCATTAAGCCATTTAAAATATTTGTGGCAAAGCCACCGAACTAGATTTTGGCGACAGGCCTTTCTTCTCTTCGTCTATTATCCCAACCCATGCAGTCATGTATATATATAATGCATAACAATATATTCATAAGGTAAATTTCAACAAAAAACCCATATTACAAGTTATCAACTTGGCCCATTAGTCAAAATAACAATTTAACCCATTTAACGATCTAGCAATTTTGGCCCTTATATCGATCTAGCAAATTTGGCCCATATATCGATCTAGCAGTTTTGGCCCATATATCGATCTAGAAGTTTTGGCCCATTTACACACATGAGGCCCTTTTCACAATTTTCTCACTTGGCCAATTTATCAAAAATAATTCATATGGCCCAAAATATCACTTTGTAACAATATAACCTATTAAGGGCAAATTCGTAATTTTCACAACTTTAATACCGATTTCATGCTTTCACACCAAAAGTGCTAATAAACCGTATTTTCCAATTTTACCGACTTTACGATTTTTATTCAAATACTTACGGCATAGTATAGCCCATGAGATAAGTGTGAAGTTACACACCTGATTACGGTGAGTACTATACTTTCCCGCTCGTCGATACCTAAATATTTATCACGCTTGATTAGAACACTAATATTTAATATAAAACTATTCTAATGATGAACGATCTAGATCTTTACCCTCGGAATCTCGAACAACAGCTATTTGTGATTTCTCCTCGATCGATAGTTCATAACCCGATGAAGAACTACGAACAGTCAAAGGCTCGGGAGTACGAATGACTTCAAATAATTGATTTTCACCGGATGAGGGTCCACAACCCGGTGGAAAATCTTGGATTGCCGAAACTGCCCTTCACTTAAATTTAGGGGGAATAGCGGAACCACCCCTCTTCCAAACGCTATTAACAACCCTTTTCGACCCTATCTTGCTCGCCTTAAAATCCCGAGTGATTTTCAAAGGATTCCTATATGAAAACTTTCGGTTATATCAATCCCAATGATAATCATTGATAAAAATGAGAGTGATCAAGAATCCTTGAAGAGTTCCTTCTTACCATGCTAGATATGATCCGAACTTGAATAACTTCAAGATGACTTTGACGAGATAATGATTCGGCCCTTCACTATTTCACTAAAATATAACGAAAGGAAACGTTTAATAGAATGGACGATTATCGATTTAAAGGCTCTTCCTAGGCCATCCTATAGATTCGGCCAAGATAACCAAATAACAAAAGAAATCAAGGAAAAATGATTCTTACCGGTTGTCCAAAACTTAATGGAAGAAATGATTGAGAATAATGTCTATGAGGAAAAAGAGATTCGGCTATGATTTAATGGATAGGGAAAATAATTTCGGCTATGGGGATGATCACAAGCATTTGGCCATTGAAGAAATTTGAAGGAAGAAATGTGTTTGTATGATAAGTAAAATGGAGAGGAAAAGAGAATAGGGAGGAGATGTTATGATTCGGTTTTCAAAAAGGAGAAAAGAGAAAAGAGAGGAGTTTAGGAACAAATATGCATTCGGCAATGGGGAAAAAGAAGGAAAAAGAAATGGCTTTTGTTGTTGATAATTTCGGCACTAGGAGAGAAATACAAGATGAAGCACTTGAGGGGTTTTGCAAAAATGACCAAATGGTCAAAAAGAATGACCAAAAGAAACAAAGCAAAAATTGTTTTCTCCTAACACAAGCACATTCGGCCAATAGAGGAAAAGATGAGAGGAAATGGGTGTTTTGGAAAAAATGACCAAATGGGATTACACACTAGCTACCATCCTTACCAAAGTCTACCACCAAAAATTCGGCTCCCCCCCAGTCCACAAGGCCGTCCAAGTTCATGGACAAGTTGGCCCAGCCAAACTTTCCAAAACACACCCCTTAAAAAGTGCCTTATGTCCCCCTAACATACCATAAGCTTAGGATTTCATTCCTTAAGTTCAAGCTTACCTTAACCATTAGCCACCTTACCATAAAAGAAATAGTCTAACCTTACCGTAAATAAAGCTTGACCGACACATGCCATAAAGGTGCAAAAATAAAAGCCACCAAAATGCAATCCATGGTATTCGAACCTCTCTCCTCAAGCAACACATATGGCGCCAACTCCACTTTACTACTAGCTCATCTTATGCTAGTTTTTGACACTTAATTACCTTAAGCATCAGGGTCACTTGTTCCACTTCAATAAATTACTCTTTACTAAAATTTATTCTAATTCCAAATAATCCCATGCCTTCTCAAGACTATATTAAGCACACAAATTTAATCATTCACAAGCTAAGCACCAAAAACATGCAACATATCAATACTCAAATTTTTTTTTAGGATGTTACATAAATTCAGATTATAGAAATACAAACCGTAATTTTTCGAGTTACTCCTCGTCAACTTTTTCCTTTCCATTCTTAGTCGAGGTCTCTGGCACAACATTAGTTACGGAAATTAAAAAAAAATTTAAAATCATCAATACACACATATTCACATTAAATATTTCAATTGTTATTCAACTTTTGCTCACATTTCAATTTAGTCCCTAATCAAAACAAAATTTATTTTATTTAAAACTAATTTCATATTTTCATTCAAATCTCACTTTAGACTAATTTCAACTTTCAAATTTCACCATAAACCCTAATTTCAAAATTCTCTCAATTTAGTCCCTATTACTCAAAATTTATGATTTATTTTACAATTCAATCCCTTTTTCACTTTTAACTTGAATTTCTATCAATTTAACCCCTAATACTTAAATTTATTCAACATGAACAACTTCTAAAAATTCACAAACTTCTAAAATTTCAACATAAATCAAGTAGTATTCTGTTCTAGGATTCTAAAAACATCGAAATTACAAGAAAAGGGATTAAATTGACTTACCAATTTGAGTTTGAACCCTAAAATCCCTAATTTCTCCTTCTTTCCTTCTTTCTTTTTCTTTCCTTCTTTCTTATTTGTTTTCGTTTCAATTTGTTCTTCTTTTTCTTTTTGTTTCTTATTTTATTTTTATGTTTTAATCTTATTATTATATTATATTATATTATAATTAATAATACTTAAATAATAAGAATACATGTATTATTGTTTTATACTTATGATTATTATTTTTACACATGTATTTCACTATTACAATACACTTGTCACTTATGGCTTAATTGCTAATTTAGTTCCAAAACCTAAACAACCACTCAACTAACTTCTTAAATATTTTTAATAAATATTTGCGAATCCATTTTACGAAAACAGAGACCTAAAAATACACTTTCTGATAACCGTAATTTTCGGGTCGTTACATGCACCAACACTACAAAAACATTGATTAAGCTACAAGATCAAATGAGATAATTGATGAGCATGATGGGAGTTATCAAAAGACAAATTGACATAAGAATTTCGAGCAACATAGAGAATAGTCCTCAGAGAGAAGGGAAGGAACATGTGAAAGCAATGGCGCTCCGTTTGGGCAAAGTACTGAGTAGCCCGGAAAAATCATTTCATGAGGAGAATAAAAAGGATTATGAGGATCTTCAAGAAAATCCCCAAGAAACTGAGACTGAACCAGAACCAGAACCAGAGGTGGAAGTTGAGCTAGAGGACGAACCAATCAAGGAACCTACACTGACAAGGGTATCATTCCCTTCACGTATAGAAGAGAAACAAAGACAGGATGAGGCAGAATTTTTAAGTTTTCTATAATTATTTAAATCTATGCATGTTAACTTGCCTTTAATTGATTTAATTAAAAAGTTCCTAAATACGCCAAATATTTAAAAGAAATTATGTCTAGGTGAAGCAAAATAAAAACAAGAGAGCAAGTTAACGTAAGCGCCTCATGTAGTGTGATTATATCCAAACAGATGCCCCCAAAACTAAAAGACTAGGGAGAAACATTAAAATTTCTTAATCAAATTTTAATATGACCCTAATAACACCCCGTAAATATTTAATAAAATATTTTTAGGCTCGGTTTATAAAAACGAGGTCTCAATACCTCATTCTCCAAAACTACTTGACTTTAGGGACAAACCACTTGAACTTAATTATTCTTTCAAATAACATAAATTATTAAATAAAAATTTATTAATATTGTATTTGACTCGTAAATATTAAATAATTATATTTATGAATTCACTCGCCGATTTTGTGGCCTCGAAACCAGTGTTCCCAACACCGCTGAGAAATGAGATGTTACATCCTGCAAGGGTAACGACTAATTGATTGAATAGAAACCCGAAATAGGAATTAGTTATGATCACCAAAGTAAGATAATCACCCATATTTTCATTTGATTGAGTTTAGAATTAATTTTTCGAAGTCCCTTTTATTCATGTAATTTTTAATTAATTATTTATAAAAACCCTAAAAATCTTTCCTTTTTATTTTATCGTAATATAATTTATTTAAACTACTAATTAATTCTATATGCATTTAGGTTAACTTTAATTTAGTACTCGCCTCCCTTGGGTACGATCCTTGGAGTACTTATGTACTTCATTGTAAAACTATGTTACACCCTGACCCGTATACTTGTAGACACCGCCTCAAATCTATATCTTTAGTTACAGTAGTCACACTTTGGAAATTAGTACGTCCAAAGGTGGTCAGTGATTTAGGAGCCAGTACTAATTTAATGCCCTTATCTATATATGAAATACTCAGGTTAGGGGAGTTTAAAAAATACTCAGATCACACTAAAGTTCTCTATAATCAGTGCAGGTACAAAAAGCAAGTTCAAAAAATGGGACAAGCGGAGGAAGATGGAGTGGCATGGTGGGTGCTAGAAAAACACTTATAGACACAAAATAAGAAGAGCATCCACGGGCATATTGTAACACCCCTCACCCATATTCAACGCCAGAATAGGGTTACAGAGTATTACCGAACTTATAAAATAATTAAACATTCAACTTTGCATAAAATTTCACATTACAAGCAATCATCAATCAATTTCAATCACATCGTCCCTATTATGAGCCTACGAGGCCCTAAACATGCTTTGGGAGTGGTTCGGGACTAAACCGATAACTCAAGTAACTTTCACAAAACTTTGAAAATTTTTCTCAAAACAGGGGTGATGTGTGCTGTCAGAGTCTTAAAAATTTATATAATGAATGATCGAGCCTAGAAACTAACTGTGACAACGATTAAGGTAAGCGCACCTATCGAACAGTAGTATAGCTAGTGGCAAGACCGAATTGTCGAACCCAAAGGAACTTGAAGTACTAATACTAACTTTCTTTTTATTATTTAGCCTAAAAATTAAAGTAATTTTTATCTAATTTAAAATTAACTAACTACTAAGCTAAAGATGCTAAGACAAGGAGAATGAAATTGGGGAAAATACTTGTGGGAAAAACCAATTGATTTAGACAATACCCGAGGAAGAATCCACCTAGACTTCACTTGTTATCTAACTCTGAACCAGACGATGTATTCACTTGACTTGCTCCGTAGGATTCCCTAAGTTATATTAATACCTCCGTCGAGGCTACTAACGTCTAACCCTAGGTTGATTAATTGAAATCTCTTTCTAATTAAAACCCCTAGAATTGCATTAACTCGATCTATGGACTTCCATATTAGGTTTCACCCTAATCCGGCAAAATCTCGTCACCCTATGTCTAGGCATGCGATCAACTCCGCTTAATTATGCTAGATTTACTCTTAGGCAGGGACTTTTGCTCCTCCACCTAAGCACATCAAACTTGAATTAATATCCCGGAAATATCAAAAGAAGAATTAAGAACACATAATTAAGAACAAATCAAGTATTTATCATATAGTTCAGCAAACGATAACAAGATTCATCTTAGGTTTCATCCCCTCGTATCTCGAGGTTTAGTTCATAATCATAAAAGAATACATCTCAGAAGAAAAGATAAAACAAAACATAAGAAAAACTCTAAAACCCCCTGAAGGAATTGAAGAGAGATCCTCCATCTTGAGTATGACTCCGGCTTCTTGAGATGAATCAAATGGCTTTCTTCGAGTAAATTCCACAATTCTGACCCCTCTAGCTCGGCTCTTTGGCCTCGCTAGACGCCTAACTCGACTCCCCCTGAAGGTTGGTCTTTAGGGTGTATATATAGGCTTTTGGAATGGCTTTCTTTGACTCTAAGTACCTTAATCCAAATAAAACTCTTCTTTCTCATGTTAGGGACACGCCCATGGCACACGCCCGTGTGAATCATGGCCAGGCCGTGTTCGAGTCTGTTTTATGAGGCACGATCGTGTGGCTTGGGCTGAGGCCGTGTTGATCTCGTGATATGGCCCATTTACTCTATTTTGGGCCCGTTTCTCGTTCTTTTCATCCTACGGTGCTTTTCTAAGTATAAAACATGAAAACAAAGGATTAAAAGCACCCAATTACATAATTCAAGGGATAAATCATCCAAAAGCATGCTAAATGTAGGCTTAAAATATGTTACTATTACGGTTTATCAAATACCCCCACACTTAAGGTTTTGCTTGTCCTCAAGCAAAATTCTCAACTCACAATTAAAACGAACTTCCTTGATTCATAATATTCATCAGTAGTGTTTCATCATAATTCAAAGATAATTCATACATTGATAATTTTACTCAAATAGTCCTAAAGATTCAAACAATCTAAGTCATACATTTGTAGCACAAAAACATAGGCGTTTCCCTTTACCTCAATAATTACCTCTGATTCGAAATTGACAAGAGTTGACATTCTCACTACAGATTCACTCAAATCACTCAAAGTGTTTAAGGTTCAAAATTAAGCACTCAAAAGTCAAACATGAAAAGTTAATCCCATAAGCTTTCTTGAAAATCAAATTTCCACCACTATAATATGAGATGATACACAAATCAAAAGGTCTTTAAAAAGGGTTGTAACGGGGCTTAAGTTAAGGATGTGGATAAAGGCTGAATTAGAGGGTTAAAATCGAGATTGAATTGACAATTTACCTAACCAGAAAAATAAACTGATCCTAAATAATTACATCAACTAAAAACTAGTAATGCTAATAATACGCTTCAAAATGTGGAATTTAAACATGTAAGCTCACGTAATTAAAACTAATAAATATACTTCGATTTTTTTTAAGAACAAATCAATAATAATAAGAAAGAATTTTAACAACTAAAATATAGAGCATAGCTAGGAAACTGTTCAAAATCAAATCTCGACAAAAAGGGAGTCAAGGAATGGTAATAACAAATACAAGATGGGTTTTGGGTTATTATTAGTGGGTGAGTCAATAAAAAGGGATGTTAGGATCAAAGGGGTTCACTAGGGGTTAATTGTGAAGGTATGCTTTTTAGTGAAGTGAGTGGGTTAAATCCTAAGTGCCTTTATCATATCTGTATATCAAATCAATAATATGGTCTTGACATGTATAATCAATGCAAGTTCTAGAATAACAAATCAGTGTTGACACACTCATAATCAAAAAGTGAGCAAGAAAAAGAATATATGCTTTACAAGGCTCAAAATCTCACAAAAATTATGGGTATTTGATGTCAACCTTGCAAATTTCAAACTTCAAAGTAATATTCAAATTCAGGTAGACAACCTAGCAAAAATTTTAATTTTTGAAAAATAGACTTATAATGCTTGATTCTCTAGTCTCCTAAAGTTTAAATAATCATTGCACAATTATCAATGACTAATCCAAAACATATCAATAAAAATCATGATTCAACAGAAATTTCGTTCTAATCATAATATGAGAAAATTACTTAAGAACAAGATATAATTCAAGTATTTTTAAATAATACTATAGTTAACCCCCCCACACTTAAGATGTACATTGTCCTCAACGTACAAAGATAGATAATAGCAAAATAGTAATAAAATCATAAGATAGGGAGAGAAGTGAAACTTCCTGAATTTTGGATGGAGTCAATGAAAAGGAACCGAATAGGAATTGGCAGAGGTGAACTTGGGGGAGCGACTCGAACCTTTTGAAATTGAATCCTCGAAGCAGTCGGCCTGATTTTATTGTATCCTAAGCTAAATCTAGATGGTATGAAGAATAAGAAGAAAATAATAAAGAAAGTAAAAAGCAAATAAAAATAAGAATAAAAGTAAAAAATGGAAAATGAAGGAAGAAAGATAATGGGAAAAGGAAAGGAAGAAGGGGGTTTAAATAGAGATGCATCCCATGCCCGCGTTCCTTCCTGTGGTGCCCACACGGCCACGGCCACGGCCATGTGGGTATGAAAACCTGCTCCTAAAAGTCTGGTTAGTTCTTAGGTAGATTCTAAAATTTGAAAATATTAAAATTAATGGGGTTAGTGCTCAGGTTGCCTCCTAAGAAGCGCTCGTTTAAAGTCTTGAGCTAGACTTACCTGTTATTCAGACAATCATGGTGGTTTGAGGAGGTGGAAATCCTTTCCCATGCGATCAATTCAGTTATTGATATAAAGTTTAAGTCGAGTAGTGTTTACCTTAAAAGTGCTAAATTTAGGACTAGTTACCTCAATTGTTCCATCTGGAAAGATTTTGAGTACCTGATCACCTATCTTAAGCGGGGTTGACCCCTTATTAAGTTTGTCGTGGAGTTGCCTTGTTTTTGCTTCGTGTGTTTTTAGTTTCTCTTTGAAGTGTGTCTTCCACTCGTCTAGTTCATTGATCCAAAGCCTTCGTTCCTCATGAATTCCTTCATTATCAACACGAGGTCTAGGATCTGGCATCTACGAAAGAGCTTCAAGAAACGGCAAGTTAATATGTAACTTCTTTGGAGGTTTAAGAAATTTACTAAATTGTTCCTCTGTGTGGTCTTTCTTTATTGCATTGGGGTATGGCACACGAGCTTGGTACTCTGTAATTACCGGGTTTGGTAGATCATGGCTTACTTCAACCTTACCTTCACTTACCACAGGCTCTTGCCTCGGGTCAGATTCCACAAACCTTTCACTTTCATGAGTTGTTACAGCTTGAATTTGCTCTTTTGGGTTAGTTTCAGTGTTACTTGGCAAGCTTTCTTGTGGTTGTTCTGAGATCACCTTAGCAGGTTGACTTAATTGATTCTTGATCCCTTGAATCGATGCTTCTTGATTTTTAAGTGCTGTTTCGGTGTTTTGGAAACGAGTTTCTGACACCGCTATAAATTTTGTCAGCATCTCCTCAAGGTTCGGCTCCTGTTCCTGCTGGTGAGGTGGTTGTTGAAAATCTGGAGGAAGTTGCGGTCTTTGACTACCTTGATCATCCCATGAGAAATTTGGATGGTACCTCCAACCTGCATTATAAGTGTTACTATAAAAATTATATTGAGGTCTAGAATAGTTACCCATATAGTTGACTTGTTCATTCTCTGTGCTAGGGTTGTAAGATAAATATTCTGTGTTGTTCACCCCTCTTCCATTTGTATCGTACTGTATTACCGGATGTACCTGCGTAAAACCACATAAACCATCAATCTTTTTATTCATCAGTTCTACCTGATTTGATAACATGGTGACCGTGTCAAGGTTGAAAACATCGGCTGCTTTAGTAGGCTTTGTCCTCATGACTTGCCACTGATAATTATTTGGTGACATCATTTTCAGTTTCTGCGAAGTGGTATGTTTTATTTCACTGTCGTAAATCAGGGGTCCTGTCGGGTTCCTTCTAGTCATAAACTAGAGGTACCTACTAGGGACAAATAAAAGAAGAAAAATTAGCAAATTTAAAAGCAAAATGAAAATAAAAAAATTCAGAAAATAAAAAAAATTGGCTGAAGTAATAAAAATTGAGCTTTCTTAATATTCTGGTTCCTCGGCAACGGCGTTAAAAACTTGATTTGTGCTGTCAGAGTCTTAAAAATTTATATAATGAATGATCGAGCCTAGAAACTAACTGTGACAACGATTAAGGCAAGCGCACCTATCGAACAGTAGTATAGCTAGTGGCAAGACCGAATTGTCGAACCCAAAGGAACCTGAAGTACTAATACTAACTTTCTTTATTATTTAGCCTAAAAATTAAAGGAATTTTTATCTAATCTAAAATTAACTAACTACTATGCTAAAGATGCTAAGACAAGGAGAACAAAATTAGGGAAAATACTTGTGGGAAAAACTAATTGATTTAGACAATACCCGAGGAAGAATCCACCTAGACTTCACTTGTTATCTAACTCTGAACCAGACGATGTATTCACTTGACTTGATCCGTAGGATTCCCTAAGTTATATTAATACCTCCGTCGAGGCTACTAACGTCTAACCCTAGGTTGATTAATTGAAATCTCTTTCTAATTAAAACCCCTAGAATTGCATTAACTCGATCTATGGACTCTCATATTAGGTTTCACCCTAATCCGGCAAAATCTCGTCACCCTATGTCTAGGCATGCGATCAACTCCGCTTAATTATGCTAGATTTACTCTTAGGCAGGGACTTTTGCTCCTCCATCTAAGCACATCAAACTTGAATTAATATCCCGAAAATATCAAAAGAAGAATTAAGAACACGTAATTAAGAACAAATCAAGTATTTATTATATAGTTCAGCAAACGATAACAAGATTCATCTTAGGTTTCATCCCCCTCAGGTATCTGAGGGTTTAGTTCATAATCATAAAAGAATACATCTCAAAAGAAAAGATAAAACAAAACATAAGAAAAACTCTAAAACCCCCTGAAGGAATTGAAGAGAGATCCTCCGTCTTGAGTATGACTCCGGCTTCTTGAGATGAATCAACTGGCTTTTTTCGAGTAAATTCCACAATTCTGACCCCTCTGGCTCGGCTCTTTGGTCTCGTTGGATGCCTCACTCGACTCCCCTGAAGGTTGGCCTTTAGAGTGTATATATAGGCTCTTGGAATGGCTTTCTTTGCCTCTAAGTACCCTAATCCAAATGAAACTCTTCTTTCTCACGTCAGGGACACGCCCATGGCACACACCCGTGTGAATCATGGCTAGGCCGTGTTCGAGTCTGTTTGATGAGGCACGGCCGTGTGGCTTGGGCCCAGGCCGTGTTGTTTTCGTGATATGGCCCATTTACTCCGTTTTTGGCCCGTTTCTCGTTCTTTTCATCCTCCGGTGCTTTTCTGAGTATAAAACATGAAAACAAAGGATTAAAAGAACCCAATTACGTAATCCAAGGGATAGATCATCCAAAAGCATGCTAAATGTGGGCTTAAAATATGTTACTATTACGGTTTATTAAAGGGACACACATCCGTATGGCCAGGCCGTGTGTCTCACACAGCTACCAGACATGTCCATGTCAAAGGCCGTGTGGACATTCAAAATGGGAGCACATGGTCATGTCAAAGCCCGTGTCCGACCCTATATAATTCTCTGACTTGGGTCACACGGCCAACACACACACTCGTGTGACAAGCCCGTTTGCCTTAATAATGGCCATACACCCCTGTGTGCCAGGCTGTGTACTAGGTCGTGTCAAACCTGTAGGTTATACTGACTTATGCCACTCGGCCAAGTCACATGCTAGTGTGTGAGGCCGTTTGGAGCATACTGACTAGATTTCTAAAATGACACCAGGGGGCACACAGCCATGTACGATAACTGTGTTCACACACGGCTGAGACACATGCCCGTGTCTCTGCCCGTGTGGACAAAAATAGGCTATTTAACAAGCCATTTTGACACCCAAATTTGCATGTACCTAAACAATCCAAATGGTATCAATTCAAGACAAACAAACACCCTAAAAAATTGTTCAAATCATACCATTTCTTTACCATCAATACAAATCACAAACATACCACAAATTTTCATCTAATTTCATACGTGATTCACATATACAATTCAATTAACTAAACCCTTCCAAACATGCATTATCGTGTACCAATTCCCAAGCACATAGCTTCCCAATTATCAACCCTTTAACATTCAAAATACCTAATATCATTAAACATCATAAATCCACCCTCAATCTCACAATATAGGTCAATTACCAAACCTAAAACAAAACCATTAGCACATTTATAAACACATCCAAATCAACCAAAATATGCTAACTTCCTTGGCTATATACAAACCAAACATAGATATTTATAAGCCAACTCAAATGGCTACATCATTTACAAAATTGAATCAAAGTCCCTATACATGCCATATGACCCAAAACATAGTTTCAAAAGTACCAAAGTGTTAACGGATAGTGTGATGAAGTCTCCGACGATCCCCGAATCCGAGCTAGCTTTGAAATCAATATAAAACATGGAATAGGAACAAAGTAAGCTATATAGCTTAGTAAGCTCGTATGAAATAAACTCAACTAATCATAAATAAACAAATCATCAATTTGAATTTGTTAGCTTGTAATTCATAAATACTATCAAACCTTCCACATGCTTAATCATATGATTATATGCAAACTTCATAACTTCTTCGATTTTAAGCTTGTATGATTCATATACATACCTGAACCAATCCATAGAAAACTCATACCCAAACAGAATGATGTCAAATACCCGAATTCTCGCACACTAAGTGCCAATACATAGCCGAAGCTATTTTAATCTCGCACATTAAGTGTCATACATAGCCAAAGCTATCTCGAACCGCATACTAAGTGCCATACATAAACGAATTGTCATCAAACATGACTGTAGTATTGTATATACAATTTATGCAATATCCAAGCATTTAAAGCATAATTAAAAAATGCTTATTACATATGAACTTAGCTTAGATGTGAAAACGACGAGACGGTCGACTAATATGATATCTTGTTCTTTCCTCGATCTAAGTCCATATTCTGCTTTTCTTGATCTATATAATATCAAATTTAGCTCATTTAATCATCCATTTATTCAATTTAGTCCAATTTATACATTAGGGCTATTTTACACATTTGCCCCTAAACTTTTACATTTTTTACAATTTAGTCCTTATTTCATAAAATCACAAATTAATGAAATTCAAAATAAACCCATACTAGCCAAATTACCATTATGCCCTTAGCAGCCCATATTTTCCATTTATTTCACATTTTGACCATAAATTTTCATATTTCCACAAATAAATCCCTATTTTGCATTTTTACTCAAAATCACTTAACAAAACTTGTATAATTCATATCAAATATTCATAATCTATCATCAAACATCAAAACACACATATATTCATCAATGGAATCATTCAAAATCTTTAACAGTTTTGCAAAATAGTCCCTGGGCTAGCTAATACTAGTTGCAACCATCTCAAAAAAAGAAATCATTAAAAATAGGATTAAAACGAACTTACAATTGACAAAATAAGGTTGGCCAAACCTAGCTCAACAAAGGCTTCTTTTTCTTCTTTCAATTTCGGTTGTAGATGAAAGATGAGCACCATTTTATGATTTTGTTTTTATTTATTGTAACTTAATAACTAAATACCAAAATTAACCTTGGTTATAAAACATAAAAATCACATATTATATGCCCATAATTGTCCACCCACCAACCTTGGTTATAAAACATAAAAATCACATATTATATACCCATAATTGTCCACCCACCATTTTAATGGTCTAATTACAACATAAGGGCCTCCACTTTAATCTTCCATAGCTAATAGACACATTTAACTAATAGAACATGCATTTTACACATTACGCGATTTAATCTTTTTTATCAAATAGACCATTCAAACAATAAAATTTCTTAACGAAATTTTCACACAATCACTCAATCATTCTGTAAACATTAAAATAATAATAAAATAAATACTTTGACCTCGAATTTGTGGTCCTAAAACAAATTTTCCTATTTGACTAAAAACGGGCAATTACACACATTGATTAAGCTAAAAGATGAATCCGGTAGCAAAACTTGACATTATTAATTGAATTTTCACTTTATGTATATTTCTGTACTTTTAACTAAACAGTGGTTTAGAATTTAATCTTTATTAATTTTTTGTTTAATTAGAAATCGATAAGCTTTGAAAATAGGAAGTTTGGGCGAAAACAGAGTCGGTGTCGCAACACAGTACCCCTTTGTCGCAACACCTCATCTAGAATCGAAAGAATCAAGAAAATCATCTCAATCTTAAGAAACAAAAATCTTGTGTTGTGAGACAAAAGATAGTTTACCCATGTTTTCAAATCTTCAGAGTGTGTCATGACATCGGTAACCTGTCAAGGGTGTCGCGATATAGAACCGCTGTGTCATGACATCGCTGCAATTTTTTTGCAGGGTCGACCCAATCCAATTGCACGACCCATTGGTTTTAACCTAATCTTAACACGAATTTAACATTAAAACCCCCGAAATTTTAAACCCAAACTCATTCTTAACTTATTTCTACCCTTAGTTTCTTCTTAAAACTTCTACTCAACCTAAAACCATATCTAAAACCTTTCAAAAACTTCAAATTTCTAAAAAACTAAAATTCCATTTCCTCTATTTTGCAAACCATTCTTTCTTGATTCTAGTCAGTGCAGGGATGAAAACAAAGCATTCACAGGACTACGTCAAAACAATTCTATGAGGAATCCGAAGCACCTTAGTTGAGGTTAAAGATTCCTAGCTTATTTTTACTATTTTATCAACTATTGCCTTTTGTGTTAGTTATTCTAGTTAGAAATATCGAATATGCCTCCGCAAAAATGAACTGGAATCATCAACGATTACAAACCCTTCTAATTTTTGAAGTCAAAACATGGAAAAATACATTTTAAAACTTCAGGGAAAAACATTTATTCAAGGACGAGTGTTTGAATGGTTAATGATGCTATGTCAAGAAATCTGGCCTCTAGTCCGATATCATAGATGGGAACACTTTTATGTAGTCCCAAAAGACTCTATTGTGGTCCTTATAGTTCAGGAATTTTATGGATATCTTTGAGACCAAGAGTTTAGAAGGACAGAAGGTACCACATCAGAAATGGTACCGATATGAGGGAAAAATGTGAGAATCACCCCTAGACTTATTTGTGGATTTTTTAATGTTCCATTTTATCAAAATGATTTTTTGGAAGAAACAGATTTAGAATAATGTTATAAATTACTTAACAAAAGGTAAGGGTAAATGGAAGTGTCACCCAGGTACTAAGATTCCCACATCCTTTAATTAGGCAATAATGTCCGCTATCATAAAAATATGGATACAATTCTTGTGCACTCGAGTTGCTCTTACTTTGAATATATCTAATGCCAATACCTTTTGAGCAATCTTACTTTATGCTGTCTTGCAGAGAAAACATGTATGCATAGGGACATAGATATACCATTACATGAAACGGTGTATTACTGCTAAGAAAGTGGGCATTTTCTTTCCTCACTTAATGATAGATCTGTGCAAAAGAGAAGGCATTCCAATGACAATAAGGGAATAATCTATGAAGCCATCCAAAAGCATAATAGGAGATACACTCTATATACAGTACACGGAGCTTCGTGCAAAACAAATAAAGGGTTGGAATAAAAGCTAGAAAAAGAAGATGTCAACCCCAAATTTATCTAAGAGGAAAGCAAGATCAACAACATAACAAGAAGTTAGCACATGCAACACTCAAAAATTAGACTGGATAATCCATTGGATGCAAGAGTCGGGCTAAATTTTCCAAAAATACGCTTGATAAAATAATATGAGAGTACCAAATTATTCACCAGATATGTTTGATCCTATACATTCAGAGCAAGAAGAAAAGGAGCAGGAAAGTGAGGAACAGGAAAGGAGCAGGGATGAGGAAGGAGAAGAGGATGAAGAGAAGGATTTTGAGAAAGACGATTGAATTTTTTTTTTAAGGATTGTAATTTTAGATCGTTTTTATTTTATTATTTTAGGAGTAGGATTAATCGTAGACTTTTATATTTGCTTGTCTTTTTTGTTTTAAAAATTTCCATGTAGGAACCTCACATTAAAAAAGCACGACATTTTCAAGCTTACAACTAACAAGGAAGAAAGCACCCACCATTAGACTATAGCAATGTCACTATCAATCGGGTAACTTTTTTTCTTATCTTTTTAGGGCTACACAATAAGGACAATGTGTTATCTAAACTATGGGGGTAACATAGGAAATTTGGTTTTTCTTTTAATTTTTATTGTCAAATGTATGCTTGAGCTTGTAAAAATACAAGTGATTGGTTAGGAGCATGTACATAGGTTGATTGTGTTTTCTATAAATTTGGCGAGATAGTAAATGACTTTAATTTTTTTTATTAAACTACTAAGTTCTATATATTACACTGTAAATGGGTATTGAGTAATTGAATATACCAAATGATATATAGAATACAGGGAAACGAGCATGCTAGTATGTATGATAAATAGCTAAATTTGTGAGTGTTTGATTGATTAAATTTGTGAATATTGAGATGCCTAAGAATGACCTAAGGCATTGTTTGGTATACACCCAGAGCCAAAAAGCTAACCCTGTTTATTCATCTTTAGTATCTATTTTGAGTCGAAAAACACTTCTTAATGAACCTTCATACAAAACCCTAGCCAAAAACGTTAATTTGTATTTACCCTTTTTCTTAGTCTTGAACTCCACGACTATAGACATTTGGCCATATGTATTGAGGGTTAAGTAGATACATTACAGTGAATTTTGTAAAAACAAAAGTGAAATAGGAAGAATCAATATGATATAGTGATTATAGGTTAGCCAATATGTGCAACAAAAGAAAATTTTAAAAAGAAAATCAAAATGAGTAGAAAAAGTACATGAAAAACAAAAGCATTGTGAGTGAGATGTATGAAAAAGATCAAAAAGTGACAAAGTCACAAAAGTAGAAAAACTCAGTCATTGATGCATAAAAACTCGTGACTAGTCGTAATTGCTATATTATGTTGTGACTTCTTATGTGGAGAAATAAGGAAGGTGAGAGAAAGAGAAATACGGCAATGATTGAGCAAGGGTTACTAACGAGGAATAATAGGGTTTCGGTCTATTTCACACACCAAGCCCAATTCAACTAGTTTTGAGTTTTGGTCTCGATTTTTGGTTCTTGGGTCTAATTTTCAAGTTCAATTACCCATTAGGCAAATTATCTAGTTGAACAACTCATGACCACCTAATTTAATTCCACATCAATTAAATTATTTCCAAAGTCATAGAATTTTCTTCTGATTCAAATGCAACCCGATTGAGCTTTTGTTGAGCTAGTGGAGGGACCAACCGAACTTATACAATTAGGCTTGAGTTAATTGCAATTATGTTCAGAAGCATCGTTCTGATAATTTGCAATTTTCTTAACCATAAAGTTAGTCCACAAACTCTTTACGAAAGCAATTCATCTAATTGCTTTGTCCAATTACCTTGCCATGTGTGTGTTACCCTCATATGATATCATTGATTTCTTTGAGTTAAATTCGTTCACTCAATACAATTTTGTTTTATCTCATTGTCACCATTGTGTCTTCTTAATGACTAATATGATCACTTTCAACTAATGGCTACGATAAATTGCTCATTCGAGAACAAGCAACTCGTGACCACGTTCAATATTTATCAATTCACGTAATGTCAATGAGAGGATATCTTTTACTCTTTAATCGATATGAATTTCATTATTGCTAGTAAAGACATGTCATACACAAGTCATGTACCCAACATATCGGCTATCGGCTTAATTATCTTTAGAGCATAAGCCTCCATTTATATCAAAGCACATGAGTTACATACACATAGTGACTAACTCAGGATTTAGGAAAGTCACATAATGAACATCACAAGTGAATTAATTTACAAATAGATTCAGAATTAATTCAACTTAGGTCTAGTCCAGTGTATCATTCTTCCAATGAGTATATCTATGTCTCTACCTATGGAGTCAACTGTTCCAATAGCCAAGACTAGCCATCTCTCTAATTGGAATTGTAGACGGCATAATTATCCTTCTAAATATTTGAATCAAATGCTCACTTTGATTCTTTTACGGGATTCCAAAACTCATTTAGATTATCAACTGAAGGAAGTTGTATTTCTAGCAATGTAAACATTCTTACAGTGCCACTTATCACCAATTTGAACTTAGACAATTAAAGAACTAATATTTGCTTGTCACAATTTTCGCTATGTATGCAAAACATGAAAGATAGAAACACAAAAGATATAACAGTGAAATGTGAAATTAACTTTATCTATTTATTCATTGTTCAAATACATAAGTGCTTTACTGGACCACCAAGGCTTCAAGTAGATAGGCTTCTCCACATGTTCCATAAATCGAACCAGTTCAAGTGGGTCAAATTAGCCCCATTTAATTGATTGAACTCCATGGGACGCTCTTTACACAATCGTCACGGACTTTCATCCGTGGCTCGTGACATTCACCCCCACCCATTCTCGCAATGCCTTGTTGCGTCCTCAAAATGACACCAATATGACTTGCCTCGAAACGAAACCAGTGTGACTTTTTCTTGAAACTTTCTTGATGCCTCGACCAATTCCTGACTAGCCTCTCTATCAGGTAGTCTCGCCCCTCGAAACACTTACCTCGGCTTTCATCATCTCCTAACTCGAATTGTCTCTCTCTTTTTTGGAACATCTCATTCACAAGAGTCTACCGATCTTACTTGCCTATATTGGTGTAATAGCCCGATTTAGACCCTAGTCCAAATAGTGGTTTCGGGACCACAAATCTGAGGTCGTAAAAATATTTTAATATTATTTTCTGTGTCTACAGTATATGATTAAGCATGTGTGAAAGTTTCGTGAATTAATTTTGTTGTTTATGTGCTTAATTAGAGAAAATGATTAAAATGCATTAAATGCAAAATTAGCATGCTTTATGTAAAAGTATCTATTTGTTGTGGCTTGTATTATATGGAGTCCTTATGTTGTTATTAAACCAAGGGAAATTTGGATGGACGAAAATGCCATATGTTAGTGGAAATCAAAAGAAAATAAAAAGGCTAATGTGGCAAAATGTTAATTAAGCTAAATTAAATAACACAAAGATGAAATAATGGCCATTTACCATCATCCTTTGTCGAAAATATCAAGAAAAGAAAAGAGGAAGAACAAGTTAGGGTTCGGCACATTTTTGAGTTGGATTCAGGTATGTTTTGACTCAGTTTTTGATAATTTCTACGTTTTCGTAATCGTTGCTTCGTGCTCTAGCTAACCCATGTCTTAATTTTGTGAATTGATGATGTTTTTGAAATGTGCCATTGATGAACATGTGAGTTCTTGAATGTTTGATGGTGGAAAATGAAAGATCTGTGTTTGATTAATATAGTTTGTCTTTGAAGTTTTGATGGATTTGTGTAATTTGGGTTAAATTGAGAAAAATGTAAATTGAGGGACTAAAATGTGAAATAAATGAAATGTGTAGGCTTGTATGAACACAAGGAAAACTCGGCTAGGCTTATGTGAAAAGAAATTATGTGAATTTGATGATTTTGTGAAATAGGGACTAAAGTGTCGAAATGTGAAAATATGAGGGCTATTTTGTAAAATGCCCTAAATATGTGTGTTTGGATTAAATTGAATGAATTAGTGATTGAATGAGTTAATTTTGAATATGTATAGACCAAGAAAGGAGAAGTTCGGATCGAGATCGAGGCAAGGACAAAGTGCTCCATTAATCGATCATTTCGATATTTCAACGTCCGAGGTAAGTTCGGACATAATACGTGAGTTTAATTATGATTAATGTTCTAAAATGAATGAGATGATATTATTGAATTGTAAATGCTATGTGAGGAATTGAGTTATGTTGCACTAAGTGTACATATTTGAAAATGTTACTGAGATGATTAGCACTGTGTGTGCGAAATAACAGAAGCTTCGGCTTCGTGATTGGTACTGTGTGTGCAATACCGAATTACGTTCGGTTTTGTATTGAGGCACTAAGTGTGCGATGTTATTTAAGCTTCAACTATAAATTGAGGCACTAAGTGTGCGATGTTAATTTAGTTTTGACTGTAAATTGGGCACTAAATGTGCTATTAAACCTAATGAATAATTAAGGTTGAATCGAAATGCAACATCGAGCATAAATTAGCTTGGATGGTGAGTAACTATGTGTTGGCTAAGGTATGTATTGAACCTTTGTGGTTGATGAGATTGTGTATGATTTCATGAATGGTGGAGTAAGATTATCGACTATGAATGATATGGTATAAACATCTGGGAATTGATCTATGTGATAAGTTATTTTTGTATATTTGTATTTGAGAGATTAAATTGAATGTATTATGTTATGAACTTACAAAGCTTTAGAAAGCTTACTGTGTGATTTGTTTCTCTGTTTTGCAGTGTCAGTAAAGCTAGCTCGGATCCAGGGATCGTCAGCATCTCTATCACACTATCGGAAACCTATTTTGGTACTTTTGAAAGATGTATATAGTTGGTATATGGCATGTATAGGCTAGAAGTTATGGCATGTTTTGAAATGCTTAATCCTTGCGAAGTGATTTGGCTTGGAAGCTAAATGATGTTGAACTTATGATTGAGCTATGAATATGGTATATTTCATGCTTATGTGGTTGATGAAAGATGTGGTTTGAAAATGAATTATAGCATGGATTACATAATGCTTAATAAATATATATATGCTTAGAGATGTACATTTGTTACTTTGAATAGACTTATTTGTAATGATATTGGGTATGGAAGTAGATGGTATAGTTGATGATTAATTGGTGCATGAAATGGTATGTTTGAATGCATTTAGAAGCATGAATTAGTATTGACTTGAAGCTTGTAGGTGATTCAAGGTGTGGGAGGCAAGTTTGGCCTTGAAAATGGCTTATAACTGCCCACACGGGCGTGTGGCTCGACCGTGTCCCTAGTGGTTGAAATTCAAAACAAGTCAGGATCGACTACGAGCTGAACACGCGAGCGTGTGACTGGCCATGTGGTGAAGTCAGTAGCAACCACGGGTGAGGTACACGGGCGTGTCCACGACCGTGTGGACAAGTCAGTATGTATGACCTATTTTGACACGGCTTGGACACACGGGCATGTCAAGGCTGTGGGAGGCACACGGCCTATCCACACAGGCGTGTGATCCGTGCAGTTTTGAAAAATCTTTAAATTTCTAAAAATTTTTGTTAGTGTTCGATTTAGTCCCGATCTCTTTCTAACACGTGTTTAAGGTCTTGTAGACCTCGGTGAGGGACTATATGTCCGTATTTGCATATGATTGATTGGTGATTAACTTTGTGCTGATTAAATGGATGTGAAATGTTTTGATTGTTCGGTAATGCCTTTTAACCCTATTCTGGCGACGATTTCGGGTTAAGGGCGTTACAATTGGGACTTGCCTCTATCAGGAATTCCCTTAATCCACACAAATAGGTTTCGACACACTCACCTTGAACATTGGGTTAGCCTTGAGTATTCTTTCCAACTCTAGTTTGTAAGCCTCTCGTCTTACTCGCTTTAGAACTCTAAAAAGGCCTTTGTGTCTTTGCAAAGCCAACATTAGATAAGTGTTTCAAATGTACCTTGCTTGTTGCATGTAGTCCTTTCAATTGCCCAGTTTGCATCACTAGTTTTCTCCTAAAGTTTGAAACACAACCCACCTCTCTTATAACCGGAAGCCCTATTGATGACTCAACAGGCTTCAACTCAGCTTGTCGTACCTTTAGCCTTTCCAAGGGGGACTCTGTAGTACTCCGATCTATCAAGTTAATGTTCTTCCCATAATGAACATCTTCAATTAACTGGATTGTCGACAATACCTTGGTCCCTCCCCTTATGTCCCAACTTACCGACACAATGCATTATTATCGAGTATCTAAGATATGCATACAATCTTAAAAAAGAACCAACAGAGCATTAATCTTGTCAAGGAAATTTAAGTCAATAACATATTCATAATCATCTAAGTGAATTACCTCAAAGTCTTCCATACCTTTCCATCGACTAATATATAGCTCCACTCCTTGTGCTACTCTTGCAATTGAGACCTCTTAGAAAGTTATAGTCGTGATCCTCTTGGTTGATTTTCTAACTGATAGACCAAGTTTACCCATGACTTTCTCCGATATAAAAAATTATGATGCCCCTTTATCAATAAGAATACCCTTTATTTGACATGCGATGTTGATGTCCATATACATCAACCCTTTCTACTTGCAACCTCTATTTGCTTTCACAAAATTAAGTATCAACAACCCAAGATTTGAATTCTTACTCTCATTAGGCTCTTTTTTCTCTCGTTTATTGATTGCGGATCACTTAAATTATTCTGAATAGTCTTGCATCCTATCTGGATTACTACATAAAAAGCACTCAACTTGCTTCTTTTCATTCTCTTTGCCTCTTTTGGCTTCAACACCATGCACAATCCAACCAAGCCTAATTGGTGCTTTTTCTGGCTCATTATCCTTTTTTATGGCAGAAAATATGAATCGTTTTAAACAGTCCCTTACCATATGCAAACCACCACAGAAGAAGCATTGTATCTCTTTCTTCTTTTCCTTCGGGTTGTCCATTATCTTTGCACTCAACTTGTCTTTCTACATCTTCCCCACCATTTCCATTCTCTTTGGGCTAGGAAAATTTGAACTTCTCTTTCCTCGAAACAAGCTTGATCAAGGACTTTGCTACGATCATGGATTTTAATAGTTTTTAGACCCATAACAATACCAATTCATGTTTAACTCACAACTTCAACCCATCCATGAAATAGAAGAATGCTTCTTTCTTACTCAAATTAGGGATTTAGAGCATCGTTTCACTAAACCCTTTCACATACTCTCGAATTGTGCTTTGTTGCGAGAACCGGCGCAACTTAGACCGAGCCTCCTTTTCAGCATATTGGGGGTAAAATTGCTCCTTAAACTTTTTCTGGAACTCCTCCCAAGTCCCAATTGTAGCCTGACCATGCTTTTCATTTGTGGACCTACGCTACCACCATAAAAAAGCAAAAATAGTAAAATATCTAACAATAATATTTACCTTAGCATCATCATCCTTGATGCCCACGGCACAGAAGTATTACTCCATCTCCCACAAGAAGTTATTCACCTCTTTTGCAAACCTTGCCCCCTTAAACTTATCAAGTTAGGGGACATCTATCTCACAGTTTAGTGTTGCACCCAACACTCTTTTACCCATGGTGGCTCGACACACAACAAGCTCCCATTCGAGCTCCTCAATTCTTGTGCTCAAAGCCCTCTTCGTGGCCATTGTTTTCTCCTTCAAAGCCCTCACCATGGCCTCAAGAGCATCACCCTTTATTGTCAGCTTATCCGTGGTGGAATTAAGCACCCCTGACATCTCTTCCACATTAGAATCGAAAGACTCCAACACTGATTCCATGAGTTTCTATTCCATTGAGTCCAACTTTGCAATGCGTCCCTCGACTACCTTAAGTGTCTCCCTCATATTACTTATAGACTTCTCAATATTGGCCATTTGACTTTCCAAAGCCGACAATATATCCCTTGATCGGCTAGCTTTCCTAGACCTCCCACAGGTTTCCATATGCTCAATCTGATCTTTTACTCCTTTCGTCATCTCGAACGATGCCTTTAAAACCTTAGCTCGAATACCAACTATCAGGGGTTAGAACATCAATCTCGCAATCCATATAGCCTTAGGTGATTTCTTGGTTTCAAATCCATCTAAGTCAGCCTAACTTTCATAAAGTGAGAATTCTTGATAGAAATTCTCCAAGGCACTAAAAATAAAGTGGAAGTAACTCAAAATGAAAGAGCAATGAAAGAATAGAAATTACCACAAGAAAGCAAAGCGCACAAGGTGTTTGAGTAAATGCTCTTAATAATATTCAATTACTATGAAAGATTACAACTGAATGATTACAAATGAGGGGGAATGCCTCTATTTATAGTTAAGCTCCCACAAAACCAACAGTATAGATTGAGTTACATCGACAGACAAGATTAGAGCCTATCTATAATTGAGATTCTTAATGGATTGATTCATTCCTTTAAGAATACAAATCTTCTAATATTACTTTTCATATTTACCAAGGTAGCTCTAATTTTCCATAAGTGCTTCACAGGACCACCAAGGCTTCAAGTAGATGGGCTTCTCCACATGTTCCTGATAACTTTAAAATATGTAGTTATTTTAATGTCTTTTTACTTACAAATTTATGCAAGTTTAGGGTGTTTAATGACAAATTTTATTGTAATTATTATAATTTCTGTTTATTTTCAAATTTATTTGGAATAATTCACTTTGGTCAATTTATGTGCTAAAACAGGTGATTTTTAGCCATAAAAGTGTCTAGCGGACTCAAATAAGGGAAATGACTAAAATGCATATTTTGATGCATAATGTTGTCGCATCTCTGTAGCAAAAGGAGCTACGAGATTAGTCTAATTTGTTTTCATCTTTAAACACCTTAAAGAAGCTTAAAGGACCTCATAACTCCTCTTTACCCAATTCTAAATTAGGTAAACAAGTCTGGATAGCCTATTAAGGGAGGAAAGAGCCTAAGCCATCCACTAAGGGAGAAATGAGCCCAAATCGTCTATATGACTTGATAAGCACCTAACTCAACCACCAAAATTAGCATGAGAGAATCAAGGATTCCTCTTCCACAATTCAAGCATGCCATCCACCTCCCTCTACATTTCATGCAACCTCTTCAACCAAACAATGCATGCCATCCACTCCTTCTCTACAATTCAAGGTCCGGCCACTTCCAAAAAAAAATTAAGGGGAGTTGAGGCTAAAAATATCCAAGGGTTGTTGGGCACTCACAAGTATAAATAGGGGTTCTAGCTAAACATCAAGCATCACTCAACATCATTCATTCTTCATTCACTCGCACTTCATCCTTCTCTTCCATTCCATTTATCATTTCTTCACTATAGCAGAATTAAGAGAGCATTTGAGATGTGCCAATTTTCATCATTTTGATAGCTTTAAGCATAGTATCTACAACAAGGAAAAAGAGAGAAGGAGGAGCAACAAGAGCAATACCACAGAGATCTATAGTAATCGACTTTTCAATTCTCTTCCCTTTACTCTTTTATCTTTTTTCAAGTTGATAAACATGATTGCAACTTAGCTTTATGCTTTCAATTTAATTAGAATGATTTAATTTCGTTGATGATAAAATGATTGCAATTCCTTAGCTTGTGTTGTGTATACTCTGTTGATGATGTTCTATGCATTTGTAACACCCCTATCCCGTGTCCGTCGTTAGATTAGGGTTAAGAATGTTACCTAACAGATCAGAACTAGATCAGACATTCCATCAAGTATCTCATGAATTACCATCATAGTGTCCCTTCGGTAGGTCCTCGAGACCTAAAGCAAGATCAGAAATGGGGTGGGACAAAACTGGAACATATACAGAAATTCTCGGAAATTTAAGACTTTTTTAAGTTTTAGGGTCTGGCCGTGGTCGATCCTGTTAAAAATCACACGGCTACTAGGCACGTCCGTGTGCCAAGGCCGTGTACTCTTATGCTAGCTACTGACTTAGCCCCACGGTCACTAGGCACACCCGTGTGCCACAACTGTGTGGCAAAATAGGCCATTTGCAAGGTCAAAATGCCACCCACGTGGGTCTTACCTACAAGCAAAATCATTAAGAGATCTCATGCCTATTTGGCAACCAAGAACATACCCAAATAACCATCCAAATTACAACACTAAAACTCATCTAATCACAAGCATATTTCATTCATTTGCTTAAGCAAAACTTGACCATTACATGTATCAACTAGCCATGCCAAAAACATACTTCACATATCACATTCATTCAAGCAAATTCTCAACTCATAACTAGCCCAATCTCATGGCTAAGTTCATATAACAAACTTATATCAAATACTAGCCTATACATGCCATATCTAGCTATATACATTTCCAAAGTGTACCAAAATGAGTTTAGTAGTGTGATGACGATCCTTGCCGGTCCCGAGCCTTCAGTAGCTTTGACGACCTATAAAACAAAGAAAACACATACACAGAGTAAGCTTTCCAAAAGCTTAGTAAGTCATAATACAAATAAACTTAACATAAAAGACATATATGTACATAGGTACATTGGCACATTTTAATTACTTAGCAAACTATAACATAGATACTTTGACATGGACTTGGCCATATTTTCCACATTCATTAATTCAAAAGTCTTATATATACAAAGCTCTTTCATGCTTACTTTCACATATCATAATGTTATCCCAATATACATAATCATCCTAGTAAGATCACATAGATACTTACCTTATATACACACTTAGTGTATAAATCGACGTACATGAAATGGATTCACAATTTACATAGCCATTCGTATCACAGATTTGCCCGTTGAACCTTAAGGAATCCAGTAGGATCTCAGAAAGCTTGGAATAGTCGTACAATGCCAACGTCCCAGACGAGGTCTTATATGTACTCAGATATCGATGCCACTGTCCCAGACAGGGTCTTACACGAATCAATACGATGCCAATGTCCCAGACATGGTCTTACACGTAACGATAATATTGATGCCAACGTCCCAGACGTGGTCTTACACGTAAAGATAATATTGATGCCAATGTCCCAAACGTGGTCTTACACGAAATCCCAAATCAATGCCAACGTCCCAGACGAGGTCTTACATGATAAAACAGAACAGATACCTATGTCATGACATAGCTAATCCTATCTATTCCTATGTTTGCACGGGACTTCCCGGACATTGTCACTAAGTAATCCTTATCTCAGAATTCATGAACAGATCATATCATAAGTATTCATTGATAACAATAGTCATAAGAACATACATAATTCCATACGAATACGTTTATTTGTGAAACACCCCAAACCCGGCCCACGAGCCTTGACCAGATTTGGTATGTTCCTTAAGTAAACCGGTTCAAAATTCTTTTGTTATTTAGGAAAAACTTGTGCAATTTTAAGAAAAATATTGTTTGGGTTGGGCTTGTGTTGAAAACCAATTTATCTTACATTGAAATCCATTTATTTAAGGTGACAAAACATTTAGGGTTTATTTTAAAAGAAATTTTACTTAAACTTTAATTGATAAAAATTTGTAAACATAATAAATAAAATAAATGTAAAATAAAATAGTTCCCTGTGGCCTTATTACATCAAATAAATCCAAATAATTGAAAGTACTTAAGTAAAAATAAAAGTCCAAATCGTAAAATTTCTTGCTGTGCATGGCCACCTTTAAGCTCCCGCCGACCCGGTCCATTACTGATCATCACCTGAAAAATGTTCCCACAACGGGGTGAGTCAACAGACTCAATGTGTACACAACACTAAATCATAATAGAATTAGGCATACAAGAGTTACACATTGAACAATGAATACAAGTTATGATGCAATCCCAACCCAAAACCTAGATGCCATCCACTACACACCCCGTGCACGCCAAACACACCGTGGGGACTACTAAGTCGACCCTCCTTTCGCTACACACCAAATTGCGGGCTTAAGTCACCGCATCTCGTGGTCTTAGGTCACCACTTTTCGATTCATCGTGGTCTTAGGTCACCACTTTTCAGATTCTCGTGGTCGTAAGTCACCACTTTTCGATTCATCGTGGTCTTAAGTCACCACTTTTCACTTCCCTTTTCAATATACAACCATATGCCCCATATATTAATATGCATAATATACCGAGTTCACAATCATATAATATTCTCATGTTACTGAATAACATATTTCATATTCCTAGTATGAGTAGGAAACGTGCACTGAGTACTTAGTACCATAACATGGTACCTTAGCCACGCTTCATATTTCCATTAACACATATTTTAATACATATAACCATAATTCATATTACAAAGTAGTGTGGGGGTACACACTGATTCACTTAGCAAATTCCTTGAGATCTCGAAATCTGATCTACCGCTTAGATCCTTAATCCCTACATTTGATTATTCACTTACTATTTTAATAAAAAGCCATTCGCCATAAATCCAAATCCTAGTAGGATTAGTATTCTTAAACTTACCTTGAAATTCTCAAATCTCAAATCTTTGTATCCTCTCTCAAAATCCCTATAACTACATGTTAGATCAATTTCTAACATTTACTCACAACAAATAACCCTTAGCCAAATGTTAAATATGACTTACCTTAGATTCTTAAATCCCGAAATTCACCGAATAACTAGGGAACACGCGGCCTATGGTGTACTTTTGGGAAAAGAACTTCTCCTTTCTTATAGTCGACACTTAATAAATCCCGAAACTTTCCTTCCATGATTTGGCCAAGATCAATAATAGGAATTAGTCCCTAAATTTCGATAAGTCTAAAATATAAAAGAATGGAAACCAAACTTGGATCTTACCCTTATTTGAAGAAATCGATTGCACCTTCACTTTAACTTTCAGAGATTCGGCTATGGCTAAATGATGCTCTCACAACTTTTGGCTTTTGGAGGGATTAGAAAGAAAAGAAAAGGAAGAATAAAGATGGAGGATTCGGCTAGAACACAAGGTATTTTGGTTTGGCAAAACAGAGAAGAGAGAAATTTTGCTAGAGAATTTTGGCGGATGAACAAAGAGAAAAGGAAGAATGAAGGTTGGCCTCTCTTTTCCTTTTATAGCCGAAATTACTAGGCTAGAGTCCCTTACTTGTCCACCACTCTTCCTTATTTTCCTCCTTATCTCCTTATTTAAAAATTAAAGAATAATCCCTTATTTATCTTTTTAATTATCACCTAAAATAAAAGATAATTCAAAGTCCCTTACTTGGCCACCACTCCTCAATCGATAACTTTATCCTTTAATTATCATAAATAAAAGAGTTTAATCCAACATTTATCTCTTCAAAATAATCCAATTTAAAAATCATTTATTTATCACCTTTTAATCGAATATTTATAAAAAGATAACACCTCCTTTCTAGAAGCATGTGCCGTCCACCTCAGGTCTTACGGAAGCAAAAATAAAATTTCTTTTATTTGCTTCCCATGTGACTCGAACTCAGCCCACATGCTCATGTAGGTGGCGTCACTTACAGGGCCTTAAGTGGCATTTCCAGCCACTTTTCCAAGCTGTTTGTGTGCCAAATTCTTCCTACTAATTTTCTTAAGGCCACCTTGCCTTAATTTCCTCTTTTAAGCTTTAAAACTTGACATTTCCTTTCATTTCCAAGTTTCCAATAATTTTCGTTTGCCTCTTTAAACTTGACATTTCCTTACATTTCCAAGTTTCAAGAAATGTTTACTTTCCTCTTTTGAATCATTTCCACATCATTTCCTTACATTTCCAGGACATTTCCTCACATTTCCAAGACAAGACATTTCCTTTGTAACATCCTTAAATTGGGCCTAGTAGGATTGGGCCATTTGGAGCTTGGGCTTTAGGAAAATTAGAATATTATTTATTTATTTGTGTTGGCTCGGGTATGAATTTTATGTGTTAGTATAGTCTTGTGAGGGCTTGATTTTATTTAGGAAGCTAGAATAAATTTTAGTATGGCTTATTTAATGATGTGGATTGAATGAGCTTAGCACTTAAGTTAATTTAAGTGTAAATTAAAGCACAGGAGGAGTTAGTGGCAAGTTGGTTAAAGAGCTTGAAAGGTTGCATGAGGTTAATGGTTCGAGTAGTAGGTATAGCATTTTTAAAGTTTATTTTTGTATGTTAGCTTTAATGGACGGTCAAGCATAATTATGATAGGTGGACTAATAATTTTGGTAAGTTGAATTATTTTTTAAGGAAAGCATAGAAAAAGGGATAAGATTTCTAAGGTTATGGTAGGATATCTTGAAGTTATGGTAAATTGAGGGGACAAAGGCATGGAAGGTGGAGGATGTTTTGGAAAGAAATCCTATGCCTTAATGCATGAATGTGGACGGCATGTAAGGCTAGGGGGAGTGGCCGAATTTTTGGTAGGTAGCTTGGAGGGGATGTTGACCAACCTTTTGTTTTGTGTATCATTTTGTGTTTGTTTTTCCTCTCCAAAAAGCTCTCATCTTTGGCCGAATGTATAGGGTACTTTTGGTGCAAAAATATTTCTTTTGATGACAACTTCATTTTGTTGGAAACAAAATACCACTTTCTTTCTCTCATTTGTCTTTTGAACCAAACTACATTTTTGCATCTTGTGCATTTTCTTCTTTGGTAAAGTTTATGGTGACCGAATATCATTTCTTCCATTTCTCTTTTTCTTCCTTTGATCAATTCTTTTTCATTCTCTTTTCAACTTTTATCAAAACCAAAAACCATTCTTTCTTTCTCTAAACTTTGGCCGAATCTCCTACACCATTATCTTTCATCTACTACTTTTCTTTTCTTCTCAAAACCGAATCCCCTATTTCTCCTTTCTTCTCAATAATTTCTTTATTAGCCAAA
This sequence comes from Gossypium bickii, assembly GCA_025503065.1. Classification (NCBI taxonomy): domain Eukaryota; kingdom Viridiplantae; phylum Streptophyta; class Magnoliopsida; order Malvales; family Malvaceae; genus Gossypium; species Gossypium bickii. Next base: position 24,128,153 of record CP106715.1, read on the forward strand.
TATACTCCTTTGGGTGTGCCGAAACTCTCTTCTTCCATTTAGAAGTATCTTGGCCGAATATTGAAGGTGGTAAGGATTTATTTCAAAGGATTATTCTTTTAAGTTTTCGTTTAAGCTTTAAGGCTAATAACCTTGATGATGATGGTTGATTGTAGGAAAGTGAGGCCGATTCATTTAGGAGTGTGTTGGCTAGTGTTCGAAGGCTTTTGGGTAAGATTTTGGGTTCACAAGGAACCCTTCTCAATTATTTTGGTTTGGCCGAATAGGCCATGGTTCTAATGATCATTTTTGGCCGAATATAGGGACAAGAATACTTGTGTGGCCGATTTGTTTATTCGAGATTTAGGACTCTCGTTAGTATCAGGTGTGTACATACACATCTTATGACTTTTTAATATGCTAAGTGTTATTTTATGTCTAATCAATTTGTGTAGACATGGATGTAATACCTTCATGGTATTAACAAGGACTCGAGTAAGTCTTTATTGCTACGAGATTATATTTGATGCTTTGGGAAGCATGACACATTTGGTATGTGTATTATTTGATATATGGCTTATGATAATCGATTGGATGTTGTTAAATAAATCCATCAACATGATTTTTGTATATGCATATGAATGATTGATATGGGTTGATGAGAGGAGGGGCGTTGATATTCGTGTCGATTTTGACACCGTGTTTTTGGTAACACATCGTGCCTACACGGTCACCGAGAGGTTTGGTACCTCGGAGGTTTGGCACCTCATAGCGACTTGTCCCCGTGGTTTATACCACCGTGGGTTGACCTCACTTTGAGATATGGGATTGTCTGCCGGTGATTTGGTATCACACGATGGGTTGGCCCCATCATCTATTTTGTGACTTCTGGTCACCATGTTTTTTGGTAACACAATCGTGTCTTCTGGACACCAATGATTTGGTATCACATTTGTGACTATATGTCACCAGTGGTTTGGCACCACCAAAGGGTTTGGTACCACACGGGGTAGAAAAAGGTGTTTGGATGGCTAGGTTGGGTGCATATTTTAATGCATGTTAAATCATTATAATTTGTGTATGTTGTTGAATTAAACCGGGAAAAGGGTTACACATTGGGTCTTGATGACTCACCTTTTTCCTTAACATTTTCAGTGATTCGTAGTCATGGATGAGGAGTCGGATAAACTCGAGGTGGCCATGCGATGAAAATAAGGACTAGGTGGATTTTGAACTATTTTATTTTATTATGGGTTTGATTTATTTTATAATAAGGCCTCCTAGAATTATATTTTGGTTATTTATCTGTTTTGGATAATCTGTTTAACAACTTAATGACTTGAAAAATGGTTACACATGTTTTATGAAAATTAATACGTAAAATGTTCTATTGTGCCATCGGGTACACTTGAAATTTGTAAACAACACGACTCAACAAATATTTTTTTTAAATAAAATTTAGCATGGTTTTTAACAAAGACATTAAATTGAATGGCATTTCAACTAATTTCAAAATCGGTCTTAAAATGGTTTTCAAAATGTTTTCTCTGTAGCATACCAAATTCGGTCATAATGTTTGGGCCGGGTTTGGGGTGTTACATCCTTACATTTCCAACACATTTCCCTACATTTCCAAGACAAGACATTTTTCCAACACATTTCCCTACATTTCCAAGACAAGACATTTTCTTATATTTCCTTACATTTCCAAGACAAGGCATTTCCTTACATTTCCTTACATTTCCATACATTTCCTTACATTTCCATGCATTTCCATACATTTCCTTACATTTCCTTACATTTCCATACATTTCCTTACATTTCCTTACATTTCCTTATTTCTAGAATTCACATAACACATTCATAATTCATAAAACATGCCATTTTACCACATGGTTCCTTGTGTCATGCTTCACACTTGAGTTTCTTTTAAAGCCTCATTTACCTAGCTCCCTTTTACTTAAAACCAATAATTTTCCAAAGCTTTCTTCTTCCATCCTAGAATTCTAAAAACCCTTAATACACTTCCAACACTGCCAAAACCTACTAACTCATGAATTAGGCACGAACGCATAACCCTTAATCTAGGATGTTACAATTTGCATAATGACTTACCTCGGATTCGATTTAACAGAAACAGAAACGGCTACTCGGTTACTTTCGCTTTCCCACGATCTAAGTCCATTTTCCTCAGTTCTTAATCTATACATATTCAGAATTATCCCTTTTATTCACTAACTCATTCAATTCAATCAAAAGACACACATTTAGGGCTATTTACAAATTAACCCTCACATTTGCACAATTTATCAATTTAGTCCATTTTTCTCAAAACATCAAATTCTCAAAATCATTACCTACTCGCTTAGCTGAATGTTCATACATTACATACAAGCCCATATTTTTCCATCAAATTTGCAATTTAGTCCCTCAAATTGCTATTCTCTCAATTTAGTCCTAATTAGCTAAATTCATCAAAAATTCAAGAACAAAGTATGTTCATCTAGCTTAAATCTTTCATATAACAACTAAATTCATTACAAAGCTCAACATATCATCAATGGCATATCTGACAAACATCATCAATTCGCAAAATTGAGACATGGGCTTGATAGTAGACAAAGCAACGATTGCAAAAACGTAGAAATTATCAAAAACTGAAGTCAAAACTCACCTTAATTCAAGCTTGCAAGTGCCGAATGCCCTAGCTTATTCTTTCTTTTTCTTTTGTTCAATATTTCAGCAAGATGATGGATAACATGGCTTATTATTTTAGCCTTTTGTTTTATCATCATCATATTATTAATATAGTTACTAAATTGGCCTTATACTTAACATATATACATGAAAATGTTAAGGGCATTTAAGACATTTTATCCATCCACTATCTAAATAGTGGTCTTATTGCCACATAAGGCCTTTTCTTTTATAAGCCACAACACATTGGTACTTTAACAAATAGTATGCTAATTTTACAATTAATGCAATTCAATCCTTTCGTCAGATTAAACACACAGACAGACAAATTAGCTCACGAAAATTAACCACATGCTTAGTCACATATCAACGGCACAGAAAATAATATTAAAATATTATACGAACTAGGATTTGTAGTCCCGAAACCACTTTTCCGACTAGGGTATAAACCAGATTGTTACAGCATTGGTTGTCTTACTCATTCCAATAATCTCAGGATTACACTTGCTCATACATACATAATGTTCGAAAGTAATTGAATTAATTTATTAATCTGAACAAGAAGGCAATTAATAGACACAATATTTGAATGGTACATGTTTGATTTCTTGGAAATTAAATTAGTAATGGTATGTAGCAATATTGTTACCTTGCATAACTCTTAGCTATGATGTCTGTAACAGCCCATTTTTCAATGGTGACAGAAATAGTGGTTTCGGGACCATAAATTCGACATATTGATTCATAAATATTTATTAGTTTAAAATAATTATGACGTCATTAATGTATTATTAAAATTTGGTTAAGAGATTATAGCATTTAGATAGTTAATTAGGTAAAAAAGACTAAAACGTAAAAGCTATAAAAGTAGAGTTTATTAATTAAGAGGGCTAAATAAATAAATTAGCCAATAAAGATTTAATGGGTGAGTCAACATGGCTATTTATTTACATGGATAAGATTAATTAAGGTAAATTATGGTTAATTAATGTTTAATTAAGAACTTTGAGATATTTACAAAAATGCCTAAGTATATATATTAAATTAAAGAAAAGAAAAAGAAGAATTTTGGCTTGTTTCTTTATCTTCTCCATGGCACAAGGAGAGGAAGAAAAATAGGTTTCATGCTATTATTCTTTTAAAGCTTCAAGTGTTTCGATCCTCATTTTTAGTATTTTTTATGTTTTTGGACTCGTATTAGCTTAATCAAACAAGTTCGAGGATTAATTTGTAAAAATGTCAAACAATGTGGATTGTGCCATTGTTGAGTTGAGTTGTTTTCTTGAAGCTTTTGAAAGATTTTGAAGTTATCTTGTTAGATTGAACTATTTTGTAAAGTAGTTTTTGATGATTTTAATGTTTAAGGACTAGATTGCTAAAATGATGAAATTATTTGTACTTGAAAAGAAATAAATGCAAGTAGGGGCTGGTATGAGGTCATGGAAGAATCAGCTAGGTTTTGGTGTAAAACAAAATGGGTAAATTTCATGTTTGGGGCTTAGGGATTAAATTGAATAAAGGTGAAAAGTTGAGGGTAATTTTGTAAAATGTTAACAAAAGACTAAATTGTATAGGATGATTGATTTTGGCTGTTGATTTTATTAATTGAATGAAACTATTGTTTTAGATCACGAGTGTGTTGACGATCGTGGAAAAGAATAGATTGCGGAGTAGTTCCTGTACTTTTGCGATTACTGCAAACCATTCCAGTAAGTTTGTTTTATGTTATGCATGGTTATATTCAATTCCTTGTTAGTGATTTAATCTTTTAGTTCTATTTTGTATTGTTATTTAAATGTTGAATCGTATTATATATTCAAAAGTGGTGTTATTCAGGATTAGTGTCGGTTTTATTCAGGCTCAGTGTCGGTGTTATTCAGGCTTAGTGTCTAGCAGGCTTAGTGCTGGTGTTATTCAAGCTTAGTGCCTAGCAGCCTTTGAGCCGGTGTAGCAAATTTTAACGTCTCTTGGAAATTTGGTAATTGATAGTAAATGAGTTGACTTATCGAACTTACTAAGCTTCCTTATGCTTACTCATTTAATTTGATCTTGTAAGACTCTTGGAATCGTAGCATTGATTGGATCAAATTGGAAGCTTACACACTATCATCTATACTTTGGTAGTCATTTTGTGCTTGTTTTAAATTTGGTTAAAAGTGGCATGTATTAAGAAGAGTATTGTGGTACTATGATATTTTGTGGTGGAACTAAATATTATAAATGGTCATTTTGATGTTTGTAAGATAGGCTTGATATTTTTATGTTTATGCTTGTAAATATGATAAGTGATGCATATATATAATATTTGAAATAGTTGGATTTTGATTGTGTTGGTGTTTAGGTTGTTTGATTATTTACATGTAGTATCAATGAGAGTACATTGGTAAATTAATGAAAATAGGTTGTAAATGTGTGATTTTACAATAATGTTTGATACAATTGTGGTGCCTTTGGATGACATATTGGTTAGATGAATTAGGATGTTTGAAATGGCATGTTTAAGTGTGTTTGAGTGATGTTTAGACCTTTTGAATTTATGCCCAAATGGTATGGATGGTTACGTATGAATTGGACCTGAAATGACTTGATTGTAGATAAATTTATAGGTTCACACGGCTTGGAACACGAGCTGTCACACGACCATATGTCATTTGTAAAATTCTATTGTTTCAAGTTAGTGAGTTACATGGCCTAGCACACGGCCTAGCACATGACCGTGTTAGCAACTCAGAGAGTTACACGACCATGTGACCTTACTTAGTAAGTTACACGGGTGAGGACACGGGCTGGGACACGGCCATGTGTCCCTGTTTAAATGTTACATGGCCTGGCCACACGGTCGTGTGACCCCTATTTTCCAATTTTTGCAAAATTTTCTTAAAACTTCTATTTTGTTTCAATTTAGCCCTGCACTGCTTCTAAGCTATTTTTAAGGCCTCGAAGGCTCGAATTAGGGGCAAAATGCTTATGATTGATATGATTTTGGATGAGATGAATCTATTTAAAAATATGATGTTAAATGATTTTTGATTGATCGATCATACTTTGTAACCCTAATTCGACGATAGAGACAGGTTAGGGTGTTACAATTAGTGGTATAAGAGCTACGATTTAGTCGGTTCTTGGACTAAACGTAGCATGTATAGAGTTTAAAATGCATGCCACTTATTAATTGATGATAGTTTGATGGATTTTAATTATTTTTGAAATGTTTATATAGAAAAAGGATGTCATCTGAATCCAACCAAGCAGATTCCGATGAGGTAGAAAGTTTTATTCTAGCTACTGATGAAGGTAGTACTCGAAATGAGCTTGGATTACAAGAGCCCAGAGATATGGCACCGAATGCTTTTCTCCACATAATGCATGATATGTATGAAGCGTACTTAAAGGTAAACTCAGCAGCTCAACAAACTTGTTCCCTCCATCTTCAAAGTTCAACTCAACAAAATGTTCCGAGAATTACTATAGATAAAATTAGAAATGTGGTGCCATGGAATTTTGTGGTAATGTAGATGATGATCTAACCAAGGCCGAGTATCAGTTAGAGCATACTCAAAAAGTGTTCAACGAAGTGATATGTTCTCTAGAGGATTGTGTACGATGCACAAGGCCGTTGTTAAAAGTAGAGGCATTTCAGTAGTGGTCGAATTTAACATCAGTGGTACCAAAGGAAATAGTCAACTGGGATTTCTTTAAATCTGAGTTTCATAAGAAGTATATTAGCAAATGATATATGGAGCAAAAGAAGAAAGAATTTCTTGAACTAAAGCAAGGGAATAGAACCGTAGTCGAGTCTGAGAGACAGTTTGTACAGCTTAGTAAATATGCTCGTGAGATTGTACCTTTAGAAGAAGACATGTGTGTACATTTTGAAGATGGATTAAATAATGAAATAAAAATGTTAGTTGGAGCCATGGAGATTTGTGTGTTTGTGATTCTGTCTGATCGAGCCCAAAAGATGGAAGCAATTTGTCTTAACAAAAGACGAAATGAGGTGAAAACCCATGATTTTGGAAAATGCATTGAGTCTAAAACTTTCTCTAGTTCTCCACAAAAAAAAGCCAAGGAAATCCAATGGTAGATTCTCAAAACCATCATAATTTCAGGGAAGGGATCATTCGAAGCAGAATGGCAAGAAAGCTCCAACTCCTTTAGTGGCTAGTACGGGCAGTGTGTGAAATACCAACAGGACAGAGTGCATATATATTCACTATATTAGTGAAATACCTGTTGAATCCACTGGTTGTATCGTCAAAGTCACAAACCCTTTAGGTCACAGTGTTATAGTTGACTTGGTATGCAAGCAATGCCCACTAAAAATTCAATGTTACAACTTTCCCGCTGATTTAATATTTTTACCTTTTAATAAGTTTGATGTCATTTTGGGAATGGACTAGTTGAATTTACATGATACTGTGATTAATTATCAATGAAAAAGGGTTTATTTGAGATGTTTCGATGATGAGATAATTCCTATTAGATTTAATAAAACTGATGGTATTTAGAGTATGATCTCAGCAGTGAAAGCGCAGAAACTAGTACGGAAAGGTTGTGATACGTTTTTAGTTTACATTTTGGACTCCAGAGTACCAGAGAAGAAAGTGGATCAAGTACCAATATTATGTAAATTCTCAGACGTATTTTCTGAAGAGCTACTGAGATTACCGCCAGAGCGGGAAGTTGAATTTCCCATTGATCTAATACCCGGGATTGCACCGATATCGATTCCACCATATAGAATGGCACCGACTGAGTTAAAAGAACTTAAAGCGCAGTTGCAAGAATTACTAAATAGAGGTTTCATTCGGCCAAGTATACCTCTTTAAGGAGCTCTGTATTATTTGTGAAAAAGAAAGATGGTTCAATAAGATTATGTATAAACTATCGACAACTGAATAAGGTAACGGTAAAGAACAAATATCCATTGCCTTATATTGAAGAATTGCTCAATCAATTGAAAGATGCAACAATATTTTCAAAGATAGATATTAGATTTGGATATTATCATATGCGGGTAAAAAAATTGTGATGTACTGAAGACGGCCCATCGGACACGATACGGAAACTATGAATTCTTGGTAATGCCTTTTAGGTTGACTAATGCCCTAGCAACTTTCATGGATTTGATGAACAGGGTTTTTCAGCCTCAGTTAGATAGATTTGTGGTGGTGTTTATTAATGATATACTGATATACTCCAAAATAGAGACTAAACATGCTTAACATTTGAGAATAGTACTGCAAACCTTACGTGAAATGTAGTTGTATGCAAAATTTAGTAAATGCGAGTTTTGGCTGCGAAAAGTTAGAATCCTTGGACATATGGTTTCTGCAGAGGGTATACGTGTGGACGCGAGTAAGATCTCTACCATTATAAATTGGAAAGCTCTCAAGAATGTTTCTGAGGTACATAGTTTTTTGGGACTGGCAGGTTACTATTGTCGTTTTGCTCAAAACTTTTCTATTATAACTGCGCTGATGACCAAGTTACTACAAAAGAATGTTTAGTTTGTTTGGTCAAACAAGTGCCATCAGAGTTTTGACCAGTTAAAAAGAATGTTAATAGAAGCTTCAGTTTTGACAAAGCCTGAGTCTAGAAAAGAATTTGTTGTTTATAATGATGCTTCGTTTAGTGGATTGGGATGTGTACTGATGCAAACTGGAAAAGTATTAGCTTATGCTTCTTGTCAGTTGAAACCTCATGAGAGGAATTACCGACGTATGACTTAGAGTTGGCCGCCATTATTTTTGCTCTGAAAATTTGACGTCATTATCTCTATGGTGAAATGGTGAAAAGTGTAACATATTTACAGATTATAAAAGTTTAAAGTACTTGATAACGTAGAAGGAACTGAATCTGAGACAGCGACGGTGGTTAGAGCTATTGAAAGATTATGAACTTGTGATTGATTACCATCTTGGGAAGGCAAATGTAGTTGCAGATGCTTTAAATCATAAATCATTGTTTGCTTTAAGGGCAATGAATGCACATTTATTTTGGAGGGTGATGGTTCTGTTATAACTAAGCTCGGGGCTAGGCTGTTATTTCTTTAGCTAATTCGAGAATTGCAAAATGATGACCTAAAGTAGCCAAACGGGAGCTGATCCAGAGTGATTCAACTAAGGGATTCACTATAAGCGATAATGGTATGATGTATTTTCGTAACCGGCTGTGTGTTCTAGATAGTTCCGGGCTAAAACGAGATATTTTATTGGAAGCCCATAGCAGCACATACTTCATTCATCCGGGTAGCACAAAGATGTTTAATGATCTAAAGAAAATGAATTAGTGGCTAGGTATGAAACATGAGATTTCAGAATTTGTGACTAAATGTCTGGTTTGCCAACAAGTAAAAGCTGAACATCAAGTACCATCAAGATTATTACAGTGTATCACTATTCTTGAATAGAAATGGGAGAGGGTTACAATGGATTTTGTATTAAGTTTGCTTGTGACACCGAGGAAAAAAGACGCTATCTGAGTTATAGTTGATAGACTTATGCAATCAGCTCATATCATTCTAGTACATATTGATTATTCATTTGAGAAGTTAGCAAAGTAGTATGTATCTAAAATTGTCAGATTGCACGGAGTGTTGTCATCAATCATTTCTGACAAAGATCCGAGATTTACCTTAAGATATTGGGGTAAGCTTCACGAGGCTCTTGGTACTAAAATTAATTTCAGTACAGCGTATCACCCGCGGACATATGGGCAATCAAAACAGGTAATTCAAATTTTGGAAGATATGTTACATTGTTGTGTTCTTGAGTTCGAAGGTAGTTGGGAGAGGTATTTATCGCTGGTAGAATTTGCATATAATAACAACTATCAATCTAGTATTAAAATGGCACCGTTTGAGGCCTTATAAGGAAGAAAGTGTAGAACACCGTTATATTGGTCATAGTTGAGTGAATCCAAGCTAGTTTAGTACAAACTTGATTCGTGAGACTGAAGACAAAATTCGTGTAATGTAGGATTGTTTAACAGCAACGCCGGATCATCAAAAGTCATATGCTAATCTGAAACGAAAAGATATAGAGTTTGTTGTTGGGGATCGAGTATTATTAAAAATCTCACCATGGAAGAAGGTGCTTCGTTTTAACAAAAAGGGGAAGTTGACCCCGAGGTTTATCGAGTTGTATGGAATCACTGAAAAAGTCAGTCTTGTAGCTTACAGATTAGCTCTACCCTCGGAGCTTGAAAAGATTCATAAGTTTTTTCATGTTTTGATGCTGAGGTGATACAGATTAGATCCTTCACATATAATTGCTCCCTGTGAGGTGGAGATTCTGCCTGATCTGTCATATTCTAAAGAACTGATCAAGATTTTAGCCCATGATGTAAAGAAACTCTGAAACAAAAGAGTGTCGTTGGTTAAAGCCTTATGGAATCATAATGGAGTTAAAGAGGCTACGTGAGAGACAGAAGAATTGATAAGTTCATAGTATCCGAATCTATTCAGTGGTAAGAAATTTCAAGGACGAAATTTCTTAAGGGGGAGAGTTGTAACATACCTTTTTTTAGTGGTGATAGAAACAGTGGTTTTGGGACCACAAATTTGACGTACCATTTCGTAAATATTTATTAGTTTAAAATATTTACGAGGTCACTAATGTAGTATTAAAATTTGGTTAAGAGATTATAGCATTTAGATAGTTAATTAGGTAAAAAGGACTAAATCGTAAAAGCTATAAAAGTAGAGTTTATTAATTAAGAGGGATAAATGAATAAATTAGCCAATAAAGATTTAATAGGTGAATCAACATGGCTATTTATTTACATGGATATAAGATTAATTAAGGTAAATTGTGGCTAATTAATGTTTAATTAAAAACTTTGAGATATTTACAAAAATGCCTAAGTATATATATTAAATTAAAGAAAAGAAAAAGAGGAATTTTGGCTTATTTCTTTATCTTCTCCACGGCACAAGGAGAGAAAGAAAAAAATTAGGGTTCATGCTATTATTTTTTAAAGCTTCAATTGGTAAGTGTTTTGATGCTCGTTTTTAGTAATTTTTATGTTTTTGGACTTGTATTAGCTTAATCCAGCAAGTCCAAGGATTAATTTGTAAAAATTTCAAATGATGTGGATTGTGCCATTGTTGATTTGAGTTGTTTTCTTGAAGCTTTTGAAAGATTTCTAAGTTTTGTTGTTAGATTAGACTATTTTGTAAAGTGGTTTTTGATGATTTTAAATTTCAAGGACTAGATTGCTAAAATGATGAAATTGTTTGTACTTGAAAATAAATAAATCCAAGTAGGGGCTAGTATGAGGCCATGAAAGAATCGGCTAGGTTTTGGTGTAAAAGAAAATGGGTAAATTTCATTTTTGGGGCTTAAGGATTAAATTGAATAAAGGTGAAAAGTTGAGGGAAATTTTGTAAAATGTTAATAAAAGACTAAATTGTATAAAATGATTGATTTTGGCTGTTGATTTTGTTAACTGAATTAAACTATTGTTTTAGATCACGAGCTTATTGACGATCGTGGAAAAGAAAAGATTGTGGAGTAATTCCTGTGCTTTTGTGATTACTGCAAACCAGTCAAGTAAGTTCATTTTATTTATATGCATGGTTATATTCAATTCCTTGTTAATGATTTAATCTTTTAGTTCTATTATGTATCATTATCTAAATGTTGAATCGTATTATATATTCAAATGCAGTGTTATTCAGGCTTAGTGCCGGTGTTATTCAGGCTTAGTTCCTAGCAGGCTTTGAGCCAGTGTAGTAAATGTTAACGTCCTTTGGAAATTTGGTAATTGAGAGTAAATTTTAACTCGTTTAATTTGATTTTGTAGGACTCTTGGAATTGTAGCATCGATTGGATCAACTTGGAAGCTCACACACTATCATATATACCTTGGTAGTCATTTTGTGCTTGTTTTGAATTTGTTTAAAAGTGGCATGTATTAAGAAGAGTCTTGTGGTACTATGATATTTTGTGGTGGAACTAAATGTTATAAATGGTCGTTTTGATGTTTGTAAGTTAGGCTTGATATTTTGGTGTTTATGCTTGTAAATATGATAAGTGATGCATATATATAATATTTGAAATGGTTGGATTTTAATTGTGTTGGTGTTTAGGTTGTTTGATTATTTACATGTAGTACCAAAGAGAGTACATTGATTAGTTGATGGAAATAGGTTGTAAATGTATGATTTTACAATAATGTTTGATACAGTTGTGGTGCCTTTGAATGACATATTGGTTAGATGAATTAGGATGCTTGAAATGGCATGTTTAGGTGTGTTTGAGTGATGTTTAGACCCCTTGAATTTATGCCCAAATGGTATGGATGGTTAGGTATGAATTGGACTTGAAATGGCTTGATTTTAGGTAAATTTTTGGGTTCACACAGCTTGAGACACGGGCTGTCACATGGCCGTGTGTGGCTATACGACTGTGTGTCATTTGTAAAATTCTATTGTTTCAAGTCAGTGAGTTACACGGCCTAGCACACAGCCTGACACATGACCATGTATGGCAACTCAGAGAGTTACACGGCCTGTGACGTGGCCGTATGACCCTACTCAATAAGTGACATGGGTGAGGACACGGGCTGGGACATGGTTGTGTGTCCCTTGTTCGAATGTTACACGGCCGTGTAACCCTTATTTTCCAATTTTTGCAACTTTTTCTTAAAACTTTTATTTTGTTTTAATTTAGTCCCGAATTGCTTCTAAGTTATTTTAAGGGCCTCGAAGGCTCGATGTAGGGAAAAAAATGCTTATGACTGATATTATTTTGGATGAGATTAATCTATTGAATGATATGATGTTAAATAATTTTCAATTGGTCGGTAATGCTTCGTAACCGTAAATCAGTGACAGAGACGGGTTAGGGGTGTTACAATGTCTACTTACTGAACTTTAAGTTAATTAAACATAGAATTATGCTAAAGAGACTTATAAATTAAGAATTAGTAAATATCCAAATTGCCACGAGAACACCGTAACATCTTTAGTATTGTTATTAGTAATTCTAAATTAAGGGAAAGTAATTATTCTAGCTCATGCATGTCATTGTGATTAACTCTTAAAAGCTTCCTACTTAATATTCTATGTTGCATTTTGTCTTGCATACTTAGATTAATTTTAGGTAGATTAATTAGTTCACTCATCACTCTCAATTGATAATTTCACAATATTTGCCTTGCATATGCAATCTCTGTGGAGACGATACTCTTTACTCACTACTTTATTACCTGTTGACGGTTGTGTACACTTGCATATCATTTGATAATTTTGTGACAGTTCCACAAATCGAGCTAGTTCAAGTGGTCGAATGAGATCCATCTAATCGATTGACCCCCATAGGACACTCTTTGTGCAATTGTCACGGGCTTTGATTCGCGGCCCGTGACACAGGGGCCAACTTTGCTTATGGAATAAAGTTTAGGTATTTGGTTTGGTCAAAAAAAAATTAGGTATGTAACTCAAACAAAGAGCATAGTTTAAGGGCCTTTTGTTCAATTAAGCCTAAATAAAATAATAACACATCAAGAGGATGGAAAAAACAACGCATGATTTAAGGACTTAAGATCAATACACCTCAAAAGCTAGAGAAGCGAGATTTGGACATGCACTTCAGTGAGTTCGAGCAGTAATATGCAGTGTTTTGAAAGTCCTTTGCAATCTTATGTATCTCCACTTGTCGCCAACGTTGGTTGCCTCTTCAATCACAAGTATTGTCAAATGAAGTTCCCCTTGGTCTTTGTGAGTTTCTTCTCTCCTTTTTCTATATCTTCTTATTTTACTGAAGCTTTCACACCTTCTTGCAGGTCTAGGGCTCGATTTAGATCTCAAATTCAGGAGGAGGCACTGACAATGATGAGTTATGAACAATGAAGGTTATTCTTGAGTGATGGATCGATTTTTTCCTTTCTCTAGAGAACCTCAAGATTATCAATATTTGTAAAAAAAAGTTTTGAAAGTCCCCCTGTCGTTTTTTTAACTCTCCTAGTGAATCCATCTGCCCCTTAACTTCTTTCACTTTTTTACCTCTTTTTTTTTCCCTTTTTGTCCCTTTTTTATCTAAGTAATAATAAAGGTAGGTTTGGACAGCACAAAGTAATTGAATAAAAATGTAATTACTAGGTTAGTAATTACACTCTCTTGTAATTACAATAATTACAAATAATTGTAATTTTCTAAACGTGTTTGATTGGCATAGGATAATTACATCGTAATTTCCTATGTTATGTTTGGTAGTACAAATTGTAATTACACAATTACATAATTTATATTTTTAAAAATACAATAACAAATATTATAATGTGATGTTAATATAAGAAATATTTTTTAGAACAATAAGTGTATTCTCAACCACATTTCGAAGTTTTGAATGTCTCAAATTAAAAAGTTTGCGAGCTATCTATGGTGCATGTGTCTGGCACCATTCTCTCCAATAGTATCATATCCTAACGATAAGGTGCAAAAAAAAAAACATTTTCTATTTGCATATTAGCATTTACCTTATAATATTTGGTTTCTTAGTCCAAATACTTTATAGCTTTAATTATAAAAATTAAATTTAGAGAATAACTTATGTTAGATTAAATCTTTTTCTATAATATGTAAATTAAAGAAAAAATAATATAAAATTTATAATATATAACATTTATAAAAAAAGTTTTATAAATTGTCTAATACTTTCATAACACTTCTTATAAATAATATTTTTGTTGTCATAACTTTAGAAAGTTATTTTTTTTTTACAAATAAGTTATAATAAATAAATAAAACCTATAACATTTTTTTATGAATAAGTATACTATTTTTATAATATATAGCATGGACATATAAATAAGTTATGTTCACATTTGGCCATAACGGTTTATAAATAAATATTTTATAACATTTAAAAAAATTCTAATAATTTTTCCCATAACTTTAGAAATTTTTTAGATTTTAAATAATATAATTTTTTGGTATAACTTTATAAAATACATAAATTATTTTTATAGTATATTTTTTAGGATTTATAATATAAGAATTTTTTGCTATAACTATCTCGAACATTCATATTTGTTCATGCTTATAATATAATTTTTATAACTTTTATAAAAAATAATTTTCTAAAATTAGATTCGAATGTAATTACATGTGTAATTAATCTAATTTTCACCCCTAAGAATTGAAAGGTGTAATTAAGGAGTTCCAATTACATCTATTCTGTGAGACTCATCAATTACAATGGTTAGCCTAACATATCAATTTTGTGTAATTACAAATAATTACACCAAAATCCAATTAATAGGTGACTTTTCATGCACCACTTAAATAATATTTAAAAATAAAATCTATGATAAATAAATCTTAAAGATAA
Organism: Gossypium bickii; assembly: GCA_025503065.1. Taxonomy (NCBI): domain Eukaryota; kingdom Viridiplantae; phylum Streptophyta; class Magnoliopsida; order Malvales; family Malvaceae; genus Gossypium; species Gossypium bickii. The sequence continues at coordinate 24,143,167 of CP106715.1, forward strand.
TACTATAAAAAAAATAAAACATGAGATTCACACTCAATCCGAACTCAACCCGAATTTGATTTGGACAAAATATAATTACTACATATATTGTAATAATTCTTTTTATTTCTCAAAGTATCTAACGGAGTGAGCCCAGTAATTAATCATCCGCATTCTCTAAGCCTATTAAAGGGGTAGATGCTGACCACAAATTTTAAAGCTGTTCCATACCTAGGTCGAAGATTAAACCATCGACCACTGATTAAGATAGGAGAGAGCCTTGCCATCTCACTCGTCTCCCGTGGTTATAGTTCTATTTTTCTTTATAATATATGTGATGTTGTTTAACTTGATATTAATGTGAGTTTTATGTGTTTTTTATAAATAAAAATTATTATGTGTTAATTTTCTAATCACATTAATATTAAATCTTAAAACTATTACTACAAAATTTAAATAACTCATACGTGCATCAGGTATATTAACTATTTAATAAATTATGTGCTATTACTAAACGAATCAAAAATATAACAACCACTCGCTAAAGAAACTAATAAAAAAATAGGGTAAACTCTTTATTTGGTCACTCAACTTTTTGGACACCTTCATTTTGATCACTTAAATAAAAATAATTATAATTTATCACCATCTTTAGAGAAATTTTTCATTTTAATCACCTAACCCTTCCCAGAATACTTCTTTGACCAAGTCAAACTTCTCCACCATTCATAATTTTCTTTCATTTTCCTTCTCTTTTATTTTGGGTCATATTTCATCTTCTTCTTCCCTAACCAACGTTTTTCCTTCCCTGCTCACCCAAAAATTTCCAAAGCCTAGAAAATCTAGAGCTTATGAAAAAAAACTTATTAAAACATAAAAGTTTCAAATTCCAAAACAAAATACAACCAGCAATTACAACATGCTAAATGATATATAATTCATGTGTTAAACAGGCCTGAGGGAGATGACTGCTTTCTTAATTCCCTCAAAAGCAACTTAGATAATCTAAAGGAGAAGAAATAAAAAAAAAAAATTCTTCGAGGAAAAACGATGAAAGTAAATTCCGCAAATGAACCCCTATAACTGAGGGTGTTGAAGATGAGATTGGGTCAGACAATGAGAGTGGTGATGATAGTCCTAATGGTTTTATCGTTGAGGGCTTCAACATTACCAATTGTGACGATAGTTGTAGTGAGTCGCAAGAACATTCTGATTGCAATAATACTCATAGCGAACAACAAGATGTCTCAAGTGACTCAAATGATGAAGTGGACGTCGATATGATTCTCTCTCAACTCAAAAGGAAAGGGAACCATAAGTCGAATCAGGAATTTGAGGGGGAGATGCTCGTGGCCTTTGGCAAGGATCCAAAACTTTGCATAAAAACTGTATGTGCTCTCTACCTGCAACAAGCATCAAGGGAGAAACTTTCCAAGGTACGCTTGTGTCAAAACTAGAGAGGTTTTAATAAAACTGACGCCTACATGTACGAATTCGAAAATTTATGATTTAAATGACCATCGTCATTGTACTTTGCGCAACAGTTGATATCTATATGTTGGAATTTGTACTGTGTCTTATAGGGGCTAAACGTTGGAAGCATGGACATGGGAGGGAAGAAGAAAAAGAAGAAGAAATATGACCCAAAATACAATAAAAAGAAAAATGAAAGAAAACTGTGATTGACAAACAAGATTGACTTGATCAAAGAAGTATTTTAGAGTGAGATAGAGAATGTAAAATCAGATTTTTGTGATAGGTGAAAAATTTTATTAATGATAGTGATTAAATTACAAATATTTGTATTTAGATGACAAAATGAAAGCATCCGACCCTTAAAAATATAATTTCAAGATTCAAACAAGAAAACATCATTTTAAAATAGTAGAGGTAACCGGAGCCAAAACCGGGTTACAGTACTTTGTTTGCTTTACAACTAAGAAAGTAGGGGATCTTTAAAGCCGTAAATTACGTGGCAATTTGAAAGAAGGGAGTAGCCGAGTAGGTGAGGAAGTTTAGAGCGAAGGCTTTTGTTTACAACAGATAACAGAGAAGGAACGAGCGCGTTATCATTCTAAAATTCTAATCAAGGCGTCGGAGACTTGGAGTAAATGCAAATTAAAGCTTGTACAGTTGTACTCTACAGTAAAATTACATTGCCAATTTTTTTAAGAGAATAATGACCTTTTTTCATAAATATATATATATATGTAAATATTCTTACTCTACCTTATAATTTATTTTTTTTATATTTTTAATGAATTTAATGTATAAATTTCTGTTTACTTAACTATGACTATAACAAACAGAATGATTTAGTATATTATTTTTCTGAATTAAAAAATTATATATTAATTGTCTACTTTTTAAATAAAAGTGCTTTACGTAATGGGAAAAAGAAAAGAAAAATAGAACAAAACACAGAGAAAGAGAACAAAAAAAATTACTTTAAAAAAAAGAAAGAGAAAAACTAAAATATTTAAAATAAATATACTGCTAAATAGTAAATACAGCGCCTAAAAATTTCAGATTTCTAACATTTCTTTGGAAAAAGTTGTTTGCTGCTACTTTGCCTTTTTCCCTTCAGAATCCCTAAGTTTTTTTTTTTCTCATCCGTCTCTTAGTCTCTGAAAATTTCCTATTTATTGGTAAGTTATTGGCATTTTTTTTTGTATTTTTTCTCCTATTTTCTGTTTTTTTCGGATAATAGATTATATATTTGTTATAAAACTGTAATTTTTCGAAAATTCTGAAAATTGTCCGTAAATTTGGTCAGAAATTCCTGGGTTTTTTTAGCCATTATTAAAAAAATTGCAGCTTCATCTTTGTAAGAAAAATGGAATTGAGTAGATTTGCGGACTAAAACTGAAAGGATGCAACAGTTATTAGGGTTTTAATTTGGCGATGAGTAAATTCTACTTTTTTGCATATAGATTTTTCACCCTGGCATTTAAGAGCAAGGTAGCTTGTTAGGCTCAAGTTTTTTTTTTTCAGTGAATTTTGAAAGCTTGATCAACTGACAGTTCCTCGCTCAAGTTGAAATTTGAAACTCCATTTTAATTTATACAAAACATTTTCAAAAATCTGCACTTCTCGAGTTCGAGTTCGAGTTCGAGTTCGAGTTCAAATAGTTCGAGTTCAAATAGTTCGAGTTCAGTGCACCAAACAGTGAGTGAGTTCTTTTCAACAATAATTCTTAACAGTCAGCATGAGTATAACATTTCATGTTTGAGATTATTATATTTTGCTGTTTAAAAAATTAGGTTCTTCTTCTGCTGCCGCTGCTGCTTCGTGATCTAATGAATTACTTAGGTACGAGCAAAGGAAAGAACTGAAAAAGCATATATAATTCAATTTTAAACACCAAACAGAAAAAGGAGAAGTATGTCGGGATCTGAGACGGGAATGATGGCGAGTAGAGAGCCCTACAGCTTGGGCATGCAACAGAAGAGTCCGGTGGCGTCACAACCGGTGATACAGAACATGCGTTTAGCCTTTAGGGCTGACGGAACAGCTGTGTACAAGCCCATCACTTCCGCCTCACTCACATATCAGCCAGATTCCGGCGATGGTGGGGCGGAGGGGTCCGCTGGTGGACCTGCGGTCACTCAAGAACAAGGGCAAGCTCTGAACATGGGCATGAGCATGGGGAGCGAACCCTTGAAGAGGAAGAGAGGGAGGCCCAGGAAGTATGGGCCGGAAAGTACCATGCCGTTGGCTCTTATACCAGCTCCTTCCTCTGTCAGCGTAACCCAATCTAATAGTGGAGGAGGATTCCCCTCACCAACTCCTCCGCCACCTCCTTCAGGAGGATCAGCCTCTTCACCAACTTCAGGAAAGAAGGCTAGGGGAAGACCGCCTGGTTCCTGCAATAAGAAGCATCAACTTGAAGCTCTGGGTACTCTTTTCTCTTGATAGTTGATACGCAAATAAAGCATTTTAATCGTTTAATTTGATGAATGTGTTTTTTTTTGCTTTGGATTGGTAACCACGACATTTTCTGTTTTCTATCTTGTTCTCGAAATGCCACTATACTTAGGAATTAAGATCTAAGAGGAAGGATCTGATCTCCCTGCTTTTTCATTTTTACTCTGTTTTGTGTTATATATAGACATATACACGTGGGTGGGATGTGGATGGCCGGTGAGGAGAACAAATGGGCAGTGCGGTAAAAATAATAAAGGACTGATGGTTTTAGTTTTGTTTATGTTTATGTTTTTGGTGTTGGTGATGATTTGTAGGGAGTAGTGTCGATTCTGGGTTCTAATTTCTGACAGGATGGAACCCAAGATGCTCTGCTGAGTAATTATAAATATTAATAGTACTGTAGTACTTACTAGTATTTACCACTAATTAGTAGAAGACTGGAAGTCTTAAAGAGATTATATAAGGATAATCAAACTAATATTCCAAATATCAACACGTTAATACCTGTGATGCTGTGGAATCACATCTGCATCTGTTGTCTGTTTTGTAACTTAGACTTCTAACTTTCGACTTGGGATCTGTTCTATCTGACTTTAGACTTCAGACTTCAGATTCTTATCTTTCCCAAATCACTTATACGCATGCCCTTGCATGCCCTTGCTTCATTTTTCTGTGTCCCCTTTCTTGTTTTTCTATATCTTCACTCTCTTATGTCAATAGCAGCTAGCTAGCAATTAACATCTACCAAGACTGCTTTTATAAATATATATAATATGTACATAAACATTCTTGAATAATACTGAAGGATTGCAGCTTTCTTGTTATTACAAGATTTTTGTTCTTTTCTTTCCTTTTTTTTTTTTTTTTTCCTTCAATTACTTTTTCAATATGAAGCATAGTCATTCTATGGCTCTATCAAGTTTTTATTTTATTTTATTTTTTAAAGAAGGTTCTTAGAAGCCTGAGCTATCTTTGTACTTGGTTACTAAGCTGACATATTTCACTAAATTGTTCTCTTTTTGCAGGATCACCCAGAGTTGGATTTACGCCCCATGTTATCACTGTTAAAGTGGGAGAGGTTTCTCTTTTTCCTTTTAACTTCCCTTACCACTTTTCCTGGTTTATGTGGAAAACTTTTTCTTATTGCTCTTATATGCTAGAGTCAACCATTCTGAAAATTCCATTTATTAATAAATGGCATGTTCATCTTCTTGCTTGATGCAAAATAAGTTGCCGAAACTTCTTTCATTTAATTTGCTTCATAAAGATTTTTATTCAACTCTTGTCTTTAGAACCATATTGACTCTGGAGAAAAGTGCTATGTCATTAGTTTTTTTCATGTGATGAAATAATAGGTCAAATTGGGGCAATGGATTACTTCCCAAAATTTCTCTTCTGACAATGAAAATCAATGAAAAGAACAAAGAACTAATGGAGTAAATTAAAATTTTGATAATGCTTGTGATTTTGCAACTTCAAAATATATACACAACTTAGAATGAAGTTATGTGAATGAATAACATTATCTTGATGAATATTTTTTTGAACTCCATTCCTTTATTTGGTTGAAGATATATTTCTTTCTTGTTAATTTTATAACTATACTGGACATACAACTAGGGGGTATTTGGATAGTCAATCTTACTGATGATAAGTTTTGGTTCAATACCATCTAACATACAACTAGGGGGTATTTGGATAGTCAATCTTACTGATGATAAGTTTTGGTTCAATACCATCTATTTCTTAGATAATCTTTATATTACCTCAGTAATCTAAAATTTGTGACAATTTTACTCATTTTTATTGACTTTGATCCATTTTATTTAAGCTAAAACAAAATAATAATATATGCTAATGAATCAAATTCTCCAATTCTTTAATTCCAACTATATATATTATATTATTATCATTATCATTACTGTTATCATTATTTTAAGTATAAATTGAGGAAACTTAGCATTTTGTCTTTTATATTACCTTAAGTTTCAATTAATTATTATTATGAGTTTTTCCACTTTTTAATTATTTATTAGTTGAGAAAATTTAACAACTTGTCTGTCTTCATCATCATCGTGGTCGTCATTTTACCTTAATTATTTTTATCTATTTTCGTTGTCACCTTTCACTGTTTGCATAATTTAATCGCTTTTTTCGTCCTTGTTTGTGATCAATGACAATTTAATACTATTAGGTTATCTTGTATTCTCTCAACAAAAAAATCTTACATTCCAAACAACTCAATCAAACAAGAAAATTAAACATTACTAGTAATGTGCTAAATAATCTAGATATGAGATAATCCTATTACCATAGTTAATTAAACATTCTCCTAACCAAACACCCCGTTATAGTAAAGGAGAGATACCTTCCCTTTTGTTTATACTTTTATTTCTCAATGTGAAGTATTTTCATCTTTTGAGCTATCCATTGCTCTAAATTTCAGTGTGCTTCTTTATACAAACATGTGTATGCAATGGAGTTGTTCTCTCGGTGATATAATAGTTGTAGTTAATTGGGTGATCTGAAGCTAAAATTTTATGTATTTACCTGGTTCTAGGATGTATCGTCAAAAATAATGTCATTTTCTCAGCATGGTCCCAGAGCTGTTTGCATCCTCTCAGCAAATGGAGCCATATCAAATGTAACTCTTTGCCAACCAGCAACATCTGGTGGAACTGTAACTTATGAGGTTTGTGATGTGCCATAGTATTCTTATTGCTGTTGCCTTCTGTTTTAGGATTTAAATTTGTTCTTATAAACTGCTTTAGGAATTGAAATCTCTACAGCTTAGCTCTTGAATTTCAAAAAGGCAAAATATTATTTTTATTTTCACTAGTAATTTTTAGGGTCTGTGAGAAGGAGGTGCATATTGGCATCAAGATTCTCGAGTATCAATTTGATCAGACAATTTCTGTATCTATATCATGTTCATGTATATTGTAGTGTCATAATTGTATTTAAAATATTTCATATTTATGTAAAATTGAATACGCTAATTCACATTATATAGATGTCAAAACATTCATTTATTCATGTTGTATTTGTGTTATTTTTTGTATACTATGTTATATAATGTTTTAGTTATATTTTTGTGCCGTGTCTGATATTGTCAGGTTTAACATCAACCTATTAGATGGATGGCTGTATCCTGTTTAAACTATAAATATTGAACTAAGAAAACATCTTATATAATATCTATTAATGCATGCCGCCATTTATATGATGTACTCCCAATGGATGATGGCTACATAAGTTTCAGAGTGAAATAGAATTTTGTGATGCTTGTTAGAATCATCTATCTGTATTAAATGTAGTCATGGGAATTTAAAGATGTTAGAATAGGAAATCTCAATTCTTAAGCATAAAGCTGGAGCTGATGCTGTCATGGGAAGAAATATGCAAAAGTGGATTTATTGTCAGCATATAGCAGAAGTTACTATGTTCTAGGGATGATTATTCTGCTTCTGGAAGCATTGTTATACCACCAAATATGTGCCAGATGTGAACTTTATAATGAAAATCAATTATATCAAATTTATTCCACAACCTATAAAGAGAGAGCACTGGTTTACTACGAATATCTAATTTAATGGCATTATATTTCTTTTCCATTGGTGGTGCAGGGGCGATTTGAAATTCTGTCACTGTCTGGTTCATTTCTTCTGTCAGAAAATGGTGGTCAGCGGAGCAGAACTGGAGGGTTAAGTGTGTCATTGTCTGGCCCAGATGGTCGTGTTTTAGGTGGTGGTGTAGCTGGCCTTCTAACAGCTGCATCTCCTGTTCAGGTTTAATTCCTTTTCTCATTTGATATTTTCGTTACTGTATTGTTCTTTTGTTCTAGTATCTTTCAGATTGCATATATTTTCAATCTTTTCAGAATCTTGTGGTATACTGGGATGAACCAAAATCACTCTACGAGAAGTAAAAGTTTCTCTAAATTTAACTCTAGTGAAATATGATGTTAGAAGTTCTACCACCTAACAGAAGTGATAAATATTTTGTGATTGATGTTATTATTAATAATCCATTTAATTTCAATAAAAAAACTCCATTTAATGTTAATATTATGAAAAATGCAACTTTTAAAGGGTGAGTATTTGATACACTGGCAGTGCGCTTTTTTAACTCCCCAAACAAAGTTATAAATTTGCCACATTTCTCATTTCTTTTATATATATATATGTTTTTTTATTTTTTACTATACACTATACACACTTGTCATCAACCTACCTTGCTTGTCAAATTTTTAAAATCCACTGACAGGATACCAAATATTTTCCCTTCGTGAAGAGTTACAGCAAACATAGGTTTTAGGCCCTTAGGTTTGATGATGTTTACCATATGTCAACTGTTAACCATGTAACATTGGAGCGTTTTGGAGGGTGGAGAAATGGCCTCTGCCTCACCTAGCATTTATCAGTGAGCTCTGTCTCTCCTTTATGCAAATATTTAGATATATTTTAGAAGAATTATGTAAAGCTGACATGATTCATAGTGCTGCTATTGGCTTTTGGTTCTATACATTACTGCCCATCTCATTTTAAGTAATATACTTCACGTGTCTATGGTACTGAAAGTGAGCTACAATGTTGCTTGCAGGTGGTTGTGGGTAGTTTTATTACAGACAATCGAAAGGAAGCAAAGTCAACATACCAGATGGAAGGCCTATCTGCCCCACCAAAGGTTGCTCCAGGGGTTACCAGCTCACCTTCACATGGTACTCTAAGTGAATCCTCAGGTGGGCCTGGTAGCCCGGTTAATCAGAGCATGGGAACCTGCAATAATAACAACAATAATAACCCACAAGGCATGTCAAACTTTCCATGGAAGTAAAATCATGCTTTTAACTGGGTAGTCTGTAGTGGGTCAGCCAGTGTTGTAGTGGGAACCATTTTGTAATTTAAGCATCGTGTAACTGAAGTAGAATTAAGGGTACAGGATTTGCTTTTTTTGTTGAACTTGGGACTTGGTTGCTAAGCTAGAAACGGCCGATAGGTCTTGGCTTAGGAGTGTTGTTAGTGTGATGCATTTGTAAGGTAAAGTTGTAAGTTAGACGCGAGAGAGAGAGCACTTGTGTTCTAGTCTTTTAGGTGTTGTGTTTCAGACTGAGATGCTGGGTTTGAGTTTGTTGCCAATTACAGTTACGTTAGTGGAAGGGTGATATGGATGAAGATGATGATGCTCATGTTGAGATTAGCTGTGTTTTACGTCTTATTTATTTTTGCATGTATTCTTGCCAAATCCCAATGCTCCATCCATCATTCATCCCATTGCTTTCATTTTATTTACATTTTGGTTAATTTATGCATTTTAATTTAGTTATTTTTAGTTATTGTATTTATAGAATTTTAAAATTTTAGTCTTGATTATTACTTTCAACTTGCTATTTACGTATTATAGCGATTCAATTAAAAAACAGATTAAATTTAATTAAACAGGTTTGAGATTAAAACTGATGAAATCAAAATATAAATAGAAAAGAATATGACCTTTACATTTCTGTCTGTACAAGGGAAATCGTGTAACAGTTATTACCATGAACCACAAGTTGTTAGGGAAATGAGGTGAGTACTCGTTACATTAGATGAGAAGAAGTTTTCCAATTTTGTTTGCTTGGGAGGTGGGGCCTTGGGGAGGGGGTAAAGTCATTTCACAAAGTTGAATGTTTAATTTTTCCCGTTTGTGGCCATTAACAAACAATTCTACAGTGAAGTGAATTAAAGTACACCAACCCAAATGCAATGCTCACGCAACTTTTTTGGCTCTCTTCAACAATAGCCTCAAAGAGGGAAACCCAAGTCCAAAAGTCTGCCAGAACCATCCTGTTGCATTAACAGGATCCACTCTTTTTGCCAACCGCCACGCGTACATGCCTTCTCCTATATGTGCTGCAGTGGCTAAGTAAAATGCCAGCCGTATTCCAAACATCGACCGAAATAACGTAAGTCCAATAGATCTAAGGAGTGGCACTGGTCCTATGGGTGGGAACCAACCACTAGCAAAAAGTGAAATCATTCCAATCAAAATAATTCCCCATACATATATTGTAGGTCCGTCCAAACTTTTGTTTTTCCTATCCTGCCAGTATGATATAGTTGCTGCCATGCCTTCCCGAGGACTCACCATTGGAACATATCCAAGCTCTTGCTGTGCTTTAAGGTATGAGAAGTAATGGGTAAGACCAACCTGCCAACATGCATCAGGTTCATTAAACACGATTTTTTACTAGGAAAATTGTCATACCACCTCAACAACCTATCATCACAATATATAACACCAACATTTTACACTATCAAAATCAAAATCAGAACAGATGATCGAATTTTTATTTTTGGTGCTTTATGCAAAAGTTCTGAATCACAGGCACGGCTCAGAGCAGGGAAGGGGGAACCAGTTATTAAACAAACCTTATATACTTCAGCAGGAAGAATGAAGGGCTGAGGAAGCCACCACCGATTCAATAAGGGATATAACATTGAGTATACAGCCCAGAAAATCTTAGCTAGATAAAGAGCATGCGAAACAGCGAGCCAGGACTTTGGCAAGTCATAATCTAAACTTTTTAAAAGTGGTTGGATGAATTCAAAAGTGTTGATTGGAGACCCTGCAAAAAGTCATAAGAGAAAAATACCCTTGAGAAACATTGTCAACTTCATCCAGTAAATAGTCAAAATGGATAAAACTGCTACTGCAAATAGTTTTGCACGCCTAATGGGAGAAAACAAGAAAAGCATTGATCACTATTCATTACCATCAGATATGAAGTATGGCTGGCCAGCTGCAACTGGACGCCCTTCTTTTCCAGGAATGTCATCTAAAAGGCCCATGCTTGCCAATAGTAGTGCGAGTACCAGGTTATCCAAATAAACCCAGTCTGTTTTCACATTAGCATTACCTATTTTGAATGGCACCAAGCCTAATTTTGCCATAGATACTATCCTAGGGAGGTGTCGCTCTTCACCGGGTCCATATATAGCAGCTGGACGAACAGCACAGGTATAAAGACATTTTCCAATATTATTCCTGCACAGCAAAGAATCCCCCATGTAACTCATTTCTCTTTGGAGCAGAAAAGGGTGAAGAGAAGGCATGTTCAATGGCAAACTTCAATAAAAATTTAATCTAGATTATCCAATATGCTAGACTAGATTTTGTCATTCAAGTATATTCTGTGATGACCCCATGAGCTGATGTGGTAGAAGCAGCTGAAGGAGAGCCAACAAAATGCGCATCAGGAGGACCCCACGCAAGAAAACCAAATCTGTTATTCTTAAGAATTATGTGACCTAAGGGCAGGGGATATTTTGTAAAGGGGCAGTACAATCTATCTATTATAAGTAGAAATGACCTAAGGAAAGTACGAAGGAATTGTCTAGAGCGTGACTGCTACTGCCTCCTCGCTTGGATTAGTTTCTTTGTACTGATCCATTTCTTCTCTTGAATTCACCATACTCTCCTATTTCTTCTTCCTCCTCCTTCGGTCTCTACTTCTTATTATAGTTGTTTGTATTGTTTGGAATTCATTTTGAGGTTGCAGGTTGGTCCATTTTTGGTGCTTTCGTTGCTCTAACTCTCCTCCACCATGGTTGATGGTACTCGATTGGCAAACTTAGATCTGGTAGTGGCTATGCTTCAGGATGATTTTCAACTACAATCTCAAGCTCTTGCTCAACAAACTAAATCCCTAGGCTCCCTTCAATCCACAGTTTCTATTCAGTATCAAACAATGGTTGATATGAAGCATCAAATGGAAGCTGTTAGTACTCAACTCATTCAACTTGGGCAGTTAATTAAGGGTAAGGCCACACTATCAATGACGCTTCCCGATGGAACCAAGGTTGAGACTGATTCCAGAACAACATTCAAGGGTGATCATACATCTCCTTCCAACCATTGCCATCCGTCGCACCTTGAGTACGATTCTGATAGGGAAGAGTTTCCGTTCAAGCCCAAACCCGCTCAAGTGGAACTGACTAAATTTAATGGTACTGATCCTGAGTCTTGGATTTTCAATGACGAGGAATTTTTTGATTTTTACAAAACTAATACTATCATACTATTCCACATACATATAAACTAATACTATCTTGTACCATTTTATTCAAGCCTAAAACAATAGTAGCAGAAAAGATAACCAAACATGAGGATTCTGGCAGTTCGATTTACTTACTTTAAAGGGCGGCCGTTGTACTTAAGAACCAACTGCTCGGCAATTGATTTACTTCGACCATAGGGATCAACGTGATCGTCAATAGGGAAATAGGGCAAGGCCTCATCGCCATTGACAATCTCCTTTCCACCAAACACAACATTATATGTACTGACATAAACAAGCCTAGTGATCCCAAATTCAAGGCAAGCCTCCAAGACATGGCAGGTTCCATTGATATTCACCTGGTCAACACGAGAGAACTGAAGCATTTCTTTCCCTGACATGCCGTAGGAAGCCAGGTGAAAAACGCAATTGGCATCACGAAGAGCATTTTCAACATCTTTCTTCGAGGTAAGATCGCCTGTTGCAACCACACAATTTAGGGCAATGGGTATAAGCATCTCAAAATAGTAAATTGAAGGCCTCCCCCGCATATTTTTTTTTTTAAAAAAAAAAAGACACAGCACAAACTTTATGGTTCAATCCATCTAAGAAAGATAAGTTGGAAGCTTTAAAGTTTCTAAGTTTTTGTTACTTTCTTCCGATCATCAGAAAGAAAATAATAGTAGTAGCAGAAGAAGAAGAAGAAAAGGGAAACCTTGGAGGCAGCGGACGCCGTGGTTGGTTAGTTGGAGGGACCAAGGGGAATGATGGCGGAGGTCAAAGGAGCGAACTTGGCGAGCACCTCTGCGGATGAGCTCCAAGCAAAGGGCAGAGCCGACGAAGCCCAGACCACCGGTGACCACGAAGGTGTTGCCTTCGATGCCTTCATTTTCGCTCAAGTGCATTTTGTTGTTATAGCTGGATTGGATGCTAGGGTGAGATATAGGGTAATTTGGTGAATAAGTAGAGGGATCGGGACGGTGACCGATGGATGGAGACAAGTACTGAGGTTGGCCTTGGCGCAATTTTAGTCAATACGGTGCTGCATACGTCTATTGCCTTTCCTCACAGTAATAATGAATTATTTGATCTTTTAAATTAGTGCTTTATTTAATTTTAATTTATGATTGTCTGGGACCAAATCTATTTATGAGTTAGATTACTTGGTTTAATTTAAAGGCTTGTTCTAAAAGCAAGATAGTTTGGATAAAAATATAGTCTTTAAAAATGAGTTTGGGTAGAAAATAAGACCTGTTTAGAAAATGAATCAAGTCTTGAGTAATTTTTTTTTTTTGCTTGGCCTCGACCTTAGCCCCAGCTCGAATTTGCAAAAAAGAAAAAGCTTGCAATTTTATAGCTATTTTGTTGCTGTTTTTTTTTCTATTTTACTATCATTTTATTGATGTGACATATAAATAAATTAATATTGGGTTGTTATGACAACAATTAATTATTTTTAAAATTTTAAAAAAATTAAATAGTAATATGGTGTGGACTGCTACATTGATGCCATATAAGTAAAGTTAACAAACGCCAATTTTTTAATCTATTTTAAAATAATTTGACAAACAATACAAATTTAAAAGGCTAAAAAATAAATAATTAAAATAATTTTTTTTTTTAAATTGAAAAATCAAATAAATTATTTTACCTATATAATATAATATATCCATTTGAAGGGGGAACATGATTATTTTATTCATCTCAGATCCACTTAGAAATTAAAAACATTTTCTTCAATTTTCTTTTATTCTTTTTTTTCCTCGGAATTGTAAGGGAGGCCGATAAAGAAGATGCTAATTTAGGTGAGAGCAGTGCAAATTAAAGAAAATGTACAAAAATGAATAAAGCTTCCATTTCAGGCTTATGTTATAGGTAGAAGAAACTGAAGTAGTTGAATGTTATTGCCCACAACAAAATCAAACTCACATCTCATCATCATCCATTATTCTAATACTCATAATCTTTTATATGATTAATGTGTTTGTTAGAATTAAGTCATCCAAATCTTTATTTAAATAAAATATAATGGTAAAATAAAATAAAAATAAAATCCATATAGAACTACACTTCTTTTATTTTATTTTAGAATAGGATTTTTCAACCTTGTTATAGTTCATCTATTTAATATTGATTAGAATAAGGTGTTTCAACCTTACTACACTCATTCTATTAGAATATGGTTTCACAAGCTTATAAATAGACATAGTCTACTCCTATTGTAATTAAAAATTCGAATTCGACATAGTGAATTATCTCCTCCTCTGTCAGTGTTTTTTTCCGAAAAGGTTTCCACGTAAAAATCTGTGTGTTCTTTATTTTTCTTTCTCTTTTCCTTGGATACATTGTCATTACCGACATTCTATTTTTCTCAAATTGATATCAGAGCTTTCCATGTTGCTTATCTCAATCACGGTAATGACGTCTTTGAAGTATGAAATTCTATTGTTGGATGCAACACTAGATTCGCGTTGTGGTAGATTAAGATGCAAGCAGTTCTTGCGCAGATGGATCTGGAGGATGCCCTGCTAAGGATAGATAAGATGCCTTCGACATTGACGGAGGAAGAGAAGAGGCATAAAGATTGAAAGGCGTTAACACAATTGCATCTGCATTTATCTAACGAAATTTTGCAGGGTGTGATGAAGGAGAAGACCACTGCTGCATTATGGAAGAGGTTGGAACAAATATGTATGTCGAAAACTCTAATTAGCAAGCTACATATGAAACAGCATTTTTATGCTCAACGTTTGGAGGAATGTGCGTCTGTGCACGAACACTTAACAGTGTTTAAAGAAATTCTCTCAAACTTGGAGGCCATGGAGGTTCAGTATGATAAGGAAGATCTAGGGTTGATTCTACTTTATTCGTTGTGATAAAAGGGCAGAGAAAGACTATCAAGTTATATGTTTTGCAGGGTTTTACTCTTACTGGTGATGCAGCTGCCGCTTCCTCTTCCCTATCAAATGATGATGTTATTAGACTTTGGCATATGCGCCTAAGGCATATGAGTGAGAATAACATGGTAGAATTGAGTAAAAGAGGACTTCTTGATAGGCAAGGAATTTGCAAACTGAAGTTTTGTGAGCACTGCGTTTTTAGGAAGCAAAAAAGAGTTCGATTTACCAGAGGAATCCATAACACAAAGTGTAATATCTCGAGATAGGGGTAAAATTTTTGTTAATTATTTTCATGTATATGCTTGAAGAGATGGAGTGTTGTGCTTGTTTTAGGGCCTAGTCATAACCCCGGGTTAGGTAGGGTTTAGGGCTAAAATTTCTTTTTGTGCTTGAAAGGAAAATGCCAGGTGGAGGAGGTTTTAAATAAAATATTTTGGCAGGTTATGGCATATGAAATGCCTTGGTAAAGTGGCTCCCATGCGCCACTTAAGGCTTGGGAGTGACGCCACAACAGGTATGGAGTTTGAGTCTTGGGCGCAGCATAACCACGTTTTGTTTTTGCAAGTTGACGTTGGGGGGGTTAAGGAGGATTCAAAAGGAATTCGCGACGTGTTGTGACACAAATAGATGCCTTGGCCGAGTGGTTAGGGGCGTGAGAGGTGGGTGTGACATGGGGGACTCGTGTTCGAGTCCTGATGGAAGCGCTGGACGCTTTCATTCTCTTTTTGGTTTTTAAGCAAGGGAGCAAAAGGGGGAGAGCTTAAAAGAAAGTTGCGACGAGTTATGCCATGAAAGGCGCAGTGGCAGAGTGGCAAGGGGAGAGGAGTGGCTGCTTCAGGTCTCGGGTTCGAGACCTGGGGGCAGCGTCTTGGGGCCTTAAATTCTTCTTTTTGGCCGGCGTGAGTAGTGGCCTGCGTGGCACACATGAAGATGAAGGCATGTTGCCTTTGGTTTCAATTTTTGTGCTGCCAAGTATGGGGTTTATTTTTATTTTATTTTATTATTATTGAAAGAAGGATATAAGAGATGGGCTTACTCATTAAACAAAGTTTTATTTATTCCATGGTGATGGGAAGATTAATAAAAGAATGTTTTATTGTTTGATGATGGGCAAATACCACAAAAAGAAATGGGAGCATGGGCAATTCTTCAAATTTTGTTTTTTCTTTCCCCCCAATTGAATGCATGGCCGAATGTGGGATACCTTAGGAGCATCCACAATCGGTTTTGAGAGTTTGGAGGTGCCAAAATTCTTCAAAATTTCTCCCTTCTTTTGCTTTTACTTGGCCGAACCTACCACCCCATCTACTCAAAGTTCACCTTCCATCTTGTAGTAGCCGAGCATCTTCATCAACTCTTTGGAGGCATAGTTGGGATCTCTTCACTCTTAGACTCTTCAAGGAACCAATAGAGGTGAGTGTTCTTTTAATAATAGAGTTCCTTTCTCTTCCTCAAAGTATGCCGAAAACTTGTGTAATGGTTGGCCGAATGTTTCCTTAAGTCACTAAGTGTTTTGCTCTCTTGTGTTTAGAAGCGTGAAGGTGCTTTGAAGGAGTGGCTTTCATGGGGTTTCATATCATTTTGGTAAGTAAAAGAGTGGCTTCGGCCAAGGGCCATTTGTTATAAATTTATGCCTAAAGCCGAAACTAATGAGTGCCATATAGGGATTTTAGCGATTTCGGGAATAAGAGCAGTTTCGGGTTTTGATAGGAGATTAAATCAGCAACCAATGTGAGGGTTATTTCGAGTACGACATATCCTTCGGGATTTTGTGATAGCCGAATAAGACTTTTTAGTACTAACCTATAGTGGCCGAATGTAGGAGCAATACGGGAATACGGTTCGAGACTTTTGTGATATCGGATAGATTCGAGATTTCTCTTTAGATCTCCGATTAAATAGGTGTGTAAACTCTTACACACTTTATTAGCATAGACTGCCTATTACATTGCTATATATAACCTCTCATGTAGTAACTTTGCCTTGTGGGCATAAGCTTAGATTTCGGGTAAGTCCCCTATTACTTGATCTATGATGTATGTTGTGTACGCCATCATATGCTATTAAATGCTATGTTATATATGAATGCATGATATATGGGATCATGATACTTGTTATGTGAGCATGATGATGGTGGGATTGATGAGAGGAGAGAGATGATCTCTATGGACTGTCACTAGTGGTTTGGCACCACACGATGGGTTGGCCCCATCATTTGATATTTGTGACTTCGGTCACCACGGTGGTTTAGTACCACCACCGGTTTTGACCACACCCGTTGATATAATTTGTGACTAAGTCCCAGTGGTTTGGCACCACATATTGATATTTGTGACTTCGGTCACCAGTGGTTTGGCACCACCAGTGGTTGGGTACCACATGTTGATATTGTAACCTATGGTCATCAGTGGTTTTGACCATACGATGGGTTAGCCCCATCATTTGATATTTGTGACTTCGGTCACCAGTGGTTTGGTACCACCAGTGGTTTTGACCACACCGTTGATATAATTTGTGACTAAGTCCCAGTGGTTTGGCACCACAAATTGATATTTGTGACTTAGGTCACCAGTGGTTTGACACCACCAGTGGTTGGGTACCACATGTTGATATTGTGACCTATGGTCATCAGTGGTTTTGACCACACGATGGGTTGGCCCCATCATTTGATATTTGTGACTTCTGTCACCAGTGGTTTGGCACCACCAATGGTTTGGTACCACACGGGGTATAAAAAGGAGTATGGATGGCTAGTTTGGGTTGCATAATTGCATGTCTTACTAATATCTTGTGTATGAGTTGTATTTTCGGGTTGGGGGTTTATACACTGAGTCTTGGTGACTCACCCCTTCCCATGTCTTTTCGCAGGTGAGTAGATCGCGGAGATGGAGCCGGAGAGGACACGAGGTGGCCATGCTTGTTCCTCGCTTTTGAAGTTTTATTTCGCATCATGTTAAAGTTTACTATTTACTAAATTTCGGTTTGGTTTGTAATATGCCCGCTAGTTATTATTTTTTGGATGTTTAAATAGTTGCTTTTACTTTATTTCTATTATGTTGCTAATGGACTTATGAACTCATTAAGCAAATCGATTAAAGTAACGCTTTTCAAAATTTTTACTCAGCAGCGTTTTCAAAAGATGTTACCATCGGGTAACAAAATTTACCAAGTTAACGGTAACTCTGATGTTTCTAAAAATTTAAAACGATCCAATGTTTTCAAAGGTCTCAACTCGACCATGCTTATAAAAGAAAAATCAATCCCACCTGAGTTTTAATAAGACACCGTTTTATAACTACAACATTATTTTCAGATTTCCACTTAAATCCAAATTTTTTTTTCAAAACGTTTTTACTCCGTGACATACCAGATCCGGTTGAGGCTCGTGGGCCGGGTTTGGGGTGTTACATAATTGGTATCAGAGCCCGGTTCAAAACTCAGCTGTGGGGGCCCAAGGCCCAAAAATGTTTTCTTGATAGGCTTCTATGAAATATTATGAAAATGGTTTTGTTTTGAACAACATGGCATCGAGTCTCCGGCACCAATCCGCGCGGGTAAGTATTTCTAACCTCTGTGTGAATTATTATCTGTAAGGGGGTAGAAATGGAATGTAGATAGTATGAAAGGTATGTGAACCCTAGGACTAGTTTACCCCAACAATCGCATAAGATTTTTAATTGCCTAATTAAACAAACCTATGACTAAGTCGCCGAATTAGGGTATGGTAACCCTTGTACGCATGTCTAGGATTGGATCCGGAAGAGCTTGGTATTTAAGCGGTCCTAGTGACTCACCTCCTCTTCGCAGGAATCCTACCTGGTGCGTAGCTTCGGTTCACCCTAGCCGTGAGGACTTGTTCATAGGCTAAACCCAATTACTAAAACCCGAAAGGGAACTGGCCGTATTTTAAAAAAAAAACTCTAGTTTTAAAACTTTTAAAAATTTCCCTTAAATTTGTGAGCATTATTTTACAAAAAAATTTTCGGAAAAATTTTGATTTATGGAAATTACAAAAATACCCTTAGCGGTAAAATTACAAAATTACCCCTGGTTTCTAAATTTCTAAGCTACCCCCAAATGCAACAAAATTTTCTTATTTTACAAACGTACCCCAAAACCCTTAATTTGCAAATATCAAAAATGCCACGATTTTGGAAAATTACGAAATTGCCCCTAACTTGTAAAAATTACCAAAATAACCCCAATTTTCAAAATTTTTGCAACACTGCCAATTTAGAAATCAAATTCTCCAAAAAGTACCCCCAAGTTTTGCAAATTTTTAAATTACCCTTGATTTGTCAAGATTTACAAATTTACCCTGGTTTATTACCAAAATACCCCTGTAGGGCAAATGACGAAAATACCCCCGGGATAGGAATAGGACAAATAGGTGATGGAATAAGTGAATGTGTATCTTTGAATTAGGATAGAAGACTTGAAACTTGTTTGATCGAAAGAACAACTTTTAAATTCCGTTCATAAAACTTCTTCGTTGATAATCAATGGAACAATGACTAACTCATAAAACTTTTAAGACAGATCGTGCGATAAGAGATGAGTTTTAGAGGCCGTGGCCGTCGGGGACGCGGTAGAGGCAGGATGGCTATGTCAGAACCCGTTAGGTCGGGCCAGGAATCTGATAATGAGATACCACCTCCACCACCATCCCCAACTTTTGGTGTTGGACAACAGGATCAGACGGGGGGCGAGTCAGTATCGCAAGCTATGTTGCGAGTTCTAGAAATGATGGCTGGGGCAGGTAGAGGTACAGGAGCTTGAAAATCTATACCTGAGCGACTCTGAGCGAATGGAGCGGAGATATTTCGAGGTGTATCAGGTGTAGCGCCCAGTACGGCGGAGTATTGGCTGGAATCAACTGAGAGGATCATGGATGACATGGATTTTTCAGCTGAAGAAAAACTGAAGGGTATAATTTCTCTACTTCGGGATGAGTCATACCAGTGGTGGCTCACCGTAAGGGACGGAGCAATGGCGGAGAATCTCACATGGGAATTCTTTAGGGCAACCTACCAAAGAAAATATATAGGAGCTAGCTATGTGGATGCGCAACGGAAGGCTTTTTTGAACTTGGTTCAGGGTAATAAGACGGTGGCAGAGTATGAGGCTGAATTTCTCCGATTGAGTAGGTATGCTCGTGGTGTTATGGGTACTGAGTATGAACGCTGTGTCAGATTCGAGGATGGGTTATGGGATGAGCTGAGGATGATGATAGCTCTGCAACAAGAACGGGAGTTCACTGTTCTGGTAGAGAAGGCTAAAGTTGCTGAAGGGGTAAGACAGTCTTTTAGACGGAATCAAGATAGGAGCTGGAACAAAAGGAACTCCGGATCTTCAAGGTTTTCTGGGAGTCAGCAGAAGAGGACAAGGTATAGTGGGTCAGATCAAGCTGCTAGGCCTGCTGCTGCTGCTACCAATACTCAATGGCCACCACGGTGTGCTCGGTGTGGAAAGTCTCATGCGGGAGAGTGTTGGAATGGTAATCGAGGATGCTTCGAATATGGATCTGTGACACATCGAGTTAGGGACTGTCTGAAAAAGGCAGCTAGGCTAAGGTCTGAGGGTCAGGAACGCCCACTGAATAGGAGGGATAACCATCAGCCACCGAGAGGTCATGGTACAGGAAGGGGAGGTAATGGTGCTGGCAGAGGTCGTGGGACATCGAGTGGAGGTACCGGTGGTACTGAGGCTAGGCAACCTGGCTTGGTTTATGCTGCGAGGTGTCCAGAGGAGGGCGACGCACCGGACGTCATAACCGGTATGTTTTTGATCTTTGGAGTACCTTATAGCACCTTGATTGATATTGGCTCGACTCACTCATTCATTGCTAGTAGCGTTGTGGAAACTTTGAACTTAGACTTTGAGCTTACTTCTAAGAAGATGACTGTGTTAAGCCCTCTGGGTCACTCTGTAGAAGTAAATAAACTCTATAGAGACGTACCCCTAGAACTCCAAGGGGTCGTGTTCTTGGCTGACATGATGGAACTACCGTTTAGGGAGTTCGATCTGATTCTCGGGATGGATTGGCTAGTAAAGTATCAAGCTAACCTGGATTGCACAGCTAAGCGCATGGTGTTAAAGACCGTGGATGGAGATGAGGTAGTAATGATAGGTAAGAGGAGGGATTACCTATCTAATCTAGTTTCTGCATTGAAGGCGGAAAAGATGGTTAGGAAGGGTTGTGAGGCATTTGTGGTGCATGTTTATGCTTTGGGAGCTAGGGATGCAGCTATTAAGGATGTGCAGACTGTAAGGGAGTATGTTGATGTGTTTTCCGAAGAACTCCCGGGTCTACCTCCTGATCGTGAAGTTGAGTTTGGCATAGATTTGTTGCCCGGAACCGCGCCAGTATCTATAGCTCCATATTGGATGGCACCGAAAGAATTAGTGGAGTTGAAGGCATAGATCCAGGAGTTGTTGGATAGAGGGTTCATCCGACCGAGCGTATCGCCTTGGGGAGCTCCAGTGCTTTTTGTCAAGAAGAAGGATGGAACAATGAGGATGTGCATAGACTATCGACAGTTGAACAAGCTGACAATAAAGAACCGGTATCCTTTGCCCAAGATTGATGATTTGTTTGATCAACTCAAAGGTGCATCGGTTTTCTCTAAGATCGACCTTAGGTCGGGGTATCATCAGCTGAAGGTGAAGGAAGCTGATATCCATAAGACGGCATTCCGTACTCGGTATGGGCACTACGAGTTTTTGGTAATGCCTTTTGGTTTGACAAATGCACCAGCCGCGTTTACGGACCTGATGAACCAAGTTTTCCAACGCTATCTGGATCGGTTCGTCGTAGTGTTTATAGACGACATTTTGGTGTACTCGAAGTCTGAAGAGGAGCATGACACACACCTCCATGTGGTTCTGCAAGTGCTAAGGGAGAAGCAGTTGTACGCCAAATTTAGCAAGTGCGAGTTCTGGCTTAAGGAGGTAACTTTCTTAGGGCATGTGGTTTCAGCTGAGGGGATCAGGGTGGATCCTAGTAAGATTGAGGCAGTATTGGAGTGGAAACCACCAAAGTCGGTTACAGAAATCTGAAATTTTCTAGGGTTTGTAGGATATTACAGAAGATTCGTGGAAAATTTCTCCTTAATTGCAGCACCATTGACCAAGTTGTTGCGGAAAGGAGTTCCGTTTGTGTGGTCTGAGGAACAGCAAGAGAGTTTCGACAAACTCAAGAAGTTTTTGACAGAAGCACCAATCTTGATTCAGCCTGAGTCAGGGAAGGAGTTCACTGTGTATTGTGATGCATCGCATACTGGTTTAGGGTGTGTGTTAATGCAAGAAGGAAAGTGGTCGCTTATGCGTCACGGCAGTTGAGGCCTCACGAAAGTAACTATCCGACACATGATTTGGAATTAGCTGCTATGGTTTTTGCCTTGAAGATTTGGAGGCACTATCTATATGGGGAGAAGTCGGTTGTGTACTCGGATCACAAGAGTCTGAAGTACCTCTTGACTCAAAAAGATTTAAATCTAAGGCAGCGGGGGTGGATTGAGTTGCTTAAAGACTACGACTGCTCTATCGAGTACCATCCGGGCAAGGCTAATATAGTTGCTGATGCTTTGAGTCGTAAAGTGGTGGCAGATTTGCGAGCAATGTTTGCTTACCTAAGCCTCTATGAGGATGGTAGTCTTCTGGTGGAATTACGGGTAAAACTGTCTTGGATCGACGAGGTTAAAGAGAGGCAGTTGACCGACGAAGTTTTGAGTACTCGGAGGTTGCAAGTACAGAGTGGTAAGGCCGAAGGTTTCAGCTTAGATAGCGATGGAGTGTTGTATTTTCAGGGGAGAGTGTGTATGCCTAAGGATGATGATTTGAGGCGAGATCCTTAAAAGACACATAGCGCCGCGCACGCTATGCATCCCGGAGGCGATAAGATGTACCGGAATTTAAGGAGCGATTTTGGTGGCGGGTCTTAAGCGGGAAGTAACCGAGTTAGTGGGCAAGTGTCGACATGCCCGCAAGTTAAGGCCGAGCATCGATTGCCATCGTGGTACATTATAACCAAGAAAGATCCCACAGTGGAAGTGGGAGGGGATTACGATGGATTTCGTAAGTGGGCTTCCCCTTACACCCAGTAAGAAAGACTCAATATGGGTGATAGTAGATCGGGTAACTAAATCGGCCAATTTCATACCGGTAAGGGCTGACTACTCGCTTCAAAGGTTAGCCAAGCTGTATATAGCTGAGATAGTGCGGTTGCATGGTGTGCCTGTGTCCATTATCTCTGATAAAGATCCCCGGTTCACGTCAATATTTTGGAAGGCCTTGTATCAGGCGTTGGGTACGAAGTTAAATTTCAGCACGGCCTTTCATCCGCAGTCTGATGGACAATCTGAGAGAGTAATCCAAGTTTTGGAAGATATGTTAAGAGGCTGTTGTATTTTGGACTTCCGTGGTAGTCGGGAGGAGTACCTACCTTTGGCAGAATTCGCTTATAATAACAGTTATCAAGCGAGTATTCAGATGGCACCGTATGCCGTACTCCTACCTGTTGGACAAAACTGAGTGAGCGTCAGATATTGGGGCCAGAGTTAGTGGCAGAGACAGAAGATAAGTTTAGAGTAATTCGGGCTCGTCTGAAGGAGGCATCAGACAGGCAGAAATCCTACGCTGATTTTAAACGCCGGGATGTGGAGTATGCAGTGGGTGATAAGGTCTTCTTGAAGGTATCACCTTGGAAGAAGGTGCTGAGGTTTGGTCGGAAGGGCAAGCTAAGCCCTAGGTTCATCGGGCCGTACACAGTGTTGAGACGTATGGGACTAGTAGCTTACCAGCTCGAGTTGCCGACAGAATTAAGTCAGATTCATGACGTCTTTCATGTGTCAATGCTTAGGCGCTATCGATCAGATCCATCGCACATCATGCCGATTGCGGATATTGAGGTGAACGCGGACTTGTCCTTTGAAGAGGAACCGGTACAGATTTTGGATCGAGATGTCAAAGTCCTAAGGAGGAAGTCGGTACCTTTGGTAAAGGTGTTATGGTGAAACCATGGTACGGAAGAGGCCATGTGGGAACTTGAGGACGTGATGCGGCAGCAATACCCCCAACTCTTCTGATTCAGGTAATTTCGAGGACGAAATTATTTTTAAGAGGGGTAGAATTGTAATATCCCGAGATAGGGGTAAAATTTTTGTTAATTATTTTCATGTATATGCTCGAAGAGATGGAGTGTTGTGCTTATTTTAGGGCCTAGTCATAACCCCGGGTTAGGTGGGGTTTAGGGCTAAAATTTCTTTTTGTGCTTGAGAGGAAAATGCCAGGAGAATGAGGTTTTAAATAAAATATTTTGGCAGGTTATGGCATATGAAATGCCTTGGTAAAGTGGCTCCCATGCGCCACTTAAGGCTTGGGAGTGACGCCACAACAGGTATGGAGTTCGAGTCTTGGGCGCGGCATAACCACGTTTTGTTTTTGCAAGTTGACGTTGGGGGGGTTAAGGAGGATTCAAAAGGAATTCGCGACGTGTTGTGACACAAATAAATGCCTTGGCCGAGTGGTTAGGGGCGTGAGAGGTGGGTGCGACATGGGGGACTCGTGTTCGAGTCCTGATGGAAGCGCTGGATGCTTTCATTCTCTTTTTGGTTTGGCGTTTAAGCAAGGGAGCAAAAGGGGGAGAGCTTAAAAGAAAGTTCCAACGAGTTATGCCATGAAAGGCGCAGTGGCAGAGTGGCAAGGGGAGAGGAGTGGCTGCTTCAGGTCTCGGGTTCGAGAGCGTCTTGGGGCCTTAAATTCTTCTTTTTGGCCGGCGTGAGTAGTGGCTGCGTGGCACGCATGAAGATGAAGGCATGTTGCCTTTGGTTTCAATTTTTGTGCTGCCAAGTATGGGGTTTATTTTTATTTTATTTTATTATTATTGAAAGAAGGATATAAGAGATGGGCTTACTCATTAAACAAAGTTTTATTTATTCCATGGTGATGGGAAGATTAATAAAAGAATGTTTTATTGTTTGATGATGGGCAAATACCACAAAAAGAAATGGGAGCATGGGCAATTCTTCAGATTTTGTTTTTTTTTCCCCCCCAATTGAATGCATGGCCGAATGTAGGATACCTTAGGAGCATCCACAATCGGTTTTGAGAGTTTGGAGGTGCCAAAATTCTTCAAAATTTCTCCCTTCTTTTGCTTTTACTTGGCCGAACCTACCACCCCATCTACTCAAAGTTCACCTTCCATCTTGTAGTAGCCGAGCATCCTCATCAACTCTTTGGAGGCATAGCCAGGATCTCTTCACTCTTAGACTCTTCAAGGAACCAATAGAGGTGAGTGTTCTTTTAATAATAGAGTTCCTTTCTCTTCCTCAAAGTATGCCGAAAACTTGTGTAATGGTTGGCCGAATGTTTCCTTAAGTCACTAAGTGTTTTGCTCTCTTGTGTTTAGAAGCGTGAAGGTGCTTTGAAGGAGTGGCTTTCATGGGGTTTCATATCGTTTTGGTAAGTAAAAGAGTGGCTTCGGCCAAGGGCCATTTGTTATAAATTTATGCCTAAAGCCGAAACTAATGAGTGCCATATAGGGATTTTAGCGATTTTGGGAATAAGAACAGTTTCGGGTTTTGATAGGAGATCAAATCAACAACCAAGGTGAGGGTTATTTCGAGTACGACATATCCTTCGGGATTTTGTGATAGCCGAATAAGACTTTTTAGTACTAACCTATAGTGGCTGAATGTAGGAGCAATACGGGAATACGGTTCGAGACTTTTGTGATATCGGATAGATTCAGGATTTCTCTTTAGATCTCCGATTAAATAGGTGTGTAAACTCTTACACACTTTATTAGCATAGACTGCCTATTACATTGCTATATATAACCTCTCATGTAGTAACTTTGCCTTGTGGGCATAAGCTTAGATTTCGGGTAAGTCCCCTATTACTTGATCTATGATGTATGTTGTGTACGCCATCATATGCTATTAAATGCTATGCTATATATGAATGCATGATATATGGGATCATGATACTTGTTATGTGAGCATGATGATGGTGGGATTGATGAGAGGAGGGAGATGATCTCTATGGACTGTCACCAGTGGTTTGGCACCACACGATGGGTTGGCCCCATCATTTGATATTTGTGACTTCGGTCACCAGTGGTTTGGTACCACCACTGGTTTTGACCACACCGTTGATATAATTTGTGACTAAGTCCCAGTGGTTTGGCACCACATATTGATATTTGTGACTTCGGTCACCAGTGGTTTGGCACCACCAGTGGTTGGGTACCACATGTTGATATTGTGACCTATGGTCATCAGTGGTTTTGACCACACGATGGGTTAGCCCCATCATTTGATATTTGTGACTTCGGTCACCAGTAGTTTGGTACCACCAGTGGTTTTGACCACACCGTTGATATAATTTGTGACTAAGTCCCAGTGGTTTGGCACCACATATTGATATTTGTGACTTAGGTCACCAGTGGTTTGGCACCACCAGTGGTTGGGTACCACATGTTGATATTGTGACCTATGGTCATCAGTGGTTTGACCACACGATGGGTTGGCCCCAACATTTGATATTTGTGACTTCGGTCACTAGTGGTTTGGCACCACCAGTGGTTTGGTACCACACGGGGTATAAAATGGAGCATGGATGGCTAGTTTGGGTTGCATAATTGCATGTCTTACTAATATCTTGTGTATGAGTTGTATTTTCGGGTTGGGGATTTATACACTGAGTCTTGGTGACTCACCCCTTCCCATGTCTTTTCGCAGGTGAGTAGATCACGGAGATGGAGCCGGAGAGGACTCGAGGCGGCCATGCTTGTTCCTTGGTTTTGAAGTTTTATTTCGTACCGTTAAAGTTTACTATTTACTAAATTTCGGTTTGGTTTGTAATATGCCCGCTAGTTATTATTTTGGATGTTTAAGTAGTTGCTTTTACTTTATTTCTATTATGTAGCTAATGGACTTATGAACTGTTAAGCAAATCGGTTAAAGTAACGTTTTCAAAATTTTTACTCGTACGCGTTTTCAAAAGATGTTACCATCGAGTAACAAAATTTACCAAGTTAACGGTAACTCCGATGTTTCTAAAAATTTAAAACGATCCAATGTTTTCAAAGGTCTCAACTCGACCATGCTTATAAAAGAAAAATCAATCCCACCTGAGTTTTAATAAGACACCGTTTTATAACTACAACATTATTTTCAGATTTCCACTTAAATCTAATTTTTTTTTTCAAAACGTTTTTACTCCGTGACATACCAGATCCGATTGAGGCTCGTGGGCCGGGTTTGGGGTGTTACACAAAGGGAACGTTAAAGTATATTCATTCTGATCTGTGGGGGCCATCTAGAGTGTCTTTGAGATGTGAAGCTAATTATATATTGACACTTATTGATTATTTTTCCAGAAAAGTTTGGGCGTTTTTCCTGAAGTAGAAAAGTGATGTGTTTTCTGTATTTAAGTCTTGAAAAACTATGATTGAAAAATAGATAGGAAAACAAATAAAACACTTCCGCACAGACAATAGCTTAGGGTTCTGTTTTGATAAGTTTAATGAACTGTAAGATCACAAGACACTTGACAATTTGTCATACTCCACAGCAAAACGGCATTGCAAAATGAATGAACAGAATGATCATGGAGAAAGTTCGATGTATGCTGTCAATGCTAACTTACCGAAGTCATTTTGGGTCGAAGCAGCCTCTACAACATATTTTTTTTATCAACTGATCTCCATCCATTGCCATTGAGAAAAAGACCCTACAAGAGGTATGGTCTAATAATCATGCTGATTATTCTGATTTAAAGATCTTTGAGTGTCCTGTGTATGCTCACGTTGATAATGAAAAATTGGAACCAAGATCTATTAAATGTGTTTTTCTTAGTTATAAAGCTGGTGTAAAAAGGTATAAGTTATGGTGTCCTGAAAATAGAAAAGTTGTGATTAGCAGAGATGTTGTTTTTTATGAAACTGCTATGCTACCTAACTTATCTTTTAAAGACTCTTCCAATAAAAAATATCAAAAGCAGATGGAGAATCAGATTAATCCAGAATCTATAACAGAGTCGACTCCTCAAGCCAGTATAGAAATTCAGAATAGAGTTGCTTCTTCACCACAATACTCTATCTACAAAAACAGAACTAGAAGAGAAATTAAACCTTCAAAGAAGTATGCCAAGGCTGATATAGTTGTTTATGCTTTAAATGTGGCTGAAGATATAGATGCAAACTAAGAGTCATCTAATTATTCTGAGACAGTTAGCTGTAAAGACTCTAAAAAGTGGATGTTTACTATGCAAGAGGAGATGGAATCACTCAACAAAAACAGAACATGGGATCTTGTGAAGCTTCCTAAAGCCAAAAAGGTTGTTCATTGTAAGTGGGTGTCTAAAAAGAAAGAAGAGATTCCAGGAGTTGAAGAACCCAGATATAAAGTAAGGCTTGTTTTAAAAGGTTACAATCAAATTACAGGTGTGGACTTCATAGATGTATTCTCCCCAGTTGTGAAACATAGTCTGATTCGAGCTTTGTTCAGTATTGTGGCCATACATGATTTGGAGCTTGAGCAGTTAGATGTAAAAACTGTATTTTTGTATGAAGAACTCGAGGAGGATATTTACATGCAACAACCAAAGAGCTTTATAGTCTCAAAAAAAGAGGACTATATTTGGTTGCTAAAAAAAGTCCCTTTTATGGTTTGAAACAGTCACCAAAACAGTGGTACAATAGGTTTGATTCCTTTATAACTTCTCATAATTTCAAAAAAAGTAGCTTTGACAGTTGTGTTTACTTTAAGAAAGACAGTGATGGTTCTTTTGTGTACCTACTCCTTTATGTTGATGACATGTTGATAGCAACGAAAGATAAATGAGAGATAAGAAATGTCAAAGCCCAACTAAGTGAAGAATTGGAGATGAAAGATTTGGGATCGACAAAGAAGATACTTGGTATGGAGATTCTCAAAGATAGAAAAGCAAGTAAATTATACCTAAGTCAGAAGGGGTACATTGAGAAAGTTCTTTACAGGTTCAATATGCAGAGTGCTAAACCCGTTAATACTCCTTTAGCAGCTCATTTCAGGCTTTCATCAGCTTTGTTTCCACAATCAGATGATAAGATTGAGTCTATGTCACATGTTTCATATTCTAGTACAGTGGGATCTCTTATGTATGCTATGGTTTGCTCACGTCCAGATTTATCATATGCAGTCAGTGCAGTTAGCAGATACATGTCGAATCCTAGTAAAAAACACTGGAAAGTAGTTCAGTGGATTTTAAGATACTTACGAGATACTACTAATGTTTGCTTACAGTTTGGAAGAACTAGAGATGGAGTCATTGGGTATGTTGATGCTGATTTTGTTGGAGATCTTGATAGAAGAAGATCTCTCACAGGTTATATCTTCACAATTGGAGGTTGTGCAATCAGCTGGAATGTAACACCCCTTACCCGTATCCTACACCGGAACCGAGTACGAGGGATTACTAGACTTAACAATACATTTGGTCAAATTAATTAACACATATACAAAATGACTTAGTCAAGCCCCTATACATGCCATAACTTAAATCATTTATAAATAAAGATACCCATAGATAGCTTGATAGTGTGAAGCGATCTCCGACGATCTCAAACCCGAGCTTGTCTAGTAGGACTCTGTAACATGGGAAAGAAAAAGGGGTAAGCTTATAAAGCTTAGTAAGTTCACATGTAATAATAATAAGCATTAGCAATGAATTTAGCTTACTACTAAGCTGTCATAACTTGTATAAATAATGCTAAGTTCTTACTTTCCCAACTTATTTGTAGCCTTATCAAAGCCTCAACATGACAAATCCTCACAACAAGTTCTAAAGATAATGCAATCATAATTATACATAGTTCCACCATTTTCTCATGTTCATCTTAAGCTGTCTACTTGAGTCATAGTCACTAAATTATTTATATCTGGAGCTACAGAACTCCAAATTAAGATCCGTTAATTTTTCCTGAAATTGAACTTATTCATCTTATTACCATAAAATTTTAAGAATTTTTTTGGCTTAGCCAATTAGTACAGTTTATTCATTAAAGTTTCCCCTATTTCACCATTCAACTATTCTGACCTCTCTTCACTATAAATCAATTTTCTCTTTGTACAGAATTTATATGGCCTCGTTGTTTTGTTCATTTGAAACTAGACTCATTCAAGATTTCAGGCATATAAATTGTATCTCATAATTATTTTTTTTCAAATTTTAATGATTTTTCAAATGCAGAACAGGGGATCACGTAATCATTCTGAACCAGTCTCACATATATTCAAATATCTCAAAATATACGAATCATTTGTTTGTTATATTTATTCATATGAAAATAGACTCAATAAGCTTTAAACCAATATCTCATACAACTTATAATTCAATTTATACTATTTTTGGTGATTTTTCAAATTTACATCACTGTTACTGTCCAAAGCAGTTCTATTGTAAATTTTTGCTCTCTTTAACTTTAGTTGTGTTCATCACTTGCTTATACCAATCTTTCCAATTTCCGATTACATATTGAGCATATTGTTCATACGTACATTTGCCACATTTCTCAATTGGTCACATTCACACTTGCACTTATTCATAACATGATCGTATTCAATTACACTTAGTCATCACACAATCACATGTATTTTCTCTTAGTCCACTTAGTCATCACACAATCACATGTATTTTCTCTTAGTCAATTTCCCATTGAACTCATCGTAATAATAACAGATACACGGTGGCCTACACATGGTACCACCCTTGTAGCCGAAGCTATCTGGTACACATAGTAGCCTACACTTAGTACTATACATGTGACCAAAACCATTTCGTAACTCTCTTGTACACATAGTTGAGCTCAACATTAACAATCATTCAATCTCTTTCATTTGATTCACTCCTTTTGTATTACTTATTATCAAATTAGGAAACGTCTTACGAATTTGAGTACGTCATTGCTCAGTGCCACGTTTCACAACTCAGTATGGTTTTCCTCATTGAAATACTATACCTACATTTCACAACTCGGTATGGAAATACCATACCTACATTTTTTTTTAACTCAGTATGGTTAATACCATACCTACATTTCACAACTCAGTATGGATGATACCATACCTACATTTCATATCTCAGTATAGTTAATACCATACCTACATTTCACAACTCATTATGGATGATACCATACCTACATTTCATATCTCAGTATGGTTAATACCATACCTACATTTCACAACTCAGTATGGATGATACCATACCTACATTTCATAACTCAGTATGGATGATACCATACCTACATTTCACACTTTGCCATGGATTAACCATGGTCTTATTCGTCAATTCATCACATGTCACGATACGAACGTACTCAATTCTGCGTTTTTTTTCTAATTTGAATTACCGCATTTATTCTTCCATTTTATCATAATTTTCACAATCCCACAGCAAATTCATATTTAACAACGCATTATATCATTCAATCATTCACCAATAAACATGTAAACTCAACCATATGAACTTACTTGCCGAAATCTCGTCAGGTACAGCTGAGTAGTAACTCATACAACCCATGTAATATTAATTTAACATTCAATTCATGTAACATTAATTTTGCCATTCAATTTCACATAACACAACAAACATCACATTTTCCATATTATACATCAACTTCTCTTAAACATATTAAATCATCCAATTTATGCCATATCAATAGAAAATTACAATTCAAGCACGATGTTGCATTATTATTAACACACGAACTTACCTCGAATGCCAAAACGATCATTTTACTAACTTTCTCGATTTTCGATTTTCCTCTAGTTCTAGGTCCAAATCTCGTTTTTCGGAGTCTAAAACATCACATTTTACTTATTTAATTAATGTACTGTTCAAAACAATCATTAACTCAACTTTTTCAAAATTACATTTTTGCCCCTAAACTTTTACATATTTGCACTTTTGCCCTAATACTCGAAAATTAAACTTCAGCCCTTATTCTTATGTTTTATAACATGCTGATCATTTTTCTCTTCTATGGAAACATCAAATTCTCACTAGTTCACACACTTATGACCAATTTATAACTTTTACAATTTAACCCATTTTATACGATTTCATCGAAAATCATCTAATAAAACTCGTTTCTCTAATCATATATATGCATAATATACCATAATTCATAAAAATTCACAATTATTCAACATGGGTCAATTTTTAAAATTAAAATCTAGCTCAAAATAATGGTAGAAATAGCTAGACTAAGTTACCGGGATTTCAAAAATACGATGAACGTTAAAAACGGGGCTCAAAAACACTTACTATGAAGCTTGAAAAGCTTGAAACCCTTAGCCATGGAGTCTAGAAATTTTCGGCAACAACTTGAAGAAGATGAGCAGATTTTTTTCTTGTATTTTGTCTTTTTATTCATTTAAAACACTAAATGACTAAAATACCCTTAAGACTTTTCTTTCACTTTTGTCCTATTCATGCCCATTTTTGTCCATCAAGTTATTCAATGGTCTAATTACCTTTTAAAGGCCTCCAATTTAAAACTCATAGCAATTTGACACCTCTAATATATAGAACTCAACTTTTGCACTTTTTACAATTTAGCCCTTTTGACTAAATTGAGTGCTCAAACGTCAAAATTTTTGAACGAAATTTTTACGAAATCTTTCCGTAAAATTGTAGACCATAAAAATATAATAAAAATAGAATTTTACTCGTCAAATTTGTGATCTCGAAACTACTGTTCTGACTAGACCTAAATTTGGGCTGTTACATGGAAAGCCATTTTGCAAACTATAGTCGCTTTATCTACCACTGAAGCTAAGTACATAGCGATTACTGAGGCTTATAAAGAAGCAATTTAGTTGAAAAGACTCTTTAGTGAACTCAATGAAGACATTCAAATCAGTATAGTATTTTGTAATAGTAAAAGTGCCATCTTTCTTACAAAAGATCAAATGTTTCATGAGAGCACAAAACACATTGATGTTCGCTATCATTTTGTTCGTGATATTATTGCTTGTAGTGATATTGTTGTGAGCAAAATTAGTACTCGTGAAAATTCTACAGATATGATGACTAAGTCACTTCCCATAACCACGTTTGAGCATTGCTTAGACTTGGTTGATGTTCATTGTTGAAGTTAAACCCTTAAGGGGTTTTATGGAAGAGGTGGAGAATTTGTTCGTTGAGAGTTCGCGATGAAAAACTCGTTCATTGAGAAATTGTCAAGGTGGAGATTGTTATAATTGAGTGACCCGAATCATTATTTAAATAAAATACAGTGGTAAAATAAAATAAAAGTAAAATCCATATAGAACTACACTTCTTTTATTTTATTTTAGGATAAGGTTTTTCAATCTTATTATACTTCATCTATTTGATATTGATTAGAATAAGGTGTTTCAACTTTACTACACTCATTCTACCAGAATATGGTTTTACAAGCCTATAAATAAATATAGTCTACTCCTCTTGTAATTAAAAATTCGAATTCGACATAGTGATAATTCTCCTCTGCCAGTGGTTTTTTCCCGAAAAAATTTTCACGTAAAAATCTGTGTTTTTTTATTTTTCTCTCTTTTCTTTGCGATACATTGTCATTATTGACATTCTATTTTTTGTTGTATTAATTCACACAAAAACTTTAAAAATTCCATCAAATTTTTTTGAAAAATGTTGAATCTCTCTTCAAATATTTTTTTTACTATTTTTTAATCGAGGTTCGAAAATAGTTTTTCCCCAATTAAAAAGTCACACGTGGTTATATTTTTCTTTTCCTTTTTTATTTTTGGTTGAAATAGGTTATTATTATAAAAATGGATTTCCTTCATCTTCTTCAATGTTGTTTCATTTTGTTCATTGAGAAAAAAAACTCCAATTTGGATCCAACAGCCAGCACCTCTCTCCTGCAAATGGAGCAGCGTAAAATATGATTGGGTTTTGCTTTTTTATACCCTCTTTCAAATATTCTTGTGTAAATAGAGACATGAATGAAAATCTCTAGTTTTAAAAGATTCCATGGTTTTGATACATGACAAACTCCAAGCAAAAGTTTTAGTTTTGATAGCATTTGTGGGAGATGGTTTATGGTGAGAACAAGGGATGACCAAATTAGACCTTGTCTCTGTTTCATCTCTATGCTCAACTAAATCCTGTTAGTGTTGCAGTTTCAATTCAAAATGCTGCCTTTGCCACCTACATAAAAGTTTGCTTACAGTAAATATAAACCCAAATCATTCTTAGTGAACCAGACAAAGCTGCAGTTATGATAAGATAGTTGAAGTCCTTACTGGTATGAATCATGCAGTTGCAGATATGGGAGATAATGATATTCAAAACCCAACTAAAATAATCATGGTGTCTGTAAAAGATGAATTTGGAATCAGTTATAGTTATCTTCAATGATTATCACATAGCATTTAATATGAAAAATTGCAGATAGAGTGAAGGTGGCGGTGAGCGGACCAAAAGTCAGCTTTTAAACCACTTGTACTTTCTCTACACCTAAATACATCCTGTTCATGTCAACATGCATTTGCCACATCCATCCTCCCCAACACTACACTCAAAAACAAGTATTGATAGTCACGTATACTGAAGTTGAAGACAAACATTCCATTTTCTTTTTTCTTAGTGTTGTAATACTATCATGCTCTTCACTGCTTCCTCTTCTATCCAACTCTTTCAAACATTTCAACTTTAACTTTGTGGATCCTAAATTAAACAGAATTTAGTATGTAAAATAATTAAAAATACTGTTTTTAGAATACCTTTTATGATGAAAACCAAAAGGAACAGGGGAGAATGAGTGATTTTGTAAGAATATTTTCAATTTATTTCAACACCAATAATGCACATGGGCTTGCATGTTATTTCAACCATTTATTTCTTAATTAATATATTTGTATTTTCTTTTAATTTTTAAATAATATATAATTTTGAAACTATAATTTTTTTTTAAAAAAAAGTAAATCAACATGCAACAATTTTAATAATAGTTCATGATAAGTACAAAAATATTCACGATTAACAAAGAAATGGTTTTAAGAGAACTTGTTTAACACAATATAAACAACTTGTAATTTTTTTTAAAAAAATTACAAATGGAATTATACATAAAAATATATACAAATGTATAAGTGAAAAATATACATAATTACATTTGTAAAAATACCCATAAAGTGTACATATAAATACATATGATGATATATAAACAACGTTATAAAATAATACATGAGAATATACAGAGTGTTATGCATAAATGTACAAAAAGTACATATAAATATACATAAAATAATATTAACCTCAAGATATTTATAAAAATTAGCATGTTTATTATCCTAAAAAATAGAATTTACCATCATAAATCATTGTCGTATTATATCATGCATTGCATAAATAAGAGTTATAGATACATAAATTCAATATTTTATAAATCAACAATTAGAAACATATTAATGATATCAATCATACATCTATAAAAAGCAAACTAAAAACCAATTGAAAATAAAAATGATTTTACCAAGACACATAAAATACTATATTTCAGAATTTACGACTATATGGGAAAGTGTGATTTGATGGACACTTTTACAATTTCAATTTTAAATTTTAAAATTTAAAAGGAGAGGCAGAGAGAATTAAAATGGGAAGTACTTATTTAAAAATTGAAATTTCAAAGTTGAATTAAATTGAAGAGGTTGGGACGACAGCACTTGGATTGACCGAAGCGAGCAATGATGGTGTAGGAATGGTGCAACGGCAGAACAGGGAAAAAGAGAAAAAAAAAATTGCGAGTTAAGGACCTCCGATTTTGAGTGAGATTTTCTGTATTTTCTTTCTTTTTTCTCTTTTCCATGCAAATTAACTCCCTATTTATAGTAAAAAAAACTTAAGAATCTTAGATTAATCTAATTTAATAATTCAATCAATCTACAAAATAAAAATTAAAATAAATAAAAGCTATTTATCTAAATTAAATGTAAATTATCCTAAGAAAATAAGTATATAAAATAATACTAATTCATCTAACTCCTAATTATCCTAATTAATTAACAGTATTATTGATAAAGTCCATAAACATCCTAGTATAATTCTAATAATAAATTTTAATAATTATCCTAAGAAAATTTAATAGCATAAAATCTTAATCTAAATAATAATAATAATAATAATAAAAGAAACCACCAACACACATGCATAAAACTATTTTAATTAAACTTGTCGATTGAATCTTAACTCGATTAGTATGAGTATTGTTATCAATACAAGAGGACGTAAGCTGGAGTATATTGAAGCATATTATCCTTCTATGTCATAATCATTGGGTCAACAAGAGCAAATATAATCAAAACCTATAGTAAAATTGTTAAAAAAAACTTTAAAATAAAAAGGTTAATTATACAATTAGTTCCTCACTTAAAGCTGAAAATTAAAATTAATCCTTAATATCAAATCAAAATTCAATTTAATCTTGAAATTAAACTAAAAATTCAAATAAGCTCACAATATCACAATTGTTTAATTATACTATATATTTTTCTCCAAATAATAAATTTAAATTTATTATGATTATCACAACTTTTGTTTTAACATGACTACTAAGATATTTTTTTAATTCGATCCCTACTCAAAATGAGTACACATTTCCACTTCGGTAAATACGAATTCTCTAGCATACTTTGTAACATTCTAAAACCCAGCCTAATAATTTTGATTAGTAGAACCGAGTGATTAAACCAAGGGGTTGTGTTAGATATCATAAATTAGGGTCGTTAATGAGTAATTAAAGTATTAGAGTAACATAATTGGATTTTTATTTTATTAACTAGCTTAAAAAATTAATTTTGAGGTCTAACTTGAAAAAAAAAAGGATTTTAATTGAGTTAGGACCTAATTGGAAAAGAAAAAAAAAACATGGAGTGACTAAAAGGAAAAATTGCCCAAATTCTGAAATTAGTCTTTTACATGGTACCACCGTCTTCTTCCCTCTCTTAAACCCCAAATCATTCAAAAGTTTTGAAAAATTAAAATTGGAGAGTTCTTTGAAAATTAATTCATTCCTTCGAATTTATTAATCTCCCAAACACCAAAATAACCCCCAATTTCAAACGAAAATCGTGTTTTCTTCCCCAAATTCGTCATTGTTCTTCTTGAGTTCAAATCCTGAATTAGAGTTGTAGATCGTCATTTTCATCAAATTAAGGTAAATTCTGACTTCTTAGTATTAAATGAAAAGTATTGTTAATTCAAATTGAGTTTTAAACGATTATATTTAGATTTACTATTTTTCAAGTAAGCTTGGATTCAAAAATGGCAAAATCAAAATCTTGAGTAAACCCATGTTTTTAAAGTTATTTTTGATTCATTCTAACTTAATTAGAAGGTATTTCACTTCAATTTGATAGTTCATAACTGAATTTTTAAAAATATAGGATTAAATGTGAAGAATAAAAATTAGTCTCGATTTAGGGACTAAATTGAAATTTAAGCAAATATTGAGTAAAATTTGAAATATTCAATGTGAAAGTGAATTGTGTTGTATTGGTGTATTTTAATTGTTTTAATTCGTAGCTAACATAATACTTGAAATCCTCGACTAAAAAGGAAAGGATAAAATCGACTCGAATAGCTCTAATCCATGGATAAAATAAAAATTATTTTAATTGAAGTTTTGACATTTTAATCTCATTTTGATCCCCAATTTTAATTTCAAACATCCTAAATGTCATTTAATTCCATATTTAAACCATTAATTTCACCTAATCCGTAGTTCTAAAATTTTTGAAAAATTCAAGTTTTCTTTTTCTTTTGAAAGAAAAACGACTCGAAGGTCAACCTCTTTTTATTGCATCATGAATAATAATGTTATGGATATCCAACGGATAATCCATATCGAAATACAAATCATTTCTATTTTTAATGGCTAAGTTACAAAGTGAATCTGCTACATTATTACTGTTAAGATTAATCCAAGTAATTTGGACCGAATCAAACTTGTTAAAGGCTTTGCAATCATGCTTTATGTGCTAGCCCAAAATAGTGACGTCCTACATCCTCTTTTTGACCGTGTTGACCAACATGGCGCTATCAGACTCCAATGTTAGCTGGGCCATTTTTAACCGTTCAACCAACTTTAAGCCTTCGTTTAAAGCTTCCAACTCCGCCCAAATTACATCCAAAGACTTTTCCACAAATTTATAGCAGCCCCAAGGACAAAGCCATCATGGTCTCTTGCAACTGCACCGAATCCACTGCACCCAGTCAAAACAGCATCATCCACATTTACTTTGATGTATCTAATTGGGGGTTTTATCCAACCCTTTTTTGTCGGAGTAGGGGGAATAACCGAAGTTTCAGTCAAATTAAAGATTCTGAAATCTTTGCTCAGCGTTTGCGCCCTTTTCCACACCATCAAAGCATCATCCCTATTACTCAAAATTTACAATTTGTTCTACAATTTAATCCTTTTCCATTTCTAGCTTAAAATCTATCAATTAAATCACTAATACTAAAATTATTCAACAATAACAATATCTAAAATCTTAATCAATGTTAAAATTTCAACATGGGTCGGGTAGTACTTAACACTAGAATTCCAAAAATATAAAAATACAAGAAAATAGACTAAATTGACTAACCAATTAAAGTTGAAACTTAGAAACCCTTATGGCCATGCGTTTCTCTCCTTTTCTTTTTTCTATTTATTTTGCATGTCTTATTTCACATTTCTCCACTTTCTATCTAATATAATTTTATTTATTATATATCATATATTATATAATACATATACATACTTTTAACTTTTAATTTATTAATTACAATAATATATATAACAAGTTTACATATAATATATATACACTTCATCATTAATGCCATCCACTTAATGGAGCAAAGGCATAATTTCTTCTTTGGTCCCTTTAATTATTTTAAAATCATAATTCAACTTCTATCCTATACGTGATTTAGCCCTTATAATTTAATAACTCTTAAATCATGCATATTCACTTAACCAAAATCTAATTAACTACATAACTA
Source organism: Gossypium bickii (assembly GCA_025503065.1). NCBI lineage: Eukaryota > Viridiplantae > Streptophyta > Magnoliopsida > Malvales > Malvaceae > Gossypium > Gossypium bickii. The sequence goes on from CP106715.1 coordinate 24,182,050, forward strand.
ACTTCACAAATATTTATTAAAAATATTTACGAGTTCGATTTACGGGAACCGAGTCCCAGAAATACACTTCTCGGCACCCCTGACTATAAGGTCGTTACATGAAGCCTGAAGGGAAGCTCCGATAAACTCCTAGCGCACTCGATCGTAGGCTTTCTCAAGATCAACCTTAATGGCCAACCAGTTCCTGGTTTTCTTCTTAATTCTCATGGAATGGAACACCTCTTGAGCAATAATGATGTTATCTATGGTGCTCCTTCTCGCAATAAACCTAGATTGCTTTTGGCCAATAATTCTTAGAAAAATCAGTTTAAACCGATTCGTAATAATTTTCATCACCAACTTATAAAGAACCAAACACAGACTAATCAGTCGAAATTGAGTGAAACATTCTAGATTCGAAACCTTCAGGGCGAGGACTATTAAGGTATTTTTAAAGTCCGGATCGTTTTTCTCTACAGCAAAGATTCTCTTGACCCACGAGCAAACTGAATCCCCAAGGCGCTCCCACTGACTCTAAAAGAAAAAGGGCATGGAAACCGTCATTTCTTTGTACTTTTAAAGGTCCCATCTCAAGCAAGGCAAACTTTATCTCCTCATTTGAAACTAGGGGTGAGCAAAATCCAATTTGAATCAAAAAAATCAAAAAATTAATTAAGCATTTATGAAAAAAATTACACCCAATCGATCTCTAAGTCATTAAAAAAATAATATGTCCTTTCAATTAACAAAAACTATCATTGATTGGTTTGACAATTGACGGGTAGACAAAAGCCGTGAGAAGTTGACATGTAGGTAAGTATGCTGACATGGTATGCCACTTAGCAAAAAGCTTAAAATTTTCTACAAAATTAATAAATATTATTTTTAAAATTAGACTTAAACAACAAAATAATATTTAAACTATACTAGTTTTTCTAAATTGATACTTAAACTTTTTTTTTGTCAGAACTAGTATCTAAACTATTAAACTGTTACTCATTTTACTCTAACCGTTAATTCCGTTAGAAGAAAATTCAGCCAATCATAAGTTGTCATGTAGAGCTCTATTTATTTTACCTATTTTCTTATATTTTTTTCTCTTTTTACCAAATTTTCTTTTCATTTTCTCATCAACCAAACATCTAAAAAAAAATTTTGTTTGCTTCCTTGTACAAAGCTTCCATCAATTTGCTGCAAACCAAAAGAACATGTCTTAGAAGTTCAGAACATAATCAAAATCAAACAAAATGACATAAAAAAAAAAGATAATTACAAACCTTAATTGTTTTGTTGAAGTTCCTTTGATTACGTTTAGCTCTATACTTTGAAATCCTCTCTTGTCTCTCTTCTGGGTTGTAACGTCCTATTTTAAAGCCTGGTTCCTCCATTAACAAATTCTTTATTGCCCAACAGAGTTATAAAATTTCAGAAAAAAAACAGAGTACAAAAAAATAAAACAGGGGATTTAAGTAATAAAGATATGAAGCGAACCTCAAAAAAGCTGTTGTCAGGACCTTGAAAATTTTGAAAAGAATTGCCATCAAAGCAGCATCTTTGTAAGAACTTTGCTACATTTTCACCGTTGTAAGCAAAATCGAAATTTTCATACCCTTTCCCTGGATTTCGATAAGAAGACAGAGATTGAAACTAGGTTGTTCGATAAAGACACAGATTTTCAAGCTGGTTTAGGTTTTTTTCGTTTCCCTTTTTGTTCAACAGACCTTGAAGATCATAACTGGGAAGATCAGACAATACGTTATAATCGATTGTTCCAGTGGAAACCATTTCGGGAATTTTATAGTTGAAGGAAGAGTAATCCGAAGTTGATGAAAGATTATAAGACATTTTTTAAACCAAAATGAACCAATTTTTGATTGAAATTAAAACTCAAAAACGCAATAAAAAGACCAAAGACAAATTGGTGTCTTTTTTTTTTTTTTTTTTCATTATTCGGTTATGAAATAGACCAATTTTCTTTTGGGTGTTTGGTTGATGAGAAAATGTAACAAAATTTGGTAAAAAAAAATTTTGATGAGAAAAGAATATAAGAAAATGGGTAAAATAAATAGAGGTCTACGTGGCAATTTATGAATGGCTGAATTTTTTTTTAACGGGACTAACAGTTGGGTAAAATGGATAAAAGTTTAATAATTTACGTATTTCTAACCAAAAAAAAAAAAATTTAGTACCAATTTTAGAAAACTAAGTATATTTTAAGTATCACTTTGTTGTTTAAGCTTAAATAAAAAATTACCCTGCACTTTTCCCACTAATTTTTTTTTTTTTGTGAGAAGTAATATCTAAACTTTAATTTTGTTACTTTTTTTATAGCCTCCATTAAAAAATTAATTAATCATATTATGACATGTGACATTTTAATTAAATAAAAATATAATTTAATAATATTTACACCTCTTGCTCTTCATCTCTTTCCTTACCCTCTCCCATCCCTACAACCATAAGAACCCTTCATTTCCTCGACTTGAGTCACAACAAAACCTCCACAACTTCATCTCCTTCCTCATTCCCAATTTTCCCATCTTTTAAGCTCCTCATCTCTCCCTAAAATTCCTTTAGTTGCTTTCGATAACAACTTGATTTTTAGTGATATTGAAAAAGATGATTTTGAAACATCATTTTTGAAAATCGGGTCCGTAAATATTAAATATAAATATTTATAGAGTTGGTATAAAAGTATATTAAAGTTTAGTCTACTAATTTTGTTGAATTAATAGTTAACTTACGAGTAGAGACTAAATTGTAAAAGTCTTATCGCTATAAATTTTTATTTGACCAAAGACTTAGGAACTTAAATTACAATTAGCCAAAGGTTCAAAATGATACATAAACTATTTTTTTTTATATGAATTAGTGCTGTTTTTTTTAATATGAATTAGTGCTTGATGATGGAAGATTCCACTTATAATTGTTAATGATGGATTAAGTTAATATAAATATGGTTAAGTTAATTTAATTAAGTGATTAAGGTTTTAATTAAATTATATATAATCAAATTAAGTGGAAATGTGTTCATCTTTTTCTTCTTCAACCTGCCAAAGCTTAAAAACCTAAAGAAAAAGCCATTTTTGAAGCTTTTACATTCGGTCCTTAATTGGTAAGTATTTTCAAGTCCTTTTCTTGTAATTTGTATGTTTTTGAGGTCATGGAAACTTGATTTAGCTAGCACATGTACCAATTTGCAAATTTTTTAAAGTTTTTTTAAAGTTTTTATTTTTTATTTCTGGAATAAATTGGTGTTAAATTGATAGATTTTAAACATAGATTATGAAAAAGGACTAGATTGTAAATTTTAATTGATATATTTGTACATAGGATTAAATTGAATAAAAAGTGAAATTGAGGTGAAATTTTGGTATAAATGAAGAGTAAATGGCCCCTAAGGGATGTAATTGAAGTCAATTTTTAAACCAAAGCTCAAAATTGAAAGATATGGCTATTTTGATTTTAAGGGCTAAATTGAATAAAATGTAATACTTTAGGGATATCAAAAATGAGATTATTTGGGTTCATTCATGTCATGGCATAATGTAAAAATGTTTGGTATTGATGAATTGAATGGAATAATTGTATCGATCAATAATTGAATCAAACCAGAGATAATCGTGGAAAAGCTAAAATTGTTGATTAGTCCATGAAGATTCAACTTGTTTGGTGCTTTCACCAGGTAAGTTCATATGGAAACTTACCACTTTATTTTATTTTATTTATGTATTATGCTTAAATTTATATATATTAGAATTGAGTATAATTAAAGGAATTTGGCACATATGTCTTAAAAGGACTAAATTGTAAATTCTTATAAGTATTGGTTATATCAAAGTAGTACAGGGTGCAAATATGAATACTGATTTTTTTATAGAACTTGTATTGATAAATGAAATCATGTACAAGGATGGATAATGACATTTATATGAAAGTGATGCCCGAGTGAACTTAGTAAAATGTTAGGATACGTATGACATGCCACTAGGCTTATACACGTAATTGAATAGGGATTTACATGTTATTATTAGATCTAGAATTTGTTGCAAATTCTCAAGTTAAACATATTGTAGGTTTAGCACGGACGGGTAACCTCGATATAATGTCATCTTGTGTGAGCAACATGATTATATGTTAGCTTGTGTGAGCAACCTTGAAATATTGTCAGCTTATGTGAGCATTTTATTCCCGTGTATCTGAGTCCGTTTTACTAAAGTTCTATTGGGCGATGTTCAATTGTTTGAAAATGGAAATTTAACCATTGAATGGAAAATGAAATGGTATTTGACAATGTTAACGTATAGATGATTACATGACTTTTATTAGGGTTTGAATTATTTATGATTTGAGAATGCATCTAATGCATTTGATTGATGTTATTATATGTATAGATATGTCACAATGTGCCAAAGGATAGTTAGAAAGATTGCTAAATGGATTAGTTAATTATGCCTAAATGATCAAGGTATGTTATAGTTTCCATTTGAACTTACTAAGCATCTTATATGCTTATATAGTTTGTTCTCCCTTTTCCTTGTAGATCATCACCTTGCGAAACTCGTCAAGACAAATCATCTTGAAGCTCACACTATCTTATTACCAACTTAGTAGTTATTTTTTTAGCTTGAGTTTTGAGATTGTGGCATGTATATAGGGTTATCTTGTTCATTTGGCATGTTTTGATGGTTGTGGCAAATATTGAGTTGTTTTAAAAGTTTGGTATGTGATAAATGGTGTATGGATTAGCTATGCTTGATGTTGTTTAGTTGATGATTTTGAACTTGAATATGTCATTTAGATATGCTAAGAACTGCATATAGAAGAGATGGTAGGTGAATGAGTAGATGAATCGTACATGTTTTAGTTTTGACTATATAAGTGTGATGCCATTGAATAAGCATATACTTGATGTCTTATTGATTTGTTCTAGGTTGAGTATATATGTTTTAACTTAGGTGATTATGATATATGAATGTATGTAATGATAGACTTTGGTCAAAACATTTGAATAAGTACCAAATGGTTCATTTTTGCCCAAAATAGGGTTTAGGCCCGACGACCAATCTACCTCCTCGTAACGTCGGCCAGCAGTAAGTGACGTCGCGACATTAAGTGGCCTGAGGTTGTGAGGTGGCATGCTATTTTGGTGACGTAACAATGTGGAAGATATGACGTTAAGACGCCAGCTTTAAAACTTTGTAATTTGGTCTTGTTTAGTACTCGGGAAAAAGCTTTCGTAAGCTCGATTAAGAATCGATTTTGATTGTTTAACCATAAATGAATGTGTTTGACATTGAATTGCATGTGCAAATGATTATTTTACTGTGAATTGACTGTAGTTGCTCTGGCAATAGATGTAGCATCTTGTAGTTCAGACCCAAGGTCGGGTTGGGTGAGGGGTGTTACACCTTTTTTCCATTAAATCTTTCTTTCATAAAACCTTTCTAGGGAATTATTCTTCATACCCGTTTGTCCTAACAACTTGGTGATTGAAGCTAATAAGCTACGATTGAATGCTCTTTCATGAGTCATTGGATTGGAAAAAAAAAAACAAAAGAGATAGGTTAAAAGCTTTCAGTCCATATTTTCTTATAATAAGGAATTCTTCTGGACCTTACTAAGAAGAATTTGAGGGTCAGGATCAAATTGAACCAATTTTCCCTGCATTCAAACCATATTGCTATCTAGAGCTTTTAGTTTTTCCTTTTAGCATTTTCTTTTCAAGTCTAAATTTGAGTGCATTTAGTTTACTTTCTTATATAATTTTGTTATGCAAAATGGTAAAATCTTGCATCATTCTAGTGACGCAAACTGAAAATTAAAATCTTCCTTTGTTTTTGTGATTGAGAACGCAACATTGAAAATAAAACAATAGAGAAGATGGAGATCAACAAAAAAAATAAAGAAAATAAAAAATTTAAATTTTACCTCTTCTAATTTATATAATTAATTTTATTTTAAATTTTATTTTTAGCTAAACAAAGTGCCAGAAGTCATTATATATATTTTTAGATGGAAATGTGCCTCGTTAAAGAAAAATCCTCTTAACCCAAACCGATCGAAGCCCATCCTGGGACAGCAAAAAGAGGGAAAGAGTGCACCAAATTTTAGTATAAAATGAATAGCTTACAACCAATAGTACAAGCCCACAACAACATCCAACCAGAACAAAAACTAAAGCATAAAAACACCGGTTAACAAAAGACATAACACATACAAGATTAGAAATAATTTTTAACCATAGATGATATGCTTAGGAAACAACGTCAATAACACACTCCATCTTAGCTCTGACTACCGACATCATGTCCATAATATAGAGAATCAGATTCCTCGAGAAACACTATGGTCCTTCTAAAACCTATAGAAAATTTCTCACCCGTCCAATGCCTTCTTTTGCCAACCTATCTACTTTAGTACTTTCCTCTCTAGGAATTAGAGTAATTCGACAAACAACATTACAACAATACATATGGTATGCTAGAACATTAGTTTTTAGAGAGGGGAGCAGTATGAGGATGTTTTAACCAATCAACCACACTACTGCAATCTGACTCTACAATTAGTGTATGAGAAGTCACCCATTTGGAAGCACCATATACTAAACATGCTTCTTTAACAACCATCAACTTAGCTGTGATGGGATCCAAAATTCCAATAGATTTTGATAAACAAATAAGATCAACTCCTCCTTAGTCCTTTAGCACTTCGCCTACATTGGCTTCTCTTAAACAACGACGGATTGCCCTATCAACATTGAATTTGAGATGATTGATTGGAGGCGACCTCCAATTATTGGTGCCATTGCACACTTTCTTTTTAATGGTGATGCTAGTTGTTGCAGGACATAAAAAGATATCATTAACAGATTTTATAGAATTAGGCCATTTCCCTTTACACCACTAACTCTCCATCAAAACGACAATGTCGAATAATTAATTTTCATCCACCCTTTTACTATTGAAAACAACCTCATTCTGGAAAAGCCAAATGGACAATGCAATTCCAAAGAAACCCATCAACCAAATTGGTAAACATTGAGGCATGATGTTGGAATTAGCTCATATTTCCAGGAGGTTTATAGGATTCTCAAGCATGAAAAAATGGATACCCCACAAGCTACCACATTATTGCCAAGTTTTCAAGAGCCTGAATAATAACAGGAAATGTGATTAACCGATTCCACATCTTTCAAACACAGAACACAAGTAGTGGATGTCACAATAAGGATTCCTCTTTTGGCATTTCTATCTTTGTTGGGATTCTACCATGAAAATGCCTCCATATATCTTTAAGGACCTACCCATGAGGCGTCATCAACTCACAAACAGATAATATAACAGTTGGACCAAAAGTTTAGGGGAGGATTTGGTAAGGATGGAGTGCGGTGCATTTACCTTACTTTTTGTCTCACGCTACAGTGTCATTATAGTATCTAATCTCACCGCCACTATTGTTTTTACACTAACCACAGGCAAACACACTGCCCATCCAAACCCACCCTAGGTACCACTTCTAGTTAAAAAAAATTTAGGTACCATTTATGCTTAAAAAGAAAGTCTAAGTACCTAAAAGGAAAAAACTGTTATAATTTGGGGCCAATTTATGCTTGTGTGTGCAAGGTTTTAGGTTCGAATCCTGTTTCTTGAATTTTTGCCTAAACTCCTATCTTTGAACATCTGGTTTATAATTTATTTATGCTCAACTGATGATAAGGATAAGTCTACTAGTTCAGTGATAAGGTGTTAGCTTACCATTTGGTCTTGTGTTCGAATCCTTACATATGCAAAGTGGAAAAAATTAATTTTGTTTTAACTCCGGGAAAAAAAATCTGATGTGTATAATGATAGGAGTTAGTGGGGTAGTTGTAAAAGTTCTGGTGAGGGATTTTCTCTTAAATTTACTCCCTCAACCGTCCATCACCCCCATTCTCTATCACATGCATTTAGTTGTTACCATTAAGTCATTGGGGACTATTTTTTTTACTCTTTGTTTTTGGTCATAATCCAAGATTTGTGTAAGTAACTTCGTTTTATTTTATGTTATTAAGTTTTAGTTCGTTCTTGAGCAATTTTTGAGTTGTTAATGCTTAGTTTCCGTTCTTCGTTACTTTCAACGTTTTTGTAATTTGTGTTTAGCCGAAGGGTGCTAGATACGTGATCCTCCGGTGGTTTAGATATTGTTTTGAATGTTGATTTTACAGGGTAAGCGTTCGAATATTAATTTTGGGGGCTGCTTTTTAATAAAGGAAATTATCAAATTAAATATTGGCTTTATCGCTTAGTTGTTGAATGGTATAATTTTATGTTGTATGTAAGATTCAAGAGTGCTCTATTTTGTGGTTAATCAGAAATAGCATCAAGTGTGTGATTCTAACCCGAAACGTCGATTAGAACTTGAAAAAACTTGAAAATAGAGGTCATTTTCGAAACTGCTCTGCATCACACAGCCGTGTGGCAGCCCATGTGAGCCACGGGGCCGTGTGGACCATATAGGTGTGTGTGAGGTCGTGTGGACCACACGAGCTGGCCAGTTCGGCTGATACGACTTATTTTTTGAAAATTTTCACTTAGGATCGTTTGACTTAGAAATTTGTAATTAGACCTTCCGCGGGGTCCGTTTGGCTTAAATAAGACTTGAAATGTGATATCTGTCAATATGTGTGAGTATGTGTTATTGTTAACGTAGGTGAAAAACTTAGGTAATATTTATGTTTCGATAACTCTAAATTCATTATTACGTGTAAAAATAAGTATGACAACACCTGTGTGTAAAATAACTATTAGTATAAACAGTATGATATGTTATGTTCGGTATGATATGTTTAGGTATGCATGCCATACCATTCATGTGATATATATGTATGTTGTTCTAATTATGCATGTGCATTGGGGTGGGTTTTGATATGATGGAGGAAGTGTTTTCTGGCAGTATTACTGCAATTCTGATGGTTAAACCACAATATCTGTCTAGCAGCTCAGCTACACCATTATGAGTGGCTTACCCCCACGACCTGATGTGATTGGATAGATGGACTCTTGTAGTCCTATTTGGTGTGATTGGTTGGATGGAGTTGATGTGTAGTGGATGGGGGTAGGACTTGTTCTGATATGATATGACATTTTGATATGATATATGCTTCTGAAAATATGACATTTTAATCTTATATATGTTTTTGGTGAAGCGACATTCTGATATGATATTTGTATATGTGTATATAATGAGTAGAATTCCGTGTTGGTATTTTCATTTATGTATGTTACAAGAAAAATTCTGTTTGTGGGTCGAGTCACACACTGGGCTTCTAGCTCACTTGTTTGTTTAACACGTTTTAGGTGACCTTTAGACTTAGGATCGGACGGTGTGCGGGAGCTCGAATTGTTTTTCCATATAAGACGGTTTGAATTATTTTTAACTAAGTTTTTTGGATTTTTTATTTTTAGACTAAGTTTTCGGATTTGATTTTGGTTTTAGATTTTTTTTTAATTGGCTTAAGTTGTTTGCATGATTTTTGCTAAGTTAAAGGAAAGCTTGGTTTTTAAAATTAAACAAAATATGAGTTTATCGTTGCGAATTTGAAATACGCTTTGCTTAAATTAACAACAAAAGTTTTAATAATTATATGTTTCTCTAACCTAAATCATGGTTTTTTTGAATTAGCTACTCCAAAATTTTCACTTCAAATCTGAGTATTGAATTAAGTGTTTTCCATAAAATTAATAAATTAGGCGCGTGATTTCATAAAGAACTTGTAAGAGTTTCGCTAAAAATAATATTTTTTTTTGGAATCCACGATTTCTAAAGCTAGGTTCCAATTTCTGAGTTTTTAAACAAACTAATGTAATTCCTCTAGCTTCAATGTTAACGTTTAGGTCGAGTTTTGGATGTTATACTTAAGCACACTTCCAACCTACGTAAAACTAGTCCAAAACCATACCAATATGCCATAATTCATCCATTTTCAATCCACTAACAAACATGTCTCATTTAGTCATCAACATGTACCTTTTACTCATACAATTTAACCAACTAAACCATGCATAACTCAATGCATACCTATTTCCATCCATCATTCAATTATACCAATAGGAATTCACAACATTACTCAAGCCAATAAACATCCATTTAGTATTTTGTTAAACATATCAACCTATGTAATGCCAAATACTCAAACATTCGATATTATCTGCTATCACCATTATACTCAAGCATTCCATCATCAATATTGTTATCTATTCACATCAACTATGGCTTAACATATAGCCAATATGCATACATGGATACTCAACATGAGACCATCCAAACCAAGCATCATTTAAGGTTCAAGATCATGAACATTCAAAAAAGTACACATATACATATAAAGCCTATATACATGCCACATAATTGAGTCCAAAATGTTTAAAAGTCTACCAAGTTAAAAGCTAGATAATGTGAGCTCCGAGATGATCCAATTGACACATTTCGCAAAATGACCACTACCGAAACAGAAAGCAAAACAGAGTAATTTCATAGGTTTTAAAACAATAAAACTTACCTCTATTCACAATTAACATAACAAATTAGCTAACTACGCAACTCTCATGCCATCACATTTCACAACTGTAAGGTGAGTTCATCACATATGAGTCTTATAACATTTCAATCGGTACAACATAATCTCATTCAGTGTCACTCTATAAGATCATCAAACACATACATCATTTACATCATTCCAGTCTTATATTTTCATTTCTATCAGAATACATACTAACATTCATTTATTTACCTTGTTACCATAACCGTTAAGCAGATGAACTATTGAGAAAAATATAACATCGGTAATAACAAATATTTCGCAAAGAAAAGAGAAAAAATAAAAATAAATAACACACATATTTTACTTGGAAACCCTTTCGAGAAAAAACCACGGGCAGAGGAGAAGAAAATTCACTATGTCGAATTCGAATCAATTACAAGAGGAATAGACTATGTCTATTTATAGGCTTGTAAATCCATATTCTAATAGGAGTGTAGTAAGATTGAAACTCCTTATTCTAATCAATATCAAATAGATGGAGTTTAATAAGGTTTAAAAAACCTTATTTAAAATAAAATAAAAGAAGTGTAGTTCTATAGGGATTCTTCTTTTATTTTATTTTACCATTGTATTTTATTTAAATAAGGATTCGGGTCACTTAATTCTAACAATCTCCATCTTGACACAAATTCTCAATAAACAAGTTCTTCATCACGAACTCTTAACGAACAAGTTCTCCACCTCTTTCATAAAACCCCTTAAAGGTTTAACTTCAACAATGAACACCAACCAAGTCTAAGCAATGTTCAAACTTGGTTATAGGAAGTGACTTAGTCATCATATCTGCAGGATTTTCATGAGTACTAATTTTGCTCACAACAATATCACCACGAGCAATAATATCACGAATAAAATGATACCGAACATCAATGTGTTTTGTTCTCTCATGAAACATTTGATCTTTTGTAAGGAAGATGGCACTCTGACTGTCACAAAATAATGTGCTGATTTGAAGGTCTTCATTGATCTCACTAAAGAGTCCCTTCAACCAAATAGCTTCTTTACAAGCCTCAGTAATCGCCATGTACTGAGCTTCAGTGGTAGACAAAGCGACTGCAGTTTGCAAAGTAGCTTTCCAACTAACTGCACAACCTCCGATTGTAAAGACATAACCAGTGAGAGATCTTCTTCTATCAAGGTCTCCAGTAAAATCAGCATCAATGTACCTAATGACTCCATATTTAGTTCATCCAAACTGTAAGCAAACATCAATAATACCTCGTAAGTATCTTAAAATCCATTGAACTGCTTTCCAATGTTCTTTACCGGGATTCGCCATGTATCTGCTAACTGCACTGACTGCATATCATAAATCTAGACGTGAACAAAACATAGCATACATGAGAGATCCCACTATACTAGAGTATGGAACATGTGACATGTACTCAATCTCATCATCTGATTATGGAAACAAAGTCGATGAAAGTCTGAAATGGGCTGCTAAAGGAGTACTAACAGGCTTAGCACTCTGCATATTGAACCTACAAAGAACTTTCTTAATGTACCCCTTCTGACTTAGGTATAATTTACTTGTTTTTCTATCTCTGAGAATCTCCATACTAAGTATCTTCTTTGCTAGTCCCAAATCTTTCATCTCAAATTATTCACTTAGTTGGGCTTTGACCTTTCTTATCTCTCATTTATCTTTTGTTGCTATCAACATGTTATCAACATAAAGAAGTAGATACACAAAAGAACCATAACTGTTTTTCTTAAAGTAAACACAGTTGTCAAAACTACTTCTTTTAAAATCATGAGAAGTCATAAAAGAATCAAACCTCTTGTACCACTATCTTGGTGATCAAGTTCAAATCAGAAAGGGACTTTTTCAAAGAAGTAAACATAGTCCTCTTTTTCGAGAGATCAGAAAACCCTCTGGTTGTTGCATGTAAATATCTTTCTCAAGTTCTCCATGTAAAAATGCAATTTTTAAATCTAACTGCTCAAGCTCCAAATCATGCATGGCCACAATACCAAGCAAAGCTCGAATCGAACTATGCTTTACAACTGGGGAGAACACATCTGTGAAGTCCACTCCTGAAATTTGACTGTAACCTTTTGCAACAAGCCTTACTTTATATTGGGGTTCTTCATCTCCTGGAGTCCCTTCTTTCTTTTTAAACACCCATTTACAGCGAACAACCTTTTTACCTTTAGGAACTTTCACAAGATCTCATGTTCTGTTTTTATGGAGTGATTCCATCTCCTCTAGCATAGCAAACATCCACTTTTCTAAGTCTTCACAGCTAACCACCTCAGAATAATTAGACGGCTCTTGGTTTGCGTCTATATCTTTAGCCACATTTAAAGCATAAGCAACTAGATCAGCCTCGACATACTTCTTTGGAGGTTTGATTTCTCTTCTAGTTCTATATTTGGCGATAGAGTATTGTGATGAAGATATTCTCAATTTTTGTACTGGCTTAAGGAGTTAACTCTGTATTAATCTGATACTCCACCTGCTTTTGATTTTCTTCATTGGAAGAGCCTTTAAGAGATAAGTTAGGTATCATCGCAGTTTCATCAAAAACAACATCTCTGCTAATCACAACTTTTCTATTTTCAGGACACCATAACTTATACCCTTTTACACCGGCTTTATAACCAAGAAAAACACATTTAATGGATCTCAGTTCCAATTTTCCATTATCAACATGAGCATATGCGGGACATCCAAAGATCTTTAAATCAGAATAATTAGCAGGATTACCAGACCATACCTCTTGTGGAGTCTTTTTCTCAATGGCAATGGATGGAGATCGGTTAATCAAAAAACATGCAGTAGAGGCTGCTTCGGCCCAAAATGACTTTGGTAAGTTGGCATTTGACAACATACATCGAACCTTCTCCATGATCGTTCTGTTCATTAGTTTTGCAACGCTGTTTTGGTGTGGAGTATGACGAACTGTCAAGTGTCTCACGATCCCTTCTGACTTGCACAGTTTATTGAACTAATCAGAACAAAACTCTAAGCCATTGTCTGTGCGAAAGTATTTTATTTGTTTTGCCGTTTGTTTTTCAATCATAGTTTTCTAAGACTTAAATGCGGAAAACATATCGCTTTTCTGCTTCAGGAAGAATGCCCAAACTTTTCTGGAAAAATCATCAATAAAAGTTAGCATATAATTAGCTCCACCTCTCGAAGGCACTCTTGATGGCCCCCATAGATCAGAATGAATATATTTCAACGTTCCCTTCGTGTTATGGATTCCTCTGGTGAATCGAACTCTTTTTTGCTTCCCAAAAATGCAGTGCTCACAGAACTTCAGTTTGTAAATTCCTTGCCCATCAAGAAGTTCTCTTTTGCTCAATTCTGTCATGCCATTCTCACTCATATGCCTTAGGCTCATATGGCAAAGTTTAGTAATATCATCATCTGACAAGGAAGAGGAAGCAACAGCTGTATCACCAAGAACAGTAGAACCCAGCAAAACATATAACTTGGCAGTCTTTCTCTATCTTTTCATCACAATGAGGGAACCTTTGGAAATCTTCAAAATCCCACTTTTAGCTGTGTATTTGTACCCTTTTGAATCAAGAGTACTTAATAAAATTAAATTTCTCTTCAATTCTGGAACATGTCGTACGTCACTAAGTATTCTGACAACTCCATCAAATATCTCGACTTTAATTATTCCAACACCTGCGATTTTACACGAAGCATTATTTCCCATCAAAACAACACCTTCAGACACTATTTCGTAATTTGTAAACCAATCCCGATTGGGACACATATGGAAGGTGCAACCCGAATCAAGTATCCACTCCTCGCTCACTTTAGAATTGTTGACCGAAGCGACTAGAAGTTCACCATCGCTGTAGTCTTCTACAACATCAGCTTCACCAGAATTTTCTGGTTGTTTTCCCTTTTGATTCGTAGCCTCCCTTTTAATCTTATTCTGTAGCTTATAGCACTCAGATTTAATGTGCCATTTCTTCTTGTAGAAGTTACAAGTTTTACCTCTATTTGAAGACTTCGATCTACCCTTACATTTACCGTGAGGATTCCATTCCTGTATCCTTCCACAATTATCATCAGCATTCCTATCTTGTCTCCCACGAATAATGAGACCCTCTCCCTGAGAGTCAGTTTTAACCACAAGATGCTTCATCTTATCATACGAGGTCAAAGAATCATAAACCTCATCAACTGTGAGAGACTCCCGGCTATATAAAATCGTGTCTCTAAAGGTTGAATAAGACGGGGGCAACGAACAAAGTAGAATCAACCCTAAATCTTCCTTATCATACTGAACCTCCATGGCCTCCAAGTTTGAAAGAATTTCTTTAAACATTGTTAAGTATTCGTGCACAGATGCACCTTCCTCCAAACGATGAGTATAAAGACGTTGCTTCATATACAACTTGCTAGTTAGAGTTTTCGACATACATATTTGTTCTAGCCTCTTCCATAATGCTACTGCAGCCTTCTCCTTCATCACATCCTGTAAAATTCCATTAGACAAATGCATCTGTGCAAGAACTGCCTGTATCTTTATCTACCACAACGCGAATCTGGTGTTGCGATCCAACAGCGGAATTTCATACTTCAAATACGCCATTACCGTGATCGAGATGAAAAACCCGGAAGCTCTTATACCAATTTGTGAAAAATATAACATCTGTAATAATAAATATTTCACAAAGAAAAGAGAAAAAAATAAAATAAAGAACACACAGATTTTACGTGGAAACCCTTCCGGGAAAAAACCAAGGGCAGAGGAGAAGAAAATTCACTATGCTGAATTCGAATCAATTATAAGAGGAATATACTATGTCTATTTATAGGCTTGTAAAGCCATATTCTAATAGGAGTGTAGTAAGATTGAAACTCCTTATTCTAATCAATATCAAATAGATGGAGTTTAATAAGGTTTAAAAAACCTTATTTAAAATAAAATAAAAGAAGTGTAGTTCTATAGGGATTCTTCTTTTATTTTATTTTACCATTGTATTTTATTTAAATAAGGATTCGGGTCACTTAATTCTAACAACTATAATAAACAAATACAAATATGCGAGTAACAACCAGAACACACTATATTGCTCATCTGAGCGTTAACTCCAAACACATCTGAGCACCAAATTGCTAAGCCCATAGGCATCATATGTCATAAAACATTACATCCTTCCAGAACACACCAGGGTCTCCGTAGAGACAACCAGTAACAGTGGTCTCCATAGAGACAAAACTCGGTAATCCGTAACAAATGTTGGATTCTAGTTTAAACAATGAATTATTTGTACATTAGTATCATCTCATACAATATCTTGTCCAACACACAAATAACCCTATTGGAATGTCAATTGTATCCTATCCTTTCTTACGTTCATCTGGGCACATTTAACATATTAGTTCTTTTCTTTACAATTCAGTCCATTTCTCACCTTTTTGTACCATTTTATAACCAATTCAAAATAAAATCACAAGATATAATTTCATAATTTAAACACATCCAACACATTTACAAACATAACTACACCACATGAACTTACCAGACAAAAACAGCAACAAACGAAATGTCAAGGACTAATCCGCAATATTTTTTACTCGATTATCAACCGATTGGTCCAAATCTTGATCTATACGGTAATTCATTTCAAATTATCAGTTTCAATCACTTTATACTATCTCATTCTGTGTATATGACATATTAATTTCACTTTTAAAAAGTTGCCTAAAGTTTCACATTTTATTCAATTTAGTCAATAAAACTTAAACTATCATAGCTTTCACATTTGAACACAGTTTTACAGTCCAATTTCAAATATATCCTTCTATGACTCTATACTATCTATTTTTATCAAAAACTCATGATAGTTTCACAAATTATTCATTTTAGTCCCTATGTGCAAAACTAGCATTTAAACTTTACAAATTAATCCTTTTTCATTTTTAAGATTAAAAGCTAACATTTAAACACCAAAAGCTTCAAAAATAATCAATGGTAACTTTTATAAGCTTTAATAGTTTCAAAAATTAACCCTTGAGCTCGCTAAAACAAACTCTCGAGATCTCAAAAACAAAAAATTTACGAAAAACAGATTTCAAAATCGCTTATATGCTAAGTCCAAACCTTGAGATTCAAAAATAGATAATTTCTTCTATTTTCTTAGGAGAAAACGGTGGGGGAAAGAAAAAATGGTTAAAGATGACCATTTGTTTTCATATTTTAATGTTTTGTAATAATAAATTTTTACATTAGTTTTAACATATAATTTACTAAATATCAAATACCAACTGTCCACCACTTTTAAAAAGTGGTTAATTGCCACTACAAGCCTTGAACAAGTTCTATTTAAGCCTTTTAACTAATAAAAATCAATAGCGATTAACTTTTATAATTTTTACGATTTAGTCCTTATACCTTAATTACTAACTGTTCAATAAAATTATCAGACTGTAATTCAATATAATACTATAATAGACTCGTAATTATTAATTAACAATATTTACGAACTCGATCATTAGAAAATGGGGTTCTAAAACCACTGTTTCCTATACCACTAAAAAATAAGTTGTTACAATGAGAACTAACTAGGATTCCTTGCTGCCATGCAATCTCTGCTATGTACCATGACAACAAGAAACCAGAAGATCTTGTCTCTAATTATAATAGTAAAGATATACATGGTAGCTTACAAGCATATGTTGCAGCCTGTTAGAGGGAAAATATTTTGGCCTAAGACAATTGAGTTAATTCAACCTCTAGTTGTTGAGGTATTGCTTGGGAGGCCCAAGAAGAAAAGAATAAAGGGCAAAGATGAACAAAAAACGATCAAGATTGATAAAAAAAAAAAAAGGGAGGTAGGCATTGTAGAGCGTGTGGTGAGATAGGCCACAACATTCGAGCTTGTCCATCCAGATTAACATCTAGGTCCAATACAACTTAGGTATACCTATTGTACATAGTGTCATTTTTTGTGTTCCTAGCTTGATTTTGTTTTATATTAACATATTATTCATGTCAACCAGAATATTGGATTAAGTTCCACAGTTGCCATCGGTTTAAGGAATGCCAAATCAACTTCCAATAATGACCGGGATAACATTGCATTTTTATTCAACTTGTATACTATGCTTTATTAACGTTTTTAAATACTTGTACTTGATGCAATTTTTTTGTAGGCAACACCTAATACTTAAAATATTTGCTCATATACAATACTTGCTAGTAATGCAATGAGTGCACCAATGCAACATGGTCCAACAACTAGGAGCAAAGGGAAACAGAAGCTTGTAGGATAAACATATAAATAAACCTCATCCCACCATTACAGATCAATCAAGAAAAAGGAAAATATCCTATGGTATTGGTTTGTATACTGATATGTGAATTTGTTCAATAAACATGGAATGTAAGTATATGATATTTGTCCTTATACATACTAAATCCTTAAAGCTATCACATGCTACTGATACTCAATATATATGTTGTAGCTTGGGTCCTCAAGTGAGACAACAGTCACAATCAAAAGAAAGATTGGAGCTACTGCTCCATCGCAGTACCAACATTCCGTAAAATCCTACTTTGACAAGGAGACAACTACAAGAAGAAGAAGAAGCAAATGTAAAAAGGAGGAATAAGGGGAGGCCTCCAAAGAACTAAACCATAAAGTGTCAAGGAAGCCAAACTTAGGCTAATTACTCAAAATGTGAGACTAGACACTTTTGCTTTTGTGAATTTGATATTGATTGTGTCAAGTTATAGGAACATCTGTTTCCTGATATTGAATATGCTAATGCAATATAATTTAAAGTTACATATTAGAAACTCAAATAGTTGTTTGGAACAAGTTTTGAAAAGAACTGCTAATGTTTCATCAATGAAAAGTTTCAGTTGTGTTTTGTTTTGAACATGATGGTGTTGCATGTTGCGAAGAACTGAAAATTAACTCTTTCCGTTCTCTGTGAACATCCAAACTACCATATATTAAACAAAGTAATACATAGAGAAATGCTAAACAAACAAATTATCATTAATTGCCATATATTTAGTAGTTGAGATTTAAACCATTACAATGTGAGACACAAACAGTAAGAACATTACATCATAATCTAGGAAATTATGATTCTACTACAATACTCTTTCAAATATTCTAAATTCTTCATCACCATCTTCAATTGCTTCTCCATTTTTTATTTCAACTCCTTGATTACAAATTCTTCATCACTTCGGTTCCCACAGAATTTTCTCATCTCATCATTTTCTTTTTTTCAATTCATAAATAATTTTTTCCCCTTTCGCTTAATTCCTCATCATGCCATTTGAAAACCCCAGTATCCATAAGGGACAGATCTGACCACAATAGCAAAAATCATCTTCTCCCTCATACTCCTAAGAAATTCAACAAATAGACAATCATTACAACCGCTTTGAAATGATGAAGAATAGGAATTCATTTCGCCAACCCTAAATAGAGGAATAAAACCAAAATTCAGACGAAAAATTCGAAAACCCAATGACCCAGAAATTCAAAAAATAATGTTTTGAAATGAAAGGCACTTTGATTTGGTACCAGCAAAGCAAAATCACTTATTAGAAAGGATTAAGCAAGTTATATTTTGCCAGATTGTTTCCCAAGGATTTCAAAATTTTGAGAATTTTTCACAAGTTTGAACACCGATATGATTTTACTTTACATTTATTTATTTTTTCCAACCATTGGAAATAAATTAATTTCCATATTTGCTTTTAATTTTTTCCACGTCAGCAATTTTACACATGATGTGCGCACATTTATTCAGTTAGCTACAACATCAGAAATTACGGTCAATACTGATTTCTGTATATATATATATATATTAGGTGAATAAAAATTGGTGTACTTTTTTTTAGTGCTTTTTCCTATTTTTCTTTGGGTAAAAATCCAAAAAATACCAAAAAAAATCAAAAATTACCGGAAAGGATAGGGTTTAAAAATATTGACCGGAAAGGACAATTTCCCCCAAAAGCGCGTCCGTCGTAGCGTTTTTGAGGAAAAAAAGAACTAAAGCGCGTCCCCGGAGCGCTTTGTACCACGTCGGCCAAAACGCGTCCACGGGCGCTTTTGTTGACGTAACAAAAGCGCTTCACGTGGCGGCGCTTTAGCTAGCCCTTTTTAAAAAAACTATGCTTTCGAATATTTTAAAAATTACGAGAATAAACCTTTATAAAGGCTCAAAGTGACAACACCATTTTTTTAAGGTGTCATCAATTAATAAAAAATATAACTTACAAAGGAAATCTTTATATAGACCCAAAGTCTCATTTCCTTGTTTTCTTGAGTAAAGTGGGATATGTATGTGTATTTATAGACTCATGAATAGTTTTGTAGCTTGTTCCTAACAATGTGGGATTCCTTCCTCTTTTAACTAACAACATGTCATCCCATATTGTTCCTTGTTTTCTTATGTTGTTAGTTAAAAGAGGAAGGAATCCCACATTGTTTAGGAACAAATGTCAAAAAAACTATTCATGAGTCTATAAATACACATATCTCATATCCCGTTTTACTCAAGAAAACAAGGGAAATGAGACTTTAGGTCTATATAAAGATTTTCTTTGTAAGTTATATTTTTTTATTAATTGATGACACCTTAAAAAAAATAGTGTTGTCACTTTGAGCCTTTATAAAGGTTTATTCTCGTAAATTTTTAAAATGTTCGAGAATAGTTTTTTTTTTTTAAAAAAAGGGCTAAAGCGCGTCCCCGGGGGAGCGCTTTTGGCCGTTTTCCACCAAAAACGCGCTGACGGGGACGCGTTTTTGGGGAAAATTGCCCTTTCCGGTCAATATTTTTGAACCATGTCCTTTCCGGTAATTTTTAATTTTTTTTTGGTATTTTCTGGATTTTTACCCATTTTTCTTTACCTTTTAAGCCTTTAAATTATTTAATAATCGAGCATTAATTTCATCGGAATTACAAGGATAAATCTGTCATTGAGATGATAATAAAAGTATCGAACGAAACGGTCAGCGAGAGAAGTGATTTCATTAGAAGCGCTTTGTTTGCGAGCTAGCCGACGCACCGTCCCTTCCTCCTCCGCAGTTTGCTTCTAAAGGTATCATTTTTGCTCCTAAATCTCTCTATTTTACTTGCATTTAATTTTTCTTCTTCTTTTATGTTGTTCTTGTTCGTTGTTGACTTGCTTGATTCAGTTCCGTGTATAATTAATTGGTTTGATATACTTTCTGCATCTTCTTGGGCTGTCTCTTTTCGCTTTCTGTTGCTGCTATCGCTTTATGTTCAAAGCTTAACCTTGTTTTGATCTCTAATCAGTTTATGACTAACCCCACCCCAGGATTCCTGCGTTTCCTTTATCTACACCTCTAGTTTGGGAGAGGAATAGGGTTTAAGCCCGTCTGCCTCTAATCCTTCCCTATTTTCTCAATTGCGCTTCTTTCTAAGCGGTTTTTATGATATGTTTTTCATGCTCTAACAATTTTAGCTTCGAATCGTTTGGCTTTCCCCATCTACTTGTATAGAATTATCTTTGCGGTGGTTCGTTCATTAAGCTTGCCATATTATTCAACTTTAGAGTTTTGCAAACCTTTGCTGAGTTTAATATGGATGATTTTTTCCCCCAAAAGACTTTCGAATGGATCTGTTGACAGCTGGGGAAAAGTCGAATTTTGTTCACAATGGGAACTCTAAAAATGAATTGAACTTTTTTATATCATGCATCGAGTACTTATGTTAAACTTTCCCTGTTTTTTATTTATTCACCATGAGCTATATTGTTCTTTTTTTCCTTTCAAATACGTATGTGTGTGTGCACACACGCAGCCAGCTCTTGTATCTAAAGATATATGGATTACTCTGATCAGAGGAGGTAGGTTGGCTTCCTTTTTCTACTTGGCCCTTCTTTTGTGTTCTACGCCATGCAGTTTCTTGATCTAACTAGATTTAAAGCAGTTTATAGATGTTAAAACTAAAGTACTAAGTTTCTGGAGGCATATCTCTTGTCAATGTTTTAAGGGTCTAATCATTGACAAGTCCTTTTAGTGAGGATGCTGAAGCTAGTTGGTCGATAAAGATTTTGTATTAACTATTTGTTTCTCATTTTAGAAAGAAATTATTTGCACTTTTGCACAACCTGAGGTTGATTAAGATCGCAATTCGCAGCTCTTAAACAAATAGCTTACACCATTTATTGCCATTCTTCATTAGCTGTAGGTATTAGTAAAATAAAGCTCTTTCACAACTGTGGAGCTCCTCATTATTTTTCGAAATACTAGTCTTTAATTGTGAGGAAAAATAAACAAATGAAAGAGATTTTTTGCATTTCAGTTCATCAATTCCAATCTGGACTTTTAGGTAAAAATCTTGTGGCTGACGTGGATAAAGGGAAGTTGCTGCCATGGGCGTTCAAGATTATGCAGAGTCAAAGTTGAAGCCATCTGTTGATCTAACTGGATCTGCAAAAGAATGTAGTAACGGGCCATCTATTGGTGTTATAGACATCGGTGTCAGTCAAAGTGCCTTCCTTTTCCGAGTTGCATTGCCAGGCATCAGGAGCGATCAAAGTAAGTTCCCTTGTCTTTTACTATGTTATTAATGGCATGTTAAATGCAATGAACTTGTGTGGTTTGTTTAGAGTTTCTTTTCTTTAACTAGTAATGACATTATTAGGCTGGTGCAATCAGAATAGCCATGTGGTATGAACCCTTGCTATCCTGTTGAACGGAAAATATAAATAAATGATGAGTAGATGACTGAGTATGTAATGTTGGTTCCACCAGGTAAGTTAAAATGTGAGATCCAACGTGATGGAAAGGTTCTGATACAGGGTATAGTAACACAAGGCAGTGAAGTGCTGCAGGGATTATCGAGTGTGTGCCAGATGACAGTTGAGAAGTTATGCTCTCCTGGGCCGTTCACCATTTCGTTTAATCTGCCTGGACCAGTTGATCCGCGATTGTTTTCTCCCAAGTTCCGTCCTGATGGCATTCTGGAAGTGGTGGTCATGAGATACAGGAGGCCAAGTGATCCAGTGGATGCCTGGGCTCCACTTTCTTGAGATCCTTGCATCAAATTATCAAGTTTAGGAAAAGGCATCATGTTTAAAGTTGGGTTTGAAGTTTGTTTTGAGTCATAGAATCAAGTGGTTGAATGGTATGGACATTACTCTCTCCCAACGTGTTTTTATCTTTTAATAACCAGACTTTGATAGGAGAAATGAGATTAAGGATTAGTCAAGAAACAAACCTTATAGAGAAGTAGATGACAGTACAAGTGAATTAACATTACAGATTCTCCAGTGAAGCAACTACTATTCCCTGAAAATTATATTAAAAAAACCAACTTGACTTTATTATTAACAAGACAACTTTCATCTTGGATGCCAGCCTTATAGTACAGCATAGATAGGAAAATTGGTCAACATGTGTGACCGTTACTTAGGCATAATGATTTTCTTCAATTTTTTTTTAAAAATAATTTATTTTTTAGTTTTTTATTTAATTTTTCACTTCTTTTAACATTTGTCAAATCATTTTAAATTGATAGAAAAGTTAATATTTGTTAATTTTGTTAATGTGGTATATACATGGATTATTATGTAGATGATATACTAGTGTTTAATTAATTTTTTAACATTTAAAAACTATTGTAACATATTATTATATCTTTTAATAATTTTAATGGTTTTTAACTTTTGAAAATATTTTTTTATATAGTTCTTGAATTTTTAAACTTTAAAAATGTAATTAAATGGTGATTTTTTATCTATGTGATAATTTATGTTAATTTATATGTATTTTGCATCAGATGATTTGATAAAGATTTAAATTTAAAAATTAAAAAAGACAGAAAAATAAAAAAAATTAAAATGATTCTTTTTATTATATTTAATATAAATAAGACGATAGATTCACAAGAATTGAAGGACATGGAATTAAATTTAATTAATTATATAAAGAAATTAGTGGAAAAGCGAGCATGAGAGGGTCTCACTCCAAAGTCCAATCACAATGTCATGTGTAGTCTGCTCCGCTCTGCATTGGGGTTGCTCTAGTTTGACTACACCAAGCCAGGTGCACATTTGCATCTGTGTTACGTACATTATTGTAATACAAATATATATATATAAATGAAGATGCTATCACCTTTTCTTTTATTGGGTTCATATGAATGCAATCACATTCACTCTTTTGAATAATGATAATGGCATAGTTCAGGCAGTCAAAGAATATATGTTTCAGTAGGAATGATAAAATTTGAGTTTTTTCATATTTTTGGATTGATTTGTTTTATTCGAAATGAATTTTTTTTAGAGTGGATGTAAAGGCGCGTGGGTAGATTTTTTGTAGACAGTAGAAATAGAGTGTTTATGATAATTGTTTATCATGCACTGTTTTAATCTATTATAAAAAATCATTATAAAAGCTTGATGTATTTTATGTTCAAATATTTTTTTAAAGAATATATTTAAATATTTACTTGACTTCAAAAATATTAAAAACAAGTAGTAAAAATTAAATTGAAGTAGAATAAGATGAAGAAGGGATGGATGCATCCAACATTTATAGATATAGTAGTAAATTTCAAGATTATACATCCACAGTAGAGTAAGATGGATGGTGAAGCAAAGTGTGCTAACTATGAAGAAAGGATGAATTTTTTAGCAACATCCTCCCCGTACCACTCCTTTGCCATCTCCAATTCCAAAGCTAAGGCTAGTCTTTTAGGCTTTAGAAAGTTTTATTTCTCCTTGTTCTCCTTGTTGCCTTCTATTGTTTCATATAATATAATCTTAAATTACAAAATGGTATCTAAATTATGTCTATTTTGTCAAGTATGTATTTAAACTTTTTCTTTGTCACAAGTGATACATAAATTATATCTATTTTCTCCATTAATCACATTATACCAGTTATTAAACAAAATCTCTTTAACAAATCATTTTAAGACACTTCACAATTTTTAACTAAAAAATTTCAAAAAAAAAAAGTTAAATATTATTTTATTTTTTAAAAAAAAATTATAAACATATTCGTGTATTTTGTTATTCTTTGTTAACCTAGTCATTGTATGGGTGGAAGCAATCTCCAAGAGAGCAATCTATGAAGGCTTTCAGTTATAATCAAAGCAACCGCTGATCACACACTATTCATAAAGAAACGACAAGAGGTAAAATTACTGCACTCATTGTATACATTGATGACATGGTGGCAATAAGAAATGATCTCGATGAAAGGGAAGCACTTCAAAACTAATTGTTTCAAGATATTGAAATAAAGGACTTTGGTCCTTTGAAGGTTTTAGATAAACTAAAGGAAATCTTTTATCTCGGAAAATATACTCGTTTCAAGAAACTGGTATATATGGCAACTTATCAGCCAATTGATGCTTTTATTGAAAACCAAGTTTCAGTCGACAAAAGGAGATGCAAAAGACTTGTAGGAAGTTTGATGTATCTAGCACACACACATGCCTAGACCTTGCTTATGCATTAAGTATTGTAAGCCATAATCTTGGAGAGCAACACTTGAAGGTAGCTATTTGATTTTGAGGTATTTGAATATGCTCTTGGGATGGAAAGTTTGTTCACGAAAAATGCAAATGGTTCGAGTGTAAAAGCATATATGGATGCCGAGTAATAGATGATAGAAGGTCCACTTCTGGTTATTTTACCCTTGTAGCAGGCAATGTTGTCGCTTAGAGAATCAAGAAACATATGTTGTTGCATGGTCGAGTGCGGAGGCTGAATTTAGAGGCATGGCACTTGGATTATTGAAGTTTTATGGCTCAAAGGTATATTTGGGATATCCTCCAATTCAACTACATTGTGATAGCAAGGCTACCTATGATATTGCTCATAATGCTACCATGCATATGGAAGTTGATAGATTCTTCATCAAAAGGAAATTGGATGAAAACAATACTAGAGTTGCCAAAAATTAAGTCAAAGGATCAATTCGCCGTTGTTCTTACTATAAGGTAGTGTCAAGTCAAAATTTCTCCAAGTTTATAGGTAACTTAGCCATCTGTGATTCCATGCACCAACTTAAAGGGGTATTGAAATATTTGAGGCTTGATTCCATAGATTCAATTGTATGATTTCTTTTTAGACTCTTCATAAAATAGGAAATGGTTAGTTAGGAACTTGATTGTAGGATCTTTAGCTAAAATAATATAACTGTCAATACATTATATTGTTTATAGCTTAGGCTATTTATCAAACTTCGAAAGCTTGTCCAAAATTTGAGAAGGTTTGTACAAAGAATTAGGCCCATTTAAAATATGAGTCGGGCTTCAAGGCTTGAGCTCGGTTTGACTCATTTTTTAAATTTATAATGTTTTATATCATGCTATTTTTATATATTATGTAATTTATAATACATAAAAATTAAATCTATAGTAATATATAATACTAATATAATGTAGACATTAATAAATGTTAAGATGACTATACATAAAATTTTAATAAATGAAAAATATCTAAAATTATTAAATATTGAATTAAAAAATCTAAA
The DNA here is from genome assembly GCA_025503065.1 of Gossypium bickii. Classification (NCBI taxonomy): domain Eukaryota; kingdom Viridiplantae; phylum Streptophyta; class Magnoliopsida; order Malvales; family Malvaceae; genus Gossypium; species Gossypium bickii. The sequence goes on from CP106715.1 coordinate 24,208,070, forward strand.
TATATATATATTAAAAATAACATAGACGAACTTAAAATGAGTCTGGACAAATCTAAATGTGTTAATATGATGTTTAAATCCTACTCGAAACTGAACTAATATGACTCGTGCATATTCTTCGGAAATAAATTTTTGAACTTCAGTAGTATTCATCTATAGGTAATGCATTTGGTTACTTGTGGAGGCCGTTGCAAAGAAATTATTGCATATATTGGTATTGATAGTTGAGCTACTTTAGCAGAGAAAACAGCAAAGCGCACCACAGCAGGCTCCGGTTGATCTTAAAATAAAATAAAAACATGTCTGTAAATGTAGATGTAGATGTAGATGTAAATGTGATTTGTAGACGTAATGTAGGGGATGGATGGACATTATTAGAGTATAGACTCTGTTAGTCTGTTACCATTTTGTTATACAGGCTGGAATCTTGTTATCATTTGATACCATTTTATACCATTTTGTTAGTCTGTTATTGTTATTATTTATGTTCCGGTCTATGTGGATGATATTATCGTTACTGGAAGTACGACCGACGGTATAAATAACTTTATTCAACAGTTACATAATGAGTTTTCCCTTAAAGACATGGGAGATCTTCGCTACTTCTTAGGCATTGAAGTCACTCGATCGTCCACTAGGAGTCTCCATTTGTGCCAACACAAATACATCCGGGATCTGCTTGACAGGAGTTCCTTGGCTAATGCGAAGAGTGTTCACACACTTATGGTTAGTTCTTCTATGTTATATAAAGATGAGGGAGATCGCCTCGATGATCCTACTGAATATAGAAGCCTTGCCGGTGCATTACAATATGTTGTTTTGACTCGATGTGATATTGCTTATGCGGTAAATCGTGCCTGTCAATTCATGCATGCACCTACTACGGTACATTTGGTGGCTTTGAAAAGAATCTTGCAATATTTACATGGCACTATTAATCATGGGTTAATTTTTCGTCCGTCCAACAGATTGTCTTTAGTTGGCTATGCTGATGCCAACTGGGGACTGGATTTTGATGATCGTCAGCCAACAACAGGCTATTGTGTGTACTTTGGTTATACACCCGTCTCTTGGTGTTCTAAGAAACAACAAGTTGTTTCTCGCTCCACGGCTGAGGCGGAGTATCGGAGTCTAGCAGCAACTACCAGTGATGTTACTTGGTTGTCTCTCTGCTAACGGAATTACAAATTCATTCTGTAGATCCACCTACTGTTTGGTGTGACAACTTTAGTGCAGTAGCAGTCGCTGCTAATCCGGTCTTACACTTCAAATTTAAACATGTCGAGCTTGATCTATTTTTTGTTCGCGAAAAGGTCGCTAATGGTTCTCTCGTTGTCGGTGAGGTTCTGGCATATGATCAGGTCGCTGACATTCTCAAAAAACCACTGTCCGTCTCTACTTTTGCTAGGTTTCGTAGTTTGCTTCAAGTCTTACCTCTTGCGAAACTAAGTGAAGTCGGGTGAACATTAGAATATAGACGAAGTCGGGTGAATATTAGAATATAGACTCTGTTAATCTGTTGCTATTTTGTTATACAGGCTAGAATATTGTTATCAAGTAGTTAGCAGCAGTTAATCATAGCAGTTAGTCATTTAAGTATAAATTCTATTCATGTATTGTTGAAAGTAAGCAAATAATATCAGAAGAGATTAAACGTGTTCATTCTTCTTTCTTGGTTATTCTTCATAATACAATTGTTAACAAATATGGGTGTATTTAGATGAGCGGTGCGTTTACATGCGGTTAGTGTAAAAACAGCAATGACAGTGAAATTAAATATTATAACAATACTATAACGAAAAATAAAAAATAAATTAAATACACTGCATCACACCTAATCGCCCGTCCAAACTCACCTACGATATGTTTTAAGTCTTAAATTGATGGCCAGGCCTAGCAGAGTTGACTGGGCCACTCCCCTTTGATTGGTTAGTAGAAATTCAACCCTACATGTTTTCTCTTATTTTTGCCCCACGAGGAGCAAAAAAGGTGCTCAATAATCAGAGCTAGCTTAGCTGGCTAGACCAGAGAGAAACGAAAAAGAAAACACGTTGAAAAAGTAGCACTAACACCTAGTCACTAGGGATCTAGCTAGCTACCTACATAGCTGGGTAGCACCACCATGTGAAGGAGAGGAGGTGTTTTATCATTTATGTATCTTAGATTTATATAACCTAAAGTAAACCAAACTTGTAGTATTCCTATGAATGTATATGCATGGATGTAATGTATAGAATATAAAGAAGCTGATTAAGGCCTAATTACTACGATGTACGTGCAAAAGTCAGGAGTCAGGAAGGATATCCTGTTGCTGGGTGGTGTTATCTTTTACTTGGCCTACCCACCATGATCTATGTTTATGTTATGCATACGTAGTTACTAGAGAGTAATAGAGAGAGAGAGAGAGAAACAGTAGCAGCCTACGATACCCTTTAAATTACCTGCTCATGCTCCACGTGCAACGCCGACATTTTCGAGAGCACCCCCGCCCCGATTAATTAATCAATTAAAACACCTTCATCAATCATCAGGTAGCTAGGTTTGCGGGTAACATGGCTCGGCTCCCATTCCCAGGTATCACCTCCATTTTAACTACTATACTAATTTTCCATTTCTAACTTATTTGAATTATTACATTCGTTTGAGTTTAGTCTTGTTAATCTGAAACAAGTAGAGCTCGTGTTATTTGTATAAGGTTGTTATATCTAACATTAAATGGACCAAGATTACGTATGTATTATATTATATATATAAAGAAATATAAAAAATGAAAAGAAAGGGAAAGGGAAAGAACTACCCGTATTCCAGATTTGGCAATCTAATTGTTGTACAAACTAAACTAATGTTAAATTTTGTCTAGAAAAAAGAGGAGAAGAATTGAGTGATGATGATGATCTCACTGTTGTGTTGTGTCCTGTGAGTGAGCTATCCCTCCCCCCCGTGGTTATCCATCCATCATAGAACGTACCTTACTGACTCATCTCTCTTTTCTCTCTCTTTTTCAATATGCTCACATACGCACGCATAAATCTCTGTCCTCTGCAACCGACTTTGCATTTACTACCCCCCCTCTCTATTACATTTACATATTCCAATCTCTCTGTTTTTTTTTTTTTTTTCGGGTAGCTCTTCCCTAGCCTTTCAAGGCCTCGATTCAACCCTCCCCAAATACCTTTTTATCTTGTTCAAATATTTGCATGTTCCTCCATTCATTCCAGTCACAACAACTAGCCTTTACTCTCAACAAGATGTTAGCAGTGGAGGAAGTTTTAAGTGAACTTGGCGGGGAAGAAGTGAACGAGCAAGGGTTGCCGCCGGGGTTTAGGTTTCACCCCACTGATGAAGAACTCATAACATTTTATTTGGCTTCAAAGGTATTCAATGGAAGCTTCTGTGGAGTGGACATTGCTGAGGTTGACCTTAACCGATGTGAACCTTGGGAGCTTCCAGGTATATAATATTAACACTCAATATTTATTAGTGTGTCATTGTGTACATGTGTATGATGGGTCTAACTATTTAGTGTACTGTTGATGATGGTAAATGGATAAGATGCGGCGAAAATGGGGCCAAGGGAGTGGTACTTCTTCAGCCTGAGGGACAGGAAATACCCAACGGGAGTGAGAACAAATAGAGCGACTGGAGCTGGGTACTGGAAAGCCACCGGAAAAGATAGGGAAGTGTACAGTGCCTCCACTGGAGCTTTACTTGGCATGAAAAAAACCCTTGTTTTCTACAAAGGCAGAGCACCCCGTGGAGTGAAGACGATGTGGGTCATGCATGAGTACCGTTTAGACGGTGACTTCTCCTGCCGCCACACGTGCAAGGTTGGTACATGTGCACCGGTGGGAATCCCACCAGACACCCCCTCCCCTCTTTTTCTTTTTTTCCTTTTTGTCGTTTTCTGGGTTGACATATTCTGCTCAGCTGAATGCTAATAATAACAATGATATGATGAAACTGTAGAATAATTTCTGATGTGATTGCCTTCATTTCACTTACTAGTTACATGTTTATTGTTCATGCACAGTTTAAACAAGATTTAGAAAAGGCTAAAAGCATGAGCATGTAACACTGAATTGTCAAATACTACTCATGGTATAATATTGAAATGGTGTTATTTTTTGCAGGAAGAATGGGTGATTTGCAGAATAATACACAAAACAGGTGAGAAGAAAAATGGGGTAGCTGCTGCGCAAGGGCTAGGCTATATCTTGGAACTTTCTTCATTATCTTCAACAACAAAAACAAATTGCTTCCGTCCACTGCTTGAAACCCCAACTCCGTTGTTAGAATCACAAACCCAAACTTCAATGCAGGCTGCCCATAACTCTTTTCTGGAAAATGACCTGAAAAGCTTAATAAACCCGGTTGTGTATCCAGCTAATGGGTTCCAACCCTCCTTTACAGCCACTCCCACCACCTTTAGTGGCACACCCGACAAGAACGCCAGCAGCAACTCATCAGCAGCCGCATCGATGCTCTTCAAGTCCCTCCTCTCACATCAAGAATGCGTTTTGAGGGAACAAGCAGCTGCTACTATTCCCAAACAGTGCAAGACAGAAGCTAACTTTTCCAATTTCCAACTGCCTGATTCCACCTTGAGTTGGATGGAGAAGATGCATCCCAACCCTTGTCAAGATCCCATGTTTTTCGACGTGGATTATAATAATAGTGTGTTGGGGTTCGCTGAACTCTGAAGGTCAGGTGTTGCGACTGTGGCCTGGGGTCACTATATTAAGATTAAGATTAAGATTGTTAGTTAAGATATCATATTGTTAGTGTTAGGACCCTATCCCTATATCCATTTTCTTTGTATCTCAAGTGTTTGTGCTGACTTGTTGGTGTAAAATGTAAATGAGTATCCTACAAAAAATCTGAACCCAATCCATGCACGTAACTTTGTAGGATTGGAGAAATTCCTGCACCTAATTCAACTGATTGTGTATTATTATAATAATATTTATGGGCCATATGTATATATTTATTTGTAATTACAAAAACTTCTTCCCACACCTCTGTCAACTGTTTTTCTTGAAATTCTCGTCCAAAGCCAAGCCAGGCCAGACCGTACTGAAAATAAAGCCTGCCTTTCTTCGATATACGTTCGGCTGCTTTGATGCGAGGCATATTGGGGTGGAGTGTGAGGTGAGGTAAGTTACATTGCACTTCAATGTTCTACAGAATACTTCGGCTAAAACAGAAAAAATTCGATTAACCGACTGAATTCGGTTAACCGGTCGGTTAATCGAATTTTTTCAGTCGGGAGTTAGTTAATTATTTTGTGATTTTTCGATTAAAGGTTAATTCGGTTCAAAATCGGTCGGTTAATCGAATTTTTTCGGTTTAACCGAAAAAATTAATAAATAAAATTATAATATATAAATAGGCCCACTATTCACCTAAACCCAATCTCTAAACCCAACCCAATTACCCAATCCAACCCAATCATAAAAATTACAAATAATTTAATAAATAAAAATAAAATTCTAAAACTAAAACTAAAAATTATGTAATCTTTTTAATTATGTAGTGATTCACTTCGTGTAATTCGGTTAATTCGGGTAATTCGGGTAATTCGATTAATTCGGTTAATTATTAACCAAAAATAAAAAAAAATATAATTTTCGGTTAATTCGGTTAAGACCGAATTAACCAAAAAAATTTTAGTTCGGTTAACGGTTAAAAATTTTGAAAGGTCAGTTAATTCGGTTAATGTTATTTCGGGTTGGTTAACCGATTGAACACCCCTACCGAATACCATCATAAAACTAAATATTTGGGATGTTCAATGTTAAAATATCTTAGTCATCAGTTTTATATTTTTTTTATATATTAAACTATCATTACTCATTAAATTATGAGTAAATTTTTGTTTTGATCATTTAATTAAAAAAATTACAATTTAGTCACTAAACCATTAAAAAATTTTCATTTAAATTATTGAGTTTTTAAAATTGATGCTATATGATTTTCTCGATTTGCATTACCTGCCTGTGGTGAATCTTGGGTTAAAAGTTTTGGTGGGCCTATTAAAATTTACAAAAATTTTAGGAGTATTATGAGAATTTTTAAAAAAAAAATTAAGAATTTAATTTATTTTTCTGAGATTAATGAGAATTTTCAAAAATTTTTAAGAGAACATAATTAAAATTTTCAAAAAGTATTAAAAGTTATAATTAGAATTTTCAAAAATTTGAGAGGATCTAATTAAAATTTTTTAAAAGCTTTAAGGGAGAAATAAAGCTCTCCAAAAAAAATTAAGGGTCTAATCAGAATTTTCTAAAAATTTCAAATGACAAATCAAAATTTCTCAAATTTTGGGAAGCCTCAACAGGATCCCCACTGCACTAATCAAAAACTTTCTTCCTCTTCCCCTTTTTTTCTTGAAATAATATTGTACTTCACAAATTTATGAACTAAAATTTAAACATGTTTTTTTATTCAATCTCCAATACTAGTCATTATATTGACCTGAATATAAGCTATGTTCTACTCGTCGATAGGATATTGATCAATCGGTCGAATCATTGTTGAAGCTCACTGGTGAAACTTTTAAGAATAAAAAAACTTAGCAATCCAATTATTTTAAATAAAAACTTTAAAATAATTTAATGACTTAAATAAAAACTTTCAAATACTTCAATAACCATATTGAAGTGACCAAAACAAGAACTTAACCATAGTTTAGCAACTAATGGTGTATTTTATCTTCTTTTTTTTTTTTTTTTTTTTACATTAAGTCAAACTTTACATGATCTATATTAATTAGAACATGAAATATGACAATAAATAGTAAAAAAAAAAAAAACGTAAATATATGTAAAACTTCTTTGATCCCTCACCTATGGAGAACACCCAAATATACCAACAATTTGAACAGCGACTGCAAGTATAGCGTTTTACATTACGAGAGAATGGTTTATTTCGGTTGAAACAAACATTCTGTTCAAGACTTAATAAGGATCCACTCTCAAAGTCACAGCTCATATTGATGAGATCTAGTTAAATTCGAAGCCGCGTTTTACTAAATTCTTTTGTGCTCTTCACGTAATAAAAGAGCAACATTGCAGATCATTCGCAATTTCCAGCTGAATGTGAGCATATAATAGCAAATTTCATGCTCAACAATCTGAATTCTAAGGCAAGCTGAATCCATAGTATAGCACAGAGGACCAATTAACAACATAATAATCCAAATTATTCGGCAGGGTTACGAATGGGGCATTCTTGTATTCATTACATAATATCTTATTCTTTTGACAAAGTCTGAGAAGAAGGGAAGATTCATAACAGAAAAGTTCTTCTAAAGGCAAATAAAATGCGTTCAACTCTCTACAAACCTAGAAACAGTATGCAGACATCTTGCAGAAAACCCCATTAATGGAAAGAGATACCTGCATCAAGAAAATTATGTAAATAGTCAGTGAGCATCCAAGAGTATATTCAGTTAACTGCATGTTTTACTTATCCCTTGAAAACATATCACTTTTGACAGTTCTACAATGAGCAAAACCTAATGTTTCAAAGTTTTCTTCCCAAAATAACTTCTATTCATTAAGCTTGTAATAAAAACAAATTAGTCCTAGATGCATTTCAATAATGAATAAATCTGCCTACCCAGCTATCGGTGGGGCGAACCATTAGAATTGCAGCATGAGTTAACCAACTAGAAGGTATAGTAAAATCCCAGTTGCAAAATGCATAAAACATAAGGAATATGTCTGAATCTGATCTCTGGTACATGTGTTATTCTATAGAGCATATCAGAGTCTTTGAAAGAAATGAATCACTCACCAGAAATCGCTTTCTACCTAGCAATTTTCTAATTGGTATGCATGATCCCAATCAAAAAGCCTAGCAGTCCTATTAGCATATATGGTTTATTATAAGATTATTGAATAAAACAAACTTAAGAATTTATTTATTTATTTAGAATTATATATTTATATAAACACGAAAACTATACATAAATTCCAGAAAACGTTTTAGATCCCAATAAATTGTTTTTAGTTCCTACTAAACGAATCGAAGAATACCACTTCTATCGAAATAGGTTTCATATTGATTCACATTCCCGGGAACATAGGCAGAAACCATATAGTAACTTCCTAAGGAAAGGATGCGCCCCAAAAAAATCCAGAGGAAAGGGATTAAAGCCTCACGAATGGCAGGCAGGCAGACTTAGCACCCAATAATCAACCAATGATAAGGAGTAGGGAAAATCAATCCAGTCAACAAAGTTATGACACTTTTGGATGGTCAAGATTTCAGATTAGAAGAGGGGGGTCTTTGCTGTCCCAGACCTAGGTTAAAAGGAAAATAGACTAAGGAAAGGCGATATGCAAATTGAATTTGCAGAGTAAGCGGGGCGATATAACTGTTATCAAATCGCAATCAGATCCATTTCTCACAATAATCAAAGACAGTAATTAAGAGCCGAAACGCAAGTAATCATAAAAACAAAAGGTAAAACCCTAACAAGAGCAGAATCGACTTTCTGTTTTTCCAGACAGAAAAAAAAGGGGGGGGTAAAAATACAAACCAGGAGAGAAAAATTAATTGGGGGATTTGCCCTTCTTGGGAGAATCATAGTTGGGAGGGGAGTAAATAATAGCAGCAACCATGGATCCAGGAAGGACTGCGTATTTGGAAAAAGCAGCCAGTCTTGCGACCAAAGGCTGTCCCTTCAGCAGCACCATTTTTTTTTTCTGTTTGTTTTTGGGTTGTTTAAGTTTCTCCGGCGGCTGGCTGATGTTGTGATTGTTTTTGTGATGACAAGTGATATCACTTCAATCTAGTTTTGGATTGGGCTTTTATCCTTGCCAAGTTTCTCCTCCCTCCACTTTCTTTTGGGCCTCCCATTTTGCTCCCCACCTCAGCGTCTGTGTCATTTGCACGTATTATGTATCTTTTTAATTTTTTTATAAATTTTTTATATATATATATATATACATAATGAGCTCATGATGTCATGCATTTTATTAAAATTTCCAATTTAAATTAACTTTATTATAAATTTATTATAAAATTGCTATAATTGGTATTGTGTTAGTGACAAAATTTAGTTATATATTAAGTTTTTAAATTAAATTAGTGAATGAATTAATCAAAGATTATGTAAGAGTGTGTGAAAAGTAAAGCAAGTAGGCCTCCCAAAAACATAAGCCCCACGTAATATAAATATATATTAAGTCATAACTAATTGTTATAGAAGTTTAAACTTTTTTGATTGAAAGTTGAACTAAATTTATGATTTTACATACATAACATATCTAATATGAAAGGAAAATACTAAGGAGTGCAAAAAATATTTTTAGATATTAATCCTGGATCATTATCTAAATTCAGTACTTTGTGATATGGCTTAGTTCTTGTTCTAAAGCTGCATAGTTTTTTGGAGTACTATAATGAATATATTAATTATTTCTGATGAAAAATTCTATAACATCATATATTAAGTCTAGCTCTTAAATTATTGTCACGAACATGTTGAGAAATCTATATTAAAAGTGTTGAAGTTATAAGATTTCAAGCTCCACGAATAAGAGATATTTTATTGGAATTAGTTGAAGTTAGTAATGATCTTAAAGTCAAAAGTGAAGTTGAATGTTTAACAACAAATGAGCTTCAAAATTTTGAGTTTTTGTCGGGCATGACTATTTATTATGAAATATTATTTGCTGGGAACTCGGTTAGCAAAATTTTACAATCGAAAGATATGCAAATTGATGTAGCCATAAAATAATTAAAAGGTCTTCTTTCATTTTTTTTCGAAAAATATAAGAAAGATGAGAAATAGTTATTGAGATGGAAATAAAGCCTAAATTTCATAAAAAATGTATTATTCGTAGAAATAAACGATTATAATGAAACAATAAAATCTCCTCAAGAATCTTTTAGAATCGATTATTTTTTATACATAGTAGACAAAGCAATTTTTTCTCTCCAAAATAGATTTGAATAATTTAAAATTTATGATTTTTTTTTTTGTTTTTTATTCAATGTAGAGAAATTAAAGTCACTAGACATGTTTTCTTAATCTTAAAAATTCTTTAAAACATGGAAGTCACACATATATTGATGGGTTAGATTTATTTTTAGAATTGAAAGAAATTATCAAATATAAAAATGACATTCCAATTAACATAAGTTATATAAAAAGACTTATTCCTTTCCAAATGTGTATATTGCTTGTAAAATAATGTTAACTATTTCAGTTTCTGTTGCATCAAAAGTTTTTCAAAATTAAAATTGATAAAATCTTACTTAAAATAAACAATGTCTCAAAAAAATTAAATGGATTAGCTATTTTTTCAATTAAAAAGAAATTTTACAAGAGATTAATTATAATAGTTTAATAGATAATTTTGAATCTCTAAAAGTTAGAAAAATAGAATTTATAGTTTTCTAATAATTACATAAGTAATTTAAAAAAGCCTAACTTTACGGACACCCTGCAATTAGGTAATGATTGAACTATCATTTTTATAAAGCATAATGGCTTATTCGGCCTTTCAACTTTACATCATTTAATTTTCTTGTCTTTTTTAATCCTTAAGCTTGCATTGTTTGTCAAATCACCCCAAAATAAATGGAAAAGTTAATGCCTATTAAGTTTGCTGATGTGGCAGCTACGTGTATGCTATTGTTAATTAGTTTTTTAAAAATTAAAAATATAAAAAAATTAATAATTTTAAAAAATACTTTTAAATTTTTTAAAATTTTAAAAAAATTAATTAATTCATGGTGTGGCATCCATGTGACAATTTACGTGTATGTCATGTCAAAAAAGTTAACAAATGCTAAAAAAAATCGAAAAAATAAATGAAGGCTAAAATGATTTTTTTTGTAAAGTTAGAGGGCCAAATAAATTATTATACCTTTTTATAAATATGTTTGTTACATAATTATGTTGTTGACCCTGTTACATAATTTAATAGATATTTAAAGTGTTATTACATTAAATTTAACTTTATAATAAAATTTATATATTATGTACAGGGAGGAAGTTAAGAGACCTAGCAGGGGCCTGTGACCCCATACGTCTTTAAAATTTCATTAGACCCTTACAATAAACATCTAAAAATTTGATCATTTAGATGACATTTCACCCAATACAAAGACAAACACCCGCCCAGTACGTCTTGGTTTTCATTGAAACCAGTGGAAGATATCAACTTTAGGAGTGTGGAAGTCTTTTTCCCAAGGCAAATTATTGTGGGCGTTGGGTGTGATCGGAGTTAGTGGAGTTGTTTTGCTTTAGTCCTTCTCTTTACCAGAGTGTAAAATGAAGAAGGCAACTGCTGGAGGGCTAGGAATGCAGAAAGAACAAAGGGTGGTCAGTGCTGAAGACATTGGTGGTGCAAACGAATAGGATGATGAAGAGATACAGAAGTAGATGGTATGCAAACCCTTGTCTGAAACAATCAACTTGCTATCTCACAGAAGAAAAAAAATGAAACAATCAATCACCATCTACCCATTTTGTGCTCTCTCTCCAAATATCCTATTAATATAATCCCATGTGACTCGAGCTCCTATTAATAAGGAACTCAACTTCCAACAAGTCTTGAATAGGAACTAAGATTTAAGAACTAGGTGGCAATTAAACTTAGAATATCTTTGTGACACAAAAATGAGAGTCAATTGAGGGTATAAAACTATTCATCTTTCCGATAAATCTGTGGCTTAACATGATGCTAATAGCAATGGACTAAGAGAATAAGTCTTGTTTGCTTTTGTTGATATGTATAAGGAAGAAATTATCATGATGATTTTGGGTGGGTAAGTTTAATTTTATTCATTTTCAACTTGTTGTATGAGTGATAATGTTGAAGAAGAAGTAAAAGTAAAAAAAAAAAAAAATAGAAAAATTATAATCTCAAAAAAACATGTCGCGATTTAATTATTTTTAAGTGCAAAATGTATTTTTTAATGGTGCTACATTTTGGGCTAAAGCATTTGACAAAATCAAATTTTAGGGATTATTTTTGACCAAAAATATTTCAAGGTTCAGGATTCATTTTACTATTAAAGCCTTACAAAATTTATTTGTTCCAACTCAATATGTCCCTTAGGGCCTTTGATACTTCTTTAATATCAACAAGGATTATAGGAATAAAAAAAGCCTTAATTGAAGTGAGTTGTCACAGCCTACAGCAAAACAGGTTTTTAGCGGCGTTTGGAACAAAAACGCCGCAAAAGGTATACATCAGTGGCGCTAAACAGAAATTTGTGGCATTTATGAGGAAAATGCCGCAAAAGGTCTAGCATTAGCGGCGTTTTGCAAAAAAAAAAAATTATTTTAAACAAAACGGCGCCATTTTGCTCCCTATCTATTTATTATTTAACTTGTTTATTTATATTAATTAAAATACAATTTATTTTTAATTGAATATTTAAAATCTTCAAAAAAAATTAATGACACGTAGACAAAATTTGAAAGTAAAAACATAGAAAAATATATGTTAAAAATGAAAAAAAAATTAAAATACTATTATTTAAAATAATTTTAAAGTTTTTTGGGTATATGAGTGCTTTTTTTTTATTTTATATATCTATATATAAAAAGGTGGTCCAAATGGCCTTCCTTTTTTTGACACATGTCTAGCCTCCTATAGCTTTTTTTATTTTTACATTAAGTTAATAATGGTTTAATTTCAACTTTGATCTTTCTATTTTCTAGGTTGTATGATCCCTTTATTTTTTAGGTTATATAAAAATAGTTAAATTTTAATTTCGGTACGTATACTACGCTCAAATTTTAGATTTAATATTTATATATGATTTTTTAACATAATTTGGTCTCCAACATTTCTAATGCAATTAGTTAGTATAAATAATTTAATCTGACTAAAATTTGACCTGGATTTTAAGAATTGTTAACACCATTCTTTTTTAAACTCAAATACATTACAATGGCATATTTGTCACATGATTAAATAGTGAGTACTTTAGAATGTCACACCAGTAAATTGATCAAAATTTTTTTAACCATGTTAACAACTAGATCTAAAATTTTAAATTTGAAAAATAGAAGGATTAAATTCTTAAAAATATAAGTATAGAGGCTACATTATAAATGTGAAGAGAACTACAAAAACTTAGAGCATATTGTAACATTTAAATTTTAACAACAATCTTACTACTTGACATGTTTTTTTCCCCTTTTTTGTGTTTGCCTTTCATTTGTTTTTATTTTGGGGGTTTTTTTTTTTTTTTTACATTATAAGATAATAGTTAAATTTTAGTTTTGGACCTATATTATGCTGAAATTTAAGATTTAATATATATTGTAATTTTTTATTTAATTTGATTCTTCTACTTTTATGATACCATTAGTTAGCATAAATAGTTAACAATTTAATCAAAATGTTAAACCTAAATTTTTCTTAAATACACTATTCCAATTTTTTTAATCATAATGAATTTAAATGGGTGTTTTTAAGAAAATTTTTAGACCTTGTTCTTCATTGCGTTTGGAATTCTAAAAGTGCTTTTCAACTGCATAAGCAAAGAACACTTAGCTTTTTGGGTCAAAATTGTGGTGGAAAAGCGCTTTTCCATACAAAAGTTGAGATTTAGGTGCTTTTGGTTTCTAACTTTTGTATTTGGAAGTGAAAATTATCAAAATTCTCTTATTTATATTATTTATTTAAAAGACATATAAACATTAAATTAATTTGTATTTAATGTATCGATACATTAAATTATTTAAATATATATTATCATTATATTAATGTATTTAAATATAATTTATTATAAGATTTAAGTTTTAAATTTTTTTATGTATCATTAATTTTATAAATAATTTATATTGATTAATTAAAAGATATGTAAAATTTATACTCCATGTACCATTATATTAAATTATTTAAATATCATATATAATTTAAATAATTTTTAACTTTTTACTATTATGTCCAAAAAGGATATTTTAAACTTCAACGAAAAATACTAAATTCACAAATCATACTTTTTTACAACATTTTTTCCATATTTTTTAAAAACACTTTTTTTTTTCCTAAAAGCATTTTTCAATCCTAACAACAATGTAGAACTAGCCATTAATCAACATTTTCAACATTATTTTTTATTGTTACACGATTATCAAATAATTTTTTTTTCTTTCAAAATGACACACTAGTGAATCCAGTAAAAGACTTTTAATGGCGGTGACTACTGGACTTGAATTTTTAAATATCGAAAGTAAAGAGATAAAATTCCTGAAAATAAAAGTAGGAGACTAAATTACAAATGTACGAAGCGTATAAAAACTTAGAACATAATTTAATCTTTAAATTTTTTGTACTCTATAATTTAATACAAGCAATTAATTCATCCAATGCAAAGCGTGAGATTTCCATAGTTAGACTTGTCCATGGGTAAGTGGCCTGCTTAAAAAGTGGAAGAGTTTGGGCAAAAATATAAGTTTGAAAATTGGATTTGAGAAAAAAAGGCCGTTTAGAAAATGAGTTAGGCCTCAGGTAAGATTTTTTTTGGCTCGGGACCAACCTGTCCCGACCCGAATTTGCAAAAAAAATCTGCTATTTTGCTGTTGTTTTACTGTCATTTGACTATTATGCTGCTACTATTTTGTTGTTATTGTTTGGATATTGTATAACTTTTGTTTTATTGTTAATTTTGCTACTATTTTAGGCATTAGCATGTTAAATTGCACATATCTTAGAGTTATTTACTTTTTTCAATTTAATTTTAATTTATTAAGAAACATTTATTTTAATGTTTTTGATGAATTATGTTTTTAAATTTTGTATATAAAAAAAATAAAATGAGTTGATTTTGAATTTTAGTATTTTTATCTAGGTTATACTTGGACAAACATTCAAGTCCATTTTTCAAACTAAATTGAAATTGAACTTATCAATCGTGCCTAAAATTTTATTAAGACCCGATTCCAACATCACAATTCACAACTCTAATTATAGTGATTATTATTAAATCTGAGAGTTAAGTGAATTTTAGTATGTTGACTAGATGGGGTTAAATCTACCCTTCTAATTAACAAACTACTACCATTCATGTAAATGCTAATTGTAAGCAAGGGGACACATGGTCTTATCAATTGCGTGGCGGAATTACAGATGAACTAAACAGTAATTCTTATCAAAGGAAAAAACACCACTTACTTTAGTACTGTATTTTAAAAATGTTTCTATGTTGTGAAAAGGGTTTTTAATAAGTTTGATTTAAGATTTTATATTGTGAAAAGTTAAAATATTAAATTTAAGTTTGATATTATAAAGTAAAAAGTAAATTAATTTAAATGATATTTTAAATATTTAAATAAAACATAAACATAATTCTTGTAAAATAATTAAATGCAAAATATCTCTTATTTTTCCATATCTTTATTATTACCACCATGATGTCATATTATTATTATTATTATGGTTTTAACAAATATTTAATTTAAATTATAATACAATTATAATAAAATAATCATGATAACTTGCTGATATATGAAATATAAATTTTAAATACATTTTATACAATTAATATAAATTGATTGTAAATCTTAATTGTAATATAGAAATAATATTTATAATTTATAGTTAATTTGACACCCTGATTGATTTCTAAAAGGCTAAAAATTACAACTTTTAATTTTTTTTATTTAGCATTGTGTTTTCCTTTTAAAACTAGTTTGACTTGAAAAATATTATTTTCAACCTCAATACTAAATATTTAAGCTTAACTTGTTAGAAATCTATTAATAAATGATTTTTACGTGAAAATAAACATGCTTTATAAATATAATAACATATAAATTTAACTAAAAGCGAAATAAAATTTTAATCTCCAATCATTGATGTTTAATATTTCATAAATTGTTAAGTATAGATCTCTTTACAACTTTCATATATATGTATATTTTCCCGTAAAAATGACTTACCAAAATTGATTACTCTCTTTACGATCTTAACATCAATCATGTTATGAGAAACAATGCCATTTGTATTCATAATATCTTTCAAAATTCAAACGAAATATTAATGAAATTATATCTTTATTTGAAGATATAACTCAATGAATCATGAATGAATATTAAAAATGAAAGTTAAATCCTTTCACTGATGATGTAACTAAGCATAATTATTAAGAAAATGAAGGTTGTAATGTCTTTAATTAATATATATATATATATATATATATATATATATATAAGATTTTGAGATTGTAGTCGAAAATCTACTCTTATAGCATATTTTCTCTTTTTTTCTTTGTTGTTTGATAATTTTGATTTGTGAGGTAATTAAAAAAAAAAAAAAAGGAGATTTGAGAAATGATAATGAGAAAGAGGAGGCATGGCAAATCAATGCTATGAATCTAGTTAAGTGTTTTCTGATTTTCAAATTATGGGGGTGAATATGGGAAGTGTATGAAAAATTATATTTTATTATGAAATCAATGTTGATGAAATAGAGGATGAGGGCCTTGGATTTTTAATAATAATTTATTGTTGATTTAGATCGTATGGTCTAATGTTGAACCTTATGGCAAAATAATTTGGTTAGTAGACCACATTTTCCTAGAGTGGTTAATTACAAAATAGAAGCTGTTTTATCAGCTTGGGACAGGAGGGAGCCCCAACCGAAATTAAATTCTATTTATTTATTTTTTTTATAATTTTTAAGAAGTTTAATTAAAAATTTATCATTTTTAATGTAGAATTTATTAATTTAAATTTTTAGAATTTTTAAAAGACTTAATTTTCGGGTATAGGAGCCATGCCAACCCCCTTATATATGTCACTGGCTAGAGGGATTTTGATTTAAGTGATTTGGGTTTCTAGGGCCTATGATTGACTTTAGAGCAAGGTAGAATTCCTAAGGATAATATACGGAATAATTAGATCGAGATAAATTTTTGAATAATTTAATAATTAAATTATAATTATTTTTAATTAAGTGACCAAAAATTTATTTTACCTATACTTTAGTATCTAATGATATAGTTTACCCAACATATTTCAACTTTTCATTTTTGTTTTATATAAATAAATAATATATATTATAATTTAATTTAATATTTTAAAAATATATTATAAAATATTGAATTAATTGAGATTTATATTTTAATAATATTTTTTCTTTCTTCGCATTCTTTTGTTTCTTTCTTCTTTATTCTTTTGGCAATTTGTTTTTCATTCTCTAAAATACAAATAAAAACAATAAAATTTTATTGACTCCTAAAAACATTCAATATTTATTATATTTTTCCTTTTTATTGGTTTATAAGTAAATACAAAGAGAATTAGGTAATATTTTAAATTAGTAAGTATAAATTTTATTTTCACTAATTTAATTCTAAAAACAAAAATATTAAATGAAAATATAAAATAAAATACTCTTAATTAAGTAATGTAAATAAAAGATTATGCAAAAAAAAAAAAATTCTAATAAATTATTTATTTAAATTAAATTAATATAAAAGTTAATTATGTATCTATTAATCTATAATATATATAAAAACACAAGTTTGAATAAACTTTTAAACTAATGAGAATGCCCTTCATTTTTCATCATATTACTAAATTCACATTTAAAAATAACCATAATATTTAATCCAGAATTATTACTTGATATAAACAAAAGTTGTGCTAATTTTTTTGATGTAAAATAGAGTTATTATTTGAAAATGGTTTTAAGCATATTGATTATCATTTAATTAATATTAGAGTTAGTTAGTTATTATTTAGAGTAATGCTACTTTGCATTAATTACAGAAACTAAATTTGCATATTGTATGTTGAATATGTTAAAAATGTTTTAATTATTATTTGCATTCTTTAATTGTAATATTTGAATTGAAAAAATTATATATTTTATTATATTTAATGATTGAAATAAAAAAATATATTATTTTGCATTAATTATTATAATTAAAAATACAATATTTGTAAAAACTAAATAAATATTAAATGCATAAAACAAAAGGGAGAGTTAAAAAATAATTTTATAAAATTAAGAGTATTAAAATTATTAATAATATTATCATTTGATTTTTTATGAAGAAAAGAAGAAAGTAACTAAGAAGCGGTCAGAAAAAGTAAAACCATGTTAAAGTTTTAGGGATGAACATATGGGTAGTTTAACAACGTTTGGTGCAATTAGTACTAGAAAATGGCAAACAAACAAGTAGTAATATCTGGCAGCTCTAGACTCAACGTGACTAAAGGCAGCCCCACATCCACATGGCAAACATGTGCACCCTCCAAAAGTCTCACTCTACTATTGATTTACTACTAAACAGATAACTACTAGTCTTTCTACTTTCTATTCCAAGAGTCTTGCACCTTCCGTCCTTACTCCCAACCTACGTTCTTCTTTTCATACATCTTAATTTGCACTCTTGTTATTCCCATCCTACTCATTTTATTATTTGTTTATATAGATATTTGTCAGAGTTTGATGTTCAGATTGCCGTTTTCCCCCGTTATTACCTTTCTATCCAAAAGACGGTACAATCATGCCAAAACTTAGCAATCCATCTGTACTAGCTGAGGTCCACTGAGTCCGAGCAGAAGCAGCAGCATCTTTATCAATTATTATCAGTTAAAGGTGGAGCGGGTGAGAACCAATAAATATTCACAACCAAGTTACCATTGTTACTGTCTTGGTGTTGGCATGGAATATAATAAGTTTTTTATTTATTATTAAAATAATATCTCACATATGCTATCTATTAGGCATAAGATAATCCTTCTCTCTCTTCTCCACCTTCACCCAGCTCCTTCAGCTTGGGTAGCCATAGATTAAGTATTAAGAATAGAGTATGCATAGTACTATATGATTCTCTTGTTGTGACTGGCTGAGTGGTTTCTGTTTGACAATATGGTGAAGAATGGTGGTTGTGCATTTGACTCCGAGACCCCAAAATCTCATTTACTTGCTACTACAGGAAGGACACTTCTCTTCTCTTCTCTGGTACTAGTGCTAGTATCTAGTTACAACATCCATCCCTTCCTCTGTCTCACAGTAATTTTAAGTAAAAGTTTTCTTTTTCAAACTCTCTCTCTAATATATTAGATTTCCATCTTCTGTACTTTAAATTCTGTCTCAAAAGGTTCACTTCTCCTTTTTGGCTCATACAATACAAGGTCACTCACAGCTACTAAAAAATATAAATATTTTTGGTGCAATGAATAGTTTTGTTTTATTTTGAGTACTTTTTTTGGGGGGGGGGGGGGTTGATGCGCTATTGCGATGATTTTGGGGTAGAGTCTAGGTGGGTTGATTAAATGCAATCAATGTTTGGTGTCTTTCAAATAAAGATGGAGGAATGGTTGATTTGTGATCCAGGTTTCTTCTCTGCTTGCAGATAAGTTCCAGGCAAGGTGTTTGATTCATTGTTGAAAAGAGATGAGGGGTGCTGCTCTTGTAGCCATTGCTGCTACAATTGGTAACTTTTTGCAGGGATGGGATAATGCTACCATTGCTGGTACTTCCTTCTTTCACATTTATATTTCTTACCTGCTTATTTCTTCTCAGCATCATGGTGTTTCCATGCTTCCAACAAACAATATCTAGTACTTGTTTTATTCATTTGTGCTTTCAGGAGCAATTGTGTACATTAAGAATGACCTCAATCTAGGAACTAGCGTTGAAGGTCTAGTGGTGGCTATGTCACTGATAGGAGCAACAGCTATTACAACATGCTCAGGAGCTATATCAGATTGGCTTGGTCGGCGTCCAATGCTGATAATGTCTTCAATGCTTTATTTTGTCAGTGGTTTGGTAATGTTGTGGTCACCTAATGTCTATATTTTGTGCCTAGCCAGGCTATTAGATGGATTTGGAATTGGTTTAGCCGTGACTCTTGTCCCAGTCTATATATCTGAGACTGCCCCATCTGAGATAAGGGGATTGTTAAATACGTTACCACAATTCACTGGTTCCGGGGGAATGTTTCTATCTTATTGTATGGTTTTTGGGATGTCATTGATGGACTCACCAAGTTGGAGGTTGATGCTTGGGGTTCTATCCATCCCTTCTCTCCTCTATTTTGCCTTTACGGTTTTTTATTTGCCCGAATCTCCTCGGTGGCTTGTGAGTAAAGGAAGAATGCTTGAAGCTAAACAGGTTCTTCAGAGATTACGTGGCAGGGAAGATGTTTCAGGTTTTTTTTTTTTTTTTTTCTTATTTTTCTCCCCTTTCCTTTGAACATGTTGAAAATATAGGGGACTTGGCTGTTGAATGGTTAGATACACTACTAGGAGCTAATAGTATAACTTGTTTGCTTGCTCTACTGGATCCACTGAGAGGTGTTACATAAATCATGAATGAGCATAAGCTCCATTTGTTATTTATCTTTTTATTCATTAAGATCTAAAAAAAAAAAAAGCAATGATGTATGCATGTAGGTCATCGGAAACTTGAACAGGTCTGATTTATATATTGGTAGACTATACAAGGGATTGGAAAGTTAGTTGGTTTTATCTGTATTTTTGGGAAGGGTTTCTGACCTTGGGGTGTTCACATCAATATAATACTTTTTGAGTGCTTTTCTCCTAATTTTGTTGGCATCCTTTTCATGAGTATTAGTGAGGTAGGCATCATATGCAGAATAGATGTTGGGGGCAAGAAAGAGAGGAAAATATTCTCCATTCCTGTCTATTAAGTCCTTTCACGGCACGCACTTGCCTAATCTGTATGCCTGATAAGTAATAACAAAGAAGCCTCCATAGCATTTCTTTTTTGGTTTATTGAAAATGACAGAAATTCCTGTGTCCTCCTATTTAACTCGTTTTAGACTAATTGAAGGTGTGGAGCTTACTGAGACTTCTTTGATCTACAGGAGAGATGGCTTTGCTGGTTGAGGGCCTTGGCATTGGAGGTGAAACATCTATAGAAGAGTACATAATAGGTCCAGCTGATGAACTTGATGAAAGTCAGGAACCGGGTGCTGATAAAGACAAAATCAGACTATATGGACCGGAAGAGGGCCTGTCTTGGGTTGCCAAGCCTGTCGCTGGACAAAGCATTCTTAGTATTGCCTCTCGCCCCGGAAGCATGGTGAACCAAAGTATACCCCTTATGGACCCTCTTGTGACATTATTTGGTAGTGTTCATGAAAAGCTTCCCGAGACAGGGAGCACGCGTAGTATGCTTTTTCCGAATTTTGGAAGCATGTTTAGTACAGCAGAGCCTCATGCTAGAAATGAACAATGGGATGAGGAGAGCTTGCAGAGAGAAGGTGAGGACTATGCATCAGATGCTGCAGGAGGAGACTCGGATGACAATTTGCATAGCCCATTAATCTCACGTCAAACAACAAGCTTGGAAAAGGACATGGTTCCCCCAGCTTCCCATATCAGTTCTCTAAGCATGAGACGCCATAGCACTCTTGTGCAAGATGGTACAGAATCAGTTGGTGGTACAGGGATTGGAGGTGGTTGGCAGTTGGCATGGAAATGGTCTGAGCGAGAAGGTGAGGATGGAAAGAAGGAAGGAGGGTTTAAAAGGATTTATTTGCATGAGGAGGGAATCCCAGGATCTCGACGTGGCTCTCTTGTATCACTTCCAGGTAATGATATGCCTGCAGAAGGTGAGTTTATCCAGGCAGCTGCACTAGTGAGCCAACCTGCTCTTTATTCCAAGGAGCTTATGGATCAGCATCCTGTTGGACCAGCAATGGTTCATCCAGCTGAAACTGTCTCAGAAGGACCAATTTGGACCGCTCTCCTTGACCCGGGAGTCAAACGTGCTTTATTAGTTGGGATTGGGATTCAGATTCTTCAGCAGGTACTCAGCAGTTATATTTTTGGACTTCATTTTCTCTACAAAGTTTATAGATTCTAAATAGCAGTGGCAGCTTGTTACATAACAATGTTTGTGAATTTGTACTTTAAACAGAGAAGTTTGAATCTTGTATTTATCAGTTGAGGCTAATTGCATTATGATTCCCATGGTAAGTTAAACTAATTTTCGAACTTCACATGTAGTTTTCCGGCATTAATGGAGTTCTCTACTACACTCCTCAAATTCTTGAAGAGGCAGGTGTTGAAGTGCTTCTTTCAAACTTGGGCCTTGGTTCAGATTCTGCATCATTTCTTATTAGTGCATTTACAACCTTGCTGATGCTGCCCTGTATAGGTGTAGCCATGAAACTCATGGATATATCAGGCAGAAGGTAATCTCAGTTTCCCTTAATATTTTCCTTAACACCCCTTCCCTTTTTTATCCTTAAAAATGGAAAGAAACTAATACTTGTATCGTTTGCAGGCGGCTGCTACTCACCACGATCCCGGTGCTTATAGTGTCACTGATCATTCTAGTTTTTAGTGAACTTGTGGATTTGGGCACAGTTGTGAATGCTGCCATCTCAACTGCATGTGTTATTGTTTACTTCTGCTGCTTTGTGATGGGCTATGGACCAATACCAAATATTCTCTGCTCTGAGATCTTTCCAACAAGGGTCCGGGGTCTTTGTATTGCAATCTGTGCTTTGGTTTATTGGATCGGAGACATCATTGTTACTTACACACTGCCAGTGATGCTGAGTTCTATAGGCCTAGCGGGCATCTTCGGGATATATGCTGTTGTATGTCTGATATCGTGGGTGTTTGTGTTCTTGAAAGTACCAGAGACCAAAGGAATGCCACTTGAAGTCATTACCGAGTTCTTTGCTGTTGGTGCAAGACAAGCTGGTGCTACAAAGAATGAGTGAAGTCACACTGCTTTCAATGGTGTCAAATTCTTTTTTCAATTTCAGCTGTTAAGCTTTCATCATTTTTGTTCCTTCTTGTTGCTTTGAAAATGAGGGATCCTCTTATTCAAACATTAAAATTATAAAATTTTCCCACTAGAAATTGAGTTTACGTGTATTTTACATGGTGAACCACCCTTTTTTAACTTGGATTTCATAAACAATAATTGCATCAACAAGGTATGTGGTGGTATATAGGTCCTGCCGCCTAGACGACTAGGGTTCTCTTATGATAATAAAATAAAAGACGGTCAGAGAGAGGCAGGACTTCCAATCCCATCGTATCTCAGTTGATGGGTTATTCTGCTCCATTAGTGGACCATCCACCTTACTTTAATGGACGGCTTGAAATCAAAGGCATATATTATATGTTTTACCAATGAAGTAAAATTTCATAGTAACAGGCATAAAGAAGAGTGGACTGGAATATACTATCTTTGTTAGGTCAAGACAAGAGTTAATTAGTAGTTTAAAAATCCTCAGTTAGTGGGTTATATACACTTTTGTTCCTATCACCCTGTGTATAATAATAAATACAAGTATGATCGTTAGTGATGCATTCAATTTTTAGCACCACCCACCCCACCGCCACCTTTCAATCACAAATTCCATTTCACAAGTTGCCAAAATCAGTTACATTTACTCAGAATGGAAACAAATGCCTGCTTTCCTTCCATCTTCCTAAATCCTGGAATTAATATATTAATGAAACCTTTTGCTCACCATCATCATATCTCTTGGATTGCACTCAATGGACTTGGGAAGAAGGGTTTTCATTAAATTTGACCTATTTTTAACCCATGTAGAAAGGGAAAGCTTTTTTCAATGCTGAATATAATAACATATCCAACCCAAGAGGAATGATTTTATTTTTAGGTACTTTTTAACCTGTAGTGAGTGAAGAGTAAGTGGAGGCGGAACAAGAATCTTGATGCCCCTGCCCAGCCCCACAGCCACCAAACAAGGGGAGGATAAAAGACCCCCCTTCCCCAAAAGCCAAAAATAAAGCATAAACCACTTGTTTAACGTTGAGCTACCCACTTTATACTTTGCTAATCAGATAGCCTAAAAGTGATGAAGAAAAACAAAAGAGATGGACTCTTATCACCTACTGTTTCCAAATATTTTCTCTTCATCACATGCCCCTTTTTACCTTTTATTATTTCTATTACAGGTAAAATTTCCAGCCCTCATTTCATCGGAATATATTTAAATCAAATCCCAGCCTGAAACCGGATTCACTTGGGAGGACCACATCAAAGCAAAGAACAGGGCATACTTTACAAGTGAAGAAAATATCATGGATGAGCCCAGATAACATCTATATATTACTAAATTGCAATGTTTTGATGGTGGGTATGATTCAGGTAAAGGGAACAGAGAGGAGTTCGTCTTACAGGAATTTCATATTCTGATTTTCTGCCTATAATTATATTTCACAAATATATATATATTATGTTCAACTTTACATACATAAATACACCAAATCAAATACTATTACATACAATTCAAATCAATCAAAACCTAAATGTTCCTATTAGGAATAGTAGTGGTATTAATAATAATCATTGGCGGAGGTAATTATCTAATGAAAAATCTAACCTAACATGATTTCACTTGGAAAAGAAAGAAAAAAAAATGGAGGAACCCAGAAGGTGGCTTGGGTTGGCTAGGGCAGGAATCTATTCACATCATCTTCACGCTCTTTCAATCTAGCCTCAGTGTTAGTTCCGGAAGTTGAAGCCCCCGGGCCGGGTAAACCCCCACACTTTTGGCACCTGGCAACCAGAATCTGACGGCAGGAAGGGCATGAAGAATGGGAGCCCAGCCAGGTGTCGATGCAGACGACGTGGAAGCCATGGCCGCACTGTGGAAGAACCCGGATTTCGTCCCCTGCGGCGAACTCCGTGAGGCAAATCGCACAATCGGAGAATTTGGCGGAGAAATCAGGTGAGAAGGTAGCCTTAGGGAGGGACTTGAGGATCTTCTTCTTGAGGCCCTTGTTAGCAGGAGGGGTTGGACGGGATGAAGCAGAGGGATTGGGAGCAAAGGCACCGGAGAGACGGCGAAGCCAGGCGCAACGAGCGACAGCAATGAGACCGAGGACGCAAATAAGGGCACATAGGAGAGCTGCAAGGATAACGACGAAGTCGGAGTCGACGGTTGCCGCTTGTTCAGGTGGCGGCTCAGTAGTGGCCGAGGAGTTGGCGGCGCCAAGGAGCCTAAAAGGACGAGTCATGTGAAGAGAGAGAGAGAGAGAGAGAGAGAGAGAGAAGGGGTTTTGGTTCAAGTGTAAGTAAAATGTATCAAAGACTGCGTTTGTCTTGTGTTAGTTCCAACCTTTTTCTCCGTCTATGTCATGATTTATAATAAATCTCCCTTCCCTTCGCTTCGATCTTTTTTTTTTTTTTTTTTTTTTGGAATGCTCATTTAAATTACTTCAATTATATTTTGATTTCACTAAAAATACATTATATAATAAAAATATTTAGTACAAGTATTTAGATTATACAAGTGTCCTATAAAAAGTAGAATAGAATATTAAAAAAAAGATATATATCATATTTTTAAAACTGCAATATACAAAATACTCACCCATTATATAAAATATGAAAATAAAACAATTCATTATAAAATCAAAAACAAATTAAACCAAGAGTCTAAATCGGACCCATTTCTGAAACCTTCCAAAAAAATTTTCCAAAATTCAGGGTTGGGTCAACAGGACTGTTGACTATTGAGAGTCCACTAAGAAGCTTAAATGCTGTTTATAATATCATTTCAAAAAGCAGAGGAGAAATGTAATTTAAAAATAGGAGCATAGATCTCTGTAAAATAAATAATAATTAAATTCTTTTCCTATAAAAAAAGCAAAAATTGAATTAAGCCACTACCTCATGTAGCCCCAATAACCAAGAACGAATTTATTGGGTTTTTTTACCTATATATTATAAAAATAAAATTACTTAAATAGTATGTTAAATAAATTATGTACCAAAATGGTACATCCAAACAAGTGGAAGGTGGTGCATAGGCGGCACCACCCTAAAATACTAACAAATTTAATTGAAAAAAATTATTAAAAAAATAATAATGGCAACTAAATAGGTGGCACCTAAAGAAATACGGGTTAAATATGACCCGTATATGAATAAAACCCGACCCGCTGTTACAAAAGGGACAGGACAATTGAGCAGCACTAGTCATGCCTATTGGAGAGGCGGCACACCCCTAGCCACGCCGTTTCCACAGGTGACACACCTGTGGCTTGTCAGCGATGGGACGTGTCGGATGGTATGCCCGTGATTGTGTTTTTGGGGACCATTATAAGGTCCCCAATGTCCCATTTTTTTCCGGAAAAGAGAAGAAAATCTTTAAAGAAGTGAAGAAGAATGAGAGAGCGGGAAGGGGAAAAATAAAGAAAAAAAGAGAAGCAGAATGAGAGAGGGAATGAGAAAGAGAAGGAAAAAAATAAATAGAAAAAGGAAAGGAGAGATTGTTGTTTGGAGAAGATTTGGTGTTTAAAAGAATTTATAAAAGGTATTTTTTTTATTTAGTAATTTTTTTTGTTTTAAATAAATGTTAATTTGTTTTTGTTGTTATTGTTGATTTAATTCGGATTTAATTTTTAACTTTATTTTTGTAAGGTATTATTTGGTTAAAAAGAACTACTAAGGTATGTTTGTATTTATTTTATATTGTCATTTATTCATAAGTTATTTTTAGGCTCTGTTTGTTTCACAGAAAATGATTTCCGGAAAATAATTTCTGAAAAATAATTTACTTTTCTGGAAAAGCTATTATTTTCTGATGTTTGGATGAATCTATGTAAAATATTTTCTGTTGTTTAGTAGATTTGTTAAAAATATTTCATAAAAGTTGTTTTCAATTAAACAAACATATATTTGAGATTTTCTTATTGTTTAATTGAATTTATTTTTATCTATAATTTTATATTTTACATTGTTTTTGCATATATAAAAAATATTATATTAAATTCAGATTTATTACGTCATTTTTTAATTACATGACTATTAAGTGAGAGTTTTTTATTTAAAAATGTGACATGAACAAAATTGACAAAAAAATTAACGGTATTAATAATTGGACTTGATTTTCAAATTTAAAAAGTAAAGGGACTAAATTCTTAAAAATAAAAGTACAAAAACTAAATTACAAATCTGTGAAGTGTAAATAGACTTATGACATATTTTAACATTTATACTACAAAACATTTATTATTAATATATTTATAATTGTAATAAATATTTATTATTAAAATATTAATATTGAATATTTTCAATAACATGTGAATAATATTATTTAAAATTATTATTTTTAAAATTTATTATTAAAATAAAATTAAAATATTAAATAATTTATTAAATTATATTAATAATTTATTATATGACTAAATATAAATAATTAAATATGTATGTTTAATAATATTAAAAAATATAATATTTTAAATATTTTTAAAAATAAAAATAAAATTTATTATCAATAAAATAATATTAAGCTTGATTTAATTTAATCTTTATATAAAAATAGATGAGCTCTTTTCCGGAAAATGACTTACGCTTTTCAAAAGGGTAAGTCATTTTACAAGAAAAATGGCTTATTTTACCTTGACCTGTAAGCCATTTTCCGTTGACCAAACTATTTTCTGTGAAAGAAACACAGGAAAATGTTTTCTACATTTTTCGTAAAACCTTTTACATGTAAACAAACGGACCCTTAATGTTTATTGAAGTAAAAAAGCCTATTTATGTTATATATGAAGAATGTTTTATTTTTTTATGTAATTTATTTGTTATTTGTGTTTTAGGTTGATTAGATTTATTTTTTATGTAATTTATTTGGCATGTTATTTTGATTATTTTAATATAATTTTTTTTTTTTTTTATGTAGGTAAAAGATGTGACCATTGATATGGAATTTGTGAATAGGACCATTGAGTTGGAATTTATGTGATAAATTAGGAATAATAGTTTACGTGTTCTAATTTTTTAAGATTTTATAATTGCGAATAAGAGTTTATGTTTTTAAATTTTATTTTAATTTTTTATAAATATTATAAATGAAATTTCTTTTGAATCCTTCTATGCAAAAAATATATATATTTTTTGGCAATAATTAAGTTGGCATGTTATTATATATATATTATATTTTAAACTAATACATTTTACTTATTATCATTTTAAAATAATAATAAAAATATTCGTATTTATTATGTTGAGATAGTTTATGTTATGTTTTTGTTATATTTTTTATTTTAATATATTTTTTTTATGTAGGTAAAAGATTAAACCATTGAGATGAAATTTGTGAATGAGACTATTGAGTTGGAGTTTGAGTTGGAATTTATAAGATATATTTATTTTGTTATTGTTGTATAGCAAAAATTATGATGAGGACAAAATTGTTTGGTATTTTTTTGTAATTAAAAGAATTATATAAAATTTAGGTATTCTGATAAATATTTAAAATGCATCAAACTTAGAAATTAATTACCGAAATTTGTTTTGAAATTGCAGGTATCGCAATGGGTTCATTGATTAAGAATGATGATCACATATCAAACACAGTTAATAATATGTAATATATTGTTATTTGTTAATCACGGGTTCCCTTAACAAAAGTTCTACGTCATTTACGGAAATAAATTAAGTTATAATAACTATTTTCTGTAATTTAATAGTGTCAAGGCCTGTACCGCGCATTGAGGGGTCTGGTGAATGGTTTAGGATATCCCCTGGATGAACAACTGATGCCATGCTTAGAGTTAGCCAGATTTGGGTCAGCAGCATTTATCCGGGCATTTAATTTGCGGTACGATTTAATCTCTGCATTAGTCGAGCGTTGGCACCCGGAAACCCACACTTTTTATTTGCCGTATGGGGAGTGCACTGTCACTTTGGAGGATGTTGCATTGCAACTTAGGCTCCCAATTGACGGGAGTGCCGTAACGGGTGTAAGTACGATAGTTGAGCCGGCTGCCCTTTGTTATAGTTTACTAGGAGTCTCGCCCAACAATGCTGAGTCCAAATTTACGGGTTTGAGATTTCATGGTTGAAAGCCAATTTTGAACATTTATCAATTAATACCATTGAGCAGGAGGTGATGTACGTTGCTCGAACATACATTATCATATTATAGGGGGTGTACTGATGCCGGATGCGAATAACGAAAGGGTTCATTTGATGTATTTATCCCTATTAACTGATTTGCAAAATGTTCGCTCGTATAAATAGGGTTCCGCAATTTTGACTATGTTGTATCGTGAGCTTTGTCGGACGACAAAGCTTGATGTCGTAGACATAGGTGGATGCCTCATGTTGCTGCAGTCATGGGCTCTTTATTGGATGTCATTTTTGGCATCAGTTAGGCACCAAGCATACGTATTTCCACTGGTGAACAGGTGATAAAATTTAACTTGTTATAGCAATTAATTGACATTTTTTTTCTAATGATACTATTCTAACGATACTATTCTAACATATAATTTGTTTTCGTAGATGGAGTACCAATTCGGGTATCGGGAGGTCATACACTATCTTGATATATCGTCTGATGATTGAACAACATGTCGGGGAAGGGGTAAGCTATTTCAATATTCGTGACATGTAATTACTTTGTATATCTTACTCGAACCGTGTTAAATTTTAACAATGTTATTAATTGTGCAGTTTATCTGGATGTCGTATTGGAGATCAGAAATTGCGGCTGTTATACCCTTGTCTGCCCATATTCATTCTCATCTGTGGTGTATTAATGCACCAATTATCAATTTCCAGACAGTCGAGTGGTATAATGGGGATCGAGTACTCCGACAGTTTGGTTGCATCCAGTATATCCCGACTCCATCAATGCAGTTGGGGAAGATTCACGGGATTAACAAGAGAGGAAAACATGAAAATAATTAGAGGGTTGTGCACCAAAAATATATTGCAGTGTGGGATAATCGGATGGTGCGAAGACCTCAAATGGATATTTCTTTCGATTTGCAACCATCGTTAGAGTACATACAATGGTACTCTAGTACGGGAAAACCATATTTACTTGGTGGGCAGTCGACTGTAGTCCCTCCGCAAATGCATCGACTTGGAGCATACGAGCCAAAGCCAGAGCCCGAGCTAGAGGCAGAGCCAGAGCCAGAGCCGAGCTCGAGCTCGATCCAGAGCCAAAGCTCGAGCCTGAACCTGAGCGTTCACATACACATTCCGGGGATAGTTCTTATCATCTGGAGTTGCAAGTTAATGACTATTTCCCGGGCTCGTCAAGACACGAATACCATTCCGGGTTTCATATCTTCAGTCCAGTACCACCATAGTACAGTACTCCTCCCAGCCCGTATCCACCGCATTACTCCACTCCTCTTGGGTCGTATCCACCGCAGTACAACACTCCTCCCGGCTCAAGTTCATCGGTGGCGTTCGGGGCATATGATTTTTCTTCTATGTTTTGCACACCCCCACCTGTGACTAAAGAGGATATTGATTGCCACGATCACCCACAACGTGAATGACAACCCCCGTAGAAATATACCCCTAGGACCACATCATCAAACCATCAATTTTAGGGGTTTCTTGCAATTTAAATATTACAAAGTTTGTACTTTTTTTATTCTAAAAAAATATAAATCAAGAAAAAGACAATCTTTGTATTTATTTAATTCGATTAATTGCAATATTAAAACTTAGAACAAACTTTGTGGTTATAAATTAGATTAATTGCAACATTTATAACATTACAACATTGAAACTTAGAACAAACTTTGTCATATAAATTAAATACATTACAACATTAAAACTTGGAACAAACTTTGTAACATAAATTAGGTACATTGGATTACATAAGCTCAATTCCTACCTGATCGTGACGATTACAGGTCAGGCAGGATGGGGAACTCATTCTCCCAGACATGTAACGTGCGCTCGAGGGTGTACACATCATCGAAAAATTGTTCAACATTGAGAGAGACTTTAGCACACGCTGCCACAACATGCACACATGGATAATGAAGTGTTTGGAACCTTCTAATCGCACCGTCTGTTTCGAAGATCAACTCCATAAGACCTAGGTGGTATATAAGGTTGACAATCGATGGTCTCCGTAACTCGAAACGTTTCAAGACATCGTGAATATACTTCTACATTCATCGACCTCACCGTCCGACGGTTTGCAACCATTGCATCCCTGATATCTTCGACAAACACGTGTCTTGCCTCTATCTGTGTAACATCCCTATACCATGTTTTACTCAAGGAACCTGATATAGGAATATTACATTTGGTGCCAAAGTAATTCTTGGCTAATCACTAATATATTAGAACATAAAAACGGACAAATAATAAATTTAAATAATTTATAATTTAGTCCTTACAACTACTTGGAACATACTTGATTTTCCTAAGTACATGCCATTCTATTCAAAATTTTAAAATGTACCCTCTTGTTGCTTGAAGATGTGATGAGATGAAAGCTCGTAATCTCAAATACAATTCTGTAAAATTTCTGTGCCTAATCTGCGCATGGAAACAAACCGTACACTGAGTATACGCACAGTGGTATTACTATAATTCAAATACTTAAAATAAAAACAATAAATATACACAATTTACCTTACCACTATTTTACTTTCAATAAAACATCCATGCATTTAAAACTTTAAATTTTCTTAATAATATGTATCTTAAATAGCTTTTCTTCATTTTAATTTATATATCTTCTTACTATTTCCATATTCATTTCATGCATTTCATTAATAACCATTTCATAAAATCATTATCTCATGTATTTCATTTCTATATCCTAATTCAATAACTTATTCTATTTCATATCTAAAACGTTACAACATTAGTCTTTCAATAATTATTTAAACCAACATTTTCAATAAAAATAATTATAATTAATTCATAAGATTATATTCAATTAACTTATACACTATTTCATTATTTCCAATTCATTCTATTTTCACTTCTTATTTCGATATCTCAATTTCAATTCACATTTCAATTCATAATTTCACTTTCTCATACTTTCAATAGTTCAATTGATCAATTCATTTGATTTTCTCAATTCATTTATTCAACTGATTTCAATATCAATAATTCGATATTTTAGCAAATTCATGAACCTTAAGTTCATGCTTCAAATATCACATCTTAATTCCATTCAAAATTCAACTCATAATTTCTTTCTCATATTTTTAATAGTACAATCAATCAAATTTATTTAATTTTCTCATTTCAGTTATTCACCTTATTAACAAACCCAGACTTTGACGGATACACGGATTCCAACCCAAACACACCAGTAGGGCACATTGTGCCTAAAACGGTACATAATACCTGATCAGTATACGACACATAAGTGCCTGAAACGACACACAAGGTGCCTAAAATAAGACACATAAAGTGCCTGATCGGCAAAATCGATAAATCCCGTACTCTTCCAAATCCTATGGCATGCCAACTATATCCGACTCAGCCCGACTAGTTAATAGGGTATTCAAATCAGTTTTCTATTTCAAATTCACTTTCAATTCAATAACAATTCAATTCAAATTCACTTTCCACTTTCTAATCAATATATTCAATACCAATACATATTTCAGATAATCACATATAATCATACTTCGATTTAATTCAATCCACTTTTCAATCAATACACAATTCACATATTCACACATATTCATAATTTAATTCACTTTTGTTCAATTTATATTTTTAATTCATTTTCCAATTTGTTCACATTCAATTTCAATAGCCATAAACATTTTTGAATCAATTTCATTCAAATCAATATCATCATTTTAATTGCTTACCTAATTTTACTTACCATGCATTTTAATTAAAATATAACAATCAATAATAAATATATTCGAATTATAGTAATACAAACCGTGATTTGCTCGATTACTCCTCGATAACCTTTTCTTTTCCTTTTGATGCTGATGCCTCGGGTTCTTTGCTAGCTACGTAAATTAAAATAATTTATACTATTAATACAACACTAATTTATATTGAATAATTGAATTTCTATTCAATTTCTACCTTATTTTCAATTTGATCCTAACTAAATTCACTTACTTTTCTAACTCAATTCATACTTTATTTCCATTCAAAAATTCAACCAAACTTATACATATCTATCAAAATTTCATCATAAATCCCTAATTTTGAAATTCTTTCAATTTAGTCCCTACTATGCAAAACTTATGGCTTACTTTTCAATTTAATCCCTTTATCAAATCTAAATTGAAATTCATTCAATTAAACCCTTAATTCATCATTTTGTTCAACATGAACTATCTTAAAAAACCTAAGAACTTCCAAAACCTCAATTTAATTTCAACAAAACTTTATTCTAAAGCTTCTAAAACATTAAAATTAAGTAAAAAGGGCTTAATTGACTTACCTATTAAAGCTCCAAACCTTAAAACCCTAGTTTTTTCCTTTTTCTTTTATTTCCTTATTTCTTTCTCCATGCTTCGAATTGTTCTCTGTTTCTTTTCTTCTATTTGTTTTCTTTTTACTATATATATATATATATATATTAGTTAATAATAATAATACATAGTAATAATTATAATAAATATCTATTTAATAACAAATATTTAAATTACAATTGTCATCATTTAATTTGTTAATAATACAAAAATCTTATAATATAGTTTTTAATTAATAAATATCTTTCAAATAATAAATATCTATTATACAATTAATTATATATATATATACAAATGTACACATATTTTTCACTACATTTGTACATTATCAATACCATACACTTGTCATATATTTAATTTATTTATCAAATAAAAATCTTATAATATAATAATTTAATAAATATCTATTTAATAATTAAATATAAGTATTACAAATGTATGTATTTTTATTAATACACTTGTATTAAATTACCACCATAGATTTGTCTTTATTTAATTTATTTCTTAATATAATATTTATAATATAATTAATTTAATAATATACTTTATAATTAATTTATATATTTATATAATTAAATCATGTAAAAATCTAAGATTTTTACAATCTTATGCCGCCTCAACCTCCAAATGTGGCTTAATTGCCCATTTGGTCCCTATTATTTTCTTTTAATCTATAATTAAACTTTTACCCTTTATTCAATTTAGTCCTTTTTCCTAATTAATCTAAATTAAGCTAAATTTACTTGGTAAAACCTAATTAAGCGCACTACTAGACTCATAAATATTCCTAATAATTATTTACTAATTTGGTTTTCTAAGATTGAGGCCCGATATTGCACTTTTCCGATGACTGTGAATTTTGGGTCATTACAATCTGGTTGACTTGTTGCTGACCCATTCTTGGCATCAAGGTAGCCAACCTGTAGAATGTAGCCGTGAAGACAGATTAAATTGGAAGATGTTGTGTTTTCAACAACACAGAGTTGATCCCCTCCACCAAGTTTGTGGTCATATGACCATAGCGAAAACCCTTGTCAAAACTTTGAGCCCATTGCCACGGCTCCATGGTACCCAACCAATGTCGAAAAGATGTGCTTATTTGACCCTCCATGTCACTATCAAGTCGAGTCATTCTTTGGCTTAAAATGTGTGGCTCTAGCTCGTGTGCTGTATATGTATTAAGAAAAGATAAGTTACAGTATTGCCCTAAAACATTAAAACTTATATTGAAAAGATAAGGTTATCATTTACCCATTCTCACAACTTGTCTCCGCTAGTTTGTATTCTTATAATCTCGATGGAAGTTACCCGCGATGTGTTTGATGCAGTAAATGGATCTTCATGGCACACCGGAACGCCTAATGGCAACAATTAATCCTTTCCCTCTATCGGAGATAATGCAAATATTATCGTTGCTAATAACATACTTCCGTAGGTTGGTAAGGAAGAATTCCCACAATTCCATGTTCTTCTTATCTACGATTGTAACAGTCTGGTTTAGACCCTAGTTGGAACAGTGGTTTCAGGACCACAAATTCGAGTCAGAAAAATATTTTAATATTATTTTCTGTGCCTTTGATACGTGATTAAGCATGTGTTAAATTTCTGTGAATTAATTTGTATGTTTGTGTGCCTAATTTGAGCAAAGAACTAAATCACGTAAAAGGTAAAGGTAGCCTTTTATTTGATTGAGTGGCCTAATTGTTGTGTCTTCTTATATAGGAGGATTTATGTTGCAATTTAGCCAAAAGAGAGGATAGTGGACGGCATATTGTAAGATATAAAGCTTATTTTATTTAGTAATGGTTAAATAAATGATAAATATTATAATATAAGTTATAATAAAACAAAAGAAATAGATAGTGGGAATTGTTCATTCATTTAGCCGAAATTAAAAGAGAAATAAAAGAAGAAAACAAAGCTAGGTTCGGCCATTGTCCAAGCTTAATTAAGGTATGATTTTGACTTGGTTTTTGATAATTTCTACGTTTTTGTGATCGTTGCTTCGTGTTCTTCAAAACCCATGTCTTAATTTTGTGAGTTGATGATGATTTTGAAATGTGCCATTGATGAACACATGAGTTTTCTGATGTCTAAAGATGAATTATGAAATATATGTGTTAGATTAACATGTTTTGTCTTTGGAGTTTTGGTGATTTTGAGGGACTAAAATGTCGAAATGTGAAAATGTGAGGGCTAATTTGTAAATTACCCTAAATATGTGTCTTTGGATTGAATTGAATGAATTAGTGAATAAATGAGTTAAATTT
The DNA here is from genome assembly GCA_025503065.1 of Gossypium bickii. Taxonomy (NCBI): domain Eukaryota; kingdom Viridiplantae; phylum Streptophyta; class Magnoliopsida; order Malvales; family Malvaceae; genus Gossypium; species Gossypium bickii. The sequence continues at coordinate 24,243,527 of CP106715.1, forward strand.
GAATATGTATAGATCAATAATTGAAGAAAATAGACTTAGATCGTGGGGTAATTGAATAGCCGAATTCGTTTCCGTTTCCGATATCCGAGTTCAAGGTAAGTTGATATACAAATAAATGTATTTGAATTGAGTTATTTATGCATCTATGAAATTTGGTTGCTATGATCATGCTCGAGATGAGATGTATGTGAAATCTGAGGATTATATCGACAAGGTACTGATGTCCGAGAAGTCCCGTATGAACTTAGGAATAGATAGGATAACGTATGTCATGACATAGGTGTCCGTTATGTGATATCATATAAGACCACGTCTGGGACGATGGCATTGATTCGAGATTTCGTGTAAGACCACGTCTGGGATGTTTGCTTCGATATGAGATTTACGTGTAAGACTATTCCTGGGACATTGGCATCGTATTGATTCGTGTAAGACCCTGTCTGGGACAGTGGCACTGATATTTGGTTACATGTAAGACCACGTCTGGGACGTTGGCATTGTACGGCTATTTCGAGCATTCTAAATATCCTATTTAGTTCCGAACAGTTCAATAGGCAAGTCCGAGAAATGAATGACTATGTGAATTGTACATCTATTTCAGGTACGTTGATATGTATGCTTTGTATAAGCATGAAAGGTAAGTAAGTATGTGCATTGTTGCAAAGGTGTATTTGAGATATAAGCGAGATACTTGAGATATGATGATTTGGTAAGGAATGGCAAACCAAGTGAGCTAAAGAGATTATTTATGTGCTTGAAATGAAGACATGTTAATGAATTCAAATAGCTATGCTTATGAATGATTTATTTTAAGTTTATTTGTATATGACTTACTAAGCTTTTGGAAAGCTTACTTTGTGTGTGTTTGTTCTGTTTTATAGATCGTTAAAGCTACGAGAGGCTCGGGGACCGTCGAGGATCATCACCACACTATCAAACTCAACTTTGGTACTTTTGAATGTGTATATAGCTGAATATGGCATGTATAGGCTAATTATTTTGGAACATGTTTGAGATGTGTAAATAGCCATGTGATGTGGCTAGATAAATGTTGATAATATGCATGAGTGATTATGGAATATGATGCATGTTTTGGTATGGCTTGATGGTAATGAAATGGTCTTATGAATGGCAAGCTTATTGATGGATTGAAGCTATAGTGAATTGGTGAATTTATGGATGAATCATGCTTGTTGTTTTACATGTGATTTAGTTGTGCAAATTTTGGTATACTTGTTGGCATGATTATAGATGGGATAGAATGGGATGATATGTTGATCTTATGATATGATTTTGGTTGCCAATTGTGTATGGATTAATGCTTGTTTGAGCTTGTAGGGATGACCCAAGTGTGGGTGGCAATTTGGCCTTGAAAATGGCCTATAATTGCCCACACGGTTGAGTACACGGGTGTGTGGCTCGATCGTGTCCCTCGTGGTTGAAATTCAAGGCAAGTCAGGTTCTACCACGGGCTGGACACACAGGCGTGTGACTGGCCGTGTGTGCAAGTTAGTAGGGACCACGGGTGAGGCACATGGGCGTGTCCACGACTGTGTGGACAAGTCAGTATGTATGCCCTGTTTTGACACGGCTTAGACACACAGGCGTGTCTAAGGTCGTGGGAGGCACACGGCCTGCCCACACGGGCGTGTGACCTCTGTAAATTCGAATTTTTTTTTAAATTTTTAAGAATTTCCGTATGTGTTTAGGTTAGTCCCGGCCCTATTTTAAAGCATGTTTAAGGTCTCGTGGACATATCTAAGGGACATTTTGATGTGAATACAGGAGTTAAGTTTTGAATTATTTGAATTAGTTTCTGATTTTCCGATAATGCCTCTTAATCCTGTCTGGCGACGGATACGGGTTAGAGGTGTTACAACGATGGCAAATGTTATCGGGAGCATGTTCTTGTTCCCGTCTTAAACAACCGCAAGAAGTAGGATCTGTGTATATTTTACGTATAGCCAGGTCCCATGTACTTGCACAAACAACTTGCAGTGGGGAAATGCACGCACACATGGATCAAACGTCTAGAACATCCGATGGAAAATTCTTTTTCCCAGTTATAGTTGGTCATTAAGGCCGTAATAAGGTCGTATCTGTAACTCAATGAAAGTCCTCAGTACGTACTCCTGCATAGTGGCTATCCATCCATGTAGCTTATTGTACATCGCATCAAAATCCTCGTACAATTGTTCCATTTCCATCTGTTTAGCTATCCACGCCTTTCGGTATGCTAGTCGATACTAGAATTGTGCCTGCATTTTGGTAATCAGTATCAAAACTTTAATGGTCAGCATGTCCTTCACAATTGGCATGATACACGTAAAAATAGTTTTGGAATCAAGTTTTCAATGATCTTCTGTCATACGTGTTGATGTGTATGTGTGAGGCCCAACAAATTTTCGTATCTCCCACATTTGTGACTTTTGGATAAATGCAGCTCGTACCCGCTAATTGCAGCCTTCTACCGACTTCCAACACTCCCTAATATATAATGTCGGTTTAGACACTGCGATTTTGTAGTCCACTGATATATTCATACTATACCGCTTAATAGCAAATACACACTCTTCCTTACTTTTGAATCTTTGACCTACGAACAGCTCCTCAAGATCGGAATCTACGACTAGCCGATGAGTAGGTAGTATTTTAGGATTCTCTGAAAACTCGGCTACGTGTACCGCGTCAGGGTTTACGAGTGACATGTGTGGCCCAGGATTATTGTGTATTACAATACGTCAAATCTAGTTCCCAACTGAAGACGCGTTAATGTCTTCATCGTCAATATCATTGGGGACCTCATCCACATCGGTATCACTATCACTATCGACTTCATGATCACAAGGATCATTACTATCATATCCATCATCACCAACCACATCAATATCGGGTGTGACATTAAGATCGATATTGATCCTACATATAGTTGATTCACTATCAATGTACAGTATTGGAGCCACCGTACACTGTTCTTGAGCTCCATGTTCTTCACCTAATGCAGTGAGATCTTCAGTTGGCTCCACATCAACTAACTCAGTAAATAACTGAATCGGTGCATTTTGGTCACTCCAATTCCTACAATAAAAAGTGATCATTGTCTCCATGTCTTCATCGTTTACAAGTACATTTCAGTGAATTTGATGGGATCTGTCGAAACTGGAAACTTGTAGAAAAGTTTTGAGATCCTTCTCCCACAACGTCTAAAAATTTTTGCGCTAATCCTTACCTTCATATCATCAAACAAGACATTTCTATTAAATCTCATTGCTATTTGTTGGCGACATTCAAATATACATCCAACGGTTGTTATCAAGATTATTCCATCGAAATAAACGCATACGAAAAACTGACTATCTATCTTCAATACTCAATCTGTTAAAAAATATACAAAAATTCTCAAAATAATTTCGAATAACATAAAAATACTTACATAAAAAATTTAATGAATAAAAAGAGACCAAAATTATATCAATATGCAATTTTTTTCATTCATAAGCTCAGACTTTTTCAGTTCTCATTTTGTACATGAACAACATTTATCTTTACACTTAACCACTTAAATTCAGTTCTACATTTTCTTCCTTCTTCAATCCTGTATCTTCCTCTGGGAAATTCTCTATATTAATTTCTGAATTCTCTTCAAATTCATCTTCTACAATCCAATTTGGAAATTCCTCAGGATCTTCTTCCTCTTCAATCTTTATAATGGGTATTGAATTTAGAAATTCTCTTGGTAATTCCTTAACAACTAATTTATCCATCCATGATATGTAAAACATATTTTGCTTCCCAGTCAACTTTTGTGAACCTCCACTTTGTCTCTGTAACAATCTATTTTCAGTGAAATCAGAACAGTAGTTTTGGGACCACAAATCCAAATAAAAATAATTATTTGATTATTATTTTGAGGTCTAAAGCATGATAGTATGATTGTATAAAAAATTCGTTTAGAAATTTTATCATTTGTATGCTCAATTCGATAAAAAAAGACTAAATCACGTAAAGCACAAAAGTTGTGTTATAATAGCTAAATGTGTCTAATAGCTATAGAACTTTAAACTGGAGGTCCTTATGTGATAATTAGCCCATAAATGAGTTAGTGGAATATGATGGTTTGGTAAAATGGAAATTTTAATGTTTTAAAAAGGGTTATACTATTAATTTGGTAAATAATGATACATTAAACAAAACAAAAATTAAAGTATCATCTTCCTAAACTAAACACCACCGAAATTTCAAAGAAATAGAAGCTATTGGAGCTTTCTAGGTTCGACAATGGTGTCTTTGTGTGCATGGTATGCATTTTTATCCCGTTTTTAATGATTTTTATGTTTTTGGAGTCGTTGATGCTTAATCTAGCTAGCCCAGGGACTAATTTGCAAAATTGTTAAAAGTATAGGGTTTTACCATTGATGAATGTGTATGTATTTTGATGTGATATAATAGAAAATAAATGGTTGTTGTTAGATAAACAACATTTGTTAAGTGATTTTAGTTGAAATTGCAAATTAGGGATTAAATTGAGAAATGTGATAAATTGTGTGGTAAAGGTGTAAATATGTAAAAAATATGGGCTACTATAAGTATGTTTAATATTCGGCTAGGCTTAAGTGGGGATAAAATCGAATGAATTTCATTTTACGAGCCTAGGGACTAAATTGTAAAGAAGTTAAATGTTTAGGGGCAAAATAATAATTTTGCCATAATATGAATTTTGGATTAAATTGAATAGAATGATATTTAAATAAGTTAAATTTGATTATATAGATCAAGAAAATCAACATACGGAATTAGATCGGGGAAAAAACAAAGTAATGGATTGATTGTTCGATTTTCTCCGTATCAATTCGAGGTAAATTCGTATGTTTAATAAGCATTAAATTATATGTGTTTGAATGCTTAATTGATATAATTGTGATGATACGATACCACAAAAATTCTCGACGAGTTATCAACAATGTATAAATCCTAGTTGAACCTTAGGAATAGATAGGATACCAATGACATGTGTAACACCCCAAACCCGGCCTAGAAGTTAGGCCCGAATCTGGCATGTCACATGGAAGTGTTTTTCAAAACCATATTTCTTGTTGTTAAAACTTGTTTGAGAGTTAAAGCCTCTTTGTTAAAACTCAAAACACTTAAGCAATTGTTATCCACTTGAAAACATAATTACTTTTAAAACTTTATCTGTTGCGGAAGCATTATTTAAAATAAATAATTTACGAAAATGTGATGTTTAAAAATAAAGTTGCAGAAGCATTTTGAAAACATTGCGGAAACGTAGTGTTTTGAAGACAGTTATCGTTTTGGAAATCGTATTCCACTTTTAGCAGTTAGAAAGCATCATAAATAAATATCACAAATAATAAGTTAAAAATAGAAAGGCCTTATTACAACCCAAATCAAAATCTTTAAAAGTAAATAATCAAAACAGCAAGCATAAATAGTGTGTGGTCTTCTCCGAGTCCTTCGCAGCTCCAAATCCTCTAAGGCCGGGGATTACCTGCACAGTTAAAAATGGGGTGAGTTTATGAAAACTAAGTGTGTAATCTTCTAACAGTTTGGGCCCAAGCCCTATTCCGTAACAGATCAGTCTGGGCTTTAGCCCTATACAGTAACAGAGTGGGCCTAAGCCCAAAATCATAGCAATGCAGAAGAGATGTAACCCAACCCAGTCCAGCCAACACACCACCCGTACCAACCAATACACCATGTGGGGACCAAGTCGACCCACCCAGCCAGCACACCAATCTTAGAACCGGTTGCAGCACTAAGTCAACAGAATGGCTCGGCGCCGTGGATAGAACGGCTAAAAGCCATAAATATCGCAGCAACGCTACTAGTTAACGGAATGACTAAAAGCTATAAATAGAATGGTTATAAACCATAATCAGGATGGCATAGAGACATAATTAGGATGACACAAAGCTATCGGTAACTGTAATAAGTTTGACACATAGCCATCAGTGAGGTAATATAATCGACACACAGCCTTGGGTAAATATGATCGACATAGATTCATCGATATATATGTTAGGCACATAGCCACGGGTAACTACGATTGGCACAAAGCCACAATCAAGATGGCACAGAGCCATGTTTAGGTTGGCACAGAGCCATAATCAGATGACGCAGCTTTAAGCCGTTCGTTGGTCCACAGTCGTCATGCGACCCGTGCGACCCTATCAGAACTTCCTCTGTATCAATGTTCCAGCCCCATGCAATATGTTGTGTATGTCATGCTCAATCATTACACGTGTATGCAAAATGGCCATGCTCAGTAACAATCATTTCAACATATATTAACAGCATATCAGTCACACGCCCACAATCAAGTCAGTTAAAACACAGTCATACAATCATAGTCAAATCGGTCCAATTCATAGTTTAAGTTAGTCATTTACCCCCAAGGGCAAAATAGTCATTTTACCCTATAAGGGTATTTCGGTAGTCCTACCCTACAGGGGTATTTAGGTAATTTTGTAAACCAGGGGTATTTTGATAATTTTGCAAACCAGGGGTATTTCAATAATTTTGTAAACCCGGGGAATTTCGGTAATTTTGCAAACTGGGGGTATTTCAGTAATTTTGTAAATCGAGGGTATTTCGATAATTTTGCAAATCGAAGGTATTTCAATAATTTTGCAAACTGGGGGTATTTCGATAATTTTGCAAACTGGGGTATTTTGGTAATTTTGTAAGTCGAGGGTATTTTAGTAATTTTGCAAACTGAGGGTATTTTGGTAATTCTACAAACTGAGGGTATTTCGATAATTTTGCAAACTAGGGGTATTTCGGTAATTCTACAAACTAGGGGTATTTCGATAATTCTGTAAATCGAGGGTATTTCGATAATTCTAAAAACCGGGGGTATTTCAGTAATTTTGTAAACCAAGGGTATTTCAGTAATTTTGTAAACTAAGGTATTCTAAACAGATATAACGATGCGCATGGGCTTAGGGCCCATTCTCGACCCAAATGGGCCCACACGCTCGTGTGGCCCATTTAGCCCAAATCTAGCCACAGATATGAGATTCACATAGCCCAGTCCAATATTTACTACACAATCATACAACTTATCCGATTGGGCCAACGGGCCCATTGGCCCCACATGGCCCCTTTCTGCCCATCGTGGCCCAAACAACCTAAACCCATAAGAACACTCATGATGGCCTCAACTATCGTGTCGAAGCTCCCACACGTGCGCTCGCACGCTCGTGTGGCTACCATCGCCATGTGACCGGCATTTCGGCATTTGCCGGTCTATAGCTAGAGTAGTGCGAAATACACACCTGATAGGAATCTGAAGTTAATTCGCACTTCGAACACTCCTATGCCCAAACGCCAACCAATGTATGCTTACTCTTCTCACAGATCGCTCTATTTAAAGCCAGCTTTTTGCCTACTCTCATGCTAGCTTCCCGATGTGGGATCCCTCCATCAATCCTCCAAAACCGTCCCAAATTAGCAAAATAGTCACCTTTCGCATGCAAGGGGTTTCAAACTCAGGCTCCCCTGTAACTTGATCCATGCCGCTAGCCACCTTACCAACTAGCTCCTTGTATAACAAAACAAGCACAACTAAATATAAGCCTATAGGCCAATGTCTAAGTTCATTTAAAAGGAAATTAAAATGAATTGCAAGCGCCAAGGCTTAAACCCATGCTCCCTTGCAACTTTAATGACGCCTTGCCACTCGACCACTCACTTCCTTGTGTCACATTTTATCCTTAAATATTTATAAAGCCTTTCTACTGATATCCAGGTTCATTCAAGAAAAATAAAAAATTCTGCACACGCGATGACTTGAACCTCAGACCACATGCATATTCCTAACGCCACTTGCCATTACAACACAAGCTCCTCTTGTGTTATAAATTATCCATAAAATATTCTTAAAACCTACCCTCTAACATCAATGCTCCTTTAAGAGAGAAATATAAATTTTTGCTAAAGCCCAAGTTTGAACCCAAGACTTTTCCAACACTCCCAAAACACCCAAATCACTTAACCACTGAAGCAAACAAGCAATTGTGATATTTATTGCACGCATAAAGTTTTATGTGCAGTCTCTTAGCGGCTACCATGCACAAGGCCCAACACTTTTAGGCCCAAAAATTCGGGGCGTTACAACATGTCATTTGGGTGTACTGTGTTTTGGGTGTTGGTCCGTACGTTTTACCGGTGGCGGGTTGAAGACGAGTTGAATGATGAAATTAAGCTTTTCCACTGAAGAAATTATGTGTAAACGATTTGAAGACGGGTTGAATGAAGATATTAAGCTTCTAGTCGGGATTCTTGAACTGAAAAAATTTGTTGTGTTAGTTAATAGAGCTTGCAAAGCCGAGGAGCTTAGCAAAGAAAAGAGAAAAGTTGATTCTAAGGATAGAGATTCAAGAAAGAGGTCAATGGGTAAATCATATCATTCATCTTCAAAGAAAGCAAGGGATTTTTATAACCGTTCGATTGCTTCAGTGGGGTATTCTAATAGAGATCGTGGAAAACAACACCCGGGTCCAAAAGCTCAAGCCGCTTCAGTATTGAGCGTTGGTAGTGTTAAAACCAACAAACCTGAGTGACAATAGTGTGGAAGATGACATTTTGGAGATTGTTGGATGAATAATAAAGCCTGTTCCAGATGTGGCTCGCAAGATCATTTTATTCGTGATTGCCCTGAGTTACCAGAGAAAGACAAATTTTTGAATGCAAGGCCGAGTAATACAGCTGCTACAGGGAGACCACCTCGAAATACTGGAAACGTGACTAGTATCAAAGTTACAACGAAGGATTTTGCTATGAGATCAGACGCTCGAGTGCCAGCCAGAGCCTATGCTATTCGCGCTCGTGAAGATGCATCGTTACTAGATGTTATCACTGGTACATTTTCTCTTTATGACACTGATGTAATTGCTTTGATTGATCCTGGATCGGCTCATTCATATGTCTGTATAAATTTAGTGTCTAGTAAGAGTTTACCTATTGAGTCCATTGAATTTGTGATTAAAGTAGCGAACCCTTTAGGTCAGTATGTCCTAGTTGATAAAGTTTGCAAGAATTGTCCTTTGATGACACGGGGTTACTATTTTCCGGCTGATTTGATACTTTTACCGTTTGATGAATTCGATGTGATTTTAGGTATGGAATGGTTGACTCTGCATGATGCTATTGTAAACTATAGACAAAAGCTTATCGTATTAAAATGTCAGAACAGTGAGACACTTAATATTGAATCAGATAATCTGAGTGGGTTGCCTATTGTAATATTAGCTGTGTCAGCCCAGAAATAGGTGAGGAAAGGTTGCAATGCTTACCTTGCTTATGTATTAGATAACAAAGTGTAACACCCCTTACCTGTATTCAACGCCGAAACAGGGCTCGAGGCATTACCGGACTTATAACACAAACATTCACACAATTCCAAGTCATAAATTTGTGTCCAAATTAAAACCATTCATATTCAACCATAAAGTCCCTTATACAAGCCTACGAGGCCCAAAACATGATTTGGAGGTGGTTCGGGACTAAACCGAGAACTTTAGAAATTATTATAAAACTTAGAAAATTTTTGCTAGATGCAGGGCTCACACGTCCGCGTGGTCTAAGGGACATGCCTGTGTGACCTTTGGAGACGCCCGTGCTTTAGACCATGTTCAATTTAGGGTGCTCTCTGACTTGTGCCACACGCCCGTGTCTCTGCCCGTGTGCTCAATTCTGGACATTCTATTTTTTTTTTCAAAATTTAGGTGCAAGGGACACACGGCTAAACCACATGCTCGTGGGGCAGACCGTGTGTCACACATGGCCTAGACACACTCCCGTGTGTTTACCCGTGTGGACAAAAACAAGGGTATTTACCAAGCCATTTTTCCACCCTCACTTGCACACATCAACACAACATCACATGGCACAAATTCAAGCATATAAGAGCAACCAAACAACCACAACCAAGACAATAACATATCATCCTCATGCCATTATTTACATACTTAGAACATCAACCTTTCCACATTCACAAATGACATTAATATATAAATATACTCATAACCAATATTAGCCAACTTCCATGGCTATATACAAAAAATGAACCATAAACCATTATAAGCCAACACATATGGTCAAATTAATAATTACACATATAACCGAAAGACCAAACCTCTATACATGCCATAAACTCAAAATACTTGAATTCATCAATACCCAAAGTGATAGCTTGATAGTGTGATAGGATCTCTACGATCTCCAATCTGAGCTTGCTCAATGGCACTATAAAACATGGGAAAGGAAATGGGGTAAGCTATATAGCTTAGTAAGCCTGTATGAATATAATAAGCAACTCTTAACAATCATTTACCAAGTCCAACAATATAAGCATAAGATAAAATAAATTTCTATAAATCTCACAGTTACTATTTATTCAGTTACATTGTTTATTCTATCAATTTGTAAGTATAATTTAACATGTCTTGGCATTAGCTTAACCACCACAATCTCTCCATTATAACATATTACCACAACCAACAAACCATTTCAAACCTTATAGAAAACATACACATTAATTATAAGTATTTACGTTTCAAGCATATACTTTAACATCTTTCAATTACCCAAACTCTTATCTTCCCATACTTCCATAACCATTTTAATAGGAAATTATGCCAATCGTCCCTTTTTCTCATATCCGATAAATCACAATTTTTGTGAATAAAACATGCTATATCATAACTCAATTTGGCCCGAAAACCAATCACATAATCGTTAACTGAATTTACCATGTATTTCATACATCACAAGTATAAACCAATGATCACAAGGTTTTCACAAAAACATTCTCGTGGAAACCATGAACTCACAATATCATGAAGTCAATGCTTATAAACTTTATGTACATACCTGTACTAATTCGTAATACTTACATGCTCTTTCTCTTCTTTAGCATACCCGTTGAATTTCCCGTCGAACCACTTGGAATACTATTGGATACACGAAAAATCTTACACATAAGTGCCACATATGTAGCCAATGCTACCTCATATCTCATAACACATATAGGCTCACTCTCGAGCTATCCGCAGGCCTGCTCACACAAGCTGTCAATCGAGACGTAGTTACGTGGTGCTGCTTACACAAGCTGTCAGTCGAGACGTAGCTATGCGGTGCTGCTCACACAAGGTGTCAGGGATTCGCAACATATGCCGGTATACCCAGCCACCAGTAGGACGTACAGGACTAGCACCCAAGACACATAAATCAGATAAATACATGGGTTCCTAGTGACATGTCAGTTGTATCCTAACCTATTCCTACGGTTCAACCGAGATTTTCTCACTTGTTGAAACTTCGTCAAATATGCTCGTAGAATCAATCATACAATTCATGCAATATCAAAACATTAAAATACAAATATAACATTGCATTATTAATATAAGAACTTACCTCGGCATAAAAATGGCAAAAATGACTTAACCGTCAAATACTTATTTTTCCCCCATTCTAATTTCGAACCTCGTTTTTCTTGATTTATAATATCACATTCAACTTATTTAATCATTATACTATTCAAATCAGCGCAAAAATCATATTATGACAAAATTATATTTTTTCCCCTAAATTTTTGACAATTTACACTTTAGTCCCTAGGCTTGTAAAATGAAATATAGTCAATTTCTTCAAAACACAAGCCTAGTCGAACTCGTTTCATACTCATAACAGCCCACATTTTTCATTAAATCACACTTTTACTACATATTTTATAACTTTTACAAATAGGTCCTTTTAGGCATTTTCATCAAAAATCACTTGGTAAATGTTGTTTATCTAACATCAAACATACATTTTCTACCATTAAACATCAAAATACACAAATATATAACATGGTTCAAACCCTAGACCTTGATCATATCTTAAATTAGTGGTAGGAATAGATAGATCAGGTTACAACGACTTCAAAAATGTAAAGAGCATTAAAAACGGGGCAAGAACGGACTTACATTCGAGCTTGGAAGATGAGAAAACCCTAGCTATGTCTTCCTTAGTGATATTCATCCATGGGAGATGAAGATTTACAAGATTTTGGCTTTTTAATTCATTTAATTACCAAATTACTAAAATGTCCTTAATGAAAAACTTTAGAAACATACCTAACTATGTCCATTTTTGTCCACCAACTTAACCGATGGTCTATTACCATTTAAAGACCTCCAATTTAAAATTTCATAATAATTAAACACCTTTAACCTTTGGAACTCACATTTTGCACTTATTACAATTTAGTCCTTTTAACTAAATTGAGTGCCCAAATGTCAAAATTTTCGAACGGAATTTTCATGAAATTGTTCCATAAAACTATAGACCATAAAAATATAATAAAAATGATTTTTACTGTGCCAAATTTGTGGTCCCGAAACCACTGTTCGGACTAGACCCAAAATCTGGCTGTTACATAAAGTGTCTAAATCGAAGCTTAAATCAGTGCCAGTGGTTTGCGAGTATCCAGATGTGTTTCCAGAGGAATTACCCGGGTTACCACCAATAAGAGAGGTTGAATTTTCTATTGAGTTAGTATCGGGAACATCATCGATATCAATAGCTCCGTACAGAATGCCTCCTAAAGAGTTAAAAGAGTTGAAATTTCAGTTGCAAGAGTTAACAGATAAAGGATTTGCACAACCTAGTTTCTCATCCTGAGGTGCACCAGTTCTGTTCGTAAAGAAGAAAGATGGATTGATGAGACTGTGTATTAACTATCGTCAGCTTAACAAAGTTACGATTAAAAATAAATTTCATTTGCTGAGAATTGATGATTTGTTCAATCAATTGAAAGGAGCACTACTATTTTCAAAGATTGATTTACGATCAGGCTATTATCAGTTGTGGGTTAAAGATTCGAATGTGCCAAAGACTGCATTTAGAACCAGGTACGGGCATTATGAATTTCTTGTTATGCCATTCAGATTAACTAACGCTCCTATAGTATTCATGAATTTGATGAATCGAATCTTTAGATCGTATTTGGACAGATTTGTTGTTGTATTCATTGATGATATTCTGATATATTCTCGAGAGAAATCTGAGCATACCGAGCATTTGAGGATTGTGTTACAAACATTGAGAGATAAGCAATTGTTTGCTAAATTTAGCAAATACGAGTTCTGGTTTCGAAAAGTCGATTTTCTAGGACACATAGTATTGGCTGAAGGCATCAGAGTTGACCCGAGTAAAATTTCAGTAGTTGTTGATTGGAAACCACCAAGAAACGTATCCAAAGTTAGAAGTTTTCTGGGATTAGCTGGCTATTATCAGTGTTTTGTAAAAAGTTTCTCGATGATTGCTACATCGATGACTCGATTGTTAAAAAAAAATGTGAAATTTGAGTGGTCTAACAAATGTCAATAGAGTTTTGATCAGTTGAAAGCTCTGTTAACTGAAACGCCAGTTCTGGTTCAACCTGAGTCGGGTAAAGAATTTGTGATTTTCATTGATGCGCCATTGAACTATTTGGGATATATTTTAATGCAAGAAGGCAAAGTGATAGCTTATGCTTCCATACAGTTAAAACCGCATGAAAAGAATTATCCTACGCAGGACTTAGAGTTAGACGCTATTGTTTTTGCAGTGAAAATTTGTCTACATTATTTGTTTGGTGAGAATTACTGCATATTTTCTGATCACAAGAGTTTGAAGTGTTTGATGTCTCAGAAGGATTTGAATTTGCGACAACGAAGATGGCTTGAATTTTTGAAAGACTATGAGTTAATAATCGATTATCATCCGGGAAAAACAAGTGTAGTCGCGGATGCTTTAAGTAGAAAATCTCTGTTTGCTTTGAGAGCGATAAACACGCAATTGAGCTTGTCTGATGATGGTTCGATTTTAGTTGAATTAAAAGCTAGACCGATATTTTTACAACAAATTTGGGATGCTCAGAAATGTGATAGTGAATTGCAAGCTAGAAGAATAAAGTGTGAGTTAACTTCTGATTCAAAGTTTCAGATCGGATCCGATGATTATTTATTGTTTCGAGGTAGAGTTTGCGTGCTGAAAAATCTAGAGCTTATACAGAAAATCTTGCAAGAAGCACACAGTGGTAGCTTATATATTTATCCAGGGAATACTAAGATGTACAGTGATTTGAAACAAATGTATTGGTGGTCGGATATAAAACGTGACATTTCTAAATTTGTGTCGATATGCTTGATTTGTCAACAAGTTAAAGCTAAACATCAAGTACCTTCTGGACTGTTACAGCCTGTGATGATACCGGAGTGGAAGTGGGTTAGAGTTACGATGGATTTTGTATCAAGACTACCTTTGTCTCTGAAAAAGAAAGATGCTATTTGGGTTGTCATTGTTCGATTGATGAAGTCTACACATTTTATTTCGGTACGTACAAACTACTCACTTGATAGACTAGCTGAGTTATATATTTCAGAAATCGTTGGATTGCACGGAGTACTAGTCTCTATTATTTTTGATAGGTATCCGCGATTTACATCACGATTTTGGAAGAAATTGCAAGAGGCTTAAGGTACGCGATTACCTTTTAGCACTGCATTTCATCCTTAAACCGATGGTCAGTCTGAGAGAGTGATTCAAATTCTCGAAGATATGCTTTGTTGTTGTGTTTTAGAATTTGAAGGCAACTGGGAAAAATATTTACCATTGGTTGAATTTGCGTATAATAATAGTTTCCAGTCTTGTATAAAGATGGCACCGTATTATATGGTCGTAAATGCTGAACTCCGTTGTACTGGACCGAGCTTAGTGAGAAAAAGATTCACGGGGTTGATTTGATCAGAGAGACCGAAGAGAAAGTGAAAGTAATTCGCGACAGTTTGAAAACAGCTTCAGATCGACAGAAATCATATGCGGATTTGAAACGTAAAGATATTGAATTTCAAATCGATAACATAGTGTTTCTAAACGTATCACCGTGGAAGAAGATTCTTTGATTTGGTCGCAAGAGAAAATTGAGTTTGCGATTTATCGGGCCGTATTAGATTATCGAGAGAATTAGGCCAGTGGCTTATCGACTTGAGTTACCACCAGAGCTGGAAAAGATTCATAATGTGTTTCATGTGTCAAAGTTACGATGGTACCGATCAGATCTGTCGAACATAATTTCTCCGGCAGAGATTGAAATACAACCCGATATGTCGTATAGTGAAGAACCTATCAGAATTTGGGCCCGAGAGATTAAAAAGTTAAGAAACAAAAGCATAGCTCTAGTGAAGGTTCTTTGGCAATGTCACTGCATTGAATAGGATACGTGGGAACCTGAAGAAGCTATGAGGAAACAGTACCCTAACCTATCTTCTAGTAAGATTTTCGGGGACGAAAATTCCTAAGAGGGAAAGTTGTAACAGCCCGTTTTCAGTGAAATCAGAATAGTGGTTTCGGGACCACAAATCAAAAGTTAAAATAATTATTTTATTATTATTTTTATGTCTACATCATGATAGTGTTATTGTATAAAAAATTTTGTTAAGAAATTTTATCGTTTGTATGCTCAATTTGATAAAAAGGACTAAACCGCGTAAAGCGTAAAAGTTGTGTTCTAATAGCTAAAGGTGTCTAATAGCTATAGAAATTTAAAGTGGAGGTCCTTATGTGATAATTAGCCCATAAATGAGTTAGTGGAATGTGATGGCTTGGTATAATGGAAATTTTAATGTTTTAAAAGGGTTATTGTAGTAATTTGGTAAATAAGGATATATTAAATAAAACAAAAATTAAAGTATAATGTTCCTAAACTAAAAACCACCGAAATTTCAAAGAAAAAGAAGCTATGTGAGCTTGCTAGGTTTGGAAATGGTGTTTTTGTGTGCATGGTATGCATTTTTGTCCCGTTTTTAATGATTTTTATGTTTTTAGAGTCGTTAAAGCTTAATCTAGCCAGCCTAGGGACTAATTTGCAAAATTGTTAAAAGTATAGGGTTTTACCATTGATGAATGTGTATGTGTTTTGATGTTTGATGATAGAAAATAAATGTTGTTAGATAAACAACATTTGTTAAGTGATTTTAGTTGAAATTGCAAATTTGGGATTAAATTGAGAAATGTGATAAATTGTGTAGTAAAGGTGTGAATATGTGAAAAATATGGGCTTCTATAAGTATGTTTAATATTTGGCTAGGCTTGGGTAGGGATAAAATTGAATGAATTTCATTTTACGAGCCTAGGGACTAAATTGTAAAGAAGTTAAATGTTTAGGGGCAAAATAGGAATTTTTCCAAAATATAAATTTTGGAATTAAATAGAATGATATTTAAATAATTCAAATTTGATTATATAGATCAAGAAAAGCAACGTACGAAATTAGATCGGGGGAAAAACAAAGTAGTGGATTGATTACTCGGTTTTCTCCATATTAATTCGAGGTAAGTTTGTATGTTTAATAAGCATTAAATTATATGTGTTTGAATGCTTAATTGATATAATTGTGATGATGCGATACCTTGGAAATTCTTGACGAGTTATCAGCAATGTATAAATCCCGGTTGAACCTTAGGAATAAATATGATACAAATGACATGTCATTAGGGGTTACTGTGTTTTGGGTGCTGGTCCGTACGTTCTATCGGTGGCTGAGTTTTTTGGCATGTGTTGCAGTTACTCGTCAGCTTGTGTGAGTAGCACCGTGTAGCTATGTATTGACCATTAGCTTGTGTGGGCAAACCCAATGATGGCTCGAGAGTGAGCATTTATATGAGATATGAGATTGAGATGATTTCGACCATGTATTGGTACTTAATGTGCAAGATTCCCAAGTATCCGATAGTATTCCAAATGGTTTAAGGGCTAAAGATGACGGTACAAGGATATAATAGATGATACGAACCAGTTCAGGTATTTGCGAAAAGTATGACAAGTAATTCATAGTTGATGTATTCATACATGACTAACAAGGTTATGATTTTGTGCAACCTTTGGATTAATTGAAACTTACCTATGTTAAACTTATGCTTCTTTATATTTTGAATGAATGGTATGTTGTAATTATTAGCCATATGAGCTTACTAAGCTTAATAGCTTACTCTGTTTACTGTTCGTGTCTTATAGTGATTTCCAAGCTTGCTCGGATTGGAAGTTGTTGGAGATTGTAACAGCCTATTTTTGGGTTAAATCGTAACCGTGGTTTTGGGACCACAATTCTAAAGTCAAAATATTTATTTTATTATTTTAATAAGGTTTACAGCATGTTAGATTAATTACGTGAAAGCTTTGTAAAGAAATTTTACTGTTTAAATGCTTAATTCGGTAAAAAGGACTAAATCGCGTAAAGTGTAAAAGTAGAGTTCTATAAGTTAAAGGTGTTTATTTGCTATGGTTTTTAAAGTATAGGTCTTTATGATGTAATTAGACCAATTTTTTATATGGTGGACATTTATGGACACTTTTATAAAGTGTTTTAATGTTAATGATTAAGGTTAAAAATGTAAGTTAATAAATAAAGTAAATTAAAATAAACCAAAAACAATGTATTATCTTTATAATGTGAGGATTCCATTGAAAATACAAGTAGAAAAATCCATTGAAGGAGCTTAAAATATTCGGCCATTCAAGTCTTTTGCATGGTAAGATTTTTGACTCGCTTTTTAATGATTTCTACGTTTTTGAGATTGTTGCAGCTTAGTCTAGCTAGCCTAGGGACGAATGTGCAAAAATTTTAAAGATTTTGAATGATTCCATTGATGAATACTTGTGTGTTTTGATGTTTGATGATAGATTATGAATATTTGATGTTAGTTAAACAAGTTTTGTTAAGTGATTTTTAGTGAAAATTACAAATTAGGGGCTAAATTGAGAAATGTGAAAAATGTGTAGTTAAAATGTGAAATAAATGAAAATTATGGGCTACTAGGAGCATTATGGTAATTCAACTAGCATGGGTTTATTTGGAATTTCACTAATTTGTGATTTTATGTGATAAGAACTAAATTGCAAAAATGTGAAATAATAGAGGCAAAAATGTAATTTTTAAAAAAATTTGTAAATTGTGCTAAATTGAATGAAATGATGATTAAATTAGTAAATTTTGATATCATATAGATTGAGATAAACGAGATTTGGATCTAGAACGGGGGAAAACAAAGTATCGGATTAGTTGGCCTAATTCATCATTACAGCGAACAAGGTAAGTTCGTATGTTTAATAAGTATTGAATTATATATGTATAAATGCTTAATCGATATAATTGTGGTAAATGCTACATTATTGAAATGAAATGTGAATGCTATTGAGTACGATACTACAGAAATGATCGACAGAGATTCGATACAGCGAAAGTCCTGGGTGAACCTTAGGAGTAGATAGGATACAAATGTCATCACATTAGAGTTACTGATATTACGAGCAAGACCATATTTGGGATATGGCATTGATATGAGACTTCGTGAAAGACCATAGCTGGGCTATTGGCATCGATACGAGATTATATGTAAGACCATATCTGGGATATGGCATTGGTACAGTACTATGTGTACGAGATTCCCGAGTATCCTTTAGTATTCCAAATGGTTCAACGGGAAATGTTGATGAAACGTGGTTATAAGTGATGGTACGACTGAGTCAAGGTACTCGTGACAGAAATCAACAAGTAAGTGTTAAAAGTGAATTTCATATGATGAGTAAGTGGAAGATTATGGGAATTCATATGGTTCAATGAAATATATATAAAGGTGATGGCTATTGAATTTAGTATAGTTATTTCTATTTGCTTATGCTTATGCTTATGTAAATGTGAATGAATTGATAAGAAGTATTCAAACCATATAAGCATTGAAATGAATAAACCTGTGAAATTCTTGGTTAACTATGTGAACGCATGCATTACATAAAGGTGGAATTATACAAGTTATATTATAGTATTTATAATGGCTTAAAATGTGTTTATTTGATGAGATGAGTTATTATCATACGAGCTTATTAAGCTTTACAGCTTACTTTGTTATCTTTTCTATGTTTATAGTGATTCAGAGGCTCGCTCGGGTTGGAAGTCACCGGAGATCATATCACACTATCTAGCTATGGTTTGGCACTTATAAGCTTGTGATATTGGTTATATGGCATGTATAGGTTTTGTGGTCATTTTGATAATTATTTTGGTTGTGACTTTTGCCATTTGAATTGGCTTATGAATGCCTATATTTTGGTTTGTATATATATTGTCATGTGAGTTGGCTATATTGATGATTTTGATGATGTATAAGTGTGCACTTGACCTTAGTTTTGAGTTTGGTAATTGTCCTATAAATGCTAATTGTGATGAGTAGATTTTAAAATAGTATTTGAAGTATGAAAGAGCCCATGTTTTATGAATGATATGTTGGTGATATTAGGTAAATTAATGCATGTTTGAATGTGTTCATATTGATGAATTGAGATTGTGAATATTGGTATGTTTTGGAAGACATCTCGGGAAATAGTATGTATTGTATTTGGTGGTATTGAAATGGTATGAAAGATGTTTGATTAAGGTTGTTTTAAATGCTTATAAATGTTATATTTTGGTGACATTGAATTGGTATAGGTGTACATGAGTTTCAGTGGCAAATTGGCTTGGTAAATGACCTATTTTTGTCCACACGGGCAAAGACACGGGCGTGTGTCTCAGCCGTGTGTGACATACGATCAAATTACACGGCCGTGTGTTCCCTGGTGTGGAAATTAAAATGAATTCAGAATGCTCCACACGATCTCACACAAGGGCGTGTGACTGGTCGTGTGGTACATGTAACATCCTGAATTTTTGGGCCTATGCTTTTAATGGGTGAATATGTGTAATGAGTTAATTTAACTGTTAGGGGTCCAAATTGGGCTCAGGATGTGGTCAAGGCCATGGTGAAATTTTTGTTTAGGCACTATAGGGTTTAAAAGGTGGTATCTGTGTTTAAGTTAGCAAATTGGGCTTGTGGCCCAGTAACAAGGGGCACAGTAAAGGGGAGTTATAGGTGGCGTCACTAGGAAAGGGGAGAGGCCCAATTTGTGGCCGTTTGGAGCCCCTAAAATTGGGCCAAATTCGGCACTTATAAGGGGACTAAAGGGAGGACGGCAACAAGGCTAAAGTTTAGGGAATTTTTAATGTTTAGTTAAGAGGATATTATGTTGATAAAGGGGGAGGTAGTGGTGTGATGTAGGACTCTTTTGGATGTGAGTTCTGATAAAGATAAGGGAGGAAGTTTAGGAATTATCTGCTAAGCACAGTGGTGGTCGAATTTCCAACTCTAGGGGGGATGCCGAAATTCTCTTTAAATAGAGGGGATAGCTCATCAATTCCAGCATTTGGAACCCTATTCTTTTCCTCTCTTCCCTGCAACAAATCCTCGCCTCTCCTGTGCAATTTCTTTTCATTTGATTTCTTCAAAAGCCGAAATCTCCCAATCTTCTCAACATCTTTTCTTCCAAAAGCCGAAAATCACCACCTCCCTCACCTTCACTTTTTTTTCTTTGAAACTTCCTTTTAGCCGAATCTTCTGATCCCCATTGTTATTCTTCTCCTAATCACTAAAAGCCGAAACTCCTCATTCAATTCTTCTAAAAGTCGAAAAACACATCTAGTTCATCTTTTTGGGATTTTCTTAAAAGTCGAAATTCCTAGATCTATACTCTTCTACGCTTCGATCTTCTTCTGGGATTGCTGAATCTTTCTGCAAGGGGGTAGCCGAAATCATCTGTAGAGGTAAATGTTGATTTATGTATTCTTTTCCGACTTTTAGAGATATTAGCCGAATGGCTATATGGTTAACTAATCGGGTGTTTTCCATCGTTTGCGGCATTCCGAGATTTGAAGGGGATTCAATCGCTTAGATTCTAAGCCAGAGTTTAGTAGCCCTTGGATCGTATCACTTTCGAGATTTTAAGGTAAGGAGATCTGTTAATTTAAGCACATAATTCGGGTAAAACACTAACCCTTGGCTGAATATAGGAGAGGCCCAAATCTTCGTGTTCTTCTGACTTTTGAGCAAGGTTTTAGACTAAGGGTTGCAGATCCAGATAGTAAGGATATTGACTAAGGGTGTAAAACTACGCGATATCAGGTGTGTAACACTTCCACACCATTTAGATTGCCTGTTAAAAATATGTTTATTAATCTGAAATATTCTGTAAAATGTCGAAATCCTGGCATAACGGATGAAATCCAAGGAGGGTAAAAGCGAATCACCAGGTTAGTGATCTCTGTCATTCCTAAGTGAATGTTCCTGTTAAGATGACATATGTGATAAGTATGCCGATTTCTGTGATTGCATGGGGTTGGGTTTGATGAAAGGAAGTGTTCATTGTAGCGGCTTTTTGCCGTGACTGTTGTAGCGACTTTTACCGTGACCTGTTGTAGTGGCTTTTGCCGTGACCTGTTGTAGTGGCTACGGCCATGATCTGACGATGAGTAGCATGACTGCCATCGATGGTGTGTAGCGGTGTGGGTTGGTTGTAGAAATCCCCAATGGTGTGACTGGCAGGTAAGGGTGGTGTGTAGCGGATAGAAACCTAGGATTTGGGTTGGGCTTGCATAATTTTTGTTATATATTAATCTGTTATTCTGTTCTGTGGGGCTAAGGCCCAAATCTAATGGTGCATGAGGGTTGCACACTGAGTCTCGCGACTCAACCTATTATTTAACATTTTCAAGTAGCACCTAGTGCACCGGACCGGGTTGGAGAGGAGCGCAAGGTGGCCATGCGAGAGAGTATTTGGATTCAGCAAAGGACTTTTCATTATTTAGTTATTTTAATATTTTTTTTTTAAATTAGTGGATTTTAAGTTTCAATGTACTATGGCCATGGGCCACTAGACTCATATTTATTTTTGGGTTAAATGTTGGGTTTTTTATTACTAGACATTTAAATTTCATGCTAAAATTAAGCTAAGACATGTAACAACTTAATTTTTTTTTCTAATTCACCAAGGTATCATTTAAATTTATATTTTATACAGAATATTAAATTACTAAGTTTTTCGGTTAAAATGTTTAAACCTGATACTCGTTTTCCAAAATGTGACTTGTTTTATAAAAATTCCTTAGTGACATACCAGATCCGGTTAAAGTGTTTGGGCCAGGTTTAGGGTGTTACAAATTGGTATCAGAGCCCGATTCAGAACTCGGCTTTGGGGGTTTTGGGCTCAAAATGTTTTCTAAAAATGGGTTTTTGGAACATGTATATTTATAAATCATACAGGAGGGTTTCCTCAGCATGGCACCTGCGTCTCCGGCCCAAGTCCGCCAGGTAAGTATTCTGGACTCACTGTGTGTTATATAAGTATGTGGGCTTGATGGGTTTTATGGGACGTAGACTATCTAGATTAGAACTTGATGGACTTTCGGTCTAGCTCAAAGAACTTTCTAAATCTCATAAGACTTAATTTCACTAAACAAACTCGTGAACGAGTTGCAAGACTAGGGTGTGGCAACAGGCATGCGCATGTCTAGGATTGGATCCGGAAGAGCCTAGTACTTAAGCAGTCCTAGTGACTCACCTCCTCTTCGCTGGAATCCTTCCTGGTGCGTAGTGACTGTTCACCCTAGCCACGAGGATTTGTTGACGGGCCAAAATCTATAACTAAAACCCGAAAGGGACCAGCCACCTTATTTTCACAAAATTTCCAAAATACCCCTGATTTGTAAAATGACCAAAATACCCCTAGTTTTGTAAATTTTCTGAAATATCCTTGATTTGTGAAAATTTTCCAGAATACCCTGGATTTGTAAAACTACCAAAATTTGTGAAATTAGCAAAATACCCTCGATTTGGAAAAAAATTAAAATTTTGAAAATACCCCTGTTTTAAAAAAATATATCAAAATATCTCTATTCTGAAAAACCACCAAGATACCCTATTTTTGGGAAATTACGAAAATACCCCTGTAGGGCAAAACTACGGAAAAACCCCTGGGTAGTAAAATGACGAAGATACCCTTATGTGATGAGTGGGAGTTCATGGATGTTATATGTATGTTGATGTGTGATGGATGAATGTACGTGGTTCCTAGAATTAGGAGATAAACTTGAGACTGAAACTGTAGATAGGTTAGAATCTGAAAGAACTACTCTTAAACTACTGTTCAAAAGATTGTTCGTGGTTAATCAGTGAAAGAAATTAATAGTTCATAAAATTTCTAATTCAGATAATACAAGAATCAACGATGAGCGCTAGAAGAGGAAGAAGAGGCCGCGCCCGAGGCCGTGGAAGTTTTAGGACTGATGTGCTGACTCAGCTAGTTAGGGAGGTACTGAAGGAGGTTAAAGAAATCGGTGAAACACTTCGGGTTGGGTGCGTGGACTGTAAGAAAAAAAGAGATCGTAGTTTTCTAGAGTTACAGTCTCGTTCTGTGAAGCATGTTAAGGTACGTCCGAACTTTCAGGTTTGCGAATATTGCAGAAGGCATCATTCGGGTGAATGTTGGAGGAAGTTAGGAACATGTTTAAGATGCGGGTCTGAGGAGCATAAGGCTCGGGATTGTTCAATTACCATTAAGTCGGGTATGTTTTGTGTGGATGCTATATTTTTGGGTATAGAAATTGTATACGTGCAATGTTTATATATTATTAAATTAGAGTGCGCAGCGAAAGCATAGTGGTGAGACTTGGGTAGTACGATTAATAGTTAGTTGGAAATTTCGAGGACGAAATTTCTTTAAGGGGGTAGAACTGTAACATCCTGAATTTTTGCCCTTATGCGTTTAATGGGTGAATATGTGTAATGAGTTAATTTAACTGTTAGGGGTCCAAATTGGGTTCAGGATGTGGTCAAGGCCTTGGTGAGATTTTTGTTTGGGCACTATAGGGTTTAAAAGGTGGTATCTGTGTTTAAGTTAGCAAATTGGGCTTGTGGCCCAGTAACAAGGGGCGCAGTAAAGGAAAGTTATAGGTGGCGTCACTAGGCAAGGGAAAAGGCCCAATTTGTAGCCGTTTGGAGCCATAAAATTGGGCCAAATTCGGCACTTATAAAGGGACTAAGGAGAGGACGGCAACAAGGCTAAAGTTTAGGGAATTTTTAATGTTTAATTAAGAGGATATTATGTTGATAAATAGGGAGGTAGTGGTGTGATGTAGGACTCTTTTGGATGTGCGTTCTGATAAAGATAAGGGAGGAAGTTTAGGAATTATCTGTTAAGCACAGTGGTGGCCGAATTTCCAACTCTAGGGGGATGCCGAAATTCTCTTTAAATAGAGGGGATAGCTCATCAATTCCGGCATTTGGAACCCTATTCTTTTCCTCTCTTCCTGTACCGAAATCCTCAGTCTCCCTCTGCAATTTCTTTTCATTTGATTTCTTCAAAAGCTGAAATCTCCCAATCTTCTCAACATCTTTTCTTCCAAAAGCCGAAAATCACCACCTCCCTCACCTTTTCTTTCTTTTTCTTTGAAACTTCCTTTTAGCCGAATCTTCTGATCCCCATTGTTAATCTTCTCCCAATCACTAAAAGCTGAAACTCCTCATTCAATTCTTCTAAAAGTCGAAAAACACATCTAGTTCATCTTTTTGGGATTTTCTTAAAAGTCGAAATTCCTAGATCTATACTCTTCTACGCTTCGATCTTCTTCTGGGATTGCCGAATCTTTCTGCAAGGGGGTAGCCGAAATCATCTGTAGAGGTAAATGTTGATTTATGTATTCTTTTCCGACTTTTAGAGATATTAGCCGAATGGCTATATGGTTAACTAATCGGGTGTTTTCCATCGTTTGCGGCATTCCGAGATTTGAAGGGGATTCAATCGCTTAGATTCTAAGCCAGAGTTTAGTAGCCCTTGGATCGTATCACTTTCGAGATTTTAAGGTAAGGAGATCTGTTAATTTAAGCACATAATTCGGGTAAAACACTAACCCTTGGCTGAATATAGGAGAGGCCCAAATCTTCGTGTTCTTCTGACTTTTGAGCAAGGTTTTAGACTAAGGGTTGCAGATCCAGATAGTAAGGATATTGACTAAGGGTGTAAAACTACGCGATATCAGGTGTGTAACACTTCCACACCATTTAGATTGCCTGTTAAAAATATGTTTATTAATCTGAAATATTCTGTAAAATGTCGAAATCCTGGCATAACGGATGAAATCCAAGGAGGGTAAAAGCGAATCACCAGGTTAGTGATCTCTGTCATTCCTAAGTGAATGTTCCTGTTAAGATGACATATGTGATAAGTATGCCGATTTCTGTGATTGCATGGGGTTGGGTTTGATGAAAGGGGAAGTGTTCTATTGTAGCGGCTTTTGCCGTGACCTATTGTAGTGGCTTTTGCCGTGACCTGTTGTAGTGGCTTTTGCCATGACCTGTTGTAGTGGCTACGACCATGATCTGACGATGAGCAGCATGACTGCCATCGATGGTGTGTAGCAGTGTGGGTTGGTTGTAGAAATCCCCAATGGTGTGACTGGCAGGTAAGAGTGGTGTGTAGCGAATGGAAACCTAGGATTTGGGTTGGGCTTGCATAATTTTTGTTATATATTAATCTGTTATTCTGTTCTGTGGGGCTAAGGACCATATCTAATGGTGCATGAGGGTTGCACACTGAGTCTCGCGACTCAACCTATTATTTAACATTTTCAGGTAGCACCTAGTGCACCAGACCGAGTTGGAGAGGAGCGCAAGGTGGCCATGCGAGAGAGTATTTGGATTCAGCAAAGGACTTTTCATTATTAGTTATTTTAATATTTTTTTTAAATTAGTGGATTTTAAGTTTCAATGTAATAAGGCCATGGGCCACTAGACTCATATTTATTTTTGGGTTATATGTTGGGTTTTTATTACTAGACATTTAAATTTCATGCTAAAATTAAGCTAAGACATCTAACAAATTAGTTTTTTTTTTCTAATTCACCAAGGTATCATTTAAATTTATATTTTATGTAACATCCTAGATTAAGGGTTATGCGTTCGTGCATAATTCATGAGTTAGTAGGTTTTTGCAGTGTTTGGAAGTGTATTAAGGGTTCCTAAAATTCTAGGATGGAAGAAGAAAGCTTTGGAAAATTATTGGTTTTTAAGTAAAAAGGGGAGCTAAGTAAATGAGGCTTTAAAAGAAACTCCGTGTGAAGCATGACATAAGGAACCATGTGGTAAAATGGCATGTTTTATGAATTATGAATGTGTTATGTGAATTCTAGAAATAAGGAAATGTAAAGAAATGTGAGGAAATGTATGGAAATGTAAGGAAATGTAAGGAAATGCAAGGAAATGTATGGAAATGTAAGGAAATGTAAGGAAATGTGAGGAAATGTATGGAAATGTAAGGAAATGCAAGGAAATGCAAGGAAATGTCTTGTCTTGGAAATGTAGGGAAATGTCCTGAAAATGTAAAGGAATAAAGAGGAAAGTGAACATTTATGGAAGCTAGGAAAATGATTTAGAAATGACTCGAAAGAGGAAAGTGAACATTTCTGGAAACTTGGAAATATAAGGAAATGTCAAGTTTACAGAGCCGAACGAAAATTTTTGGAAACTTAGAAATGACCTAGAAATGACGAGTTTTAAGGTTTAAAAGGGAAATTAAGGCAAGGTGGCCTTAAAAGAAAAAGTTTGTGAAATTTGACACACAAACAGGCTTGGAAAAGTGGCTCAAGATGTCACTTAGGGCCTATGGAAATGGCGCCATATGCAAGAGGAATGGGCCTGAGTTCGAGTCACTTGGGAAGCAAATAAAATAGGTTTTATTTTTGCTTCCGTAAGACCGAGGTGGACGGCACATGCTTCTAGAAAGGAGGTGTTTTATTTTCATAAATATTCGATAAAAAGGTGATAAATAAAGGATTTTTAAATTGGATTATTTTGAAGAGATAATCATTGGATTAAACTCTTTTATTTATGATAATTAAAGGGATAAAGCTATCAAAATAGAAGAGTGGTGGCCAAGTAAGGGACTCTAGCTTAGTAATTTCAAATATAAAAGGAAAAGAGAGGCCATTCTGCATTATTTTCTGTTTCTTTGAAAGCCTCTGCTTGAATTTTCTTCACCAAATCTTCTTCTTCTTTTATTTTTGCCAAGTCGAAATACCTTGTGTTCTAGCCGAATCCTCCATCTTTATTCTTCCTTCTCTTTTCTTTCTAATCCCTCCAAAACCGAAAGTTGTGAGATCATCATCTAGCCATAGCCGAATCTCTAAAGGTTGAAGTGAAGGTGCAATCAAGTTCTTCAAGTAAGGAGATCTTTCGGGATTTACTAACTGTTGACTACAAGGAGGAAGGTTTCGGGATTTCTAAGATTAAGGTAAGATATATGTATATTCGGCCAAAGGCCATGTTTTATGTTTTAAATGTTAGATTAAATCTAACGCAAGGTTATAGGAATTTCGAAATTCCTAGGAAAACAAGGATCAATTTCGGGATTTGTTGGTGTCCCAATCGGCAACAAGGTAAGTTTAAGAATACTAATGCTACTAGGATTTGGATTTATGGCCGAATGGCTTTTTATTAAATTAGTAAGTGATTAATCAAATGTAGGGATTAAGGAATTAAGCGGTAGATCATGTAACACCCTAAATTAGGGGTTGTTGAAAATTTAATTATTTTAAATACTTTCCCATGTGTGTGCTTGAAGAGTTAAATTCTAGGATTTATTTGACATGTTTAAGGGTCTAAAAATAACCCGAGCTAGGCCTGACCCAGTACTAAAAATTTCTTTTTAAGTGTCTAAAAGGAGGAAGCTAGGTGAGATAGGGGTTAAGTAAAAATTTGGGAAAAGTGTGACACAAGGAACTAACTGGCACAATTGGCTTGGTGCGTCTAAGGGTGTTGCAAGGGAGGAGGTTTGAGTCTTGGGAGGTACAAGGGGGATGAGTTTTATTTTTGGCTTTTTGACGCTAAAGGGAAGGGGGCCGAGTAAGAAGGCTTTAAAGAACTTTGGGGGCAAGGTATAGACATGAAAGGTGGGTTGGCCAAGTGGCTACCATGCGCCACTTAAAGAGCTTGTGGTGATGATGGGCGCAGGTCTTTGGTTCGAGCTGCTTAAGCGGCGTTTTGCATTTTAATTTTTGGGGTAAACGGCCTAGGGAGGTCTTATAAATAAATAAGGGGACTTTATGGCATGAAAGTCGGACTGGAGGAGTGGCTTGGGGCGCCACTTAAAGGTGTTGGCACGAAGGTCTCGGGTTCGAAACGCAAGGAGTGTTATTTTTGGGCTTTTTGCGTTAAAGGAGGAGGCCAGGAAGAAGGCCTTATAATTAAATGGTGGGGTAAATTGACATGAAAGTCTAATGGGAGAAGTGGCAAGGGCGTTGGAAGAAGGGGGCTGCAGTGGGGTCTTGGTTTCGAACCCCAGCAGCTGCAAATGGTTTTTTTTTTTTTTTCCTCTTTGCTGTTGGCGTGAATTGGCCTGCACATGGTCCCTTGTTTCTTTCGGCTGGAGTTTGACAAGCACATGGTCTCTTTTATTTTCATTATTATTTGATTAATCCTTAAGAGTTGGCAAGATAAAACTTAGGCTTTTAATTTATTCAATTAATTTGAATATTTTCAAACAATTGGTCGAGAGCAATTCAAGGAAATTACCGAAAATTTGAACTCTTCATGGGAAGAGTGGGCGGCAAGCATGGGGGTTTAGTGTTTTATTTGCTACAAAATTGTTGAGGGATTAAGGAATTAAAAGGATGATAAAATTAGATTTATCTTGGATAAATCAAGGCTGAAAATATATCACAAATTAAGGGAGTGTTTGCTTAAAAATTGGAGACCTTGGGGTTTGTCCATATCTGTTTTGTACAAAGAAAGATGTGCAAAAGTTGAATCAATTTTCTTTTCTTTTCTCCAAAATTTGTCACTAAAAATCTCCATTGTTTCATAGCCAAAACCATTCAAAAATTCCAGCTTCTCTTCTCTTTTACAAGCCGAATATACCCCCTCTTTAAGAGGAAATTTCCACAAACTCTTTCTCTTCTTCCTCTCTTCATTGTCTTTGCCAAAATCTCCCTTAAACTCTTAGCCAAAATTGTCCAAAAATTCCAAAGATCATTGTTTTTCTCTTATCCGAATACACCCTCCTCCTTCACTAAAATTTCCAGCCCTTCCAATTGTGTATTAGGTCAAATATCATATCTCCAACAAGGTCTTTGCCAATTTTCAATAAGTGTGGTAAGGGTAATCATTTCTTTTGGAATTAAAATTATGGCCTATGATTCGTATTAACTTGATTAAAACCAATTGTAGGAAGCTTTGGGATTTATTTTCCAAAGGACTAATTAAGGCTTCGAGATTTGTTAGGAAATCAAATCCGTTTAAGATTAAGAGATCTAGCATCGTAGATCGGCTTTTCGGGATCTAGGAATTACGATAGTAACAGGTGTGTAAGATCTCTATACACACTTTATTAATTTACATGACGTTATTGTTTGCCTTAAATCTTTTGGTTGTGGTTAGCTTGTGGCATAATCATGGAATTCAGTAAGTCCCTAACTTGTAATTTTTAATATATATTTGCATGCCATCACATAATGTTTAATACTATGACGGGATATATGAAATTTGATGTATAAGCATGTGATGGTGGGATTGATGAGAGGAGGGGATGATATCATGGATGTCGTCGTCGCTGGTTTTGACCACAAGATGGGTTGGCCCCATCAGATTATTGTGACCTATGGTCATCAGTGGTTTTGACCACAACGATTGATTATTGCGACTAAGTCCCAGTGGTTTGGTACCACCAGTGGTTTTGACCACATTTGATATATTGTGACCTATGGTCATCAGTGGTTTTGACCACACGATGGGTTGGCCCCATCATTTAAATTGTGACTTTAAGTCATCGGTGGTTTTGACCACACGGGGTAGAAAAGGAGTATGGATGGCTAGTGGGGTTGCATGAGCATGTTTATTAATGAATTGTGTATGAGATGTATTTTCTGGGTGGGGGATTTACACACTGAGTCTTGGTGACTCACCCCTTCCCCTTAACATTTTGCAGATGAGTAGATCGCGGAGGTGGAGCCGGATGGACTCGAGGAGGCGATGCAGTGGAAATTTTAATAGGTGAACTTGGATTTTGTTTTATCTAATTTTAATGTTGGTTTTATTTTAATTAAGTTGTAATAAGGCCTCCTAGATATATTTTTACTATTCTATGGTTTGGATTAATTTGTTTAAACTATTTCTTAACATTATATTAAGTATACATGTTTTCTAAAATTAAATCGCAAAATGTTTTATCGTGCCATCGGGCACACCTGAATCGGTAACAAATCTGACTTAATGAATATTTATAGAATAAACCTAAGTATGTTTTTCTTATACCTCAACTGTTTTTAATTCGGACACTATCTTTTATCAAAAAGTTAATTCGGTTTAAAGGAATTTTCAAAAATGTTTTCTCTGTAGCACACCAAATTCGGTCGTAGTGTTTGGGCCGGGTTTGGGGTGTTACAGATCAGATTTCGAAATCTCAAGGAATTTGCTAAGCAAATCAGGTGTGTACTCCACACTACTTTGTAATATGAATTATGGTTGCATGTATTAAAATATGTGCTAATAGAAAAATGAGCATGGCTAAAGTACCATGTTATGGTACTAAGTACTCAGGTACGTTTCCTACTTCTACTAGGAATATGAAAAATGTTATTCGTAACATGAGAATATGATAAGAATGTGAACTCTGGTATTGTATGCATATTAATATGTGGGGCATATGGTTGTATATTGAAAGGGGAAGTGAAAAGTGGTGACTTAAGACCACGATGTCCCGAAAAGTGGTGACCTACGACCACGATGTCTCAAAAGTGGTTTCCTAAAACCACGATGCGAGCCTTAAGCCCGCAAATTGGTGTGTAGCGGAAGGAGGGTTGACTTAGTAGTCCCCACGATGTGACTGGCAGGTACGGGGGTATGTAGCGGATGGACAATTAGGTTTGGGTTTGGGAATGCATCATAACTTGTATTCATTGTTCTGAATGTGTAACTCTTGTATGCCTAATTCTATTATGATTTAGTGTCGTGTACACATTAAGTCTGTTGACTCACCCCGTTGTGAGACTATTTTTTTAGGTGACGATCGATAATGATGCATCGGTTCGCGAGAGCTTAGGGATGGCCATGCTCAGCTTGAAGTTTTATTGAACATGAACATTTTATTTCATTTAAGTACTTTAAGATTTTATTTTGGGTTTTTACTTGATGTAATAAGGCCATAAGCCCCAAGTTGAATTATATTATTTCTTTTTACTTTTAATTATTACGTTTATGAACTGTTATTGATTAACGGATCAAACAAAATTTTTTTTTACCCTAAGTGTTTTGTCACTTTAAATAAATGGATTTCAATGTAAGATAAATTGGTTTTCAGTACAAGCCCAACCCAAACAATATTTTTTTTAAAAATTTACACAAGTTTTTCCTAAGTAACAAAAGAACTTTGAACCGGTTTACTTGAGGAACATACCAGATTCGGTTCAGGCTCGTGGGCCGGGTTTTGGGGTGTTTCATTTTATACAGAATATTAAATTACTAAGTTTTCCGGTTAAAATGTTTAAACCTGATACTCGTTTTCCAAAATGTGACTTGTTTTATAAAAATTCCTTAGTGACATACTAGATCCGGTTGTAGTGTTTGGGCCAGGTTTGGGGTGTTACTGTACAAGTCAGTATACCCCTTAATTGTCACACGGTCTAGCACACGAGCGTGAGTGGCCACTTCGAAGGGTACACGGGCTAGACACACAGGCGTGTGGTTGGCCGTGTGACCCAAGTCAGTATGTATCCCCTGTTTTCACATGGCCTGTGACACGGGCGTGTCTGGTGGCCGTGTGAGACACACGGCCTAGCCACACGGGCGTGTGTCCTCTGTTTTGAGAAAAATTTTCAAAGTTTCGTGAAAGTTTTATAAGTTATTAGTTTTAGTGCATAACCGCTCTTAAAGCATGTTTAATGCCTCGTAGGCTATTATAAGGGACAAATTGATTGAGATTGAATGATGATTATATGAATTGATTGAGTGCATGAGAAAAATACAGTTATATGTGTTATAAGTCTGGTAATGCTCTGTAACCCTATTTCGGCGTTGAATACGGGTGAGAGGTGTTACAGAGATCCTATCACACTATCTAGCCGTTGTTTTGGTACTTTTGAACTTTGAGTATTTTGGTTATATGGCTTGTATAGGTCATTTCGGCTAACGGAAGCCTATATGTTTTGGTTATATAATTAGTCATCTAATATGACTTGATTTGGCATATGTTGGTATATGTATGTATATATGTGGTTATTCTCATTTTGTATGTATTTGGATTGCTATGTAAATGCCTTGATTGTGGTTTGGAAATTTTGAGTATTATGTGGTTGAGATTGAGAAATGGTATACTGGTTATGTGTTAGGCTTAAAAGTATATTTATGCATTTGACCATATAGGTGATTTTTTGGAAGTGATATTGGTATGATTTTGAACGCCCAATTGGGAAGTTTATGAGCATTGTTTATTTTTAGTATTGGTATAGCATGATTTGGACTTGGTTGTAATTGGTTTGAATGCTTATTGATGTTAGGGTCATATTCTATTGGATGTGTTTAGGTTGATGAGATTTTGGGTGAGAAATATGGCTTGAATCATAGCCTATTTTTGTCCACACGGGCAGAGACACGGGCGTGTGTCGCAGCCATGTGTTAGGTGACATGGTGTCCCCTGATACTTATTTAGAAACCAAGCCAGTAGCTTCACATGGCCAAGCACATGGGGGTGTGAGTCCATTTCGAAGGGTACATGGGCTAGTCACACGGGCGTGTGGTTGACCGTGTGACCCAAGTTAGAGAGTTACACGGGTCAGACACGAGCTACAACATGACCATGTGATCCCATTTCGAATGTCCACACGACCGGTGACACGATCGTGTCTCTTGGCTGTGTGAGACACATGGCCTGTCCACACGGGCGCGTGTCCCCTGCACTTTGAAAATTTTCTATGTTTTTCTAAAAATTTATTAAGCATTCGATTTAGTCCTGAACCACTTATAATGCTTGTTTTGGGCCTCAAGGGCTCATTTTAGGGACTATATGATTGTATTTGAATGACTTCTGTTTGGATTTGAGAAATGTATATGAAATGTATGATTATTTGAGAAATGTATATGAAATGTATGATTATTTAAGAAATAAGTCAGGTAATGCTCCGTAACCCTATTTCGACAACGGATATAGGTTAGGGGTGCTACAGTCTCGCTATTTTCCTTGCTCCATAAGAGATTATAAACTTCACGAAGTATATAACTAGATTCCAATAGGTTCGTTGTACCAATGTTTTCTAAAGTTGGTCTAAAATGATTTGATGCTCCCGTTCTTTTAATGTCCCTTTAAGGGTTAAGTATTGCACTTTATTCTTTCTAATCAGTTCATGACCCTTCCATAACACTTCTTGCATCTTTTGATTTACGGTAATAAGGTGTTGAACGATGTCTTCTTCTGGTTTCATTCTGTAATCTTACAATTCTCTCATCATCTTATCAACTTTCTCCCTTTGTGCTGAAGTTATTATCTCATCAGGAAATATCAAATTTATTACCATTTCTAACAATATCTATGACAGAAATATTTTTAGTATTTATCTATTTTTTTCTATTGTTATCACTAACTAACAATTACTTTATAATAGTTACTAACATAAAGACTTTCAAATATATTAAAAAAAATTAAAACATAACATTCATAACCTAATAAATCACAATAAACCTTAAACAAATAATTAATCTAAACACACAAATCACAATAAACATATGGTTTTAACTAATTAACAATAACACATTAAATATGTAGGTTATTAAAATTAAAAAAAACATTATTAATATATACAATTAATGGAGGTAATAAAGTGTGCATAATAAAATTACAATGTATAAAAATATTGAAATAAAGTTTTAGATGAATGATAAATTAAAATTTTTACTAATGTAAGTGGCACAGGTTCAAATATCACCATATAATATATTTTTATTATTTTTTTAAAGTGAAATATTCTTGAATAATATTACTTATTTTAATTATGAAAGGGCATTCTCGTGACTTCCTAATTGAGTTTGTGGCTCAGTTGAGGATGAAACCGACTCGGTCAGGAGCTTAAATAATAAGTATAGATGTTTAATAAGATCTAGGAGTTAATTATACCAAACATCCTTAAGCTATGACCCTTATGTTAAATTAGTCTTTAAACTTCAAATCATTTTAATTACATCTCCAAGCTATTAAGGTTATGTAAATTAGGTCCTTCAATAGCTAAAATCATTAAATTAACTATTAAATGAAATGTTAGATATCATGTGACATAATTTAAAATGAAAATTTTAAGAAAAAATGAATGTTGTAAAAATTGATGTTTTAAAATATTAGTTTTGAGGTTTTCTAAGCTTTTACACAAGCTTTATTGTTCATTCTTTTTTTTTTAGTTTTTACTTTTAAAAGTTATACAATAACATTCTATTTTTCTTAAAAAATTATTTTATATTTAGTTGTATAATATTTAACATGTCATTTAACGGTTTTAATAACGAAAGGATTTGATGATATAACGTGTGACACCCCTATACCGTATCCGTCGCCGAAACAGGGTTTCAGAGCGTTACCAGAACATTTAGAACATTTATCAATTAATTCAGGCAAGTTACTATTCATTCATCGAGGTCATTTATAATACCCCTTAAATGGACCCTCGAGGCCCAATACGAACATTAGAATCAAGTCGGGACTAAATCAGGAACTCAGGGAATTTTTCGTGAAATTTCAAAATTTTCCAAGATGCAGGGCTCACACACCCGTGTGGTCCAAGGGACACGCCCGTGCTATAGGCCGTGTTCAAAACTCGGTAGCTCTCTGACTTGCGCCACACGGCCGTGCCACACGCCTGTGTGCTAGGCCGTGTGGTTAACTAATTCGTTTCGAATTAGGTGTAGGTTTCACACGGCCAAAACACATTCCCGTGTTCAAGGCCGTGTCTCCCACATGGTTGAGACACACGCCCTTGTGCTCAATTCTGAGCATTTTTTTTCTCAAATTTAAGGTGCAGGGGACACATGGCCAAGCCACACGACCATGGGGTAGGCCGTGTGTCACACACGGTCTAGACACACGCCCGTGTGGAAAAAATAATGCCATTTCCTAGCCTCATTTGTCACCCAAATTTTACCATTTCCTGCACCAAAACATACCAAGTACAAGCCAACCATTCCAAGCATTCAGATAAGAAAATTTCATCATTCAACATGGCCTATCGTTGCATGTATACATGTTTACTAATTTACCTTGGTTCAATTTATGTGTTAAACATGATTTGATCAATTACTTGACATACATATATATAGTTACCATAGTATAACATTACAAGCATATCAAAACAACCATTACTAGCCATTCTAATGGTTAGATTACAAGTATTATTTATATTTACATGCCAATATGGCCAACATATCCTATACATGTTATTACAACCGTAATTGATTTACCATATTATATCGACATGGGCCGATGGATAGTGTGAGTGATCTCCCCTGAGCTTCCAAACCAACGAGCTTCCGATTTACTCTAAAACAGGGGAAAATAAAACGGGATAAGATTGTATGCTTTGTAAGTTCGTATAACATGGTACTTAACTTACCATTCATTCTATTTTGAGGTAACTATGTAAGACACATTCATTCAATTTGACTTTAAGCCCTACACATATTCTCATTGCCCTTGTTAGTCATATATTCCATAATAACCTCAACACTTGTTTGGGCTCAAAAACAATCAAGTTTCCATGCACATTTGCATTCCATAACATTTTTTCATTTAACATGCATAAATCATCTCATTATTTTACAAGTATAATTTCATAATAGTTCATCTCAAGTTCAGATTATTTCATATCAGAACTTTATTCATATTTCTCGAAATATCAATGTCACACGAGCAGTAGTACACCCAAAGTATACAAGTCTATAATCAAGGATGACATATTCATCAAATGAATTTCATGTACAAGTATCATCATCTCATGTTTTCTTAAATCAATCGTAACGTATCATCATTTTCGTGTATTTCAGGCATATACGTGTAGTAACTCATTTTTTATTCATATTCTTCTCATGTCAAGAGTTTTACCCGTTGAATCTATTTGGAATATTGATGGATACATCGATAGTACACTCGAGGTGTACAAATCAGAATGCGTCAATTCAGACTCAGTAGTACCTTGTAGGTACACTCTCGAGCCACGTATCATACAAATGTAATTACAGTCAGTGCTAAATTCTAGTCTGTAACATATACTCTAAGGGCTTTGTCGGATTACCAGTCCAAGCTAAATCCTTTATATGAGAAAGAATTCCCTATAGAGTCTAATCTGGATTACCAATCCAGGCTAAATCCAGTCAATTAGGATTTCCAGTCTAGGCTAAATCCTAATTGAAACATATACTCGAGAGGCTCATTTCAGATTACCTGTTCGGGCTAAATCCATTCTGCAACACATGTAGTTTTATCAGGGAAATCACATTTATCCATTGACTTCCATTTATTCAAACGAGATTTAACATTTATCAGGCAATTTTCAGGTATATGTTCAATCTCATAAATTTATGCATTCATACAATTCAAGTGTTCACATTCAACTCAAGTATAAAATTTACATTTTTATCATTTATCATTTTTAGAGCATTATTGCTGACCGGGCACATTTCATTTATTGAGCTTTGACGAATATGTGATCATTTCACAAAATTAAGGCATTTATACAATTCACAAGCACAACATTTAATTCAATCATAAAAATATATACAATTTAGTTACACGAACTTACCTCGACAAAGGTTCGTGTACAAACATCTACTAATTCAACATTTTCCTCTTTTTCCTTGTTCTAACTTCGAATTTGGTCTATCCGGATCTATACGATTAAATTTAACATATTTACCACATTTCACATTCAAGTGGACTCAATTTTAATCCTAGGTAAAATTACTATTTTGCCCCTAACTTTCAATAAATTCCATTTTCGTCCTTAGGCTCAGAAAATGAAACTTGTGCAAATTACTCCCTATTCCAAACGTAACCAAAGCCCTATTACAAAATTTACAGTACATGTATTCATAAAATTTCATAATTTTTCCTTCAATTTCACAAGTTCACATTTTAGTCCCTAAATCATGTTTTTATCAAAAATCACTTTGTAAAAGTTGTTTATCTATCAATAATCTTTCATTTTCTACCATAAATTTCTAATTTCCAGCATATACATCCATGAACCATTTTTCATATCTTGATTACTTTTCAATTTAATCCCCCAAATAGATAGTTTAGACTATCCCAATTCTAAAAATATCAAAATTACTAAAAACAAGATAAAGAAACTTACCCAATTTGGACATGAAAGTTTCTTCTCTCTCTCCTAAGAATTCCATGTTTTATTTTGGGGAAGATGATGAGAGAATAAGATGACATCTAATTTATCATCTTTTAATTAAAAATTTTACTTTCCAATTTAGTCCTTACCCTTTTTCTATATTTCCATGGATAAGTTACCAAGAAAAATCTACATACTTTTCTTAATGGTTTAATTACCATATAAGGACCTTAAGTTTTGAATCTCATAGCTACTTAATCCTTATAGCTACTAGAATTCAACTTTTGCATTTTATGCGATTTAGTCATTCTCGAAATTAAGAACTAAATCGATAGAATTTTTATACCAAAATTTTCACACGTCATATCCATCATAATATGGACCATATAATAAAATAAAAATAAACTTTATTTTCGGATCGAATTTGTGGTCCCAAAACCCTTGTTCCGATTTCACCGAAATTTTGGCTGTTAGTTATCAATAGTTTAAGGATACAATTAGAACGTTTTAAAGTATGAAGACCAATTTAGAATGAGGGTCGTAGTTTGAGATGTCTAGTGCAATTAACTCAAAATCTAGTATATTATTATCCATAGATGAGTAAATTAAAAAAAAAATCATATGTTTCATAGAATATATGAGTTTTATGGTATACTTAAAATTTAGAATACAAGTATATTTGGTGTTTTGTGCTAGTAAGTCAAAATTTTGATATAATTGATATAAACAATTTCGTCATCAATAAAACATCCTATACAACCAAGCTTCAAAATATAATCAAGATTAGTGATAATGATAAAAAAACTTGTGTGCCAATGAGCTCAAATACGAAAGTACAAGCTAAGAAGATATAAGAAGCAATTTCTAACTTAATGTCATGGATTCTTAGAGATAAAAGTATGCTCCAGTAAAAAAAATATTTCTAATCTGGCAAATCGTGTATGATTTTTGAGGTTTTTCATATTTTTGTTGCATAGTGAAGCGAATTAAGATCTCTATTCTAGCATTGCTGATATTTTTAATTTTTTTAATTTGCTTTATTATTATTAGGTTAGGCTTGGAGAACTTTTAGGTGAAACCCTAATTTTTTAAAAATAGGCATATAGTCTTGATCGTGTCAGGAAGTCTTAAAATTTATATAACGAATGATCGAGCCTAGAAACTAACTATGACAACGACTTGAGGCAAGTGCACCTATCGAATAGTAGTATAGTTTAGTGGCAAGACCGGGATGTGGAACCCAAGGGAACTAAAAGTACTAATTGAAACACCCCAAACCCGGCCCACAAGCCTTGACCGAATCTGGTATGTTCCTTGAATTAAACGGTGCAAAACTTTTTGATTACTTTGGAAAATTCGGATGGTTTTAAAGAAAGATTTGCTTATGTTGGGTTCAATTGAAAACTTTGTTAATTTTGAAATCAGTGACTTATTAAAAACTTTGTTTTTATATTAAAAGACAAGCCGGTTTTGTTTTAAAGATCTTACCCTTAAATTAAGACTCAATTGAATTTAAGTGTCAAAACGTTTAAAGATTTATTTTTATAAAATTGTTTTAACCTCGATTTAACATTAATCATATCGTAATGAAAGAATTAAAATGTATGCATAAAACAGTTCTTACTATGGCCTTATTACATCAAAACAATCTCCGAAACAAATCAAAATACTTAAATAATTAAAAGAAAGTCCAAAGTCAAATAAAAACTTTGAGCTGAGCATGGCCACAACTAAGCTCCTGCCGACCCGGTCCATCACTGAGTGTCACCTGAAAGAAAATATTCCCCTACGGGGTGAGTCAAACAGACTCAATGTGCAACCAACACTAAACCTCATCAATTTAGGCATGTCATATTATATCATACAATTATATAACAGATAAGAGTAGTGATGCAAACCGGAACCCACCTAGATGCCATCTGCTATACATCACCCGTACCAATCTGCACACCATGGGGACTACTAAGTCAACCCTCCATCCACTACACATCATCGAAGGCAGTCGCTGCAGTCGACGTGCTCATCGCCCTTATGAAATTCGTGGCATAGCCACCAGATAAAATAATTGTGATGTGAGTCACCACATTCGGATAATGTGACCGAAGTCACCACATTCAGATATCGTGGTATAAAACCACCACATTCACTTCCCCTTTCATAATCACCCATATGCCCCATGTCATACAAATATGCAAAAGCCATATCATATTCCTTATTCACATTCTTATAATTTCACATATGCCATAACAGATCATATTATATTATACTCATAGTAGGAGTAGGAAAACATACCTGAGTACTTTGTACCATTGCATGGTACCTTAGCCACACTTTATATATTCTTATTACCCATTTAATTAAACATGGCCATAAATCTATTAAAGCTTAGTGTGGGGTACACACCTGATTTACTTAACGAATTTACTGAAGTCTCGAAAACCCGATCTATTACGTTAGATCTTAGTCCCTTGCTGCCGATCTGATGACTAATCAAATCCCGAAACTTTGTAGTATTTCCTTCTTGAAATCGGCTAGCATCAAATCACTTCACAGGTTAGTTTTCAGCTTTTGCATAATAAAGAAACAGATCTAAATCATTGAATAGGACCTTGGCCTAATATCAGATTCACTTACCTTGTGAATCTTAATTCCCGAAAACAACCACTTGATTAAGGAGTTGCCAAAATACCCTACAGACATATGTTAGATCCAACCTAACATTTATTGACAATAAAATGGCCTATGGCCGAATATCATCCATGGCTTACCTTAGATCTCTTAAGTCCCGAAAGACTCCTCCCTTGTAGTCGACAATAGCAGAATCCCGAAATCTCTCCTTCAGAGTTTCGGCCAAAGAATTCTAAAGGGGTTCGGTTAAAAGAGAGATTGGAAATCAAATAATTGTTGTTCTTTCCTTTAATACTATAGTCGACGGCACCCTTGTTTACACCCACAAGGATATTCGACTATGGTTAGATGATCACTCTAGTTTAGGCTTTTGAGGATTTATGAACAATCGGCAAGGAGTTATCTAAACTATTCGGCCTTTGATGATTTGAGTAGGAAGAAGAGAATAGAGTTTGGTGAGATTCGGTTTGTGGAGATGAATAGCAAAAAGGAAGAAGAGAGAAAGAGCTCAAGTTGCTTTCTCTTTGGAAAATTTCGGCATAAAAGAAAAGATGAGAAGAGAATTAGAATTTTCTAACACACCTATCCTATGATTAGCCTAAAATACCATCCAAATACTCCCTGGTCGACCAACTCTTAATTCTTATCGCCCTCCTCCTTTTTCTCCTCCTTTCTCTCCTACTACTCATTCAAAAATAATTCAAATAAAATCAATGATTATCTCCTAGCTTTGCCGAATTTTAAAAGGATTACAACCTCATTTTAAACTCCTCCCTTAGACTCCCCATACCGTCCATCTCTCCCTCTTATTGCCGCAAAAATAAAAGCTTTACTTAGCTTCCCATGCGACTCGATCCTAGGCCCTTCCTCATAGCCCATGGCGTCATTTCCAGAGGCCCTAAGTGGCGCCTCCAAGCCACTTAACCAAGCCTATTTGTGTGTCAAATCTCCCCTATATTTTCTCTTAAGGCCCCTCTGCTTCAGTTCCCTCTTTTAAACTTTGAATCGAGTCATTCCTAAGGCATTCACTACACTCTAGAGTTCACAAAATTCATAAAACACATTATAACACACAAAGGCATGCTATTTCATATTAAGCAAAATGCACAAGCCCAATTTCAGGGTATTACACTAATACTGACTTTCTTTTTATTATTTAGCCTAAGAATTAAGGGAATTGCTATTTAATCTAAAATTAACTAACTACTAAGCTGAAGATGCTAAGACACAGAGAAGGAATTGGGGAAATACTTTTGGGAAAAAAAACCAATTGGTTAAGACAATACCCGAGGAAGAATCTACCTAGACTTTACTTGTTATTTAACTCTGAACCAGACGATTTATTCACTTGACTTGATCCGTAGGATTCCCTAATTTATATTAATACCTCTCTCGAGGCTACTAGCGTCTAATCATAGGTTGATTAATTGAAATCTCTTTTTAATTAAAACCCCTAGAATTGCATTAACTCGATCTGTGGACTCCCATATTAGGTTTGACCCTAATCCTGCAGATTTTCAACAATCCTATCTTTAAGGTTGCGATAAACTCCGCTTAACTATGCTAGATCTACTCTTGAACAGGGAATATTCCTTCATTGCCTAAGGGCATTAATACTTGAATCAATATCCTGAAATATTAAAACAAGAATTAAGAACATATAGTTAAGAACAAATCAAGTATTTATCATATAGTTCAGAAAACAATAACAAGATCCGTCTTAGGTTTCATCCCCCTCAGGTATTTGAGGGGTTTAGTTCATAATTATAAAAGAATACATTTTAAAAGAAAGTATAAAACAAAACATAAGAAAAACCCTAAAACCCCCTGAAGGAAATTGAAGGGAAGATCTCCCGTCTTGAGTATGATTTCGGCTTCTTGAGATGAATCAACTGGCTTTCTTCGAGTAAATCCCAAAGTTCGACTTCTCTGACTTAGCTCCTCGGCCTACCTGAACCCTCCTTGAAGGTTGGCCTCTAGGGTGTTTATATAGGCTTTTGGAATGTCTTTCTTTGCCTCCAAGTACCCTATTTCGAATAGAATTAAAACAAGTCACGTCAGGGACACACCCGTATGGCATGGCTGTGTGAATCGAATCCAAGCCGTGGTCGGGTCCGCTAAAGAGGCATGGCTGTGTGGCACGGGCCTAGGCCGTGTGCATTTCGTACTTTGGCCCATTTTCTCCATTTTTGGCCCGTTTCTCGTTCTTTTCATCCTCCGGTGCTCTCCTAAGTATAAAACGTGAAATGAAAGGATTAGGAGCACCAAATTCCACAATTCAGGGAATAAATCATCCAAAAGTATGCTAAATGTGGGATTAAAATATGTATATATCACGGTTTATCAAGTCTCCTTTTGTAATCTTGAACCTTTTTGAATTTGTATAAAAATCAAATTGAGAGGATCTTCTCATCTCCGTCTTGGACGAATTCCAACAATTCTAAATATGAAATATTGTGAAACCTAATTGCAAGATAATATTGATTCCTAATTTAATATAATCAACGAGTCAATATTCCATTTCAACTAATAATATTGGCTCTTGCTTCTCTATAACCAAATTAATAGTATATGTTATTAAAAACATGTTCTTTGACAATTTAGGGATTCTATTTCCATTTATTGTTGTTGGATGTCATGGCAATTGTGTGATGTTCACACCATTTGTATTAGAGCTTTAAAGTTTTTTTTTTCAAATTAAGATAACCTATTCTTGTAGTTTTTGTGTTCTTTATTTTTGTGTCAATTGCATTTTTTATTTATGAACTTGTTTGTTTTTGTTTGTGTTGTTATTCCTTAATGTTCTTCACTTTTATTCCTGTGTTCATTGTTGTTATTCATTTTAGCATTCACATTTTTCTTTTGTTCTTTTTTAAAGTTTATTTAAGTGTATTTGAATCTCTTCATGAGTCCTTATTCATTTTTTTCTTATTTTAGTGTTTTGATTTTTGTTTAGACAAAAAAAAAAAAAAACAAAACCCATCATGTAAAAAATTCATGTAAAAAAAAGAAAAGAGAAGGGAAAAAAAGCTTGGTAGGATTGGAACCAAAATTGCTTGGGAGTTTGTTATTTTTATAATTTGCATCATGTCGCGACAAAGTAGTAAAGGGGATAAATGATCATTCCTTGTTGGAGTTTATCCTACAACAATGCGAATGTTTGATTGAAAAAAATGAAGATACTAAAAAAACGTTTGATTGAAAAAAATGAAGATACTAAAAAAACGTAATCAATGCCTTAATAGTTTGTAAAATGAGTTTGTACCATTTAAGTGATCTCATAAGTGTGAGTGTCTTGCCCAATGTTATTAACAATATTTCTATTATCAAAGTTATGGTCATAGTCCAACTATTTGTCCTAAC
Organism: Gossypium bickii; assembly: GCA_025503065.1. NCBI lineage: Eukaryota > Viridiplantae > Streptophyta > Magnoliopsida > Malvales > Malvaceae > Gossypium > Gossypium bickii. The sequence continues at coordinate 24,286,797 of CP106715.1, forward strand.
CTATAGTTAGTTACTATCGTTAAACCAAGCTTTATTTGATAAAAGATTTTGATATAAGAAATTAAAGTGTTTTTTAATATAAGTTAAAATTGACAAAATGATTTTTAAACTTGAAGTCAAAGAAATAAAATTTTGAATATTTATATTAAACTCTTAGAAAATTTTGAAACAATTTTAAAATCAAGTGAAAATGATTTTAACAAGTCAAAATGATTTCCATCAAGTTAAAATCATTTTAACACATCAAAATTATTTTCAAACAAGTCCGAATTGCTCCAGGCCAAAAAGTATCGATACCATCTGACCAAGTATCGATATTTTTGGAATTATCGATACCCTAGGAAAAATCGAGACCAAACATGCATTCTGTTTTTAGGAACCTTAAAGATTATTGATATCGTTTTACCGATATCGGTACTTTCTAAAAATAATCGATACCTTTCTTAAAAGTGATACCAAAATAACATTCTGTTTCTTATAAACCCTACAAAGAATCGATTCGATATCGATACCTATTTCAAAAAGTATCAATAAAATATTTTTTGGTATCGATACTTGCAATTGCAGGTGAAATAAATGCTCTGGTTTTATATCCCCAATGGCCATATTCAATACACCAATAACCTCAACAGCTAGAAATCTATTAGAGGGTATAAATACCATCCTCCAAAGACTTACAGCATCAAGAAAAGCACTTTCAAGCAAAAATCATCAATGAAACAACCTTAGAGCTTAATACTTTCACATTGTTCTTACATACACTTGTGAGCTTTACCTCCATTCTCTTTCTCAAGTGTATTTTATTGTATTTGAGATTCATTTTGCAAACAACTTAATCTTGTAAAGATTGTTTCTTTGTTTTCTTATTTATATCTCTTTGAGAGGGTTTGTAACTTATGATTTGGGGTAGAAATCTTAAGGAGTTGTAAGGTTAAACATTGTCCTCAAAGGTTGAACAAATTATTGAGTTTGGGAAAATCTTTAGTGGTGAAAAGCTAAGGTAATGGAGTAGGCAATTGGGTTTGAACCACTCTAAATTCTTTGTGTTCATTGTTTCATTTTTTTCTTTACTTTCATCAAAATTTTTGAAGGCCAATTCACCCCCTCTTGGCATTTTCGGTTTGTTCCATCGAGCTAACAATTGGTATCAGAGTTAGAACTCTAGAGATAGTTTTACAACCAAGAGAGAAGATCCTTAAGATATCCAAGATAGAAGTCACAAGTAAAGAAATTTTGCTTCATGACATTGGAGCAAAATTCCACCATATTAGGCGAAGGGCATTCCACCATAGGGCCTTCTTTATTCAATGGCACCAACTACTCATATTGAAGAACAAGAATGAAGATATTCATCCAAGCTAATGACTATGAAGTTTGGAGGATAATTACTAGTGGGTCATCCATTCCAATAAAGAGGGCAGGAGGTGTTATTGTCTCAAAGGAAGAGAGTGAATTAGATGATAATGATGTCAAGAAGGTACAATTAAATGCAAAAGCTATGCACACTCTATTTTGTGCTCTTGGTTCAAATGAGTACAATAGAGTCTCATTGTGTGACAATGCAAAAGAAATATGACACAAGCTTGAAGTCACCCATGAACGGATAAATAGAGCCAATGAGTCCAAGATAAGTCTTCTCACCCTTGATTATGAGTTGTTTAATGCAAAACTTGAAAAAGGAATTAAGGAGATGTCCGATCGCTTCACCCACATCATCAATGGTCTCAAAACCCTTGGGAAGACCTATCCCACCAAGAAGATGGTGAATAAGATATTAAATAGTCTCCCAATGTCTTAGGAAGCTAAAGTGATGGCAATAGAAGAATCAAAGGATCTCAACTCACTCTCCCTTGATGAGCTCATCAGTTCCTTGTTGACATATGAAATGAAGATCAATCATAATGCACAAGAAATTAAAAAAGCTCTAAATAAAATAGGAGTTGCCTTCAAATCAACAACTTATGAGAAGGATGAAAACTCTAGTAATTATGATGATGATGTAAAGATGACAATGTTTGCAAGAAAATTCAAGAGGTTCATGAGGTCCAATAAAAGGAAACAATTCTAAAAGAAGGAAGGACTCAAAATTCAATCAACCAAGGAGAAAGTTCCCATCATTTGTTATGAGTTCAAGAAACCATGACACATCATGTTCGATTGTTATCAATAGAAGAAGAAGGGGTCTAACAAACAAAAACACAAGGCCAATTACTTGGAGTGATGATGACTTATCTGATGAAGAAACTCAAGAAGTATCCAACTTTTGTCTCATGGCCATCGATGATTCTAAGGTAACTTCTAACCTATCTATTTCAAATTCTTATTCTTTTGATGAGTTGCAAGATGCTTATGATGAATTGGGTTTGGAATTTGAAGTCATGAATTCAAAACATAAGAAAAATATTTCAAATTTGAAAAATGAAAATGACTCGCTTTCCAAAACCAATCATGAACTTGAAGAGAAAGTAAACAACATGCAAGAAATAATTAATGAGCTTGAGAAGAAGAATTTAGTCTTGCATAATTTATTTTCTAAAGTTCATGATGGTCATGAAAAGCAACTTGAGTTGCTTAAGAGTGAAAAAGCTCACTGTAACAAAGTTTTAGAAAAAGGAGAAAATTCAAAACAAAACTTTGTTAAAAATACTTTTAATTTCTATAAACATAGAGGTTCATAAAACTTTTACAATAGAAAAATCATTAAAAGTATATGAGTCGCTAAATGACTCATAACTTCATAAGATAAGAACTTGGTTTCAAAATGGATACCTAAAAGGACTAAAATTATAGGAATTAATGCTTATGGACCTAAAAGAATTTGGGTACCGAAAATCAAACTTTAATTCTATGTTTGTAAAGGAGTATTTCTTTGAGGTGGATTATTCAAGGAAAAACTTATAGTACCTCAATAGTGAATACTCAAGACACATGATTGGTGACAAGAGTACTTTATCAATTTGAAGCAAAAAAAGTGGAAGAGAAGTTACGTTTGGTGACAACTTTACAAAACAAATTGAAGGAATAAGCTCTATTGGTAAAAACGCTTCAATTATTATTGAGAATGCCTTATATGTCAATGGTCTTAAGCATAATATTCTAAGTATTAGTCAATTATGTGATAAAGGTTTCAATGTCATATTTGAGTCTAAAGGTTGTAAAGTTAATGACATTGGCTCTAATAAGATTGTGCTTGTAGGACATAGGATAGAATATATATATTGTGCATTTAGATTATATGCATAACTCTAACTTAGACCTTGTTGCTAAAAATGAAAATAACTCTTTGTTATGACATAGAAACTAGGACATGCTAGCATGAGCATATTGTATAAATGAGCTAAAAATGACTTATAAGAGGTTTGCCTAAAATTGATTTTGAACTAGATAAAGTTTGTGATGCATATGTTAAGGGTAAGCATAAAAGAGTTTCTTTTAAACCTATTAATGATGTATCATCTAGTAGAGCTCTTCAATTAATTCATATAGACTTATTTAGTCCTATTAGGACAACTAGCTTGGTTGGAAAATATTATGCTTTTGTGCTTGTTGATGACTATTCTAGATTTACTTGGGTTCTTTTCTTAAGTACTAAAGATGAAGCTTTAGAAAAACTCATCACATTTTCAAAATAAATCAAAATGAAAAATGTTACTCTATCACTAGTGTTAGAAGTGACCATGGAATCAAATTTCAAAATCTTGGTTTTGAAAATTTTTGCAACTCAAATAGAATTAGCCATAATTTTTTTGCACCTAGAACCTTTCAAAAAAATGGAGTTGTTGAGAGGAAAAATAGATCTTTAGAAGAAATGGCTAGAACCATGGTTTGTGAAAATAATTTACCATAATATTTTTGGGCAGAAGCCACATACACTGCTTGTTATATTGTTAATAGAGTAATAATTAGGCCTATTTTAAAGAAAACTCCATATGAACTTTTCAAAAATAAGAAGTCTAACATTAGCTATTTTCATCCCTTTGGATGCAAATGTTTTGTTTTAAATAATGACAAAGATAATCTCGCTAAATTTGATGCAAAAAGTGATAAATAAAATTTTCTTGATTATTTTGTTTTTAAATTTTAAAGCCTATTTAGTTTTTAATAGAAGAACTTTAGTAGTAGAAGAGTCTATGCATATTATTTTTGATGACTCTAATCTTCCTCCTAGAAAGGATTCTTGTGTTGATGATGATAATGCAGAATTTTTTAAGAATGATAAAGAGGATCAATCATCAAATGAAAAAAATTCAAGAATAAACACAAGATGCTTTAAAATAACTTTCAATTGAGGAAAGGGAAGTCAATCATCCAAGAGAGTTCAATTATGTGAACGATGGTATATTTTTGGGAAATCCATCCCAAAGGGTAATTACCAAATCTTCTCTTAGAAATACTTATAAGTATGTTGCATTTATCTCATGTGTTGAGCCTAAAAATATCAAAGAAGCATTAAATGATGAATATTGGATATTGGCCATGCTAGGAGAGTTAAATCAATTTAAGAAAAGTAAAGTATTGACCCTAGTTGATAGACCTAGTGATAAATCTACTATAGGTACTAAATGGGTTTTTAGGAGGAAGCTAGACGAAAGTGGTAACATAGTGAGGAACAAGGCAAGACTTGTTGCTCAAGGTTACACTCAAGAGGAAAGAATAGATTATGATGAAACTTATACTCCCGTAGCTAGGAGGAAGCCATTAGAATGCTTTTAGCTTTTGTATGCTTTAATGATTTCAAATTATATCAAATGGATGTAAAAAGTGTAACACCGCAAACCTAGCCTAGAAGTATAGACCGAATCCGGGATGCTACACTAATCATCGAAGTGATCATAGGTGAATTTTTACAAACAAGTTAACACGTTGAATCATACCATTTAGTCGTTTAAAATTCGGTCGGAAAAATTTCAATTAAAATATATGTTTATATAAACGGAATAAAAGTGTATAAAACTTAAAACAGACAAACCACTTATCTCAGTGAACCAAAAGTATTTAGAATCATTTAATATCCAGTTAGTATAATTCACAATAAGACTTAATATACACCCGTATAAATTGTGCGATTAAAAACATATATCGGAAACTGTACCTAAGTATCATAAAACCAAACAGTTCAAAAACCGAATAGTAATTAAAACTGAAAATACAAATTGATAGATTATTCCCACCAAGACTGCACTGAGTCCAGCGTCCAAAATTCTGAAATGTACCTGTAAGGGGAAACAGAAGAGGGGGTGAGCTACTCGAACTTAGTGTGAGATCAGAACCATCTAACTATAGAATCAGATACAAAAGACTAGAAGCAGGTCAATAGCGGAACATACTTACAGAATCAGACGGTAACCTCAAGACAGAAGTCTCATCACATAATCGCAATTCACTAACAGTCACCAGTTCTATTCAGCCAGTTAGATACAATCTGAGTTACATAGTTACAAAGAACCACAAATGTACTTTTAAGTCAGACTGAACAAACAGATATTCTCGCGCATAGAATAGTTAAACAGATGCTTATGAATGCAATTAAGTTATAAAACCCACCCATCCAGCCAACATACCACTCCGTCCCCCATCACTCCACATAAAAGCTGTTTGAGCTCATCCAACCAACCACACCATATAGGAGCTCGTAAGGCCCATCCATCCCTGCACTCCAATAATGTCCACGGCCCTCAAGGTATTGGGACTGCCCACGACCCTCTGGGTATTAGGGGCTATTAATAAGCTATACAGTGCCATGCGGTAACCCGCGGTACAGACATGTAGTATGAACTGCTAGATCAGAAAGTGGTACGTAGCGTAGCTAACGTACATGCGTTATAGTGCAATGCGATAATTCACTATACAGATAGGTTACAGTGAAACTGCCAGTTCAGTCAATGGTACGTAGCGTAGCTAACGTACATGTGGTACAGTGTAATGCGGTAATTTACTATATCGTTATCAGTAAAGTCCATGACCCTCAGGGTATTGGGACTGCCCACGTCCCTCTGGGTAATAGGGGCTATCGGTAACCTGCAGATCAGTTGCTAGTTCAGTCAATCTTCCTTGTCTTCAAAATCCTACCCAAAACAGTATATGCATATGTATGTATACAGTCAGATGTATACGATCAGAATACCAGTTTCAAATAGTTAATCAGAGGGAGACACTCACATCCAATCAGTCAGTTACAGAATCAAACATGTGCACACTTATAACTCGAGTTCAGTATCAAGCTGATCGCACAACCAATCACAAATAACACACACATCAAGCCCAGATCAGAGTCATAATTACCCTCAGTAAAGCTCAGTCGAGGGTTGGAACACATAGAGTTGCAATTACACTTAAATTTGACCTAAAATCATTATTTGGAGAGATAGGGCCACACGCTCGTGTGCTCTGGTCGTGTGGAGCAATCCAGGCTGTGTGGGGGTCCAAACGCCTGTGTGAACGGTAGCACACAGCCGTGTGACAGAGGCATATGCCTATGTTGTGCAGGGGCATAGCTGTGTGAACAGGCCGTGTAACTTACTGTCCAATTCTGCTAAAATAACGTGCAGAGCTGACATGGCAGTGTAAGGGTCTTACACGCCCATGTACAACCAGACACGGCCGTGTGTTCCAAATCACACGGCCGTGTGGGATCCCTAATCCCTAAATCAGTCACACGACTGTGTGGCCAGGCCGTGTGACACCAAATCTTTGAAACCCTAACTCCCAATCTCACACGCCCATGTGCCTGAGGGTACACAGCCGTGTGAAAGTCGACAAAAATCTCCAAATCAGCAACACTGGGCACACGCCAGTGTGGCTATCGGGGTGATCACGAAACCACCCTAAAATAGCCCCAAAACTCCTGTTTTAGCCGCCAGAATCGTCTGTAACCTTTTCCCTATCAACATATATCAGAAAGTGACGATTTCCCATCACTTCCATCAACTAAAAACCCAAAACAAACGGGTTAGCATACAGTCAAGCAAAGTCAAAAGTAAAGATTCACAAACGAAATAAATAGATAAGAACCGTGGACAAGGTTTGAATCCCACACCTGTTTGCGATCGAAGAAGACGGTAGTGGGCAAAATTCTCGAATCCACAAATCATCCGTTTTGAGAAATATTTAGAAAGCAGAAGAGAGGGGAGGAGAGGAGAACGTGAAAACAGAAAAGTCAAAAATAAAATAAAAGAGAAAAATAAAAGCAGCTTTGGTCATAAAACTAATAATTTAATAATTATAAATAATTATAATTATTAACTAAAAACAAAACAAAACAAAATACCTACCAAAACGTTCGCACTAAGACTCGAACCCGGAACCATGAGGTTCCCTAACACTCTCTCAACCACCAGACCAGCAGGTGCATTCTGACACTAAACTGCACATCCACACACATATTTGCAACCTCCCCACTGTCCCTATGCTTAAAACTCAAAACTTCTAGGCCCAAGATTCGAGGCATTACAAAAAGTGCTTTTCTAAATAGTTTTATAAATGAAGAAGTGTATGTTGAACAACCACCCAGTTTTAAAGATCCAAATTTTCAAAACTATGTTTTTAAACTTTCAAAAGCTTTTTATGGTTTGAAATAAGCTCCTAGAGCTTGGTATGAAAGATTATCAAATTTTCTTATTGAAAAGGGTTTTTATAAAGAGAAGCTTTACACAACACTTTTTATTAAAAGAAAAGACAGATTTATTTGTAGTTCAAATTTATGTTGATGATATTATTTTTTATTTTACTAATTATCTTCTTTGTTAAGAATTTTGTAACGACCCGAATTTGGTCCATTGGGCCTTGGGCATGGGAGCGTTTAAAATTTTAGAGAACAAGAGAATGACACTAATGCAAGTTGGACCTATTAGGTGAGTGATTTTGGAAGGTTAAGGGGCTTCCATGAAGTCCTGGGGTCAAACTTAGGCTTTAGGAAAATTTTGGTTTTAGGTGAATAAAACCCTGGGAGTTAGTAAGTAGGCTTTAAGAATAAAATGTGGAGAAAAATGACACAAAAGGGGTTGTGGTCTAGTGGCAAATGACACCACATAGGAGACAAGGGAATGACGCCACACAAGGAAGCAAGGGGTCCAAGGTTCAAGTCTTGGCGCTTGCATTTCATTTTGATTTATTTTTTTAAGTGAACTTAGACGTTGGCCATAGACTTATATTTAGTTGCACATGATTTTAGACACAAGAGGAGCTTGTGGCCTAGTGGCAAGCGACGTGGATTAAGTTACAGGGGCTGAGTTCGAATCTCACCGCAACCAAAAAAGGATATTTATTTTGCTAAGTTGGGACGACCAGAGTTTGTGTTGGAATTAAAATCTGCTGAAGAAGGGATCCCACATCGGGAAGCTAGCAAGAAGGAAGGTGAGAAGCTGGCTTTAAATAGAGCAATCTATGAGGGGAGGAGGCATACCTTGGTTGGCGTTGGGCATAGGAGTGGTCGGAGCGTGGATCAACTCCGGATTCCTATCAGGTGTGTATTTCGCACTACTCTAGTTGTAGAGCGGCAAATGCCGAAATACCGGTCACACGGCAATGGTAGCCACACGAGCATGCGAGCGTACGTGTGGGAGCTTGGACACGATAGTTGAGGCCATCACGAGTGTTCTTGTGGGTTAGGCTATTTGGGCCTTGATGGGCCGAAATGGGCCATGTGGGGCAATGGGCTCGTGGGCCTATATGAATAAATTGTATGATTTGTAGTAAATTGTGAACTGGTCTATGTGAATTTCATATCTGTGGCTAGATTTGGGCTAAATGGGCCACATGAGCGTGTGGGCCTATTTGGGCCGAGAATGGGCCATAGGCCCATTCGTTTCGTTATCTCTGCTTAGAATACCTCGGTTTACAAAATTACTGAAAAACCCTCAGTTTGCAAAATTACCGAAGTACCCCCGATTTGTAAAATTACCGACATACCCCTAATTTGTGAAATTACCGAAATACCCTTATTTTACGAAATTACCAAAATACCCTGATTTGCAAAATTACTGAAGTACCCCTAACTTGTGAAATTACCAAAATACCCTCAGTTTGCAAAATTACCAAAATACCCTTGTAAGGTAGAATTACCGAAGTACCCCTATATGGTAGAATTACTGAAATACCCCTGAGGGGTAGGATTACCGAAATACCCTTATAGGCTAAATGACTGTTTTGCCCTTGTGAGTAAATGACTGACTTGTACTATGATTTGATTGATTTGACTGTGATCGTATGACTGTGTTTTAACGGACTTGACTGTGAGCGTGTGACTGATATGCTGTTAATATGTGTTGAAATGACTGTTACTGAGCATGGCTATTTTGCATACACGTGTAATGATTGAGCATGACATACACGACATATTGCATGGGGTTGGGATATTGATGATCGGAGGAAGTGTAATCTGGTGGCTCTGCCACATATTCTGGTGGCTCTGCCACAATCTGTATAGTGGCTATGCCATGTATATTCTGTTATTCTGGTGGCTTCGCCAGAAATTCTGTGATTAACAGCTTGTCTGCCATATTGGTGTGTAGCGGATGGGTGGGCCGATTTAGAAATCCCCACAGGTGTGTTGGCTTGGTACGGGTGGTGTGTAGCAGATGGATTATTAGGTTTGGGTTGGGCTGCATACTCTATTTGCATATCTTTTATGAGATCTGTTATTGGTTTGGGCTAGGCCCAATTGATTCTGTTATGGGTTGTGACCCAAATGATATTGTAGTGGGTTTGGCCCACGTATGCTCTGATCTGTACTGTACTATTACTGTTAAAGGGCTTTGGCCTAGACTACTTCAGTTCTGCTTTAGATATCGATCATTACTTCAGAAAGGGATTACACACTGAGTTTTCATAAACTCACCCCGTTTTTAACTGTGCAAGTAATCCCCAGCCTTAGACTGTTCGGAGCAGTGAGGGACTCGAAGAAGACCACACACTGCTTATGTTTTCCGTTTTGATTAGCATATGGATTATTTTGATTTGGGTTGTAATAAGGCCTTTTAAAGTTTTCACACTTTAAATTTTAGATCGGTTTTATTTTAATTGATATCTGTTAGAAGTAAATCACAGCTTTCTGAAATGTTAACTGTTTTAAAACAACACTACATTTTCGCAACATTTTTTAAATGGTTTTACGATTTAATCTTTTTGTAAATCAATTACTTTCAAAATTGGCTTCCGTAACTCAAAAAAAAAATGTTTTGGGAATAAAACTAACGTAATTGGGATTTTACTTAAGCTTTTAAACAAGAAGGGTTTTCAATGAAAATATGGTTTACGAAAAACACTTCAATGTGACACGCCAGATTCGGGCCTAACTTCTAGGCCGGGTTGGGGGTGTTACAAATTTTCTATACTAATGCAAGGTGACTTTGAGATTAGCATGATTGGAGAGCTAAATTTCTTTTTCGGACTCCAAATCAAGCAAAGAAAGGATGACATCTTCATAAATCAAGCAAAGAAATAAATGCTCAAGAAGTTTGGGATAGACGCTTTCAAACCACAAGCTACTCCTATGAGCCCTTCTACAAAGCTTGATAAAGACGAGGAAGGTAAATGTGTTGATTTAAAATTATGTAGGTCAATGATTAGTTCTTTGCTTTATCTTACTGTAAGTAGACCCGACATTATGTTTAGTGTATGCTTGTGTGCTAGATATCAATCTTGTCCTAAAGAATTATATTTACAATGTAATAGTCTAGATTATACCTTAGTCAAAACAGTGGTTTCGGGACCACAAATCCGAGTTTGAATATTATTTTAATATTATTTCTGTGCCATTGATGTGTGATTGAGCATGTGGTAAATTTTCGTATGCTAATCTGTCCGTCTGTGTGATTAATTTGACAAAAGGATTAAAACGCATTAAACGTGAAAGTTGCTTGCTATTTATTAAAGTGCTTAAGTGATGTGGCTTTTAAGTGATAAGGACTTGAATGGCAATTTAGCCATTATCATGGTTAGTAGACGGCATGGGTGATGAAATATGCATTTATTATATGTATATTATACTTATTTTAACGGTTTATTAATATTATTATGTTATATGATATGTTATTATAATGAAAAAAAATGGAAGCATTATCATCATTTTTATCACCCCATTACCGAAAAACCGAATAGAAAAGAAAGAATAGAAGCTTTCAAATTTTCGGCACTTGCAAGCCAAAATTCAAGGTTAGATTTTGTTCCGTTTTTGATAATTTCTACGTTTTTGTAATCGTTGCTTCGAGAGCTTTAAAACCCATGTACTAATTTTGAGTATTGATGATGTTTGTGTGAGATGCCATTGTTCATATGTGGAGTCTTGTGATGTTTTATGTTGTTAAATGAAAGATCTAAGCTTGATGAACATGTTTTGTTCTTGAAGTTTTGTTAAATTTAGCTAAATAGGGCTAAATTGTTAAAATAGCAAATTGGAGGACTAATTGTGAATTTGATGAAACTTATGGACTTATATAGTCCTTAGGGAAGTTCGGCTATGCATGGGTGTGAATGGATTTTGTAAATTTGATGTTTTGAGAAAAATGGACTAAATTGATAAAATGTGCAAATGTGAGGGCTAAATTGCAAATAGCCCTAAATACGTATCTTTGGATCGAATTGAATGAACTAGTGAATAAAAGAGTTAATTCTGAATATGTTTAGATCAAGAACCGAGGAAAACGGATTTAGATCGCGGGAAAGCGAAAGTAAATGAGTAGTCGTTTTCATTTTCGATAAACTAAATCCGAGGTAAGTCACTATGCAAATAAACGTACTGTATGAATTTATACTTGTTCATATGATTAATGTTGATAATGGATGTTTATGAGAGATTTTGAATTTGAATTCCGGGATAAGTTCGATATAGTGACTACGTCTGAGAAGTCCCGTATGAACCTAGGAATAACTATCTGTTATGTTTTATCATGTAAGACCACGTCCGGGACGTTCGCATTGATTTCAAATTCCATGTAAGACCACGTCTGGGACGTTTGCATCGATATAAGTTTTACGTGTAAGACCACGTCTGGGACGTTGGCATCGTTATGATTATTACGTGTAAGATCGTGTCCGGGACATAAGCATCGTATTGATTCGTGTAAGACCCTGTCTGGGGCAGTGGCATCAATATCCGAGTGCATGTAAGACCTCGTCTGGGACGATGGCATTGTACGATTATTCTAAGCTTCTGAGTGTTTTAGTGGATTCCCTATGGTTCAATGGGCAAGTCTGAGATACGAATGGCAAATCCGAGCTTTGATAGATCGAATAAATAAATCCGATTCAGGTATGTTGATTATACACTATATGCGTATATAAGGTAAGCATCTAAATGATCTTACTATGATAATGTGTATACAGAAATGATGATATGATATGTAAAGTTATGGTTAGATGAGTTACGTGTTTATACAACTTTTGAAGGTATGAATGTGGCATTATGGCAAACTATATGAACCCAAGCATATATGTGATAGTTTGCTAAGTAGATGAGATATGCCTTTGTACCTATACACATATATGTTTTCTATACCAAGTTTATTTGTATATGACTTACTAAGCTTTTGGAAAGCTTACTCTATGTGTGTGTTTAATCTATTTTATAGGTTGCCAAAGCTATTGAAGGCTCGGGACCGTCAAGTATCGTCATCACACTATTAAACTCTTTTTGGTACTTTTTGGAAATGTATGTAGCTAGATATGGCATGTATAGTCTAGTTTTGGACAAGTCGATGTATATACTTAGTCATGAGATATGACTATTTTGGTTCATATTATGCCTTGATGAATGTGATATATGATGCATATATTGGTAAGATTGAAGTTTTTGATATGGTCAAGTTTTGAGTAAGCACATGAATGAATTATGCTTGTGTTGATATAAGTTTTAGTCTTTGAAATGGTCATGGTTGGAATTGGTATTGAATGCATGGTTGGAATGATTATTTTGGTATGTTTTGATGGTTATATGTGCATGAGATATCTTGTTAAATATGGCTTGTAGGTTTAACCCTTATGGGTGGCATTTTGGCCTTGTAAATAGCCTATAATGTCACACGGTCGTGGCACATGGGCGAGCCTAACGACCGTGGGTGAATTGTAGGATGCAGTTTAGTATCACACGGCCTCGACACGGGCGTGTCATCTGGCCGTGGTGTACAAGTTAGTAGCTAGATAATAGCACATGACCATGGTACACGAGAGTGCTTGGTGGCCGTGGTCGGGAAGTCAGTATAGGACCACGGTCATGATACATGGGCGTGTCTGGTGGCCGTGGGGATCAAGTCAGTATATAGACACGGATGGACACACGGGGGTGTCTAGAAGCCGTAGAGGGCACACGGTCCTCTCCCACGGGCGTGTCTCCCCTGTATTTTAGAAAATTTTTAAATTTTTGATACATTCTATATGTGTTTCAATTTAGTCTCGACTCGGTTTATAAGCATGCTTAGGGTCTTGATGACTCATTTTAGGGACACTATGATTGTTAATGATGAATGTAATGTATGATATGCTATGTAAGTTTCTGATCTGTCCGGTAATGCTCCCAACCCTAGTTCGGCATCGGTTACGGGTTAGGGGTGTTACATACAAGCCCTTAAGAGAATCTTTAGATACCTTAGAGACACTTTAAATTTAGGTCTTTAGTATTCTAGAGTCTCATCCTTTAGCTTGCATGCTTATTCGGATGCGAATGTTGGAGGTTGCAAATTAGATAGGAAAAGCACCTCCGGTACTTGTCAATTCCTAGGCAACATGCTAATTTCATGGTTTTCAAAGAAACAAAATAGTGGTGCATTGTTTACCACCGAAGCAAAATATATCTTTGCTGGTAGTTGTTGTGCTCAAGTTTTATGGATGAAACAACAACTTAAGGACTACGAAATTGATGTAGCTACCGTTCCTATCAAGTGTGACAATACTAGTGTTATTTGTCTCACTAAAAATCTCATCTAACATTCTAGGACTAAACACATTGAAATTAGACATTATTTCATTAGAGATCATATCCAAAAAGGTGAAGTTGTTCTAAAATATGTAGACATCTTAAATTAATTAGCTGATATTTTTACAAAACCTTTAGACAATTAAAGATTTTGGACACTTAGGATAGAACTAGGTTTGACCACCTTGCCTTGACTTTATGTTAAATTTTTCCATGTACTTTTTTTTTGTGAAAAAAGCTTGATAAGTATGATGTTAACGACTTTGTATGCAAAAAAAATAAGGGGAGTTTTATGTGAGAATTTGGTCTATTTTAACCTTATTTATCTAGCTTGAATTGCTTTATGTTGTTTTTGCACTCATTGAATTAGTTACATTCTTACTAATTTAGGCATTTTCTCTAAAATCTAAGTTTGATTTAAAAATTATATGCATCATGCTTTTATCTTGCCCTTCCATGCATATGAAACATTTAGGAATATACTTATAGTCATTTTAGGACTTTTAGAACCTCTAAAAGCTCAAAAATCTTGGTTTTGCATTTTTCACTGCACTTGGAAAACAGAATCGCAAATTGGTATCGATACCATTTTAAAAGTATTGATACTTTTATAAAATTATTGATACTCATGAGAAAATATTGATACCACGGGATGTTTAATGTAACACATTTATGTCCGGTCCGACCGTATGGACCCGATATAAGACTATTACATTTGGTGCCAAAGCGGTTTTGGCTAGACACTATATAATTTAAACATTTACCTATAGTGTATTAACTTATTTAACCCAAAAATTATTAATATAAACATCTGGGGTTATTAATGGATGGTCGATTACATTTGGAAAATTTGAGTTTCAAAGCCTAGGTATCAATACATAAACCCTTGGCATTGATACCTTGGGTAAATATTGGTAAAAATCAATTAAAAAGTTTACTAAAACCACCTGCAATATATTGGATTCATCTCAAAACTTAGGACCAATTCAAGATGCATTAAAACTACTTAGAACAAATCCAATTCAATTACAATTATAACATTAACAAACCACATTTGCAAACATACTTATAACTTCAATAATTCATTTCATATAGAACCAAAATACTTCAAATAAAAACCAAAATATATAAAGTCTCAAGAGTTTGCATTTTAATCCTTAACACTTGGGAACATATTTGGTCTACCTATGTATATGCCATTTTAACTCAAAATATAGTACCTACTATTAGAGCTCATGGGGATGTGATGAGATGAGATATCTCCTATCTCGACTCTAGCTCTTCAAGTCTAACTGTACCTATGCGTTGAAATAAATGTGCTAAGTTGGTAAAGACTTAGTAAACACTACAAGGTAACTAATAAGTAAATAAATCATATCATAATGTTTAAACTTATTAAATTTAAAACATATTACGCACAAGCAAAATTTCTACAATTATATCTTACTTCAACAAAGATTTAACTTAATTTTGATAGTTACCAAACTTACCACCACACTTTGCGGAAATCATTTGCTCACCGTTCACAACCTTAGCCCATAGTAGACTTTTATAGAATATAATGGATATATGGAACAATTACAAAGGTGCATTATTATGCACTAATGAGCAAAAAGCACTGAGGTGCTATACAAAGAGCATGAATGTGCTAAACGGAGAGCACTAATGTGCTAATAATCAGAGAGCATGCTAAGGTCCCTTAATGGCATGCCATTAATATCCTAATAGTTCTAATTCAGTCTACTTGGGCATTATAACCAAATATAGTTCAACTCCTAATAATAGATATATATCGAAAAATACTTCACATTTCCCCTTTCTTTACAATTCAGTCTTTAACAAATAAATCTCATGTATAATATCTTTTTCACATATATATTTCTTTCACAAAATCATTACTTGGTATTCAAACAATTATTACATTTCATATTCTTCCCCTATACTTTTCTTTACATATTTCATAATTTCACAATTTAATCATTTATTTAATATTTATATATATTTATTTATTTTACATTTCTATCATAAATAATTTCTATACTAAAATCATAAACAATTAAAGAAAATAAATTTAAATCTTTGTAGTACTTACAACAAAAGTTGAGATGAAATATCCTTTTCTTCTTTCAATCATTAACCTTCTCTTTTCCTTTTCCTTCAATTAGGTCCCCTCCATTCTTTTCTTTCTCCTCAATTTTCATAACAAGCATGTAATGTAACACCCCTTACCTGTATTCAACGCCGGAACAGGGTATGAGACATTACCAGACATAAACTCAAGCAATCATACAAAACCGAGACTTAAATTTCCTTCAAATTAAAACCTTTTTCACACTTTCACAACGTCCCTTTTCTAAGCCTACGAGGCCCAAAACATGCTTCTGGAGTGGTTCGAGACTAAACTGAGATCTTAGGAAGATTTTATGAAGCTCAGAAAATTTTTGAGATTTTAGGGGCACACGCCCGTGTAGGTCAATGGACACGCCCGTGTGACATGTCACACGCCCGTGTGCTTAGGCCGTGTCAATTTTAGGATGCATTTTGTATATGACGTCAGCAACAAATGGCAGCCACATGGCCAAGTCACACGCCCGTGTGCTAGGCCATGTGGTCGATTTTATTTTTATGATTTTTCATAAATCAGGTGCAGACTTCACACGGCCGTGCCTAAGCCTGTGTGGTCAATCCTGGACATTCTGTTTTGCTAAATTAAGGTGCAGGGGACACACGGCCAGTTCACACTCCTATGTGCTAGCAGTGTGTCTCAGATGGTCTGGTCACACGCCTGTGTGTCAGGTCGTGTGGACTCTATATGAGTCTTTTATAAAAGTTAACCAGCGCTGCAAATTTAAACCACAACCAATTCAACTGAAGTAACTCAACCAACACAAATTTCATACAGTTATACTTAATTTATTTTAGTATTATCAACCCTAAACTTATCTTATTTATATTCATACATATTATCAAATAATGTTCAAAACAATTTTTATGATTTCATTCATTTCAACTTCCATTATTATGACAAAGTATTGTTTCATAATTTTATATTTGACACAATAAACCTTTAGTAACATAACATGTATATATAACCTTAAGTTATTACAAAAGGTGGTCGTTAAAGTCCTTATACATGCCATATAAACCATCAAAAGTATATATAATAAAGTCTACCAGAAAATCGAGATAGTGTGACTTGAG
This sequence comes from Gossypium bickii, assembly GCA_025503065.1. Classification (NCBI taxonomy): domain Eukaryota; kingdom Viridiplantae; phylum Streptophyta; class Magnoliopsida; order Malvales; family Malvaceae; genus Gossypium; species Gossypium bickii. Next base: position 24,303,904 of record CP106715.1, read on the forward strand.
TGTGATGATCTGATCCTCCGACCCTCTCGTTAATCTACAAAGAACAATAAATATTACAAGTAAGCTAAATATAGCTTAGTAAGTTCGTCAGCTTTAAATATAAATCTTACCGAACATTGAACACATTATAATTAAAATAAAAAAGACATTTCATTAATTGACATTTATCTTGTCAACCACAACTCATTAGATAAATTCACTTAATTGAGCTCAATAATAAAAACAATAGTATTATCCACACTCTTTCACATATGTTCCACTTTCCACTTACCAACTTATCCATGCAAGGAACGGCTTACGAATTTGAGTACATCGTGGTCTAAAGCCCAAGGGCTGACTGAAGCACATAAGTGCTAAACAGAAACCCAAAAGGGTTAAACGGAAGCTCATCAGAGCTAAACGGAAACCCATAAGGGTTGAACTGAAGCTCAGAAAAGCTAAACAGAAACCCAAAAGGGTTAAACTGAAGCTCGTAGGAGCTGTAGGGTTAACTGAAACTCATATGAGTTAACGGAAGCTCATAGGAGCTAAACGGAAAGCAAACAGGAGAATTCGCAACAAATGCTGACTCTCGGTTTACTAGGGTAATTCACCACCAATTCATCTTTTTCACCGAACGATCATACTCATTTCGCGCGTTCTGTTTCTCCATAATACTCGATTCAATTTCATAGCTTTAACACATAATTTTCTTATTTTTAACAATTAATATGAATAAATACTAATTATCATTCAGAAACAATTTAAATTATTGATAATTTAACCGTACGAACTTACCCGGAACAATTTGCAGTAGTTGTAGATGTTTCAGGGACTAATCTGCAACTTTTTCCTTTCCTCGGTTATCTTCGATTTCTTGATTTGATGCAAAAATTATGAAAAACCAGTTTAGAGAACCCTCTTATGGCGTTTTGGCTGATGTGAATGAAGAAAAATCAAAAGAAATCTAGATATTTCCACTTTAGTCCTATCTTTATTTAGTTAATTATGTAATATTCCGTTTTTACCATTGTTTCTTAAATTTCCAAATTTTTCTCTGCCGCCCAAAATATCTCCCTTGGGCTAATTTGCACCTTTAATCCTTCCTTATTTAACAATTGAGCTATTTAATCCTTCAAGCAAATTTTACACATTTTTCCAATTTAATCCTTTTTATTTAATTAACTATCAAAACGTTAAAGTTTTCTAACGAAATTTTAATGCCACATTACTAACAATCTATAAATATTTACAGCTCAGTTTTATGAAATCGAGGTCTCGATACCTTGTTTTTCAACCCAATTATTTAAATGTTACTCTTTAAATTTAATTTCACCTATTTAAAAATACTTCTAATATCTCACTCACTTCAAAATATTTTTTATTTTTTTAAAATTTTCTAATCTTATTCGTCGGGTTTAGTGATCTTGAATCACTGTTCCAACACCACTGAATTTTAGGCTGTTACATGTAACATTTATAAGTTAAAACTAAAATCAAACAACATTTCTATGCAAGATTATGAAAATAAACATGTATGGCATGATAATTTCTTCATCTCTTACCTTAACTCTTTGAAAACCAAAACCATAACTCTTGTTTTTTTTCCTTCTTTAACACATCTATGGGGGCTCTCTCATGAAACTAAGAAGCTCACTACCTTTAATATAGTTTTTACTAAATAAATTTCAAAGAAAAGGGAAGGTTTGGAGCTTGGTTGGTTCAACAATGGAGGAAGGGCACAAAGGGAAATAAAAGAAAAGTTTGATGGAACTTGGGGGTGAGTGACAGTTTAGACTTGGTGAAAAGATGATAACTTTTCATCTTTTCTCCCACTTTTTACACCATTCCACAAAAATACCTCACCATTTGCCCTCTAGCCATCCATCTTTACACTATAGCCCCTAATCATTATACCTAATAAATATCTACTTGGCTAATTATCACTTTATCCTTCCTCATCTTTCATATCTCTTAGGATGACTCATACTTCACCTTGGTAAAATTTTGTCTTAATCTATCCTTCCTTTCCACCACTACTATGTATCTCTTAACTTTTTATTTTTCCTAGTTTAGCCACAACAGGTTCTCTATTCTTTCAATTAAGTTAATGCATCTATTTAAAATTTTCCTATGTAAGGAGTATTTTCTAATCTTCTATCGGGTCTAAATACTTCCTAATTAAATATTCAAAATTACTATTTGTTCTATTTCAAGAATTTTTCAATAATTCTTAACCCGATCTATCACTCCATCTAACTCCGAGTTAAAACACAGATGTTACATTTTAAAGGTTCTTGCACCAGTTTTTCAAAAACAAACTCAAAACCTATTTTTTTCCATCGAATATCTCTCAAATCCTCTCCAATTTTTTCTTCAAATTTCTTCATATTTTTGACAAATATTGGGCTTTCAACACCTTAACACTACATTTCCACAAGAGTTTCTCAACTTTGCTTGAAGATTTTGCCTATTTCAACACTTTAGAGGTAAAACCCAAAATACTTTAACTTGTTGATTTTATAAAATGTAGGTTGAAATAGTGCTTCTTGATGGATTATTGAGTTGTTTTGAACTCCAAATATCATGTTTTACTGCAGGAGGTCACCTATTCTTAAAGGTTTTCTTAAATATTTTACCCTAAACCCTTGCACACCAAGTGTTTGTTAAAATTCCCTAAAGAGTTTTCCATTGAGTTTTAGTGCTTCTAAGTGTCTTTTTAGTTAGTATGGCACCTAAGAAAAGATCTAGAACCGATACATCATCTTCTCATACATCTAGTGAGTTGGAGTCGTCCTTTAGCAAATGCTTTCAAAACTCAAACTCTCTATCTCATTTTAACTCACATTTTGCTTCAAAAAGAGTTTAAGAGTCTAGGAATATGGATTTAGTCATGTTAGAGGCTATTAATGAAACCCCCCAAACCTGGCCCACGAGTCTTGACCGGATCTGGTATGTTCCTTGAGTAAAACGGTTCAAAATTCGTTTGTTACTTTGGAAAATCTGAGTGGTTTTGAAAGAAAATTTATTTTGTGTTGGGCTCGAGTTGGAAACAAGTTTATTCTTGAAATCTAGGTTTTTATAAAACTTTATTTCTAAGTTTCAAACTTTGAATTAAAGAAATATCAAGTTGTTTTAGAGTTTACCTTATATTGAAAATCATTTGTTTTAGGGTGTCAAAACATTTGAAGATTTATTTCAAAAACAAATTAGATAACCTTTAATTTAACAATAATAATATCTTGATAAAAACAAATAAAAGCAAGCATAAAACAGTTTAATACTTATGGCCTTATTACATCAAAAACAAAACCCGAATAAATCCAAACTTAAAACATAAAGTCTCAAAATAAAAGTTCATCGAATCGAGCATGGCCACCACCAAGTTCCCGCCCGACCTTGGTCCATCACCGAAAGTCCACTGAAAACATATCCCACAACGGGGTGAGTCAAATAGACTCAGTGTATAACAACCAACACTAAGTCTTAACAATTCAGGCATAACATATCATACATAAGTAACAAATATAAGTAATGATGCAATCGCGAACCCAAACCTAGATACCATCCGCTACACATCACCCGTACCAACCAATCACACCGTGGGGACTACTAAGTCGACCCTCCATCCGCTACACATCATCGAAGGCAGTCGCTGCAGATGACGTGCTCATCGCCCTTATAAATTTTGTGGCATAGCCATCAGATTTTATTTTTGTGACATAAGTCACCACATTCAGATTTCGTGACATGAGTCACCACATTCAGATATTGTGGTATAAACCACCAGATCACTTCCCCTTTCTATATAACCTATATGCCCCATGTCACACAAAACTTGCAATATCATGCCTTATGCCTTATTTCACATTCTTATCGATATTCACATATGTACCATATTCCGAATATTCATATCATAATAATATTCATATCATTTATTAACATAAAGTTGAGGTTACGTACCTAGGTACTTTGTACCATCACATGGTACCTTTGCCCACTTTTCACATTATTATAAGCACATATATTAAATTGATGCCATAAATCTATTAAGAGTTAGTGTGGGTACACACCTGGTTTACTTAATGCTTTCACTGAAATCCCGAAAATCCCGATCTAATGCTTTAGATCTCTAGTTCCTATATTCGGCCACCTTAAGCATGTTAGCAACAAGCCATTCGGCCAAATAACCAAATCCCGAAGGATTAACGCAATCAAAATCCTTACCTTGCTACCTATTTGATTACTAATCAAATTCCGAAACTTTGTGACACTCCTTCCTTGCAATCGGCCAATATTAGATCACCTGACTTGGTTAGTTTCGGCTTCTAAATAATTAAGAAACATATTTGAATCACTAAATATAGACTTGACCGAATGTTCATGTTCACTTACCTTGCGAATCTTAAATCCCGAAATTGCTACTTGCTCTTGGTGATGTCGAGATCCCTATAGGTATATGTTAGATTCGGTTCTAACACTTAATCTCAATAAATGGCCCTTGGCCGAATACATATTGCTTACCTTGAGTACTTCAAATCCTGAAAGAACACCTTTACGCTGTTACAACCAAAAGAAACACATTAATATGGCCTTAAGCATATTCGGCCATCCTTAGAAATCAAGGTCTACCCTTGTTTTCGGCACACGAAATAAGAAAAGATAAGACCGATTGCTAAGAGGAATACTTACCACCAACGTTTGCTTGAAGAGACTAAAAGAGAAAAGATTTCGGCTAACTCTTTCAGCTTTTAAAACTTGCGACAAAGAGAGAAGAATAAGGCCTTCTGAAGATTCGGCTATGGCTCCCAAACGGTCATGAAATATTCGGCCACAAGAGGAAGAGATTAAGGTTACGGAGAAAGAAAGAAAAAGATGAGTTTGGAAGAGATTAGAAGAATTCGGCAGCCCCTTAATGCACCAAATGACCGAACTTGGAGAAAGAAAAAAAAGAGAAAAACAAAACTATCAAATATGAATTTTCAGCACACTTCCCCTATCAAAACCCAAAGCCGATTATGCACGCTTAGAGCCCCACATTCGGCCACTACATCTTCACTTATCAAGTCCCTTATTTTTCTCTTTATCACTTCATTCAAAATAATAAAAATAAATCCATAATTATCTCTTATCTTAGCCGAATTTTAAAAGGATTAAACCACACCTTAAACTCATCCCTTAGTGCCCCATTGCCATCCACTACTGCCCAATCTTGCAGCAAAATAAAACTCTTTTATTTGCTTCCCTTGCATCTCGAACCTAGCCCATTGCCCACTGCATATGGCATCACTTATCAAGCTTTAAGTGGCACCTCCAAGCCAATTTAACAAGCTGATTTTTGTGTGTAATTCTCCCTACAATTTCTCTTAAGGCCTCCTTAGCCTGACTTCCCCTTTTTAGACTTAAAGTCAAATAATTTCTAAGGCATTTGACTACACACTAGGGTTCACAAAATTCACAAAACACATTCCACATACACATAGACATGCTTCCACATACAATTAAGCATTAATGCATAAGCCATAAATCTCGGATGTTACAATTAATTTTGTTTATCTCTTTATTTTACAAAATTGGGGTTGGATGGAATTTTAAAATATTTCTTCGTCGACTTACCTTAATCTTGTTCGTGCTTTCTTTTCAAATGCCAAACTCGAACATGATGAGTCCGGCGATACCAATTTAGCCATCACCTCGTTTTTAGTGAAAACCCCTATACGCCTTGTGTTTAAAGAGTTTGACAATTATCTTCATTTGCCTCCCGGAGGTAACTCTGATGACAAAGGTCATTTTAATCCCGCACTTTTTATTCAGTCCGGACCGACACTCGAACTTAATCTTCATGTTCATGTCCTCCATTTAACTCTTACTTGGAACCTTAGACCTATCAAAAAGCATGCCAAGCTTCGAAACACCGATTATTGGGGGCTCGATTACTTTAAATCTGATAGGTGTCTTGACCTTGCCCTAATAATGTTTAATGACATTACTAAAGCTATTGGAAGAGGGATGAATACAAATGTCACTCTTCCTCATAACACATACTTTTCATACTTTTTAGACAATTAGGTATTAGTACCAATGGAAACACCCCTGTTACCTCAAACCAACCAATTAGTTATGAGGCCCTTCATCATGCAGCATATAATTTCAATGCCAACACTGGTACTGGATTAAGAGCGATCATTGGCGGATAATGAAGGTGACGACATTGACGCTACTTTTGAAGATATTTCAGCCCCCAAGTCTGCTCCTCCATCGGCTTTTTCTTCACATGCTACTCAACGCTCTTCCAAGGTTAATAGTGCCATACTCGATGCTATCCATTCATTGAACAACAACGCTCAAAGTCTTAGGGAAGATGTCAACTCTCGCCTCTTGACTTTGGAGGCGCAAATGGCGTCTCTCTTAGCTTGTTTCCCTTTGACTCCTCCTTTCTCTCCTACTGAAGATTAGAGTTGCTTTACATCCTTCATTTCATACTCATACATTTTGCATCGTCTATATTTAATTGCACTTTATTACTTTATGGGTATTTTTTGATACATTGATGTTTAGCCCTTTTTCTATATATCTTATGATGAACTCATCTCCTTTCTCCTTAAGCTTTATTTGTCTTTTGATATAACAAAAAAATGGGAGAAGAAGAGGTAAATTAATTGATTACTCTTTGATGATAACTAAATGCAAATTTTTGTGGCCAATTTTACTTGAAGTAAAAATGAATGCCAACTTGAATGAAAAATTTTATTTTGGTCTCAAATTTAAAATGTCTTTTTATTATAGGGGAGCAATTATTCATTAACAAATTTACCAAATGTTTTGTTATATCAAAAAGGGGGAGATTGTTAAACCAAGATTTATTTGATAAAATATTTTGATATAAAAAATTGAAGTGTTTTTATAATATAAGTTAAAATTTTTTACATTAAACTTGAAGTCAGAGAAATAAAACTTTGAATATTTACATTAAACTATTAGAAAATTTTGAAACAATTTTAAAATCAAGTGAAAATTGCAACACCCCAAACCAGGCCTAGACGTTATGACCGGATCTAGCATGTCACATCAAAAGGTTTTAAACGCTATGCGTTCGTTAAAACTTTGTATCTTTTTTTTTGAAACTTCGAACTTTGTTGCTTGTGAAAACAAGATTTGCTTAAAATGTTTTCTTGAAAAGATGTTATTATTATTTTAGAAAACTTTGTTTATTGCTGAAATCTGACTCAAAGAATTGCGGAAACGTGTTATTTTGAAAATGGTTGTTATTGTTTAAAAATTTGTCATTAACCGATTAAAAATTATTAACTAGCAGAATTATCAAAAGAAAATTTAGAAGAAAAATCCAATGGCCTTATTACACAAAATATTAACCCAAAATAATAGCCTAAAATAAATTAAAAACTAAATTTACTAAGTTTCCTAAGAAGCAAATCCGACGTATGGCCACTTCTGAGTCCTCCGCAACTCCAAATCCTCTAACGCTGGGGATTACCTGCATGGTTAAAAGAAAGGGTGTGAGTTACGAGAACTCAGTGTGTAATCCCCTATAACGGTCACTATCTGGGCCTGAGCCCTTATGGTATCAGTCTGGGCCTAAGCCCTATAAACATGATAAAGCAAACAAAAATGATGCAGCCCAACCCAATCCAACCATCACACCACCCGTACCAATCAATCGCACCATGTGGGGATCAAGTCAACCCACCCCGCCAAATGCACCAATATTGCAGTCAAGCTGCTAATCACGGTATAAGTGACTGAGCCACCAAAACGATATGTGGCATAGCCACAAAAACGGTATGTGGCAGAGGCACCAAATCTGCACTTCCTCCAATCATCAAACCCAACCCATGCAACATGATATGAATGCAGTGTATTACAAGTATAAACAGTATAAATAAAATCACATACACAATATTTAACTACCATCAAGGACATAACAGTCATTTTGTCACCTAAGGGTATAACGGTAATTTTTACCCCTTTAGGGGTATTTCGATAATTTACCTATCGAGGGTATCTCGGTAATTTCACAAACCAGGGTATTTCGGTAATTTCACAAATTGGAGGTATTTTAGTAATTTTGCAAACTAGGGGTATTTCAGTAATTTTGCAAACCAAGAGTATTTTGGTAATTTCGAAAACCAAGGGTATTTCAGTAATTTCATAAATTAGGGTATTTCAGTAATTTCACAAATCAGGGGTCTTTCGATAATTTCACAAATTAAGGGTATTTCGATAATTTCACAAATCAGTGGTATGTCAGTAATTTTACAAACCAAGGGTATTTCAATAATTTTGTAAACCAAGGGTATTCTAGTAATTTTGTAAACTGAGGTATTCTAAGCAGAGATAACGATGGGACGACGCTCATGTGGCCCATTTAGCCCAAATCTAGCTTCAGATATGAGATTCACATAGACCAGTTCACTATCTACTACACAATCATACAATTTATTCATATAGTCCTACGGGCCCAATAGGCCCACTTGGCCCAAGGTAGCCTAGACTCATGAGAACACTCATGAGGGCCTCAACTATCGCATCGAAGCTCCCACACGTGCACTCACACGCTCGTATGGCTACCATCGCCATGTAACCAACTTTTCGGCATTTGCCGCTCTACAGCTAGAGTAGGGCAAACACACCTGATAGGAATCTGAAGTTGATCCGCGCTCCGAACACTCCTATGCCCAAACGCCAACCCAGGTATGCCTGCTCTCCTCATAGATTGCTCTATTTAAAGCCAGCTTCTCACCTTCCTTCTTGCTAGCTTCCCAATGTCGGATCCCTCCTTCAGCAGAGTTTAAATCCAACACAAACTCTGCCCGTCCCAACTTAGCAAAATAAATATCCCTTTTTGCTTGCAATGGGATTCGAACCCTTGCCCTCTCCTATGCTCCAGACGCTACATGCCACCACAACACAAGCTCCTTTTGTGTCTAAAATCATGCGCAACTAATTATAAGTCTGTGAGCCAAAGTCTAAGTTCACTTAAAAATAAATCAAAATGAAATACAAGCGCCAAGTCTTGAACCTTGGACCCCTTGCTTCCTTATATGACGTCACCTCCTTATCTCCCATGTGGCACCATTTGCCACTAGACCACAACTCCTTTTGTGTCAGTTTTCTCCACATTTTATTCTTAAAGCCTACTTACTAACTCCCATGGTTTTATTCACCTAAAACCAAAATTTTCCTAAAGCCCAAGTTTGATTCTGGGACTTCATGGAAACCCCCTAACCTTCCAAAATCACTCACCTAATTGGTCCAACTTGCATTAGTGTTGTTCTCTTGTTCTCAAAAATTTTAAACGCTCCCTAGTCAAGGTCCAATGGGCCTAATTCTACTAGGCCCAAATTTGGGTCGTTACAAAAATGAATTTAACCAAGTCAAAATGATTTCAGTCAAGTTAAAATCATTTTAACACATCAAAATGATTTTCAAACAAGTTAGAATTGCTTCAGGCCAAAAAGTATAGATATTTTTGGAATTATCGATGCCCTAGGAAAAATCAAGACCAAACATGCATTCTATTTTCAAGAACCCTAAAAATTATCGATGCCATTTTCCTTGTATAGATACTTTTTGAAAATAATAGATATATTTCTTAAAAACGATACCAAAAAAGCATTCTGTTTCTTATAAGCCCTACAAAGTATCGATCCGATATCGATACCTATTTTAGAAAGTATCGATAAAATATTTTTTTGTATCGATTAATAAATTCAAACGGTCACTGAATCAACATTTATTACAAAAATTATCGATACCCTTTTATTTAGTATCAATACTCACAGTTGCAGGTGAAGTAAATGCTCTGGTTTTACATCCCCAACTGCCATATTCACTACACCAACAACCTCAACGGTTGGAAATCTATTAGAGCGTATAAATACCGTCCTCCAAAGACTTACAGCATCAAGAAAAACACTTTCAAGCAAAAATCATCAATCAAACAACCTTAGAGCTTAATACTTTCACATTCTTCTTACATACACTTGTCAGCTTTATTTCTATTCTCTTTCTCAAGTGTATTTTATTGTATTTGAGCTTCATTTTGAAAAAAAAAAACTTAATCTTGTAACAGTTGTTTCTTTATTTGTATCTTTTTGAGAAGGTTTCTAACTTAAGATTTGGGTTAAAAAAACTTATGGAGTTGTAAGGTTAAACATTGTCCTCAAAGATTGAACAAATTATTGAGTTTGGGAAAATCCTTAGTGGTGGAAAGCTAATGTAATGGAGTAGGCAATTGGGGTTGAACCACTCTAAATTCTTTGTGTTCATTGTTTCATTTTTTGTCTTTGCTTTCACCAAAATTTTTAAAGGCCAGTTCACTCCCCTCTTGGCATTTTCAGTTTGTTCTATCAAGCTAACAACTATGATCGAAGTTTCAATTTAGAGTGCACCATTTGAAAATAATATTGAAGAGAAGCTTATTAAAATTTATGATGGTCCATTGTTAAAAAACAAACCGAAAGAAATTATTGATTAAACCATGGAGATAACTCTTTTAATTGATGCATGTGTAGAGTCGAGGACAATTTTTCCTTGAGGAAGGGGGGAATGATTGTAACATCCTGAAAAGGGCCTATGCATTTTCGGTTTAATTGTACGAAATGACATGTCTTACGTGTTATGAATAAATTTTGAACATTTTTGGAAACTTGAAAATGCATGAAAATGATTTAGAAATGAACATTTTTTGGAAACCTGGAAATGTATGGAAATGTTAGGGTTAAAAGAGGAAAGTGAACATTTTTGGAAACTAAGGAAATGTAAGGAAATGATTTAGAAATGATTCAAAAGAGGAAAGTGAACATTTCTGGAAACTTGGAAATGTAAGGAAATGTCAAGTTTAAAGAGGCAAACGAAAATTTTTGGAAACTTAGAAATGACTTATAAATGTCGAGTTTTAAAGTTTAAAAGAGGAAACTGAGGCAAGGTGGCCTTAAAAGAAAAAGTATGTGAAATTTGACACACAAACGGGCTTGGAAAAGTGGCCTGAAGATGCCACTTAGGGCCTATGGAAATGGCGCCACATGCAAGGGGTTTAGGCCTGAGTTCGAATCACATGGGAAGCAAATAAAAGAAGTTTTATTTTTGCTTCTAGAAGCCCAGAGGTGGACGGCACAAGGCTTGCAAAAGAGGAGTTTTATCCTCTTTAAAATTCGGTTAATTAGGGGATAAATAAAGGATTTAATTTGGATTATTTTCAAGAGATAATAAGGATTATTTATTAATTATTTTAAATTAAGGAGATAAAGTTATCAAATAAGGAAGAGTGGTGGCCAAGCAAAGGACTCTTGGCCTAGTAATTTCGGCACAAGGAGGAGAATTAGGCCATTAATTCATTCATTCTCTCTGCCGAAATTCTCCTAGCAAAAATCCTCTCTTCTCTTTTCTTTCTCCAAACCGAAAATACACCTTATGTTCTAGCCGAAACTCCTTTCAAATTCCATCAGTGCCGATTCTTTCTAACCCCTAATATTTCTCTCTTCCTTCATCTTTGAAACTGAATACCTAGAGGGTTCACAGCCGATTGTTCATCAAGTTTCTAAGCTGAATCTCTGAAGTGGTGTCAGGAGAGATCTGTCGAATTCGATACTAAAGGTAAGAATCTTGTGGTTATCGATTTATTCTCTTCTTTAAGCCGAAACATAGGATCTAATATTATTATTTTGGTGGCTGAAATTATAAGGAGTGTTCCGGGGTTCAACAACTGTCGACTAAAAGGAGGAATATTTCGAGATTTCTAAGATCTAAGGTAAGGCAAGTGTTGGCCAAGGGCCATTTACTATGATTTAATGTTAGAGATTGGTCTAACATGTGGCAATGTGATTTTGACAGATACCAAGGGTAAATAGTACTTTTCGGGATTTGAAATCACAAGGTAAGAAACTATAAGATTCGGCCAAAGGCCTTGATTTATGTTTTGATGATCAAGATTAAATCTAACGTAAGGTTTTAGGGATTTCGACATTCCTAGGAAAGCAAGGAACAGTTTCGAGGTTTGTTGGTATCCCAATTGGCATCAAGGTAAGAATACTAATCCTACTAGGATTTGGATTTTTGGCCGATTGTTTCTTTTAAAAAAAATAAGTGATTAATCAAATGTAGGGGTTAAGGATATAAACGGTAGATCTGATCTCGGGATCTCAAGGAATCTGTTAAGCGAATCAGGTGTGTACCCCACACTAACTTTTAATACGATCTATGGCACATTTAATATAAGTATGTATAAGTATGAATAAGAATGTGAATATGGCTAAGGTACCTTATTGTGGTACAAAGTACTCAGGTACGTTTCCTACTTCTACTAGGATTACGAAATATGTTATTTAACATGTGAAAAGTGACATGAATGTGAATTTAAGTATGATATGCATGACATGAATAATATGGGGCATTCGGGTTATTTGAAAAAGGGGAAGTGAATGTGGTGACTTCGGTCTCACTATCTGAATGTGGTAACTTCGGTTACATTATCTGAATGTGGTGTCTCATGACACAATTATCTGGTGGCTATGCCACAAATTTTATATGGGCGATGAGCATGTCGATCGCAGCGATCGCTTCGATGGTGTGTAGCGGAAGGAGGGTTGACTTAGTAGTCCCCACGGTGTGCGGTCGCCGCGACGGATGTGTAGCGGATGGCAACTAGGTTTGGGTTCAAGTTGCATCATTATTTTATCTGTATATGAATATGCATGTGATATGATACGGTATGCCTGATCTATTAAATTTTTGTGTTGGTTACACATTGAGTCTGTTGACTCACCCCGTTGTGGGAACATGTTTCAGGTGATGAGCAGTGATGGACCGGGACGGCAGAACATGTGGTGGCCATTCTCAGCTTGAAGTTTTATCTGATTTGGACAATTTATTTCATTTAAGTATTTCATTATTTTATTTTGGGTTTTTTAATTGATGTAATAAGGCCTCCACTGAACTATGTTGTTTTCTGTTCTATTTGCTTTGTTACGACATTTTTATTTATTAAAAATTTAGTAAATTTACGTTAAAATAAACTTTAAATATTTTGTCACCTTAAATAAATGGATTTCACCACAAGATAAATTGGTTTTCAAAACGAGCCCAACCCAAGCAACATTTTTTTTTTGAGAATCGCACAAGTTTTTCCTAAGAATCAAAAGAATTTTGAACCGGTTTAATTAAGGAACATACCAGATCCGGTCAAGACTCGTGGGCCGGGTGTGGGGTGTTCCAGTTTGGTATCAGAGCCCAGTTTTATAACTCTCGGCCTGTGGGCAAGGCCCAAAATGTTTTCCAATCGAGCCCAAATGAGTTTTATGGAAGTATTTCTGAAAATAAGCAGGTTTTCTTGCATGGCACCTAAGTCTCCGACCCGCAGTCCACCAGGTAAGTACCCCTAACCATCTGTGTAATTATGTGAATTATGGAAGGGTAGAAAAGGAATGGAACGTAGAATAGCATGATAGGAACTTAAACCCTAGGACTAGTCTACTCAAACACAAATACATAAGACTTAATTCCATTAAACAAACCTATGGCTAAGTCACCGAGTTAGGGTGTGGTAACCCCTGTGCGCATGTCTAGGATTGGATGCGGAAGAGCCTGGTATTTAAGCAGTCCTAGTGACTCACCTCCCCTTCGCAGGAATCCTACCTGGTGCGTAGCTTCGGTTCACCCTAACTCAGAGGGCTCAGTAGGTGTGGCAACCTCTGTGCGCATGTCTAGGAATGGTTTCAGTGGGAGCTTGGTACTTAAGCAGTCTATGTGACTCACCTCCTCTCCATTCGAATCCAACCTGGTGCGCAGCTTTGGTTCACCCTGACCAAGAGGACTCGGTCATAGGCTAAACACAATAACTAAAACCCGAAAGGGAACTAGCCGTGTTTTTATAAAAACAACAAAACCTTAGTTTTAAAACTCTTAAAACTTTCTTTTAAATTTGTAAAAACCATCTTTACAAAATTTTCCGAAAGATTTCCGATTTATGAAGTTACAAAAATGCCCCTAGTGGTAAAATTACCAAAATACCCTTGGTTTATAAAATGTCCAACTACCCAACAATTTTACCCAAAATTTCATTATTTTATAAACACTCAAAAACCCTAATTTGCAAAATATCAAAAAATACCTTGATTTTGGAAAATTACGAAATTGCCCTTAACTCACAAAATTACCAAAATGACCTTGACTTTCAAAATTTTTGCAACATTACCGAATTGGAAAACAAATTCTCAAAAAGAACCCCCAAGTTTTGCGACTTTTGAAATACCCTTGAATTATTAAACTTTACAAATTTACCCTGGTTTGTGAAAAATTACCGAAATACCCCTGGAATTTCAAAATTACTGAAAGGCCCCGGATTTTAAAATTTTTCCAAAATACCCCGCGAATTTATAAATTCCAAAATACTTGTGACGAAATCACCAAGGAACTCTTTCTTTTGAAAAATTACAAAAATACCCCTGTAAGACAAAATTACGAAAATACCTCTGGGTAGTGGAAAAACAATAACAATGAAAACTACAACGTTTCTCTGAATGAACGAAAGTTCATAATTGTTTGATGGATGTACGGATGAATAGAAAGACTGTGTGTATGTATGAATACGAAAGAACCACCCCTAAATTCCTTTTTCATAAAACTTCTTCGCGGGTAATCAAGTGAAAGAAAGACTAATTCATAAAACTTCTTAATCAGATCATGACGTTAGAAATGAGCTCTAGAGGATGTGGTCGTCGTGGACGAGGTAGAGGAAGGATGACTGTGTCAGAACCCGTTAGATCGGGTCAAGGGTTTGACAATGAGATACCACCGCCACCACCACCCCCAGCTGTGGGTGTTGAGTAGCAAGCTCAAACAGGAGAAGATGCTGTATCACAGGCTGTGCTGCGAATTTTGGAATTGGTGGCTGGTGCAGGAGGAAATTCGGGAAATCGTAAGTCTGAGTATCGGGAGTATCGGGTGTGGCACCCAGTACAGCTGAGTACTGGTTGGAAGCAACTGAGCGCATCATGGATGAGCTTGACCTGACCCCTGAGGAGAAGTTAAAAGGAATGGTGGCACTGTTACGCGATAAAGCGTACCAATGGTGGTTAACTGTTTGGGATGGTGCCACGGTCGAGGATCTGACCTGGGAGTACGTTAAGGAGGCGTATCAAAAGAAGTATGTGGGAACCAGGTATACGGATGAGCAAAGGAAGGCATTTCTGGGGCTGGTTCAAGGGAACAAGTCCGTTGTGGAATATAAGGCTGAATTTCTGAGGTTGAGCTGATATGCTCGAGGGGTAGTGGCAACTGAGCATGAGCACTGTGTCCGTTTTGAGGACGGGCTAAGGGATGATCTGAGACTGTTGATAGCACCGCATCAGGAGCGGGAGTTCTCTGCTTTGGTAGAAAAGGCCAAGGTGGCTGAGGGAATCAAGGATTCTACAAAGCAGGCTATGGATAGGAATAGGCTCAAAAGAGGTTTTGGATCAGCTGGAAAGGTTCATAAGAGGCCTAGAGTTGATGGGCCGTGAGGTCAGCAAGTTGGTTCCGAAGAGCGGTATCGTCCTTGTGAGGTGTGTGGAAAGAAGCACTTAGGAGAGTGCTGGAAGAAAATAGGAGGATGTTTTAGGTGTGGGTCCAAGGACCATATGCTCAAGGATTGTCCTAAGAAACCAGATGAAAGTCGACCAGCAGCTCAGAATGTTAGTCAGGCTGGTAGAGGAGGACAGCAGCCTCAACGAGGTCGTGGTTCGAATAATAGAGGTAATGGTGCTGGCAGAAGACGAGGAACACAAGGCAGAGGCACTGCTAATGCTGAGGCAAGGCAACCGGGTTTGGTTTATGCGGTTCACTGGAGGGAAGATGGAGACGCGCCTGATGTTATAACCGGTACGTTCTTTATTTATGACAAGCCCTATTTTGCTCTTATTGATGTGGGCTCGACCCATTCCTATGTTGCATGTAGTGTAGTGGGAACACTAGGCCTAGACTTTGAACTTTCTGATAGGCAGATGACTGTAGTAAGCCCATTAGGCCAGACTGTAGTGGTGGATAAGATCTTTCAGAGTGTACCTTTAGAGATTCGAGGAGTGAACTTTCTGGTGATTTAATGGAACTACCCTTTGGGAGTTTGAGCTCATACTTGGAATGGACTGGCTAGTAGAACATCGGGCCGTGTTGGATTGTGCGGCTAAACGAATGGAACTAAGAACCCCGGAGGATGAAGTAGTAGTAATGATAGGAGAAAGAAGAAACTACCTGTCTAACGTAGTTTCGGCATTAAAAGCTGAGAAAATGGTTAGGAAAGGGTGCAAGGCGTTCTTAGCCTTCGTGAGTGCGTTGGGTGGAAAGGAAGAAGGTGTCAGTGGAGTTAGAACGGTAAGGGACTTTGAAGATGTATTTCCAGAGGAATTACCAGGAATACCCCCAGATAGGGAGGTGGAATTTGGAATAGACTTGCTACGGAATGCGACTCCGTGTCAATCGCTCCATACCGAATGGCACCAAAGGAGTTAGTTGAGCTCAAGGCTCAAATCCAAGAATTGATGGATCATGGGTTCATTCGACCCAAAGTGGTGTCCATGGGGAGCACCGGTTCGCTTTGTAAGAAGAAGAAGGACGGAACTATGCGTATGTGCATAGATTACCGTCGATTGAATAAGCTGACCATTAAGAACAAGTATCCTTTGCCAAGGATCGATGACTTGTTCGATCAGCTGAAGGGGGCCGCAGTATTTTCAAAGATAGATTTGAGGTCGGGATATCATCAGTTAAAGGTGAAGGAGGCAGATATCCATAAGACCACTTTTAGGACACGATACGGCCATTATGAGTTTGTAGTAATGCCGTTTGGGTTGACGAACGCTCCAGCCGCATTGATGGATATGATGAACTGGGTTTTCCAACCCTACTTGGATAGGTTCGTCGTTGTGTTCATCGACGATATCTTGGTGTACTCCAAGTCTGAAGAGGAGCATGATGAGCATCTCCGAGTTGTGCTGCAAGTGTTAAGGGAGAAGAAGCTCTATGCCAAATTCAGCAAGTGTGAATTTTGGCTTAAGGAGGTGGCATTCTTAGGACATGTAGTATCCGCAGAAGGAATAAGAGTGGATCCTAAGAAGATCGAGGCAGTGTTGGATTGGAAACCACCTAGGTCCGTGGCTGAAATCCGAAGTTTCTTAGGTTTGGCAGGCTATTACAGAAGGTTTGTGGAAGGGTTCTCGTCAATAGCCGCGCCTTTGACAAGGTTGCTAAGGAAGGAAGTACCCTTTGAGTGGATTGATAAGCAACAGAAGAGCTTTGAAAAGCTTAAGAAGGTGTTGACGGAGGCTCCAGTGTTAATTCAACCGGAGGCAGGAAAGGATTTTGTGGTATACTGTGACGCTTCGCACACAGGATTAGGCTGTGTGCTAATGCAAGAAGGAAAGGTGGTTGCTTATGCGTCTCGGCAACTAAGGCCTCATGAGGTTAACTACTCAACCCATGATTTGGAGTTGGCAGCTGTGGTTTTTGCCCTTAAGGTTTGGAGGCACTACCTTTATGGAGAAAGGTCAATAATTTACACAGACCACAAGAGCCTTAAGTACTTGTTGACTCAGAAGGAGTTGAACTTAAGGCAGAGAAGGTGGGTGGAGTTGTTAAAGGATTATGATTGCTCGATAGAGTACCACTCGGGCAAGGCAAATGTAGTGGCTGATGCCCTGAGTCAGAAGGTTGTGTCGGATCTAAGAGCTATGATCGTACACTTGAGCCTGTATGATGATGGAAGCCTATTGGCAGAATTACAAGTCAAACCCACATGGTTGAATGAGGTAAAGGAAGGTCAATTGTTGGATGAGGACCTAAGTGCTAAGTTACAACAAGTACAGAGAGGAGAGTTAGAGGATTATGGCGTTAATGATGAAGAAGTATTGTGCTACCAAGGAAAAGTCTGTATGCCGAAGGACGAAGAGTTAAGTCAGAGCATTCTTCGGAAGCGCATAGTAGCCCTTATGCTATGCATCCCGGAGGCACTAAGCTCTACAGAGATCTAAGGGAACAATTTTGGTGGCCTGAGCTTAAGCGGGAAGTTACTGAATTCGTGAGGAAATGTCTGACGTGTCAGCAAGTTAAGGCTGAACACCAAGTTCCATCGGGATTGCTTCAGCCAATCGAGATTCCACAATGGAAGTGGGAGAGAATTACCATGGACTTCGTTAGTGGGCTTCCCCTTACACCTACTAAGAAGGACTCGGTATGGGTAATAGTGGACCATTTGACTAAGTCCGCGCATTTCATCCCGGTAAGAGTTGATTATTCTCTTCAGAAGTTGGCCAAGTTATATGTGGCAGAAATTGTGAGGTTACACGGAGTGCCGGTGTCAATCATCTCCGATAGAGACCCAAGGTTTACGTCTCGCGCTTTGAGAGCACTTCATCAAGCTTTAGGCACTAAGTTGGATTTTACAACGGCTTTTCATCCACAATCAGACGGGCAGTCTGAACGAGTTGTACAAGTGTTGGAAGATATGTTGAGAGGCTGTGTGATGGATTTCCGAGGAAGTTGGGAAGATTACTTTCCTTTAGCTGAGTTCGCCTACAACAACAGCTATCCGGCTAGCATTCGGATGGAACCATATGAAGCGTTGTATGGTCGGAAGTGTCAAACTCCTACTTGTTGGACTGAGTTAGGAGAACGTCAAGTTTTGGGTCTAGAGTTAGTGGCTGAAACTGAAGAGAAGGTGAAGATAATCTGAGCACGGTTAAAGGAAGCCTCTGATAGGCAGAAGTCGTACGCAGAACTTAAGCGGAAGGAAATAGAGTTTGAAGCGGGAGGCTAAGTGTTTCTGAAAGTCTCGCCTTGGAAGAAGGTGATGAGGTTTGGTGGAAAAGGGAAGTTAAGCCCAAGGTTTATGGGGCCCTATCGAGTACTGAAGTGAGTTGGACCAGTGGCATACCAATTGGAGTTGCCACCAGAGTTGCAGCAAATGCATGACGTATTCCATGTATCCATGCTACGTCGTTATCGATCGGTTCCGTCTCATGTGGTACCAGTTGAAGAAGTGGAGCTAAGGCCAGACTTATCCTACGAAGAAGAGCCGATTCAGATATTGGAACGTGATGTAAAAATGTTACGGAGGAAGTCAGTTCCCTAGTCAAAGTATTATGGCGCAATCATGGATCGGAAGAAGCTTTGTGGGAACCAGAAGAGGCAATGCGACAGCAATACCCTCAATTATTTTAGCTAGGAAATTTCGAGGACGAAATTATTTTAAGGGGGGTAGAACTGTAACATCCTGAAAAGGGCCTATGCATTTTCAGTTTAATTGTACGAAATGACATGTCTTACGTGTTATGAATAAATTTTGAACATTTTTGGAAACTTGAAAATGCATGAAAATGATTTAGAAATGAACATTTTTAGAAACCTAGAAATGTATGGAAATGTTAGGGTTAAAAGAGGAAAGTGAACATTTTTGGAAACTAAAGAAATGTAAGGAAATGATTTAGAAATGATTCAAAAGAGGAAAGTGAACATTTCTGGAAACTTGGAAATGTAAGGAAATGTCAAGTTTAAAGAGGCAAACGAAAATTTTTGGAAACTTAGAAATGACTTATAAATGTCGAGTTTTAAAGTTTAAAAGAGGAAACTGAGGCAAGGTGGCCTTAAAAGAAAAAGTATGTGAAATTTGACACACAAACGGGCTTGGAAAAGTGGCCTGAAGATGCCACTTAGGGCCTATAGAAATGGCGCCACATGCAAGGGGTTTAGGCCTGAATTCGAGTCACATGGGAAGCAAATAAAAAAAGTTTTATTTTTGCTTCTAGTAGCCCAGAGGTGGACGGCACAAGGCTTGCAAAAGAGGAGTTTTATCCTCTTTAAAATTCGGCTAATTAGGGGATAAATAAAGGATTTAATTTGGATTATTTTCAAGAGATAATAAGGATTATTTATTAATTATTTTAAATTAAGGAGATAAAGTTATCAAATAAGGAAGAGTGGTGGCCAAGCAAAGGACTCTTGGCCTAGTAATTTTGGCACAAGGAGGAGAATTAGGCCATTCATTCATTCATTCTCTCTGCCGAAATTCTCCTAGCAAAAATCCTCTCTTCTCTTTTCTTTCTCCAAGCCGAAAATACACCTTATATTCTAGCCAAACTCCTTTCAAATTCCATCGATGCTTTATTCTTTCTAGAGCCTAATATTTCTCTCTTCCTTCATTTTTGAAACCGAATACCTAGAGGGTTCACAGCCGATTGTTCATCAAGTTTCTAAGCCGAATCTCTGAAGTGGTGTCAAGAGAGATCTGTCGAATTCGATACTAAAGGTAAGAATCTTGTGGTTATCGATTTATTCTCTTCTTTAAGCCGAAACATAGGATCTAATATTATTATTATTTTGGTGGCCGAAATTATAAGGAGTGTTTCGGGGTTCAACAACTGTCGACTAAAAGGAGGAATATTTCGGGATTTCTAAGATCTAAGGTAAGGCAAGTGTTGGCCAAGGGCCATTTACTATGATTTAATGTTAGAGATTGGTCTAACATGTGGCAATGTGATTTCGACAGATACCAAGGGTAAATAGCACTTTTCGGGATTTGAAATCACAAGGTAAGAAGCTATAAGATTCGGCCAAAGGCCTTGATTTATGTTTTGATGATCAAGATTAAATCTAATGTAAGGTTTTAGGGATTTCGACATTCCTAGGAAAGCAAGGAACAGTTTCGGGATTTGTTGGTATCCCAATCGGCAACAAGGTAAGAATACTAATCCTACTAGGATTTGGATTTTTGGCAGATTGTTTCTTTTAAAAGAAATAAGTGATTAATCAAATGTAGGGGTTAAGGATCTAAACGGTAGATCTGATCTCGGGATCTCAAGGAATCTGTTAAGCGAATCAGGTGTGTACCCCACACTAACTTTTAATACGATCTATGGCATATTTAATATAAGTATGTATAAGTATGAATAAGAATGTGAATATGGCTAAGGTACCTTATTGTGGTACAAAGTACTCAAGTACGTTTCCTACTTCTACTAGGATTACGAAATATGTTATATTTAACATGTGAAAAGTGACATGAATGTGAATTTAAGTATGATATGCATGACATGAATAATATGGGGCATTTGGGTTATTTGAAAAAGGGGAAGTGAATGTGGTGACTTCGGTCTCACTATCTGAATGTGGTGACTTCGGTCACATTATCTGAATGTGGTAACTTCAGTTACATTATCTGAATGTGGTGTCTCATGACACAATTATCTGGTGGCTATGCCACAAATTTTATATGGGCGATGAGCACGTCGACTGCAGCGACTGCCTTCAATGGTGTGTAGCGGAAGGAGGGTTGACTTAGTAGTCCCCACGGTGTGCAGGTCGGTACGGGGATGTGTAGCGGATGGCAACTAGGTTTAGGTTCGGGTTGCATCATTATTTTATCTGTATATGAATATGCATGTGATATGATACGGTATGCCCGATCTATTAAATTTTTGTGTTGGTTACACATTGAGTCTGTTGACTCACCCCGCTGTGGGAACATGTTTGTGTGATGAGCAAAGATGGACCGGGACGGCGGAGAACTTGTGGTGGCCATGCTCAGCTTGAAGTTTTATCTAATTTGGACAATTTATTTCATTTAAGTATTTCATTATTTTATTTTGGGTTTTTTAATTGATGTAATAAGGCCTCCACTGAACTATGTTGTTTTCTGTTCTATTTGCTTTGTTACGACATTTTTATTTATTAAAAATTTAGTAAATTTACGTTAAAATAAACTTTAAATATTTTGTCACCTTAAATAAATGGATTTCACCACAAGATAAATTGGTTTTCAAAACGAGCCCAACCTAAGCAACATTTTTTTTTAATCGCATGTTTTTCCTAAGAATCAAAAGAATTTTGAACCGGTTTAATCAAGGAACATACCAGATCCGGTCAAGACTCATGGGCCGGGTGTGGGGTGTTTCAATGATGCAATCTTACTAGTATCAAAAGTCTGATACAATTGATGATACAACCTATTAGTGGATCAAAAGTCAATATAACCGAGATTCAAGATACAACCAAACTTCGTGATAATGATAAAGACTCGCACATGCCAAAAGGTTCAAATACGAAAGAAAAGCTAAGAAAATATTAGACGCAATATCTTACTTGATGTTATAGATTTTTATGCTTTGCTTGGTAGAGTGAAAAGAAAATTGGAAAGATGAAAAATTGAAGAGGTAGGAAACTAGAAGGATGGAAAACATATTTTCTCTTTCCATATGTGTGCTTGGTAGGAGAGATAGAAAAATAGAATGAAAATGTCTATCCATTGTTTCATAGATTTGAAAAATGGAAGAAAAGAAAATAAAACGTTTGAAAAATGCATAATTTTGAACTAAAATAGGCTTCTCTATCATTTTTTCTACTTTTATATTTCCAATTTGGAATGATTTATTTTTATGCATTAGGAAAATTGTCGTCCCTCCTATTTTCTTTCCTCTCATTTTTTTTCTCAACCAAGCACATTCAAACTTAATTTTCCTTCCACTTTTCCACTCTTTCCTCCCACCCCTCCACTTTTTCACCCAACAAAGCACACCCTTAGAGATAAAGCCACTTGGACAAATTAGATCAAGAAACCAAGCTAGTCAACACCTTTCAAGTTCTAGGTAAACCATTGTGACATAATTTTTTTTATTTATATACTTAGTCAAATGCTTCAAGAAACAAGGTTATGCTACTCCAACAAAAGAAGCACAAAATAGATACTTTTCAAGGTAGGCTCCAACAAATAAATTTTCCACTCCAGCAAAATTGTTTTTGATTTATTTCATCCTTTTATTAAATGGTGGAGAGAAATAAGATTTTGTAATAGCCTGATTTTTAGTGGTATAGGAAACATAGATTTTGAAACCCCATTTTCGCAGTTTGAGTTCGTAAATATTAATAATCAATATTTACGAGGTTAACATAGAAATATATTAACGTTTGGTCTAGAAATTTTGTTGAATTGATAGTTAATTAAGGTACATGGACTAAATTCTAAAGGTTTATCGCTATAGATTTTTAAATGACCGAAGGATTAGAAGAGCAATTAACCATTTTAATTGCTTGGAACTGTGGGGAATGTTAGTAAAAATCCACTAATTGGGTTAATCTTGATTAAAATTAATTAATTATAGTTTAAATTAATTAGTTATGGTTAATTAACTTATAATTAAAGTATATAAACAAAAATTAAAGAAAAACAAATGCCATTTTCTTCCATTCTTCATTGATTCTAAAAGAAGAAAATAGGATTTAAAGTTTTCAAACTTTCGGCAACAAATTGGTATTTTCAATTAAGTCATTTTCTTGTAATTTTTATGTTTATGAGGTCATGAGTGTAACACCCCTTGCTCAATCCGGTCGTCGGGTCTGAACTATGGGATGCTACAGTCGTTTCTAAAGTAACTATGGAAAATTAACATTCAAATTAAACATAAATCATACATTCATATTCATTTCAATTCATAACCACTATTTAAAACCTTTCTCAGGTTTTAAATGAGCTTATGTATGCTCTAGAATTAACTCAAAATTGAACAAGGACCATTTTGCAACATTTTCAAAATTTCATAATTATGTTGCAATGTGACATATTGACTCGGCCTCGTTGTGAGAGTGGGGTTTCTCATCACATCGTGATTTGAAGTCCTGAACTCGTCGTGACGACCACCACCCGACGTCGTGACGTAGACTCTGTTTTTGACTCAATTTAGGCCATTTGATACCTATTTCATGTTAAACTTTCAACCTAATCACTTGGTGCATTTTGCACAACATTTACCTACACAAAATCATTCTAATGACATACCAAAATATTAGTTTTTATACCAATTCACACTAATCAATTCAATATGCCACATTTTTGGGTTGCTAACACTAGCTTCAGAGAATCTGCAACACATGCTAGATCTCAGGCCATCGTATTAATCCCTGATAAACATTCATTTTCCTTTTTGGGACCTTAACGACATGTCATTCATATCCTAATCGTTTACTAAGTTCACACGGGCTCAATTACAATATTTAATTCATACCAATCCTTGTAATATCCTCATATACTTACCATTCAAGTATATAAAAATTCTAGATCCATTACATACATTGCATTCACTCATAATAATTATATTTATCATACTTTATGATTTAGTCCTTTAGATGCCAAAATCATTAGAATTACAATTAACCTAAACTAGTAGACATTATAATACAGTTAAAATATAACATCATTAACATAATAAGTTTCATATGAACTTACCTGGCAAAAACAAAACATACGGAACATCGAGGACTAATTTCGAATTTTTCCTTTTCTTTGATTATCCTCAATTTGGTTCAATTCTCGATCTAAAAAATAATTTGATTCAATTTATCAATACCAATCATTTTATAATATCTCCTATTATGCATGATTCAATTCAATTTCATCTTTCAAATGCCCCCTAAAGTTTTACATTTTTTTAACTTTAGTCCCTAAAGTCGAAATTGCTATAACTTTCAAATTTGAGCTTCAATTTCGAAAATGATCTCAATTTCATCATTCTACAGTCCTCTGTTATCTATAATAATAGAAATTAATCATAAATTTTAAAATTTACATACTTTAGTCCATATGTTCATAAATTAGCAATTAAACCTTACAGACTAGTCCTTTTTTTTTATATCTAAGCTTAAAATCTAAGAAACTTACACCAATTTCATTAAGAAACCACCAATGGAAACTTTTAGAAACTTTAATAATTTTTCAAATTGGTAACCGGGCTAGTTAATCCAAGCTCCCGGAACCTATAAAATATAAATATTATAAGAAATAGACTTGAAATTGCTTACCAATTGAGGGACCAAAGTAGAAACACATAAACCCTATTCTTTCTTCATAGTTTCAGGTGGAGAAGAGAATAAAAGATTAACAATGCTTTGTTTCTTTTAAATTTTGTCTTATATACCTTTAATTAAAACTAATATATTATAATTTATTTAATTTAACCTTAATTAATAAATGTTAATGATATTAACCAAATTGGTGGATGAAAGTTGTCATCCACCACCGTTTGGTGACTTAATAAAGGTCTAATTACTCAATTAGTCCTCTAATTATTTAAAAAATTTATAGCGATTAATTTTTACCAGTTTTACTATTTAATCCTCATACCTTATTTAACTATTCGATTGACAAAATTAATGAACCAAACTTTGATTAAAATTTATAATAACCTCATAAATATTGAATAAAAATATTTACGGACTTGAACATTGGAAATGGGGTTCCAAAATCACAGCCCATATACCAATTTGCGAAAAATTTAAAGTTTATGAAAGATTTCATTGATGAATTTTTAAACATATTGGGTTTAATTGATAGATTTTAAGCTTAGAAGTGAAAAAGAATGAGATTGTAAAGTTTAATTGTTAGTTTTGTTCAAAAGGACTAATGTGTATAAATTTTGAAATTGATGTAAAATTTATATAATAAAATTTGAAATGGCTGTAAAATTTATATAATAGTAGATAATAGAGGGTCATATAAGGATGTGATTAAGACCGGTTTTGAAATTGAATCTCAAAATTAAAAGTTATAGTAATTTCGATTTTAAAGAATGAATTGAATAAAATGCAAAACTTTAAGGTCATTTGGAAAATGAAATTGAACTGATTCATACATATAATAGGTTATTATAAAATGTTTGAAATTGATAAACTGAACCGAATTATTGTATAGATTAAGAATTGAACCAAACCGAAGATAATCGAAGAAAAGGAAAAATTAGTGATTAGTCCTTAAAGACTTGTTCATTTGCTGTTTTGTCAGTAAGTTCATATGAATCTTACTATTTTACTTCATGTTATGATCGAATTATATTTATTTTGCTTATTAGTTTGTATAAATGTTATTTGGTGATTTTTGACATCAATTGGACTAAATTGTAAAGTATGAAAAATATGATATTTATAAGTAGGTACATGGTACCAAAATGGAAATGAAATGTTTATAAGATTGGTATAACATGTATATGTTGTTACAAGAATTGAAATGATATGATTATAGTAATAATGATTGTGTGAACTTAGCAAATGATTAGGATATGTTTGGCATGTCATTAAGGGCAAAGATGGAAACGATCAGGGATCTAAATGGCTATATAAGGTCCATCATTTGTTGCGGATTCTTGACTTATATGTATCGTTGGTTTAGCCTGGATGGGTAACCTTAATACGATGTTAACTTGTGTGAGCAATATAGTCCCGTTTATCCGAGTTTAATTTACTAAGGTTCTTTCCGGCGAAAATGTTACTTAATGGAAATGGAATTATTGAAATAGATTGAATATGAATTGAACTATATATATGTTGCCTATTTGAATATGATTTCTTGTTAATGATCATGATATGCAAAGTTATGAACTAACCTATTTGTGATGTATATATATGTTGGAAAAAAATCCGATTTGAAAACAATTTTCTTTCAAAGTGAAAAATAAAAATTTTGAAAACCAACCCAGTTTATGATATTTATAATAATAAATCCTAAACCAAAATATTTCCTGTGTTTTCGAATAGACAGATCCTTATAGCTCCTGGCTTTGAACCAAATGATTTTCTTTGCTATTCTCATACCACGAATTAACTTAAGTGCGGGCTCGATCAAATCTAATCAAATACCAATACTAGAAATAGTTTTCTTTTCTTTTAGGGTGAAAATGAAAATTCTCTTCTAAAAAACCGACAAAATTATTATTCCGAAAAAATATATTTAGTATTCGAAAATAAATTCTCTATATTTTTTGACAGAATAAATAGCCCTACCGGTGCCATCTATTTATAGCGAGAGGAGTTAGAACCTTTGTTGAATTAGAAAAGTTTATTTAAAAAAGAAAAAACACTTCCTACTTAAAGTAAGATTAGGGTAGGCAGCACACTCTCGTATTCCTTCTAGGGTTACCATCCTTTCATGTTCCATGATGGGATTTTGGACCTCCCTTACATCGGGTCCAATTGCTAGTACTTTCTAAACCTTTTGACTCGGTAACACCCCTCACCCATATTCAATGCCAGAATAGGGTTACGGATCATTACCGAACTTATAAAACAATTTAACATTCATTTCACATACAGTTCTCAAATTCATATAATCAACATTTAATAACATTCACATTGTCCCTATAACGAGCCTACGAGGCCTTAAAAATGCTTTAGGAGTGGTTCGGGACTAAACCGGTAACTCAATAAATTTTTAAAACACTTAGAAAATCTTCCAAATTACAGGGGACACACGCCCGTGTGGCTCGACCGTGTGGACATTCGAGATGGGATCACATGGCCGTGTCCCAGCCTGTGTATGACCCCGTGTAACTCTCTGACTTGGGTCACACGACCAGCACACACGCCCGTGTGGTTAGCCCGTGTGTGCTAAAAATGACCACACATGCCCATGTGGCAAGCCATGTGCTAGGTCATGCCAAAACTGTAGGGTATACTGACTTATGCCACACGGCCAAGTCACACGCCCGTGGGCTAAACCATGTATACTGACTTATGCCACACGGCCAAGTCACACGCCCGTGGGCTAAACCATGTGGAGTATACTGACTTGATTTTTAATTCAACACCAGGGGACACACGGTCGTGCAACATAACCATGTGTCACACACAGCTGAGGCACACGCCCGTGTCTCTACCCGTATGGACAAAAATAGGCTATTTACCAAGCCAATTTAACACCCAACTTTGCACATACCTAAAACAATCCTTTCGACATCAAAACATGGCATATATAGGCATTTATCTACTCTCAACCAAGCATAATTCATACCATTTCAATACCAACTAATACAAAACACATCAATACCACAATATGCCATTCAATTTTATACCAAAACTCGTAATCTCAAATCATCAACATGACATTTCAGATTTTGCATCATTTAGCCTAATCTCACAAACATATCAAAATCAATTCTCAACCATTTAGCATCCTAATTACCAAATATCAACAATAATAACATAACCACAGTTAAACACATATCCAAAGCCATATTGAAACGCCCCAAACCCGGCCCACGAGCCTTGACCGGATTTGGTATGTTCCTCGAAGAAAACCGGTTAAAAATCTTTTTATTACTTTGGAAATCTGTGGGTTTTGGGGATAGTTTGCTGATGGATTGGGCTCGAGTTGAAAACAAATTTATTTTGTATTGAAACCCATTTAATTTCATGTGACAAAATATTTTAAAGTTTATTTTAAATTAAAATTTACTTAGTCTCTAATAAATAAAACTTTGTAACATAGCAATTAAAACAGAAAATAAAATAATTCACTATGGCCTTATTACATCAAGTAAAATCCCAAAATAAAATTATAAAGTACTTAAAAGAAATAAAAAGTCCAATTTAAATGAAACTTCAAGATGAGCACGGCCACCACAAGATCTGCTAGTCCCGGTCCATCACTGCTCATCACACAAACATGTTCCCACAACGGGTGAGTCAACAGACTCAATGTGTACTACAACACTAAATCTTAACAACTTAGGCATACATAATCATATCACATAACAATTCTTATAACAGATCAAATAATGATGCAATCCCGAACCCAAACCTATATGCCATCCGCTACACTTCCCCGTACCAACCCGTACACCGTGGGGACTACTAAGTCAACCCTCCATCCGCTACACACCATCGGCGCGTCATTGCAATGACGCGTGCTCATCGCCCTTATGAGTATTCGTGGTCTTAAGTCACCACACTCAAATATCGTGGTCTTAGGTCACCACATTCAGATATCGTGGTCTTAGGTCACCACAATCAGATATCGTGGTCTTAGGTCACCGCATTCAGATTTCGTGGTCTTAGGTCACCACATTCACTTCCCCTTTTACGTAACCCATATGCCCCAAATCATAAATTATGCATTAATAAGCCAATTTTCACATTCTTATTGTAACAGTCCGAATTTGACCCTAATCGGAACGGTGGTTTCGGGACCACGAATCCGAGTTAGAAAAATATTTTTATATTATTTTGCGTGTTAATTATATATGTTTGAGCATGTGTTAAAATTTCGTAGGCAAACTTGTCCGTTGGTGTGTTCAATTTATGAAAAATGATTAAATTGCATAAGTGGTAAAAATAGCCAACTATTAAATTTAGTGGCTAAATTGAATTGTCTCCTTATTGATGAGGATTTAAATAGTAAATTGATCCTTTTTGGCAAGATAAGGGACGGCATTATGCTTTTATAAAGCAATTACATGCCTATTTTATTTTAATAATATAATATTGCATGCTTAGTTTATTTTAATGAAAATATTGCATGCCAAGTTTATTTTAATATTATAATTTATTAACTAGATGGCATGTGCTTATATTATATAGCTTTGATATTAATTATAAAGGTTAAAGTAATAATAATAATATGTTAGTGGAATGTTAAAATATGTATGGATATTATTAAAGAAAGAAAAGATGTTTTAGTTCATCTCTTTCTTCTCCATCTTCTTCACCGAATTCACAAAGAAAGAAGGAAGCTAAAACTTTCAATTTCATTCGGTCATTGCATGTACTATTGAGGTGAGTAATTGAGCTTGATTTTTGTAAATTTTTGCATCTTTGAGTTAGTTATATTGAGTACTATCAAACCCATGTGGAAATTTTAGAGTTTGAAGTATGTTCTAAGTTCGGCCACGGATGAAAGCTTAATGTTTTTGTTGATTAATGGTGAAATAATAATGTTAGGTGATAGATTAGTGAGTTTTTTGTCTTTACATTTTTGATGAAATTGAGTATTATGGGTTAAATTAAAAAAATAATTTTTTTGGAGGGACTAAAATGAAAAACAAATGAAATGTATGAGCTTGTATTAGGACTATGAAAATTCGGCCCTAAAGAGCTGTAGCCAAATACGTTCTGGTGCAATAGGGACTAAACTGTAAAAATTTTAAATGTCAGGGGTAAAATTGTAATTTGCCCGATTATGTGTTTTTGGACTAAATTGAATGAAAATATGTTGAATGAGCTTAATTTGAAATTATTTAGATCAAGAACAAAAAGAATCGGGATTGGATTGGGAAAGGAGAAGTTAATTGAATAGCTCGAAACGTAAGTCCGTCGATATTCGAGGTAAGTTTTTAAGCAATCATATTGCATAGAATTTATCTAAATTGATGTATATAATTTTAATGGAAATATATGTACCATTATGTTGATAAGCTGAAAGTGAGGTATAAATACATGTAAATGATACACTCGACTATGTTATAAATCGTGTAATGAACATTGTACTATATATGTACCTATGTGGTTGAGGTTTAAGCTTTATGAATGTATATATGAATGTGAATAAGTAGCAAACTTGAGATATGCACTAAATGTGCAAATTTGTGACACCGAACACTAAGTGTGAGAAATCGGTCATTTGGCATTAAGTGTGCGAATTTTATTGTACCGAGCACTAAGTGTGCGAAATCGGTTGTTATGCACTAAGTGTGCGAATTAAATGTCTGAGTACTATGTGTGCGAAATCGGCTAAAGAGCACTAAGTGTGCGATCAATTATAATCTCAAAGATTGAATTCAGTAAGTTGATACTATGAGATCTTATCATTCGAAATCTAGTTTATATGTTAAAGGGCGGCTTAGATGGATCGTTATTTTAAAGGTATAATTTAATATGATTAAGTTTAGTTCGATTGAGATATGATGTTCGAAAAATTTGTACAAAGATTATAAAGTATATAAAAGTTTCGATATATGAATTGGTTGCGAAACAGCTTTATAAATATGATATTCAGGCTTTGAGCCTAGCAGGCTTTGTGCCAGTGAAAGTATTCGGGCTTTAAGCCTAGCAGAGCTTTGTGCTTGGTGGATAATATCGGGCTTTAAGCCTAGCGGTGCTTTGTGCTTGGTGGATAATATCGGGCTTTAAGCCTAGCAGGCTTTGTGCCAGTGAAAGATATCGGGCTTTATGCCTAGCAGGCTTTATGCCGGTGAATTATTATAAGTATATGCTTAAATAGATTTTTGATGATGTGGAACTTAAATTCGGTAAATGAGTTCGATGTTCAGGTATGTGTAAGTCTATTGTTTATTGGAGATAAGGTAAATTAGTAAATTGATATTTGTTACTAGTTATATGTGATACAATTGGAGAATGTATGTGAATTATATGGATTGAAAGGTAAGAAAGAAGATTTAGTAGTTAATATGTATATACTTGAACAAATGTATATGTATTGGTCTTGAGATGAGAAAGTGATTAATAGATCGATGTGAAATCTATTATTGAATGTGTGAGTGTTTGGCCTTAAGGCTACGAAAGGTGAAAGTTTATGAATGATGATAAATTATGAGTAAGTGAATTAGATATAAATTATGAGATAGAATATATGCATGATTACGATATCCCATGAATGAATTGGTGACTGACTATGTATTTGAGTTAAATGATTCAGGTACGTATGAGGTTTAATTGTTAAATGAAAAATAAGGTAAGTGAAGTTACTTAACGAGGAACATGGATTATATGAGAAAAGTGATTGTATATGTGTATGTGATTAACTAAATTTGGCCTTTTTGAATTGAATTATTTATGTTTCTATGGTGAATTATTTGCTTATGGCTTACTAAGCTTTCAAAGCTTACTTTGTGTAATTTTCCTATGTTTATAGAGTTTCAAGACTTGCTCGGGTTGGAAGTCGAAGGAGATCTCATCACACTATCCAATTTTTGTTTCCGGTAAATAAATGCTTGGAGATTTAGTTACGTGGCATGTATAGTCTAGTTTTGATATTGCTGGTTTTGAAGTTGTATATATTTGTATAAGCCATGCGAAAATGGCTTGTCCATCTTGTTAAATCTTGGAATTTATATTTTGGCTTGATTACCATGTTTGGTTGTGGTTTTGGTTGATTTGGTTTTGGGTATATATAAGTATGATTAATGTATGGAGTTTAAATGAAACAGTTTTTGGTTAACAGCAGTAACATGATTTTTAAAAATCACCAAAAATAGGAGAAATGGAATTAGAAAGTGAATAAGATATAGAATTAAAGCTTATTGTGTCTATTTTTTATTGGAATAAACAAGAACATTATTGAAATTCTGTACAATGAGATAACTGAGTTTTTGTAAAGATAGGTCAGAACCATCAAACAGTGAAATAGGGGAAACTTTGATGAATAAACTGTACTAATTGACCATATGAAAAATTCTGGAAAAATTATAGTAAGAAGATATATGAGTCTAGTTTCGGAGAAAATTTACGGATCTAAATTTCGAGTTTCGTAACTCGAGTTATAGTCAATTTAGTCAACATGATGCAGATGTATAGTTTCAATTTTTATGCCCCGAATTAGTAGTTAAGTTTAGTAATACCTCGTGCTCGACTCCGACAACGGTCTCGGGTAAGGGGTGTTACATTTAATTGGTATCAGAGCTACGGTTTAGTCGATTCTAGGACTAACGTAGCGTGTGTGAGTCTAGCTATACATGCCATATTTAACCCGCGATAGTGTGATATCTCCCGACTCTGACTAAAATTATTTTAATTAGACAGATATGCTTTCCAACCGAGCTAAATTCCGATAGTATGGAATGTATACTCAAATGTTTGAGTGAAAATATATTGGTGATGAGTTGACACTCGTAAAGGTATGAATCAAAGTGTATAACATTTTTGTTATTGATAAATGTTATAATTATATGAGCATATGAGTTATGACAATTGAGTTATGATGCTATATGAGAATTTCGATTGTGACTTAGTGATTTGAGTTGGCTTATGAACTATGTGTTAAGAACAAAGGTGATTATAAGCAAATGTTTATTAAATGTTTTGAGAATGTGAAATTAGAAATAAAAAGGTTAATTGGGTTATATGTGTTTGAATCTATCTATGAATTGGAAATAAATTTTGAACGTACATGTATGAATTGAAGGATAGTATGGAAGAAGAATTTGTATTCTGGAAGATTTAATACAAAATTATATCTATTGGAACAATTCTATCTGAGAAATGTTGTGGTAAATTAAAGTTAGTTCGAACGTTGAAGCTTTCTTTTGCACGAAGACATGGTCAACCAAAATGTCAATTCTAGTCTCGTCTGAGTTGAATAAAGAGTTTATGATCTTCAGTCATATGTTAATGAATGGTTTGAAGTGTGTTCTAATGAAAAAGTGTACAGAGATATCTTGTGATTTCATATAGTTAAAGATGCATGAAAAGAGTTATGTGATATATATTATGACTATAAGAGTTTAAAATGTTTAATGTCAGAGAAAGATCCGAACTTGGCACAGCAAAGTTAGCTCGAATCGTCAAAAAACTTTTGAGTTTGTAAGTGATTCTTATCCGAGGAAATGATTATAGTTTCGGATATTTTGAATGGGAAAACTTTTGTGTGCTTTTTGAGCGATGAATATGTGATTGATCTTATCAAGTAATGAACGGTTGTTAGCGAAATTAGAGGCTAAATAAATGTTTATTTAGTGAAGTTGTGAAATTCAGAAATGTGTCAGTGAATTATAAGTTAAAAAGGGGTTCAGCATAAATTGATTTCTGATTCAGAACTTCAGATGTGGAATCGATGATTAATTGTTGCTTTGAGATAAAGTGTCTATACCGAGAAGCTCTGAGACTGTATAACCATTGTTATAGGTGGCTAACAGTGTCAGTTAGTTTGATCGTACGAGAATAACATGATGCACGACATTCTGAGATATGATATTTATGAATGAGTGTGAACTATGATATTCCTGGCTTTGTGGATTATAGAAATAAAGTGTGGATTATAGAGTTATCTGTTCCTGAGATGATAAGTCTACACATGGTACCAATCATCATTGTTTGGGATTGAGATCTGAAGCTCAAATTGGGATTCTGAGGAAAATTACAATAATCTGTGAGTATGAGATTGCATTGAAATCGGGAAACGCAACTCAAACTCTCGAAATATTTATTTGTCATTGTGTTTTAGAGTTTCAAAGCAACTAAGAAAGACTGTTGGTATTATAAGCAGTTACCGAACTCTGTTATTTCAGGATCGAGTTTTGTGAGAAAATGATCCACGGGATTAATATCGTCAAAGAAATTGAGTAGAAAATGAAAACAATTTAATACGTCATAAGCAGTCTTAGCTAGAGATGATGTACAGCGAAAGTCAGATCAGAATTTCAATTGTGAGATTAAAGAGATTTGAAATCTGAAGCCATGTGTGAATTTGAAATGTATTGTGTGGAAGCAAATCCTTAATCTACCTTCTGGTAAGATTTTCGAGGACGAAAATCCCTAAGGGGGGAGAGTTGTAACAGTCCGAATTTGATCCTAATCGAAACGGTGGTTTCGGGACCACGAATCCGAGTTAGAAAAATATTTTTATATTATTTTGCGTGTTAATTATATATGTTTGAGCATGTGTTAAAATTTCGTAGGCAAACTTGTCCGTTGGTGTGTTCGATTTATGAAAAAGGATTAAATCGCATAAGTGGTAAAAATAGCCAACTATTAAATTTAGTGGCTAAATTGAATTGTCCCCTTATTGATGAGGATTTAAATAGTAAATTGACCCTTTTTGGCAAGATAAGGGACGACATTATGCTTTTATAAAGCAATTACATGCCTATTTTATTTTAATAATATAATATTGCATGCTTAGTTTATTTTAATGAAAATATTGCATGCCAAGTTTATTTTAATATTATAATTTATTAACTAGATGGCATGTGCTTATATTATATAGCTTTGATATTAATTATAAAGGTTAAAGTAATAATAATAATATGTTAGTGGAATGTTAAAATGTGTATGGATATTATTAAAGAAAGAAAAGATGTTTTATTTCATCTCTTTCTTCTCCATCTTCTTCACCGAATTCACAAAGAAAGAAGGAAGCTAAAACTTTCATTTTCATTCGGTCATTGCATGTACTATTGAGGTGAGTAATTGAGCTTGATTTTTGTAAATTTTTGCATCTTTGAGTTAGTTATATTGAGTACTATCAAACCCATGTGGAAATTTTAGAGTTTGAAGTATGTTCTAAGTTCGGCCATGGATGAAAGCTTAATGTTTTTGTTGATTAATGGTGAAATAATAATGTTAGGTGATAGATTAGTGAGTTTTTTGTCTTTACATTTTTGATGAAATTGAGTATTATGGATTTAATTAAAAAAATAATTTTTTTTGGAGGGACTAAAATGAAAAACAAATGAAATGTATGAGCTTGTATTAGGACTATGAAAATTTGGCCCTAAAGAGCTGTAGCCAAATACGTTCTGGTGCAATAGGGACTAAACTGTAAAAATTTTAAATGTCAGGGGTAAAATTGTAATTTGCCCGATTATGTGTTTTTGGACTAAATTGAATGAAAATATGTTGAATGAGCTTAATTTGAAATTATTTAGATCAAGAACAAAAAGAATCGGGATTGGATTGGGGAAAGGAGAAGTTAATTGAATAGTCGGGAAACGAAGTCCGTCGATATTTGAGGTAAGTTTTTAAGCAATCATATTGCATATAATTTATCTAAATTGATGTATATAATTTTAATGGAAATATATGTACCATTATGTTGATAAGCTGAATGTGAGGTATAAATACATGTAAATGATACACTCGACTATGTTATAAATCGTGTAATGAACATTGTACTATATATGTACCTATGTGGTTGAGGTTTAAGCTTTATGAATGTATATATGAATGTGAATAAGTAGCAAGCTTGAGATATGCACTAAATGTGCAAATTTGTGACACCGAACACTAAGTGTGAGAAATCGGTCATTTGGCACTAAGTGTGCGAATTTTATTGTACCGAGCACTAAGTGTGCGAAATCGATTGTTATGCACTAAGTGTGCGAATTAAATGTCTGAGTACTATGTGTGCGAAATCGGCTAAAGAGCACTAAGTGTGCGATCAATTGTAATCTCAAAGATTGAATTCAGTAAGTTGATACTATGAGATCTTATCATTCGAAATCTAGTTTATATGTTAAAGGGCGGCTTAGATGGATCGTTATTTTAAAGGTATAATTTAATATGATTAAGTTTAGTTCGATTGAGATATGATGTTCGAAAAATTCGTACAAAGATTATGAAGTATATAAAAGTTTCGATATATGAATTGGTTGCGAAACAGCTTTATAAATATGATATTCAGGCTTTGAGCCTAGCAGGTTTTTTGTGCCGATGAAAGTATTCGGGCTTTAAGCCTAGCAGTGCTTTGTACCCTGGATGGATAATATTGGGCTTTAAGCCTAGCAGGCTTTGTGCGATGAAAGATATCGGGCTTTATGCCTAGCAGGCTTTATGCCGGTGAATTATTATAAGTATATGCTTAAATAGATTTTTGATGATGTGGAACTTAAATTCGGTAAATGAGTTCGATGCTCAGGTATGTGTAAGTCTATTATTTATTGGAGATAAGGTAAATTAGTAAATTGATATTTGTTACTGGTTATATGTGATACAATTGGAGAATGTGTGTGAATTATATGGATTGAAAGGTAAGAAAGAAAATTTAGTAGTTAATATGTATATACTTGAACAAATATATATGTATTGGTCTTGAGATGAGAAAGTGATTTATAGATCAATGTGAAATCTATTATTGAATGTGTGAGTTTTTGGCCTTAAGGCTACGAAAGGTGAAAGTTTATGAATGATGATAAATTATGAGTAAGTGAATTAGATATAAATTATGAGATGGAATATATGCATGATTACGATATCCCATGAATGAATTGGTGACTGACTGTGCATTTGAGTTAAATGATTTATGTACGTATGAGGTTTAATTCTTAAATGAAAAATAAGTTAAGCGAAGTTACTTAACGAGGAACATGGATTATATGAGAAAAGTGATTGTATATGTGTATGTGATTAACTAAATTTGGCCTTTTTGAATTGAATTATTTATGTTTCTATGGTGAATTATTTGCTTATGGCTTACTAAGCTTTCAAAGCTTACTTTGTGTAATTTTCCTATGTTTATAGAGTTTCGAAGACTTGCTCGGGTTGGAAGTTGAAGGAGATCTCATCACACTATCCAATTTTTGTTTCGGTAAATAAATGCTTGGAGATTTAGTTACGTGGCATGTATAGTCTAGTTTTGATATTGCTGGTTTTGAAGTTGTATATATTTGTATAAGCCATGCGAAAATGGCTTGTCCATCTTGTTAAATCTTGGAATTTATATTTTGGCTTGATTACCATGTTTGGTTGTGGTTTTGGTTGATTTGGTTTTGGGTATATATAAGTATGATTAATGTATGGAGTTTAAATGAAACAGTTTTTGGTTAACAGCAGTAACATGATTTTTAAAAAATCACCAAAAATAGGAGAAATGGAATTAGAAAGTGTATAAGATATAGAATTAAAGCTTATTGTGTCTATTTTTTATTGGAATAAACAAGAACATTATTGAAATTCTGTACAATGAGATAACTGATTTTTTGTAAAGATAGGTCAGAACCATCAAACAGTGAAATAGGGGAAACTTTGATGAATAAACTGTACTAATTGACCATATGAAAAATTCTGGAAAAATTATAGTAAGAAGATATATGAGTCTAGTTTCGGAGAAAATTTACGGATCTAAATTTTGAGTTTCGTAACTCGAGTTATAGTCAATTTAATCAACATGATGCAGATGGATAGTTTCAATTTTTATGCCCCGAATTAGTAGTTAAGTTTAGTAATACCTCGTGCTCGACTCCGACAACGGTCTCGGGTAAGGGATGTTACACTTATAACTTTTCACATGTTAAAATAACATATTTCATAATCCTAGTAGGAGTAGGAAACGTACCTGGGTACTTTGTACCACAATATGGTACCTCAGCCATATTCACATTCTTATACATACTTATAATCACATATAGATTAAATATTGCCATAAATATATTAAGAAGTAGTGTGAGGTACACACCTGATTCACTTAGCAACTTCACTGAAAATCCCAAAATGTGATCTACTGCCTTGGATCTCAAGTTCCTGAATTCGGCCAAACTCAAAAATTTAATAACATGCCATTCGGCCATAAATCCAAATCCTATTAGGATTGTATAACCCAAAACTTACCTTGGCGCCAAATTCCGAGATCTTTACTATACTCTTCTTGTATTCGGCCAAGCTTTAAATCACTTTAACAAATTAGTTTCGGCCCTTACAAAAAAAATAAGGAATAGATCTAGAATACCAAACATGGTCTTGGCCGAATCTCACCTTATGGCTTACCTTAAAACTTGAAATCCTGAGAGATCCTTTTCTGAAGTCGACAATAGGCAAACAAATCCCCGAAAGATCCTTTGAAGATTCGGCAAAGCACATTAAGGAGATTAGTACCTTGTTTTCGGCAAGTTCAAAAGGAAAGAATGGAAACCAATATTTGGATTTTACCCTTTCTTGAAGAAATCGACAGCACCTCTGCTTGAAGCCCCTCAAAGATTCAGCTTTTGATGGATTGAAAAGAAAAGAAATCAGCTATGGTGGTATCTTAAATTCTTGGTTTTTGGATTTAATGGAGTAATCGGCTAGAACACAAGCAAACTTTCGGCTTTGACAAATAGAAGAGAAGAGAAGAAAAGAGGGACTTTGGAAGAGGAAAAGAATCAACGAAAAGGGAGGCTATTTGGCTAAGTGAAATTTGGCTATCCCTTTTCCTAACTTAGCCGAAATTATCACCAAGAGAATCCTTTACTTGGCCACCACTCTTCTATTTGATAGCTTTATCTTATTAATTTAAAATTAAAAGAAATTATCCTTCAATTATCTCTTAATTAAAATACCAATAATTATCCCTCATTTATCCACCTATTTAGCCGAAATTTAAAGAGGATAAAACTCCTCTTTTAAGAGCCTTCATGCCGTCCAACTCCCTGCCCTTGTAGCAAAATAAAAATTCTTTTATTTTGATTCCTATGTGACTCGAACCTTGGCCCCTTCCTCCTTGAACATGGCGTCACTTGCTAGGCCTTAATTGATGCCTTGTAGCCATTTTACCAAGGCTATTTGTATGTCATAATTCACATACATTTTCTTTTAAGACCACTTTGCCTTAGTTTCCCCTTTTTAAACTTTAAAACTTAACATTTCTTTGAC
The DNA here is from genome assembly GCA_025503065.1 of Gossypium bickii. NCBI lineage: Eukaryota > Viridiplantae > Streptophyta > Magnoliopsida > Malvales > Malvaceae > Gossypium > Gossypium bickii. The sequence goes on from CP106715.1 coordinate 24,342,982, forward strand.
ATTTCCTTACATTTCCAAGTTTCCAAAAATTTTCGTTTCCCTCTTTAAACTTGACATTTCCTTACATTTCCAAGTTTCCAAAAATGTTCACTTTCCTCTTTTGAATCATTTCTAAATCATTTCCTTACATTTCCAGATTTCCAAAAATGTTCACTTTCCTCTTTTAAACCTAACATTTCCATACATTTCCAGGTTTCCAAAAATGTTCATTTCCATACATTTCCAGGTTTCCAAAAATGTTAAAAATATATTCATAACACATAAAGCATGTCATTTCGTACAATTAAACCGAAAATGCATAGGCCCTTTTCAGGATGTTACAGTTCTACCCCCCTTAAAATAATTTCGTCCTCGAAATTTCCTAGCTAAAATAATTGAGGGTATTGCTATTGCATTGCCTCTTCTGGCTCCCACGAAGCTTCTTCCGATCCATGATTGCGCCATAACACTTTGACTAGAGGAACTCTGCTAAAAGCAAGTAGTCTTCCCAACTTCCTCGGAAATCCATCACACAGCCTCTCAACATATCCTCCAACACTTGTATAACCCGTTCAGACTGCCCGTCTGATTGTGGATGAAAAGCCATAGTGAAGTATAACTTAGTGCCTAAAGCTTGATGAAGTGCCCTCCAAAACTGAGACGTAAACCTTGGGTCTCTATCGGAGATGATCGATACCGGTACTCCAGGCAACCTCACAATTTCTGCTACATATAACTTGGCCAACTTCTGAAGAGAATAATCAACTCTTACCGGGATGAAATGTGTGGACTTGGTCAAACGGTCCACTATTACCCATACCGAGTCCTTCTTAGTAGGCGTAAGGGGAAGCCCACTAACGAAGTCCATGGTAATTCTTTCCCACTTCCACTATGGAATCTCGATTGGCTGAAGCAATCCCGATGGGACTTGGTGTTCAGCCTTAACTTGCTGACACGTCAGACATTTTCCTACAAAGTCAGTAACTTCCCGTTTAAGGTCAGGCCACCAAAACTGTTCCCTTAAATCTCTGTACAGCTTAATGCCTCCGGGATGCATAGCATAAGGGCTATTATGCGCCTCCCAAAGAATCCTTTGTCTTAACTCCTCGTCCTTTGGCATACAGACCTTTCCTTTGTAGCACAATACTCCTTCATCATTAACGCCATAATCCTCTAATTCTCCATTCTGTACTTGCTGCAACTTAGCACTTAGGTCCTTATCAGTCAACTGTCCCCCTTTCACCTCATTCAGCCATGCGGGCTTGACTTGCAATTCTGCAAACAGGCTTCCATCATCATACAAACTCAAGTGTGCGAACATAGCCCTTAGGTCCGCCACAACCTTCCGACTCAGGGCATCAGCTACCACATTCGCCTCGCCCGGGTGGTACTCTATCGAGCAATCATAATCCTTCAATAATTCCACCCACCTTCGCTGCCTCAAGTTCAACTCCTTCTGAGTCAGCAGATACTTAAGGCTCTTGTGGTCTGTGTAGATCACTGACCTTTCTCCATAGAGATAGTGCCTCCACACCTTAAGGGCGAAAACCACTGCTGCCAATTCCAAGTCATGGGTTGGGTAGTTAACCTCATGAGGCCTTAGCTGCTGAGACGCATAAGCGACTACTTTTCCATCTTGCATTAGCACACACCCTAATCTTGTGCGCGAAGCGTCATAGTACACCACAAAATCCTTCCCTGCCTCCGGCTGAATTAACACTGGAGCTTCTGTCAACACCCTTTTAAGCTTTTCAAAGCTCTCCTATTGCTTATCCGTCCATTCAAAGGGTACTTCCTTCCTTAATAACTTCGTCAAAGGCGCGGCTATTGACGAGAACCCTTCCACGAAGCTTCTATAATAGCCTGCCAAACCTAAGAAACTTCGAATCTCAGCCACGGACCTAGGTGGTTTCCAATCCAACACTACTTCGATCTTCCTAGGATCCACCCTTATTCCCTCTGTGGATACAACATGCCCTAAGAATGCCACCTCCTTAAGCCAAAATTCACACTTGCTGAATTTGGCATAGAGCTTCTTCTCCCTTAACACTTGCAGCACAACTCGGAGATGCTCATCATGCTCCTCTTCAGACTTGGAGTACACCAAGATATCGTCGATTAACACGACGACGAACCTATCCAAGTAGGATTGAAATACTCGGTTCATCATATCCATGAACACGGCTGGTGCGTTTGTCAATCCAAACGGCATTTCTACAAACTCAAAATGGCCGTATCTTGTCCTAAAAGCAGTCTTATGGATATCTGCCTCCTTCACCTTCAACTGATGATATCCCGACCTTAAGTCTATCTTCGAGAATACCGCGGCCCCCTCCAGCTGATCGAACAAGTCATCGATCCTTAGCAAAGGATACTTGTTCTTAATGGTCAGCTTATTCAACTGACGATAGTCTATGCACATTCGCATAGTTCCATCCTTCTTCTTCACAAACAGGACCGGTGCTCCCCATGGAGACACACTGGATCGAATGAACCCACGATCCAGCAATTCTTGGATTTGAGCCTTGAGCTCAACTAACTCCTTCGGCGCCATCCGGTATGGAGCAATTGACACCGGAGCTGTTCCTGGTATCAAGTCTATTCCAAATTCCACTTCCCTATCTGGGGGTATTCCTGGTAATTCATCCGGAAACACATCTTCAAAGTCCTTTACCATTCTAACTCCACTAGCTCCTTCTTCCTTTCCACCCAACGCACTTACGAAGGCTAAGAACGCCTTGCACCCTTTCCTAACCATTTTCTCAGCCTTCAACGCCGAAACTACGTTAGACAGGTAGTTTCTCCTTTCTCCGATCATTACTACTACTTCATCCTTCAGAGTCCTTAGTTCCATTCGTTTAGCCGCACAGTCCAACACAGCTCGGTGCTCTACTAACCAATCCATGCCAAGTATGTGGTCAAATTCTCCAAAGAGTAACTCCATTAAGTCAGCCCGAAAGTTCTCTCCCTGAATTTCTAGGGGGTACACTCCGAAAGATCTTATCCACCACTACAGTTTGGCCTAATGGGCTTACTACAGTCATCTCCCTACCAGAAAGTTCAGAGTCTAGGCTTAGTGTTTCCACTACACTACATGCAACATATGAATGGGTCGAGCCCACATCAATAAGAGAAAAATAGGGCTTGCCATGAATAAGGAACGTACCGGTTATGACGTCCGGTGTGTCTCCATCCTCCCTCCAGCGAACCGCATAAACCAAACCCGGTTGCCTTGCCTCAGCATTGACAGCACCTTTGGCCTGAGTTCCACGTCCTCTGCCAGCACCATTACCTCTGTTATTCGAACCACGACCTCGTTGAGGCTGCTGTCCGCCTCTACCAGCCTGACTAACATTCTGAGCTGCTGGCCGACTCTCCTCCGGTTTCTTTGGACAATCCTTAATCATGTGGTCCTTGGACCCACACCTGAAACATCCTCCTATCCTCTTCCAACACTCTCCTAAGTGTCTCTTTCCACACAGATCACAAGGACGATACTGTCCTCCTGCACCAACTAGCTGACCTCGCGGCCCACCAACTCTGGGCCTTTTCTGCCCACTCCCAGACGATCCTGACGACCCATAACCCCTCTTGGGCCTATTCCTATCAGAGCTCTGCTTAACCGAGTCCTTGATTCCCTCGGCTACCTTAGCCTTTTCCATTAACGCGGAAAATTCCCGTTCCTGATGTGGGGCTATCAGCAACCTTAAATCATCCCTCAACCCGTCCTCAAATCGGACACACCGTTCATGCTCCGTAGCCACCACTCCTCGAGCATAACGGCTCAACCTCAGGAACTCAGCTTCATACTCTGCCACAGACTTGTTCCCTTGAACCAGCCCCATAAACGCCTTCCTTTGCTCATCAGTATACCGGGTTCCGACATACTTCTTCTGATAAGCCGTCTTAACATAGTCCCACGTTAGATCCTCAGCTGTGGCACCATCACGAACTGTGCGCCACCATTGGTACGCTTCATCCCATAGGAATACCACCATTCCTTTCAGCTTCTCCTCAGGAGTCAGATCTAGTTCATCCATAATCTGCTCAGTTGATTCCAACCAATACTCAGCGGTATTGGGTGCCACTCCTGACACTACACGGAACACCTCAGCTCCGTTGGCACAAAGTCGCTCAGGTATCGACTTTCGAGATCTTGAATTTCCTCCTGCACCAGCCACCAGCTCAAGAACTTCGCAAAGACACACTGCGACACGCGCTTCATCCCCGTCTGAGCTTGCTGCTCAACACCAACAGCTGGGGGTGGTGGTGGCGGTGGTACCTCATTGTCAGACCCTTGACCCGATCTAACGGGTTCCAACACGGTCATCCTACCTCTACCGCGTCCTCGCACGTTACGTCCACGTCCCTTAGAGCTCATTTCTAATGTCGTGATCTGATTAAGAAGTTTTATGAAAAGAATTTTTTTTAGGAGTGGTTCTTTCGTATTCATACATGCACACAGTCTTTTCATTCATACATCCATCAATCAATTATGAACTTTCGTTCATTCAGAGAAATGTTGTAGTTTTCATTGTTGTTGTTTTTCTCCACTACCCAGGGGTATTTTCGTAATTTTTCCTACAGGGGTATTTTCGTAATTTTTCAAAAGAAAAAGTTCCTTGGTGATTTTGTCAAAAAGTATTTTGGAATTCTTAAATTCCCGGGGTATTTTGGAAAATTTTAAAATTCGAGGGCATTTCGGTAATTTTAAATCTCGGGGTATTTTGGTAATAAACTAGGGTAAATTCGTAAATTTTAATAATTCCAGGGTATTTCAAAATTTGAAACCTTTAAGGGTTCTTTTTGTGAATTTGCTTTCTATTTTGGTAATGTTGCAACAATTTTGGAAATTAGGGTAATTTTGTAAGTTAGGGGCAATTTCGTAATTTTTTTCAAAAATCAAGGTATTTTTGATATTTTGCAAATTAGGGCTTTTGAACACTTAGTAGAGAAATGAAATTTTGATAAAAACTGTGAGTATTTTGGAAATTTCATAAACCAAGGGCATTTTTGTAATTTTACCGCTAGGGGTATTTTTGTAATTTTACAAACCAAAAATTTTTTGAAACAAATTTGTAAAATTAGTTCTCACAAATTAAAAAGGTAATTGTAGGAGTTTTAAAACTAGGGTTTTTAAGAAAAACACGGCTAGTTCCCTTTTCGGGTTTTAGTTATTGTGTTTAGCCTATGACCGAGTCTTCTTGGTCGGGGTGAACCAAAGCTACGCACCAAGTAGGATTCGAGTGGAGAGGAGGTGAGTCACGCGGACTGCTTAAGTACCAAGCTCCCACCGAAACTAGTCCTAGACATGCGCAGAAAGGTTGCCACACCCACTGATTCTTCTTGGTTAGGGTGAACCGAAGCTACGCACCAGGTAGGATTCTAGCGAAGAGGAGGTGAGTCACTAGGACTGCTTAAATACCAGGCTCTTCCGGAAGGAAATGTCTTGTCCTGGAAATGTAAGGAAATGACTTGGAAATGGAAGGAAATGTCTTGTCTTGGAAATGTAAGGAAATGACTTGGAGATGGAAGGAAATGTCTTGTCTTAGAAATGTAAGGAAATGTCTTGGAAATGTAAGGAAATGTCTTAGAAATGTAAGGAAATGCTTTAGAAATGTCAAGTTTAAAGTTTAAAAGAGGGACATGAAGCAAGGTGGTCTTAAGAGAAAATGTATGTGAAATATGACATACAAATAGCCTTGGTAAAATGGGTACAAGGCGCCACTTAAGGGCCTAGCAAGTGACGCCACATACATAGGCAAATGGGCCAAGGATCGAGTCGCATGGGAAGCAAATAAAGAATTTTATTTTTGCTACAAGGAGGAGAGAGGTGGACGGCATTAAGGCTCTTAAAAGAGAAGTTTTATTCTCTTTAAAATTCGGAAAATAGATAGATAATTGATGGATTAAATTCTTTTAATTTGAATATATTGATAATTAAAGAGATAAAGCTGTCAAAATAGAAGAGTGATGGCCAAGTAAGGGATTCTAAGTTAGTAATTTCGGCTACTAAAGGAAAAGAGGGCCATTCATTCTTTCTTTCAACTCTCTCTCTGCCGAATTCTCTCTAGCAAATAACTCCTCTCTTCTCTTTTATTTTTGCCAAGCCGAAATACCTTGTGCTCTAGCCGAATCCTCCATCTTTATTCTTCTTTCTCTTTTCTTTCTACCAATCAAAAGCCAAAAATCAAGATCCTTCTAGCCTACATAGCCGAATATTGTTAAAGGTTCAAGCAAGGATTGCCGATTCCTAAAGTAAGGGTAAGATCTCATTCGGTTTCATCCTTTTTCTTTTAAGATTTGCCGAAATCTAGGACTAACCCCATTAATATCTTGTTGCCGAAACTTTGAAGAGATCTTTCAGGATTTACTAAGTGTCGACTACAAGGAAGGAGAAGTTCTTTTCCCGAAGGTACACTATAGGCCGCGTGTTCCCTAGTTATTCGGTGAGTTTCGGGATTTAAAATCCACAAGGTAAGTGTCTATAGCATTCGGCCAAGGGCCATCAATGATGATTTAATGTTAGAATCGAATCTAACATATGTGTATAGGTATTTCGACAGGGATTTGAAATCGCAAGGTGAGTGCATAAGTACAATCGGCCAAGGTCTATTTTGGTAATTAGATCTATTCTTTATTTGTTTAAAAAGCCGAAACTAATCAAGTTAAATGATCTAGCATTGGCCGATTGAAGGGAGGAGTAGCACAAAGTTTTCGGGATTTGATTTATAGTGAAATCGGCACCAAGGTAAGTTTTGGGTTACAACAATCCTAATAGGATTTGGTTTTATGGTCGAATGGTCTTCATTAAATTTTTAAATAATGGCCGAATGTAGGGACTAAGGATCTAAGGCTTTAGATCGGATTTTCGGGATTTGAAGTCAAGTTGCTAAGTTAATCAGGTGTGTACCCCACACTATTTCTTAATAAGTTTTATGGCAATGTTTAATAAATATATGTATGTGATATTAAGAATGTGAAAAGTATGGCTAAAGTACCATGTTATGGTACAAAGTACTCAGGTACGTTTCCTACTCCTACTAGGATTATGAAATATGTTATATTTAACATGAGAATAAAGATAAGAATGTGAACTTTGGCATGTTAATGCATAATATGATATGGGGCATATGGGTTATTGAAAAGGGGAAGTGAATGTGGTGACCTAAGACCACGAAATCTGAATGCGGTGACCTAAGACCGCGAGATCTGAATGCGGTGACCTAAGACCGCGATATCTGAATGTGGTGACCTAAGACCGCGATATCTGAATGTGGTGACCTAAGACCACAAAACTATAAGGGCGATGAGCACGTCGACTGCAGCGACTACCTTCGATGGTGTGTAGAGGATGGAGGGTCGACTTAGTAGTCCCCACGGTGTGCAGGTTGGTACGGGGAAGTGTAGCGGATGGCTAATTAGGTTTGGGTTTGGGAATGCATCACTAATTGTATTCTATGATTTGAATGTGTATCATTTGTATGCTTGATTCTATTTGGACTTAGTGTTGTGTACACATTGAGTCTGTTGACTCACCCCGTTGTGGGAACATTTTTCAGGTGATGATCAGTAATGGACCGGGGTGGTAAGAGCTTAAAGGTGGCCATGCTCAGCAAGGAATTTTATTTGGACATTTTATTTTTATTTAAGTATTTTAAATTATTTGGGTTTATTTGATGTAATAAGGCCATAGTTGAACTATTTTACATTTATTTTATTTATTATGTTTACCAAGTTTTATCAATTAAAGTTTAAGTAGATTTCTTTTAAAACAAAGCCTAAACGTTTTGTCACCTAAAGTAAAGGATTTTAATAATGAAATAAACTTGTTTTCAACTCGAGCCTAACCCGACACAAACCTTCTTTCAAAACACACAAGTTTTTCCTAAGTAACAAAAGAATTTGAACCGGTTTTCTTCGAGGAACATACGAGATCCCGGCCCACGAGCCTTGACCGGATTTGGTATGTTCCTCGAAGAAAATCGGTTAAAAATATTTTTATTACTTTGGAAATCTGTGGGTTTTGGGGATAGTTTGCTGATGGATTGGGCTCGAGTTGAAAACAAATTTATTTTGTATTGAAACCCATTTAATTTCATGTGACAAAATATTTTAAAGTTTATTTTAAATTAAAATTTACGTAGTCTCTAATAAATAAAACTTTGTAACATAGCAATTAAAACAGAAAATAAAATAATTCACTATGGCCTTATTACATCAAGTAAAATCCCAAAATAAAATTATAAAGTACTTAAAAGAAATAAAAAGTCCAATTTAAATGAAACTTCAAGATGAGCATGGCCACCACAAGATCTGCCGTCCCGGTCCATCACTGTTCATCACCTGAAACATGTTCCCACAACGGGGTGAGTCAACAGACTCAATGTGTACTACAACACTAATCTTAACAACTTAGGCATACATAATCATATCACATAACAATTCTTATAACAGATCAAATAATGATGCAATCCCAAACCCAAACCTATATGCCATCCGCTACACTTCCCCGTACCAACTTGTACACCGTGGGGACTACTAAGTCAACCCTCCATCTGCTACACACCATCGAAGGCAGTCGTTGCAGTCGACGTGCTCATTGCCATTATGAGTATTCGTGGTCTTAGGTCACCACACTCAGATATCGTGGTCTTAGGTCACCACATTCAGATATCGTGGTCTTAGGTCACCACATTCAGATATCGCGGTCTTAGGTCACCACATTCAGATTTCGTGGTCTTAGGTCACCACATTCACTTCCCCTTTTACATAACCCATATGCCCCAAATCATAAATTATGCATTAATAAGCCAATTTTCACATTCTTATAACTTTTCACATGTTAAAATTGTAACATCCCAAAATTGGGCCTAGGAGAATTGAGCCCAATGGGCCTTAGGCGTAGTAGCGTTTAAATTTTCAGAGAATAAGAGATCGGCTTAAATGCAAGTTAGACTTATTAGATAAGTGATTTTGGAAGATTAGAGGGCTTCTATGAAGTGCCGGGATCAAATATTGGCTTTGGGGAAATTTTGGTTTTAGGTGAAAAAAAACCCTGGAAGTTGGCAGATTGGCCTTAAGAATAAAATATGGAGAAAAATGACACAAGTGGAGTGTGTGGTGTAGTGGCAAAGTGACGCCACATAAGAGACAAGGGAATGACGCCACAAGGAAGGAAGGAGGTCCAAGGTTCAAGTCGTGGCTTTTGCATTTTGGTTTCTTTTTGCTTGGACCTTAGAATTTGGCCCATAGTTTATATTTAGTTGCGCATGGTTTAAGACACAAGAGGAGCTTGTGGCCAAGTGGTTAGCAGCGTGGATTATGCTACAAGGGAGCCTGGGTTCGAATCTCATGAGAAGCAAGGGAGTATTTATTTTGCGGATTGGACGGCAAGAGTTTCAGTTGAATTTAAACTCTACTAACGAAGGGATCCCACATCGGAAAGACACAAAGAATGAAGGTGAAGAGCTAGCTATATAAAGAGCATCCTAGAAGGAGAGTAAACACATCTTGGAGGGCATTTGGGCACAAGAGTGGTCGGAGCGCGGATTAGCCCCAGAGTCCTATCAGGTGTGTAACTCTCTCTACTCTAGTTGTGGAGCGGCAAAATGCCGAAATGCCGATTACGGCATTAGTAGCCACACGAGCGTGCGCAGCGCATGTGTGGGGCTTCACGCGATAGTTGAGGCCATCGTGTAGTATTCTCGTGGGTTGGGGCTGCTTGGGCCTCGACGGGCCGAAGTGGGCCCAATGGGCCCGTGGGCCTATATGAGTAAATTGCATGATTGGTTAGTATATATTGATCTAGACTAGGTGGAAGTTATATACGTGGCTAGATTTGTGCTAGGTGGGCCACACGAGCATGTGGGCTCGGATGGGCCGAAATCGGGTTTTAGGCCCAATCGTCCCAGATGACCAAAATGGTAGCCGAGTCGCTAGTGGTGACATTAGGCCTTCTGAAAGGCCATTTCGGTTTGTGAATTTACTTAAAATACCCTTAGTAGGTAAAATTACGATTATACCCTTAGAGGTTGATTAGCATGATTATGTTGTTTAGTTTTGGCGATTGTAGGGGAAGGCTTGATCTCGCATATCTCGAGTTGTGGTTAGTGCTCGAAAAGTGTTAAGGAAGGGGATCTAGTGCGTTAGATCTTGATCTCCGGGATTTGATAGTCGTATTAGTAACTGTGTGTGTAAACTAACACACTTCTTTTTTGTATATGTTTGATAAACTGATTGATTGGTAAAATTGAAACAAAGATGGTTGAGTGATATGATACCCCATGGGGTATGTGCACGGATTCGTAAGTCCGTTTCATTATGAGTCTTATTATTGATACATGATGTCATGATTTATGATGTATGTGCTATGAGATGCAATGTTAAACATGTTTGCATGATTTGAATACTATACATGAGTTGGTATAATGATGGGTGATATGAGAGGAGAAGCGGTGATATTTTGTCTTGTGAGCACCAGTGTTTTGGTAACACAACTTTGTGACTTTGGGTCACCAGAGGTTTGGCACCTCCAGAGGTTTGGCACCTCGGCGTCGTCCCGTGGTTTCACACCACGATGGGTTGGCCCCCACAAGGCGGTATTGAGGATTGACGCCAGTGATTTGGTATCACACGATGGGTTGGCCCCATCACCCGATTATTGTGGCTTCTGGTCACCAAAGGTTTTGGTACCACATTTGTGTCTTTGGGACACCGAGGTTTGGCACCTCATTGCGACTCGTCCCTATGGTTGGACACCACCGTGGGTTGGCCCCACTTGAGAGATACGGGATTGTCGCTAGTGATTTGGTATCACACGATGGGTTGGCCCCATCATCGGATTTGTGACTTCGGTCACCAGTGATTTGGTATCACAAACGTGTCTTTGGGACACCAGTGGTTTGGCACCACATTGACGGATATCGTGTCTTTGGGACACCAAGAGCTTTTGGTAACACATTGTGACTATATGTCACGGTGGTTTGGCACCACCGGTGGTTTGGTACCACACGGGGTAGAAAAGGTGTATGGATGATTAGGATTGGGTGCATATTGATTGGATGCATGATGGTTATGTTTATGTTGCATATGATATTTTGCTAATCCGGGAAAAAGGGTGGCACACTGAGTCTTGGTGACTCACCTTTTTCCTTTAACCATTTTCAGTATTGCGTAAAAATCGGGCCGGGATCGGAGAGGACAAGGTGGCCTATGCCAAAGATGATGATTTAATATTTTATGTTTGGTTTTGATATAAGTACTTTATTTGAATTATTGGGTTGTAATAAAGGCCATTTTATTATTTGGTATTACTTGATTATGGTTTTGTTATTTTAAATTCTTATTAACTCAAAAATGTTTTCACACAACAAAAGAAATTACATGAGTTTTAAGTAAGAGGAATTCGTTTTACTCACATATCCGATATAGTTTTCAAAATTGAATTCTTTCATGCTTTATGCTAAGTTAACGAGGTTTTTCAACCGTCTTTCCAATAATAACATAACCGTTCTTGGTAGTAGTGAATGGGCCGGTTTGGGGATGTTACGCTTTAATATCGAGCCGTTTCAAAACTCTGCTTTGAGGTTTTGGGCCCAAAAACACTTTTAAAAAAAAAGGGCTTTTCAAAATATGGGCTTTTAAGAAACTTTTCGTGTTATTCGGCATGGCACTTTGTACCTCAGGCCAAAGTCCACACTGTAAGTACTTGGACTTTCTTGAAGTGATTTGTTTGTATGAATTGATTTATATGTGAATATTATGGGCTTTTATGGGAACGTAGATTAGTGAACTAGGATCTGTTGAACCCTAGGAACTAGTCTACTTAAACACATGCATAAGACTTAAGGCTACTAAACAAACTCTGTGAAGTAAGTCACCGAGTTAAGGTGTGTGGTAACCACCGCATGATGCATGTCGAGGATTGGTATTCATGAAGAGCTTGGTATTTAAGCGGTCCCTAGCGACTCACCTCCTCTTTCGCGAATCCTACGGTGTGTAGCTACGGTTCACCTTAACCAAGAAGACTTGTTCATAGGCTAAACCAAGTATTAAAACCCGAAAGGGATTAGCCTTCTTGTTTTAAAACCCCTAGTTTTAAAATTTTCAAACTTACCCCTTTGGGTTGTAAACCCTAAATGATTTTGAAAGACGTTTTCTCGATTTACCAAAATTTCCAAAATGCCCCTAGTGGCAAAATTACAAAAATGCCCTTGTATTGTAAAATTACTGTACTACCTCAACTTCTATTAAAATGATTTTACTTTGCAAAATACCAAAATCTCAAATTTCAAAATGTTAAGATACCTGGTATGGGGAAATTACAAAAATACCCCTGTGTTAAAAATTACTAAAATGCCCCGACTTTCAAGATTTTCTGGTTTAACTCCAATTTTAATAAAATTTCCCTACTTTGCAAAAGTATGCAAAAATGCTATTTTCAAGATACCCTAATTTGAAAATTTACAAAATTACCCTCGATGAACAAAATTACCGAAATGCCCTTGGTTTCTAAATTTTCATAATTCCTCGATTTTTACTAAAATGTTCTTAGATTATGAAAATATCAAAACTTTTGTTTTACAAATATCGAGATATCTGATTCGAAACTTACTTAAAATACTTTTAACTTCCAAAATTACTGAAATAACCCCGATTTAAAATTTTTGCAACACATCCGGTTTGAAAAACAAATTTTTCAAGATGACCCCGAGATTTTGTAAACTTTGAAATATCTTTAATTTGAAAACTATTTTCAAATTGACCTCGAAAGTTATTACCAAAATACCCTTATAGGAAAATGTCGAAATTACCCCAGGTTGGGAATGCTCAAGAAAGTGACATGGATGAATGAATGTGTCTTTAGAGAAGTATGTGAATGTTTGAATTAGAACAGAGAACTTGAGATGAAACTTTGATTGCTCGAAAGAACGACTTCCGAAACTTCATTTTATAAAATTTGCTCGTGGATAAAACAAAGGAACAAAATTTCTAACGCATAAAACTTTTAATCGAGTTAAATCGCGACGCTAGATATGAGTTCTAGGGGACGTGGTTGTTGCGATGGACGTGGTCAAGGTGGAATGACGACTTTATTAAGATCGAGTCGCGCAGCAGAGCGTAGTGTGGTAGGTTAGGATGTGCGATCATGTTAGTTAGTTGGAAATTTCGAGGACGAAATTTCTTTAAGGAGGGTAGATTTGTAACATCCCAAAATTGGGCCTAGGAGAATTGAGCCCAATGGGCCTTAGGCGTAGTAGCGTTTAAATTTTCGAGAGAATAAGAGATCGGCTTAAATGCAAGTTAGACTTATTAGATAAGTGATTTTGGAAGATTAGAGGGCTTCTATGAAGTCCCGGATCAAATATTGGCTTTGGGGAAATTTTGGTTTTAGGTGAAAAAAACCTGGAAGTTGGCGAGATAGGCCTTAAGAATAAAATATGGAGAAAAATGACACAAGTGGAGTGTGTGGTGTAGTGGCAAAGTGACGCCACATAAGAGACAAGGGAATGACGCCACAAGGAAGGAAGGAGGTCCAAGGTTCAAGTCGTGGCTTTTGCATTTTGGTTTCTTTTGCTTGGACCTTAGAATTTGGCCCATAGTTTATATTTAGTTGCGCATGGTTTAAGACACAAGAGGAGCTTGTGGCCAAGTGGTTAGCAGCGTGGATTATGCTACAAGGGAGCACGGGTTCGAATCTCATGAGAAGCAAGGAGTATTTATTTTGCTGGATTGGATGGCAAGAGTTTCATTGAATTTAAACTCTACTAACGAAGGGATCCCACATCGGAAAGACACAAAGAATGAAGGTGAAGAGCTAGCTATATAAAAAGCATCCTAGAAGGAGAGTAAACACATCTTGGAGGGCATTTGGGCACAAGAGTGGTCGGTGCGCGATTAGCCCCAGTCCTATCGTGTGTAACTCTCTCTACTCTAGTTGTGGAGCGGTAAAATGCGAAAATGCCGATTACACGGCATTAGTAGCCACACGAGCGTCATGAAAGCGCATGTGTGGGGCTTCGACGCGATAGTTGAGGCCATCGATGTAGTATTCTCGTGGGTTGGGTCGCTTGGGCCTCGGCGGGCGAAGTGGGCCCAATGGGCCCGTGGGCCTATATGAGTAAATTGCATGATTGGTTAGTATATGTTGATCTAGACTAGGTGGAAGTTATATACGTGGCTAGATTTGTGCTAGGTGGGCCACACGAGCATGTGGGCTCGGATGGGCCGAAATCGGGTTTTAGGCCCAATCGTCCGGTATGACCGGAAATGGTAGCTGAGTCGCTAGTGGTGACATTAGGCCTTCGAAAAGGCCATTTCAGTTGTGAATTTACGAAAATACCCTTAGTAGGTAAAATTACGATTATACCCTTAGAGGTTGATTAGCATGATTATGTTGTTTAGTTTTGGCCGATTGTAAGGGAAGGCTTGATCTCGCATATCTCGAGTTGTGGCTAGTGCTCGAAAAGTGTTAAGGAAGGGGGGATCTAGTGCGTTAGATCTTGATCTCCGGGATTTGATAGTCGTATTAGTAACCAGGTGTGTAAACTAACACACTTCTTGCTTTGTATATGTTTGATAAACTGATTGATTGGTAAAATTGAAACAAAGATATGGTTGAGTGATATGATACCCTATGGGGTATGTGCACGGATTCGTAAGTCCGCTTCATTATGAGTACCATTATTGATACATGATGTCATGATTTATGATGTATGTGCTATGAGATGCAACGTTAAACATGTTTGCATGATTTGAATACTATACATGAGTTGGTATAATGATGGGTGATATGAGAGGAGGGGGCAAAGTGATATTTTGTGTTTGACGAGCACCGGTGTTTTGGTAACACAACTTTGTGACTTTGGGTCACGGAGGTTTGGCACCTCCAGAGGTTTGGCACCTCGCCGTCGTCCCCGTGGTTTCACACCACACAGTGGGTTGGCCCCACAAGCGCGGTATTGAGGATTGACGCCGGTGATTTGGTATCACACGATGGGTTGGCCCCATCACCCGATTATCATGTGGCTTCGGTCACCAAAGGTTTGGTACCACATTTGTGTCTTTGGGACACCGAGGTTTGGCACCTCATTGCGACTCGTCCCCGTGGTTGGACACCACCGTGGGTTGGCCCCACTTGAGAGATACGGGGATTGTCGCTAGTGATTTGGTATCACACGATGGGTTAGCCCCATCATCGGATTTGTGACTTCGGTCACCGATGATTTGGTATCACAAACGTGTCTTTGGGACACCAAATGGTTTGGCACCACATTGACGGATATCGTGTCTTTGGGACACCAAAGTGTTTTGTAACACATTGTGACTATATGTCACCATGGTTTGGCACCACCAGGTGGTTTGGTACCACACGGGGTAGAAAAGGTGTATGGATGGTTAGGATTGGGTGCATATTGATTGGATGCATGATGGTTATGTTTATGTTGCATATGATATTTTGCTAATCCGGGAAAAGGGTGGCACACCGAGTCTTGGTGACTCACCTTTTCCTTTAACCATTTTCGTATTGCATAAAAATTTGGGCCGGATCGGAGAGGACAAGGTGGCCTATGCCGAAGATGATGATTTAATATTTTATGTTTGGTTTTGATATAAGTACTTTATTTGAATTATTGGGTTGTAATAAAGGCCATTTTATTATTTGGTATTACTTGATTATGGTTTTGTTATTTTAAATTCTTATTAACTCAAAAATGTTTTCACACAACAAAAGAAATTACATGAGTTTTAAGTAAGAGGAATTCGTTTTACTCACATATCTGATATAGTTTTCAAAATTGAATTCTTTCATGCTTTATGCTAAGTTAACGAGGTTTTTCAACCGTCTTTCCGCAATAACATAACCAGATTCGGTCGTAGTGAATGGGCCGGGTTTGGGGATGTTACAAAAACAACATATTTCATAATCCTAGTAGGAGTAGGAAACGTACCTGGGTACTTTGTACCACAATATGGTACCTTAACCATATTCACATTCTTATACATACTTATAATCACATATAGATTAAATATTGCCATAAATATATTAAGAAGTAGTGTGAGGTACACACCTGATTCACTTAGCAACTTCACTGAAAATCCCGAAATCTGATCTACTGCCTTAGATCTCAAGTTCCTGAATTCGGCCAAACTTAAAAATTTAATAACAAGCCATTCGGCCATAAATCCAAATCCTATTAGGATTGTATAACTCAAAACTTACCTTGGCGCCAAATTCCGAGATCTTTATTATACTCTTCTTGTATTCGGCCAAGCTTTAAATCACTTTAACAAATTAGTTTCGGCCCTTACAAAAAAAATAAGGAATAGATCTAGAATACCAAACATGGTCTTGGCCGAATCTCACCTTATGGCTTACCTTAAAACTTGAAATCTGAGAGATCCTTTTACAAGTCGACAATAGGCAAACAAATCCTCGAAAGATCCTTTGAAGATTCGGCAAAGCACATTAAGGAGATTAGTACCTTGTTTTCTGGCAAGTTCAAAAGGAAAGAATGGAAACCAATATTTGGATCTTACCCTTTCTTGAAGAAATCGACAGCACCTATGCTTGAAGCCCCTCAAAGATTCGGCTTTTGATGGATTGAAAAGAAAAGAAATCGGCTACGGTGGTATCTTGAATTCTCGATTTTTGGATTTAATGGAGTAATCGGCTAGAACACAAGCAAACTTTCGGCTTTGACAAATAGAAGAGAAGAGAAGAAAAGAGGGACTTTGGAAGAGGAAAAGAATCAACGAAAAGGGAGGCTATTTGGCTAAGTGAAATTCGGCTATCCCTTTTCCTAACTTAGCCGAAATTATCACCAAGGGAATCCTTTACTTGGCCACCACTCTTCTATTTGATAGCTTTATCTTATTAATTTAAAATTAAAAGAAATAATCCTTCAATTATCTCTTAATTAAAATACCAATAATTATCCCTCATTTATCCACCTATTTAGCCCAAATTTAAAGCGGATAAAACTCCTCTTTTAAGAGCCTTCATGCCGTCCAACTCCCTGCCCTTGTAGCAAAATAAAAATTCTTTTATTTTGATTCCTATGTGACTCGAACCTTGGCCCCTTCCTCCTTGAACATGGCGTCACTTGCTAGGCCCTAAGTGATGCCTTGTAGCCATTTTACCAATGCTATTTGTATGTCATAATTTGAAACACCCCACACCCGGCCCACGAGCCTGAACCGGATCTGGTATGTTCCTTAAGAAAATTGGTTTCAAAATTCTTGGTTACTTAGAGAAAGTTTGTGTAATTTTGAGAAAAATATTGGTTTGGGTTGCGCTTAGATTGAAAGCCCACTTGTCTTACTTAAAAAAAATCATTTAATCAGGGTGACAAAATAATTTGGGGTTTACTAAAAAAAAATAATAATTTTACTTAAACTTAAAATATAAAATGGTTCATAGCATAGTAGTTAAAGAAAATAAAAGTAACTAAATAAAACTATGGCCTTTTCAACCTTATTACATCAATAATTTCCAAACTTAAAAACTTAAAATACTTAATAGAACTAAAGTCCCAAATATTAAAAATCCCTTCTTGCTGTGCATGGCCACCATTAGCTCCCGCCGACCCGGTCCATTATTGCTCATTACCTGAAAAATAGTCCCACAAAGGGGTGAGTCAACAGACTCAATGTGTACATAAACTAACAATCAACAATCCAGGCATACATGTTCATATCAAAGACATATTCATATAAAAATGATGCAACCCAAACCCAAGCCTATTTGTCCATCCGCTACACACCACCCGTACCTGCCAATCACACCGTGGGGACTACTAAGTCGACCCTCCATCCGCTACACACCATCGAAGCGCAATTTGCAGTCGACGTGCTCATCGCCCATATAATTTGTGTCATTAGACACCATATTCAAATAATGTAACCGGTTACCAAATTCGAGATAATGTAACCGGTTACCATATTCGAGATAATGTGACCGTAGTCACCATATTCCGTTGGTGAGACCGAAGTCAACACCTTCTTCCCCTTTCACATATAGCCCAAAATGCCCCAAATATTATCATATCATGCATAACATACTTATTTCTCATTCATATTACTATTCACATGTTCAAAATATATCATATTAAGTAATCCTATCGTAGTAGGAAACGCACTGTACTTTTTGTACCACATTAGGGCACATAGCCACATTCACATTCTTATGCATATTCATATAATTAATAATTGCCATATAATATATTGAAGGTTAGTATGGGTACACACCTGATTCACTTAATAGGTTCCTTGAAATCCCGAAGAACGATCTACCGATCTAGATCTTTCACTCCTATATTCGGCCAATCATTAAAATATATTAACAAACCTATTTGGCTTAAAAACCAAATCCTAGTAGGATTTGTATTACTTACCTTGTTGCCGAATTGGATGATTATTCAGATCCTAGAATAGATCCTTGCTTCCTTGATGTTTGTCGAAAATCCTACAACCATATGTTAGATTTAATCTAACTCTAACACATAGAATATGGCCTTTGGCCGATTATACAGGTTTCTTACCTTAAATCCTTGAGTTCCCGAAAATATTCCTTGTCTTGTATGCTGTGCTAAAACCCCTAGATCCTCGATCCTTGTATTCAACGATTGTAGAAACCGATAGACCCCTTGTAGATTCGGCCACCACACAACAAAGAGGATTAGTCTTTCTCTTTTATCAAATAGGAAGGAAAAGAACTTGAATATTGATAACCTTACCCTTAATGCTTAGTCATTGCTTCCTTGCTTAGTCTCTCAGAATTCGACTATTGTAGACTTAGACAGAGAAGAGGTTTCGTCTTGACAGATAAAGAAAAGAGAAGAAGAAAAGGGGAGAAGAAATTTCGGCAGAGAGAGTTTGCTTAGGGAATTTCGGCAGAGCTTAGAAAAGATGAGAGAATAGCCTTTAATTCTCCTTCTTTAGCCGAAATTATCAGGCCCAGAGTCCTTGACTTGGCCACCGCTCTTCCTTGTGATAATATCATCTATTTTATTTAAAATAAAATAGAGAAAAAACCTTATTATCTCTTCTAAATAATCCAAATTAATAAGCTTTTATTTATCACCTTATTAAGCAATATTAACGGAAATAAAACACCTCTCTTTTTAAACACATGTGTAACATCCTAAAAATGGGGCTATTTGTGATTGAATGATTTTCCTTGTGTTTGAATTGCCATGGTATTAATTGTGGAATAATAAGGCTTAATTAGGGGCCTTGAGTTGGTTCGGAATAGCAGAAAATATTATTTATAAGTTTTAAAGGTAGGGAGCCTTAGTAGTTAGGGGTTACAATAATAAATAGAGGATTTGTGGACATAAAAATCAGCTTGGTAAAGTGGCAAAAGGAGGGCTACTTGGGAGTTGTATGTGACGCCACAAGGGGGAGCAAGGGGAGCCTTGGTTCGAGTCACAAAAATCCCCTTTTTGCACTATATTTTGGACGGCACAAGTGGGAGAGATTTTCTCTCTTTAAATTTTTTTTTTATATAGGATAATAAGGATGTTATATTAATTATTTTAAAGGGATTATCATGGGATTAATTATTAAGAGTTGGCAGAGGAAAAATAGCTTTGAAATTAATTCAAATTAATTTGAACTAATTCAAATATGTGGCTTGGAGTGAAAGGGAGAGTTGGCTAGAGTTTGAACTCCTTATTGATAGGAGTGGACGGTAAGCTAAGGAGGGGGTGCCGAATGCTTATAAAAAGCATCAACCTAGCACTTGTTTTGTTTTTTTCCCATCTTTGCAAGTTGCCGAAATTCTCAACCCTCCCATCTATTTTCTTTCTTTTCCTTCTCTCAAAATCCTTAGCTGAAACCTTCATTCCATATCTTTCTTCATTCTCTTCTTCTTCCAACTCAAGCTGAATCCTCTCCCTTGGTGTGCCGATTTTCCTTCTCCCCATTTGGTGTATCTTTGGCCGAATATCAAAGCAAGGGTGATCCCTTATCTGTATTTTCCAATCGGTTTGGGGTAGGTAAGGGTACTAGCCGAATGGCTATTTCTTTTCTCTCTTATGTTTGTTGTTTGGCTGGATGGGAAGACTAACCCCTCTTTGGAATCAACATCATCTAGGAACTACGGGATTTCCAAGCAGTAGATCGAATTCTCCAAACTCTAGTAATCGGTTGGTAAGGATCAATTTCCATAGATTTAACTTTCAAGTGTTCAAAGCCGACGGCTATTACCTTTATTTACTAATCGATGGTAGTTGGCGAAACAGGTTCGGGAATCGAGTGCTGTGATTAGTAGCCAAAAAGGGAAAAGGTAAGATTTCGGGTTCACAAGGAACCCTCTCAAATAATTTGATTTGGCCGAATAAGCCATAATACTAACCCAAGTGTTTGGCCGAATATAGGGACAAGTAGATCTAGGGGTGGCCGACTTCTCTTTTCGGGATTTAGACTAGTCTGTGGTAACAGGTGTGTATATACACACCTTATAACATTTTAATATGCTAAGCTTTATATTATGCCTAATCGATTTGTGTAGATTTGGATGTAATACCATCATGGTATTAACAAGGATTCGGTAAGTCCTTATTTCTATGAGATTACTATTGGATGCTTTTGGGAAGCATGATATTGTTTAATATATGTTACTTAAATATTTGATGACATGAAATCGATATGGGTTGATGAGAGGAGGGGGGAATTGTTATCCGTGTCGACGGACACCGATGTTTTGGTAACACATCGTGACTACGGTCACGAGAGGTTTGGTACCTCCAGGAGGTTTGGCACCTCATAGCGTCTCGTCCCAGTGGCTTAGCACCACGATGGGTTGGCGCGCATGATGATATCTACGGGATTGACGCCAGTGATTTGGTATCACCACGATGGGTTGGCCCTATCAACCGATTTGTGTCTTGGACACCGAGGTTTGGCACCTCCGTGATTTGGCATCACACACAGTGACTATACGTCACCGAGTGGTTTGGCACCACCAGGTGGTTTGGTACCACAACGGGGTAGACAGAGGCGTTTGGTTGGCTAGGTTGGGTACATAACCTTATGCATGATTGATTGTGATAAAGTGTGTATGAAATTGCTTAAACCGGGGGAAGGGTTACATACTGAGTCTTGGTGACTCACCTTCTCCGTTACATTTTTCAGGTGACACGTAGACCGCGGATAAGGAGCCGGATGGACTCGAGGTGGCCATGCAGTGGACTTGATTTAAATGAACTTTAAACTTTAGTTTTTTTTTTTCTGTTGGTTAAATTTTATTTCGGATGTAATAAGGCCTCCTAATACTCTACTTTGTTACTTTACATATTTTGGATAATCTGTTTTAAACTATTTTATTAATATTAGATTTAATACACATGTTTTCCCAATCTTAAACGAAAAATGTTTTATCGTGCCATCGGGCACATTTGGAAATTTATGATAACTTGACTTAATTAATTACCCAATTAAACACGAAGTATGGTTTTCACAAGACAATCAAATGAAAGGTTTTTGACAACTTGAATGGATTTAGAAAAAAAAATTCAAAAATATTTTCCACTGTGACAAACTAAATTCGGCCATAAAGTTTGGGCCGAGTTTGGGTTGTTTCAAAATTGGTATCAGAGCCCAGTTCAAAGCTCGGCTATGGGGGCCCAAGGCCCAAAAATGTTTTGGTAGGCCTTATGGAATAATTTTTGGTTTTTGAACAGCATGGCCCGAGTCTCCGGCACCGATCCACCCAGGTAAGTACATCTGAACTTCTGTGTGAGTTATTTTCTGTAGAAGGGTAGGAAGCATGGAACGTAGATAGACTTATAGGAACTTGAACCCTAGGATTAGGTTACTCAAACACACCAAACAAGACATAAGACTTAATGAACTAAACCAACCTATGACTTAGTCACTGAGCTAGGGTGTGGTAACCCCTGTACGCATGTCTAGGATTGGATCCGGAAGAGCCTGGTATTTAAGCAGTCCTCGTGACTCACCTCCTCTTCGCAGGTATCCTACCCAGTGCGTAGCTTCTTCTCACCCTAACTTAGAGGGCTCTGGTGGTGTGGCAACCTCTGTGCGCATGTCTAGAAAGGTTCAGTGGGAGCTTGGTATTTAAGCAGTCCGCGTGACTCACCTCCTCTTCACTCGAGTCCTGCCTGGTGCGTAGCTTTGGTTCACCCTGACCAAGAGGGCTCGGTCATAGGCTAAACATAATGACTAAAACCCGAAAGGAAATCAGCCATGTTTTGAAAAAGAAGGAAACAACAAAACCCTAGTTCTTCAAAAACTTTCAAAATTACTCTTTTGAATTTGAAAACAACAATTTTTACAACGTTTTTCTCGAAAAGTTTGATTTGTGGAAGATTACAAAAATGCCCTTAGGGCTAAAATTACTAAACTGCCCTTGGTTCATAAAATATCAACTCAATGGTTTTGCCCAAAAATCTCATTATTTTATCAAAACCCAACAACTCTACTTTGATTATCATCAATAAAATACGTTGGTTTTGGAAAATTATGAAAACGCCCTCAAATTGCAAAATTTTCGAAATGACCCTGGTTTTTGAATCTTTACAAACATCACCTCTTAAAAAGGAAAACTTTCAAAAAGGAACCCTCCGAGTTTTGCAACTGTTAAAACATCTCTGATTTACAAAATTACAAAATTACCCCTGATTGACAAAATTACCAAAATGCCCCTGGTTTCCAAATGTTGCCATATCTTTAAATTTTGCAAATTTTCAGAAACACACTCCAGTTTTGGGGATTACAAAGTGACCTGCTTTATTAAAGTTTTGATTTCCCTCAGATTTTGTTACGAAAATACCCCTGTAGGAAAATGACGAAAATACCCCTGGGATAGAAACGGACAGAAATGTCCAAGGAGTGAATAAGTAAGGAAAGTATTAGGGAATGGATGTACTCTTTTGTGTGAACTAGGATAGAAGACTTGAAATCTTGTTTGCTCGAAAGAATCCCTAACTAAACTTTCTTCATAAAATTCCCTCACGAATAATCAAGTGGAACAAGTACTAATCCATAAAATTTTCTTAAACAGATTAAAGCGCAGTAGTTAGAATGAGCTCTAGAGGATGTGGACGCCGTGGACGCGGTAGGGGTAGGATGACAGTGTCTGAACCCGTTAGGTCAGGTCAGGGTTCTGAGAATGAAGTACCGCCACCACCACCCCCAACTTTTGGAGCTGAGGATCGTGATCGGGCAGGGGTGAGGCGAATCGTAAGTCGTGTTACGAGTCCTGGAGTTGGTGGCTGGGGCCGGTGGGCATCTGGGAGCTCAGAAATCTGTTCCCGAGCGAATTAGGTCTAATGGAGCTGAGGTATTCCGGGGTGTGTCGGGCGTGGCACCCAGTGCAGCGGAATACTGGTTGGAATCGACTAAAAGGATCATGGACGATCTTGACCTGACTGAGGAGGAAAAGCTAAAAGGAGCAGTGTCGCTTTTAAAGGATGAAGCGTACCAGTGGTGGCTTACGGTTCGGGATGGTGCTACGGCAGATGATCTGACTTGGGAGTACTTCAAAACTACTTATCAGAAAAAGTACGTGGGTACTAGCTACACTGACGCGCAGAGGAAAGCTTTTCTGGGGTTAGTGCAAGGAACTAAGTGAGTGTCGAAATATGAGGCAGAATTTTTAAGGCTGAGTAGATATGCTAGAGGCATCGTAGCTACTGAACATGAGCGCTGTGTCCGCTTTGAGGACGGACTTAGAGATGACTTGAGGCTGATAATTGCTCCACAGCAGGTTTGTAAGTTTTCATCGCTAGTGGAGAAGGCTAAGGTAGCCGAAGGGATCAAGGAGTCCGTGAGGCGTGAATTATGATAAGAATAAGTCGAAAAGAGGCTTTTTGGTCGTCCAGGTCGAGTGGTAGTACTCGAGAAAAGGCTAGGCGAGTGGGCCAAATCAAAGGCAAGGCCCATGGCTACTAATCAGAGACCGGCTCAGTGTAATCACTGTAGAAAATCCTATTGTGGAGGTTGTTGGACCAGTGAGAGGGGTTGCTTTAAATGTGGGTCTTTAGATCATCGTGTGAGGGATTGTCCTTGGAAGCGAGCTCGGGAATCGATCAAAGGCGCGTAACCGCACTCGAATAGAAATGTGGGACCACGAGAGAGGTCGCGATAGCGGTAGAGGCGGCAATGGTCCTAACCGAGGTCGTGGAATTCAGAGCAGGGGTGCAGGCAACACAGAGGCTAGGCAGCTTGGCTTGGTTTATGCAGCGAGACGTCGCGAGGAAGGTGACGCACCGGATGTCATAATCGGTATGTTTTTAATTTTCGGTCTTCCTTATGTTGCATTAATTGATGTGGGTTCGACGCACTCATACGTTGCTACTAGTGTAGTAGAGACGATGAACTTAGACTCGAGACCGCTTCTGCAGGAGATGATCGTAATTAGCCCTTTAGGCCATTCTCAGTAGTTGTGAACAAGCTTTATAGGGATGTACCCTAGAACTCCAAGGGTCGATTTGTAGTGATCCGATGGAACCGCCGTTTGGGGAGTTTGATTTGATCCTTGGAATGGATTGGTTGGTTAAGTATCAGGCGAGATTGGATTGCGCGGCTAAGCGCATGGTTCTTAAGATGGCTGAGGGTGATGAAGTGACTATGATTGGTAATAGAAGGAATTACCTATCCAATGTGGTGTCGGCCTTGAAGGCTGAGAAGATGGTCAGAAAAGGGTGCGAGGCGTATTTGGTTCGCATTTGTGCTTTGGAGGCTATAGAGTCAGAAGTGGAGAAGGTCCGAACGGTTGGGGAATTCGCTGATGTGTTCCCAAGAGAACTTCAGGGTCTGTCTCCGGACCGGGAAGTTGAATTCGGTATAGACTTGCTACCCGGAACGGCACCTGTGTTTATAGCACCGTACCGAATGGCACCAAAGGAATTGGTGGAGCTAAAGGCTCAAATTCAGGAGCTCTTGGATAGAGGGTTTATCCGACCCAGTATATCTTTATGGGGAGCACCTGTGCTGTTTGTCAAGAAGAAGGACGGTTCGATGCGGATGTGTATCGACTACCGTCAAATAAATAAGTTAACGATCAAGAACAAGTATCCGTTGCCTCGGATTGATGACTTGTTCGATCAACTGAAGGGTGCCTCAGTATTCTCAAAGATAGACCTTAGGTCGGGCTATCATCAACTTAAGGTGAAGGAGGTTGATGTGCACAAGACGGCATTCCGAACGAGGTATGGGCATTACGAGTTTCTGGTAATACCATTTGGATTGACCAACGCACCGGCGGCGTTCATGGACTTAATGAATAGAGTATTTCAACAGTACTTGGATCAATTTGTCATGGTATTCATAGACGACATATTAGTTTACTCAAAGATGGAGGAAAAGCATGACAGGCATTTACGTATAGTTTTACAGGTATTGAGGGAAAAGCAATTATATGCCAAATTCAGTAAGTGCGAATTTTGGCTTAGGGAGGTGGCTTTCTTAGGTCACGTGGTGTCAGTGGAAGGGGTTAGAGTGGATTCCCGCAAGATTGAAGCGGTATTGGATTGGCAACTGCCTAGGTCAGTGGCCGAAATTCGAAGCTTTTTGGGTCTAGCGGGGTACTACCGAAGATTTGTGGAAGGATTTTCTCTTATTGCAATGCCATTGACTAAGTTATTAAGAAAAGGAGTCCCATTTGTATGGTCAGAGAAGCAGCAAGAAAGTTTCAATAACCTAAGGAAGATCTTGACAGAAGCTCCGGTTTTGGTACAGCCTGAGGTAGGAAAGTTGTTTACAGTCTACTGTGACGCGTCCCATACTGGTTTGGGATGTGTGTTGATGTAGGAAGGGAAGGTAGTAGCCTATGCATCCCGTCAGTTAAGATCACATGAGGTTAACTACCCAACACATGACTTGGAGCTAGCGGCTGTAGTCTTCGCTTTGAAAATATGGAGACATTATCTGTATGGGGAGAAGTCAATAGTCTACACGGATCACAAAAGTTTGAGGTATCTTTTGACTCAGAAGGATCTGAACTTGAGGCAACGCCGATGGATTGAACTGTTGAAGGACTACGACTGTTCAATAGAGTACCATCCGGGTAAGGCTAACGTGGTGGTTGGCACGTTGAGCTGGAAGGTCGTGTCGGACTTGAGAGCGATGTTTGCTCGTTTGAGTCTATATGACGATGGAAGTCTTTTGGCAGAACTCCAGGTTAAGCCAACCTAGATTGTGGAGATTAAGGAAAGGCAGTTAGTGGATGAGGGGTTAAATGCTAAGAGGGTGCAAGTTCAAGATGGTGGTCTGGAAGGGTACAGTCTGTCTAGTGATGGAGTGCTGTGTTTCCAAGGGTGAACTTGTATGCCGAAGGATGTGGAATTAAGGCAGAAAATTCTCCAAGATGTACATGGCAGCCCATACGCTATGCATCTAGGAGGAAGCAAGATGTATGGAGATCTTCGGAAACAGTTCTGGTGGCCGCGGTTAAAGCGTGAGGTAACTGAGCTTGTGGGAAAGTGTCTGACGTGTCAGCAGGTTAAGGCTGAACACCAGGTGCCATCAGGGCTACTTCAGCCAGTAAAGATCCCTTAATGGAAATGGGAAAGGATTACTATGGATTTCGTCAATGGGCTACCCCTGACGCCCAGTAAAAAGGATGCAGTTTGGGTGATTGTGGACCGTCTGACTAAGTCAGCTCACTTCATACCGGTAAGGGTAGATTTTCCTCTTCAGAAGCTAGCTAAGCTATATGTGGCTGAGATAGTAAGATTGCACGGTGTGCCAATGTCAATTATCTCGGATAGGGATCCGAGATTCACGCTGAGGTTCGAAAGCGTTGCATCAAGCGTTGGGTACACGATTGGATTTCAATCTGACTTTCCATCCACAGTCGGACGGGCAGTCGGAAAGGGTTATACAGATCTTAGAAGATATGCTGAGGGGTTGTGTTTTGGACTTCATGGTAGTTGGGAGGAGTATCTACCATTGGCGGAATTCGCTTATAACAATAGTTATCAACCAAGTATTCGATGGGTCCCAATTGAACAATTGGTATGGACGGAAATGCCGAACCCCTACATGTTGGACGGAGTTGGGAGAACGACAAGTTTTGGGTCCGGAATTGGTTACTGAAACTGAGGACAAGGTTAAGGTAATTCGAGCTCGTCTTAAGGAAGCATCAGATAGACAGAAGTCTTATGCTGATTTGAAACGTAAGGAAATGGAGTATAATGTAGGAGACAAGGTCTTTTTGAAGGTGTCACCTTGGAAAAAGGTGTTGAGATTTGGACGAAAAGGGAAGCTAAGCCCAAGGTTCATTGGCCCATATACAGTGCTGAAGCGAGTGGGACCGGTAGCTTATCACCGAATCTGCCGCGGAGTTGAGTCGAGATCCATGACGTTTTCCGCGTGTCGATGCTTAGGCGATATCGGTCAGATCCATCGCACGTTGTGCGATCGGCCCGAGATTGAGGTCGACTCAAATTTGTCCTTTAAAGAAGAACCGGGTTCGAGATCTTAGATCGAGAAGTCAAGGTTTTGCGTAGGAAGTCGGTGCCTTTGGTGAAAGTGCTATAAGCGAAACCATGGTGTAGAAGAAGCTACGTGGGAACCCGAGGATGTGATGCGGCGAAAGAATACCCCCACCTCTTCTAATCGTGGTAATTTGAGGCCGAAATTATTTTTAAGGGGTAGAACTGTAACATCCTAAAAATGGGGCTATTTGTGATTGAATGATTTTCCTTGTGTTTGAATTGCCATGGTATTAATTGTGGAATAATAAGGCTTAATTAGGGGCCTTGAGTTGGTTCGAATAGCGAGAAAATATTATTTATAAGTTTTAAAGATAGGGAGCCTTAGTAGTTAGGGGTTACAAGAATAAATAGAGGATTTGTGGACATAAAAATCAGCTTGGTAAAGTGGCAAAGGAGGGCTACTTGGGAGTTGTATGTGACGCCCACAAGGGGGAGCAAGGGGAGCCTTGGTTCAAGTCACAAAAATCCCTTTTGCTTATATTTTGGGCGGCACAAGTGGGAGAGATTTTCTCTCTTTAAATTTTTTTATATAGGATAATAAGGATGTTATATTAATTATTTTAAAGGGATTATCATGGGATTAATTATTAAGAGTTGGCAGAGGAAAAATAGCTTTGAAATTAATTCAAATTAATTTGAATTAATTCAAATATGTGGCTTGGAGTGAAAGGGAGAGTTGGCTAGAGTTTGAACTCCTTATTGATCGGAGTGGGCTAAGCAAGCTAAGGAGGGTGCCAATGCTTATAAAAAGCATCAACCTAGCACTTGTTTTGTTTTTTTCCCATCTTTGCAAGTTGCCAAAATTCTCAACCCTCCCATCTATTTTCTTTCTTTTCCTTCTCTCAAAATCCTTAGCCAAACCTTCATTCCATATCTTTCTTCATTCTCTTCTTCTTCCAACTCAAGTCAATCCCTCTCTCCCTTGGTGTGCCGATTTTCCTTCTCCCCATTTGGTGTATCTTTGGCCGAATATCAAAGCAAGGGTGATCCCTTATCTGTATTTTCCAATCGGTTTGGGGTAGGTAAGGGTACTAGCCGAATGGCTATTTCTTTTCTCTCTTATGTTTGTTGTTTGGCTGGATGGGAAGACTAACCCCTCTTTGGAATCAACATCATCTAGGAACTACGGGATTTCCAAGCGATGATCGAATTCTCCAAACTCTAGTAATCGGTTGGTAAGGATCAATTTCCATAGATTTAACTTTCAAGTGTTCAAAGCCGACGGCTATTACCTTTATTTACTAATCGATGGTAGTTGGCGAAACAGGTTCGGGAATCGTGTGCTGTGATTAGTAGCCAAAAAGGGAAAAGGTAAGATTTCGGGTTCACAAGGAACCCTCTCAAATAATTTGATTTGGCCGAATAAGCCATAATACTAACCCAAGTGTTTGGCCGAATATAGGGACAAGTAGATCTAGGGGTGGCCGACTTCTCTTTTCGGGATTTAGACTAGTCTGTGGTAACAGGTGTGTACATACACACCTTATAACATTTTAATATGCTAAGCTTTATATTATGCCTAATCGGTTTGTGTAGATTTGGATGTAATACCATCATGGTATTAACAAGGATTCGGGTAAGTCCTTATTTCTATGAGATTACTATTGGATGCTTTTGGGAAGCATGATATTGTTTAATATATGTTACTTAAATATTTGATGACATGAAATCTGATATGGGTTGATGAGAGGAGGGGGAATTGTTATCTGTGTCGACGGACACCAGTGTTTTGGTAACACATCGTGACTACGGTCACCAGAGGTTTGGTACCTCCAGAGGTTTGGCACCTCATAGCGTCTCGTCCCAGTGGCTTAGCACCCACAATGGGTTGGCGCGCATGCATGATGATATCGGGATTGACGCCAGTGATCTGGTATCACACGATGGGTTGGCCCCATCAACCGATTTGTGTCTTCGGACACCAGAGGTTTGGCACCTCCCGTGATTTGGCATCACACCTGTGACTATACGTCACCAGTGGTTTGGCACCACCAGTGGTTTGGTACCACAACGGGGTAGACAGAGGCGTTTGGTTGGCTAGGTTGGGTACATAACCTTATGCATGATTGATTGTGATAAAGTGTGTATGAAATTGCTTAAACCGGGGGAAGGGTTACATACTGAGTCTTGGTGACTCAACTTCTCCTTTACATTTTTCAGGTGACACGTACACCGCGGATAAGGAGCCGGATGGACTCGAGGTGGCCATGCAGTGGACTTGATTTAAATGAACTTTAAACTTTAGTTTTTTTTTTCTGTTGGTTAAATTTTATTTCGGATGTAATAAGGCCTCCTAATACTCTACTTTGTTACTTTACATATTTTGGATAATCTGTTTTAAACTATTTTATTAATATTAGATTTAATACACATGTTTTCCCAATCTTAAACGAAAAATGTTTTATCGTGCCATCGGGCACATTTGGAATTTTATGATAACTTGACTTAATTAATTACCCAATTAAACACGAAGTATGGTTTTCACAAGACAATCAAATGAAAGGTTTTCGACAACTTCAATGGATTTAGAAAAAAAAATTTCAAAAATATTTTCCACTGTGACAAACTAAATTCGACCATAAAGTTTAGGCCGGGTTTGGGTTGTTACAACATGTGCCGTCCACCCCTTAGCCTGGGAAGCAAAAAATAAAACTTCATTTATTTGCTTCCCTTGTGACTCGAACCCAGGCCCATGCCTTTTGCACATGGCGCCATTTCCATAGGCCCTAAGTTCCATCTTCAGGCCACTTTTCCTAGCCCGTTTGTGTGTCAAATTTTACCAACTTTTTCTTTTAAGGCCCTCTTGCCTTAATCTCCCATTTTAAACTTTAAAACTCATCATTTTAAGGTCATTTCCAAGTTTCCTAAAATTTTCGATTGGCCCTGTTTACTTGCCATTTTCTTACATTTCTAGGTTTCCTAAAATGTTAATGTCCTAATGCATTTCCAGGTTTCCAAAAATATTCATTTCCATTCATTTTCATACATTTCTGAGTTTCCAAAAATTTCAAAAATTTATTCATAATGATTAAGACTTGTCATTTCATACAATTAAACCGAAAAGGCATAGGCCCTTTCCAGGATGTTACAGTTCTACCCCCTTTAAACAAAATTTCATCCTCGAAATTTCCTAACTAAACAACTAAGGGTATTGCTGTCGCATTGACTCTTCTGACTCCCACGAAGCTTCTTCCGATCCATGATTGCGCCATAATACTTTGACTAGAGGTACTGACTTCCTTCGTAGTACTTTCACATCACGTTCCAAGATTCGAATCGGCTCTTCCTCGTAGGATAGATCTGGCCTTAACTCCACCTCCTCGATTGGTACCACATGGGATGGATCCGATCGGTAGTGACGTAACATGGACACATGGAAAACATCATGCATCTGCTGCAACTCTGGTGGCAACTCTAATTGGTATGCCACTGGCCCAACTCGCTTCAGTACTCGATAAGGCCCTATAAACCTTGGGCTTAACTTCCCTTTTCAACCGAAGCTCATTACCTTCTTCCAAGGTGAGACTTTCAGGAATACTTGATCTCCCACTTCAAACTCGATCTCCTTCCGCTTAAGGTCTGCGTACGACTTCTGCCTATCAGAGGCTTCCTTCAGCCGTGCCCGAATTAACTCAACTTTCTCTTCAGTTTCTGCCACTAACTCCGGGCCCAAAACTCGACGTTCTCCTAGCTTGGTCCAACAAGTAGGAGTTCTACACTTCCTACCGTACAATGCTTCATATGGTGCCATCTCAGATGCTAGCTTTGATAGGCGTTGTTGTAGGCAAACTCAGCTAAAGGCAAATAATCTTCCCAACTTCCTCGGAAATCCATCAACAGCCTCTCAGCATATCTTCCAACACTTGTATAACCCGTTCAGACTGCCCGTCTGATTGTGGATGAAACGCCGTAGGGAAATCCAACTTAGTGCCCAATCCTTGATGAAGTGCCTTCCAAAATCGAGGCGTAAACCTTGGGTCTCTGCGCCGGAGATGATTGATGTTGGTACTCGTGTAACCTACGATCTCTCGCCACATATAACTTGGCTAACTTCAAGAGGAATAGTCGATTCTCACCAAAATAAAATGTGCGGACTTGGTAAAATAGTCCCACTATCACCGTCTGAGTCCTTCTTAGTGGGCGTGGGGAAGCCCACTAACGAAGTCCATGGTAATTCTTTCCCACTTCCATTGGGGAATCTCAATTGGTTGAAGTAATCTCAATGGAACTTGGTGTTCAGCCTTAACTTGCTGACACGTCAGACACTTTCCCACAAATTTAGTCACTTCCCGCTTAAGATCAGACCACCAAAATTATTCTCTTAGATCTCTATACAACTTGATGCCTCCGGGATGTATAGCATAAGGGCTACCATGCGCTTCCCGAAGAATCCTTTGTCTCAACTCCTTATCCTTCGGTATACAGACCTTTCCTTTGTAGCACAACACTCCTTCTTCATTGACGCCATAATCCCCTAATTCTCTGCTCCGTACTTGTTGAAACTTAGCACTTAGATCTTTATCAGCCATTTGTCCCTCTTCCACCTCATTCAGCCACGTGGGCTTGACTTGCAGTCTCGCCAACAAAGCTTGTCATCATCTGAGACTCAAGTGAGCGAACAAAGCCCTTAGATCCAACACAACCTTCTCCCTTAGGGCGCTCGCTACCACATTCGCCTTGCCGGTGGTACTCTATCGAACAATCATAATCCTTCAACAACTCCACCCACCTTCGTTGCCTCAAGTTCAACTCTTCTCGAGTCAACAAATACTTAAGGCTCTTGTGGTCTGTGTAGATTACTGACCTTTCTCCATAAAGGTAGTGCCTCCAAACCTTCAGGGCGAAAATCACTGCTGCTAGTTCCAAGTCATGAGTTGGATAGTTAACCTCATGAGGCCTTAATCGCCGAGACGCCGTGGCGACCACTTTTCCATCTTGCATTAGCACACAAACTAATCCCGTATACGAGCGTCATAGTACACCACAAAATCCTTGCATGCCTCCGGCTGAATTAACACCGGAGCTTCCATCAGCACCTTCTTAAGCTTTTCAAAGCTCTCCTGTTGCTTATCTGTCCACACAAATGGTACTTCCTTCCTTAGCAACTTTGTCAAAGGCGCGGCTATTGGCGAGAATCCTTCCACGAACCTTCGTAATAATAGCGCCAATCCTAAGAAGCTTGATTTCAGCCACAGACCTAGGTGGTTTCCAATCCAACACTGCTTCAATCTTCCTAGGATCCACTCTTATTCCTTCTGCGGATACCACATGTCCTAGGAATGCCACCTCCTTAAGCCAAAATTCACACTTGCTTTGAATTTGGCATAAAGCTTCTTTTCCTTAACACTTGCGGCTGGCTTCGGAGATGTTCATCATGCTCCTCTTGGACTTAGAGTACACCAAAATATCGTCGATGAACACCACGACGAACCTATCCGAGTAGGGTTGGAAAACTGATTCATCATGTCCATGAACGCTTGCTGGAGCGTTCATCAACCCAAACGGCATCACTACAAACTCAAAGTGACTATATCTTGTCCTAAAAGCGGTCTTATGAATGTCAGCTTCCTTCACCTTCAACTGGTGATATCCCGACCTTAAGTCTATCTTCGAGAACACAGCTGCCCCTTTCAGCTGGTCGAACAAGTCGTCTATCCTTGGCAAAGGATACTTGTTCTTGATGGTCAGTTTGTTCAACTGACGATAATCTATGCACATACGCATAGTTCCATCCTTCTTCTTCACAAGTAGGACCGGTGCTCCCCATAAAGACACACTGGGTCGAATGAACCCACGATCCAACAGTTCTTGGATTTGAGCCTTGAGCTCCACTAACTCCTTTGGCGCTATTCGGTATGGAGCGATTGACATAGGAGCTGTTCCCGGTAACAAGTCTATTCCAAATTCCACCTCCCTATCGGGGGGTATTCCTGGTAATTCATCTGGGAACACATCTACGAAATCCCTTACCGTCTTAACTCCATGAACACCTTCATCTTTACCTTCTAACGCACTTACGAAAGCTAAGAACGCCTTACACCCCTTCTTAACCATCTTCTCGACCTTCAGCGCCGAAACCACGTTAGACAAGTAGTTCCTTCTTTCTCCGATCATCACTACTACCTCATCCTCGGGGGTTCTTAGTTCCATACGTTTAGCCGCACAATTCAACACAGTTCGATGCTCTACTAGCCAATCCATTCCAAGTATAAGCTCAAACTCTCCGAAGGGTAACTCCATTAAGTCAGCCCGAAAGTTCACTCCCTAAATCTCTAGGGGTACATTCCGAAAGATCTTGTCTACCACTACAGTTTGGCCTAATGGGCTTACTACAGTCATCTGTCTATCAGAGAGTTCTGAGTCTAGGCCTAGCGTTTCCACTACACTACATGCAACATAGGAATGGGTCGAGCCCACATCAATCAGAGCAAAATAGGGTTTGTCAGAAATAAAGAACATACCGGTTATTACATCCGGTGCGTCACCATTCTCCCTTCGATGAACCGCATAAACCAAACCCAGTTGCCTTCCTTCTGCATTAGCAGCACCTCGGCCCTGTGCTCCACGGCCTCTGCCAGCACCATTACCTCTGTTGGCCGAACCACGACCCCGTTGAGGCTGCTTTGTCGCCTCTACCGGCTGACTAACATTACGAGTGCCGGTCGGCTCTCATCTGATTGCTTAGGACAATCCTTAAGCATATGGTCCTTGGACCCACACTTGAAGCATCCTCCCGTCTTTCTCCAACATTCGCCCAAGTGCCTCTTTCCACAATGCTCACAAGGGCGATACTGCCAGCCCGTACCAGCTTGTTGATTCCGTGGCCCGTCAATTCTAGGCCTCTTATGACCCTTTCCAGATGGCCCAAAACCTCTTTTGGGCTTATTCCTATCCACAGCCTACTTGGTAGCATCATTGATTCCCTCGGCCACCTTGGCCTTTTCCATCAAAACAGAGAATTCTCGCTCCTGATGCGGTGCTAACAACGATCTCGAGATCATCCTCGATCCGTCCTCAAAACGGACACACGGCGTTCATGCTCGCTCGTTGCCACTACCCTCGAGCATAGCGGCTCAACCTCGAAAATTCCGCCTCATATTCTCGCGACGGACTTACTCCTTGCACCAACCCTAGAAAAGCCTTTCTTTGTTCATCCGTATACCTGGTTCCCACATATTTCTTTTGGTACGCTTCCTTAACGTACTCCCAGGTCAGATCCTCAGCCGTGGCACCATCTCGCACAGTTAACCACCATTGATACGCTTCATCGCGTAACAGTGCCACCATCCCCTTTAACTTCTCCTCAGGGGTCAAGTCGAGCTCATCCATGATGCGTTCCGTCGCTTCCAACGATCTTCACCAGATCTTTGGGTGCCACTCCCGACACTCCACGAAACATCTCGGCTCCATTAGCTCGGAGCCGTTCCGGCACAGATTTCTGGGTTCTCGAATTTCCACCCGCACCAGCCACCAATTCCAAAACTCGCAGCACAGCCTGCGACACAGCATCTTCCCCCGTCTGAGCTTGCTGCTCAGCACCCACAGCTGGGGGTGGTGGTGGCGGTGGTATTTCATTGTCAGAACCCTGACCCGATCTAACGGGTTCTGACACAGTCATCCTTCCTCTACCTCGTCCACAACGACCACGTCCTCTGGAGCTCATTTCTTAGCATCGAGATCTGATTAAGGAATTTTATGGATTAGTCATTGTTCCACTTATTTACCCGCGAAGGAGTTTTATGAAAAGGGATTTAAGAGTGGTTCTTTCGCATTCATACAAGCACACAGTCTTTTCCATTCATTCATTCATCCATCAAACAAATATGAACTTTCGTTCATTCAGAGAAACGTTATAGTTTTCATTGTTGTTTTCCACTACCCAGGGGTATTTTTGTAATTTTGTCCTACAGGGGCATTTTCGTAATTCTTCAAAAGGAAAAATGTTCCTTGGTGTTTTTGTCGAAAAGTATTTTGAGAATTCAAAGTCTCGGGGTAATTTTGGAGAAATTTCAAAATTTAGGGGTATTTCGATAATTTTTGACCTCGGGGGTATTTTGGTAAATTTTTACAAATCAGGGTAAATTTGTAAAATTTAATAAATCAGGGATATTTCAAAAGTTGTAAAACTTTGTGGGTTCTTTTTGAGAATTGTTCCTTCCAAAATGGAGATGTTGCAAAAATTTTGGGAATCAGGGTCATTTTGGTAATTTTGTAAGTTAGGGCAATTTTGTAATTTTCCAAAATCAAGGTATTTTGATATTTTACAAATTAGGGTTTTTGAACATTTATAAAATAATGAAGTTTTGGCAAAATCGTTGAGAAGTTTGACAATTTGTGAATCAAGGGCATTTTGGTAATTTTACCACTAAGGGTATTTTTGTAATTTTCACCAATCGAAAAAAAAAATTTTTTTTGGAAAATTTTGTAAAGAGAGTTTCCATAAATCAAAAGAGTGATTTTAAAGGTTTTAAAATAAGGGTTTTGTTGTTTTTTTTTTTTTAAAAAAAAACATGGCTAGTTCCCTTTCGGGTTTTAGTCCTTAGGTTTAGCCTATGACCGAGCCCTCTTTGGTCAGGGTGAACAAAAGCTACGCACCAGGCAGGATTTGAATGGAGAGGAGGTGAGTCACGCGGACTGCTTAAATACCAAGCTCCCATCGAAACCATTCCTAGACATGCGCACAGAGGTTGCCACACCACTGAGCCTTCTGAGTTAGGGTGAACCGAAGCTACGCACCAGGTAGGATTCCGGCGAAGAGGAGGTGAGTCACTAGGACTGCTTAAATACCAGGCTCTTCTGGATCCAATCCTAGACATGTGCACAGGGGTTACCACACCCTATCTCAGTGACTTAGCCATAGGTTTGTTTAGTGCATTAAATCTTATGCGTTTGGTGTTTGAGTAACCTAGTCCTAGAGTTCAAATTCCTATCATTCTATTCTACGCTTCATGCCTTTTCTACCCTTATACAGTTCATAAATCACAGAATCACACATAAAGTTAGAGTACTTACACGTGGATCATGGTTCGGAGACTTAGGTGCCATGTCAGAACACCTGCTTTATTTCAAAGAAATTCATTTGGGCTCGAATTAAAAACGTTTTGGGCCTTATCCCACAGGCCGAGAGTTTAAAACTGGGCTCTGATACCAAACTAAAATACCCCACACTCGGCCCACGAGCCTGAACCGGATCTGGTATGTTCCTTAAGAAAATCGGTTTCAAAATTCTTGGTTACTTAGAGAAAGTTTGTGTAATTTTGAGAAAAATATTGGTTTGGGTTGGGCTTAGATTGAAAGCCCACTTGTCTTACTTAAAAAAAAAATCATTTAATCAGGGTGACAAAATAATTTGGGGTTTACTAAAAAAAAATAATAATTTTACTTAAACTTAAAATATAAAATGGTTCATAGCATAGTAGTTAAAGAAAATAAAAGTAACTAAATAAAACTATGGCCTTTTCGGCCTTATTACATCAATAATTTCCAAACTTAAAAACTTAAAATACTCAATAGAAATAAAGTCCCAAATATTAAAAATCCCTTCTTGCTGTGCATGGCCACTTTTAGCTCCCGCCGACCCGGTCCATTATTGCTCATTACCTGAAAAATAGTCCCACAAAGGGGTGAGTCAACAGACTCAATGTGTACATAAACTAACAATCAACAATCCAGGCATACATGTTCATATCAAAGACATATTCATATAAAAATGATGCAACCCAAACCCAAGCCTATTTGTCCATCCGCTACACACCACCCGTACCTGCCAATCACACCGTGGGGACTACTAAGTCGACCCTCCATCCGCTACACACCATCGAAGGCGATCATTGCGATCGACGTGCTCATCGCCCATATAATTTGTGTCATTAGACACCATATTCAAATAATGTAACCGAAGTTACCAAATTCAGATAATGTAACCGAAGTTACCATATTCAGATAATGTGACCGTAGTCACCATATTCCGTTGGTGAGACCGAAGTCAACACCTTCTTCCCCTTTCACATATAGCCCAAAATACCCCAAATATTATCATATCATGCATAACATACTTATTTCTCATTCATGCTACTATTCACATGTTCAAAATATATCATATTTGTAATCCTATCAGAAGTAGGAAACGTACCTGAGTACTTTTTGTACCACATTAGGGCACATAGCCACATTCACATTCTTATGCATATTCATATAGTTAATAATTGCCATATAACATATTGAAGGTTAGTATGGGTACACACCTGATTCGCTTAATAGGTTCCTTGAAATCCCGAAGAACGATCTACCGATCTAGATCTTTCACTCCTATATTCGGCCAATCATTAAAATATATTAACAAACCTATTTGGCTTAAAAACCAAATCCTAGTAGGATTTGTATTACTTACCTTGTTGCCGAATTGGATGATTATTCAGATCCTAGAATAGATCCTTGCTTCCTTGATGTTTGTCGAAAATCCTACAACCATATGTTAGATTTAATCTAACTCTAACACATAGAATATGGCCTTTGGCCGATTATACTGAGTTTCTTACCTTAAATCCTTGAGTTCCCTAAAAATATTCCTTGTCTTGTATGTCCATGTAAAAACCCTTAGATCCTTGATCCTTGTATTCAACAGTTGTAGAAACCTGATAGACCCCTTGTAGATTCGGCCACCACACAATAGTAGGATTAGTCTTTCTCTTTTATCAAATAGGAAGGAAAAGAACTTGAATATTGATAACCTTACCCTTAATGCTTAGTCGACTGCTTCCTTGCTTAGTCTATCAGGGATTTGACTATTGTAGACTTAGACAGAGAAGAGGTTTCGTCTTGACAGATGAAGAAAAGAGAAGAAGAAAAGGGGAGAACAAATTTCGGCAGAGAGAGTTTGCTTAGGGAATTTCGGCAGAACTTAGAAAAGATGAGAGAATAGCCTTTAGTTCTCCTTCTTTAGCCGAAATTATCAGGCCAAGAGTCCTTGACTTGGCCACCACTCTTCCTTGTGATAATATCATCTATTTTATTTAAAATAAAATAGAGAAAAATCCTTATTATCTCTTCTAAATAATCCAAATTAAAAAGCTTTTATTTATCACCTTATTAAGCAATATTAATGGAAATAAAACACCTCTCTTTTTAAACACATGTGCCGTCCACCCCTTAGCCTGGGAAGCAAAAAATAAAACTTCATTTATTTTCTTCCCTTGTGACTCGAACCCAGGCCCATGCCTTTTGCACATGGCGCCATTTCCATAGGCCCTAAGTGCCATCTTCAGGCCACTTTTCCTAGCCCGTTTGTGTGTCAAATTTTACCAACTTTTTCTTTTAAGGCCCTCTTGCCTTAATCTCCCATTTTAAACTTTAAAACTCATCATTTTAAGGTCATTTTCAAGTTTCCTAAAATTTTCGATCGGCTCTATTTACTTGCCATTTTCTTACATTTCTAGGTTTCCTAAAATGTTCATGTCCTAATGCATTTCCAGGTTTCCAAAAATATTCATTTCCATTCATTTTCATACATTTCTGAGTTTCCAAAAATTTCAAAAATTTATTCATAATGCTTAAGACTTGTCATTTCATACAATTAAACTGAAAATGCATAGGCCCTTTCCAGGATGTTACATAATTCACATACATTTTCTTTTAAGACCACCTTGCCTTAGTTTCCCCTTTTTAAACTTTAAAACTTAACATTTCTATGACATTTCCTTACATTTCCAAGTTTCCAAAAATTTTCGTTTCCCTCTTTAAACTTGACATTTCCTTACATTTCCAAGTTTCCAAAAATGTTCACTTTCCTCTTTTGAATCATTTCTAAATCATTTCCTTACATTTCTAGGTTTCCAAAAATGTTCAATTTCCTCTTTTAAACCTAACATTTCCATACATTTCCAGGTTTCCAAAAATGTTCATTTCCATACATTTCCAGGTTTCCAAAAATGTTAAAAATATATTCATAACACATAAAACATGTCATTTCGTACAATTAAACCGAAAATGCATAGGCCCTTTTCAGGATGTTACACATATGCATACACACACACACACACACACACACACACACACACATATATATATATATATATACACACACAACCAAAAAAACCAAATTAAGCCAAATCTCATGGCTATATACAAAACCAAAACATTTACAATTACAAGCCAATTCAAATAGCTAAATTCATTATCAATCCATAACCAAAATGACCAAAGTTCCTATACATGCCATATATCCCATAAACATAGATTCAAAAGTACTGAAGTGAAAGTTGGATAGTGTGATGAAGTCTCCGATGATTCCTGAATTCGAGCTAGCTTTGATTTCACTATGAAACACGAAAAAATAAACAAAGTAAGCTATGAAGCTTAGTAAGTTCGTATAATAATAAACTCAATTAACCACAAATATACAATTAAACCAATTGAATATATGAACATATAACTCATATTAGCTAACAAACCTTTCACATATTCAATCATAAGATTTGATGTAAAATTCACAGTTTTATTCGATTCAAAGCTCATACAGTTTGTGTATATACCTGTACCATCTCGTATCAATCTTATATTCAACCACATCTTTGACATATATACCCATTGAACCATTCGGAATACTATCGAATACTTGGGAATCTCGCACCCTAAGTGCCACATATATAGCCGAAGCTATCTCAATCTCGTATCACATATAATGCTCACACTAGAGCTATCAACCGGTCTATTCACACAAGCTGACGGTCATGACGAAGTTACACGGTGCTGCTCATACAAGCTAACGAGTATCCACAACACATGTCGGATAACTCAACCACCGGTAAGACGTACGGACCAACACCCAAATCACATAACCCCTAATGACATGTCATTCGTATCCTAATCTATTCCTAAGGTTCAACCCGAACTTTCTCACTTATTGATTCGTCGTTGAACATGTCCGCAGTGTCGTATTCACAATTTATGCAATATCAAAGCATTAAAACACAAGTATAATAATGTTTAACATATATGAACTTACCTCAAATGCAAAAACGGTGAATTAAGTCGATTAATCTGAAACCTTATTCTTTCCCCGATCTAAATCTGTATTTCGCCATTCTTGATCTAAATATAATCAAAATTAACTTATTTAATAATCTCTCTATTCAATTTAATCCAAATACACACATTAAGGCACTTTTACATTTTTGCCCCCAATATTTCACATTTTTCCAATGTAGTCATTATCTCATAAAATCAAAAATTCATGCAATTCAACCAAAACCCATGTTAGCATAATTTCAATTAGGTCCCTAGCAGCCCATATTTTTCATTTATTTCACAATTTAACCACAAAAATTACACATTTCACAATTTAAACCCTAATTGAACATTTCACTAAAAATCACTTAACAAATGTTGTTTATCTAACAACAACCATGCGTTTTCTACCATTTAAACATCAAAATGCATCAAGATTCATCAATGGAAAAGCCCTAAACCTTTAAAAATTTTGCAAATTAGTCTCTGGGCTAGCTAGATTAAGCCGCAACGATCTCAAAAACATAGAAATCATCAAATACGAATTAAAAATACATACCTAATTGAAGGAGAATAGCTTGCCGAAAGTTAAGCATAAAAATGGCTTTCTCCTTTGTGTATTTCGGTTGAAGAAAAATGATAAATGATGAACATTTGTTTTTCTTTTAATTTTAATTAACCATTATTTTATGATTTCCTAATTTAACCTTGAAAATTAATTCAATTTACAATACTACCATGCCATTATCTTCCACTAAAAAATTATTGGGCTAATTGCAACATAAATCCCTTAACTTTATAATTTCATAGCCATTTAATACCTTTAACTATTAGAACATCACTTTTTCACTTTACACAATTTAGTCCTTTTATCAAATTAATCATTCAAACAATAAAATTTCTTAACGAAATTTTCACACATACATAGTATCATGCTGTAGACATTAAAATAAAAATAAGAATAAAATAATTATTTCAACTTCAGATTTGTGGTCCCGAAACCATTGTTCTGACTTGACTAAAAATGGGTTGTTACAATAGGCGGCACACCCCTCGCATTCCTTCTAGGGTTGCCACCCTTTCATGTTCCATGAGGGGATTTTGGGCCTTCCTTACATTGGTTCCAATTACTAGTACTTCCTGAACTTTTTGACTCAGTACTTGGTAATTTGACCCAACCCGATTTTGTTTTTCTATTTTCCAAAATAAACTTCAATATTTATATTAAATAATTTTCTCATCACAATTTTATGATGATTTTACCCCTTATAAAATTTCTGAGAAAATATATTTAATATTTCATCATTCAACTTGTTCGCAATGATCGCATGATTTATTTTCATTTTCGTGTTTTAAAATAGTTCAAAAACATAAACTCAATCTCTTGATCAGTTTTTAGAAATACTTGTTTATGTGTAAATGAATTCATTTCTCATTTTCATTTTCATTTACATTTTGGAGAAAACCACATTCATTTCCAAATGATTTCATTTCTCCATTTTCATTTTCCTTTCGGAGAAAACCTTAATCATTTCCAAATGTTTCATATTTCTTCGTTTCACCATTTCCATTCATTTTTTTTTCATTTCAACATGTAATTCACTTCTGGTTTCAACGAGATAGTGGAGTGACCGATTGGACATATTCAATTGAGGCTCAAACAATTTATAATTAAGTTTCAACTTTTTGCCTATTAATTATAAACTCATTTAATCACAAATTCATTCCACTATAGTATCGT
The DNA here is from genome assembly GCA_025503065.1 of Gossypium bickii. Classification (NCBI taxonomy): domain Eukaryota; kingdom Viridiplantae; phylum Streptophyta; class Magnoliopsida; order Malvales; family Malvaceae; genus Gossypium; species Gossypium bickii. The sequence goes on from CP106715.1 coordinate 24,385,177, forward strand.
GACTGAGCTCTCTCCAACGGCATACCATTACAAAAGCAACTCGATTAGTGCTCATCCAATGACTTTGACATAGGATATCCTTAATTTCTTTGGGATAATATCTATCTTCCCAATATGATCCTATTTTATCTCATGTTAACTATTATATTTTCTTTCTGACTGCCTCCGGATGTACTAACGTCCAGAGTATGAATATTGCAACTAAAAGATATGAAATCGAGGCTGTGTCCGTAAGTATACAGGTCAGGTTGTAATATAGTTTTTACAATGAAATAGGTGAGTACTACAAGGTTTGTACCCAAGGGAGGCGAGTGCTAAATTAATATCAACTTAAACGCAAATAGAAGTAATTAGTAATTTAAATAAATTATAGCATGATAAAACATAAAGGAAATATTTTGGGTTTTGATAAGAAAGAAAATAAAATTAACATAAATAAAATAGACTTAAGAAAACTAACTTATCAACTTAATCATATCTAGACATTTATAATTAACTTGTTTCGGTGGTCATAACTAATGAGTTGACAAGAACTACATGTCTCTCGATCTCACAGTCCAAACTAGTCTGGGGATAAGGTGTTCATGGATATGCCATACCAATTTTGGTTTAATTCCTACTTAAATGACCTCATAGGGTCGTCAAACCTAGGATTTAAGTTCTTCTTCCCTAAACAATTGAGTCGCTAAGAAAAATCTACATATCAATTAATTAATCACACCTCCACTCACTAATCCCCCATAGAGGATTAGTTCCTCATGGATCTCATAAACGCAATGAACTTGATAAATAAAATGAACATTAAAAATAATTCAGTAAAGAATATAAGAAAAATCCTGAGATGTATTTGAATGAAGCATCGAATCCACAATAGTATAATCGCGTTTACAAACCACGTTCTCCGAAGAACACAAAATAGAACTGAACTAAAAATAAACTAAATTCCTAAAAGAAAGAAAAATTGAAAACTAAAATTACAAAGAAAACTTAAAACATGAAAAGTCATCCTGCACAAGTGTTTTAAAAGCTTATTTATAAAGCTAGGGTTGTCGTTGTCTTCAACCCTAGCTCGGCTGACGTTTTGGTGTTTAATTTACATCATGGACCAAAATGCCCCTGGCTCGTAAGTGCTTCCTGTACAAGGCTAATTTCGCAACACCCTAGTCCCTATGTCACGACATCAAAGGCAATATGCATGGTTTAGGGGTAGCTTTAGACATCCAATGGTTGTGTCGCGACACCAAAGGCAATATAGCAATTTTGGCTTTGTACTCCCTATGTTGTGACATCAAACTTCCCATGTTGCAACACAGTGACCTATATTGAGTTTGTACTCCCTTGAATGCTCTTTTACACACTCACTAAGTACGTTAGCTCACCTTTAGGCCTCATTTCGCCCCTAAGATCAATAAAATACTCAAAATACACTTTTTATTGCATTTAAACTAAAATATAAAAACTTACTAAAACATAATAAAAATGTTTGTATTGAAGCTCCTCAAGTATGAAAATTAGTTTAATCTGCTACACCGAATTACGGGAGATCACCTTCATGAAAAGTCAATCACTATAAAATAGTGATCAAGTCGTTTATCACAAAGACGAATTACCCATGGCCACGTTTACTTTTCATCAACCATGTAATGCCAATGAGAGGATTTTATTTACCCATGTTTTGGGTTATGAATTCTATTATTGTGAATGACGCTACATACTATAGAAGTCATACACCTAATGCACCAACTTTTGGTTCTTGATTTATTTGAACCCAAGCTTTTACTTATATCAAAGTATACGAGTCACGCATACAGTTCGTCATCCACTTAGGATTTAGGTTCGTGATCTACCGTAATTAGACTTGTCAAATTAGGCTTCTCATTACACTTAACGAGCCTGTTTCTAAGTAATTTCTATGTTTTTATTAGTTTTCATTTTTAGCTTTAATAAATGAAATATTATGTTTTTAACACATTTGAGACCCGAAATAGCCAAATGCATCATCGAGGACCTAAAATTTGGTTGAGTGTTGTAGGGAGTCATTGGAGGCCTAAAATTGAGCGAAAATGTCACCTAGAAGGGGGAATCGCAATATCGAAGCTTGGAATTCGTGATACCCAAGACAATGTTGAATTGAAGAGGATCGAGGCCCATCATAGTGATATCGTGATATCTAACCCCCAAAGGAACTCTTATTTCAAGACTATCATAGATATCGCGGTACCCAAGCTTGGATTTGGTTGATACTCGCTTATTTCCCAACCTTACTTTCTCAACCAAGATAAACTACTATTTGCTCTATTCGACTTATCTCTCGATCTCATCTAACCTATCATAACTTCCTAGGCTTGCCAAGCCTAGGGTTTAAGAATACGTAATCTATACTAAATAATCCTATCAGGAAACCCTAAATTCTCCATTAATCACGTTTTTAACTACTCATTAATCTCTCATAAGTGACTTAGCCACTCATGTTATTCATAATCTTAATCTCAATTAAAATAAACATGTAAAGAACATGAATAAATCAGAAGAGAAAAGAGATTAGAATAATTGTGGATTGATATCTAATGGAGAACGGAGTAGTAAATTTCTCGATTAGAATAATGAAATAAGTCGATTGTAAAAAAATAAACTAAGATAATTTAATAAAATAAATAACTCTTGAACCAGAATTGATTCCAAGAGGAAAAACAAAGAGTTTAGAAAAGTAAAAAAAAAAAACTAATCTATTCATACTTCTAAGTTACTAGAGTTTTTGATTGCGTTCAAGACAACTTAGTTACATCAAACCTCTGAGTTCCTATTTATGGGAGTGTTAGTAGCTCGAATTAGGTCTTTGGCACATCCTATGTCTTCGTATAAAGTTGATTGTGAGGACGAAAATAGCCCCGGCATACTTGGGTAGCAAGTCGACCAATGTCATGCCATAACCCATGCATGGCATGATACGACAGGTGAATTTTGCTTTGTATGGTTCATTGCATGCTTTGACGTATCAAAAAGCTTGTACATCACTCGTCTCTTGTTTCCATGTCAATTGGGCCTATAATTCCTCATCCTACAAACTTAATTGCTATTCCTAAGTAGCATCTCCACTCACCCTTCCCGTCCGTTTAGGGTTTAGTTTATTGTACAAAATTGTAGAGATACAATGGAAAATCATAATACCTTTCTCTTGGGCGGTGAGATAAAAATCTCCTTCCATCGGATTGAAAAACAGCATTCATGGTACTCCATCGATCTATTCGCATTCGCCTCCTTGAACGTGGCGTAAAACTCATGCACGATCAGAAGGTACACCAGATTTCCCGAGGTTGTACAAAAAAACTTCTCCTATCAGTGGTATTTGATCAACTCTAGCGTTTCACTCTTCAATGTGCCTATGGATTTTAAACCTCATTCTTGCAACGTGTAACACCCCAAACCCGGCTTGGACATTATGGCCGAATCTAGAAATGTCACATTGAAGTGTTTTTTGTAAAATATGTTGTCGTTGCAATCCTCCTTTCTATTTAATCATTTTTTGTTATTCAATGATGAGTCTAAAAAAAATGGGTCGTTCATTTTCAAAGCATGAATCATTGAAAAGTTATTCATTTAAAAAACGTTATTACTTTTTAAAGCGTCATTTATTGCGAAAACTTTTAAAACGATTGCGTATTTGAGGAGATTTTGATAAAACATTTATCTTTTTGAAAACTCGTAGCTTTTATTATTGCTAGCAGTTATAAGCCAAACAACCTTAAAATCCCAAATTAAAAATATAAATCCAAAGGCCCTTATTACAATAAAATACCCCAAAAATTAAGTTGAAATAAATACTAAATCGAATTAGATGGGTCGTGTGGCCACCCTGAGTCCACTGGGGATTACCTGTACCGTTAAAATATATGATGAGTTTACGAAAACTCAGTGTGTAATCCTATATTAGCAAACAGATAGAAAATAAACACAGTCTGGGCCTAAGCCCCTTTTCAGTATCAGTGACAATTTCAATTTGGGCTTTGGCCCATCTCAGTACAAAACAATCATGTGCTTGGGCCTTGGCCCATTATAGTAACATTATCAGTGCAGTAACATATGAAACAGTATACAAGTCCTACCCATCCAGCCTCTACACTCCATCTCCATCCAACCCTACACTCCATGTGGGGATATAATCAACCCACCCATCCCTACACTCTAGCAAGTACCGAATGCGGCACTATACAGTGATATGCAGCTGGGCTACCAGTAATTTAGGCTCGAAGCCTTTTAGTACACTTCCTCCAATCAATAACAACCAATCCCCATGCAATGCATCATGTAATCATGTCATGTCATATCATAGTATTGTGTATGTATTCAGTATAGTCTACATAGAATGCTAAAATATAGCCTTACATGTACATACACATGTATATATCACACAGGGGCATAATAGTCATTCAGTCAATTAGGGGTCTATGTAAGCTTACCGACACACCAATAGGTCCACAGTCGTCCCGGGCGACCCGTGCAACCTTATTAGACAAACAGTGAAAATAGGCCCTCGGGCCCATGTTGCTGGCCCATGTGGGCCCACACTGCCCATAATGGCCTTGCCCGTGTGAAATGCATGACTAGCCCAATAATTTCCACACGCCCGTGTGGTTTGCTAGTGTGGGACCCACATACCCGTGGGGCCCACACGGCCCAGTTCGATCCGGCCCATAAACTCGCACATGGCCGGCTTCGTCGATCACACACCCATGTTTAGTTACATGGCGTACCATACGGGTGAGTGCATGCCCGTGTAGCGTGAACGTTCACTTATTCTGGCTTTTGTCGATTTCCATAATCCTGGTTGTATTTACACACCTGTTATGGTTCCGCAGCAAACGATCCCCGAGACTAATAGTATCTAAATTCGAACATTCCAATTTTGTCATTTTTGACGCCAAGACCAGAAGGAGTTGTACTCAGAATGGACTCTGGTGGATGAATGTTGAAGGAGTCAACAGATTCGAATAAGTGGAGGAGAGAAATCTGAGGAGTTTGAAACATTCAAACAGGTTTGAATGTGTGGTCAAGAGGAATTTGTGGAGGAAAAAGGGGGATGGGCACTTGAGCTTAGAGTTGGCCGTATGTCAAACTCTAAAGGAGAGGGGAGCACTCGGTTTTTGGGTGCTAGTTTGGGGAGGTGGCCGAATGATGGTGTAAGCCTTTAGAAGTGTGAGCGTTCGGCTAGATAGGGAGCCTTTAGGGTCTTCTCCTTTCATTTGCTTTTGTGCCGAAACCACCCATTGCACTTTTTCTTTTCTTTTCTATTTCCCAAAACCGAATAGCCTCCTAAACCATTGCACTTTTTGGCCATACTTTCTTTCTTCATAGCCGAATCTCCTTACCATTCCCCCTCGTATCTTTTTCAATCTTTTGTGGAGCTGAACCTGTTTCTTATATTTTTCTTCTTCTCTATTTGGGCACTCCCAAACCAAAACCTCAAACTCCATTTCTCGCTTCTTCTTTGCATCTCTCCATTTCTTGTCAGCCGAAACCTGTTGAAGCTTCAACCCCTACCGAAAACTCATCAACTATTCTCTCTTCTCTTTTAACAATTGGCTAAATATCATCTGTTAAAGATCACCCATCGTTTTCATCTTTTACTTTGCTTGGTGGAACACTCCCGGCATTTGGGTAAGTTCTTGGCACTTTGGCTGAATTCCCCTAACTCTCTCTCTCATTCTCTTTACTCTGTTTCCTATCGTTTTCTTTGGAAAGGAAAGCCGAAATCCCTTGGCACTTAAACCCTCTTGTTTGACTCTTGGTTGCAGTAGATCACTGTCGTTGATTTGCCATCACTTCTAATCGATTCTGTTAGTGTGTGGTAAGTGTTTCTATCGTTTCGACATCTCTTATTGCGTTAAATGCCGAAGGCAGAGATCCAATTTTATTTGATGCTTGGTTGAATGCAGGGGGTGTGGTGACGCCATCTTGTGTGAACTTCCGGGATTCGTTGGGTTGTGAGTCAAGCCTAGAACCTCAGGTTTTGTCGATTTAGGTAAGGATTCTAACTTCGGGTTTTAGTTCCTTACGATTCGTTTCACTGCTTTAATACGATTTAGTGACTAAGGTGTATTCATGGACTCGAATGCTAGCCAAGCATTAGGAAGGGTTGGATCTGTGACCCCAGCCCCTAAGTTTAAGAAAAGGGCTGTGTCTGCTGTTCGTGATTGGCTATCTGGGTGTGGGCCGGCATCTGAGCAAAGTAGTAGGCAGATAGCAGTAGTGTCGGTTAACGACAGTGTCGACGTAGAGAGCGTGGTATTACGAGTAATCAGGTGTGTAACTCTTACACACTTCATACATTAATATGTTATTATCTTACATATTGTCAAAAGCTGAAATAACTGTAGAAAATGATAAGTTACCCTTGTGGGTAAAAGCGAGGACTCCGGGTAAATCCATCTTGATGGGTAACGTTAATTGCCTCTGTTAAATCTGCATATGCCATGTTACATTATTTCTTAATGTTAAGCATGATTATATTGCATTGAAAAGTATGTTCATGAAACAGGTGAGAGGAGGGGGAAGGTATGATTTTCAGACTGTCACCAGTGGTTTGGTACCACACAGTGGGTTGGCCCCGCTTGCTATGATATTGTGACTAAGTCTCAGTGGTTTGGAACCACCAATGGTTAGGTACCACATATATTTTTGTGACTCGTCCCAGTGGTTTGGTACCACAGTGGGTTGGCCCCACATATCGATATACGGGATTGTCATCAGTGGTTAGGTACCACAACGTGGGTTGGCCCCACATATAATTATTTGTGACTTTGGTCACCAGTGGTTTGGAACCACCAGTGGTTAGGTACCACCAGTGGCTAGGTGCCACAAGGGGTAGACTCGAGAGACTCGGATGGTTAGGTTTTGGGTTGCATGACATGCATATTTGCTTATGAAATTGTATAAGGGCTTGTTATCTTCGGGATAGGGATTTACACACTGAGTCTCGGTGACTCACCCCTTCCAGTATCATTTTACAGATAATTCCTAGATCGCGGATATGGAGTCGGAATGAACTCGAGGTGGCCATGCTCAATAGGTTGTTTAATTTTAATGGTTAATTTTTGGATTTACTTTACTCTAAGTTTTGGTTTTCGGTTATGTAATAAGGCCATCTAAATTTAATTTTGGGATTATTTATTTTTTCAAATGCCTTTGAAATTGCGTTAAACATTAAAGCATGATTAAAAAGGAAAGAAACTATAAAATGAACGTTTTCACAACTTTAATGAATTTTGGGATTTTCCAAAATTTCTACCATCGGGTATTAGCAAACATATGTCAACCACCAGTTAACTCCATGTTCTCTAAAACAAATTTTGAAGTGATTTTAGCAATTTACCTAACTCAACTTCGGTTTCTATAAAATGAAACGTTCAAGTCGACAACTTATTTTTCCAAAAACGATTTTTCCCTGTGACATGCCGGATTCGGTCGTAGCGTTTTGACCGGGTTTGGGGTGTTACACATCCACTTTGGCCTTTTTCTTAGGCCTCTGAATGGAACTCGAGGGCTCTGAATCCCTCCTGTTCCTACCTCTCTCTTTCTCACGGTTCCAGCGCTCAGTGCGCTTAACCTCTTTGGCGATCTTCGCCTTATCCACTAGTGTAGCAAAGTCTCACTTTCTCTGTGGAGCTATCAGAACTCTTAAGCTATCTCTGAGACCGTCCGTGAAGCAAACACATCGCTCATATTCAGTCGCCACCATACCTCTCGCATAGCGGTCCAGCCTTAATAACTCGGCCTCATATTCGGCTACTGATTTGTCCCTCTGAGTCAAATTTAAAAACTCTCTCTTTCGGGCATCCACATAACTGGCACCCACGTATTTTCCCTGGAAGGAAGATTTGAAAAATTCCCAGGTTAGTCGTTCGGGCTGAGTGCCCTCCTTTACAATGAGCCACCACTAATATGCCTCATCTCATAGCAGTGATACAGTACCCTTTAATTTTTGCTCGGGGGTGCAGACCAGGTCATCCATTATTCTCTCAGTGGCCTCTATCCAGTACTCAGCCACATCAGGGGCAACTCCAACAATACCCCTAAAAATCTTAGCTCTATTGGACCGGAGTTGTTCCATAACCGACCCTCGACCCCCAGTACCAGTATTGGTCCCAGCGACCCTCTCCAGAATTCTTAACATGGCTTAGGACAGTGCGTCATCCCCAGCCGTTCCATCATGAGACCCAGTCTCAGTCACAGGTGAAACCGGTCTCATTGGTTTCCAAATTAGGTATGTGACCAGATGACGAGGACCCAGCTCGAGCACCTCTACGGCCTCTACCACGGCCTCTTGTACCCCATCCGCGAGTACATCTAGTGCTCATTATCTAATCTTGTGTTATATGTATTAATAGTTCTATGCAGATCAGTTTACGATTTCAGTACGTGTTAATCAAAGTTTTATGCAAGATAGTATAGTAATTCAATGTTCGTTTTCGTAAATCGTAATGCCTAACAGTTTTGCTACAGTCTCATTATACACAATCTTAAGTGTTTTCAGTACAGTACATCTATAGTAGTTGTAGGATATACTACCTTTAGTAGTTTCAATTTAGAATATATAACAGTTTCAGTCAAAATCACAATGCAGTTTTTAGAGAAAGGTTACAAGAATTGTAGAACGATGATCTTGAGTTGCAAACGAAACAGAAACTTGTTGAAAATGATCAAACTTATAAGTTCAGTGTTGATGATAACGGGAATTTGTATATTCACAATCGTTTATATGTATTGAAAGATTCAGAGTTGAGGCGAGACATTTTACACAAGGCTCACAATAGCGCGTAAACAATATATTCGGGCAGTAATAAAATGTATAATGACTTGAAACATGTATACTGATGGTCGGGAATGAAAAGAAAGATATCTGATTATGTGGAAAAGTGTCTGGTATGCCAGCAAGATATAGCTGAATATCAAGTGCTATCAAGCTTGTTACAGCCTGTAGTGATTCCGAAATGGAAATGAAGATTATTTACTATGGATTTCGTATTAGGTTTGCCTTAGTCACCGAAAAAGAAAGATGCGATATGGGTAATAGTCGATAGATTGACCAAATCACACACATCGTTCCTATGGGAATTGATTATTCACTTGAGAAATTAGTTGAGATTTACATTTCCAAGATTATGGCATTACATGACATACCATTTTCTATCATATCATATCGAGCTTTGAGATTTTCCTCCAGATTTTAAGGTAAATTACACGAAGGTCTGGGCACGAAACTGAATTTCAGTACAGCATTCCATGCACAGATTGGTGAACAACCAAAATGGGTGATTCAAATACTTGAAGACATGTTGTGATGTTGTGTCATTTAATGTGAAGTTAGTTTGGAGAAATTTCTACCGTTAGCTGAGTTTGCGTATAATAACAACAACTATTAGTCGAGTATCAAAATTTTACCATACGAAACATTATACGGACAAAAATGTAGAACTCCTCTATGATGGTTAGAGTTGAGCGAAAGAAAACTGGCGGGGAAAAATTTAATTCATGAAACCAAAGGAAAAGTTTAAGTTATACGAGATTGTTTGAAAGGTGCCTTAGATCAATAGACATCTTATGCTAATTTAAAAAGAAAAGACAATGAATTTCAAATCGGCGATAATGTATTTCTGAAAGTTCCACCTTGGAAGAAAGTTCTACATTTTGGTAGAAAAGGAAAGCTCAACCTGAGATTTATAGAACTATATAAGATTCTTGAAAAGATTGGTTCGATAGCCTCCTGATTAGCTCAGCCTCTGAAACTTGAAAATATTCACAACATTTTTCACGTGTCAATGCTATGTCGATATAGACTCGATCCTTCTTACATGATATCTCTTGATGAATAGACTTACAGCCAGATTTGACGTATAGTGAAGAACCAGTAAAGATTGTAGCTTGGGAAGTAAAAAAGTTAAGAAACAAAAGAGTGATTTAGTGAAAGTGATGTGACATAAACACAGTACATAAGAAGATACATTGGATCCGGAAGAAACAATGAGATCCCAATACTCACATCTTTTTTTAGGTAAATTTCGAGGACGAAATTTCATTAGGGAGGGAGAGTTGTAATAGTCCGATTTTTAAATTTTGTTTGGAACCCTATTTATGTAGTCTGAGTCCGTAAATATTAAAGTTTGGTCCATAAATTTTGTTGAATTGATAGTTTATTAAGGTACATGGACTAAATAGTAAAAGTTAATCATTATAGGTTTTTAAATGGCTGAAGGAATACATGAGCAATTAAACCATTTTAGTTGCTTCAAATGGTGGTAGATGTTAGTGAAAATTCACTAATTTGGTTAATCTTGATTAAGATTAATTAATTATAGTTTAAATTAATTAATTATGGTTAATTAAGTTATAATTAAAGTATATAAACAAAATCTAAAGAAAAACAAATGACATTTTCTTCTATCCATCTTCTTCACTAATTCTAAAATAATAAAATAGGGTTTAAAGTTTTCAAACTTTTGGCAACAAATTGGTATGTTCAATTAAGTCATTTTCTTGTAATTTTTATGTTTTTGAGGTAATGAGAGCTTGATTTAGTTAGCTCATGTACCAATTTTCAAAACTTTTAAAGTTTGTGAAAGTTTCCATTGATGAATTTTTAAACAAATTGGTGTTAAATTGATATATTTTAAGCTTAGAAGTGAAAAAGGACTAGATTATAAATTTTAATTGTTAGTTTTGTTCAAAAGGTTTAATATGTATAAATTTCAAAATTTATATAAAATTTTTGTAATAATAGATAATAGAGGGTCATAAAAGGATGTGATTAAAATCGATTTCGAAATTGAAGCTCAAAATTGAAAGTTATAGAATTTCAGTTTTAAGGAATAAATTGAATAAAATGCAAAAATTTAAGGGCATTTGGAAAATGATATTGAACTGATTCATACATATAATAGGATGTTATAAAATGTTTGGACTTGATAAATTGAACCGAATTATTGTATAGATCGAGAATTGAACCTAATCGAAGATAATCAGGGAAAAGGCAAAATTGTTGATTAGTCCTTAAAGACTTGTTCGTTTGTTGTTTTTCTAGGTAAGTTCATATGAAATTTTCTATTTTATTTCATGTTATGATTGGATTGTATTTATTTTTCTTATTAGTTTGTATAAATGTGATTTGGTGATTTTTGGCATCAACTGGACTAAATTTCAAAGTATGAAAAATATGATATTTATGAGTAGGTACAAGGTACCAAAATAGAAATGGAATGTTTACAAGATTGGTATAACATCTATATGTTGTTACATGGATTAAAATGATATGATTAGAGTAATAATGCCCGTGTGAACTTAGCAAAGGGTTAGGCTATGGCATATCATTAGGGTCAAATATGGAAACAATCAGGGATTTACACGGTTATATGAGATCCAACATTTGTTATGAACTCTCGATCTATATGTATCATTGGTTTAGCCTAGACTGGTAACCTCAATACGATGTCAACTTGTGTGAGCAAATTTATAAATATCAGCTTGTGTGAGCAATATAGTCTCGTGTATCCATGTTCAATTTACTAAAGTTTTTTTAGGAGAAAATGTAACTTAATGGAAATGGAATTATTGAAATGGATTGAATATGAATTGAACTATATATATGTTGCCTATTTGAATATGATTTCTTATTAATGATCATGATATGCAAAGTTATGAACTAATTGATTTGTGATGTATATACATGATGTTGTTTGATAGTTACCTTAACATAGGCCAAAGGATGCCAAATTGATTGTTAGGTGTTAAATGTTTACTTATTTAAATTGTCGAGTTAAGTAAATTTTATACTAACTTAATAAACGTTCAATATGCTTAATCTATTGTCTTTCTTTTCCTTATAGATTGCCAACTTGCGGAATGATAAACCGCAAAAGTAACATATTTTAGGCCCACATTTAGCATGCTTTTGGATAATTTAAGCCTCGATTTAGATGGATGAAAAGAACGTAAACCCGGCTTAAAACGGGCCAAATGGGCCAATTCACGAAATCGACACGGCCTGGACTTCAAGCCACACGGTCGTGCCTCATTAAATTACTAGAACATGGCCTTCTCCCGATTTACATGGCCGTGCCTCATTAAAGAAGTCTGAGCACAGCCTGGCCATGATCTACACGGGCGTGTGCCATGGTCGTGTCCCTGTCTCTGGAAGAAGAAATTTCATTCGGGAAAGGATACTTGGAGGCAAAGAAACACATTCCAAAGCCTATTCAAACACCCTATTAGGAATTCTACTTAAATTAGGATACTTAAGGGCCAAGTAAGGCATCTCAAAGTCTATATAAACACCCAAGGGGGCAACTTGAAGGGGAGTTCAGTAGAAGCCGGAACCCAAGGCGTCAAAGCTAGGCCAAGGAGCTAAGCCGAGAAGGTCAAAGTTAGGGAATAACGCGAAGATAGCCAGTTGATCCATCCCAAGAAGCCGGAATTATACTCAAGACGGCAGAATTCTCCTTCAATTCCTTCAGGGGGTTTTAGGATTTTCTTATGTTTTGTTTTATCTTTTCTCTTGCGATGTTTTATTTATTCATTATGAACTAAACCCCTCAGATACCTGAAGGGGATGAAACCTAGATGAATCTTTTTATTTGATTTTTAAGTTATATGATAATTACATAATTTGTTCTTAATTATTTGCTTAATCCAAATCTAATGTGCTTAGGTGGAGAAGGAATAGACCCTGCCTAAGAGTAGAACATAATTAAGCGGAGTTGATCGAACGCCTAGAGATAGGGTTACGAGATTTTGTCGAATTAGGGTGAAACCTAATATGGGAGCCCATTGATTGATTTACTGCTATCCTAGGGGGTTATCATAAGTGAACGAGAGTTCCACTAATTAACCTAGGGTTAGACGTTATTCGCCTCGAGAGAGGATTTAATATAGGTTAGGGAGTCTTACGGATCAAGCTAAGTAAAAGAAATCATATAGTTTAAGGTTAATTAATAAGTGAAGTCTAGGTGGATTCTTCCTAAGGGTATCGTCGTAATCAACTGAGTTTTCCTTCAAAGCTATTTTCCTATTCGTCCTTTTTGTCTTTGTGTCCTTAGTTTAGTCTTCGTCAAAAGCAACTTCACTCTATTTTTAAGGCTAAATAATAAAAAGAAAGTTAGTATTAGTACTTTTAGTTCCTTTGGGTTCGATATTCGGTCTTGCCTAAGCTATACTACTGTTCGATAGGTACACTTGCCTTTAATCGTTGTCAGAGTTAGTTTTTAGGTTTTGATCATTCTTTTATAAATTTTAAAACTCTGATTTCAGCAATCAAGTTTTTGGCGCCGTTGCCGGGGAACTAAAATATTAAGAAAGCTCTATTTTTATTGCTTTAGACATTTTTTTATTGCAATTTATTTTCATTATTATTTTTTATTTTTTTATTTTTATTTTTATTTTTACTTTGCTAATTTTTCCTCTATTTTGCTTTTGGTAGATAATTTTAGTCTATAGAGAAGATGGCACTGAATAATTATCAGTGGCAAGTCATGAGGACAATTCCTACTAAAGCAGCCAGTGCCTTCGACCACGACGTGTTCACCAGGTTATCTACCCAGCTAAAGATGATGAATAAAAAGATCAATGGTTTGTGTAGTCGCTCGCAGGTACACCTAGTAATGCAATATGACTCAAATCTAGGAGGCGTGGCGAATCCTGAGTACCCACTCTACGGATATGGCATGGAGAACGAACAAGTCCACTATATGGGTAACTACTCTAGACCTCAAAGTAATTTTTATAATGACACTTATAATGCAGGTTGGAGGTACCATCCCAATTTCTCGTGGAATGATCAAAGTAGCCAAAGATAGGAACTTTATCTAGATTTTCAACAACCACCTCACCAACAAGAAAAGGAGTCAAACATTGAAGAGATGCTGACAAAATTCATGGCAACCACCAATACTGTAACATCCTGAATCAGGGCCTTTGCATTTTATGCGTATGTATGTGAATACTATGTTTGACATGCTAGTTTAGGATACTTTAGGGTCCAGGAATGAGTTAGGGATAAGCCGGGGACTTGGTGAAAATTTTGCTTGTTGAGCACTTTAAGGGAAGCTGGTTGAATTGGGTCTTAAGGGAGATTGTTTGTGTTGGATGACACAAAGAAGTGCCTTGGCAAAGTGGCCAGGAGGCGCCACTTAGAGGTTGAGGAGGTGACGCCACAAGGGAGTTAAGGGGGAGCAGGTTCAAGTCACAGCATTCTCATTTTGAGAATTCTTTTGGCGTCAAGAGGAACAGAGGTGGAGTTCAGCTGGGATGCTTGAAAAGGGGAAAGTGGATTAAGTCAAAAGTTTTGAACAGATAGTGGAGAGAAATTTTAGGAGTTTGAATCATTCAAACTTGTTTGAATGAGTGAAGGAGAGGGAATTAAGGAAAGAAATAGGAGATTGAAGGGTGGTGGAGTGTTAGCCGAATTCTGTAGCGGCTAGGTGTGGTTGAGCATTCGGTTTTGGTTGCTAGGAGGGTGTGAGCCGATTTGGTGTGTTGATAGTCGAAGTCCCTCACCTAGTTGTAGTCCAATCGGTTTATGGGAGCATAGTTGTGCCAAAATTCTCCTTAGTTTCTTGGAGTAGACCTTTTTGATCTTTTCTTTCTCATTTTTAGCATTTTCTCTTCATTATTTTGTTAACCAAAATCAAAACACCCTCTAGTTCTCTTCTCATTTTCTTCTTCTATGCTTGGCCGAAACCTACATTGCCAGTCACCCTCTCCAATTGTTTTATTTTCCCTTGCCATTAACATCAAAACTGAAACTCCAATTCCCATTCCTTCTCTTCATCTTTTCCATCTCTTGTTAGCCGAACACCTTTTGCCCATACTTTCTCCCCCATAGCCGAATCTCCTAGCCATTCCCTTTTGTGTTTTCTCTCAACCTCCCTAAGAGCCGAAACTTGTTTCTTATTTTTTTCTCCTTCTCTATTTGTGCACTTTCAAAATCGAAACCTCAAACTCCCTTCCCCTATTTCATTTTTTCCCTAGAAGCCGAAACCCTTAAGCCTCCATTTGAAGACCTTTATTCCTATTTTCGGATTTTCTATCGGATTCTCTTTTATTCTAGCCTTGTCGAATCTTCTCTAGGGTGGTGTGGTACCGATTCTTGCTAGGTGTTGATCAAATCTGTCGAGTTAAGGTAAGGGGGCGATTTCTTTTATTTCGTAATATCTCTTTCGAGTTTTCATGCCAAAGCCGAATGGCTACTTGGCCTAATGGTTGGATGCTTGGCCGAATATAGGTGGAAGGGGTGCCGCATTCTTTTAAGATCTCTAGGACTCGTTTAGTCTATGAGTCAAGCCTAAAGCTTTGGGGTTTGTCGGTCTAGGTAAGGGCCTTAGCCTTAAGCGTTAATCTCTTTTGATTCGATTTCACTGCCTTAATCCGGTTTAGTGACCAAGGTGCGTTCATGGACTCAAATGTCAGCCAAGCGATAGGAGGGGTTGGATCTGTGAACCCAGCCTCTAAGTTTAAGAAGCACGCGGTGTCTGCTGTTCGGGATTGGCCACCGGGTTGTGGCCAGCATCTGAACAGAGTAGTAGGCAGATAGCGGTAGTGCCTATCAATGAGAGTGTCCACGTAAAAAGTATCGTGTTACGCGTAATCAGGTGTGTAACTTTTACACAATCCATATGTTAAGTTTGTTTTTGTTTGTGTATTGTCAAAAGCCGAAGTGATGGTAGAAATCCCTAAGTTACCCTTGGGCGTAAAAGCAAGGACTCCGGGTAAGTCTGTCATGGTTGCTAACGTTATTGCATATATTGAAATCTGCACATGCCATGTTATTTTAAATGTTATGCATGATCATACTATATTGCAAAGCATGTACATACAAATGGGTTATGATGAGAGGAGGGGGAAGATATGATCGTTCAGACTGTCACCAGTGGTTAGGTACCACAAGTGGGTTGGCACCACATATCATTACTCTATGACTAAGTCTCAGTGGTTTGGAACCACCAGTGGTTAGGTACCACATATGCTTATTTCTGTGAATCGTCCCAGTGGTTTGGTACCACAGTGGGTTGGCCCCACATATTGATATAAGGGATTGTCACCAGTGGTTAAGTACCACAAGTGGGTTGGCCCCACATATGATTATTTGTGACTTCGGTCACCAGTGGTTTGGAACCACCAGTGGTTAGGTACCACCAGTGGCTAGGTGCCACAAATTTGGGTAGACCCAGGAGACACGGATGGATACCTAGGTTGGATGCGTTGCATGACACACATATTTGCATATGGATCTGTGTAAGAGCTTAAAATCTATTGGATGGGGATTTACACACTGAGTCTCGGTGACTCACCCCTTCTGTTAATATTTGAAGATAATCCTTAGATCGCGGATATGGAGCCGAGGTGGACTCGAGGTGGCCATGCACAATATTTTTGTTTTCATTTTAAATAGTCACTTCGAATTTATTTTGCTTTAAGTTGGGATTTTTGGTTATGTAATAAGGCCATCTAAATTCTATCTTGGACTTAGTTATTTTGTTGAATTCTTTAAATTTTGCTTTGATCATTAAGGCATGCCTAATAAACTGTGAAATGGATGTTTTCAAAACTTAAATCTATTTCGGGATTTCCAAGATTTCTACCATCAGGTAACTTAACAAACGAGTATTAATAACAAGGCAACTCTACTTTTTAAACTAAGTCTCAAAATGGTTTCAACGGTTCACTCAATACAAGCTCAGTTTTTATACATTCAAAAGTTTTCTTTCCAACTCGAGACGACAACTCGGTTTTCAAAAACGTTTTCTTCCCTGTGACATGCTAGATTCGGTCGTAGCGTTTTGATCGGGTTCGGGGTGTTACAGATACCCCTCTCCAAGACACTGAGAAAACATTTAAAAGTCAACAAACACCGATTGAAAAGAACAAGAACCGATTAGAGGAAGTTACTAAGTCAGTAAAGGAAACCACTAAGGCAGTCGAACAACTTGCAAAGTTAATGTCCGAACGACCGCAAGGACGTCTGCCAAGTAACACTGAGATTAATCCAAAGGAGCAAATTCAAGCCATAGCAGCTTAGGAAAATGCAAAGATAAATAAACCCATCTCAAAACAAGAAGACAAGGTAAACGAAGGTAAGGTAGAGGTGACACAAGAAAAGCCAAAACCGGTAATCAAAGAATACCAACCTCGCATTCCTTACCCCGAAGCATTAAAGAGAGACGATACAGAGGAACAGTTTGGTAAGTTTCTTAAACTTTTAAAGAAATTACATATCAACTTACCTCTTTCTTGAAGCTCTTTCATGAGATGCCGACTCTAGAAAATTTTTAGGGAGTCATAACGAAAAAGCAAAGGATAGACGAGGAATCACATGTGGAACTCAACGCAAAGTGCTCGGCAATCCTACAAAATAGACTACCACAGAAATTAAAAGATTCAGGGAGTTTTACAATTCCATGCATAATTGGTAGTTTATCTATAGAAAATGCGTTAACCAATTTAGGGGCAACCATAAATGTTATGCCTTATAAACTGTTTAGACAACTAGGTCTAGGGAAACCCAAACAAACTAGGATGAGCGTTCAATTAACTGAAAACTATAAGAATTCCTAGGGTATAATAGAAAATGTTCTAATCAAAATTGATAAATTCATATTCCCAGTAGACTTTGTCGTTTTAGACATGGATGAGGACAATAATATTCCTTTAATTTTAGGAAGACCCTTTTTAGCAACTGCCAGAGCTAAAATTGATATCTATGCAGGTGAACTCATATTTTGTGTAGGCGACGAGATAATCACTTTTCAAGCTCTTGACTCGGCCAGAACATCAAGTGATAAAGAATACCAACCTCGTGCGCCATATACCGATGCAATAAAGAAGAACAACACAGAGGAAGAATTCAGTGAACTCACACTTCGTGTAGGCAACGAAACAATCACTCTTCAAGCTCTTGACTCAGCTAGGACATCGAGTAATAAAGGTACGAATGTTAGTTCTATTGATAATCATTTGGTTCAACCTTCTTTACAGGAAGCATCACGAAATCACTTAGCTGAGCTAGATCTTAGACCTCGTGCCAACAAAGAAGAAATACCTAAGGAACAAAGCCTTAGGGTTGACAAACTAAAAAAAGAGGAAACCCAAATCAAAGAGGAATAGGAACCACACAAAGTGAAACCGACGGAAACCCCAGACGAGCTGATAGGAACAACAAATCACATCAAAATAGAGGATCAGGTATTGTTGAATAAGGAAGACCCTCGAATCACCAATTCAAACCTCAAGACAAACGAAGAAATCACTTTTGAGGTACTTAATGTCTTCCTATAGGGCACAGTCGAGGTAAGCAATCCTAAATTCGACTCTTTTGAGGTAAACATTACTCGACTTAAACTATATATCCATAACCGAAGTAATCGCATGAGAAAGGATTTTCATCTCCTCAAACCATCATGACCATACGAATGAGAGGTAAAGTCTAGCTTAAGACTATAAACGAACGCTTCTCGGGAGGCAACCCGAGCACTAACACCATTTTTACATTTTTTATTTTTTATTTTTTATTTTTATTTTTTATTTTTTTCTTTTCTTTTTCCTTTTAGCACCTAACCATAAACTAACCAAAGAGCAGATTTCTAGGCCACACGGCCCTACACACGGACGTGCCCGTGGCCGTGTGGAAGCCAGGGGATGCACCATGGGCGTGCCAATAGTCGTGCACGACATAGAAAAATTTCTTTTCCCAAACACGGGTGGCGATAATAATCCACGCCCGTGCCGACGCCCCGTGCAAGGTTACTGACTTGTTAAGCACGGGCTAAACACGGCCGGACCTTCCAACCATGCCAACACTCTGACTTATCGAACACGGGAGGAGCACGCCTGTAGTAAATGACCGTGTGAAGAAAGACACGGGCGTGCCACTACACCCATGGCCGTGCCCGAACACCCTAAACGCACCCAATATTTAAAATCCCAAAACACAGGATACATCTCTATTTAAACATCATTCTCACTTTTTCTAGTTGTCTTTCATTTTCCATTAATTATTTTTATTCTATTTTCATTTCATTATCTTTCTTTACTTTATTTTATTTTATTTTCTTCTTCTTATTCTTTATGATATTTAGATTTAGCTTAGGATACAATAAAATCAGACCGGCTATTTCGAGGATTCAAATTCAAACGGTTTAAGACGCTTCCCCACGTTCACCTCCAATCCTATCCGGATTCTTTTCATTGACTTCATCCAAAATTTAGGAAGTTTCACTTCTCTCCCTATCTTATGATTTTATGATTATTTTTATATTATCTATCTTTGTACATTGAGGGCAATGTACATCTTAAGAGTGGGGGGTTTACTATAGTATTATTTGAAAATCCCTGAATTATGCCTTGTTCGAAAAGTAAGTTTCTCATATTATGATTAGAATGAAATTTCCTTTGATTTATGATTTTTATTGATATGTTTTGGATTAAGTCATAGTTAATTGTGCATTGATGATTAAATTTGAAGAATACTAGGGAATCAAGCATGATAAGTCTAATTTTCTAAAAATTAAAATTGTAGGTTGTTAACCGGAATTTAAATGTTATCTTGAAATTTGAAATTTACAAGTTTGATGTCAAAAACACCCATAATTTTTGTGAGATTTTGAGCCTTATAGAGCATACATTCTTTTTCATGCTCACTTCTTGATTATGAGTGTGTCAACTATGAATCATTATTCTAGAACTTGCCTTGATTATACATGTCAAGACCACAAAGTTATGATTTGATATACCGAGATGATAAAAGCACTTAGGTTTTAACCCACTTACTCCACTAAAAAGCCTACCTTCATAATTAACCCCTAGTGAACCCCATTGAAGCCTAACAACCCTTTTTATTGACTCACCTACTAATTTTAACCAAAAAACCCTTTGTATTTGTTAACACCATTTCTTTTAACTACCCTTTTTGTCGAGATTTGATTTTAAACAAGTTTCCCAACTATGTTCTATATTTCAGTTGTAAAAATTCTTTCTTATTAGTATGATAGTTTGTTCTAAAAAAAATGAAGTATATTCATTATTAGTTCTATGATTAAGTGAGCTTGCATGTTCAAATTCCAATTCTCAAGGAAAAAGCTCGTATTATTAGTTTTTAATTAATGTAAGATTTAGTTCATTTTTTCTAGTTAGGAAATTTATCAGGTCAATCTCGATTCTAACCTTCTAATTTAGCCTTTATCCATACCCCTAACCTAAGCCCCGTTACAACCTGACAAAGACCTTTTGATCTGCATTTATCATCTCATTTCTGATGGTGGAGATTTGATTTTCGTGCAAGCCTATGGGATTAACTTTTCATGTTCGACTTATGAGTGCTTAATTTTGACCCTTAAACACTTATTGAGTGATTTGAGTGAATCTTTTGTGAGGATATCAATCCTTGTCGATTTTCAATTAAAGGTAATTATTTAGATGAAGGGAAACACCTATGTTTTCTTGCTACAAAAATATGACCTATATTGTTTGAATCTTTAGGACTCTTTGAATTGAATTATCCATGTATAAATTATCTATGAATTATGATGAGGCATTGTTGATAGAAATTATGGATCATGGAAAGTTTGTTTTAATTGTAAGTTGAGAATTTTGGTTGAGGACAAGCAAAAGCTTAAGTGTGGGAGTATTTGATAAACTGCAAAAGTAACATATTTTAGGCCCACATTTAGCATGCTTTTGGATAATTTAAGCCTTGATTTATGTAAAAAGGTGCTCTTAATCCTTTCTTTTCATGTCTTATACTCAGGAAAGCACTCACGGATGAAAAGAACATAAAACCGGCTTAAAACCGGCCAAATGGGCCAATTTACGTAATTGACACGGCCTGGACTTCAAGCCATACGGTTGTGCCTCATTAAATTACTAGAACACGGCCTTCTCCCAATTTACACGGCCGTGCCTCATTAAAGAAGTCCGAGCACGGCCTGGCCACGATCCACACGGGCGTGTGCCATGGCCGTGTCCCTGTCGCTGGAAGAAGCAATTTCATTCGGGAAAGGATACTTGGAGGCAAAGAAACACATTCCAAAGCCTATTCAAACACCCTATTAGGAGTTCTACTTAAATTAGGATACTTAAGGGCCAAGTAAGGCATCTCAAAGTCTATATAAACACCTAAAGGGGCAACTTGAAGGGGAGTTCGGCAGAAGCCAGAACCTAAGGCGTCAAAGCTAGGACAAGGAGACAAGCCGAGAAGGTCAGAGTTAGGGAATAACGCGAAGATAGCCAGTTGATCCATCCCAAGAAGCCGGAATTATACTCAAGACGGCGGAATTCTCCTTCAATTCCTTCAGGGGGTTTTAGGATTTTCTTATGTTTTGTTTTATCTTTTCTCTTGTGATGTTTTGTTTATTCATTATGAACTAAACCCCTCAGATACCTGAAGGGGATGAAACCTAGATGAATCTTTTTATTTGATTTTTAAGTTATATGATAATTACTTAGTTTGTTCTTAATTATGTTGCTTAATCCAAATCTAATGTGCTTAGGTGGAGGAGGAATAGACCCTGCCTAAGAGTAGATCTCACATAATTAAGCGGAGTTGATCGAACGCCTAGAGATAGGGTTACGAGATTTTTTCGGATTAGGGTGAAACCTAATATGGGAGTCCATTGATCGATTTACTGCTATCCTAGGGTGTTATTATAAGCGAACGAGAGTTCCACTAATTAACCTAGGGTTAGACGTTATTTTCCTCGAGAGAGGGTTTAATATAGGTTAGGGAGTCTTACGGATCAAGCTAAGTAAAAGAAATCATATAATTTAGGGATAATTAATAAGTGAAGTCTAGGTGGATTCTTCCTAAGGGTATCATCGTAATCAACTGAGTTTTCCTTCAAAGTTATTTTCCTATTCATCCTTTTTGTCTTTGTGTCCTTAGTTTAGTCTTCGTCAAAAGCAACTTCACTCTATTTTTAAGGCTAAATAATAAAAAGAAAGTTAGTATTAGTACTTTTAGTTCCTTTGGGTTCGATATCCGGTCTTGCCTAAGCTATACTACTGTTCGATAGGTACACTTGCCTTCACTCGTTGTCAAAGTGAGTTTTTAGGTTTTGATCATTCTTTTATAAATTTTTAAACTCTGATTTCAGCGATCACGGAACGTGTCAAGCGGATCACCAAGAAGTTCACACTATCTCTTTATTTATTTGGTAGTTTTTCAATTGTTTTAGAACTTGATTTTTTGGCATGTATATAGGTGTTATGTATTTGTTAACCTTGAATGATGACATAGCTTGAAATTTTATGCATAACTATGAATAATGGTAATGCTTGTTGAGATGGTATGCTTTTGGTAAATGGTTTGATCTGTGTTTATGAAAATTGAAATGGTATTGTTGATATGAATTTATAGTAATAAAGATTGTATTTGGCTAATGGTTTAATATGTATATCTTGATAAAGGAATGATATGTCTAAAGGTTGTTTAGATGTTATAAGGTGATGTGAGGGTGAATGTGGTTATTTCTACTTGTTTTGATATGTGTAGGGAATGTTTGAATGCAGGAAAACTAGCCAATTGAGCTCAAAATGTGAAGGTTATTTGCTAATTTTGAAATAAGTACCAAATGGCTCAAATTTTACCAAAAATAGAGTCGATGTCCTGACGAGCAATCTTCATCGTTGCAATATGGATCGACAGTGAGTTGCATTGTGATGTCGAGTGGCCTGAGGTCACGATGTGACAAATTGTTTGGCGACGTCACGATGTGGAAGAAGTAACATCACGACATCAGTCCTGAGATTTTGAAACTTTGCAATTTGGTCATATTTCGTGCTTGGGTTAACAAAAGAGCTTTCGTGAGCTTAATTAAGACTCGGATTTGCTTGCGTATCATAATGTAAATGTGTTTAACATATAATTGTATGTTTGAATGATTGCTTTGCTGTGTAATTAATTGTATTTGCTCTGACAACAAATGTTGCATCTTGTAGCTTGGACTCGATGATTGGGTCGGGTGAGGGGTGTTACAGTTCTCCACTATAGTGATGTCGACATTTTAATTATTAGTACATTAGGATAAGATGTTTGCTTTAGTGAGACCAATATTTCAATTATCTTATTTTTTTAATTAAAAATCTTTAGTTTGCTTATGTTTTATTAAGTTAGGCTTGAAACCATATTTTTCTTTTAAATAGGCATGTAGCCTTGTTTTGTAACTTTGAACAACTTTGAATTTGGATTAAAATCCATTTAAGAGGATTTTATCAACTTCGCCTACGATGAATTTAGCAATTCCAAAGGTGAAATGTTGTGAATTTTGATCTCTTAATAACACTGCTTCTTGATTCTTTATAATTAAGGGGTCAATATTAGTTCTAATTGACATTATTGGTTCCTACTTGTTTATAAACGAGTTAATGGCCCATGTTATTGAAAACTTTTCCGAGGATTTTTTTTCCATTCATGGTTGCTTGGATTCATAGCAAGTGCATGAAATCAACATTTGATCTCCAATTTTAATTATAAACAAAACATCCAATTTCACTACAATTGTCATAAACAAAACATCCAATTTTAATTACAATTGCATATAGCTTTCTCATATGATCTCCAATTTCAATTAATTGTTTTGAGGTGGCGAGTTGGATTGACGTCTTCTTTGTGTGTTGAGTTGGACTAAGTACAAAGATAGGTTAGGAGACATTTGAGCACACTTTTTATTACTTGAACTAATCTAAGATTAATATTTTCTGTCTTGTTTGATAATATATAATAAAAGAAATGATGAAAAATGCTTTTTATTACTTTGTACAATTTATTTCAATTATTTTGTAACATGCAAATTCTATGAGCGAAGTTTTATTTAGCTATTATCCTTTTATTTATCTTACATAAATATTTTTTTTTAATTTAAACTAGTCTTATTTAGTTTTTTATTTATCTTAGATAGCCTTTTTTTTTTTTTGATAATCTAATTTTATTTAGATTTTTTTAGCTAATTAGACTTTTTTTTAATTTAAACGAGTTTATCTTTGTATTTCAAATGCTATGTGCTAGCCTATAGATAGGAGCCTTGGACCATATTATTTAAATTAGATCGGATTGTCCAGTCAGATTGGGAATCAAAAATCATTTGGGGTAATAGTTTGAATAACTTTGGATTTCACATTAATATCATTCTTTAAATACTTAATCTTCAAATTTTGATTTATCAAATAGTCTAATTATATTTTTTATTTAATTTTAAGTAATATACCAAATATATTTTATAGCTTAAATTCAATAATTAATTTTCAGCATTTAATTTTTCAATTTATCAAACAACACATAAGTATAATGCTTTTTTTAGGGGCGGATAAAAGCAACGAGCTTAATATAAAGCACGAATTCGGAGAAAATTTTAGATAGACCATTATGACCATTTTTATTCATTATATTACTGAATTTATCATTTAAATTATTTTTATTATTTATGAGATTTATCACATTTATAAATTAAAATTTTGATTTTAATAAAATATTTTGTTAATAAATTTACTTGAGAAAATAATTTATCATACTTATAAATAAGAATTTGTTATTTATTAAAAGACTTTTATTATTATATTGAATTACTTTATATTTAAAGTATATTGAGTTAATAATTATATGTTTTTTACAAAGTATTATGTTGAATTTATTGAGTATTAAGAAAAAAAATTAAAAAGGGAAGAGTTTAATTTATAAATGATTTAATAATTATTAGTATTTTTTTTATTAGCTCTATATTTTAATTATCAAAATAAGTGATATATTTTAATTATTTTTCTTAGTTATGTTTTGAATAATGTTGCTTTGCATTAATTATATGACGTAAAACTATATTGTACATTGAATAAGGTACAAATGTTTTAATTATTATTTTGAATTTTTTTAATATTGTTAAAAAATTTATTGACCTCCTTAGAGACGACATTGTTAGGAGGGGCAACCACGAACTTCAAACATAGACCGTAAAACGAATATAGAGAATACTAAAAGAACATATTGATTTACCGTATATAATTTTTTTTTTAATATGGTATAAATCTTTTAATTATGATTTGAAATTTGTCTTACTATATTTGAATTGTTAAATAGGTTAATATATTTTAATTATGTTCAATAATTCGAATAAAAAATTAAAAAAAAACTAATTACAATAGCTAAAATACATTGTTTAAAAAATAAACGAGAAAATTCACGTGTAACACTAGAAACTAGTAATTTTTCATTCATAGTCAAATACATTTATTATAACTTTGCTTTGATAGTATGTCTTTTAAGTTTACTTTGATAGCATGTTTTCTTAGTTTCCTGGTGTTTTTCTTTCTTTTTACATTGGGCAATTTTCTAATCAGAACTGAGATTTTGCGTAGGTAATTGATACGATGGAGAGCGAGATGGCGACACTTTCCATTGAGGACGTAGAAGAGGAGTCACGACAAATCAATTTGGGAGATGATGGCACTAAGGCCAGTTTAGATTTCTATGTGGTGGGTAGTTTGCTTATTGTGAGTGTCATTCAGTTTCAAGCCATACGAACCACATTGGTTAATCTGTGGCACCCTCTTGGGGAGTAACGATCACAGATCTAAGCAAAAATATATTTCTTTTTTTTGTTTTATTATGAGATTGATCTTGGCAAAGTCTTGGAGGGGAGCCCATGGACGGTCAATAATCATCTACTGGTTTTTCATAGATTAAAGCACGTGGAAGACCCGCTGCAAGTTCCTTTATTTCATGTAGATTTCTGGGTCTAGATACATGATATCTTGGTCAGTTTAGTGTCCAAAGGTATGGAAAAATAGTTTGGGGATTTTATTGGTTAGTTTCTAGACTACGATGCGAAGTCTATAAGTAGGGGATTTTGGGGCTATATGAGAACTCGTGTTAGGATCAATATCTCGGGTCCATTGAAGCGCAAGAAAAAACTGTTCTATCCTAGAAAAATTGTGTATATGCTCGTTTCCAGTATGAGAGGTTAACTGTTTTTTTACTTTTTGTATGGGCAATTGGGTCATGTGGAAGGTTTTTGTCCAGTCAAAATTATTCATGGGGAGAGAATTGCCACTATAATGGGACATTTCGCTAAAGGTTATACTTAGAAGATCAATGGTGTCCAAGAGTTGTTGGTTATGTGAGGAGAGTGATGTTTCTTCTCAGTGATTATGGGAACTATTTTCTGATAAGGCAAAATCAGTTACTAAGGATGATATTTAGGGATTGTTTCGAAGTCCTGATTTCCTTAATCATGTTGGAGCTAATTTAGGCATAAATCTAGGAAGTAAAAAATCGAGAGATATTGAGGAAATTGCGAATGTTGATTTGAATATGGGCCCTGTAACACCCCTTACTCGAGTTCTACGCCAGAACCGAGCCCGAGGCGTTACCATACTAAAATCCACTTGATCGCCATAACAGTTCATCGTGACTACTCTCTTAAGTCACCTCATCAACCTCATTTTCGACTTACGAGGCATCACTCATACACACGAGGACTCTCGAGACCCTATCGAAACTTTTTCAAATCTTAAATTTTTTCTCTTTTATACAGGGATCACACGCCCGTGTGAAGTCACACACGTCATGTTTCCAAACTGTGCTTAAAACTCGAGCATTCTGCCAAATGCTCCAGGGCTAAGCCACACCCGTGCCTCCCAATCGTGGTGAACACTGACTTCCCTCACACGGCCTTGACACGCCCGTGGGCCTAGACCGTGTGCTATTCCTTGATATACTGACTTGATCACACGGCCCAGGGCACACGCCATGTTCTAACCGTGTGTCATACACGGCTTATACAAACGGCCGTGAGATTTTCCCGAGGCCTAACCTGACTTTAATTATAAAGGTGCAGGGTACGCACGGCCTAGACACACGCCCGTGTGTCTAACCGTGTGGGCACTTAGAAGCTATTTACCAAGCCAATTGCCACCCTGAAATCAAGATCAAACTCATGCTCAATTCAATACATTTCATACCTCATCACATAACTACACATAGCATCGATATTACTCTTGAGTTAAAGACATTTAACCAATCTTAAGTACTAGCCCTATACATGCCATGACTCATAAGAACTTGAAACATCATACCAAGCGTCTATCCGATAGTGTGAAATCATCTCCGACGGCCTCCAACCCGAGCTAGATAAAATATCCTATAAGAGATGGGAAAAGGAAAGGAGTAAGTAATAAAGCTTAGTAAGTTCATCTGCATAAACTAACAAATACTGATATTCATTGGATAAAGATAACCACAAGTATTATACCAAGTTTTTCCCTTAACTTATGGCTACTTACTCAACCCCTCTTGAACTTTACTTATTCTATCTCTTACCACATTCTTACCATGCCACAAGCAAATTGCTCATTTAATTAGTACACAAACCTGCACTGATCACCACAAGATCATATATAAAGCAACACATCAAGCATTTTTAATAAGACACTCATACTACAAATCTCTCGGTGGTTACGCACTTAGCCCACCATTGAATCTCTTATAGGGTGGTATCACACACAACCCACCATTCATTAATACTCATGGTGATTTCGCACTTAGCTCACCAATCATTTATAAGCGCCATCGATTACTAATTAATCAGGTGGTAACGCACACAGCCCACCGGGAGTGATATAGTTTATGGTATCACACACAGCCCATCAATTAATAGTATATCAGGTGGTAACGCACACAGCCCATCGATATTATACATTCACAAATATTTATCCACATACATTTCTCTAATTCAAATGTTCAACCGAGAACATCCTCACACATTTCTATTCTTACTTAACTTTCTACGATACTCGTTCTCATTCACACAATGCATCAATAAATCTATCTCATACAACTAAGGTGCATTAATTAAACATATCCCACTAGGGTTCATCATATATTGAATTCATATCAATTCAGTTCTACCACATACTTATGCTTCTCGTGGTACAACCACTTACATTCAACATCCCCGTTGAATCATTCAAATTGCTAAATAACTCTCTTGAGTCTCATACACATAGTTCGCATTGACATCATACCCCAATAGGGTCTTACATATATTAACATGTCGATGCCATGACCCCGACAAGGTCATATACGAAATATCACATCGTTGCCATGTCCTTGACATGGTCTTATTTAATATCTCTCACTGAAGCCATATTCCAATATGGTCTCACGCGGAACCTTAACTAACATCATTTCATACTATTTACGTTTCTTACTATTCTTAGATTCAATTCTTTTAACAATACATCGACAAATATTTAATACATTCATTGCATAATTATACATTCCATACAACTTTGGAATATTAAAATAACTCATATGTAATTACAACATTTGCACATGAACTTACCTCGATGTCGAAAGGGCCGAAAGAGACTTTTTTTTACCCACATTTCTCTTTTCACTCGTTCTAGGTTCGGAACTCATTTTCTTTGATCTAGAATAATGAAATTCACTGATTTAATCACTTATAAATCATAATACACCATAATCTACACTTTAGGCAAAATTACCATTTTGCCCTTACACTTTGGCAAAATTATGATTTTGCCCCTAGGCTCGAAAATAAATTTTCATCATATTTTCTTGTTAAATAAGCCTAGCTGAACATTTAATCCTCTTATAACTATCCACAATTTCAACTATTTCATGCCTTAATGAACAAATTACAACTTTTGCATTTTAGTCCCAATTAGGTGTTTTCATGACAACACCTTTCACAAAGTTGTTTATCAACATCCTAACATTCATTTTCTTCCATAAAAACTCAGCCACCAACATAAACTCTCTCATGGAAAGTCCCTAGACTTTCGACCATGTTGCAAAATAGTCCTCTCTTTAGGAAGCTTAAGCTTTGGGGACTCCAAAAGTACAAAAATTATCAAGAAAGATCATCAAAATCACTTACTTGTGAGGAGAAATGCTTGCTGAAATTTTGAGCTTCAAAAACCCCATTCTTTTTGCCCATTTTCAATGGAAGAGGAGAAGAAATAAAAAAAGATGATAGCTTTTCTTATTTCATCTTATTTTATTCTTTTTAATCACCTAACATGACCAACATTTAATGCCCTTGTCCCCTTAACTTCCTTGACCGGCCAACTCACTTAACAAGGCCAAATTGTACATTTGGGACCTCCAATTTATAATTCATAGCTATTTGGCACCTCTAGCAAATAAAATAGAACTTTCACACTTTACGTGATTTAGTCCTTTTTCACAATTTAGCTAGAAATTGCTAAAATTAAGGCACCAAAATTTTCATGCACCCTTATAAACATGTTATAACACATAAAATAACATGAAAATAATTTTCTTTATCCTCGAATTAAAAATCCCGAGATCACTGTTCCGACTAGCCCCAAAATCGGGCTGTTACAGGCCCAAGTGGTGAGGATAGCCCAATCGATATTGGTGACAGTAAGAAATGTCCTCGAACTGCACCATCTTCTTTTATTTCTGATGCTCAGGATTTAGGGAAGACTTTTACTAAACATACAAATGTTCAATTATTTGAGATATCGGTTCGCTTTGCGAGGCAGGGCGGCCGGAAGTAATAAAACTCCTAATTTGAAATGTTAGGGGGCTAGGGCACCCTCGGGTTATTTATCGCCTTTGGTATTTGCTGAGGGAGACTAACCCCGTTGCAACTTTTTTCATTGAAACAAAGCTATAGAGTTCGAGAATGGAAAAGGCTAGGCAAAGTTGGGGCTTTACGAATGAGATAAAAGTTAGTAGCGATGCTATTAGAGATGGTCTACCATTATGCTGGAAATAAGGTTGTAAGGTTTCGCTTCACAGCTTTTCAACAAGTTATATTGATGTCATGGTAGAAGATGAATCGAAGGGTAATAGTTAAAAGTTTACGAGGTTCTAAGGGCACCCTAAAGGAAATCTTCGAAATCAATATTGGGAGCTGCTTCGGGATTTATCTGGAAGAGATAATTTTCCATGAGTTGTTATGAGAGACTTTAATGAAATAGCTTACTTCTTATAGAAGCAAAAAGGTAGGTTAAGAAATGAAAGGAGTATAAAGGCCTTTTGGTTAGCACTTGATGAATGTGAACTCTCGGACTTGGGTTATAAAGGTTAGTGGTTTACATGGGAGCATGGCAAGCTTCCTCGTGCTAATATTCAAGAAAGACTTCATAGAGGGTGGTGAACCCGGAGTGGTGTGAAATGTTCCCTAATTTTATGATGCAGCATTGTGTGCATACTATTTCTGAACATTGTCCTTTTTTACTCAATGCCGGTTGTATCGACAGTTTGCATGAGGCTAGGTAGTAGGGTTTTAATTTGAAGTGACTTAGATTATAAATAGGAGGTTAAGAGGCCTTGGTCTATGTCGAAAGGTACTGTTATCGAACGTATTAAATTTTTTGGCCATGGTTTGAAGGCTTGGGCCAAGAATTTGTGATGTTCTTCGAAGCTGGTTTTTAGTAATTTACAGACGTGAGTAGATGAATTGAATATGATAAACCTAGATGATAATATTTTGGAGAAATTGATAGTAACCAAGATGCATTTGAATATGGAGATTGACAAGGATGAAAGATACTAGGAGCAATAGGCGAGGGCCAATTGGTTGCGTAATGGGGATCGCAGCATAACTTATTTTCATAAATTTGTTTCCCAGTACAGACGAATAAAAATTATTAATCATATTGAAAATCTCAATGGGCTACGTGTTACGGATGACAATGGAATTGAACAAGTTGTTTGTCATTATTTTATTGATCTCTTTACTTTGCATAAGCAAGGAAATACAAGTCAAATCCTATCGGGCATTTCTAATCATGTTATTGATAGCATGAAGGGCTTTTTACGATCAAAGTTCAAAGAAGACGAGATATTGGCAGCCCTTAACAACATGCACCCTACTAAGGCACCGAGTAATGATGGTTTGCCTACCCTCTTCTATCAAAAGTAATTACATATTATTGGTGATGATGTTCATAAATTTTGCTTAGCTGTATTGAATAATGGTTTATCGGTTTCTAATATAAATCAAACCAATATAGTATTAATTCCAAAGTAGGCTAATCCCCATAATATGACCCATTTTTGGCTAATTAGTCTGTCTAATTTATTGTTTAAAATTATTTCCAAGGCCATTGTAAACATATTACAGGTCATTATTCCCCATTGTATAGATGAGTCACACAGTGCTTATGTGATTGGGAAGGTGATTACATATAATATAATTGTAATACCCTAAACCCGGCCTGGACGTTATGGCCGAATCTTGGCGACGTCACATAGTAGTATTTTGGAAATAAATGAGTTGTCATAAAAACCTCTTTTCGAATTAGCCTCATTACCAAATCTTATGTTAATTCTAGGATGCATCGTTCATTTGCAAAACGTAGTTCATTATCACAAAAGTATTCTCTTTCAAAAAGATATTAATTTTCAAAACGTCACTTATTGCGGAAGCTTTTTAAATCATTTTGCGTATTTGAGTGTATTTTGTTAAAACATTTGATTCGTGTTGAAAACTTGATTAACCCTACTACTAGCAGTTGTAAATCCAAAATAATAGAAATCCCAAATTAACCATGAAAATCCAAAAAGGCCATTATTATAGAAAAATACCCTAAAATAAAATCAAAATTTTACTTAAGTACTAAAATAAAATGAAATGCGTCATGTGGCCATTGCTGAGTCCTCCGCCGCACCGATCTGCCTACGTTTGGGGATTACCTGTACAGTTAAAATAGAAGGGTGAGTTTATGAAAACTCAGTGTGTAATCCCAAATAGCACAAACAGATGCATGAAGGCAATCACGATGCGGGCCTAAGCTCTATTCGAATCGATACTTGATGATCGGTTTGGGCTTTAGCCCATCTCGATATAAGGCGATCATGCTTTTGGGCCTTGGCCCATTACGATATCGATGTCGATGCAGATCACAATATGCAGTATACAAGTCCTACCCAGCCAGCCTCTACACACTATCTCCGTCCAACCCTACACTCCATGTGGGGATATGATCAACCCACCCATCCCTATACTCTAAGTAGTACATGTTGCAGCACTAGACAGTAGTTTGCAGCTGAGCTATCAGTAAGTTAGGCTCGAAGCCTTTCAGTACACTTCCTCTGATCCATATAAACCCATACCCATGCAATGCATCATACAATCATGTCATGCCAAATCATGATATCATCTATATATTCAATACAGTTTTAACAACATGCTCACAATACAGTCGTACATGTATATATAAAGTACATGGATATAACAGTCATTCAGTCAATTAGGGATCTAGGTAATCTTACCTATCCTACAGTAGGTCCACAGTCGACTTGGGCGACCCGTGCAACCTTAACAGTCAAAACAGTGAAAATGGGCCCACAAGCCCATGTAATTTGCCCATGTGGGCCGACACGCCCGTATGGCCCACAAGACCCAAAATGGCCTTAGTCGTGTGGATCACACGACCTGACCTAATAATCCCACACACCCCTGTGGTTCGCCCGTGTGAGGCCCACACAGCCCAATTCGACCCAGCCCATGAATCGCACAGGGACTACCTCGTCGATCAAACACCCGTGTTCGATCACATGGCCTACCACACGGGGGGCCTCACGCCCGTGTGGTGTCGACAGACTCATTTTTCAACTTTTTGCCGCTTTTCGTTTGCAAAGTTGTGTTTACACACCTGCTTCAATTTTTACGCCTAAAACTCCAGAACACTCTCGGTACCTAAAATCAGCAATATACACTTGATTAAACCGTTGAATTCATCAAAATCCCGAAGCAAGGTAACCACTTTCGAGCGGTAAATCATTACCTTAAAAATTCACTATTTTTCGCCTATACCAAAGATACCGAAACCACCGTCTTAGAAAATAACCAAGGAAGAATCGACAGAAGAGAGAATCGGTACTTACCAACCATGAGCGAAGATACGTGACACACAAAGAGGGGATAATCCCGATTACCACTATCGAAAAAAGAAAATGAGGGGAAGAAAAGATAGAGATTCTGCAGAGAGAGAAGGGAATAAACGTCAGAGAATTTGGGGAACCAAAGAGTGGGTGCCGAAATTGGAAAAAGAAAGAAGTAATCAGATTTTCTTTGGTAAATTCCCCTTAATCCCTTAATTTTCTCCCCACATCCCTAACTTCCCTCCTAAAACCGTCCAACACAGTCCTACTAATCCTCAAACTCCCCCAAACTGTCAACCACAATCTCCTTAAAAACTGAATTTAAATTCCAGTCAAACACTTCAATATTTTGGCTAAAACAAAACACCCACACGGCACAAGTAGCAAAATAAAACACTCCCTTGCATGAACAAGGATTTGAACTCAAGACCACCAACATCTTAACACTCCACTTAACCACCAGACCAGCAAGCCCATTCTGACATATTTTACCAACATTAAATTATAAGCCTACTAACCTGAGACAGGGGTTTATTCATTTAAAAACAAAAATTTGCCCAAGCTAATGCTTGAACCCAAGACTTCTCAGACACTCCCAGAACACTTAACCACTGAGGCAGATAGATATTTGTGTCACAAACATATGAAAATAAATATTAAGGATTTTTGGGGCCTTACAATTCTACCCCCTTAAAGAAAATTTTGGCCTTTTAATTTTTACCTGTTCAGAACAAATAGGGATATTGTTGTCGCATCGCATCCTCAGGCTCCCACGTGGCCTCCTCAAAACTATTATTATGTCAAAGAACTTTGACCAGTGGGATAGACTTTCTTCTTAGAACCTTCACATCACGATCCAATCTTTGGACTGGCTCATCTTCAAAAGTCAGATCTGGCCTAATCTCGATCTCCTCAATAGGAACAATATGCGTGGGATCAGAGCGATAGCGCCTCAACATTGAGACGTGAAATACATCATGAATCTGATCTAGCTCCGGAGGTAACTCCAACTGGTAGGCAACTGGTCCTACATGCGTCAGAATATGATAAAGCCCAATGAATCTACAGTTCAACTTACCCTTGCGACCAAACCTCAGTACTTTCTTCCATGGTGAGACCTTGAAAAAAATAGAGTCCCCCACAGAATACTCTATCTCTCGATGCTTCAGGTCAGCATAGGACTTTTTTCTGCCAGATGTCACTTTCAGTCGGTCTTGAATCAATCTAACTTTTTCCTCGGTATCAGAAACTAGTTTAGGGCCCAGAATTCGCCCAACTCAATATAACATGAACGTGTATGACACCTACGACAATACAGTGCCTCGTAGGGTGCCATTTGAATACTAGAATGATAGGTGTTGTTATAAGCAAACCCCACTAGTGGCAGGTAATCCTCCCAACTGCCTCAGAAGTCAGTCACACAACTCCTCATGTCCTCCAGTGTCTGAATCACCCTCTCAGATTGGCCATCTGTTTGAGGATGGAACGCATACTGAAGTCCAACCTTGTACCCAGAGCTTCATATAGCTTCTTCTAAAACTGAGACGTGAAGCAAAGATCCCTATCAGATATTATCGAAACCAGTACCCCATGCAGTCTCACTATCTCAGACACATATAGTTTAGCCAGCTTCTGCAGAGAGTAATCAGTACGAACCGGTATAAAGTGGGTGGACTTGGTCAATCGATCCACGATGACCCATAAAGAGTTCTTCTTAGTGGGTGCAAGGGGTAACCCACTAACGAAGTCCATTATTACACGTTCCCACTTCCATAGCGGAATCTTGATTGGCTGCAGCAAACCCAAAGGTAACAGGTGCTCAGCCTTAACCTGCTGGCATGTCAGACACTTAGCTACAAAATCAGTAACCTCTTGTTTAAGACCTGGCCACCAGTATATTTCACGAAGGTCTCGGTACATCTTGTTTCCACCAGGATGCATACCATAAGGGCTACTATGCGCCTCTCGCAGTATAAACTGCCTTAACTCGGTATCCTTAGGTACACAGATTCTCTCATGGAAGTAGAGTACCCCTTCGCTATTCAATCCAAAATCCACAGTATTCCCACTCTCAATCTGTCAAAATCGAAGACCCAAAGACTCGTCCTCCAACTGTTTACCCTTAATCTGCTCTATCTATGTTGGTTTAACTTAAAGTTCAGCCAACAGACTTTCATTATCAAATAAACTGAGAAGACCAAACATCGTCCTCAGATCTGTCACAACCCTACGGCTTAGTGCATCGACCACCACATTGGCCATACCAGGATGGTATTCGACAGTACAGTCGTAATCCTTAAACAGCTCAATCCATCTTCACTGCCTAAGATCCAGCTCCTTCTAAATGAGGAGTTTGAGGCTCTTATGATTGGTGTAAAGGATACACTTCTCACCATACAGATAATGCCTCCAGATTTTCAATGCAAGTACCACCGTGGCCAACCCCAAGTCATGCGTCGAGTAATTTGCCTCATGTGTCTTCAGCTCTACCACCTTACCCTCTTGCATCAACACACATCTTAAACCGACATGTGATGCATCACTGTAAATAGTAAACTCCTTTCTAGACTCTGGCTGTATCAGAACAGGCGCATCCGTCAGCACAGTCTTGAGCTTCTCACATGTGATGCATCACTGTAAACAGTAAATTCCTTTCTAGACTCTGGTTGAATCAGAACAGGGGCATCCGTCTGTACAGTCATGAGCCTCTCAAAGCTCTCTTGCTGCGTCAGTCCAATTAAACGGCACACCCTTACGTAGTAGCTTAGTCAATGGTGCGGCGATCAGTGAAAATCCCTCTACAAATCGTCAATAATATCCTGCCAGTCCCAGAAAACTGCAGATCTTAGATATAGTTTTAGGTTGTTTCCATTCCAACACCGCCTCTATTTTTCGAGGATCGAATCTAATACCCTCAGCAGAAACCATATGTCCTAGAAACATTAATTCACGTAACAAGAACTCACATTTATTGAACTTGGCGTATAGTTGTTTCTTTCGTAGAATTTGCAGAACCACTCTGAGATGTTCATCGTGCTCATCCTCAGTTCTCGAATACACCAATATGTCATCAATAAACACCATTATGAACTGATCTAAATAGGCCTGGAACACTCGGTTCATCACATCCATAAAAGCTACTGGTGCATTCGTCAGTCCAAATGGCATCACTAGAAACTCGTAATGGCTATAGCTAGTCCTAAATGCCGTCTTATGCACGTCAGCCTCTTTAACTCTCAACTGGTGATACCCTGATCGTGGATCAATATTAGAGAGATCAATCTTAGAGAAAATTGAATCCCCTCAGAACTGGTCGAATAAATCATCTATCATCGGTAGAGGGTATTTATTTTTGATGGTTAGCTTGTTCAGTTGACGGTAGTCGATACACATACGCATGGATCCATCCTTCTTTTTCACAAACAGAAGCTGAATTAAATGAGTAGTCGTCCATAACCCACGATCAAATAGCTCCTAAATCTAAGCCTTAAGCTCCACAAGCTCCTTCAGTGCCATTCTATAAGGGGCGATGGACACCGAAGCAGTACCAGGAAGGAGCTTAATCCCAAACTCTACCTCACGATTCGGAGGTAACCTAGGTAGCTCCTCAGGAAAAGCGTCCAGAAAGTCCTTAACCATCCTTATATCCTTAACTGAAGAATCCCCAAAATCTGAAACACTGATGTAGGCCAGATACGCCTCACATCCCTTACGAACCAACTTTTCGGCCCTTAGGGTAGAAATCATATTCGATAAGTAGTTCCGACGCTCCCCAATTACGACTACCTCACTGTCTTTCTCAATTCTCAGTACAACCCTTTTTGTGGCACAATCTAAGCTCACTCGATGTTTGACTAACCAGTCCATTCCCAGTATCAGATCAAATTCTCTAAAAGGTAGTTCCATCAGATCAGCAAAAAAGATAGGTCCTTAAACCTCTAGAGGAACATCTCTAAACATTTTGTTAACCCTTATTGACAGCCTCAACGGACTCAGTACAGTGACCTCACTTATAGTGCTACCAACCAGTAAACCCAAGTTTTCAGTTATGGTACTAGCTATATAGGAGTGAGTGGATCCTATATCTATCAGTACAGTATAAGGTACATTATAAATAAAGAACGTACCCGTGATGACATCCGAAGCATCTCTATCCTCTCGGCGACGAGCAGCATAGACTAGAGCTGGCTGCCTCGCCTCAGTATGACTAGCACCTATGCCCGGTGCTCTCTGACCACGGCCCAGACCATTTCCACCTCTGGCCTGACCACGGCCTCTCAGTGGCTGCTGAACTACCCTCGGTGGGGGTGCAATACCCATGCCAGAAGCTTCCATCTGAACAGACCTCTACTGACAATCCCTAATACGGTGCTCCAAAGTACCACAATCAGTACACGGCGGCTGTCCATTAGCAGCAATAGGAACCCAGCTCTGGTCTGTCCATCAACACTGGCATTTTTTTTAAGCATCTTAACGGAACTCGAGGGCTCTGAATCTTTCTTATTCCTGCCTCTCTCTCTATTTTGGCGCTCAGTGCGCTTCACTTTCTCGGCGATCTTCATATTATCAACTAGTGCAGCAAAGTCTCGCTCCCTCTGTGGAGCTATTAGTACCCTCAGATTATCCCTAAGGCCATCCTTAAAGCGAACACGTCGCTCGTACTCAGTCACCACCAATCCTCACGCATAACGGCTCAGTCGAAGAAATTTGGCCTCATACTCGGCCACCGATCTATCACCGTGGGTCAAATTCAGGAATTCTTTCCAATGAGCATCCACGTAACTGGCACCCACATACTTTCCCTGGAACGTCATCATAAAGAATTCCCATGTCAGTCGGTTGGGCTGAGTGCCCTCCTTAACAATGAGCCACCACTAATATGCCTCGTCTCGTTGCAGCGATACAACACCCATTAATTTCTGCTCAGAGGTGCAGTCCAGGTCATCCATAACCCTCTCTGTGGCCTCAATCCAATATTCAGCCACATTAGGGGCAATTCCAGCAATACCCCTGAAGAACTCAACTCCATTAGATCGGAGTCATTTCGTAACTAACCCTCAGCCCCCGGCTCCAGTATTAGGCTCGAAGACCCTCTCTAAGATCCTGAACATGGCCTGGGACAGTGCGTCATCCCCAGCCACTCGGTTATGAGACCCAGTCTCAGTCACAGGTAAAGCTGGCATCTTACTTGTATCCAAATTCTGTAAGTTGCTAGAAGATGAGAACCCAGCTCGAGCATCTCTACGGCCTCTACCCCAGCCTCTTGTACCCCGTCCACGAGTACCTCATGTGCTTATTGTCTATTCACATTAATTTTTATTTACAGTTTTATGCATCAGTTTACAGTTCTAGTGTTTATTAATGGATATTTTATGAAAACAGTATCAGAATTGTGAAGTTTATTTCGTATATCACAGTGTCAATCAATGCCTATCGGTTTTTCTATAGTATTAGTATACACTAACTTGAGTGTTTTCAGTATAGTCTATCTATAGTAGTTTCGGTACATACTATCTAAAGTATTTTTAGTTTTTAAATAGATAATAGTTCAGAGGACTTACAGGATCGGCACCGGAGACTCAGTGTACCACAAATGCTACGAAAATATTTCAATCATCTAAAAATCAAGACCTTAAAATCCAAGTGTTAAAAACCCAAACCCGCAGCTGAGTTTTGCAACTTGACTCTGATACCACTAAATGTAACACCCCAATCCTAACCAGGACGTTATGGTCGAATCTTGGCGACGTCACATGGTAGTGTTTTGGAAATAAATGAGTTGTCATAAAAACCTCTTTTCAAATTAGCCTCATTACCAAATCTTATGTTAATCCTAGGACGCATCGTTCATTTTCAAAACGTAGTTCATTACCACAAAAGTATTCTCGTTCAAAATGATATTAATTTTCAAAACATCACTTATTGCAGAAGCTTTTTAAATTAGTTTGCGTATTTGAGTGTATTTGGTTAAAACATTTGATTCATGTTGAAAACTCGATTAACCATACTACTAGTAGTTGTAAATAAAAAAATAAAAACCCCAAATTAACCAGAAAATCCAAAAAGATCATTATTACAGTAAAATACCCTAAAATAAAATCAAAATTTTACTTAAGTACTAAAATAGAACGAAATGGGTCATGTGGCCACCGCGGAGTCCTCTGCCACACCAATCTACCTATGTTTGGGGATTACCTGTACAGTTAAAACAGAAGGGTGAGTTTATGAAAACTCAGTGTGTAATCCCAAATAGCATAAAAAGAGACAGATGCGAGAAGGCAATCACGATGCAGGCCTAAGCCTTATTCGAGAATCGTGGATGATGATCGCTTTAGGCTTTAGCCATTTTCAAAGATCTGAGAGGAGTAATGCTTTAGGGCTTTGGCCCATTACAGTATCAATAATCAGTACGGTATCACAATATGCAGTATACAAGTCCTACCTAGACAGCCTCTACACTCCGTCTCTGTCCAACCCTAAACTCCATTTGGGGATATAATCAACCCACCCATCCCTACACTCCAAGTAGTACCGGTTGTAACAGCCTGGTTTAGACCCTAGTCGAAATAGTAGTTTCGGGACCACAAATCCGAGGTCAGAAAAATATTTTAACATTATTTTTTGTGTTTACAATATGTGATTCAGTATGCATGAAATTCTATGTGAAATTTTTATCGATTATGTGTTTAATTTGCAAAAAAGACTTAATTGCATAAAAGGTAAAAGTTGAGTGCTAGTTGTTTAACTGTTAGATTGTCATGGTTTCTTAATTGTGGAGTCCTTAAATTGAAATTACACCATTTGAAGCATACATGGACGGTTAAGGATGTTAAAATACATGTTTTTCATGTTATATTAAAAAGGGGTATATGGCAAAATGTCAAATAAGGAAATAATAAATAAAACAAAATCAAGAATTAGTGGGTGTTCATCTTTCTTCCACCGAATATTGAAGGAGAAATAAGGGTTTGAAGCTTATTTGATTTCTGCAAACTCAACCTTTGATTGGTATCTGATTTTTTTCGGTTTTTAATAATTTATACGTTTTGGTGATTGTTGCTTAGTGTATTATCAAACCCATGCTTAAATTTTAGAAATTGATGGTGATTTTGAGATATTCCATTGATGAATATGTGATCTTTGTGTTGTTAGTTGGTGGAATATGAAAGCTTAGTGTTAGATTAACATAGTCTGTATTTGGATTTTTGATGAAATTGAGTAATTTGGGCTAAATTGTGAAAATGAAAAATTGGAGAACTAAAATGTGAAATAAAAAATATATGGGCTAGTATGAGTATAAGGAGAATTCAGCCTAAGCATGGTATAATGAAATTATGTGTATTTTGTGATTTTACGAAATAGGGACTAAAGTATCGAAATGTGAAAATGTGAGGGCTATTTTGTAAAATGCCCTAAATATGTGTGTTTGGACTAAATTGAATGAATTGGAGATTAAATGAGCTAAATTTGAATATGTATAGACCAAGAAATGAGAGATTCAGATCGAGATCGAGGCAAAGACTAAATACTCGATTGATCGGCTAGTCTCGGTATTTCGACGTTCGAGGTAAGTTCGGATATAATACAAGTTGTTAAATTTATATCTATGTGATGAGAAATGAATGAATGTATAGTTAATAAAATAGCAATATATATATATGAAATTGAATAATGATGCACTAAGTGTGCGTAATTAGAAACGAGACAGAGAGGATTAGCACTGTGTGTGCGAAATAATAGAAGCTTCGGCTTATTGATTTGGCATTGTGTGTGTGATACTGAGATAAGTTCGGTTTAAAGTACAGGCACTAAGTGTGCGATGATAATTATGCTTTGGCTACGAAATTTGGCACTAACTGTGAGATTAAATCAAATGAATAACAAAAGTTGATCAAAATGTAATATCGACCATAAAGTAGCATGGATGGTGAATAACTATGTGTTGGCTAAGGAATGTATTGAACCTTTCTGGTTGATGAAATTGTGTATGGAATTATGAATGGTTGAGTGAGTATTTTAGCTATGGATGATATGGTGTGAATATTTGAGAGTTGATCTATGGGATGGATTCACTTTGTATAACGTACTTGATTTATTAAATTGAATGTATTATGCTACCGACTTACTAAGCTTTAAAAGCTTACTGTGTAATGTGTTTCTCTATTTTACAGTGTTCGTAAAGCTAGCTCGGATCCGGGGATCATCAGCGACTCAATCATACTATCGGCTAACTATTTTAGTACTTTTGAAATATGTGTATATTTGAATATGGCATGTATAGGCTAGTTAAAGTAACATGTTTTGAAGTGTATAAACCTTGCCATGTGAGTTGGCTTAGGAGAATGATGGTTGATATATGTTTTGAGCTTGTGAAAAGAATGTCTTATAAGTGTTGGTGTATACTCTATGTGAGTGATCTTTATTGCATGAATTAGCAAGATGGAAATGGTATGTTTCATGGTAGGATTAATAAGGAATGAATGTTTGATAGATTACATGATTTTGGTTGTGTAGCTAATAGTTTGGATTGGTATATTTTGGTGGATTTGTATAGGAAGTTGAATGATGTTGTTATGACTTTAAATTTAATATGATTTGGTGTGTTTAAATGACAATTAAAGTATGAAATTGGATTAGTTTGTGCTTAAAGGTGTGACACTAAGTGTAGGTGGCAAATTAAACTTGCAAATGGCCTATAATTGCCCACACAGTTGAGCACACGGGTGTGTGGCTTGACCGTGTCCTTCGAGGCTGTGTTTCAAAATAAGTCAAACTCGACCACTGGGTGGACACACGGGCGTGTGACTGGCCGTGTGGTGCAAGTCAGTGTGGACCACGAGTAAGGCACACGAGCGTGTCTCAGGCCATGTGGATAAGTTAGTATGTATGCCCTGTTTTGCCACGGCTTGGACGCACAGGCATGTTCGAGGCCGTGTGCCTCACGGGCGTGTGACCTCTGTAACTTAGAAAAATGTTAAATTTTCAAAACTTTTCGTATGAGTTCAGTTTAGTCCCGACCCCTTTCTAACACATGTTTAAGGTCTCGTAGACCTGATTAAGGGATTATATGTTTACATTTTGATATGTTTCAAGGATGATTGACTATGTATTATAAAATATTATAAAATGTTCGGAAATGATTAGTAATGTCTCTTAACCCTAATCCAGTGACGGTTACGGGTTAGGGGTGTTACATTTTATTGGTATCAGAGCTACGATTTAGTCAATTTTAGGACTAACGTAACACCCCCTACCCATATTCGTTGCCGGAATAGGGTATGAGGCATTACCTAAGTTTAACGAGTTAATACTATTTTCATTATGAATTCAATATAGCCCTTTTATAAATATCCAATCTTCCCCAAATTTTAAAACCAAACAATCCTGTCCATTTCAATCCAATTTGATACCAAATCATACTTCTACTATAATTATATTATTTAGCATATTTATCACGGTTTACTTTAATTCATACTCATTAAACAAGTTTTAGTATTTATATAACCATCAAACATATACATGCCATATAAATCAAAAAGGAAATTTACAAAAGCTACCGGGGATAATCTTGATAGTGTGATCCTCAGTGTTGATCCGATCCTCCGTATATTTATACGTCAAATCTACATGAGACATTGAATACACTCAAGTAAGTTTATAGAAACTTAGTAAGTTCATAGGCATAAAATATAAATCTTACCAAACATTCATACACTTATACATTACGTACAATTTCTAAATTCACCCAGTGAACCACAATTTGGTGAGTGCTTTCATATAATTTCACTACCATTTATTCGTTTACTTTAACTCTTTTGGGCCCTTTT
The DNA here is from genome assembly GCA_025503065.1 of Gossypium bickii. NCBI lineage: Eukaryota > Viridiplantae > Streptophyta > Magnoliopsida > Malvales > Malvaceae > Gossypium > Gossypium bickii. The sequence continues at coordinate 24,427,912 of CP106715.1, forward strand.
TGTCACTTACCATCTTTAATCAAATTAGGGAACGATTACGGAAAATTGAGTACTTCACTTCCACTATTCACGATCGGTGGCCGGCTACCACTTTTCATCGATCGAGTGGCCGGCTACCACTTTTCATCGATCGAAGTAATTGAAGCTACCACTTTTCATCGATCGGTAGCCGGCTACCACTTTTCACTTTCACTTGCCACCGATCGAAGTACTCAAATCCGATGTTCCGCTCAATTTGATTATTTAATCACTTTTCGCATTGTCATTTTGTCCTTAACTCATCAACAATATATCTCATCATACATGATATAATTCATAAAATTTACATTTAATCATTAAATTTCAGCCATATGAACTTACTCGAGTCGATTTGCGAATTTGAGAAAATTCGTGACTACTACTCGATTTTTTTCTTTTCCTCGACTTGCTTCGGGTTCTCGATCTATAATTGTGAAATCATTCACTTATCAGTATTGATTTCACCTTTACTTTATTTCATATCCTTAATGATTACAACCCACATATAAATAACATTGTTTATAATTTAACTATTTACTTGTATGGATATTCAAGCTGTCTGTCCGTGTCACAGTCACTAAATTATTTTTATCTTGAGCTATAGAACTCCAAATTAAGATCCGTTAATTTTCCCTGAAATTAGACTCATATATCTTTTTATTATAATTTTTCCAGAATTTTTGGTATGGCCAATCAATACCAGATTATTCTTAAAGTTTCCCCTGTTTTACTGTTTGAGTGTTCTGACCTCTCTTCACTACGAATCAAATTACTCTTCGTACAGAATTCATATGACCTTCTTATTTATTTCATTTGAAAACAGACTCATTCAGGATTTCATACATATAAATTTTAACCCACAATTATTTTTGTGCAATTTCTAATGATTTTTCAAAGATAGAACAGGGGATCACGAATTCATTCAGAACCAGTTTCACTAAAATTTAAATATCTCATGATTTACAAATCTATTGCTTACACCGTTTCTTCTATAAGAAACTAGACTCAATAAGCTTTAATTTAAATTTTATTCATCCTCTAATTCGATTTCTACAATTTTTGGTGATTTTTCAAAGTTAGACTACTGCTGCTGTCCAAAACTGTTTTAGTGCAAAGTGTTGATTTCTATTTTTGCCCCAAATTTCAGAGTTCATACAATTCAGTCCTTGATCAATTACCCCTCAATTAAGCTAATTTTTTTTGTAAATTAATACTTTACCTAATCATTATGAGTTATTTCAAACACATTGGAATTCAGAATTTCCACATAAAAACCTAACTTCAAATTCTTTTAAAATTAGGTCCCAAACATTCACTTTCTATTCAATTCTTTCAATAAAATCAGCATATAAACCATTTAAAATTATAATTCCATGCTAAATCATCATATACTTCCAGAACATATTCATAGTAACTTCCAACTTCATTCATAAAATCTAAAACTAATGAATTCAACAATTGGGTCTAGTTATAAAAGTCACAAAAACACAAGAATTTCAAGAAATAATCAAGAATTGAACTTACTTGCAGTAAAAAAAATGAAAAAACCAGCTTAGGAAAACCCTTCTATGGTGTTTTTGCTGATGAGAGTGCAGAAAACTAAAGAGAAATCTAGATAATTCCACTTTAGTCCTATTTTTATTAAGTAAGTTATGCAATATTCCAATTTTGCCCTTTCCTCTCCTTATTTTTATTCTGATTTCATTCCCTTGCCGTCCAGCCCAAATAGACATTGGGTCTATTTGCCTTTTAAGCCCTTTTTCTTTTATCATTTAAGCTATTTAATCTTTTCTCATAATTTTGCATTTATTACAACTTAGTCCTTTTTATTCAATTAACTATCGGAACTTTAAAATTTCTTGACGAAACTTTAATACTAACTTATTAACACTCCATAAGCATTCATAAAATATTTATGGCTAGATTAAAATCTCCGAGGTCTCGATACCTCATATTCGATTCTAATTATTTTTTTCTAGTACACTATTTACTATTAAATTTTTTTTTTTCCTAACTTCACATTTAACTCATACTCACTAAATTAATAATATTTTCTACTCACTTGTCGGATTTAGTGATCTCGAATCACCATTCCGACACCACTGAAAATTTAGGCTATTACAACTCTCCCCCCCTTTTAGGAAATTTCGTACCTGTAAATAAATTCGGATATTGAAATCTCATCAATTCCTCCGTCTCCCAGGTTGCCTCCTCCGATCCATGTCGATTCCATAACACTTTAACTAGTGGTACACGTTTATTTCTCAACTCTTTAACTTCCCGAGCTAAAATTTTCACCGGTTTCTCTGAATAGGTCATATCGGGTTGGAGCTCTATTTCTGTATGGGGAATTACATGTGATGGATCTGATCTGTACCGTCTCAACATAGATACATGAAACACATTATGAATCTTTTCAAGCTCTGGAGGCAAAGCCAATCTATAAGCTACCTGGACCGATTCTTTCAATGATTTCATACGCCCGAGATAAATCGTGGGTGAGTTTTCCTTTCTACCGAACCGCAAAAGTTTCTTCCACGGTGACACTTTCAAAAATACACGATCACCCACATTAAACTCTATATCTCTTCTCTTCAAATCTGCATATGATTTTTGTCGATCGGACGCAGCTTTTAGACATTCTCGAATAATGCGAACTTTTTCTTCGGTTTCCCGAATCAAGTCCACCCCCACTAGTTTTGGCTCACTTAATTCGGACCAATATAATGGAGTTCTACATTTTCTTCCATATAAAGCTTCAAACGGTGCCATTTTAATACTACTTTGATAACTATTATTATAAGCAAATTCAGCTAAAGGTAAATACCTTTCCCAGCTGCCGCCAAACTCAAGTATACAGCACCTTAACATATCTTCTAAAATCTGAATCACTCGCTCTGACTGTCCGTCTGTCTGGGGATGAAAAGCTGTGCTGAAATTTAATTTGGTGCCCAAAGCTTCTTGTAATTTACCCCAAAATCTCGAGGTAAATCTCGGATCTTGATCCAAATAATAGATATTGGCACTCCATGTAATCTCACTATCTCTGACACATATAACTCCGCTAACTTTTCAAGCGGATAATCTACTCTGACCGGAATAAAATGTGCTGATTTAGTTAATCGGTCAACAATCACCCGAATCGAATCTTTCTTCTTCAGAGTTACCGGTAGTCCGGATACAAAATCCATCGTGACATGTTCCCATTTCCACTCTGAATCATAATGGGTCAGAATAACCACATTCGGCACTTGATGCTCGGCTTTTACCTGCTGACAAATTAAACATCTTGCTACATATTCACAGATTTCCCGTTTCATTCTGGGCCACCAATACATTTTCTTCAAATCACAATACATTTTCGTACTACCCGGGTGAATAGAACACATACTACTGTGAGCCTCTGATAAAATATCATTTTTCAAGTCTGAATTATTCGGAACACATATTCTATTACGATAATATAACATACCACTTTCATCAATGGAGTATTCTGGGCTTAATTCATTTTGAACCATCTGTCGTTTCAGCATCAACTCTGGGTCTTCATCTTGTAGCTCCCGAATCCGTTGAAAGAACACAGGTTTAGCTTTTAATTCTGCTAGTACAGAACCATCTTCATTAATAGATAAATGAGCATTCAATGCCCGTAATGCAAATAATGATGATTTTCGACTAAGTGCATCTGCTACAACATTTGCTTTCCCTGGATGATAGTCAATGACAAGATCATAATCTTTCAGTAGCTCTAACCATCGTCTCTGTCTCAGGTTTAACTCTTTTTGATTCATTAAATACTTTAAGCTTTTATGATCAGTATACACGTGACATTTCTCACCATATAAATAATGTCTCCATATCTTCAAAGCAAACACGATCGCTGCCAATTCCAAATCATGTGTAGGATAATTCTTCTCGTGCGGTTTCAGTTGCCGAGAAGCATATGCCACCACTTTGCCTGACTGCATAAGTACACAACCCAAACCATTCAAAGACGCATCACTATAAACCACAAACGGTACACCCGATTCTGGTTGAGTCAACACTGGAGCCTCTGTTAACATCTTTTTCAACTGATCGAAACTTTGCTGACATTCACTTGACCATATAAATTCAACATTTTTTTGTAGTAATCGAGTCAACGGTAAGGTAATCCTTGAGAAATCTTTAACAAATCGACGATAATAACCTGCCAGTCCTAGAAAACTCCGTACTTCAGTAACATTCTTCGGAACTTTCCAATTTATCACTGCCGTAACCTTACTTGGATCCACTCTAATTCCATCAGCTGATACAATATGACCCAAAAACGCAACTTCCTGGAGCCAAAACTCACATTTGCTGAATTTTGCATACAACTGTTTCTCCCGCAAAATCTGTAATACAATCTTTAAATGTTGTGCATGTTCAGACTCTGTCTTTGAATAAATCAATATATCATCAATGAACACAACCACAAATCTATCCAAATATGACTGAAAAATTCGATTCATCAAATCCATAAAGGCAGCAGGAGCATTGGTTAAACCAAACGGCATCACCAAAAATTCATAGTGACCATACCGGGTTCGGAAGGCAGTTTTTGGCACATCACACTCTTTAACTTTCAACTGATAATACCCGGATCGAAGATCTATCTTGGAAAATATTGCAAAGACCTTTCAACCGATCAAATAGATCATCAATACGAGGCAAAGGATATTTATTCTTTATCGTTACCTTATTTAATCGCTCAGAATCTATACACGTCTTAAGGAACCGCCCTTCTTTTTCACAAACAAGACAGTGCACCCTGCAGGCGACATACTCGATCGATGAACCCTTTATCTAATAACTCTTGCAATCGCGTCTTTCAACTCTCTTAATTCATTGGAGCCATTCTCATGCGGTGTTCTTGAGATAGGAGCTGTTCCGGAATCACATCAATTGCAAATTCAACTTCTCTCATCGGGGTGGTAAACAGGTAACTCTTCAGAAACACATCGAAATTCATTCACCATCGGTACTTGTTCGAGCTTTAAATCGAACTCAGAGTATCAAGAATATAGGCCAAGAATGCTTCATTGCCTTTACGTAATAACCTCTCGAGCGAAAAGAGAGTCAAATAATTCTAATCAGATCATCCATATTTTCAAACCCAACTGAAATTACATCCCCGCTTGATATTTCAAATCGATATGTTTATCACGACAATTCACTACCGCTTCATATTTCATTAACCAATCCATCCCCAAAATAATATCAAATTCCCGAAGGGTAACAACATCAAATCAATGGGAATTCATAGCCTTTCACTATCGATGGACAATTTCGACATATCAAATTAATCATTACACTTTGACCTAATGGATTAGTGACTTGTATATCAAATTCAGTAGACTCAATAGAAAGTTTCTTTTCAGATACTAGCATAGCACAAATATATGAATGAGTAGACCCAGGGTCTATTAACGCATAAACAGTAACATCATAAAGATAGAAAGTACCAGCAATTACATCAGGAGCCGTAGCCTCTTCTCTTGCTCGCATGGCGTAAGTACGTGCTGGTGCTCTATTCTCTGATCGACTAACTGACTCTCTCATACCCGAACAGGTAGTCCCTGTAGCACTGCTCTGGCCCGAACGTCTATTTCTTTGGGGAGTGATTCTTTGTATCTCTTTTTGTTCCACTTCATTTTTTTGCAAATGGGACAATCTCGAATAAGATGATCAAGAGCCCCACATTTATAACAAGCACCCATCTTAATCCTGCATTCACCAAATGATGTCTTCCACAATATTGACACTTAGGTCGAGGAGCATCCTCGAACACTTTGCTCATACTTGCTGCGCAGTCTATCAAATACCTTGAAATCGGATTGTCTTGATTTACCTCTACTCAATTTTCCTGCAGACCGATGTAGTTCGACTACTTTCTTCTCTAAATTTCTTCTACCTAGAAATCTGAAAATGACTTAGAAGCACCTCTTTTGAATGGCTCTTTACTTTTTCGATCCATTTGTATTTTTCTCATATATACTTCTTCGAGCTTTTGAGCACGATCTGACAGAACAACGAACTCCCGTATTTCATTGCCCCCAATCATCATTCTAATCTCATCATTTAACCCTTCTTCAAATCTGATACACATTTCTTCTTCAGTAGGTACAATGTCTCGGGCATATTTGCTGAGGTAAACAAATTCTCTTTCGTATTCAGCCACTGACTTATTTCCCTGCCGTAAATCAAGAAATTCCCTTTTCTTTTTATCTAAATACCTTCTGCCCACATATTTCTTCTTAAATTCATTTTGGAAAAATTCCCAAGATATTTTCTCTGCTGATACCACAGCCTCAATCGTTTCCCACCAACTATAAGCCTCTTCTTTCAAAAGAGGGACACAAAGACATCTCAAATAATCATCCGTGAGCAAGCCATTTCTTTAAAAATTCTTATCAAACTCAGAACTCAATGATTCACTTTGACGGGTCATCATCAGCCCTTCCCCTAAATTCTTGACTTTAAGTTTTCTAAGCCTTTCCAATGGAGAACGCTTTATCAATTCGATCGTTGTAGGAGGTGGAGGAGCAACCGAGGGTACCACCGATGGAGCAGATGGTGGGAGGAGGTGGTGAGCTCATTTCTTTCTTGCATCGTTTGATATACCACTGATTCATAATCCCATAAATCATATTCTTTAATTCTTGCTCTCGCATTAAAGAAATCGGAACATCACTGCTTGTTGCTTGTTCAGAAATTTGTATTCTACTGTTAACTTCTTCCTGCTCAGTACGTTCAGGTCTATCTGACATCTTTATAATCGGAAAATATCTATAAAAATAACAAATATTAGATCGGATCATACACATCACACTATCACAGATTTATATGGCATGTATTTCTAAACATTTTATACATCACAATTGTTCCGAGAACCGGTTAAACCGGGCTCTGATACCACTAAATGTAACACCCCCTACCCATATTCGTTGCCGGAATAGGGTATGAGGCATTACCTAAGTTTAACGAGTTAATACTATTTTCATTATGAATTCAATATAGCCCTTTTTATAAATATCCAATCTTCCCTGAAATTTTAAAACCAAACAATCCTGTCCATTTCAATCCAATTTGATACCAAATCATACTTCTACTATAATTATATTATTTAGCATATTTATCACGGTTTACTTTAATTCATACTCATTAAACAAGTTTTAGTATTTATATAACCATCAAACATATACATGCCATATAAATCAAAAAGGAAATTTACAAAAGCTACCGGGATAATCTTGATAGTGTGATCCTCGGTGTTGATCCGATCCTCCGTATATTTATACGTCAAATCTACATGAGACATTGAATACACTCAAGTAAGTTTATAGAAACTTAGTAAGTTCATAGGCATAAAATATAAATCTTACCAAACATTCATACACTTATACATTACGTACAATTTCTAAATTCACCATGAACCACAATTTGGTGAGTGCTTTCATATAATTTCACTACCATTTATTCGTTTACTTTAACTCTTTTGGGCCCTTTTTGTCACTTACCATCTTTAATCAAATTAGGAACGATTACGGAAAATTGAGTACTTCACTTCCACTATTCACTGATCGGTGGCGGCTACCACTTTTCATCGATCGAGCGGTAAATTGCTACCACTTTTCATCGATCAGCAAAAGCTACCACTTTTCATCGATCGTAGCCGAAGCTACCACTTTTCACTTTCACTTGCCACCGATCAAGTAGTACTCAAATCCGATGTTCCGCTCAATTTGATTATTTAATCACTTTTCGCATTGTCATTTTGTCCTTAACTCATCAACAATATATCTCATCATACATGATATAATTCATAAAATTTACATTTAATCATTAAATTTCAGCCATATGAACTTACTCCGAGTCGATTTGCGAATTTGAGAAAATTCAGGACTACTCGATTACTTTTTCTTCCTCGACTTGCTTCGGGTTCTCGATCTATAATTGTGAAATCATTCACTTATCAGTATTGATTACAACCCACATATAAATAACATTGTTTATAATTTAACTATTTACTTGTATGGATATTCAAGCTGTCTGTCCGTGTCACAGTCACTAAATTATTTTTATCTTGAGCTACAGAACTCCAAATTAAGATCCGTTAATTTTCCCTGAAATTAGACTCATATATCTTTTTATTATAATTTTTCCAGAATTTTTGGTATGGCCAATCAATACCAGATTATTCTTAAAGTTTCCCCTGTTTTACTGTTTGAGTGTTCTGACCTCTCTTCACTACGAATCAAATTACTCTTCGTACAGAATTCATATGACCTTCTTATTTATTTCATTTGAAAACAGACTCATTCAGGATTTCATACATATAAATTTTAACCCACAATTATTTTTGTGCAATTTCTAATGATTTTTCAAAGATAGAACAGGGGATCACGAATTCATTCAGAACCAGTTTCACTAAAATTTAAATATCTCATGATTTACAAATCTATTGCTTACACCGTTTCTTCTATAAGAAACTAGACTCAATAAGCTTTAATTTAAATTTTATTCATCCTCTAATTCGATTTCTACAATTTTTGGTGATTTTTCAAAGTTAGACTACTGCTGCTGTCCAAAACTGTTTCAGTGCAAAGTGTTGATTTCTATTTTTGCCCCAAATTTCAGAGTTCATACAATTCAGTCCTTGATCAATTACCCCTCAATTAAGCTAATTTTTTGTAAATTAATACTTTACCTAATCATTATGAGTTATTTCAAACACATTGGAATTCAGAATTTCCACATAAAAACCCTAACTTCAAATTCTTTTAAAATTAGGTCCCAAACATTCACTTTCTATTCAATTCTTTCAATAAAATCAGCATATAAACCATTTAAAATTATAATTCCATGCTAAATCATCATATACTTCCAGAACATATTCATAGTAACTTCCAACTTCATTCATAAAATCTAAAACTAATGAATTCAACAATTGGGTCTAGTTATAAAAGTCACAAAAACACAAGAATTTCAAGAAATAATCAAGAATTGAACTTACTTGCAGTAAAAATATGAAAACCCAGCTTAGGAAAACCCTTCTATGGTGTTTTTGCTGATGAGAGTGCAGAAAACTAAAGAGAAATCTAGATAATTCCACTTTAGTCCTATTTTTATTAAGTAAGTTATGCAATATTCCAATTTTGCCCTTTCCTCTCCTTATTTTTATTCTGATTTCATTCCCTTGTTAGTCCAGCCCAAATAGACATTGGGTCTATTTGCCTTTTAAGCCCTTTTTCTTTTATCATTTAAGCTATTTAATCTTTTCTCATAATTTTGCATTTATTACAACTTAGTCCTTTTTATTCAATTAACTATCGGAACTTTAAAATTTCTTGACGAAACTTTAATACTAACTTATTAACACTCCATAAGCATTCATAAAATATTTATGGCTAGATTAAAATCTCCGAGGTCTCGATACCTCGTATTCGATTCTAATTATTTTTTTCTAGTACACTATTTACTATTAAATTTTTTTTTTTTCCTAACTTCACATTTAACTCATACTCACTAAATTAATAATATTTTCTACTCACTTGTCGGATTTAGTGATCTCGAATCACCATTCCGACACCACTGAAAATTTAGGCTATTACATAACGTATCGCGTGTGAGTCTAGCTCTACATGCCATATATATCTTTGCGATAGTGTGATGAATCCTGACAGTTAAAAATGTGTTTTTATATGGCAAACGGATCCCGATCGAGCAATTACTGATGATGTAGAGAGTAACGCACCTGCTCCCGCTCAAGGGACGGTGTCGGTCACATCTTGGCCAAATAATAGTAGCCAAGAGGGAGAGGCTAAGCAAGCCCTTTTCCAAATGATGAGTGAGTGGTTTTTGGAGTTCGTTCGAACAAATCCGGCTGCTCAACAACCTCCACCCTCACAAGTACCTGTTGTGCCACAAGTGACATACCCGATCCGATTGAATAAGCCTCTTGTAGATAAAATCCGAAAGTATGGGGCCTAAAAGTTTAGGGCCACAGCTGATGATGATGCCGAGCGACTTGATTTTTGGCTCGAGAATACCATTTGAGTGTTTGACGAGATGTCGTTGACTCCTGATGAATGTATTAAATGTGTTGTTTCCCTGTTGAGAGATACGGCATATAACTGGTGGAAGACATTGATATATGTGGTTCTGAGAGAGAGAATCACCAGGGATTTCTTTCAAGTTAAATTCTGAAAGAAGTATATCAGTCAATGATTCAAAGATAAAAAACGTAAAGAATTCCTCGAGCTGAAACAAGGCCGTATCTCAGTTACTGAGTATGAACGAGAGTTTGTGAGATTAAGTCAGTATGCACGGGAATGTGTTTCGAATGAAGTTACTATGTGCAAACATTTCATTGAAGGGCTGAATGAAGATATTAAATTGTTGGTTGGAATACTTGACATAAATGAATTTGTTGTGTTAGTGGAAAGAGCCTGCAAAGCCGAGGAGCATAGCAAAGAAAAGAAGAAAGCAGATTCTGAGGTTAGAGATGAAAGAAAAATATTGATGAGTAAGTCGTCTCAACCTTCGACGAAGAGATTTAGAGATGCAAGTAACCGATCAAATGCTTCGTTTGCACATTCGAGTAGAGATCGTACGAGACAAAGTGTTGGTCCAAGAAATCAAACTCCGACCGAATCAGGTGTTGGAAGTGTCAAAAGCAACAAGCCTGAGTGTAGACAATATGGATGACGACACGTTGGAGAATGCTAGGACAAGTACAATAATAGAACTTGTTATAAGTGTGGATCCCAAGATCATTTCATTCGAGATTGCCCAGAGTTGGCTGAGAAAGACAATGTTCAAAGTGCGAGACTGAGAAATACCACAACTAGGGGTAGACCACCCAGAAACACCAGAAATGTGAGTGGAAGCCAGAGAGGGACTACCGATACAGTTGTGATATCAGAGGGGAGAGCACCTGCCCGAGCCTATGCTATTCGCGCTCATGAGGAAGCGTCATCTCCAGATGTCATTACTGGTACTTTTACTCTATTTGATACTGATGTGATTGCATTGATAGATCCAGGTTCTACTTGTTCCTATGTGTGTGTGAATCTAGTATCTAGTAAGACTCTACCTGTTGAGTCTACTAAATTCATGATTAAAGTTTCGAACCCCTTAAGCAAGTGTGTCTTAGTTGATAAAGTGTGCAAGAACTGTCCGTTGATGTTTTGAGATATTTGCTTTCGGGCTAATTTGATGTCGCTACCCTTTGATGAATTTGATATCATTCTGGGTATGGACTTGCTCACTTTGCATAATGCAATTGTAAATTGTAAATGGAAAAGTATTCATTTGAGAAGTCAGAATGGTGAGATGGTTCGAATTCAATCCAGTGAGTTGAATGGGCTACCGGCTATTATATCATCAATGAAAGCTTTGAATTATGTGAAAAAGCGTTGCAAAGCCTATCTTGCGTAAGTGATAGATACTAAATTGACAGAAAAGAAAGTTGAATCTGTGCCTGTGGTTTGTGAATTCTCTAATGTGTTTCCTGAAAAAGTACCGAAATTACCTCCGAAACAGGAAGTTAAATTTGGTATTAACTTAGTGCCGGGGACGACTCCTATCTCAATAGCTCCGTATAGAATGGCACCAACAGAATTGAAAGAGTTGAAGTCTCAGTTGCAAGAATTGATAGGTAAAGGATTTGCACGACCAAGTTTCTCGCCCTGGGGTGCTCCTGTGTTGTTTGTGAAAAAGAAAGATGGTACTATGAGGATGTGTATTGATTACTGACAATTGAACAGAGTAACGATAAAGAATAAATATCCATTGCCGCGAATCGATAATTTGTTTGATCAACTGAAAGAAGCTACAGTGTTTTCTAAGATAGATTTGAGATCGGGTTATTACCAGTTGAGAGTTAAAGAATCAGATGTACCAAAAACGACTTTCAGAACGAGATACAGACATTATGAATTCTTAGTTATGCCTTTTGGACTAACGAATGCTCCTGCAATGTTTATGGATTTGATGAACCAGATATTCAGACCGTACTTAGATCGCTTTGTTGTGGTGTTCATTGATGATATTTTGATTTATTCCTGTGATGAGACGCAATATTCCGAGCATTTGAGAATCGTGTTACAAACTCTACGTGAGAAGCAATTGTATGCAAAGTTTAGCAAATGTGAGTTTTGGTTTCGTGAGGCTGGTTTTCTAGGGCATATTGTATCAGTTGCGGGAATACGAGTTGATCCAAGTAAGATCTCAGCTATTTTAGAAAGGAAGCCTCTGAAAAATGTCTGAGGTCCATAGTTTTCTGAGACTGGAGGGATATTACAGGAGGTTTGTGAAAGGTTTCTTGATAATTGCGACTCCGTTGACGAAGTTATTACAAAAAGATATTAAATTCGAATGGCCCGAAAAGTGCCAATAGAGTTTTGAGCAGTTGAAAGCATTGTTGACAGAAGTGCCAGTGTTAGTTCAACCTGAATCGGGTAAAGAATTCATAGTTTACAATGATGCATCGTTGAATGGTTTGGGCTGTGTGTTGATGCAAGAAGGCAAAGTCATCGCTTATGCTTCGAGATAGTTAAAACCGCATGAAAAGAATTACCCGACACATGATCTTGAATTAGCTGCAATTGTATTTGCATTAAAGATTTGGCGCCACAACCTATTTGGTGAAAATTTTCATATTTATACAGATCACAAGAGTTTGGAGTACTTGATGACTCGGAATGAATTGAATTTGCGACAAAGAATATGGTTAGAATTTTTGAAAGACTACGAACTTGTGATTGATTATAATTCGGGTAAAGCTAATGTTATTACTGATGCTTTGAGCCAAAAATCTATATGCACTTTACGAGCAATGAATGCTCAGATGACCTGTGTGATCATAATTCAGTTTTAGCTGAATTGAAAGTTAGTCCGATGTTTATACGCCAGATTTGTGATGCCTAGAAAAGTGATGATGAGATGATAGCAAAACGAGCTCAATGTGATTTGAATTCTGATTCAAAAATTTGAGTTGATAGTGATGATTGTTTGAGATTCAGAGATCAGATTTGTGTTCCGAGGAACTCAGAGTTAATTCAGATGATTTTAAATGAAGCTCACAATAGTCGTTTGGCTGTTCACCCTAGGAGTACAAAAATGTATAATGATTTGAAACAATTTTATTGGTGGCATGGTATGAAACGGGATATCTCAGAGTTTGTTTTGAAATGTTTGGTTTGTCAGCAAGTTAAAGCTGAACATTAGGTTCCATCTGGTTTCTTGCAACTGATTATGATTCCTGGGTGGAAATAGGAGAGAATCACGATGGACTTCGTGTCGGGACTACCTCTAACTTTGAGAAAGAAAGATGCAATCTGGGTGATAGTTGATAGGTTGACGAAACAGCTCATTTTGTTCCAGTGAGAACAGTTTATTCACTTGATAAGTTAGCTAAATTGTATATCTCTGAGATTGTGAGATTGCACGGGGTCTACTATCTATTGTATCTGACAGAGGTCTGAAATTTACCTCGTGGTTTTGGAATAAATTGCAAGAGGCTTTAGGTACAAAGTTGCATTTCAGTACTGAATTTCATTCGCAAATGGATGGAAAATCCAAGCGGATCATTCAGATTCGTGAGGACATGTTGAGATGATGCATTCTTGAGTTTGAAAGTACGTAGGAAAAGCATTTGCCGTTGATAAAATTTGCATACAACAACAGTTTTCAATCTATGATCAAAATGGCACCGTATGAGGCTCTTTACTGTCAAAAATGGCGAACTCCATTGTATTGGACTGAGCTGAGTGAAAATAAAATTCACGGGGTTGATTTGATTAAAGAGACAGAACAAAAAGTACAAGTGATTCGTGACAGTTTCAAAGCAGCGTCAGACCGTCAAAAGTCTTATGCAGACTTGAAACGGAAAGATATTGAATTTGAGGTTGGTGACAAAGTGTTTTTGAAAGTGTCTTCGTTCGATTTGGCCGAAAAGGCAAGTTGAGTCCGAGGTTCATCAGGCCGTATGAGATTATTGAACGAATTGGGCCAGTTGCTTATAGATTGTTATTGCCACCTGAATTAGAAAAGATTCATAATGTATTCCACGTATCGATGCTTTGACGATACAGATCTGATCCATCGCATGTAATTGCTCCTACTAAGGTTAAGATTCAGTCAGATTTGTCGTATAGTGAAGAACCGATTCGAATTATGGCACGTGAGATTAAAGAGTTAAGAAACAAAAGAATTTCCTTAGTGAAAGTCTTGTGGCACAAACACGGAGTTGAAGAGGCTACGTGAGAGCCTGAAGATGTTATGAGAGAGCAATATCAAACCTATTCGCTGGTAAGATTTTCGGGGACGAAAATCCCTAAGGGGGGAGAGTTGTAATAGCCCGGTTAAGACCCTAGTCAGAATAGTTATTTCGAGACCACAAATCTCAAGTCAAAAAAATATTTTAATATTATTTTCTGTGTTTACGATATGTGATTCAGTATGTGTGAAAATTTTGTGTGAAAATTTTATCGATTGTGTGTTTAATTTGCAAAAAAAAAAAAACTTAATCGCATAAAAGGTAAAAGCTGTGTGCTAGTTGTTTAACTGTTAGATTTTCATGGCTTCTTAATTGTGGAGTCCTTAAATTGAAATTACACCATTTAAAGCATGCATGGACGGTTAAGTACATTAAAATACATATTTTTCATGTTATATTAAAAAGGGGTATAATGGCAAAATGTCAAATAAGGTAATAATAAATAAAACAAAATCAAAAATTAGTGGGTGTTCATCTTTCTTCCACCGAATATTGAAGGAAAAATAAGGGTTTGAAGCTTATTTGATTTCGGCAGACTCAAGCTTTGATTGGTATGTGATTTTTGTTCGGTTTTAGATAATTTATACGTTTTTGTGATCGTTGCTTTGTGTATTATCAAAACCATGCTTAGATTTTAGAAATTGATGGTGATTTTGAGATATGCCATTGATGAATATGTGAGCTTTGTGTTGTTAGTTGGTGGAATATGAAAGCTTAGTGTTAGGTTAACTTAGTTTGTATTTGGATTTTTGATGAAATTGAGTAATTTGGGCTAAATTGTGAAAATGAAAAATTGAAGGACTAAAATGTGAAACAAATGAAATATATAGGCTAGTACGAGTATAAGGAGAATTCGGCCTAAGCATGGTATAATGAAATTATGTGTACTTTGTGATTTTAAGAAATAGGGACTAAAGCGTCGAAATGTGAAAATGTGAGGGCCATTTTGTAAAATGCCCTAAATAAGTGTGTTTGGACTAAATTGAATGAATTGAAGATTAAATGAGCTAAATTTGAATATGTATAGACAAAGAAATGAGATATTCGAATCGAGATCGAGGCAAAGACAAAATACTCGATTGATTGGCTGGTCTCGATATTTTGATGTCCGAGGTAAGTTCGGATATAATACAAGTTAAATTTATATCTATACGATGAGAAATGAATGAATGTATAGTTAATAAAATAGAAATATATATATGAAATTGAGTAATGAAGCACTAAGTGTGCGTAATTAGAAATGAGATAGAGAGGATTAGCACTATGTGTGCGAAATAATAGAAGCTTCGGCTTATTGATTTGGCACTGTGTGTAAGATACCAAGATAAGTTCGGTTAAAAGTATAGGCACTAAGTGTGCGATGAAAATTATGCTTTGGCTACGAAATTTGGCACTAATTGTGTGAAACACCCCACACCCGGCCCACGAGCCTGAACCGGATCTGGTATGTTCCTTAAGTAAACCGGTTTCAAAGTTCTTTATTACTTAAGGAAAATTTGTGTAATTTTAGAGAAAATATCGTTTTGGATTGGGCTTAGAGCGAAAACCCATTTATTAACTTAGAAATCATTTAATTATGGTGACAAAACAATTTAGGGTTTATTTTTAAAATAAACTTAATTGAACTTAATTAAAAGTAATTCGTAACATAATAATTAAAAATAAAAGCAAAGAAATAAAACTATCCAACTTGGGCCTTATGGCCTTATTACATCAACCAAAACCCAAAAAAAAAAATTAAAGTACTGAGTAAAATAAAAGTCCAAATCTTTAAATTTCTCCTTGCGATGGATGGCCACCTCTAGCTCTCGCCACCCAGGTCCATTATTGCTCATCACCAAAAATATTTCCCACAACGGGGTGAGTCAAAGCGACTCAATGTGTAACCAACACTACAATTTAATAAATCAAGGCATACCAACATAACATGTTCATACATTAATTCAAAAATAATGATGCAATCCCGAACCCAAAACCTGGATGCCATCCGCTACACACCCTCGTACCTGCCAAACACACCGTGGGGACTACTAAGTCGACCCTCCTTCCGTTACACACCAAATTGCGGGATTAAGTCACCGCATCTGTGGTCTTAGGTCACCACTTTTCGATTCATCGTGGTCTTAGGTCACCACTTTTCGGACATCGTGGTCTTAGGTCACCACTTTTCGACATCGTGGTCTTAAGTCACCACTTTTCACTTCCCCTTTCAATATACAACCATATGCCCCATATATTAATAAGCATAATATACCAGAGTTCACAATCGTATAAAATTCTCATGTGACGAATATGTGTATTCCTAGTAGAAGTAGGAAACCTGCCTGAGTACTTTTGTACCACATTTGGGTACTTAGCCATATTCTCATTCATATATATACTCATAGATTAAAATATTGCCATGTGACATATTAAAAGATAGTGGGGATTACACACTGATTCGCTTAATGAAGTCCTTGAAATCCCGAAGAACCGATTTAGATCCTTAACTCCTATATTCGGTCAATCATTTAAACATATTAATAAACCTTTTCAACCACAAATCCAAATCCTAGTAGGATTTATACACTTACCTTGGTGTCGATTTCCTTTTGTTCAAATCCCAAAACCTTGCCTTATAAGTCCATCGAAAATCCTATAAGCACATGTTAGATTGATTTCTAACACTTAATCATCTTTAAATGGCCTATGGTAGAATATTCATATGACTTACCTTGAGTCTTAGAAATCCCGAAACTTCGTTATACTTCTCCTTGTAGTTGACAACTACTAGACCCCGAAGAAAACCTTCCAAATTTCAGCCATGGAATTCTAAAGGAGTTAGATTCCTATATTTCGGCTAAAGAGAGATTGAAAATCAAATAATAGCTGATCTTACCTTTTTGAATGAAATCGGCAACACCCTTCTGTCACAACAAAGATTCGGCTTTGGCAGAATTTCGGCTTGGTTGGATTGTGTTTTTGGTTTTGAATAAAAGAGAGGGAAGGCTAGGGATAGACAAAGAAAAGATAAAAGAAGAGGAGAGAACCCTAAGAATTTCGGCAGAGCAGAGAAAAAGAAAACTGATGAGTATCCCTCCTTCCTTCCTTTTATAGACGAAATTATTAGCTAAGGAGTCCCTTACTTGGCCACCACTCTTCAATTTGATAGCTTTATCCTTTAATTATCATAAAATAAAAGAGTTTAATCCAGCCTTTATCTCATGGAAATTATGATAAATAAATTCCTTTTGAAAATACTTAAGATAAATCATCATTTATCTCTCCAATTACAAAAAAAAAACTCCTTTATTTATCCTTAATAGCTGAATTTTAAAGAGGATAAACCTCCCTTTTTCTAGAAGCCTTGTCGTCCACTCCTTGGCTTATGGAAGCAAAAATACAACCTCCTTTATTTGCTTCCCAAGTGACTCGAACCCAGGCCCATTCTTCTTGCACATGGCGCCATTGTCATAGGCCCTATGTGGCACCTTCAGGCCACTTTTCCAAGCCTGTTTGTGTGTCAAACTTCACAAACTTTTTCTTTTAAGGCCACCTTGCCTTAATTTCCTATTTTAAACTTTAAATCTTGACATTTCTACGTCATTTCTAAGTTTCCTAAAATTTTCGATCGGCTCTGTAAACTTGCCATTTTCTTACATTTCCAAGTTTCCAGAAATGTGTACTTTCCATTTTTGTATCATTTCCTTACATTTCCTACTTTCCAAAAATTTTCATTTCCATGCATTTCTAGGTTTCCAAAAATATTCATTTCCATTTTCATTTCCAAAAATATTAGAAATTTATTCATAGTACTTAAGACTTGTCATTTCGTACAATTAAACCGAAAATGCATAGGCCCTTTCCAGGATGTTACAGTTCTACCCCCCTTAAAACAACTTCATCCTCGAAATTTCCTAACTAAAATAATTAAGGGTATTGCTGTCGCATCGCCTTTTCTGGTTCCCACGAAGCTTCTTCCGATCCATGGTTGCGCCATAACACTTTGACTAGAGGAACTGACTTCCTTCGTAGTACTTTCACATCACGTTCCAAGATCCGAATCGGCTCTTCCTCGTAGGATAAGTCTGGCCTTAGCTCCACTTCTTCAACTGGTACCACATGAGACGGATTTGATCGATAGCGACGTAGCATGGATACATGGAATACGTCATGCATCTGTTGCAACTCTGGTGGCAACTCCAATTGGTATGCCACTGGCCCAACTCGCTTCAGTACTCGATAGGGCCCTATAAACTTTGGGCTTAACTTCCCTTTGCGACCGAACCTCATAACCTTCTTCCAAGGTGAGACCTTCAGAAACACTTGGTCTCCCACTTCAAACTCTATCTCCTTTCGCCTAAGGTTCGCGTACGACTTCTGCCTATCAGAGGCTTCCTTTAACCGTGCTCGAATTATCTCAACCTTCTCTTTAGTTTCTGCCACTAACTCCGGTCCCAAAACGCGACGTTCTCCTAACTCGGTCCAACAAGTAGGAGTTTGACACTTCCGACCGTACAATGCTTCGTATGGTGCCATCCGAATGCTAGCCTGATAGCTGTTGTTGTAGGCGAACTCAGCTAAAGGCAAGTAATCTTCCCAACTTCCTCAAAAATCCATCACACAACCTCTCAGCATGTCCTCCAACACTTGTATAACCCGTTCTGACTGCCCGTCTGATTGTGGATGAAAAGCCGTAGTGAAGTCCAACTTAGTGCCTAAAGCTTGCTGAAGTGCCTTCCAAAACTGAGACGTAAACCTTGGGTCTCTATCGGAGATGATTGACACCGGTACTCCATGTAACCTCACGATTTCCGCCACATATAACTTAGCTAACTTTTGAAGGGAATAATCCACTCTTACTGGAATAAAGTGCGCGGACTTGGTCAAACGGTCCACTATCACCCATACCGAGTCCTTCTTAGTAGGCGTAAGGGGAAGCTCACTAACGAAGTCCATGGTAATTCTCTCCCACTTCCATTGTGGAATTTCGATTGTTTGGAGCAATCCCGATGGGACTTGGTGTTCAGCCTTAACTTGCTGACACGTCAAACATTTCCCAACCAATTTCGTCACCTCTCGTTTAAGATCCGACCACCAAAATTGTTCCCTTAGATCTCTTTACAGCTTAATGCCTCCGGGAAGCATAGCATAAAGGCTACCATGCGCTTCCCGAAGAATCCTTTGTCTCAACTCCTTGTCCTTCGGCATACAGACTTTTCCTTTGTGGCACAATACTCCTTCATCATTGACGCCATAATCCTTTAATTCTCCGCTCGTACTTTTTGTGTAACTTAGCACTTAGGTCCTTATCGACAATCGTCCCTCTTTCACTTCCTTCAGCCATGTAGGCTTGACTTGCAACTCTGTCAACAGGCTTCCATCATCATACAGACTTAAGTGAGCGAATAAAGCCCTTAGATCCAACACAACCTTCCTACTTAGGGCATCAGCTACCACATTTGCCTTGCCCGGATGATATTCTATTGAACAATCGTAATCTTTCAACAATTCCACCCACCTTCGTTGCCTCAAGTTCAACTCCTTCTGAGTCAACAAGTACTTAAGACTTTTGTGGTCTGTGTAGATAACTGACCTTTCTCCATAAAGGTAGTGCCTCCAAACCTTAAGAGCGAAAATCACTGCTGCTAATTCCAAGTCATGGGTTGGATAATTAACCTCATGCGGCCTTAGCTGCCAAGACGCATAAGCGACTACTTTTCCTTCTTGCACTAGCACACAGCCTAACCCCGTATGCGAAGCGTCACAATACACCACAAAATTTTTTCCTGCTTCCGGCTGAATTAACACTGGAGCTTCTGTTAACACCATTTTAAGCTTTTCAAAGCTCCCCTGCTGCTTATTAGTCCATTCAAAGGGTACTTCCTTCCGTAGCAACTTTGTCAAAGGCGCGGCTATTGTCTAGAAAGCCTGCCAAGCCTAAGAAACTTCGGATTTCAACCACGGACCTATGTGGTTTCCAATCCAACACTGCTTTGATCTTCCTAGGGTCCACTCTTATTCCCTCTGCGGATACTACATGTCCTAGGAATGCCACCTCCTTAAGCCAAAATTCACACTTGCTGAATTTGGCATAAAGCTTCTTCTCCCTTAACACTTCCAACACCACTCGAAAATGCTCATCATGCTCCTCTTCCGACTTAGAGTACACCAAAATATCATCGATGAATACAACGACGAACCTATCCAAGTAGGGTTGGAAAACTCGGTTCATCATATCCATGAACGCGGCTGGAGCGTTTGTCAACCCAAACGGCATCACCACAAACTCAAAATGGCCGTATCTTGTCCTAAAAGCGGTCTTATGGATATCAGCCTCCTTCACCTTCAACTGATGATATCTCGACCTCAAGTCGATCTTTGAAAACACTGCAGCCCCCTTCAGCTGATTGAACAAGTCATCGATCCTTGGCAAAGGATACTTGTTCTTAATGGTCAGCTTATTCAACTGACGGTAATCTATGCATATACGCATAGTTCCGTCTTTCTTTTTAACAAACAGGACCGGTGCTCCACATGGAGAAACACTGGGTCGGATGAACCCACGATCCAACAACTCTTGGATTTGAGCCTTGAGCTTAACCAACTCCTTTGGCGTCATTCGGTATAGAGCAATTGACACAGGAGCTGTTCCCGGTAGCAAATCTATTCCAAATTCCACCTCCCTATCTGGGGGTATTCCTGGTAATTCCTCTGAAAATACATCCTCAAAGTTTCTTACAGTTCTAACTCCACGGACACCTTCTTCTTTCCCACCTAACGCACTTACGAAGGCTAAGAATGCCTTGCACCCTTTCCTAACTATCTTCTCAAATTTCAAATAAAACTACGTTAGACAAGTAGTTCCTCCTTTCTCCGATCATTACTACTACTTCATCCTCCGGGGTTCTTAGTTCCATAAGTTTAGCCGCACAATCCAACACAGCTCAGTGCTCTACTAGCCAATCCATTCCGAGTATAAGTTCAAACTCTCCAAAAGGTAATTCCATTAAGTCAGCCCGAAAGTTCACTCCCTGAATCTCTAGGGGTACATTCCGAAAGATCTTATCGATCATCACTGTTTGGCCTAATGGGCTTACTACGATCATCCGCCTATCGAAAGTTCGAGTCTAGGCCTAGTGTTTCCACTACACTACATGCAACATATGAATGGGTCGAGCCCACATCAATTAGAGCAAAATAGGGCTTGTCAAAAATAATGAACGTACCGGTTATGACATCCGGCGCGTCTCCATCCTCCCTCCGGCGATCGCATAAACCAAACCTGGTTGCCTTGCCTCAGCGTTAGCAGCAACGCGGCCCTATTTTCCACGGCCTCTGCCAGCACCATTACCTCTGTTGCTCGAACCACGACCTCGTTGAGGCTGCGGTCCTCCTCTACCAGCCTGACTAACATTTTGAGTTGCCGATCGGCTTTCGTCTAAGTTCTTAGGACATTCCTTGACCACATGGTCCTTGGACCCACACCTGAAACATCCTCCTGTTCTCCTCCAACACTCTCCCAAGTGCTTCTTTCCACACACATCACAAGGTCGATACATCACCCTTCTCGATCCAGACTTTGTCGACCTCGCGCCCATCAACTCTAAGCCTCTTATGAACCTTTCCAGATGACCCAAAACTTCTCTTGGGCCTATTTCTATCCATAGCCTACTTTGTAGAATCCTTGATTCCCTTAGCCACCTTGGCCTTTTCTACCAAGGCAGAGAATTCCCGCTCTTGATGCGGTGCTATCAACAGTCTCAGGTCATCCTTTAGCCCGTCCTCAAAACGGACACAGCACTCATGCTCAGTCGCCACGACACCTCGAGCGTACCGGCTCAACCTCAGGAATTCAGCCTCATATTCTGCAACCGACTTGTTTCTTTGGATCAGCCCCAGAAAAGCTTTCCTTTGCTCATCAATATACCTGGTTCCCACATACTTCTTTTGGTACGCTTCCTTAACGTACGCCCAGGTCAGATCCTCAGCCGTGGCATCATCCCACACAGTTAACCACCATTGATACGCTTCATCGCGTAACAGTGCCACCATTCCCTTTAACTTTTCCTCAGGGGTCAGATCAAGCTTACCCATGATGCGCTCCGTTACTTCCAACCAGTACTCAGCTGTACTGGGTGCTACTCCAGACACTCCCCGAAACATCTCGACTCCATTAGCTCGGAGCCGTTCAGGCACAGATTTCTGGGTTCCCGAATTTCCTCCTGCACCAGCCACCAATTCCAAAACTCGCAAAGCCGCGACTGTGACACAAAGATCTTCCCCGTCTCGAGCTTGCTACTCAAAGACTCACAAACGGGGGGGTGGTGGTGGCGGTGGTATCTCATTATCAGACCCTTGACCCGATCTAACGGGTTCCGACACGGTCATCCTTCCTCTACCTCGTCCACGACGACCACGTCCTCTAGAGCTCATTTCTAGCGTCGAGATCTGATTAGAAAGTTTTATGAATTAGTCATTGTTCCACTTATTTACCCGCAAAGGAGTTTTATGAAAAAGGATTTAGGAGTGGCTCTTTCGTATTCATACAAGCATACAGTCTTTCCATCCATTCATCCATCAAACAAGTATGAACTTTCGTTCATTCAGAGAAACGTTGTAGTTCTCATTGTTATTGTTTTTCCACTACCCAGGGGTATTTTCGTAATTTTTCCTACAGGGGCATTTTCGTAATTTTTCAAAATAAAAAGTTCTTCGGTGATTTTGTCAAAAGTATTTTGGAAATTTCAAAGCCCCGGGTAATTTTGGAAAAATTTTAAAATCCAGGGGTATTTTGGTAATTTTTGACCTCGGGGGTATTTCGATAATTTTCCACAAATCGGGGTAAATTTGTAAAATGTAATAAGTCAGGAATATTTTAAAAGTTGTAAAACTTTGAGGGTTCTTTTTGAGAATTTCACTTTTCAAAACGATGATGTTGCAAAAATTTTAGAAATCAGGGTCATTTTGGTGAGTTTGTAAGTTAGGGGAAATTTTGAAATTTTCCAAAATCAAGGTATTTTTGATGGTTTACAAATTAGGGTTTGTGAATGTTTATAAAATAATGAAGTTTGGCAAAACCGTTGAGAAGCTTGACATTTTGTGAATCAAGGGCATTTTGGTAATTTTACCACTAAGGGCTTTTTTTATAATTTTCACAAATCAAAAACTTTTCAGAAAATTTTGTAAAGATGATTTTCACAAATTTAAAAGAAAGTTTTAAGAATTTAAAACTAGGGTTTGTTGTTTTGTTCTTTTTTTCTTTATAAAACAAAACGGCTAGTTCCCTTTTTGGGTTTTGGTCATTATGTTTAGCCTATGACCGAGCCCTCATGGTCAGGGTGAACCAAAGCTACGCACTGAGCGAGATTCGAGTGGAGAGGAGGTGAGTCACACGGATCGCTTAAATACCAAGCTCCCACCGAAACCATTCCTGACATGCGCATGCAGGTTGCCACACCACCGAGCCCTCTCGAGTTAGGGTGGACCGAAGCTACGCACTGTAGTGAGTCCTGCAAAGAGGAGGTGAGTCACTAGGACCGCTTAAATACCAAGCTCTTCCGGGATCCAATCCTAGACATGCGTACAGGGGTTACCACACCCTAGCTCAGTGACCTAGCCATAGGTTTGTTTAGTGCATTAAGTCTGATGTGGTTGTGTTGAGTAGACTAGTCCTAGAGTTCAATATTCCTATCATTCTATTCTACGTTCCATACCTTTTCTACCCTTATACAATTCATAAATCACATAATCACACATAGAGTTAGGGGTACTTACCTGGTGGACTGCGGGTCGGAGCCTTAGGTTCCATGCCAAAAAACCTGCTTATTTTCAAAAATACTTCATAAAAACTCATTTGGGCTCGCTTTGAAAACGTTTTGGGCCTTAGCCCATAGGCCGAGAGTTTTAAAACTGTGCTCTGATACCAAACTGAAACACCCCACACCCAGCCCACGAGCCTGAACCGGATCTGGTATGTTCCTTAAGTAAACCGGTTTCAAAGTTCTTTATTACTTAAGGAAAATTTGTGTAATTCTAGAGAAAATATCGTTTTGGATTGGGCTTAGAGCGAAAACCCATTTATTAACTTAGAAATCATTTAATTATGGTGACAAAACGATTTAGGGTTTATTTTTAAAATAAACTTAATTGAACTTAATTAAAAGTAATTCGTAACATAATAATTAAAAATAAAAGCAAAGAAATAAAACTATCCAACTTGGGCCTTATGGCCTTATTACATCAACCAAAACCCAAAAAAAAAAAAATTAAAGTACTGAGTAAAATAAAAGTCCAAATCTTTAAATTTCTCCTTGCGATGCATGGCCACCTCTAACTCCTGCCGACCAGGTCCATTATTGCTCATCACCTGAAAAATATTTCCCACAACGGGGTGAGTCAAACTGACTCAATGTGTAACCAACACTACAATTTAATAAATCAAGGCATACCGAACATAACATGTTCATACATTAATTCAAAAATAATGATGCAATCCCGAACCCAAAACCTAGATGCCATCCGCTACACACCCCGTGCACTGCCAAACACACCGCAGTGGGGACTACTAAGTCGACCCTCCTTCCGCTACACACCAAATTGCGGGATTAAGTCACCGCATCTCGTGGTCTTAGGTCACCACTTTTCGATTCTCATGTGGTCTTAGGTCACCACTTTTCAGACATCGTGGTCTTAGGTCACCACTTTTCGACATCGTGGGTCTTAAGTCACCACTTTTCACTTCCCTTTCAATATACAACCATATGCCCCATATATTAATAAGCATAATATACCAGAGTTCACAATCGTATAAAATTCTCATGTGACGAATATGTGTATTCCTAGTAGAAGTAGGAAACCTGCCTGAGTACTTTTGTACCACATTTGGGTACTTAGCCATATTCTCATTCATATATATACTCATAGATTAAAATATTGCCATGTGACATATTAAAAGATAGTGGGGATTACACACCTGATTCGCTTAATGAAGTCCTTGAAATCCCGAAGAACTGATTTAGATCCTTAACTCCTATATTCGGTCAATCATTTAAACATATTAATAAACCTTTTCAACCACAAATCCAAATCCTAGTAGGATTTATACACTTACCTTGGTGTCGATTTCCTTTTTGTTTAAATCCCGAAAACCTTGCCTTATAAGTCTGTCGAAAATCCTATAAGCACATGTTAGATTGATTTCTAACACTTAATCATCTTTAAATGGCCTATGGCCGAATATTCATATGACTTACCTTGAGTCTTAGAAATCCCGAAACTTCGTTGTACTTCTCCTTGTAGTCGACAACTACTAGACCCCGAAGAAAACCTTCCAAATTTTGGCCATGGAATTCTAAAGGAGTTAGATTCCTATATTTCGGCTAAAGAGAGATTGAAAATCAAATAATAACTGATCTTACCTTTTTGAATGAAATCAGCAACACCCTTCTGTCACAACAAAGATTCGGCTTTATGTAAATTTCTATTAGTTGGATTGTGTTTTGGTTTTGAATAAAAGAGAGGGAAGGCTAGGGAATTCGGCTAGACAAAGAAAAGATAAAAGAAGAGGAGAGAACCCTAAGAATTTCTGAGCAGAGAAAAAAAAGAAAAGCCGATGAGTATCCTCCTTCCTTCCTTTTATAGACGAAATTATTAGCTAAGGAATCCCTTACTTGGCCACCACTCTTCAATTTGATAGCTTTATCCTTTAATTATCATAAAATAAAAGAGTTTAATCCAGCCTTTATCTCATGGAAATTATGATAAATAAATTCCTTTTGAAAATACTTAAGATAAATCATCATTTATCTCTCCAATTACAAAAAAAAAAACTCCTTTATTTATCCTTAATAGCCGAATTTTAAAGAGGATAAACCTCCCTTTTTCTAGAAGTCTTGCCGTCCACTCCTTGGCTTATGGAAGCAAAAATACAACCTCCTTTATTTGCTTTCCAAGTGACTCGAACCTAGGCCCATTCCTCTTGCATATGGCGCCATTGTCATAGGCCCTAAGTGGCACCTTCAGGCCACTTTTCCAAGCCTGTTTGTGTGTCAAACTTCACAAACTTTTTCTTTTAAGGCCATTTTGCCTTAATTTCCTATTTTAAACTTTAAATCTTGACATTTCTACGCCATTTCTAAGTTTCCTAAAATTTTCGATCGGCTCTGTAAACTTGCCATTTTCTTACATTTCCAAGTTTCCAGAAATGTGTACTTTCCATTTTTGTATCATTTCCTTACATTTCCTACTTTCCAAAAATTTTCATTTCCATGCATTTCTAGGTTTCCAAAAATATTCATTTCCATTTTCATTTCCAAAAATATTAGAAATTTATTCATAGTACTTAAGACTTGTCATTTCGTACAATTAAATCGAAAATGCATAGGCCCTTTCCAGGATGTTACATTGTGCAATTAAATCAAATGAATAACAAAGGTTGATCGAAATTAATATCGAGTATAAAGTAGCATGGATGGTGAATAACTATGTGTTGGCTAAGGTATGTATCGAACCTTTGTGGTTGATGAAATTGTGTATGGAATTATGAATGGTTGAGTGAGTATTTTAGCTGTGGATGATATGGTGTGAATATTTGAGAGTTGATCTATAGGATGGATTCACTTTGTATAATGTATTTGATTTATTAAATTGAATGTATTATGTTATGAATTTACTAAGCTTTAAAAGCTTACTGTGTGATGTGTTTCTCTGTTTTACAGTGTTCGTAAAGCAAGCTCGGATCCGGGGATCGTTAGCGACTCAATCACACTATCGGCTAACTATTTTGGTACTTTTGAAATATGTGTTTATTTGAATATGGCATGTATAGGCTAGTTAAAGTAATATGTTTTGAAGTGTATAAACCTTTCCATGTGGTTTGGCTTGGTAGAATGATGGTTGATATATGTTTTGAGCTTGTGAAAAGAATGTCTTATAAGTGTAGGTGTATATTTTATGTGAGTGATCGTTATTACATGAATTAGCAAGACGGAAATGGTATGTTTCATGGTAGGATTAATAAGGAATAAATGTTTGATAGATTACATGATTTTGGTTGTGTAGCTAATAGTTTGGATTGGTATATTTTGGTGGATTTGTATAGGAAGTTGAATGATGTTGTTATGAGTTTAAATTGAATATGATTTGTTGTGTTTGAATGACAATTGAACTATGAAATTGGATTAGTTTGTGCTTGTAGGTGGACACTAAGTGTAGGTGGCAAATTGGCCTTGCAAATGGCCTATAATTTCCCACACGGTGGAGCACACAGCCGTGTGGCTCGACCGTGTCCTTCGAGGTTGTGTTTCAAAACAAGTCAAACTCGACCACGGTTGGACACACGGGCATGTGACTGGCCTTGTGGTGCAAGTCAATGTCGACCACAGGTGAGGTACACGGGCGTGTCTCGGGCCATGTGGATAAGTCAATATGTATGTCCTGTTTTGCCACGGCTTGGACGCATGGGCGTGTGACCTCTGCAACTTAGAAAAATGTTAAATTTTCAAAAATTTTCGTATGAGTTCGGTTTAGTCCTGACCCCTTTCTTATACGTGTTTAAGGTCTCGTAGACCTCATTAAGGGACTATATGTTTACATTTTGATACGTTTCAATGATGATTGACTATGTCTTGTAAAATGTTATAAAATGTTCGGAAATGATTAGTAATGCCTCTTAACCCTAATCCGGCGACGGTTACGGGTTAGGGGTGTTACACTGGTTGCGACACTAGACAGTAGTTTGCAGCTAAGCTTTCAATAAGTTAGGCTCGAAGCCTTTCTGTACACTTCCTCTGGTCCATATAAACCCATCCAATTCAATGCATCATACAATCATGTCATGCCAAATCATGGTATCATATATGTATTCAGTATAGTTTTAACAGCATGTTCACAATATAGTCATACATGAATATATAAAGTACATAGATATAATAGTTTTTTAGTCAATTACGGATCTAGATAATCTTATCTACCCTACAGTAGGTCCACAGTCGACTCGGGCGACCCATGCAACCTTAGCAGACAAAACAGTGAAAATGGGCCCACAAGCCCATATAATTTGCCCATGTGGGCCCACACGCTCGTGTGGCCCACAAGGCCCAAAATGGCCTTAGCCGTATGGATCACACGGCCTGGCCCAATAATCCCATGCGCTCGTGTGGGGCCCATATGTCCTTAGGGCCCATACGGCCCAATTTAGCCCAGCCCATGAATCGCACAGGGCCTACCTCGTCGATCACATGGCCTACCACACGGGGGCCACACGACCGTGTGGTGTCGAAAGACTCACTTTTTAGCTTTTCACTGATTTCTATTTGCAAAGTTGTGTTTACACACCTGCTTCAATTTTTACGCCTAAAACTCTCGAACACTCCCGGCACCTAAAATCAGCAATATACATTTGATTAAACCGTCGAATTCATTAAAATCCCGAAGCAAGGTAACCACTTTCGAGCAGTAAGTCATTACCTTAAATCGAGTAGCAGGAATTCCCCGCCTTCAGAACGTCGGCGAGCAACAAATAGCCCTTCGATCAGCACAAGTAGCAAAATAAAACACTCCCTTGCACGCACAGGGATTTGAAACTCAGGACCACCAGCATCTTGACACTCCACTTAACCACCAAACCAGTAGGCCCATTCTGACATATTTTACAAACATTTAATTATAAGCTACTGACCTGAGATAAGGGTTTATTCATTTAAAAACAAAAATTTACCCAAGCTATTGCTTGAACCCAATACTTCTCAGACACTCCCAGAACACTTAACCATTGAGGCAGACAGATATTTGTGTCACAAACATATGAAAATAAATATTAAGGATTTTTGGGGCGTTACAATAATGGTGTCTTTCGAGTTGCTGCATTCTTTCAAGAAAAGAAGAGTAGGTTGAAAGGGTTCATTTACACTTAAGCTCAATATGAATAAGGCATATGATCAAGTTGAATGGCACCTGGTCGAGGAGATTATGTTTAAGATGTGTTTCACAGTTGATTGGGTCACGTTAATTATGAGATGTGTTAAATTAGTTAGCTACTCTATAGTGCTGAATGGTGAAGCTAAGGGGAATATCTCCTCTTATAAAGGACTAAGGCAATGAGACCCTTTGAGCTCTTTCTTCTTTCTATTTTGCAATGAAGGGCTCTCGTCCTTATTGAGGTTGGCTTGTTAAGATGGTATGTGTTGGATCTGGAGCCCTAAGTGTAATATTTTCATCTAAGTATACTTGTAATATTTCGAACATATTGGTTAATAAAATTATTCATAATTACATTAAAACTTTATATATTATCCTCACATGCTTTTTGCACGCAAAGCAAAATGGAAGTAAACGTTGCTCAGTAGTTGTCTAATGTTTAACTGATATTAAGCGGCATTACATGGTAGGACCTATAACAACCCTTAACCCTAAACCATCACTGAAACAGGGTTACGGAGAATTACCAGACATTGCGGACAACTTACAAATATTATACAATTAATTAAAATTTATAATTTAATACATTTATTAAGTCCCTTTCAGGGACCCTCGAAGCCAAAAATACGAATTAGATGTGAATAATCGGTTGCTCCGAAAATTTTTTGTAATTTTTTTTTTGAACTCAATATAACCCCTTTAAACACATCTAACATTCCCTACAATTTCAAACCACAACCAATCCAAAACCAATGACACAACCAAAACAATTTATACTCAAATACACTTAAATCATAACCAATTCATTAACATTATAATTTAATAATTAAACATTCATAATATCATTAAAAATTTACTAATAACTTCATTCATTTTCCATTCAATCTTAATACCAAATTTTATAGTATACTCTTTACCACTTCACTTAGACTAAGTTCAAAACATTACAAACCATCCATACTTTATAATTAAAATCATATGACCTATGTAAATAACCTAGGTACCTGCCACATTTACCAAAAGGAAAAGTACATCACCAAAGTTGTGCTGAAGTCGGGATTGATCCGGATGCTGAACCGAGACCTTTGACTTCTACTAACCTGTGCACGAAAACAACCGTACACTGAGTATGTCAATACTCAGTGGTATTACCATAATTCAAATTACATAACATAATTAAATTATAGCATCAACTTGTAATATAGAAAATCATAAGAACAAATTTTACAGTCAATTTAATATTTCATTTATAATAGTCTATCAACAGATATCATATATCAACAATTTTCATTTTTGATCAATTCATGAACCTTAAGTTCATGCTTTCAAATCTCATATCTCATTCCCACTTCACATTTCGCTTCATAATTTCACTATTTCATTTCTTCCATCAACTAATTCAAATCAAGATTTATTCATTTTCTTTTTCATTTAATTACCCCTATTAACAAGACTCGGATTTTGACGGATACACTGATTCCAACCAAACACACCAGATTAAATAATCCTCCCAAACACACCAGAATAAATAATCCTCCCAAACACACCAGAAAGGCATTAAATGCCTCTTCGGATAATCCGAAGAAATATAGTAACATCAGTATCTCCTTGGCCAAACCGAAAAGTCTCTTGAACTCTTCCAAATCCTATGGCATGCCAACTCTATCCGACTCAGCCTGACTAGTTAATAGGGTATTCAAATCATTTCTCAATTCAATCTCATTTCAATTCAAAACACACCTTTCAATTTAATATTTTTTTTCCACTTTCCAATCAATAAACAATTTAAATACTCAAACATATTCATACTTCATTTCAATTTCATTCATGTCAATAGTAATACTTACCTTATATTTTACTTAGCATACATAAAAATTTAAATATAACATTAACTAAATAGTAGTTTGAATTATAGTAATACAAACCCGAAATTCGCAATTACTCCTCGATGATCTTCTTTTTTCCTTTCTTCGTGGATTCCTCGGGTTCGATATTAGCTACGAAAAATTAAAATAATTTCATAATCATTAATACACTACTAATTTATATCTAATTAATTGAAATTCTATTCAATTTTCTACTTTAATTTCAATTTAGTCTTAACTAAATTCACTTAGTTTTCTATCTCAATTCATACTTTATTTCTACTCAAATTTCAACCAAACTTAGACATAACTATCTAAGTTTCATCATAAAACCCTAATTTCGAAATTCTTGCTATAATCCCCCAAAACTTAAATTTTTGTTTTTGCGGATGTATGACACAAATCTATATCTGCTTCAGTGGTTAAGTATTCTGGGAGTGTGTGAGAGGTCCCAAGTTCAAGCCATGACTTGGGCAAATTTTGGTATTTTTATGAATAAAGCCCAATCTTGGGTCAATAGGCTTTTACTTAATTGTTGATAAGTATATAACAGAATAGGCTTGCTAGTCCGGTGGTTAAGGGGAGTGTTGGAGTGTTGGAGGTCCTGTGTTCAATTCTCTGTGATGGTGTGGAGTCAGTATTTTTGCTCCAATTTCGGCTAAGAGTTGTGTTGGGACGAAATTCTGAGTAGTTGTGTTTTAGTGGGTTAATAGGGAGTGATTTTAGGAGATAATTAGAGAGAGGTTATCATAAAATAATCTGATTATCTTTTTGTTGCAAAAAGAAAAAAAAAGTAGAGTTTCGGTTTTCTCTCCAATTCCCCAAACTTTTTTTGACATTTTCTTCTTCTTCTTTTTTCCCCTCCTCTGCCGATTCTTTCCCCTAGTTGTTGCCGAAATTTCCATTAATTTTTCCCCTTCTATTTCTTTCTCTTTTTTTTCCATTTGATTCGGTTGTTCATCATTGGTTGCGTGTGTTCGGTAAGTAACGATTTTGTCTATTGCTAATCGTTCTTGGTTAATCTCTAAAAGGGGGATTCCTTTTTGGTGTTTAGGAGTTAATCAAGGGGCTGGTGGTTTTGAATCGACATTGTGATTGTGCGAAGCCGTGGTTACTCAAGCGAGGTAAGGGTTTTGCTAGGTTTTTAGTCGAGTTCCTTCCGAAATTGATTGATTAAAAATGAATTAAGTGATTAATCTAGTGTGTTGGTCAATTTTTAGGTTCTGAAGGCTTAGGAGTGCTTACGCATCAGAAATGATACCAGGTGTGTACCCGAAACGCAGAAAACAGGAATTGGTGAAAAGTCAAAATTGCTTGCTATCGAGAAATAAGAGAAATAAGAAAAAAAAAATGATGCGAAAAATTGTAGAGAAAGGAAATAAGGGTGTTATTAACTTGGAAATCAACATTTTGCACTAAAATAGTTTTGGACAGCAGTAGTAGTCTAACTTTGAAAAATCATCAAAAATAGTGGGAATTGAGTTAGAGGTTAATTAAAATATGAAATTAAATTTTATTGAGTCTAGTTTTTCATGGAAGAAACAGTGTAAGAATGGAATTGTAAATCATGAGATACAATAAATTTTGTGAGACAAGGCCAGAATGATTTCGGGTTCCTCTGTTCTGACTTAGGAAAATCAATCAAAAATTGTAAAAAAAATAATTAGGGGCTTAAATTTATATGTTTAAATCCTTAATGAGTCTATTTTTAAGAGAAACAAACAGAAACATGATCTAAATTCCTTATTAAGAGATAAATAATTTTTAGTAAGGAAAGGATGAAGCTATCAAACAACAGAATATGGATAACTTTAAAGATTTTAATGTACTTATTTGATAAGCTAAAAATTCTGACAATTTTATGGTAGAAAGGTATTTGAGTCTATTTTCAAAGACATCAAGCGGATCTTAATTTGGAATTCTGTAGCTCAAGATATAAATAATTTAGTGATAATGACTCAAGTAGACAGCTTTGAGTGAACATATAAGTAAATACTAAAAACATATATGAGTATTGAGCTAGCATGG
Organism: Gossypium bickii; assembly: GCA_025503065.1. NCBI lineage: Eukaryota > Viridiplantae > Streptophyta > Magnoliopsida > Malvales > Malvaceae > Gossypium > Gossypium bickii. The sequence goes on from CP106715.1 coordinate 24,461,026, forward strand.
GTTACTTTAAAAATGGATCACACGGCCAAGGCCAATTTGGACAGAGTGGACCACACTGGCGTATGGGCCCACATGGGCAAATCACATGGGCATGTGGGCCCATTAAGGTTGCATGGGTCGCCCAAGTCGACTGTGAACCTACTGTAGGGTCGGTAAGCGCTATTTAGACTCCTAAATGTGTGAAATTGATTGAATGATATCTATACTGGGCATGTTAATATCTGAATTAAATATATGTACTGAAATTGCATAATAGCATGTCATCCATTCTGTGTTGCATTGCATTGGGTTGGGGGTTGTTATTCGGAAGAAGTGTACTGAAAGGTTTTAAGCCTATTTTTCTTGTGGCTCACCGCAAACTCTCGTGATTGTCTTTGCGTTCGGTACTACTTGGAGTGTAGGGATGGGTGGGTTGATTATATCCCCCACATAGAGTGTAGGGTTGGACAGAGACGGTGTGTAGAGGCTGGTTGGGTAGGATTTTGCTACTGTAAAACTATTACTGCTACTGATACTGTGATGGGCTAAGGCCCCACTGCATTTTGACACTGTACTTAGATGGGCTAAGGCCCAACCTGTCACTGATACTAAAAAGGGCTTAGGCCCAAGACTATTCAACTGTGCACTGTGAATACTTATTATTTTTTTGTTTCTACGGGATTACACACTGAGTTTACGTAAACTCACACTTTTTGTTTAATGTGCACAGGTAGTCCCCAGACTTTGACGGATCGGTGCGATGGAGGACTCAGCGGTGACGACAGTAATTTTTGGATTTCATGGTTTTCAATTTACGATTTATAATTTGATTATTATTGATTATTTGGGTTGTAATTTAAGGTCCCTCTGAGACTTTGGTTTTAAATTTGGGTTTTTATTTATTTATTTTCCTTTATGGATTTATACCTGCTGGTCGTAGGAAATTCGGTTTCAAAAAGTTAAAGTAATTTCTAAACGCATGATCACCTAAACTGTTTTATTAAAGCTTCCACAACGAGGGATGTTTCAAAACAAATGTTTTAAATGAATAAAGACGACTTCCTAAGTTCTAACAAAGGTTTACTAAATATAATAACATGGAATGTTTTCATCATAACAACGAGGTTTCAAAAACATTATCTTGTGACATTGCCAGATACAGCCATAACGTCTAGGACGGGTTTGGGGTGTTACACTTGCAATTTAGTCCCTACTATGTAAAACTAATAGCTTCTTTTACAGTTTAATCCTTTAATCAATTCTAACTAAAAATTCATTCAATTAAACCCCTAATTCAACAATTTGTTCAACATGAATCATGTTCGAAAATCTAAGAACTTCCAAATTTTCAACTTAAATTCAACAAAACTTTATTCTAAAGCTTCTAAAACATCAAAATTAAAAGAAAAGGGCTTAACTGACTTAACTATTAAAGCTTCCAACCTTAAAACCCTAGTTTTTCCTTTTATTTTTCTTTCTTTTCTTTTTCTTGCTCTGTTTCGAATTAGCTTCTGTTTCTTTCTTCTTTCCTTCCTTATTTCATTTATTTCATTTAAATTTTATTTATTTATTAGTTTAATAATAATTATATAATATTATAACAAAAATCTATTTAATAAACAATATATGTATTACAAATGTACATTATCATCACCCTACACTTGTCTTGATTTAATTTATTTTATTTGTTTTATATAATTTAATATTTTAATATAATAAAAATCTATTTACTTAAGTAAAGTAATTAAATAAATTTATTACAAATGTATAAATATATGCATTACACTTGTATAATTTAATCACCATACATTTGTCTTTATTTTAATTTATCTCATAATATAATAATATTATTATTAATAAATATCTAATATAAAACCATAATAATAAATAATGATAATAATAATTTAATATATTACTTATGCATAAAAATCTTTGTTAAAATAATTTGCCGCCTAATTCTTTGTTAATAGCTTAATTGTCATTTTAGTCCCTTTTATTTTCTTTCAATCTATAATTAGACTTTTTTCCTTTATTTAATTTAGTCCTTTTTCTTAATTACTCTTAATTAAGCTAAATTCACTTAATAAAAACCTAATTAGACACACCACTAGACTCATAAATATTTTTAATAATTATTTATGAGTTCGATTTACTAAGACGGAGGCCTGATAATGTACTTTTCCGATGCCCGTTAATTTTGGGTCATTACAGGATCATAATACAAAAAGACGACTTATATTAGTAGACAAACCTAAACATGTCCTTAGTCTAATTGAAAATGAGAAAACCGATTGAAAGACTAATATGCCGTCTATCAAGTCCAATTGGGGAGACGTTTTGTCTTAGGCACCGGAGCGGATGACTGCCAGAAGATAAAGACATAGATGTGACTTACTGGACTGATAGTACATCGGATTAGACCTAAGAACAATAGATCCTGAATTCGTTTATGGATTTATTCACTTGTGACATTCATAGTGTGGCATACCTAAATCCTAAGTGGATAACAGACTATGTATTCATGACTGTACACGTTGGGTGTACGACTTCTGCAATATGTAACATCATTCACAACAGTGAAATTCATAGTCTGAGACATGGGTAAATGACATCCTCTCATTGGCATTACATCGTTGATGAAAAGTAAATATGGCCACGGGTCATTCATCTTTGTGATGAATGACTTGATTACTATTTGATAGTAATTGACTTTTTCTGAAAGAATATGTAATAGTTACTATGAGGTAAAATAGAATCATATTGGGAGAGTGGATATTATCCCAAAGAGATTAAGGATATCCTATGAGGGTATCACATTTATGACAAGGTCATTAGACGAGCACTAATCGAGTTGTTTTCGTAATGGTATGTTGTTGGGGAGAGCTCAGTCACGATACTATAGTGGAATGATTTTGTGACTAAATGATTTTGTAATTAATAGGCGAAAAGTTAGAGTTTAATTATAAATCATTTGAGCTTCAATTGCATATGTCCAATCGGTCTCTCCGTTAACTTGTTGAAACCAGAAATGAATTGCATGTTTGAATTGAAATGAACGCAATGAATAGAAATAGAGAAGTGGAAAACATTCAGAAATGGTTATGGTTTTTTTCGAAATGGAGAAATCGAATCATTTAAAAATGAATGTGGTTTTCTCACAATGGAAATGAAATTGGAAATAAGAGATGATTCATTTGCAAATATACATGGATTACTCAGAAATGATCGGAAGAATGAATTTATGTTTTTAAGCTATTTTAGAGCTAGAAAATGAAAACAAATCATTCAGTCATAGAGAACAAGTTGAATTGTGAAATATTAAATATATTTTCTCAGAAATTTTACAAAAGGTAAAGTCGTCATAATTTTACTAAGGGTAAAATTGGGATAAGAAAATTACTTAATATAAAATATTAAAGTTTATTTTGGAAAATAGAAAAACAGAATCGGATTGGATCAAATTACAAAGTATTTGGTCAAAATGTCCGGGAAGTACTCGTAATTGGACCCGATGTGAGAGAGGCCTAAAATCCCCTCATGGAACATGTAGGGGGCGGCAACCCTAGTAGGAATATTAGGGGATGTTGTCCATCCTACTCCTATTCTAAGTAGGAAATTTTTTATCTATTTGAAATAAACATCTCTAATTCAAAAATGGTTCTAGCTTCTCTCTCTATAAATAGATGGCACCGGTAAGGCTATTAAACAAAACTTTAAGATATTGTTACTCTACCGAAAAATAGAGAGAATTTATTCTTAACTATTAAATTTATTTTTTAGGAATAACAATTCTGTCGGTTTCCATTTTAAAAGAGATTTTTCCTTTTCACCCTAAAGAGAAAATAAAACTTTTTCTAGTTTTGTATTTTGATTCAATTATTTCAAGCCCACACTCGAAGCAGTTCATGGTACGAGAATAGCGAATAAGATCATTTGGTTGAAAGTCGAAAATGACAAGGATCTGTCTATCTAGAAACACAAGTATGATTTTGGTCTAGGGTTTATTGCTATAAATATCACAAACCAGATCGGTTCTTCAAATTTTTAATTTTTCACCATCCAAGAAAATCATTTTTAAACCGAGTTTTTTCCAACAATATGTAGAAAGGGGTTAAAGTTAGCAAATCTGGACCAGCGGTGTCCCACTTATTTTTTTGCAAATGATAGTTTGATTTTTGGGGAAGCGACAACAAATGGTGCGGAGAATGTTAAGAACATCTTTTTTTAGAATAAAGAATGCTTGGGACAGTTGATTAATTTTAGTAAGTCCCTTATTTATTTTAGCTTAAATGTGAAAGTGGAAGATTGGGACTTGGTCACTCCGGCTCTAGCGGTACGAAGTTCTTTAGATCTTGAGAAATATTTAGTTCTCCCTATTACAGTAGGTCGAAATAAGAAGAGAGTTTTTCAAAGTATCAAGGATAAGATCCAAGAACGAATTAATGGGTTTGCAATCGAACCTTTTTGCAAGGTGGCAAGGAGGTATTCATAAAGTCGATATTACAGGCTATTCCCATGTATACAGTGTCCTATTTCTTACTATTGAGTTGGTTTTGTAATGAGCTAAAATTGATTATATGTTGGTATTGGTGGCAAAAATCGCAGTCACAATGGGGTATACATTGGTGTTCATGGGGGGTTGGTGTGACTTGAAGGAGGTTGGAGGCATGGGCTTCCATAATTTGTCTAAATTTAATATCACACTATTAGCTAAACAATGGTGGCGTTTACTTTGTAACCCCACTTCGCTAGTGGTTCGAGTGCTAAAAGCTAAATATTTTGCAAATGGAGATTTTTTAAGAGCTGAGCTAGGAAGTCAATCTTCAGCGATTTGGTTGAGTATATGGGCAACAAGGATCCTTCTTGAGAAAGGGATCATCTATCAAGTTGAAAGTAGGAGACTAATCTCCGGTTGGGATATGTATATGCTCCCAAGAGACAAACCCTGCAAAGTATAATTAACTCAAGTGAGTGGAATTGAGTGGGTAGCAAATTTGATTGATGATCAAACCTAGAAATGGAAAGAGGATCGAATATTGACCTCATTTGATATTCAGAAGGCAAGGAAAATTCTGAGCATTCCATTGGCGCAACATAGTCAACAGATCGACTAAGATGGTGCCTAGAAAGCTCTGGTGAGTACACGGTTCACAATGGATATAGACTATTACTTAGAGGTTTTCCTAAGACTAATGATGACACATAAAAATTTATAAGCCAAGATATTCGAGGCCTTTACATACAAATTTGGCAAACATGTGTGCTAGAGAAGATGAAAATTACAGTATGGCGATTCATGAACAATTTTGTGCCTACTAACACTAATTTGTGCCAAAGAAGACTAATGGCTGATGCAACTTACCCTCGTTGAGGTAGAGATTGGCCTTCATGCTAGCCAAGATTGCCCAATAGCCCTATAGGTTTAGCAAAAATTGGAAATCAATTGGGTGATTAAGCAAGCAGAGAACTTCTTGGTAAGTTGGATTGGACCATTATTCAATGAAAGGAGTAATTATCTAAAGCTTATTATTCTTGTAGCAGTTTGGGCAATTTGGCTCTCAAGGAATAGGTTGGTGCATGAAAGCAAACAACAAACAAGTTTTGATATTTTTACCTTTGTATTGGGTTATGCTAGAGAATTAGAAACATTGGCAGGGGAACAGTTAAAGCTTAACCCAACAGAGTCAGTGGCGTGGCGACTTCTTTTAAAGACTTTTGTTCGAGTAAACTTCAATGCGGACTTCTACAAGGATCTAGAAGCATCAAGTACAGGTATTATCATTAGAAACAATGAAGGATTTATCATGGGCGCAACTTGCTTATAGAATTGTTACATACCTCATGTTCTAACTGCAAAGGCCTTAGCAAGCACCCAAGCAATCAAATTCGCTTAGGAGTTAGGTTTCCAATGTGTAGAAGTAGCAAGTGACTCATCGATGGTGATAAAAAAAGCTTAAAGTGACATGCATTGATAGATCAGTGATTAGTAATTTCATCTGGGAAGCGAAACAAATTTCTATGGGTTTTAAAAGAATCAAGTTCCAACATATAAAGAGTGGGGGAAATTGAGTAGCCCACTTGCTGGCCAATGGAGGATTTCGGTGAAAACAAGATGTTTGGTGGATCAAAGAAGCTCCGACGGTGGTTGAGGGAGGTTACGGAGAAAGAGAGGCAGGACATCCATCATCCCAGCTGAATGTCACGAAACAAATGTGTTGAGGAGCTGGCAGGTCTTATTCATTCTCTAGTAGAGGAGTGATTGTCTCAGATTTGATCTGGTTCGCCATTTTAATTTGTAATCTAAGATTTCGTACTAGCATGGGAAGATCCCTAGGGCAAAGAAGAGGAAAGGATTTGGTTTTCTTTAATTTTTATTTTTTCTCTATGTATTGTCTTTGCTTTATGATGGTTACTTTTCTCTTTCTTTACTAATAAGGGGATGCCAATTTGCATTAAAGAAAAACACTAGAAAGTAGTAAAAAGTATTTTGAAAAAAATTTTGGACTGTATAAAGTTGTATTTTGCCTTTTCTTTCTTTTTAAAGAAAAAATAGAAGAAAATTGTTGATTGAAGAATCTGTATCCAAGTTTTCTTCGTAAAATAGAAATGGAGTCAAACTGCAAGCCATTATTGATGGTGAGTTTTTAAAAGCATCTTAAATTTAATTAATATGCATTAATTAGTTAAATAAAAAGGCGATTTGGACGAATATTTACTGTGAATAAAATAAAATAAAAATGATTAAAGATTGATGCTCCTTCGGTTAGTGTTGAAAGAATTTATACATATCATATGTATTACGGTCCAACTTTATTGACCAAAACTACACATGCACCGCTCACCACCATGAATTATGGACCGCCAATTTTTTAATTCAGCCATGGAAAATGGAATTACTGCACATATTTATTATAATCGGTTTGCAATTGTCGGCCATACCACTTTCTTTGCCAATATTGCTACAAACCATTCTTGGGCAATTTACCCACCTATACCAAAAAATAAAAAATTTTACGGAAAAGGGCCGGAATTGGGAAAATTTACGGAAAAGGGCCGAATCCCCCAAAAACGCGGCCACGTAAGCGTGTTTTGGGGGGCGGGAACAAAAAGCGCCTGCTTGGGCGGCGTTTTTGTCCACGTCGACCAAAAAGCAGCGTCCACGTGGGCGCGCTTTCTGACGTGGACAAAAACGCGTCGGCGAGCGCGCTTTTGTCCCAACGATCAAATTTTTTTGCCGTTGGCTCCCCAACCAGTCGAAAAAAAAAAACTATAAAAACCCCACCCTTTATTCTTCACATTTCAATCCTTTCTCAATATTCTCTCAATTTTCTCTCAATTTTCTCTCAATTTTCTCTAAATTTTCTCTCAAGGTCCTTGAAATTAACGCTCAAATTTCAAAATAGTCCTTTACTAATTACGAAAAAGCCCTTAATTTTTTTAAGATATTTTTATCGGAAAATTTTAAAGCCGATTACAATGGTAGGGAATTACTTCGCCTAGGCGAGAAGCACATTGCCGTCGAGCAAATAAAAATGGTAAGTTTTAATTTTAATTTTGCAATATTATTTAATTTTTATCCAATTATGTAATTTTAATTAATTTTGAATTTTATGATTTTTAAACAATCAGTAGATCGGGTGTTGGAATGTTATATTCGCAACATGCATGATCCCCATCGCCGTTGATCGAGAAATTACTGCGGGAAAGCGGGTTTTTGGCATGTGGCCACGATAGGCCGAGGTTCAAAGTTGGAGCCGCTTTGATCGGTAGCGTTGATTGAGAGGTGGAGACCGAGACTCACACTTTCCATCTGCCGTGCGGAGAGTGTACAATCACTCTAGAAGATGTTCGATTGCGGTTGGGATTACTGGGTGGGCGGGTCGGTAGTCACCGGGTCCACAACATCTACCGATTGGAGGGCGTATGCTCACGAGCTTCTAGGTGCCATTCCGGATAAATTCGAGGAGCTCGGATCGATTTGGCGTGGTTACGAGACACATTCTCGTAGCTGCAAGAGGATTCGACCAAGTAGAAAGAATACGGTATGCTCGAGCATACATTCTTCAAATAATTGGAGGTTATCGATCTGGGACCTCTCTAGAAACCTCGTCCACCGAGATGGCTCCTGAAACTTGTTGACTTGAGCAGTGGGTGAATTGAGTTGAAGTCCGCCGTCTTTGTCGAGGTTGTACCGGGAGATGTGCGAGCGACGGTGCCGAGTAAAGCAAAAATCGAGGTTGCATATCATTGCTTTGCAGCGATCATGGGCATGGTATCGATTTCCATTTTTACGCCTCGACTCGACCACCCATATTCATTCCCAATCGATAACGAGGTAAATTTAATATTATATTTTACAATTATTTCGTAGATTTATAGTATAATTGCATGCTAAAATATTATTTAATTAGGTGGAACCATCCGTGAATCATGTTGGAATACCAAATCGCTTGAGGATATCGGCTCTGTTGGACCAAAGGTCGGAATCACAAGTAAGTTTCAAATTTGTTATTATAATTTAGTATTTCATATGTAGTGTCTAATATGAGGTATATGTCTAAAATTTTCGTAAAGTTTGAATGGACACCGTCGACGACCAGTAAATGCGGTAATTCGGAGAGGAGTTCCTCCAAAATCCGAGCGGTTGGCACGTAAAGGTCCCATTGATCACCTACTCGACCGTGGAGATGCACCGAGCAGATCGGGTTATGCGGCAATTTGGATTTCGACAACGGATTCTCGTACCACGAGGTGCTCGATGATGAGCACAAAGTAGACTTACGGCAAACACATACGAATTGGGCAAGATTTTGGTCGAAACATATCGAGGCGTGGGAGAACCGATATGACTATATACCGACCGAGAACCGATAGTCGTTCGGAGTTAGCATGCGTCGCGGAGTAAATGCCATGGTTTAGGATCCATGGCAAGCCATATCTATTGTCCGGAAGAAGAGAGGCGGCGACAACCGAGCGAAGGGAACGTCGAGGCCCTTTACACCCAAGGAGAAGGGGTGATGAGGCGGGGCAATCATCACCGCCGACCACGATCCGCCGGCGCGACAACGGCGCGCTACCTTACACGATCCACCGGCCCATCAGTTCAACCGACAACACCGGGCCCATCACAGCATCTACCGTTCATGCCAGGTGCGTACCCTTCCCCTTATATGTATCATCCTAACCCATATATGTTTCAGTTTCCTATTCCTAGCCCGAGTTGGATGCATGGCGGGTTCGAGCCATTCTGAGCTACTTCCCCAGCCATCCGATGGTGAGGCCGACGTCGCATGTGGGTTCGGAGGAGGCGGCATCGGGAAGCACTTCTTTCTGCCAGCTCGCCCGTCGGGATCTGATCACCCCGCGTGTGGTTTATGCAAACACCTCGGCGTCAATATTTTATCGAGTGGGTCACCATCGCAACATCGAGAACCGGACCCATCTGCCGGAGAATCGATTCCCGCCCGAGGTTCCACAACCCGCGGAAGCGGAAGAAGAAGGAGGAATCCAGGTAGCAGTAACCGCCGAGCCCTCGTGTGTGCACTTTGGTTCCCACCCAAGCATCAATGATAGAATTTTTAATTAAGTTTTTTTGTAATTAATGTTTAATATATTTAATAAAATTTGACAAAATAGGAATGATTTTTTTAATTAATGTTTCCTTGTAATTTAATTTTTTTAATTTGTTTTACTTATTTTAATAAAATTTGACAAAATAGAATTGATTTTTTTGTAATTAATGTTTAATATATTTAATAAAATTTGACAAAATAGGATTGATTTTTTTGTAATTAATGTTTAATATATTTAATAAAATTTGACAAAATAGGATTGATTTTTTTGTAATTAATGTTTAATATATTTAATAAAATTTGACAAAATAGGATTGATTTTTTTAATTAATGTTTCCTTGTAATTTAATTTTTTTAATTTGTTTTACTTATTTTAATAAAATTTGACAAAATAGAATTGATTTTTTTTTGTAATTAATGTTTAATATATTTAATAAAATTTGACAAAATAGGAATGATTTTTTTTTAATTAATGTTTCCTTGTAATTTAATTTTTTTAATTTGTTTTACTTATTTTAATAAAATTTGACAAAATAGAATTGATTTTTTTGTAATTAATGTTTAATATATTTAATAAAATTTGACAAAATAGAATTGATTTTTATGTAGTGTCTAATGTTTAATATATTTTATAAAATTTGACAAAATAGAATTGATTTTTTTTTGTAATTAATGTTTAATATATTTTATAAAATTTGACAAAATAGAATTGATTTTTTTGTAATTAATGTTTAATATATTTAATAAAATATAAGTTATTGTACAAAAGTTAACCGTTTTCCTCCGAAAAAATAGATATTACATAGCTTCCATGAGACAAAACACCTAAGAACACGGTCAACTATTCCGACTTGGACACGAGCGAGATGTATGCCCCGGTTCCTACACCATCCGCACAACCGACTTTGGTTGCTTGTTTCTCGGATATCCATATTGTTGCGTATTCTAGACGAGCAAGGTCGACCTTTTGGTTTGCGCCTCAATTGTCTATCCGGCAATAGCTTATACGGTGCAAGCGATACCAAGGGCCACTTACGTTCATCTGGGACTGGTGGGAATACGTGTCTCCACACGTTGTACATGTTTTGTAATTTATACACTTCGTCGACATATCTCATTGGATCAAGAGCGGAGATTCCGACAAGCCGCAAGAACATGGGCGCATGGGTAACGGTGCATCAAATTTCCACGATCGCGAGTCCTATTTGTCAAGTGTACACGATAATGGCGCCAACAATACCTTGGTTCGATCTGTCAAACTCGTGACACGAAACCATAGGTTGTCGCGATCGTGACACACCGTGTGCATGGTGTTCGCGCGTGCCTTCCCACGATTGATTTCTTGCAAGACCTTCCGGGCTCCATACATGGCCTCCTTCCATCGCCCTCTATATAAATCGCGCTCTCTTGGGAATAGTGCCGCTAACCGAAAATATGTCTCTCGCACGCCCGATGTAATCGGCGGATGACGGTTTCCTTTCGAAACGAGTTTATGCATTCGGCAAGGTTTGTGGTCATATGCCCATATCGTGAGCGCCGTCATATGCTTGTGTCCACTTTGTTCCAAAGGAATGTTGCACAGTATCTTGCGCCTTCTAGCGTTATCTCGAGCGCAAATCGGCAAAGATCTCCCGAAACGGTCTTTATTGATCTCATACCACCGCCAATATCGTTGATAGCTAATATTACATACCACTCTTCAATTGCAAATAAATTGAATTTTTCAAAAGAAATTGTATTAATAGATATTTCATACCCATATCGATCACTTGTCGTCTCTGTCTTTTAGATCGATGTTGCGTAGTAGTAGTTGGATGCGACATGCCTCGGGCAATATCGATGGTGTGTGTGATGCCATACGCTTCCACTGGCGTTCTATTGCGCAAGTATTCCAGGGCCCCGATCGATATAACGCATATGTCAGGTTCGGGGCAAACATGCCTCCTTAACCTACTTAGGAAGAAGTCCCAATCATCACCGACTCTCCGGTGTTATTGCGAATGCAATCGGAAGGATTCTCCCACATCCGTCTTGTGCCACAGCTAGCAATAGCCGATGGGTATATCTACCATACATAAAGGTACCGTCAATTTGTACCAATGGCTTACGATATTTAAAGGCATCTCGGCATTGCTTAAATGTCCGAGCAGGGCGCTTGAACACTGCGCATCCACGGAGCGGGCGATCGTTGTAGTCGCGAGTTCCGTTTCAAGGTCCGTCATCTTGCTGCGGGACATATCTATCCAAAGACTGACACCACCGCCACACTTCATTATATGAAGTGTCCCACCCACCGTGTAACTTTTCTAACGCCTTACGCTTGGCTATCCAAGCCTTTACATGTAAGAGGCGTGTACCCCAATTAGCTACGAATCGCCCAATTAAGGTCGGCACCGTAGTATTTGGATCGGCCTTCAACATCGGGATTATCATGTCGACCAACATCTTTGAATCCATCCTCGGATGATCTTGTGTTACACACATCAACGAAATCGTTAAACAATGCAATATTACATATTATTACTTTGTTATTCAAATCACTTGAACACATAGTGGTACTTTGTCTGCGCAAGACATGTATGTCGACCTTTGTACTTTTTAATCTCCCACAACCTGTCTTTTTCTTCAACGACGCCATGATTTTCCATTGACATGTGCCATCTTGCCTTGCACACTTCCTCGAACTTATCGAGCTTGATTTAACCACCGTGTAGTTAACCCGTTCTTAATCTTTGTCTTGTTTCAATGCAACAAGAAAATTATTCTTGTTATAAACCGATTACCAACTTCTAATTAAAATAATCAAACGATGTATCTCATGCGGTCCACGCGTCCGGTGTGTTAGTTCGAAAACTCCAATGCATCATCATGAGATAGATCGACATTATGCATGTGGGCTGGAGGCGAGTACGCATACGAATAGCGGATCTTCTTCTTCTTCGTGCGAACCGCCCTCAACGTCTTGGTACAATTGGAGCGGGCTCCGGTTGAAAAAATAATCCAACTTCGCACCGTCGAGCCACGCGCTCTCGAGGTGGATCCACATCGGATTCATCGTCCGACCCTCCATAACTCGCAACAAGCGAGGGCCTCGCGCGGTGGATGTCGTCGGGAGTTCATCATCCTCTCCTTAAACATCTTTCGTCAGATTCCAATCGTATGTGGATTGCCAACCACTAGAACTTGACGGCGTCCCCGATGCGTATTTCTATCATCGGACGTCGGTAGACGATATGCATGTCCCATCCACCGACCGAGTGTCGTGCGGGGTTATGTTTTCCATACTACCACCGCACACGGGCATACGTGTTTGGCCTCCCACTTACAGAGTGTCGGCTTGGTGTCGTGTATTCCCCTCGAGCGACGAGTACATGTCGAGGTCGCAGCAAGATCACTTAGAGATGAAAATTCTACATATACCTCCATATAGGGTGATCCACGGCAATATGAGTCTCCACCATTGCCTCAAAGCCCCGAAAGCACCTTTGATGTCGAGCGACTCATATCTCACCGGATCAACCAAGCGCAAAACCTATACTTAATACAATCGAACTTTCATTGGCGTTGTTCCAAATATTTTACGCCTAATTCTTTTGCGAAGTTCAACCAAATCGATGTTCCGATTAAAACTCAGTCGCGCTGTGTTCTCCGATAAGAAAACAACGCCATTTTCGGTGTCACGAACTTCACCGTCGTAGTAAATAACGCAGATTAATACGTTCACTCATTTTCAATTTTTTCCTTTGCCTCAATTTCCCTTTACGCCAACCGAGAATGAATTTTCACCGATTTATAGCCTAATTTTGCGAGAGGCTCTTGCGTAGCAAAGCGCGTCCACGTGGGAGCGTTTTTCATTACGCATGCTGACAGTGCGCCCTGCTGGAAGCGTTTTTGGCCACTGTTTATTCAGAAACGTCCCCTCAAAATTATTTCTCCGTAGACTACTGTAGCAAAAACGCGTCCTCGGTGAAGCGTTTTCCGATCATTATCTTTGTTTTTGGCGGTGTTTGTTGAAACGTCTCTCTCAAAATTATTTTGCCGGAGACTATTGGGCCAAAAATTCAACAGGTGGTAAGGACCAAAAGCGCGCCTGCTTTGGGCGGCGTTTTTGTCCACGTCGGCAAGCGCGTCCGCGTGGGCGGCGTTTTTGGTGGCGTGGACAAAAAGCGTCCAAAGCAGGCGCTTTTTTGATCCGCCCCCCAAACGCGCTTACGTGGCGGCGTTTTTGGGGATCGACCCTTTTCCGTAAATTTTCCCAATTCCGGCCCTTTTAGTAAAATTTTTATTTTTGGTATAGGTGGGTAAATTGCCCACCATTCTTAATTTCATGTTATCGATTAAGTTAAATCTCTATAATAATTGGGTTTAAATTTTTATTATTCAAATACCAATCTATATTTAATATATTAATAATGTAAAAATGAGGGGGTTTTTAAAATAATATTAAAAGAATAATTATGTATAAAAATAGGATGTGAAACAAATAAATTACGAAAATGGTGTGTTTGTTATCGTGTATTTTAGTGTCGCCAATCTGTTAGGCGGTATTACCCAACTTTTTCTCCAATCATGACTTTTTTTTTTAAAATTATTGGTATCGCTTGACACAGTAGTGACAGCGATATATATGTTTAAAAATACATGTATGTTCATGAGTATACACTGTGGATAAAAAATATGAAAAAAAATATTTTTTTTATTGGTATCGGCTGACACACCGATAGCACCGCTTTATTTATCTTTTAAATGGTTTGTTAGAAAAAAATTAAAAAAAAATAACTACTTTAATTGATAGTCAAGCGACACCGGCCTAACGCCTACTATGGATGTGATCAATCGGCATCAATAAAAAAAATTAAAACGGTATCATCGACGAGTCAACGGCATCAATAAAAAAATGTTTTTTTTTTCATATTTTGAAAATATCGTGTATACAATTAAGTACCAAGCTACACCAATAAATTTAAAAAGAAATATTAGAATTGCAGCATGATTAAAAAAAATTGAGTAATACCGTCAACCAATCGGATGACATGAAAAACAATATAACGAAGACCTTATTTTGATAATTAATTTATTCCCGCCTTAAAAATAAGAGATCCTAACTCAAAATTAAGTTTAATTCCAGCCCTAAAATAACTCTTAATAACCAACCAACACATTTAATTTACAATTAATAAAACCAACTGGTTTGATTAATTATTTAGGGTATATTTGAATAGCACGGGGTAATTAAATAAAAGTGTAATTATTAAAGTAGTAATTATATTCTTTTGTAATTATAAAGAATTGTAATTCATTAGATGTGTTTCACTGATAAAGTATAATTACACCGTATTCCCTTATATCATGTTTGGTAATACAAATTGTAAATACATAGTTACATAATTCATGTTTTTGAAAATATTAATTATTATTAAAATATTAGTAAAATAAAAATAATTTCTGACTAAAAAAAATAAATCAAATTATCATATGTATTATGTTAGTCTTAAAAGTAGTTGATAAACACAATTACTAATAAAAATTGCATGAAAACTAAACATAATATTCAATTTTATCTAATTGTTCTACTGCATATTTGTTGGGTTATTCACTTTATAATATTTAACATATACTATTTATCATCATCTATTGATCATTCACCGAGGTAATTATCATCCGAATTTAAATTTGCATCATTAAGATTAGGGGTGAGCAAAACTCAATTTGATTCGGAAAAATCGAATAAAATTTGAATTTTGAGTTGATCAAATCGAGTTAATCAAATTTTTTCAAGTAAACTTGAATAAGTAATCCGAGTTTCAAGTTCGAGTCAAGTTAAATTTTACAATTCAAATAACTCGAATAATTTGAATAACAGATTGGTGTAAATACCTCTTTGGTGCCTATCAGTTTTGAAAAATGAGCAAATTGGTCTCTCTCTCAACAAAAATTACACAAAAAAAATCAAAATATTTATAAAAAATTTAAATTTTATATTTTTTAAAAAATTAAAAAAATTAAAGAATATATAAAGAAAGTTAAAAGTTTAAATTTTTTTAAAAAAATAATTTTGGGACCTAAATAATTTAACTAATGATTCAAGTTTATCATACAAAAGTTTCTTCTTTTTTTTTTTTCTTATTTTGCTTTGAAAAAGTTTTAAAAAATATATGGTTTTCAAATTTGTGTGCTCTAACATGGAATTGGTTATATTGTAACAATATTTTAATTTGACATGTTTAATTTTTTAATTTAGCTCAAACAATTTCACTCGATTGGATTCAAAAAAAATTCAAATCGAGTTAAGATGATAAAATAGGACTCGTCTACTTAATTAACTCAATTTTTTTTTCTTTATTTGATCAAACACTCACCCCGAATTAAGATTGTCAAGATTTCCTTCTTCCATGTACCCTACGAAGTATGAACCATCTCAGTTCTACCTATGATTGAAGTTATGAAATATGTAACATGCTCTTATATTATACTAAGGTGATGTTGTTAATATGAGAAATATTTTTTTAGAACAAAAAAGATCTTTTCAACCATCTTTCAAAGCCTTGAATATCTCAAACTAAAGAGCTTGGGAGTTGTCTATGATGCTTGTGTCTAACACTATTTTTTCAAATGGTATCACACCCTACGATATGATGCAAGAAATTATTTTCTATTTGCATAATTAGCACCAATATTATAATATTTGGGTTTACAGTTTAAATAGTCTATAGCTTTAATTATAAAAACTTATATATACTAAATTTAGAGAAAGACTTATACTAGGTTATATCCCATTTTATTATACGCAAATTAAATAAAAATAACTTAAAATTTAAAATGTATAATCTTTATAAAAAAGTTTTATAAATTGTCCAAAAATATATTATTTTTATAATATATAACATGGACAAATAAATAAGTTATGTCCATATTTAGTTATAACTTTTTACAAATAAATTTTTTATAACACTATTATAACATGTTTGGCCATAACTTTAGAATATTTTTAAGATTTAAATAATATATTTTTCATAACTTCATAAAACACACACATTATTTTTATAATATAGTTTTTTTAAGATTTATAAGATAAGAAAATTTTGACCATTACCATCCCAAACACCAATGCGTATTCATGCTTATAATATATTTTTTATAACTTGTATAAAAATAATTTTTTAAAATTCGATTTAAGTGTAATTACCTACGTAATTACTCCAATTCTCACCCTCACACTAAGAATTAAAAAGTGTAATAAGATGTTCCAATTACACCCAATTTGGTGAAACCACCCATTACAATCATTATCCAAACATGTCACCCTTACATAATTACAAACAATTACACCAAAATCTAATTATTATGCCACTTTCTAAACACTACCTAAATGAATTTTCCCCATGCAATTAAAAGATTTACCTTTTGTCTTTAGCCAATTAAGACTAAATTTAATCCAATTAGAAGTTTATTTAAAGATAACTTTAAAACAACTAAAACTAAAAAGGGAAAACTACCTAGTTAGTCATCCAATTTTTAGGGTGTTTTCATTTTAATTACCCAAAATGAAATTCTTACAATTTCACTACTCAACTTTTAAAACACTTTCATTTTAATTATCCAAACGTTAAATCTTTAATGGCAGTTAACTATACACGTACATCATGTTACACTTTCATTTTGATCACCCAACTCTTAGGTCACTTTCATTTTGGTCACCCAAAAAATATCTTTTTTTAGTATTGATCGGGGTAAAAAAACATTAAGAATTAAAGTGAAAAACAATAGAATCTAAAATAATACATTAAAAATTATTAAATTGTACTTGTTTATCCCATTGCCGAAAGTTTTTATTTTTTTCAACATTAAAAATTATCAAAATAAATTATTGAAAAACTTCATCCCTTGAAAGTGTTAGCCGATTTGTTACTATAATATTGAAATTAATTAATTTAATCTCTTAAAATTTTAAAATTTCAAATTAAAATAAATTCAAATAACTCATTTTTAATAATTGTTTAAGAAAAACGAAATTCTTTTGACTATATGATCTTAAATCTTCCATGCTAAGCTAAAAGTAAAGAAAAATCTTTACAATTAATTAAATTAATTAATTTTATCTTTCGTGCCAAACAAATCATAACCTTTTTTCATCACTTCTTTACCCAACCAAAGAACAATCAATTAATTTAATTAATTGTAAGGCTTTACCCAAACAAAGAACAATCAATTAATTTAATTAATTTTAAGGACTTTTCTCTTTACTTTCTGCTTAACATGAAAGATTTGAGATTATATAATTAATAGAAATTTAAATTTCGTAGGCAACTACTAAATATGAGTTATTTTTATTAAAGATAATTTGGAAATATAAAATAAAAATTTTAAAATTTAGAAGGAAGTTTAATTAATGACTTTCAATATTATAGTAACAAATTGGTTGGCAATAAAAATTTTCGAAAATTTATTTAATTTATTTTGATGTTTTGAAATTTAAAATTTCAATATTAAAAAAAGAAATTTAGGTTTTTCGGCAATGAGATAAACAAGTATAATTTGATAATTTTTGTGTATTATTTTAGCTTCTACCACTTTTTTTACTTTAATCCTTGATTTTCTTTTTTTTAACGAAACCAATACTTAAAAAAATGATATTTTTTGAGCAACCAAAATGAAAGCCACCTAAAAATTAAGTGACCAAAATGAAAGTGTAAATATAATGTGACATGTACAGTTAACTGCGTATTAAAGATTTAACGCTTGAGTGAGTAAAATGAAAGCATATTAAAATTTTAATGATAAATTGCAACAACTTCAACTTGAATGATGAAAATAAAAGTGTAGCGAGTAAGTAGTTTACCCAAACTGAAAATGAGCTCATTAAACAACTCATTCTTTAACATGAATTTTGAAAAGGATTTAAGATATCTTTCAAAATAGATAAAGATCATATTGATAAGGATAAAGACGAAGAAAATCATGTGCTAAAAATAAATAAGGTCTTTAAATTAAAGATTTTAGATTATAGAGTTTGGACCCTCACTCACTGTGTCTATTTTCTTTTTCCCACTTTATTCTCTGATTTCTGTATGAGCCTATAAATAAAGAGGGGTTTAATAATGATAATAATATCCAGTAATTGTGATTAGCACAGTGATGGACATGGTCCTCTTGTTTGACCCTGCCTACCATTGCAACCCTAGTAGTGAAACATGCTCCTCTTCCTTGATTCGTGGGGCTTAAGCAAAGCAAAATTATCATTTAAGTGGAAAGTGGAAGGAGATGATGACACGTCTCTTCCTCCTGAATTCCCTCTTTCAGTTTCAGCAATACTGCCTATATGAATCTCATCTTCCTCCTTCCTCAAGATTCTGCCTCTTATACATTCACACATTCACATCAATCATCTATCAAATCTTTGCTTCAAACTCAAATCCCTATCTAGCACTACACTCGTCTCTTGACGCAACGATTTATCAAGTTACGCATTATCCATCAAATAAGATTGTTGATGAGGTTTAAATTTTAATATTTGCTAATGAGTACTTAATCAATTAAAACTATCCACCACTACTAAGTATCTTTTTAAATAGGTGGTGTGTTTAAAAATAACGGTAGCGATGAAATTGGTTACTATAACAATAAGATTAGATACTACAATTATGAGATAAAAAGAAAATAAAATATACTGCACTGAAACACACGACACATGTAAAAGGGTCTTAAATCTTATATTCCATTATATGAGCATATTAATTGAGATTTGAGGGTCCAATCCAATCATTTTCCCAAATGAAACGAACCTGAAAGAGGAACTTTCAGCAACAAATTAGAAAACAAAGAAAGAAAAGGCTCCTAGGAATTGTTCTAAAACTTGGTTACGCAATTTAATTAAGCCAGCAGGCAGAAAGCATAAGAGAGGAGTGTGAAAGATAATGATTCACAAAAGCCAAAAATCTGGAAAGAATCAAATGAGTGAAAAAAGTTATAACAATCTTTAATCATCTAAGTCTAAGTCTAGTACAGTAATGAACAATGACATTCAATGGGGTCGACGATAAAAGTTGAAAGATCACTCGAAAGAATCAAAGTCCAAAAAGCTCAAGGATTTTGAGAAACAACGTGCCACTGCAAATGGGTTTCGGAATAATAATTACTTTCTTTATTTGTTTGATGGACGGTAGAGTCCAAATGCAAAAAGCCTGATGATTGATTGGATTTGGATGAATTTGAGGTGGGCTAATGCTAGACCCATTTTCAGATACTGTACTCGACCCATTCATTCATCTAACCACTTCAGTTCAAATTCAATTCTGAAACTTATAAACACAAATGAAGCGAAGAGATGGGAGAGTCTCGATCAAAAACAAACAAGCGTAAATACTGCTGTGAAGCCGCAGAGGCGTGAAGTGAAGTGAAGTGCATTCTGGCTGGTCGACAATGGGGATTTCGAGGTTTGTTTTACTCGTGTTTACGATCTCAATGCTGGCATCCCCGGCACTCTCCGATCTGGTTCTCTCCAAAGTCGATCGACGTGTGAGTTTCCATCTTCTCAATTCAATTTTCATTTCTCTTCCTTTATTGGATTTATTTATGATGATTATGTGAGTTCGGTTCTCCGATTCATTAACTGCCTCTTCCTCTCCATTTTCCTGTTTCTACTTAATATCCTGGGTTGATCGAAATGCTTCCATAGCTGTGTCTCTTCCATCTCCTCAAACCGTACCTTTTATGCTAACTTCGTTTCGTGTGGTCTTGCAGATTTATTTGACATCCCACATTGTTCGAATTTCTTCAACTTTAGAGGTGCTTCACTATACTTTCTCTTTTCACTCTCAAGTCTCAAAGTTGCTAATGTTATCTCTTTTTGATTCATTGTTCAAATCACTATCTCCTATTCTTGAACTTTGCTTCTCTTACAATGTACTGTTATATTGTTTCTAGGTGGAGAATGCAGGTCCAGAGACTGTGTCTAAGGTTTTGTTGGCTTTTCCTGACCTTCAAGCCCAAAACTTGGCATATTTGATGGCTTCCCCGCATGAAGCCAAAGCGAAATTCAAAGTCTCTGTTGTTTCTTTCCCTATTGATGTCGTCAAACCAGAAGATATGCCTCCTGGTGTAACATTCTATTCGGTATCATTGCCACAGGGATTAACCATGGGCGCTAGCTTCACTTTTGATGTCTTGGTTGTATTTACCCATGCCTTGCGACCCATGCCCGAGCAAATCGGTCAGGCTGATATTCAGCTTGTACTGTACCAGGATAGTGCATACTATCTGTCTCCTTATGTTGTCAAGGTCCAGTCTCTAAGTCTTAAGCTGCCTGATTCTAGAATTGAATCCTATACAACACTGGAGAGCACAAAGGTCCAGGGTTCAGAAATCAAATATGGTCCTTATGAGAATCTCCCTGCATTCTCATCCTCACCTATAACAGTTCATTTCGAAAACAATCTGCCCATCGCTATTGCTCAGGAATTGGTGAGAGAAATAGAAATATCCCATTGGGGTAATGTGCTGGTCACTGAGCATTACAAGCTCATCCATGGTGGTGCGCAAAGCAAGGGTGAATTTTCCAGGTTACTTTCATATGTTTTCCTTCCCAGTTTATGGTCTAGGTTGGAGATCCGTTTCTGATGTATTACCTTGACATTACAGGCTTGAACCCCAAGCCAGAGAAAATGTTCAAGGTCCTTCAGCCGTTAGGTATCTTGTTGCACATTTGCCTCCAAGGGCTCATTCTGTTTACTACAGGGATGCAATTGGCAATATATCTACGTCCCATCTGCGGGGTGACTCCAAAAAGGTTATATTGCAGATTAGGATTTAAATAGTATCTATGGCCTGATATTTCATTTTTACTGAAGTGCTACTCACCTTTGCAGACAGAATTATTGATCGAACCAAGGTATCCCATGTTTGGTGGCTGGAGAACAGCTTTCACCATTGGATATGGCTTGCCACTTCAGGACTGTTTGTATGAATCAGAGGGGAGGTGCTTTCTTAACACTACATTTAGTAGCCCAATGATTGAGTTGGTTATTGATACTCTCATTGTGAAGGTTGGTGGCATGTCTTTCCTTAGGCCTCAAAATTATGGTGCAAAGAAATGATGGGAAATGTCCTTCCCAACCTTGGCTAAAACTTTGACTTAAAAAGTGTATTTAAGTACGTATTACAACTATTATTCAACTAGGATATTATAATGCGTTGTCCTTCAAGTACTCAAATTGGCACCTATGCTTCATTAGAATTAAGATATTTGCATGTGTAATATAGGAATTGCAGTCTGGTGAATAAAAAGAAAGTTGTTTTCTTAGCAGCCTTACTTTTAACTGGTACTTTGACTTTTATAGGTTGTGTTGCCTGAAGGTTCCAGTGACATATCTTTAGCAGCTCCATTTTTCATGAAGCAGTGGCAAGAGGTATTAGAAAGCTTAAGATTTGTGTTCGTATTTGACCATCTATTTTTTAACCTAGGGCTCATGTGTTTGAGTTGAATTTCGAATCTGAAGTTTGTTGTCTTTTATGTATAATGTGCTTATGGTTGTATGCAGACCAAAATCTCCCACTTGGATATTGTTGGTAGACCAGTAGTTGTGTTGGAAAAGACCAATCTTGTGCCAGAGCACAATCAATATTTTCAGGTGCTCTTTTGTTCTCCATGTTCAATTGAAAAGGCATGCACACTGGTTCTAGCATATTAGTTTGAAGCCTCTACTCCGGTGCCTCCATATATAGAATTTTGTATAGTAGGATATATCATAACCCTATATTTTACAGGGTTATGTACTTTAATGGTTTACTGTTTGTTCTTGTGTTTGTTTACCTTACAGGTCTATTACAAATTCAACAGATTATCAATGCTTAGAGAGCCACTGATGTTAATTTCAGGAATTTTCTTCCTTTTTGTTGCTTGCATTGTTTACATGCATGCTGATACATCAATCTCCAAGTTTTCTGCTTCTTATTTAGCTAAACAGCAGTGGGAAGAGGTGAGTAGGATATCACTATGCCATTTACTTGGTTCACCCAAATCACCATCTACAAATGCATTGGTTATGGACTTTGCTTTCTGCAATTTCAGGTTCGGGTTGCGATTCAGCAGGTTCATAATATCATATGCCGGTGCTTGGCAACACATGATAAGCTGGAAGCATCTCTACGCGACCTTTCTAGGACAGGGGAGGTGCAAGCTTGTAAAGCTGCTCGAAAATCTACTGATGGTTTGTTAAAAGAGCTGTCAAAAGAGTTGAAACCGTTGATGACCTTCTTGCAATCTTCCCCATCAGCTGTTCAAGTATTATCCAAGGTTCACTTGTCTTTTACTTGTTGCTGTTTAGTTTGATATCCGTCTTTTTGCATTTTCAGTCTTACTCTGAAGATGTTTGTTAATTAAGCCTTCATAGGTGACAATGTTTTCATTGCAACTCTGTTTGCTCTGGATGTCAAATTCTGATTTGCATTTTAGGCAGTGTTGTTTAAGTGATTACTTTGGTGCTGTCTCTATAGGTGGAGGAGCTGGTGGCTAAGGAGAGAGAATTGCTAGAAAAGTTGATGGCGAAGCACTCAACAGCAGTGGAGGCCTATGAGAAGAAGTCAGGGGCCCGGGATATTGAGAACCGGATTGCTTTGCAGCAACAGAAAATTACAGCATTGAGGCAGGAAGTTGATGATCTTCTCGAGTTCATTGATGAAATATGAAGTAGGAATAATATTTTGGTCCAAACTGCAGAATTTTACCTCCAATCTGCATCACTTTGTTTCACTGTTTCAGTGCTTTCTTTTGATTCTTTGTTGAACATTGTTTCTTCCTTAATCTATATATGCAAGCGTCTGCCCAAATTATTTTCGAGAAGAAAAAGGGTAGACATTTAAGTGAACTTCACCTACCTACACCCATCAGCCATGGCCTAATGGTCCTTGCAGTACCAGAGTAAATTTGGTAAGCACGTTATTATTATACCATAAAAAGCGATATGGTACCCAAAAAAATGAATTCAAGATGTATACCTGAACTTGAAAAAATTTACACAAAATAATTATTAGTACATTAAAACAATCATGACACACCCATACACATGGTTTAATCAGCTATAACTTTTGAATAAGGGCAACTCGAATGCAAATTGTATAGTCCAATATATTAATCAATGGAAAGCAGGAATGCAGCAGGGTGGGCCTTAATTCTCTGGGGGTGGCATCACTTGCAAAAGCTCAATATTTAGCTCGAATTCTGCTCCTGGCTGCAGACAGAAATTTTAAAAAATGAACGATTTATTTTTGAATGATTTCCTACAATAAAATCTATCATCAACCTCCTGAATTAGGAGTTAGATTGCTGTCCCTTTCACTCAAAATTTGGGCAAATTAATTTTTATATGTTTGATCAAAGAACGAGCTGGTTCTTTATATTAAATTTTTTATATAGTGACACATAACATGCCGCATGTAACTCATGCTAACATATAAGGATCAAGTTTTAATAGTAAAACTGGATGACATTTTAACAGAAAAACTAATTTACTTTTTAATTAACATATAGATACTAGTTTACTCATTTTTCGAGTAGAAGTCACAAAATGCAATCCAACTTTAACGCGCTCAAATCTGCCTGTGTATTTTAACTTGTGTATTAACTATTCTTATTCTCTTACAAAGCTATCCAATTAGCAGACACAGTAAGCTTGTGCTTGATGAATGGGGGAATAACTATTAGGTAGCCTCACCAATAACAAAGTTTTGCATAAGATAATTAGGGCATTACCGGGATCTCATTCATTCCTTTCTGCCCATAGCCTGCCCCTGGAGGAACAATGACAGTCCTCTGAAAATTAAACTAAAACCATGAGGTGATGACGAGAAAAAAAGAAGGGAAAAAGGTCCCAAACTACTAAGGTGACTGAAAACAGAGGATGCTTTAACCTAACCTTGCCCCCAACTTTCATTCCTTCTGTGATATAATACATAGCTGGTGGGGGCTTTGGTGCGGCTTGTGCTGAAAACAGACCATT
This sequence comes from Gossypium bickii, assembly GCA_025503065.1. Lineage (NCBI taxonomy): Eukaryota > Viridiplantae > Streptophyta > Magnoliopsida > Malvales > Malvaceae > Gossypium > Gossypium bickii. The sequence continues at coordinate 24,485,570 of CP106715.1, forward strand.
TGGATTATCTACATATTCCCGTTTCCGTTCCTTCCCTGGAGTAGCTCCAACCTTGAATTCATATGGCTGAGTAAAAGATAACACCAGTGTTAGACTTTGAAGATGATCCTTGTTTTCTTTTAATTGAAGAAAACTAGTGTACAAGAGGTATAACCTGGGCAATGATGCGATTCCCAGCTAAAAGCTTAGACTCCCGACTTGAAACAGCAGTTATACCACGATATATGCAGTCAAAGTGCACCTGAAATAGCAAACAAAAGAAAAGGCAAGGAAGAGTGATGAATATGAATCCATGAATTACAAATTAAGACACCTGTACAGTTGATCCTTTCTCAGCTACTGGACCCTTCCCTTCCACAATATCATAATACTTCAATCCCTCAGCTGTTGGGTTCACCAAAAAAAAAAATTACTTGTTGAAAGAAACAATGCAGAAAAGACAATGATAAAAGCAACTAACGGGTGGTGAGATAGTCTTCAATGGGGATGGTCTTCTTGTTGCGTCTCTCCCTGGCTCCCGCCTCAGAGAAATGGGGCAGTGAAATGAGAGTGAGAGTAGGCACCGAAGAGAGCAATATGGCGCTCCTTCTGGAAATGGGCACTGACACAACGAGCTGGTTTGTGTTTAGGGTTTGATTGGCAGTGCATTTGGGGCAGAAGATTAGTTTATGAAAATCAAGGATCCATCTCTGTAGAATAGTGGCTGAAGCTGAACCCATCTTTTCTCTTCTGTTAAAAGCTTAAGGTCGTTACACCTTTAGACACCAAACCCCATCCATTTTCCTCCTCCAATTACCTTTATACCCTTCACCGAACTCTTTCCTTACAGTTTTTTTTTTTTTTTTCTCTTTTAAAACTATGAATTGGTTATTTAGTATCCATTTTACATGTAAATTTTTTTTCGAAAAATAATTTTTGGGAAATTAATTTTTTTAAAAAAATTAATATTTTTTATAGTTGAATAAATTTGTATAAAATATTTTCTTTGTTTGACAGATATCATAAATTTTTTTCATAAAAACTGTTTTAAATTGAAATAAACATACAATTGAGAATTTCTTGTCTTTTCATTGTTTAATTGAATCCTAATCCCTAAACCTACATAATATTTTTAGCCATATAATTAGTCCACTTAGGTTGTGCAATTTCATCTCTCTTAATAGACCATTCTCTTGTTTTTTATCTTTCTTCTCGCTCCGTAAGAGTTGGTATTATCAAATCAGACTCAAGCTACTCATATAATACTTGATTAATTAAATCATTAGGATCAACTCCTATTATATGATTATGAATGATACAACAAGCCAACACTATATCTACTTAAGTTTGAAAATTTCAAAATGGCTTAGCATCTAACACATGAAACCGTTTCTTCAAAATCTCAAAAACACGCTCAACGGTAATTTGCAATGATGAATGACGAAGATTAAAAAGTTCCTTTGCATTTTCTGGCCTCTGACCACAAAACTGTTTTAAATGATATTGGACACCATGATATGGAGTAATATATCTATTTTGGATGTCATATCTAGTATCAGCAAGATAATATTTACCTACAATTTTACAAAACATAAATTATTACTAATAAATTATGAGCTTAATTGAACTATTTTGTATAATTAATGTTAATTCTTACATTCCGGAATTCTAAATCCTCTTAGACGTGCAAGTGGATTACTTAAAACACGAAAATCATGTGCATTACCTTTCTAACCAACTAGAACGTAGGAAAATTTTAAATCAAATGTAATGACAGTCAATACATTTTGTGTTGTCCCTCATTTACGGCAAGTAAATATAAAAACAAGTTATTTCTTATTCTAGGGCATAACATGGAATTTTGTAGAGATAATAAAAATAACAATAAAAGCAGAAGCAGTAAAAACAAAAAAAAAAAAGAAAAGTATTATGTAGATAAATAAATAAACAAAAATTTGTGGATAGATTCATTACATTAAAATTTCAAGTACAAAGTCCACTTGTTTAAATCCTATTATGATTTGCAAAATACATGTCAAAAGCTTATACATGCAACGCGTATATCAATAGTAGGAAGAGAAAGATGATTTTGTAGGTAAGTATCATAACAAGTTTTAAGTTAGTCAAAAAACCTCTCAACATAGAGGTGTTTCAAGTTAAGTGTTTTCCTTTAATCTTTTAGTCATGTCTGTCGTACATGCTTTCCCCCAGAATTAGTTTTTCATTAATCTTTACATTTTAACTATAAAAAACTTTTCTTTTTTCAAAAATGGAAGTTTTAAACTGAAAAAAAAAAAAAAGCTTCATTTTTTTTTGTTCTTGGTTTTGTTGTGTTTACCACTCAAACATAAATGGACAAGAAGATATGAAGCCCATCATCTTTATTTTCTATTGTTAATATAAATCACTTCAATTCAAATAAACTGCCAAAAACACCCCATAAGAAAAAATCATCAGAAACATTAGAATTTAGAAAGCTTGTTTATTTTCATCTGATAGAGATGAGGAGGAGAGGTGGAGGCTGACGGATAGAGATGACGATGACGAGGAAGGGAGAATGACTGTTATTCAAGTCAGTGATAAGAGTGAAGAGCAGAAGTGAAAATGTCTTACGGGATGAAAATTAATAAGACATTTTTCTTAATAATGCATTGGTTTTACCCGTGTTTTGGATAATATTTTCCTTTGAGAATTCATTTTCCACCAAATAAACACAGTAAAACAATGAAAATATTTTACAGAAAATATTTTACTGGCAAACAAACGGACCCTTAAACTCATGGATTTTGAAACGAGATAGGTGATCAAATTAGTCAAGTCACCAATTTTTGATTCGATGGCTAGTCTAATTTTAATTAAATAAATTATTAAAATTTATAAAAGTTGAATTAACTATCAACTCAATCAATTTTTATCTTGATTCAACTGGTTCGTAGGTTAACTAGTTCTTCCCCTTTCTCTAAACTAATGTAAGATAATAATAAAAATCCTTTAACAATAATTGATAGAAAAAAGTTAATGACGATTTGAAAAGAAAAGATAATAGAGTATAATGTGGGTAACAAAACATTTGTAAAAATGTTGTCTTGAAAAAAATTCTTTGATTTGATAAGAAAGGTAAACTAAATTTGATACTCATTAGACCTTATGAGCTACTAAATTTGACTTGAATATATTGGTCAAGTGGTTTATCGATTAGCTTTACAACCTGAGCTGGATATGATTCATAATATTTTTCATGTCTCTATGTTAAGAATATATAGATCAAATCCATATCATGTTATAACTTTTGAAAAAGTTGAGATTTAACCTGATTTAACTTATGAAGAGGAATTTGTGAAAATACTTACTCAAGAGATTAAGTAGCTTAAAAATAAAGTCTTTCTATCTTCCAAGAAAAATCATATTTTTTAAATTGTTGCTAGAATAAGAATTTTGCATGTCTAAACTACTTGACCTCCAACAAAATATTGAATACTATTGAACAAACTATAATGTATAATGAAACTAAAAATAATTATAATAAAATAGGTGACAAAAGAAAGACAAAATATGAGCGAATAATTTTATTTTTTTTAACTTTGGATGCGTGCTCTATTTATAAAGATTAAATCACTACACGTTACAAATATATACATAAAAAAATTTTTAAAACACCTTATACATTCTTTAAAAGGTACAAGAAAATAAATTTTGAGGTTACAAACTAGAAGTGTACATGGGTTGGGTTAGGTTCAACTAAAATTTAGGCCCATTTATTAGGTCTGGGTCTGGCTCGGCCTAAAAAATGTACTTAAAATTTTTCCCAAGTCCGACCCGGATAAAAATGTTAAAACCCGGACCCGACCCTACCATATTAATTTTTATATAATTTTAAAATATATATAATACATTAAAATAAATATTTCCCAACAAATTGAAAATAAATTTTAAAAAATATATATACTTAAATAACACTAAGATAGATGCAACTTATAACACCCCTTACCCGAGACCGTTGCCGGAGTCGAGCACGAGGCATTACTAAACTTTACTACTAATTCGGCATAAAATTTAAAACTGCCCATCTGCGTCATAGTCACTAAAATATTTATATCTGGAGCTACGGGACTCCAAATTAAGATCCGTTAATTTTTCCTGAAACTAGACTCATATATCTTTTTACTATAATTTTTCCAGAATTTTTGGTATGGTCAATCAATACCAGATTTTTCTTAAAGTTTCCCCTGTTTCACTGTTTGACTGTTCTGACCTCTCTTCACTACAAATCAAATTACTCTTCGTAAAGAATTCATATGACCTTTTTATTTATTTCATTTGAAAATAGACTCATTCAGGATTCCATACATATAAATTTTAATCCACAATTATTTTCGTGCAATTTCTAATGATTTTTCAAAGGCAGAACAGGGGATCACGAATTCATTCAGAACCTGTTTCACTAAAATTTAAATATCTCATTATTTCCATTTCTTTTGCTTACTATATTTCTTTTATATGAAAATAGACTCAAAGAGTTTTCAATTCATATCTTGTTCACTTTCTAACTATATTTCTTCTATTTTTGGTGATTTTTCAAAATCACGTTACTGCTGCAATTCAAAAACTGTTTCATTGCAAAATATTATCAACTAGTTTATAACATCTTTACTCCATCTCATTTAAACTCTATACATGCCATATAAATCTTCAAACATAAAACAAAAGCTACCGGAATTGATCTGGATAGTGAGCTTTGCTGTGATGATCCGATCTACCAACTTCTCTTTAATTCAATCTACATAAAAATATCAAACACACACGAGTAAGCTTGATGAAGCTTAGTAAGTTCATTGGTTTAAAAGTAACTTACCACACATAATATTTCCAAAACAATAACAAAATATTTACTAAAGTTCCCTGCCATCCACAACCATTGTTAAAATACTTCACATAGTTGAGCTCAACATTAACAACTACTCAATCTCTTCCATTTGATTCACTCATTTTATATTACTACTTATCAAATTAGGAAACGTCTTACGAATTTGAGTACGTCGTTGCTCAGTGCCACATTTCACAACTCAGTATGGTTAATACCATACCTACATTTCACAACTCAGTATGGTTGATACCATACCTACATTTCATATCTCAGTATGGATGATACCATACCTACATTTCATAACTCAGTATGGATGATACCATACCTACATTTCACAACTCAGTATGGATGATACCATACCTACATTTCACAACTCAGTATGGATGATACCATACCTACATTTCATAACTCAGTATGGATGATACCATACCTACATTTCACATTTGCCATGGATTAACCATGGTCTTATCCGTCAATTCATCACATGTCACGACACGAACGTACTCAATTCTGCGTTTTTCCTAATTTGAATTACCGCCATTTATTCTTTCATTTTATCATATTTCCCACAATCCCACAGCAAATTCACATTTACAGCACATTATATCATTCAATCTTTCACAAATAAACATATAAATTCAACCATATGAACTTACCCGGCTGATTTGTAGAAGATTTTGAAATTTAGGGACTACTCTGCAACTTTTTCTTTTCGTCTTTCTTCTTTGGTTTCTTGATCTATAATGTAAAATATTTTCACTCATTAGCATATATTTCATTTCCATTTCACTTCACAAATTATGCTCTTTAAATTTCGAAATTGCACTTTTACCCCAAAATTTACAGTTTTTACAATTTAGTCCCTGCTCAATTCAGCCATCAATTGAACTAATTTTTCTCAATTAACACTTTATTCTATCATTACAAACTATTTCACAACCTTTTATATTCTGAATTTCAACAGCAACCTCTAATTCACAACTTTTTCACAATTAGGTCCTAAATATCATTTCCTATCAAAATCACTTAATAAAACCACCTTAATATGAAATTAAAATTTAATTTTCATAATAATTCATCATAAACTTCCATTTCTCAGCAAGGGTAACTTTTAATTTTACCCACCAAATCAAAAACTAATGAATTCTATAAGTGGATCTAGTTGTAAAAGTCATAAAAACATAAAAATTATCAAGAAAAAGCATGAATTAAACTCACATGCTGTAAAACTATGAAAACCAGCTTCCTCCAGACTTCTTATGGTGTTTTGGCTGAGAAAATATGAAGATATCTCTAGATTTTTCAACTTTGTTTTTATTATACATGTTAAAATTATTAAATTTCCAATTTTGCCCTTATTTCCCTTATCTTTTTGGTGATTTTCTTCACTTTGCCGTCCAGCCTTTTCACCTTTAGGTTTAATTATCCTTTAAACCCTCCTTCTTTTAACACCTGAGCTATTTAATTCTTCTAGTAATTTTACATTTGTTACAATTTAGTCCTTTTTATTAAATTGACTACCCAAACATTTAAATTTCTCAACCAAACTTTAATACTAACTTAATAACACTCCATAAATATTTCTAAAAATATTTATGACTCAATTTTCAAATTTGAGGTCTCGATACCTCGTTTTTGACCTATTTGACCTAGTAAATTCTTTTAATTCACCAAATTCACCAATCCACAAATTCTTCTAAATTCTCACTTGACTCAAAAATTTTAAATTACTTTCTTACTCAATTTTACCTGTCGAATTTAGTGAACTCATATCACCATTTCTGACACCACTGAAAATTAGGCCATTACAACTCTCCCCCCCTTTAAAATTTTGTCCTCGAAATTTGTTACCTGAAAATAGATTTGGATACTGTGATCTCATTGACTCCTCTGTTTCCCAGGTTGCCTCCTCCATACCATGCCAATGCCATAATACTTTAACCAATGGTATTTTCTTATTCCGCAACTCTTTTACTTCACGAGCCAAAATCTTTATTGGTTCTTCTGAATAAGTCATATCTGGTTGAAGCTCAATTTCAGTATGAGGAATTACGTGTGAAGGATCTGACCTATACCGCCTTAACATAGACACATGAAACACATTGTGGATCTTCTCAAGTTCCGGAGGTAAAGCCAACCGATAAGCTACAGGACCAACCCTTTCCACAATTTCATACGGCCCTATAAATCTCGGACTCAATTTTCCTTTTCTACCAAACCGTAACACCTTCTTCCATGGTGAAACTTTTAAAAATACTCGATCACCCACTGCATATTCTATATCTCTTCGTTTCAAATCTGCATATGACTTCTGACGATCTGAAGCAGCTTTTAGACTATCTCGAATAATCCGGACTTTCTCTTCAGTTTCCCGAATCAAATCAACCCCAACTATTTTTGATTCACTCAATTGGACCAACACAATGGAGTCTTGCATTTCCTACCATAAAGAGCTTCAAATGGTGCCATTTTTATACTAGACTGATAGCTATTATTGTAAGCAAACTCAGCCAAAGGTAAATACCTTTCCCAACTGTCACCAAACTCAAGTATACAACATCTTAACATATCTTCTAGAATTTGAATCACTCGCTTCTGATCATCCATCTGTTTGAGGATGAAACGTTTGTACTAAAATTTAATTTGGTACCTAAAGCTTCTTGCGCTTTGTTCCAAAATCTCAAGTAAACCTCGGATCCCGATGCAAAATGATAGATCTTTGGAACTCCATGTAGTCTCACAATCTCGACACATACAATTCTCGCTAACTTCTCAAGTGAAAAATGCATTCGATTGAATAAAGTGTGCTGACTTTGTCAATCTATCAACAATCACCCATATCGAATCTTTCTTTCTTGGAGTCATAGGCAATCCTGACACAAAATCCATTGTAACACGCTCCCACTTCCATTCAGGAATCATAATGGGTTGTAGTAAACCCGTTGGCACTTGATGCTCCGCTTTAACTTGCTGACAAATCAAACATTTTGCAACAAATTCTGAAATTTCTCTTTTCATACCAGGCCACCAATATATCTTTTTCAAATCACCATACATTTTCGTCTTCGCCGGGTGAATAGAATACATACTATTATGTGCTTGAGAAGAATATTATTCTTCAAATCGAATTGTTTGGAACACAAATTCTCATTATGATAACGCAACATACCTTCATCATCAATGCTGAACTCGAATCTAAATTATCTCGAACCATTTGTCGTTTAAATACCAATTTGGGTCTTCATTCTGCGGTTTTCAAATTTGTTGAAGAAACATGGGTTTCACTTTCAATTCTACTAATACAGCACCTTCTTCATTAAGAGCCAATTGAGCATTCATTGTTCGAAGCGCAAACAAAGATGACTTTCGACTAAGTGCATCAGCAACTACATTAGCTTTTCCTGGATGGTAGTCAATAACCAAATCATAATCTTTCAGCAACTCCAACCACCGTCTCTGTCTTAAGTTTAGTTCCTTCTGAGTCATTAAGTATTTCAGACTTTTGTGATCCGTATAGATATAACACTTCTCACCATATAAATAGTGTCTCCAAATTTTTAAAGCAAAAACAATTGCAGCTAATTCAAGATCGTGTGTAGGGTAATTCTTTTCATGTGGTTTTAATTGTCGTGAAGCATAAGCCACTACCTTTCCCGACTGCATTAACACACAACCCAAACCATTTAAAGATGCATCACTGTACACAATATATGGTATACCGATTCTCGTTGAGTCAAAACTGGAGCTTCATTAACATTTTCTTCAATCGTCAAAGCTCTGTTGACATTCATCGACCATACAAACTCAACATTCTTTTGTAACAAACGAGTCATTGGTGAAGCAATCATGGAAAAATTCTTTACAAAACGGCGATAATACCTGCTAGTCCCGTAAAACTTCGCACTTCGATTTACATTCCTCGGTGTTTTCCAATTCACCATCACTTGAAACTTTACTTGGATCCACACGAATTCCTTGGTGATACAATGTGACCAAGAAATCCAACTTCATGAAGCCAAAACTCACATTTACTAAATTTTGCATATAATCGCTTTTCTCTCAAAGTCCAGAATACAATTCTCAAGTGTTGTGCATGCTCGGATTCTGCTTTTTGAATAGACCAATATGTCATCAATAAATACCACCACAAATCTATCCAAATAAGGCTGAAAAATCCAGTTCATTAAATCCATAAATGCAAAGAGGGCATTTGTTAAACCAAAAGGCATTACTGAAATTCGTAGTGACCATACCGAGTTCAAAAAGCGCTCTTTGGCACATCACACTCTTTAACCTTGATTGATAATACCCGGATCTAAGGTCTATCTTTGAAAACACTGCAGCACCTTTCAACTGATCAAATAGATCATTGATACGTGGTAATGGATATTTATTTTTAATTGTTACCTTGTTCAGCTGTCTGTAATCAATACATAATCGCAACGATCCATCTTTCTTTTTCACAAATAAAACAGGTGCGCCCCAAGGTGACGTACTCGGTCTGATGAACCCCTTATCCAATAACTCTTGCAATTGCGTCTTCAACTCTTTTAACTCAGCTGGTGCCATTCTATACGGTGCTATTGATATCGGAGCTGTACCCGGAGTTACATCAATTACGAATTCAACCTCACGATCCGGGGGTAAACCAGGTAATTCCTCAGGAAACACATCAATAAACTCATTAACAACTGGCAATTGTTCCGTCTTCAATTCAGAACCTCGAGTATCAAGAATATAAGCTAAAAATGCTTCATTACCCTTCCGAATCAATTTCTGAGCTGTAATGGCTGAAATAATTCTGACATCATCCTTTTTATCTCCAAACTCAGCTGAAACTATTTCCCCTGTCTGACATTTTAAATCAACCCGTTTTTCTCTACAATTTACTATGGCATCGTGTTTAATCAACCAATCCATGCCAAGAATAACATCAAATTCTCGGAAAGGTAACAACATTAAATCAGCAGAGAATTCACAGCCTTGTATTTTCAGTGGACACTTCCGACATATTAAATTAACTAACACACTTTGCCCTAACGGATTAGTGACTTGCATATCAAAATCAGTGGACTCAACAGTCATTTTCTTTTCTGACACTAATGCAGTGCAAATATATGAATGCGTAGATCCAGGATCAATTAAAGTATACACAGAATCATTAAAAAGATGGAAAATACCAGCTATCACATCTGGAGCAGAAGCTTCCTCTCTTGCCCGAGTAGCATATATGCGTGCGGGTGCCCTTATTTCTGATCGGGCTACAGTATCTCTCATTCCCGAACGAGCAGTCTCAGCAGCACTACTTTGACCCGAACGTCTACTTTTCTGAGGAGTATTTGTTTGTTTCTCGCCTTGTTCTTTATTTTCTTTTAATGACTGAGGACAGTCCCGAATAAAATGATCAGTTCCACCACATCTATAACAGGCTCCGGTTCTTCCCCAACATTCACCAATATGAAATCTACCACAATTTTTGCATCTAGGTCTCGGAAAATTTTGCACACTACCAGTACTAGCTGCTGGTTTATTAATCACTCCAACATCTCTTTGAGTTGTTTTACTTTTATTTGATCGTTCCGGAATTGTAACAGATCGACTAAAATCATCTCTGAACTTTTTAGCTGGAAAAGTCGTTGGTCTAGAGAAACTTCTTTTATATACTTCTTTGCCTTTTCTTTCTCTTTGCATCTTTCTATTATACACTTCTTCCATCTTTTGAGCTCGATCGACATGAACCACAAATTCTCGAATCTCGGTGCCTCCTATCATCATTCGATTTCATCATTAAGCCCTTCTTCAAATCTAATGCACATTTCTTCCTCTGTTTGTACAACATCCCGAGCATACCTACTGAGATACACAAATTCTCTCTCATATTCAACCACTGTTTTATTCCCCTGTCGAAGATCAAGGAATTTCCTTTTCTTTTTATCTAAATATCTCCTTCCCACATACTTTTTTCTAAACTCATTTTGGAAGAATTCCCGTAAGTTTATCTGCAGTACCACTCGCTTCAATGGTTTCCCACCAATTATACGCTTCTTCTTTCAATAATGAAACTCACACACTCGATAGTCCTCCTGAGAACAAATCATTTGTTTGAAAACTCTCTCCAAACTCTTTAGCCAATACTCTACTTTAACTGGATCATCATCCGATCTTCCCCGAAATTCTTCAGCTCCGAACTTTCTGAGTTTCTCAATCGGTGTTCTTTTGATAGATTCATCTATTGAAGGAGGAGCAATCAATGTAATGGCGGTGTACAAAGTAGGGGAGGAGGGAGGTTGTTGTGCCTGACTTCTTCCTTGTATTGTTTCACTAAACCACTGATTCATTACCCCGTAAATCAAATTTTTAAGTTCTTCCTCTCTCATCAAAGAAATCGGAACATTATTACTTGTTCCCTGCTCAGAAGTCTGTACTCTACTATTAACTTCCTCTTCATGATCAGCACCCTCGGGTCTATCAGACATCTTTACAATCTATAACAAAAATTAATAGTTAGATCGGATCATTCACATCTCACTATCACAGATTTATATGGCATGTATTTCTAAACATTTTATACATCACATCCGTTCCGAGAATCGTCTAAACAAAAGCTCTGATACCAATAAATGTAACACCCCTTACCCGAGACCGTTGCCGGAGTCGAGCACGAGGCATTACTAAACTTTACTACTAATTCGGCATAAAATTTAAAACTGCCCATCTGCGTCATAGTCACTAAAATATTTATATCTGGAGCTACGGGACTCCAAATTAAGATCCGTTAATTTTTACTAAAACTAGACTCATATATATTTTTACTATAATTTTTCCAGAATTTTTGGTATGGTCAATCAATACCAGATTTTTCTTAAAGTTTCCCCTGTTTCACTGTTTGACTGTTCTGACCTCTCTTCACTACAAATCAAATTACTCTTCGTAAAGAATTCATATGACCTTTTTATTTATTTAATTTGAAAATAGACTCATTCAGGATTCCATACATATAAATTTTAATCCACAATTATTTTCGTGCAATTTCTAATGATTTTTCAAAGGCAGAACAGGGGATCACGAATTCATTCAGAACCTGTTTCACTAAAATTTAAATATCTCATTATTTCCATTTCTTTTGCTTACTATATTTCTTTTATATGAAAATAGACTCAAAGAGTTTTAAATTCATATCTTATTCACTTTCTAACTATATTTCTTCTATTTTTGGTGATTTTTCAAAATCACGTTACTGCTGCAATTCAAAAACTGTTTCATTGCAAAATATTATCAACTAGTTTATAACATCTTTACTCCATCTCATTTAAACTCTATACATGCCATATAAATCTTCAAACATAAAACAAAAGCTACCGGAATTGATCTGGATAGTGAGCTTTGCTGTGATGATCCGATCTACCAACTTCTCTTTAATTCAATCTACATAAAAATATCAAACACACACGAGTAAGCTTGATGAAGCTTAGTAAGTTCATTGGTTTAAAAGTAACTACCACACATAATATTTCCAAAACAATAACAAAATATTTACTAAAGTTCCCTGCCATCCACAACCATTGTTAAAATACTTCACATAGTTGAGCTCAACATTAACAACTACTCAATCTCTTCCATTTGATTCACTCATTTTATATTACTACTTATCAAATTAGGAAACGTCTTGCGAATTTGAGTACGTCGTTGCTCAGTGCCACATTTCACAACTCGGTATGGTTAATACCATACCTACATTTCACAACTCAGTATGGTTGATACCATACCTACATTTCATATCTCGGTATGGATGATACCATACCTACATTTCATAACTTCGGTATGGATGATACCATACCGCATTTCACAACTTCGGTATGGATGATACCATACCTACATTTCATAACTTTCGGTATGGATGATACCATACCTACATTTCACATTTTCCATGGATTAACCATGGTCTTATCCAATCAATTCATCACATGTCACGACACGAACGTATTCAATTCTGCGTTTTTCCTAATTTGAATTACAGCCATTTATTCTTTCATTTTATCATATTTCCCACAATCCCACAGCAAATTCACATTTACAGCACATTATATCATTCAATCTTTCACAAATAAACATATAAATTCAACCATATGAACTTACCCTGATTTGTAGAAGATTTTGAAATTTAGGGACTACTCTGCAACTTTTTCTTTTCGTCTTTCTTCTTTGGTTTCTTGATCTATAATGTAAAATATTTTCACTCATTAGCATATATTTCATTTCCATTTCACTTCACAAATTATGCTCTTTAAATTTCAAATTGCACTTTTACCCCAAAATTTACAGTTTTACAATTTAGTCCTCTGCTCAATTCAGCCATCAATTGAACTAATTTTTCTCAATTAACACTTTATTCTATCATTACAAACTATTTCACAACCTTTTATATTCTGAATTTCAACAGCAACCTCTAATTCACAACTTTTTCACAATTAGGTCCTAAATATCATTTCCTATCAAAATCACTTAATAAAACCACCTTAATATGAAATTAAAATTTAATTTTCATAATAATTCATCATAAACTTCCATTTCTCAGCAAGGGTAACTTTTAATTTTACCCACCAAATCAAAAACTAATGAATTCTATAAGTGGATCTAGTTGTAAAAGTCATAAAAACATAAAAATTATCAAGAAAAAGCATGAATTAAACTCACATGCTGTAAAACTATGAAAACCAGCTTCCTCCAGACTTCTTATGGTGTTTTGGCTGAGAAAATATGAAGATATCTCTAGATTTTTCAACTTTGTTTTTATTATACATGTTAAAATTATTAAATTTCCAATTTTGCCCTTATTTCCCTTATCTTTTTTGGTGATTTTCTTCACTTTGCCGTCCAGCCTTTTCACCTTTAGGTTTAATTATCCTTTAAACCCTCCTTCTTTTAACACCTGAGCTATTTAATTCTTCTAGTAATTTTACATTTGTTACAATTTAGTCCTTTTTATTAAATTGACTACCCAAACATTTAAATTTCTCAACCAAACTTTAATACTAACTTAATAACACTCCATAAATATTTCTAAAAATATTTATGACTCAATTTTCAAATTTGAGGTCTCGATACCTCGTTTTTGACCTATTTGACCTAGTAAATTCTTTTAATTCACCAAATTCACCAATCCACAAATTCTTCTAAATTCTCACTTGACTCAAAAATTTTAAATTACTTTCTTACTCAATTTTACCTGTCGAATTTAGTGAACTCATATCACCATTTCTGACACCACTGAAAATTAGGCCGTTACACAACTTAACAAGTAAATGCCTCCAAAATAATAACAAAATTAACAAATGTCTTCAAAATAATAACAAAATTAACAATAAAATAAGTTTTATACAATATCCAAACAATAACAACAAAATACTAGCAACATAATAGTAAAATGGTAGCAAAATAAGTAGAAAACGATAAGAAAATAATATTAAAAAATAAAAAAATTGTCATTTAATGAATTCGGGCCGGGCCAGGCCAAAAATGCCTTACCTGAAGAAATGGGCCTTTTTTTTTGTTCAAGCCCATTTGTCTGGCCTATATTTTTGCCCAAACCATCCCACATTTTGGGCTGGCCTTCGGGCCGGGCCAAGTGACTCGACCCATGAACAGATCTATTACAAACATAAGCAAATTTAGGGGTAGGCAGGGGCACACCCCGGCCTCGCCCAAACTTTGGAAAAAAAAAATTAGCCCCATTATAATTTAAAATTTTTATTTTAATATTATTAAAGAAGAAAAAACTTGTGTTTAGCCCTCAAAGTTTTTAAAGTTTTTTATAATTTGATTTCTTTTATAAAATTTATAATTTTAGTAGTATTTTTAGTTTAATTTAATAAACTAATATAAAGTAGCATCTAAATATTAATTTGATAAAAACAAAGTTTAATAATTGTAATATGTAAGTATGAATTGTATTTAAACATTAATTAAGTAAAAAAATAAGCATAAATAATTATAATACTTAATACAAATTTAGTATTAAACTTATTTTGTTTTTTTTTTTTTATTTTGGATATTAAGATTATTCCGAATTTAAAAATATATAGTTGAAAGTAGGCTTGATCCGTTCAACATGAATATTTTATGTAAATATCTCTGTCCCCTACCAATAATTTTGACTTCGCCCTAATTAAGATGTTATAAAAGAAAAATTTACCGCAACACTTAAGATTAAAAAAATATGATTTTTTTTCATAAAAGAGTGCATAGAGCTTCAAGGCAAATTCAAATTTTGTTTAATTGTTTATTGTACTTATCCAAATAAAAAAATTTGATTTATTTTTCATAAATTATAACTATTGGTGAGTAATCCTAGCACAGAAATTAATTAAGCAATTTAATATTGTTTGGATTACAATGGAACTAGTGAATTAACTTAAGGCTTGACAAAGGAAAAATCAATATTATGTTGATGATGATGATCATCATCAAGTTGTGTTAAATGTTGAGGAGGAGAAAGTGCGGCAGCTTCAATATCAGAGAGATCAGTGTCGGAGGGGTAAGAGCAGTTGGAATAGGTGGGGGAATTAAGAACCCCATCGGTTTGATCACTGGCGGTGGACCTATGTTTGTGATTGTGTAGCAAGTGTAAAGGCGATGTCCCTCGGCTCGGTGTGGTGTTACCGCTCATTGACACCGACATTGGGCTACTCATCCCTCCTCCTCCCTTTTCCTTCTGCTTGTTTCTCTTCTTGGCGGCCTTCCGCCAGTTCTTCAGAGCTTTGGCTGTTTGCTCTTCGAATATTGCAGTTTTCATGTGCGATCCCATCTGCATTCATTCCAACATATAATTCAACAACAAATCCATCATCATAATGATAAACGTTAATGCGTTTTGGTTCAACCCAAAGTTTTATGGGTTCACAAGTCAGAAGAATACGTCAACAAGTTTGGTAATTCTTGACCAGGGTTTTATCTCTTTACTCTGCCAAGAGTCTTACAAGTTTATAGAACGAAAGTGACTCGTAGTGTCTTGGCAAGGTTAAAGTACTCAAGACCTCTATAGAGAATCCCGAAGGAGGGTATCACTTGAGTTAAGCACTCTGTGAACTTGTAAAGCTTTTGACAGAATCGGAAAACAAAATCCTTATTGATGTACTTCTCAACCTGTAAACTCATGGGAGTTTCAGCAAAACCAAATCACATGGACAAATAATGATAATCACTTATTCTACTACTCACTTGCGTCACCAAGGAATACAGCGGGAAGGTAATGTAGCTGCATAGAATTTGAAGGAACAGCCCAAGAACAACCCTTCCCACTACAAAGTACGGTTTCTCGTGGATACAAGAACCTAGGCTGTACTTAAACTGCACCATAAAACATATGAATCACTGTATATGGAATTTCAGAATAAATATAGTCAAACATTGAATAGAGGAACACACTACTTACCACTACCCAAAGGAAATATGCCATCTGGAATGCATTCTGCATAAATATCAATCAAACTTAATTAATAAACCAATAGATGTCAAGCTGGTAATTAATTAAGGAAAACATGATTAATTTACCTGAAATAATGTATAATGTATCAAGAAGAGAATCCACCGGGGTCGATTAAACCAGAAATACTTGTTATTTGGCTCCACCACTGGTGCCCCTCTTACCACTGCACTCCTTTCCTGGATTTCTTCCGCCATTTCCATTATGATCAGTTCAAGCTTTGTTCCAACCAATACAAGTATCTACACAATTCACCAAATCTTTCTACTTTTATTTCTCAATCCATAACATATAAAGTTTAATTAAGGATGTGGGTGGCTTACAGTCAGTGGGACTAAAGACAACCAGGTGAGAGTTTGCCATTCTGCATGCACCACGTATATTATATTATAAATACTCCATTTATTAATTTATGATATGCTAATTAGAAAGGGGTAGAATTACAAACTGTAAACGTTTAGAAGCAAGAAGAGGATAGCAAATGCCCACAGAGGTGTGCTGCAACATCCCAAAAACCAACAACCAATAAATTTCAGAGTAGCAATATAAAGTTAATTTAAATTTAAAGTGGTTTTAAACATACCTGATACCGACGACGACTTTGAAATCGTCTTCCATGGATCTTTTGATGTATTTATGGAAGTCAAATTTTGTGTTAGCTGCAAAATGTGCCTGCATTAACCATTAATATTTGGTGATTAAAGTTGAACTCACCAGCTGAGCAATTTGCTAATCAAATTATTAGATGATGTACGCCGGCCAATTACTTACGTTGATAAAGCCATTGCGCATTGTCAAATAGTCCACCTTGCTCACCGAACCAAAGAATTGCCTGAAGAAGGCCACCTACAATTATATTTTTAGATTTTTTTATTCCAGCTAGCCAAATATACTCAAAAGCAAATATATAAATCTTTTTAGTTTATTAATATATCAAATATTAATCAGAAATGTAAAACTGTAAAATTGCATAACTCAGTTTGTCTCTCTACTTATTTACACTCCAATTTTACAATATATATATATATATATATTTAATTTTTGTCTCTTTTATGCTTTGAATTTGCGTTATTTGTTAAATCACTTAAACATAAATGAAAAAAATTTATTTTTTGTTAATTTTGCTTGTATGCCACACCAACAATTAATTAATTTTTTAAAATTAAAAAAATAGAAAAATATACAATTTTTATAATTTTTAATTTTTTAAATTTTAAAAAAATTAATTAATTGTTGCATGATATCCACACGTGTGTCGCATCAATAAAGTTAATAATTTTTTTATGTAAATTAAATGGAGGGTCAATTAAAATGAAAATCATCCCTGTCCAGAATGACAAATTAGAATTTTTCCTCCAAATTTTTAATATTTTTAGTTGGATTTAAATTTTTTTAGAAGAAAAAAAAAAGCTGAAAATCAAAAAAAAAAAACTTATTTGTCAATTCTCCTATTAAAAAGGGATAGAGATAGGGATAGGGATAGGGATAGGGATGATATGAAATCCTTAATTCTCCAAATAAAATTAGTAAGAAATTGGAAGAGTCTTACTATCCATCTCATGCCCGGAATTGTGGAGAAACCAGAATGACGTTTGACGAAGGAAGTTTGATGGGTTAATCTGAACCTTGAAGGATCTGATGTGTAACATATACAAATGCAAGTATCATTGTATCAATATCAATCACCATTTCTAAACAGTTTTTTTCCATACAACCTTCATAATTTAGACCTAAAAGGCAAGGTGAAAAGTAGAAAGACTAACCATTTCTGTACTGATACTCGAGAGTTTTAGTTTCTGATTCCCAGGACTCCCATTTCTTCATCTGTTCAAATTCAATTCACCACAACTATAATATCATCTCTACAACCAAACCAGTTGATCTTCAAGGGGAAAAGAAAAAAACTTACTTTGGCCTTAGCCAGTAGAATGGTGGCTACACTGTAAAGAACATGAAAGACAGCAAGCGCAAATATGAATATGTGCAAGTCGTGCATCCCGCTTTGTGTAATCAGGGCAACTTTACCCTATCATTTCATACAGAAATTAATGATCAGGTTAATTATCAACAATGTTGAAAATAGATTAAAAAAAAGGGCCGGCGGCATACTTTAGGGCAAGAATCTTTTCCTTTGGATGAAGCCAAGACTCGACGCCAAACCATATCTTCAGCATAAGAAAGTAACTTTCTCCGGCGATCTTCATCGCCGCCGCCTCCGCCCCCTTTGTTGCTATCTTTACCACTATCTCCTGCATACCCAGGCTTCCGTTTGCATGGAAGCATCGTATATCCTATCTTTTCTGGGATACATATCGCTGGAATGGAATATGTTCCTATAGTAAGTAGTAAGGATATGAAGCCCAGTAGCATCAACTCTGCAAATTATAATGGAATTTAATTTATTAAGGATTAGACTGCAGTTTACCTACAATATGATGAACAAGTACTATATATATATATAACCTAACCAGCTTTTATTTTCTCTAAAGCTTCCATCATGGCTTTCTTCTGGCGTTTTTGAAACCACTGCATGTCATCAACAAAGGTTATAATCATAATCATAACCATAATTATTAGTATGAAATTTTCATTAGTAGATTAAATACCTTTCCCAGAGAATGAATTCCATGTTCTATGAGTATAGATATGATCACAAATATTGCACACACAACTGCAACAGCCCATGTTGGCGTTTCCTCCAGTGACCTTTCCTTAGGGGTTGCCATTTTTGCAAAAACCAAAATGCTTAGTAATGTAAAAGTATAACAAGAAGGTGGAAAGCATATAAAAATGGAGTGAAGAAACACAAGTGGGCAGCGCGTTTGGATTTGAGACACGGTTTCTATGAACAAAAGTTTGTCATGATTTGCATGGTTTTATGTGGAAGGTTGGTGATGGGCAATGTGGTGATCTAAGTTAACAATCCCGTAGCTTATGACAATATAGAATCAAGCCGGCCAATGCAGCCAATCCAAGGGAGAGAATTAATGTAATAAAGAAACAGATATTGGGATCCACCGGTGGTTATTTATATTCAATTATCACTTAGTATTAATCAACACCCATCTGATATATATTTTATTTTGTCTGAGATTGAAAGGTGTTGGACCGTCTCAAAACCGTGGTCCACAAGCCTGACTTTCTCCGGTCTAGACATATTCTACAATTCTAAATATAATTTTAGGGAATAATTTACTTTTCGGTTTTTTCCTTTTTAGTGGTTCAACTTGATAACTACACTTATTTTGATACTTGAACTTAAATTTTGTGAAGATTTAATGACGTGATCAGTTTTACTAAATAGGATCAGATCGAACGGGCTGAGAGTTAGACAATATAACGGCTGAATAAAGGAGTTGACTCAATTAACTCAACAACTACTTGAAATTGGTAAAAATAAAAAATCAAGACAAAAATCGATAGTTAAGCAGGTTCAACCGGTTTGGTAATTTTTAAAGATTTTTATGAATTTCTATTATTTATTTAATTATTTTTAACTAAGTGGTTGAATTGGTCAAACTGATTGAATCAAAAATGGGTGGTTTGATCTGTTCAACCACCAGTGTAACAGCCTAATTTTTAGTGGTGTCGGAAACAGTGATTCGAGGCCATTAAATCTGACAATTGAGTTTTAAATTTTTATTATTTATTATTTACGAGTCAAGTGTGATTTTAGAAAGATTTTTAAATTGGTGATTTGTGTTTTAGAAGGATTTATTAGGTAGAATGGTTTAGAAAACGAGGTATCGAGACCTCAATTTTATAAATCAAGCCGTAAATATTTTTATAAATATTTATGGAGCGTCATTAAGTTAGCATTAAGATTTCGTTAGAAAATTTTAACGTTTTGATAGTTAATTAATAAAAATGACTAAATTGAAAATTGTGCAAAACTTGTAAATTAAAGAGATAGTGATTAAATAGCCTAAATGGTAAATAAAGGAGGACAAAAAGGGAATTAGACATTTATTAGAAGCCTGAAACGGTATGTGCAGAGAAAAATCTTGAAATTGGATGATTTAGGGGCAAAATCGTCATTTGGGAATTAAGATAAAAATCAAAACAAAGACTAAATTGAAAGTCTAGACATTTCTTCATCAATCTTCAGCCAAAAACAGCTATAGAAGAGTCTCCAAAAGCTGGTTTTTCATATTTTCACATCATGTGAGGTCAATTCTTGCTCTTTTCTTGAAATTTGTGTGTTTTTAAGGCTTTTACAATTAGGTCCAACTATCTATTTCATTAGTTTTTGATTTTATGGGTAATTTTGAAAGTTACCATTGATGAGTGCTGGATGTTATGATGAATTAATATATATTTAGAGCTTTAATTTTATTATATGATAATTTTATCAAGTGATTTTGATAGATATTGATTTTAGGATCAAATTGTGAAAAGGTTAACTATTAAGGTTTGGTGTTGAAATTTTGAATATCAAGAGCTTCATATTAGCCTAGAATGTTTAGATAAATTGTCAATTGAGAAAAATTAGCTCAATTGATGGTTTAATTAATAAGGGACTAATTTGCAAAAATTGTCAAAATTGGGGTAATTGTGTAATTTCAAAAATTGAGGGGTATTAATTGTGAAGTGAATTGGAACTAAGATATATGCTAATGAACGAGTAATTTCATATTTTAGATCAAGAGGCCGTATATACTCGTGATAAAGGAAATTTAGCAGAATAGTTCATGAACTTCTACAAATCTTGCACTTTAACCCAGGTAAGTTCGTATGGTTAAACTTTAATATTAAATGTTAAATTAATGAATGGTATTATGTATTTATTCATATTATTTTTTGAAAATAAATTTACTGTAAAAGTTATGAAATTGAATGGAATGTTCGAAGTGAACAGAATGCATGATTGAGTACAGTTATTCAGTGTAAAGGAGGAATTGACGGCAAATTACGCAAGTAAATCGAGTTTCAGCATTTGTTGCGAACTTTTGTGTTTACTTTCCGTTTAGCTCTCATGAGCTTTAGTTAACTCATATGAGTTTCCGTTTAACCCTAATGGGTTTCCGTTAAGCTCTTTTGAGCTTCAGTTTAACCTTTTTGGGTTTCCTTTTAGCTCCTACGAGCTTCTGTTCAACCCTTATGGGTATTCGTTTAGCAATTATGTGTTGTTGTGCAGCCTTCGGGCTTTTGTTTACGATATACTTATATCCGTAAGACGTTCTCCGATATGATAAGTTTGGTAAGTGACATATGGAAACAATGTCTATAGATTTAAAGTTATTATTGAAATCGATATGAATTAAGTGAATTCCTTGATTGAAGCTGTGGTTAGAAGGAATAGTATATTTAATGATTTACTTAAATAAATTATTATAATATGTTAGGTAAGATTTATGTTTAAAAGCCAACAAACTTACTAAGCTTCATTAAGATTACTTGTTTGTTTATTGTCTTTGTAGATTAACGTGAGTTTGGAGAATCGGATCACACTATCCAACTTGCTCTGGTAGATTTTGCTATACATACAATGGTTTATATGGCATGTATAGGGATTGAAATGGTTGTGTAAATGTCAGAAATTACATTTTGTTTACATTTTTAAGTTAACTTATATATGAATGGTTTTATCATGTTTGGTATAAGTGTTAATGTGGTTAATGGATGGATACTTCTTAGGCATAATGATGAATAAATTGGTAAAGTATGTTGATATAGGTAGTTACATGTAAAAAAATTAATTTATGTTCTAATTAGAATGTTTGAAAATGTGAGATAATATTACTTTATTAAAGCTAGAACTGGTTGTTTTGAAGATCTTGTTATGGTATATAAGTATGAAATTTGAGGTGTATAGGTTGAAGTCAAGAATGAGTGAGAAAAGAGGCCATAAAATGGCCTATTTTCGTCCATATGGGGGTGTGTCTCAGCCGTGTGTGATACACGACCTAGCATATGGGCATGTGGTCTGCCCGTGTGTCCCCTGCTCCTTAAAATTTCAAAATAAAATGCCCAGGTTTTTGCACACGGCTTAGCACACGGGCGTGTGGCTTGGCCATGTGACCTCTGTACCTTCCACATGGCTTAGCACAGGAGCGTGTGGCTTGCCCGTGTGACCTAAGTCAGAGAGTTACATGAGTATGGACACGGGCTGGGACACGGTCGTGTGCTTCACATTAAATGCCCACATGGCCTAAGACACGAGTGTGTCTCCTTACACGGCCTGGCCACACGGGCGTGTTTCCACTGATCTTAAGAAAATTTTAAGATTTTGCGAAAAATTCTCTGAGTTTCTGATTTAGTCCCGATTCACTTCTAAGGTGTATATTGGGCCTCGAGGGCTCATACAAGGGACAATATAAGTATTTTATGATTGGTTTCTGATATGTTTATTAAATGTTATAAAATGTTCT
Source organism: Gossypium bickii (assembly GCA_025503065.1). Lineage (NCBI taxonomy): Eukaryota > Viridiplantae > Streptophyta > Magnoliopsida > Malvales > Malvaceae > Gossypium > Gossypium bickii. The sequence continues at coordinate 24,508,266 of CP106715.1, forward strand.
TATTTATTCCGTAAAGTCCGGTAATGCTTCGTAACCCTATTCCGGCAACGGATAAGGGTTATGGGTGTTACAACCAGTCTAATTATTAAAATAGTAAATATGACACATTGAGATTATACACCATATCATCACCTAAAATTTTATATAATTTTTTTAAGTAATGCTGTGCCACAATCTTAAAGTGTCACATCGTTAAACTTTTATATTTTTTAAATTTAAATTTAATTATCAAATTCAAGTGTTAAATGAACAAAAAAGAGTACATGTACCAAAATGAACCCAATTACAAAATTAAGAGATAAATATTATATTATCCCGTATATTTATTAATGGATGCGGTACCTAAGGAATTTTACTCCTTCCACTTTCTCTACTCCCCCTTCTTTCTTATAACTAAGTACTAGTACAATATTTATTTATTTATGCGTCCTATTAGTTCTAAAACGTAATGATTTTTTCCCCTTCAACTTAGAAAAAAAAAATTATTTTAATTTTTTATTAAATTTTTTGTCTTTTTTTAAAATTTATATTTTTTTCACATCACTTGTAAATGGATAAAAAAGTTAATGTTTGTTAATTTTGTTGATGTGGATAATATATCAATATTTAATTAATTTTTAAATTTTTAAAAAATATTATAAATTGTATATTTTTCTAAATAATTTGAATAATTTTTAAATGTTTTAAATTTTTTTATAATTTTTATTGAAATTTTAAAATTTTAAAAAATTAATTAAATATTGATGTCCACGTGACAATCCACATATATGTCACATTAATAATGTTAAAAAATATTAATTTTTCTATTTATTTTAGAGTGATTTGACAAGAAAACATAAATTTAAAAATTAAATGGAGATTAAAATGATTTTTATGTAAAGTTGAACAAGTGCGAAACGAGAGGGCTGGCATAGACCTCGGCCCCCCTAAAATAGAAAATTTTTCATAAGGCTCTTCGAAATTTTTAAAATTTTAAATTAGTAAAGGTAAAATTGCACTTTGCCCCCTAAGAATGAAAAAAATTTGATTTAATCCTTTAAAAATTATAAAGATAGAGGCAATTAAAATGGTGAAATTAATTTTTTACTATAGCAAAAATTATAATTTAATTTCGACCCCTAAACAAATTTTCTGACTTCGCCCCTGAAGTTTTATCGAAATAATTAATATGTAAATTTAAGTGATGACATATATAGTAAATGAGCACCCAAATGAGATTGGTTTGTTGGGATTTATTTAGTATAATGGTAGATTTGTAGGGTATTAATGATGAAGGATTCAAATATAATAAATTTCACTGTCCATTTTGTTTTGTATTTCTTGTTAACATGCGCCTTTTATAATTAAGTTTGAACATTCTTTTGTTTCTTAGAAGGTATTAAATACAGCATTGCTCGTCAGCTTCATATTTCCATTGCTAGAGATGACCCCATCAAACATATGCTTCAATTTTCTTTTATTTTAAAATTAATATATGGCCAGTGAATTGGACAAGGACACATCAAAAACAAATCTTAAAATTAAACTCACTAAACTTAATTAACCGTCCATAAAATTATATAATACCTTTACATTAAATATTAACCCTGAAAATAAATTTTTTAAAAATTATTACCTCTATATTATGCATAAGTTGTAAATTCTTTAAAATTTAAAATTTCAGCCTTGATCTAAAATGGCACCCATTACTTTTGTTAAATTAAATTATACCATTTTCATAATTCTATGCGGCAAACATATTATTACATAGGTAATATCATGCTAGTTTACTATTTTCACATAGTACTTACAAAAAAAAAGTTGTACCATTTTAATTAATAGATTTAAATGATACCGTTTGAGCTAGGATTGTAATTTCAAAATTTTAAAAAGTATAAAGACTAAAAATAATTAAATCGGAGAACAAAAACTAAAGTCAAAACTTACACATAGTATGAGACAAATAACAAAATTGGTCAAACAGATTTAACTGTTTCCGTTTGGGTTGTGATTGAAATTTCAAAATTTAAAAGGTTGAAGAACTAAAATTGACGGAATTAGAGTGAAAAGACTAAATCGAAACTTATGGAAAAAATTAAACAATTCAATACAAAATTTCTTATTCTAGGTCCAATCCAATAAGAAGAAGGAAACAGTCCAATCTAAAAAGTTAAGGGATTGGGCCGAAAGCAGAGCAACAGATCCACGGTGAAATTTGGTCGTCAAGCTCAAAGCTGGAGGACAAAAGGCAGCATAGGTATCATCGAACTAACTCGTCCGCTCACTCACTCACTCACTCACAACTCAGGAGGAGTAGCAACCGGGTTGGATTATTTATTTTGTTTCCCTCGTCGTTCAACTGTCTCGTTTCATTTCTTAAAAAATGACTACCCTTTCAAATTCTTTGGTTTTATCGACAAATCCTCCCCTTCAACTATTTTCTGGTAACAATCCCTTCACATTTCGTTTTTCTTCACTCTTAATTGTTTTATTTATAATTTTATTGTTGTTCATTGTAATTGATTCGATCTTTTTAGCTTCTTTTATTTTTAATGGAGTACGATTTAACGTCCAATGCATCATGATTGAGAAAAAAGAATAAAGTTTCTTAGCAAAATATAAATCCATGCTCGCTGTTTCCATGGACTTGGATTCATATCTCAGTGTTGAAGTTGTTGATGGGTCTTAGAACATTGGCACTTTGAGGCTATTATTCTAAACTAATCTCCTATTTGCAGATTCAAGCCTATAATTTATTATATTTCCTAGCATATTTGTCTTCTTCTTCTTCTTTTTTTTGGCATGCTATTAAACCTAAGGTAATATTGACTGCAAGTGCTGTCAGCTAGAAACGAAAGAAAGATGCCAATAGGATTTGTTGAAAGTACTTTGGTTGTGGAATTAATTGTTAGGCTTTATTTTTCGTTATTTCTCATTTTAGTTCAGCATTTTACATCTTTTGATGCAAGAATCTGGGTTTAACATCAATTCAAATTTTCAATTTTAGAATTTGTTAAATCATTGCATCATCAACATGTTATTTTCCATCCTCTGAGATCATAATATTCTTTTACCTTTTAGATCATAGCATCATTAACTCTGAATTTTGTTCCATCCAAGCTATGTTTTGTGCATTTACAAGTGTACCATCCATTTGGTTTAAAAGCTTTGAAAGGCTGTTCCTTACCTTCCCTGCGCAAATTTTTTTGCTAGGCTCTCATGGGAGTGCCAGCTCCACCAACTTGACATTCAATTCTAGTCATTTAAGGAAACTGCATATTTCTACCTCTAGAAGGCCTCTCACTGTTCAAGCTTCGTACAGGTATCATCTTTCGGACAATTTGAGCCAAATAATGAATGATTGTTCCTGTTAATATTCCTATAACTGGGAGATAATTAAAGAAGTACTAGCAACCGTATGCGTAGGTTTGTGTGTGTGCTTGTGTACACGCATATTCTGTTCTCTCTTTTTTGTTTTTTTGATATGTTCTGTTGGGAACATTAGCATGTATTATTACCCAAGTTGTCGGCTTCATATGTGCTTACAGTGATGGCGAAAGGTCAAGCAGTGCTAATGCCTTTGTTGGAGGTTTTGTTTTGGGAGGTCTCGTGGTTGGTGCACTTGGTTGTGTATTTGCCCCTCAGGTGATATTACCGTTGCAAATTGCTGTAGAAATTATACTGAACTATCTCCTTGCTCTCCTTTATGTATATTTGTTATTTTGACTAATTAAAATGCCCCCATATAATTTTCAATGGATTACACTCTACAGCTGTAGTTTCATAATTGACTAACTCCCCCTCTTTTTGATGTCTAAAACAGACAGCCGGAACTCTGGAAACTATTTATGTTTGACTATTATTTTTCCTATGTCAACTTACTATTCATGACTTATATGATGGTGATTGTCGACTACTTAGATTCTTATGCTGTTTGCCTTCTATAGATCAGCAAGGCACTAGCTGTAGCTGATAGTAAGGACCTTATGAAGAGACTGCCTAAATTCATATATGATGAAGAAAAAGCTTTGGAGGTGAGCACTTACTCTGTTCAGAATTATTGTCCTCTAAATATTGGAATGGCCTGAGTAGTGTGTGCTTTGAAGTTGATGGACCAGCATTTATGTGTTGTCTAAAGTTTATAGGTTTAAAAGCAGAATAATGAGTGACCTTTATTGTGTAGAAAACTCGGAAGGTACTGACCGAGAAGATTGCTCAGCTGAACGCTGCCATTGATGATGTTTCCGGTCAGCTTCGATCTGAAGATGCCCCGAACGGAGTTGCTGTAAACTCTGATGAAATTGAAGCTGCCATATGAATTGCCTTATGAACGGTGGTTTAACTAGTCTGTTATTAAGAAATAATAGGGAAATTGTTGTAATTTTCTTGTTTTCTCGACAAAACAGTGTCACTCTGTCATTTTAATATGTGGTGATTGTTGCTAAAAACATGAATACTTTAAAAACTTTTGCCATACATGAAGGTAAAGATGCTCAAGGTTTGCGACAAGTTTTACAGAGCAGCATTTGAGGTGTTTCCTACTTGTAATGTTGATTTAATTCTTGGAACGATCTTTACTTAAAATAAATTTCCTGCATTTGATGTTTGGAAGAAAATTTTAATCGAATCTTTTTGTTTGGAAATAGAATACCCCCTCTCTCAGTCTCCGATGTGGGGTTTCATTATTATTAGCCTCAAAATAAGTTTATCCTTCGAACGTACAATGACATGGATATTTTAATTTCATCTAAATGTTCACCACCATCCAAAATAATCTCCTCGTAGCCATAAAATTATTGCTTGTACACATCTTGGGCACTGCTCCATTGAGCTTGAGTCCTTTCTCTCTTGACGACTTGCAGATTTTTTTTTTTTTTTTTTGTGGTTATTTAACACAGTGCAAAACTGCTAATGCACTTGAGAGAAATGACAAGGGATGGAGCTGTGGTTCAAATTATGAGCTTCAGTTCTCCCATACAATCTTATCACATATATCTTGCACACCCTTCATATTCACCACACGTTCCGTTAATTCACTTTCAACCATAATTTATGTCCAATGATATATTAACCAAAACACCAAATTCAAGTGTATAAATAGTAGTGGGGAGGGGAGTTGATCTTTTAGTTTTTAATTACAGCCATCAGCCATGGCAACAAACGCTGCTTTAGCTCCTTCAAGAATCCCTGCCAACACCAGGCTTCCATCTAAGACCACTCACTCTTTCCCCACTCAATGCTCTTCCAAGGTCTCCCTCTTTCTTCTGCTTTTTGTTGCTCTTTAATTTGCTTCAGGGTTTTATTTTCATTTCGGTTTTGTTGTGCAGAGACTGGAAGTGACTGAATTCTCTGGACTTCGATCCAGCTCATGCGTCACCTTTGCCAAGAATGTTAGAGATGCTTCCTTTTTCGACGTGCTGGCTGCCCAACTTACTCCCAAGGTTCCTGCACTCTTCTAAATAACTTTACTTTTTAAGAGATAAGATTGTCCTGCTAGTCTTACTACTGTTGCATATGACAGTGCTGATGGCTTGAAGCTGCTTGAATTTTAGAGTGTAGGTGTACCATCAACATCTGCTAGGGGAGAAACAGTTGCCAAACTGAAGGTTGCAATCAATGGATTTGGACGCATTGGCAGGAACTTCCTCAGATGCTGGCATGGCAGGAAGGACTCACCCCTCGAGGTTGTTGTTGTAAATGACAGTGGTGGTGTCAAGAATGTAAGTAACTAAAGTTTCACTTGTCATGCTTTATAAGAGCTAACCTATGACATTTGGTTTGATTAATTTCATTCATTAACTGTTGTATACAATATAAACACAGGCTTCACACTTGCTGAAATATGACTCCATGCTGGGAACTTTCAAAGCTGATGTGAAAATAGTTGACAATGAAACCATCAGTGTTGATGGGAAGCCCATCAAGGTCGTCTCTAACAGGGACCCTCTCAAGCTTCCTTGGGCTGAACTTGGTATCGACATTGTAATCGAGGTAGGTCCTTTGCCCTTAAGTGCCCTTAAACATATCCTGCAATCTATTATTCAGCTTGCTCTAAAGAGTATTAATTATAATTGAATCATTTGACATGCACCTTAAAGGGAACTGGAGTCTTTGTAGATGGCCCTGGAGCTGGAAAGCACATACAAGCTGGTGCCAAGAAAGTTATCATAACCGCTCCAGCTAAAGGTGCAGACATTCCAACCTATGTTGTTGGAGTCAACGAAGCGGATTACGACCACGAGGTCTCGAACATCATCAGGTCAGTTTTGAATGAAGAGTTGCATGCTAATAGAGCAGTAACGAAAATCATTCCCCTTGTTCCTTCTGTTCTAGTGGTTTAGAATTTGATTGCCATTTTGTACTTGCAGCAATGCATCATGCACCACAAATTGCTTGGCTCCTTTTGTGAAAGTCATTGATGAAGAATTTGGTAAGCATTTCACATATTTATGTATCATTTCAAAGCTTGAACATTTTGAGGATGATCCTTTTCTCACTTTGCCAAAACTGATTTGCAGGCATTGTGAAGGGTACAATGACAACCACTCACTCTTACACTGGAGACCAGGTAATCATACTAATTAACCAAACACAAACACACAATTGAATTGCTTGAGCAACGAAGAAAACTAAAATTATTTGTTGGCGATGGTCCAGAGGCTATTAGATGCTTCGCACCGTGACTTGAGGAGAGCCAGGGCTGCAGCATTGAACATTGTACCAACAAGCACAGGTGCAGCCAAGGCTGTCTCTCTTGTGCTTCCTCAACTCAAGGGAAAGCTGAATGGCATTGCACTTCGTGTGCCGACACCGAACGTATCAGTTGTTGACCTTGTTGTGAATGTTGAGAAGAAGGGCATTACAGCTGAAGATGTGAATGCTGCTTTTAGAAAGGCAGCCGAGGGACCATTGAAGGGTGTTTTGGAAGTGTGCGATATTCCTCTTGTCTCAGTGGACTTTAGGTGCTCTGATGTTTCTTCCACCATTGACTCTTCCTTGACCATGGTCATGGGAGATGACATGGTCAAGGTGGTGGCCTGGTATGACAATGAATGGGGTTACAGGTGAGCTTTAAGCAAGCAATCTAAAATCAGTGTAGGTGATGTTTATATTTGATTTTGTAGATTAATAACTGTTACAATGTGATATGCAGCCAAAGGGTTGTTGATCTGGCACACTTGGTGGCAAGCAAGTGGCCGGGCATGCCTGTAGCTGGAAGCGGTGACCCCTTGGAGGATTACTGCAAGACAAATCCAGCAGATGAGGAATGCAAAGTTTACGAGGCCTAAATAGTTGCAACTTTATGACTGTTTTTTTTTTTTTTTTTTACTTGCAGATGGTATAGTTGGTGGCCAAGGGTTTTCCAATGTTCATGTTAACAAAAAAAAATAAACAGGTCATTTTGTAATGACAGCAGAGTGACATGAACATATAACATTTCAATGCATGCAGCTGCAATCATCTTTTGAATTAATTACTTGTTGCTGTGTGTAGTCCCTCTATCAATTGCATCCTACTTTCTCATACATACATACATACATACATACACTTCAGCTAGTTGGAAGAAACGAAGCAAAAACTGAACACCAAAGTGTATAGTTGTGTTAAGCTTTAAAAGTTTGAAGAGAAGAGGCAGAAGGAGAATGAGGCCTACCATGCATAACCCGAAAACAACCATTTGCATTTAGCATGTGGTGATATAGAATGTTAGGCTCTTAATCAATATTCAATCATAATAACCTTAATTATAAAATAATAATAAAAACCTAGTTTATGCATAATCCAAATAGAGAATTGATTATCAATGTAAAAAACACTCAAGCCCAGTCCAATAATGGTCGTTGAGTTCTTGCTTTGCTGCCAAGAATGTTGAGCTCTTCAGCAAAAATCTTCTTTATAATTACATATAATCTTGTCTTTTGTCACAGTAGCTACTCCATCACTAGCATCACAAACCAAAGGGTTTCTTACCAAACAACCACCATAATATTCACCTTTCCATCGCCAAGCATAACACTATACATGAATTGAATGCCTCACAAACACAATTTCAAAGCCCTCCATCATTCAAGAACTCTTTAACAAAACATGAAAAAGCTTCAATAACAACAGCACCTTAAAATCTGAAAGAGACAACAATCCTCACTTAGCAAAACATGAAAATGAAAGCATTAATGTCCAAACTCTTTATTAGTAATGACTCCTCCAGGAGTACAAGAAAGAATGATGTTCCCATGAAGTTTATAACTACATATGCAGAAGTTTAAGATCATATACCTCACAAGGTAAGTCACCAGGCTCACTGTATTTGCCATACTTGAAACTAAAGTCCCTTTTTCACTTTGAGTTAAACACTATGATATCATGATGGACTCACTAAACCACGGAAACGAACACGAAAGGTTGTAAGTACTGACTCAAACGCGGAACTACATATGTGATTGTAAACTCAACTGATTCAAAAAAAAGAAAATTGCTTATATATTTTTTAATTTATATAATTAGTAAATTGAGAAAATTGTAAAATAATCCACCAAAATTTTTGAAAATTTTATTTTATATAAAAATAAATTCATCTCTCTCCACTCACTTTCTTTTAACATTCATCGATTTTGTCTCAAATTTCTTTTAATCTCTCACACACCCTCTAGAATTTTTACAAGGTAACTAATCAATATTTCAATACTTTCAAGCAAGTCTCCCTAATTTGGTAATAATTATTCTTTTCTTTTCAAGCGTCATTAATTAATCTCTAAAACATAATATTGTGGTTTTTTTTTGTGATAGATTAAGATTTTTATACAATATTTAATTTTTTATTGATTGAATGATTTTGAGATATTGATTTTGTATGAGATCCCTAGCATCTTGATTGACTAATAATTTTTAAAAGTTGACTAATAAAAATCCCTGTAGAAATTAGGATTGATTATCTTTATAATGTTGAATTTCTTAAACATTGATTAGGAATTGTGACCATACAGCGTACGGAATGTTGTTTTCGGCACATCACTAGCTTTCACTTTCAGTTGATAATATTTGAATCTCAGATCAATTTTGGAGAATACAATTACACCTTTCAATTGATCAAATATGTTGGTAATCAACCCGATTAAGCAATTAACAAGTAATTAGAGCTAGTTCAATTTTTGTAAATCACCCCGTTCAGAGATGGCAACAACAAGGTTTGACATTGAGAAGTTTGATGGTGTCACAAATTTCAATCTATGGCAAGTTGGGATGATGGCAATTTTAATTCAGACTGGGCTGCAAAAGGTCGTTACTAGGAAAAAGACCGAGAATCTAGATCAGTCAGAATGGGAAAAGGTTAGTGAAAAGGCCTTGTCTACAATCCAGTTGTGCCTCGTGAATAGTGTATTGCAGGAGGTATTGATGGAGAAGACCTCATCCGCCTTGTGGAAAATATTAGAAACTCTTTATGCTAAGTCTCTGGCTAACCGTTTAGAGTTGAAACAACGTCTATTTACGTTTCGCATGAACGAATGTGAGCTTCTTATAGATCACATCAGTCAATTCATTACCCTTTTAAATGATTTAAATAACGTTGAGGTTTAGATTGACGATGAAGATTAGGTTATGCTATTATTATGTTCTTTACCCCCTTCATACAAGTCTTTTAGGGAGACCCTGATTTATGACAGAGTCAAACTCTCGTTCGAGGATGTGAAAAGTCATTTGTTGAGTAAAGACAAACTCAACAATGAGTTTGGTTCGGATAGCAAGACAGATAAGCAAGTTTCCGTTCTGATAGCATCAAAGAAACGAGACAAAAGGTGTCGCTATTGTAAGAAGTTAGGTCACATCAAAGTAGATTGTTATAAACTGCGAAATAAAAGGGTTGCTAAGAGTAACGAGGAAGATGTAACTGGTGCTAATTTGGCCGACGAAAGCGGTGATGATTTCTTGTTAGTGTCAACGAGCGAAAGCTCCGAGCTTACGTCTGAATGGATCCCAGATTCGGGATGTTCTTTCCACATGTGTCCCAATAGAGAATGATTCTCCACATACAATTTGGTTGAAGGTAGAATTGTGCGCATGGGAAACGATTCATCCAGTAAGGTAGTTGGTATTAGTACTGTTAAAATTAGGATGCACGATGGGATGATTAGGACACTCTTAGATGTTAGGTATGTACTTGATTTACGAAAGAATCTCATCTCCTTAAGTATTTTAGACTCGAAATGTTGCAGAATCAACATCGACTCGAAAGGTATTAAGGTGCCTCGTGGGGCTCTCGTTTTGTTAAAAGGTAAAAGAACTGAAAATCTTTATATTCTAAATATTCTACAGTGACCGGTGAAATCAGACGTCCCTCGTCCATTACAAAGTCAAAGTTAACTCGTTTGGGGCGAAGGTAACTTGGTCATAAGAGGGAAAAGATATGATCATTTCGTTGAAGAGAGGTTCTTTTTTGGATACAGGTTTTGAAAAGTTAGGGCACTGTGTTCGTGAAAACTAGACACGGGTTAGTTTAATTTGGCAGCGTACAAGTTGAAGGCTAGAAGTCTTCCAGTTTCTAAGCACAGATTCGACTTAGTTGATTCCTTACATAGTTCAAGATAAGCCCGTGGCAGGCTTTGGCAAAGATGGCGTTGTGGAAATATGAGTCAATGTGGAGATTTGTTGAGTATGGCTCCTATTTCAGTCAAATTTGAGAAATAATCTTCCAGTTAAACTATGTTTTTTTGTTTCAATCAAACTCTGTTTATTTGATTCAATCAAACTCTATTTATTTGTTTCAATCAAACTCTATTTATTTGTTTCAATTGAACTCTGATTAGTCTAGATTAATTTATTATTTGATCTATGAATTTAGCCTATAAATAGGTTATTTTACAACCTTAAAAAATAAACCCATTAGAGATTAGAACTCAAAATACTTTTGGACAATTTTGTATTTACGTTTTGAGAGGGTTCTTTGTTTTTTAGGGTTTCGGGGTTTAGTTGTTATCTCCATCTTCGTACACTTTGTTCTTTTGCTATTATAGTAAAATTATCTTTGCCTGTGATTTTTTATCCTCTTTAGAGAAGTTTTTTCACGTTAAGTTTGTGTGTTCAATTTCTCAATTTCTTCTGCTATTTTTATTAGTTCATTGCTTAATTGGGTCGATCCCCAACAAAATAGATTGTCAATACACGGAAACAAATATCTATTATTGATTGTCAACTTTTTCAACTGCCAATAATTAATACAAAGTCGTATCGACCCATATTTCTTTCTAACAAAAAGCACCGAAGCTCCCCAAGACGATATACTAGGGCGTGTAAAGCCTCAGTTTAGGAGATCTTGTAATTGAATTTTCAACTCTTTTAGCTTCGTTGGTGTCATACGATATGAAGCAATAAAGACTAGAGTTATACCCGGGTAAACCTCAATTACAAATTCAACCTCGAGATCAGGAGGCAATCATGACAATTCTTCTTGAAATACATCTGAAAACTCGCATATTGTCCAAATCTTACTCATTTGACTTTCATCCGAACTCGAGTTAATAACATAGGTCAAATATATTTCACAACCTTGATTCAGAAGTTTATTAGCTTGAACCAACGAAATGATATGAGTAGAATCACTCAATCTTATGCCATTGACTTCAATGATATCACCTTCAGGACTTTGGATAAAAAACTTCTTTTTACGGGATTCCAAAATCATTTTATGCTTGGATAACCAAATCATTTCTAAAATTACATCAAAATCACCAAACGGCATGATCAACAGATCAACTGGAAATGATTTATTCTGGATTTCTAATAAGCAATGCTTGCATACTTAATCAACGAGCACTATTTGTCCTAAAGAATTTGAAACGGATATTGGTATGCTTATAACTCCAACTTCAATTTTCCTGATTTCAAGAAGCTAAAATTAACGTATGAATGCATAAAGCTATGATCAATTAAAGCATGAACAGGTGCAAAATATAAAAGGAAAGTACATGCTACAACATTGGTAGCATCATCCTCTTTCTCTATTTCAGAGCTCTAGCTTCATATTGTTCCCTAGTTTTTTGTTTTTTTTTCATTACTTTTAAAATGTTATTTTATTATCTCAATTATTTTTCAAAAATAATATACTTGTATTATAAATTAGATCAATTATCATTTAATAAGCAAGGCCGTTCTTAAATTTTCTTTGGCCCGGGGCGAACTGGAAAAAATGGGCCCCTAACGCACTTCTCCTCATAAAGTTTCTCATTTGATCCTCGAAAAGCTAAATTATTCTTACCAAGACATTTAACTACAGCAAGTATTCTCAAGAAAACATGTCTCAAGCGTTCTTTCTCTTTTAAGATTCCTTGTTGCAAGTCTTTATCAAGAGTCTGATTAATCTTCAATCTCACTCTTAATTCAGTCCAAGCATTCATGTTAGTCATATGGTCAAAACTATTCTCATGTTCTTTGAGTTTTTCACTCAAGTGTTTCCAATCATTCACACCATCAGTGGCCAAGTAACTCTTTCTATTTAGTTTTGTGAATAACTTACAACAAAAACAAAAAAATTTATCTACATGTTTAGAGTAAACTAACCATTTTCTATCGCTAGTCTCTCCATTAATCAACTTTCTAGAAAAATAAGCATACGAGAAATGCCTAGAATTACCATCTAAGAGAAATTTAAAATTCAATTCCCTTAAAGGCCCCTTTTCAAGTAAAATATCTCTAGACATGTTATCAAGGATACCCCAATTTCTAGGATCGTAAATGTCTAAAGGAGGAATAAAATGTGGATCATCCCTAACATCTTCAACATTTGACTCATTTTGTACATCATTAGGGTTATTGACAGTAGCAAATTGCTCATTGATATGATTAGAGAATTATTATGTTCATTTGGATCAAGTTCAACCACATTGGCACGGTCATAGTCATAATTCAGATCATCCAAATTAATAGCATTATCATTTAAATTTTCATTAGATTGGTCCACATTGTCTACTTCCACTCCTTCAGAAGTCTCTCCTATTTTTTTCTTAAAAAATCTATCAAGAGATCCCCTTTATGATTCTACTAATTCATCTCTTTGTTTTCGTTTCTTTCTTTTCTCACTTCCAGACAAATATTTAGGCAACATTATTTAGCAATATAACTAATAACTAATAAAACTAATATAGGTTAGAACAATGGCACCTATAGGGCTGTAGAATTGAACAAATAATCAGCTTAATCCTTAGCGTTCTTAATTTGCAATGATGAGCCAAGGTTCCTGGCAATAAAATTGACTAATTAAACAAAGCCAAAAACAAATAATCACAATCAAACTACAGAAAACTAGATCAAATCGTCAATTTTTAGAAAAAAAAATCAAATCATCTCAAAAATGAAAAATGTAAAGCGCCGATAATTAGATAATGACTAACCTGTAATTAGCATATCTTCAAGACAATCAAATTAGAACTCCATTGAATATCTACCTTTCATATCTGCAACAATCATCCAACACCCATTAAAGAAAAATCAAGAAATACCCACAATAGAATTTTTTCAATTGAATCCAGTAAGTTTTCGAAAGGAAAAAACGAAATAAATCAACTAAAATGAATTCTGAATTTAACAATTCAAGATTTTTATACGGAAAAATTCCTACTTTCCCAACTAGAGTTTTTATAAGGGAAAATTCCCAATTCCCAATTAGATATTTTCAAACAAAAACTCCCAATTTTTCCCATTCAAAAAATCGAAATCTTCAAACGAAAAAAATCGAAAATCAGAATTAACTAAGAAAAACTAAGCACAAAATAAGAGACTAAAATTGTAGAAACTTACCTCAATTAATCCCAATCGAAAATGCTCTTCTTTATTATTCAATATGCAAAACTCAAGGAAATTATAAGGAAAAATTGAAGAGTGAAAATGCCGAAAATTCAATGTAATTGAAATTGAGACATAAGGGTGATAACAAATGAAGCAATTTATACTACAACCCAAGCATGCCGTTGTTAATTGAATGGGATAACCGTTATTTTCATTGTTAAGTGACATAATTTCAGGCGTGAAGGGTAGATAAAGAGCCAAAAATTGGAATAGATTAAGAGGAAAGAGCAAAGTGTTTCTCAGATTAGTTGGATTTTGCTATGGGAAAGAGGAAAGTTTTAATTTTGGTGTTGGAAAGTGGAAAATTGAAAGAGGAAAGTCTGAAGAAGGAAGAGGAAAGAAGGAAGATGTTGCTCTGGAAGATGTTCCTCTGCCGCGTGAGGAAAATTGGATTTTCTTTAATTTTTTTAATAAAATTTAATAAATTTTCTGTTGGGCCCTGGGCAGGGGCCCCACCTGCCCTGGCCCAGGGCCGGGCCCGTTAATAAACTATGTATATTTTAAAAAAAAAATAAAATCACGGGTGATACACTTGTCATTGTCCAAAACTTGATATCAAACAAAGACTTCGGGTGGGTTTGGATAGGTGATTGAGTGCGGTGCGGTGCGTTTAGCTTACTTTTTGTCTCACGCTACAGTATCGCTACAGTATCTAATATCACCGCCACCGCTGTTTTTACACTAACCGCAAGTAAACGCACCGCCAGTCCAAACCCACCCTCCATCAAGTTATAAATAAAAAGAGATTTAGAGGGAATAAATTAGATAACTAACTTTAATTGTATTTTACATGGTATATTTGATTTGATTTGACATTTTCATCAGATAGGGTTTCTATATTTTGTTACTGTGCAAGCAGGGTTATTACAGATATACATAAACTAACTGCATAATGGAAAACTAAACATAACTCTACTGTTCGCTACCCATTTCTTTCGCCCTACATATTTCACCTACTTTGTTTTATTGAAAATGAGTTTCAAAAAATTAATTTACTTCTTTTTAAGTTTAATATTTTTTATATTTGGATGAATTCGTATAAAATATTTTCTGTTGTTTGAATTTCGTAAAAATTTCATAAAAATTATTTTCAATGAAACAAACATACGTATGAATGTTTCTTATCTTTTCATTATTTAATTGAATTGAATTTATATCTATAAATTTATATTTTACATTTTCTTTGTAAAAAAAACACAATATAAATATATTTGTTATAAAATATTTTAATGTAATTGTTTTAACAATCGAAATTTATTTTATAATAAGAAAATATTTTATAATAATCAATCTCATATATAAACTTAATAATAAATAATGCTTAATTAAAATTTAATTTTTTATACATTAATTAAAACTTAATTTAAATTACATATATTACAGATATAAGAGTACATATTGACACATTAGAGTTGTAAGAGATAAATGAAACTAAGCATTATTTAAACAAATGCTTATATTTATATAATTAAAATATTCATACTTTTATACTAGGTTAAAATATGTTATAAGTCTTTGTACTCTTCGTAAATTTAAAATTTAGTCCATGTACTTTTATTTTTGGGTTAGTCCTACTTTTTAATATTAAAATTCAGATTCAACTGTTAGCATTATTAAAAATATTTTATTATATTCATATTCATTATTACTTCATCTTTTAGTTACATGAATACTGAGTATTTTTTTATTTAAAACTGTGACATCAACAAAATTGAAAAAAAAAATGTTAACAATTAGACTTGATTTTTAAATCTAAAAAGTAGAGAGACTAAATTCCAAATTTGTGAAGGGTACATAAACTTATAGCATATTTTAACTTTTATATTACAAAACATTTATTATTAATATATTTATAATTGTAATAAATATTTATTATTAAAATATTAATATTAAATATTTTTCAATAATATTCAAAGAATATTATTTAAAATTATTATTTTAAAATTTACTATTAAAATAAAATTGAAATATTAAATATAATAAGTTATATTAATAATTTATTATATGATTAGATATAGATAATTAAATAGGTATGTTTATTAATATTGAAAATTATAATATTATATATTAATATTTTATTAATTTTAAATATTTTTAAAAAATAAAAATCTATTATTAATTTTAAGCTTGAAAATTAATTTTTATATAGAAAAAAATTACCTATAAAGGAGTTTGTTTTTTTTTTTTTGGGAAAATGTCTTATGCTTTTGAAAAAGATAAATTGTTTTACAGGAACAAAAGTATTTTCTGTTCATTTGTATGTGTTTTCTGTTAATCAAACTATTTTTTATTAAATAAATATAAAGAAAATTCGAAAATAATTTTTAGTGAAAAAAAGGAAGGTGTTAAGTGTGTTTCTGCTCATGCTTATATTTCCAATTGAATGAGTTGATAATATGATGCGAAGGTTGCCTGTGGTGATTAAGGCTTCTCCTTTTTATTCATTATTTAAAAAGCCATTCCAATGTGATCCAACTGATTGGCAACATATAAAAGGTTCCCATTGGTTACATATTTAGAATGTTATTTATACCAAAATTTAGACATTTTTGTTGAATATTTGTTCAGGTTTTAAAGATTGTAAAAATGCAAATTACCAAAGACAGCAGTCGTAACACAAAGTTTTATAGTTCACTCAGCTGACATGTGTGTGGATATGTTTGGTTAGCATGGCAACGACCAGACCAGGAGGTTGGACTTGGACACGAATCAATTGAAAATACGCCAAGCTAGCCAGGCTGCCCTGCCGCCCCTAATTGACCTTTCCCCTTCTATTGCGGTATTCTGCAAAATTTCCAAATTCCATAACCCTAGATTCAGCATTTCACAATTACACTCCAACATTTTTACCATCATTCATTACCAAACTCTGGCACGATATGAGGCGATCTCGGATTTTCCTTTTGCTGTTAGCCATCTTATTTTCTCCGTCTATACGCGTTTTCTTCTGCTCTCAGATCTCGCAAACTGCTCTTTCCAATCGTTTCCTGCCGCCCCCTCCTCCGTAAGTATCTTCAGCTCCTTATTCTCATTGGATTAATGCATTTAAGAAAGAAAAAAAAAAAAAAAAAAAACCTGATCTTTGATTTTTTTTTTTTTTTTTTTACGAATTTTGCTATATCTGTCTATAATGGCTGCTGCAAGATATGTGGAGTTCGCTTAAAACCCTGAAATCAGTTCTACTCAAATTGTATTTTGTGTCTTTATTTAGTGACGATGGATTAGCAGTGGTAGTTACTCTGGATGGAACAATGCATTTAGTGGACAGAGTATCAAGGAAAGTTCATTGGTCGTTTGCATCGGGCAGGCCTATTTATTCATCTTATCAGGCCTTCCTTGACCAGGACAATGATAAGCTTAATGCATCTGGACCCAACAGTGATTTGTATGTTGATTGTGGGGATGATTTGCAACTCTATGTTCATAGCAGGAGCCATGGAAAACTGGTATCAATGCTCATCCTGCTTCTGTTTCTTACAGTTGTCTGTCCCATACTAATTTTGGGGTTTCTTAGTATTTGATTCTATTGTCTATGATAACTATTAAATTTGACTGATTGATTAGCTTGGAAATCTTGTTGATATGCTTTATTGCTTTCATACTGATAGCATCTTTTTCATCTCAATGGTTTTGCACTCTAGAAAAAACTTGAACTGAGCGCTGAAGAATATGTTAGAAGAACACCCTACATAGCAGAGGATGGAGGGATCACTTTGGGAGTAAAAAAGACCTCTATTTACCTTGTTGATGCAAATTCTGGTAGAATAGTACAAACTTATAGGTCAGATGATCCTCCCTTTACGCTAGATATTCAGAATGATGCAGGCAAAACAGTTCGTTGGACAAAGGATGCTGATGCACTGGTGGAGTCTGGTCCTTTTAACTCAACAACAGTCAAGCAGTTTGTCTATATTATGAGGACAGATTATGTCCTCCAGTATTATTCTCCAAACTCTGCTGAAGTATTATGGAATGTGGCATTTTCTAAAATTGATGCTGAATTTCGATGTCAAGGATCAGAGGAAAAACTTTCTGCATATTACATGCATGATTGTGAGTTGCAATTGCCATGTCAGAAGAGACCTGCTGTTATCCAAGTTCGTGATCATAAATTGTTGGAATCTCTCCCCGTCTTTGGCTGGCTTGATGGAATAATCCCACTGCCTTCTTCAAATCAAAATCCTCGCTTGCCGCCTGCTGATGTATTCCCACTGGCTCTTCCTAATGACAAACCATGGCTTGCTTTGCCAGCTTCTGAGATTGAAAACCCTCTTATGTTGGATACCGCTAATACAAACATCACTACAAGGTTTGACATCGCTGGATCCAGCATACAACCTTTCATTGCTTTCTTTGCTACCCTGTTGACTATCATTGTCTTTGCCTTTTACCGCTTAAAACGAGGTAAGGGGAGTAAGCAGGATCAGGAAGTTAAATTGCAATCAGTACCTAAAAAGAAAAAACCTAAGAGAGTTGGGAATAGTAAGAGCAGTGGCAATAACGAGAAAAAGAACAAGCCTGTTTCAGAGGAGAATAATGTTGGAAATACCAACACATTTCCTTATATTGAAAGGAATGAAGGCAAATCATTGCTGAACTTTACAGATCTTGTTGATGGCCGAGTAGATGGGCGCCGAATTGGTAAGTTACTTGTTTCCAACAAAGAAATAGCAAAAGGAAGCAACGGTACCATTGTGCTTGAGGGGATTTATGATGGTCGTCCAGTAGCTGTTAAACGTCTTGTGCAGACTCACCATGATGTGGCTTTGAAAGAGATTCAGAACCTTATTGCTTCTGATCAACACCCTAATATTGTTCGCTGGTATGGGGTCGAGTTCGATCAGGATTTTGTTTATCTCTCTCTAGAGCGTTGTACCTGTAGCTTAAATGACCTGATCTATGTATGCTCTGAATCTTTTCAAAATCAAGCCATTGTCAAGGATGAAGAGTCAGAATTCTTCAATGAGTGTAATGTTCGATTGCATAGTGTGATGGAAAATAACAAGGTTATTGAACTCTGGAAGCCTAATGGACATCCTTCAGCCCATTTGTTGAAACTAATGAGGTAAATTTCATGTCCTCAAAGCTTTCTCGTTCTCTTCTGCTCGTGGGTGTGTGTTTCTTTGTGTGAAATTGATCAGAATATGACATTGTTATCTTTTTCTGTAGAGATATAGTCTCTGGGCTTGCCCATCTACATGAACTTGGCATCATACATCGAGATCTAAAGCCTCAAAATGTTTTGATAATCATGGAGAAGTCTCTATGTGCAAAGCTTTCCGACATGGGCATTAGCAAACGCTTGACTGGGGATATGTCTTCCTTAACCCGCGGTGCTACTGGTAAGCTTATCAATCACGTCTGGTATCATTCAGCAACAATTAAACCATGCACGTTTCGTGATACATTGCTTGTGTAAAGATTGGTCAAATTAATTCTTTATAATGTTGCTAAATGTAGGTTATGGAAGTTCAGGCTGGCAAGCACCTGAACAACTTCGTCAAGGACGCCAGGCACGCGCTGTGGATTTATTTAGTTTAGGCTGTGTTTTATTTTTTTGCATCACTGGTGGTAAACACCCATATGGGGATAGTATTGAACGTGATGTAAATATTGTGAATGACCGAAAGGACCTCTTCTTAATAGAGAGTATACCAGAAGCAATGGATCTTTTCTCTCATCTCTTGGATCCCAACCCAGAATTGAGGTAATCTATCATCCACATTTTGATGATCCTATAACTATGCACTCATTGAATGCCCCTGGGTTTAATATTTGAGCATGCAGATCTTCTTGTCTATCTGCAGATAGAAAAGCCTGTGAAGTGCATTCTTAAACATAACAGATGGAAAATATTTAAGCTTATCAGGTGTTGTACGCAATACATCTCCTCTAACAACTATATTTTGATATATGGTAGGCCAAAGGCACAAGATGTTTTGCATCATCCGTTATTTTGGAGTTCTGAGATGAGGCTTTCATTTCTTCGAGAGGCTAGTGATCGTGTTGAATTGGAAGACAGGAAGAGTGAATCAGAAGTATTAAATGAATTAGAAAGTATTGCAGCAGTAGCTTTGGATGGGAAATGGGATGAAAAGCTGGAACCTGCATTCCTTAATAACATTGGACACTATAGGAGATACAAATTTGATAGTATTCGTGACCTATTGCGGGTAATAAGGAACAAGCAAAACCACTACAGGGAAATTCCTCAAGATATCCAAGAATTATTGGGGCCACTTCCAGAAGGATTTGATGGTTATTTCTCTAGTCGATTTCCAAAACTGTTGATTGAGGTTTATAAGGTACTCTATAAGCACTGCAAGGAGGAGAAATTCTTCCAGAAATATATGAACGGCAGTATAATCTAATCTAATTTTCATTTGTTCCTCTCCTCTTTAACTGCTGTTCTTACTGTATATAGAAATTGTATCATACTGCAAACAATTTTGTGTGTCAGTGATTAATGTAATATATTGTAATTTAACCATAAGTTTCATTTTGTAGTTTCATCTCTTCTAACCTTAAGATAACAAAGGCAGTTCATGAAACTAACCTTGTGTGTTTCTAGATCTTTGGCAGCTTCATATACCGCCAAGTGGGAAAAAATCTAAACAAAAATAACAGGGTTGGCTTGGCATAGAAACAGGTGAAGAATTATTTTTATTATTTTAAATGAGAGTAAAGAAAAGCAAGCCGAAAAGATTCTTGTATGATTCCCCAGTCCGTGATGAAGCAGTTCGTATACTTTATACATAATGGGTTAATCCGACAAACCTCAGTTTTAAAGCTTCTGCTTATCATTATAGAATACAACAAGGGCATGTATAGAAAATTTCAGTTTGGAGAAATAAATGTAGGGTCTTCTTATTAATTATGAATTTATATACTCACTCAGGATAAGTGTGAGAGACGCGTTTCATTGGTGGGAACACAAACACGTTGCTTTGTTGTGGGATATAGTTGGATCCTCTGCGAATGTTGGAGTGGACCCACTGATCAGCTTCAGTAGTAATAATATTTTTGACAAAGGTGGAAAGATACTGTTCCTCCTCTGAATTTTTCATCACGTTCTGTCCCCACATTATCTGACATCCTCCCAATTTCTCTGCTCAAATGCATTTGGCATTTCATACCAGGAAACTGTGGGTACTACACATATCTTCACTTCATTAGGAACATCAATACCTTGATCCTTTGAACCACCAAATGGCTCTTCATCTCTTCCACCTCCTCTTCCTCCTCAGCCCATTATCTTATGTCTCTAGCGTTGGCATTAACTATGGCACTCTAGGAAACAACCTCCCTTCTCCAAAGAAAGTTGCTCAGCTCCTCCAATCTACGCTCATTGATAAAGTTAAAATCTATGACACCAACCCTGATATCCTTGAAGCCTTTTCCAACACCGGAATTGACCTTATTGTTGCCGTTGAAAACTACCACGTCGCCAACATTAGCAAGGACGCAGCCGCAGCCGACGACTGGTTTGCCACTCGTGTGCAGCCCTTCATCCCCGCCACTTCCATCGTAGCCGTTTGTGTAGGCAACGAATATTTGACCTCCGATGATAATTTGGACCCTGATGCACTGGTCCAAGCCATGCAAAACTTACATGATGTGTTATTAAAGCGTGGTCTTGACCGTAAGATCAAGGTCACTACCCCGCATAGCATGGCGGTTCTTGCTTCCTCGTTTCCACCCTCGGCTTCAACCTTTGCCACAAAGCTTATTCCCACCATGAGCTCTATTGTTGGGTTTTTGGCTGATACTGGTGCACCTTTCATGGTCAATGCCTACCCTTATTTTGCATACAGGGATAACCCCAGCACAGTTGATTTAGAGTATGCATTGCTAGGGAACTCGACAGGGGTCCATGACCCTAAGGGTTACATCTACCATAACATGCTGGACGCCCAGATTGATGCTGTTAGGTCAGCTATCGATGCCATTGGCTTTGGGAACCTATCAATGAAGATCACAGTGTCAGAATCTGGATGGCCCTCAAAAGGAGATCCAGAAGACACCGCAGCTACACCCAACAATGCAAAGACTTACAATACCAGGTTGATTGAGCGTGCACAGTCTAATAGAGGGACACCCATGAAACCTAAGGATAACATAGAGATATTTGTGTTTGCTTTGTTTAACGAGAACAAAAAGCCGGGGGGTCCGAGTGAGAGAAATTTTGGGATTTTTAATGGGGACGGGTCTAAGGTATACGAAGTGGACTTGAGCTGCGAGTTCTGCAGCAATGGAGGTGCATTCGAGAAGATGTCGACAAGCGGCCAAGTAAGGGGTCCGTCAGTATGGTGCGTGGCTAAACCACATGCAGATGAGAAAGTACTTCAAAGTGTGCTGGATTTTTGCTGCGGCCCTGGTGGAGTTGACTGTAGAGAGGTTTACGAAAGCGGTAAATGTTTTGAGCCCGACAAGCTTCACGCTCATGCATCATATGCCATGAATGCTTACTACCAGATGCACGGCAGGAATTATTGGAACTGCGATTTCAAGGGTACTGGCCTAGTCACCTTCAGTGATCCAAGTAAGTTGATACAATTTAAAACACCAATACTTAAAATCTTTCTTTCATTTTCCCCCATTAACTTTCAATTAATCTTCCTTGGTCAGGTTATGGGACATGCCAGTATCGACAACAGTGATTCAATAGCTTAGATGTGGTTGATTGACAACTCTTTTGTATTTGATTGCTGGTATTGTGGATTTTTGAAATTCGAGTAATGTAACGTGAACCAAGTTCAATATTATCTTATGGAAAGAGTTTTGGTTTAATGGGCGCCGAAAGGCAGAATTGATTGAATTTTGATTTGATTGTCAAAAGGGTGTTTCTTTTGAGGGAAGAAGGTGGGACATTGGCACATGGCCTCCAGGCTCCACCACTAAAGGCTTTTCATCTTCAAATAGAAAAGCTCTTCCTCTTTCTTGGGCGGGAATCTTGGCTAGGCCTGTGGACCCGTCTCGGGGACTGATAAAATGGGCCACCGCATCCT
The DNA here is from genome assembly GCA_025503065.1 of Gossypium bickii. Lineage (NCBI taxonomy): Eukaryota > Viridiplantae > Streptophyta > Magnoliopsida > Malvales > Malvaceae > Gossypium > Gossypium bickii. Next base: position 24,531,089 of record CP106715.1, read on the forward strand.
GTGCCGGAACCAGAATTTCCACTTATCCTTACGAAAATGAATTCTTAAAATAGATTGACTTTTTTAAATATTAATATTTTTAAGTGTTTAAATAATCCTACATAAAATATAATTTTTATTCGGTAAGTTTTCATAAAATAATTTTTAAAAGAAATAATATTTTATATAATATTAATAATAATTAATGTCTAAGTGAAACTTAATTTGAAGTTATATGTATATATATGATCTAAATAAAGTTTCATGCAAATAGGGGCAGCACCAAAGGGGCTTGGTACGAGCTTGGCTTCTCTTAGTATATTTGCGTCTTTAGTCCTTTAAATAGTGATAAAATTTAATTAATAAATAGTAAAAATTTTGTTTGATTTCTTAAAATTTTTCAATTTAATTCCTGCTTTTTAATTATAAATATTTTGACTTCGCCCTTGCACATAAAATAGGAAAATAGTATTAAAATAAAATTTAAGACTCACGATGAGGATGATTATGAAAACTTTCCTCTAAAAGAATTTATAAGAACAAAAATATGTGAAGCATTGGATGAATATAGATAAATCTGAAACCCTAAAACATGCCAAATCTACATTTAATTGCTAACTTGAAAAGACCGGTCCCAACAACTCTTTCGCCCACCCATCAAAGACCTGAAAACCAAAACTCTTAATTTCGATACTAGTTTATGGATTGGGATTGTTCATTTTCAACTCATGTTCCGCAAACTAACATCCTTCCTACTTGTGATTTTCATTCCTTTTTTACAACATATATTTTTTTATCTCTTCTGCCTTCACTTTTTTTCCCTTCATTTCTTCAACAAAATTCAATCTTCAATATTTTAGTTGTTTTTAATCTATCATTCAAATCTTTGTAGGAGAGACCCTTTTCAAACATTTCCTTTTACAATTTTTGAGAAATTCAATCTCAGTAATAAAATCTTGGTGCCCATGAATGTGATACGGACTATTAAAGTATCACGCCTCAAAAGCTAGCTAGCAATTGACACATACCAGTTTACCACTCTCCACAGCCCTAGCACCCATGCGGGCTGGCTTTGTGCTAGTTTAATCTAGCATTGAGTGAACACTATAATGTCTACACAATTGCAATTGAAAAATATGATGGTTGACTTTAATACCAATTGATACAAGAACCACACTTCAAAAATTAATATAAACTGTACTAAAAAATCTCATAATTTACTATATAAAATCCAAGTCCAACATATTGCAATTTGCACATAATAAAACATCCCAATCATAATAAAAACTTGAGTATTGCCTTTTCCAATGCCTAAATAAAAAACATAGGCAATGGTGTAAGAATCTACACAAAAATCATGTTTTTAGGGACCATCCAGTAAAAATGAACAAAATTGATAAACTAGGATCAAGATTCAAAGTTCCCATTCCCACGTAAATCGGAGAAAGAAAGAAAAAGAATAGTTGTGTGATTTTTTCTCCTGAAATAATTACAATTCTCATGGTTGTTTTTCATAAATAGTTATCACTTGTAATGTTTCATCTATTTTTTGAATTAATTTAATTTTGGAATCAATTATATTAAATATTTTTTATTTTACATTACTATAAATGATGCCTGGTTTTAGGTTTCTAATATTCTTTGCACCATTTTATTTTTTTCATTTGATTTTTATTACTTCTATAAAAGTTTAAAACCCCATAGAATAAAAATCATTTTAATATAAATTATTAATTCTTTTAAAAGAAAATATCATTGTAACACCCTCTTTTCCTGATCACAGATCCGAGCAACAGATGTTACACGTAGGCACATAATAATGTTTTGAAATCACATTCATACATTTGCGTTGTAACATTTCTAATATACATTTATAGTTTATATTTATTCTACCAAACCTAAGTACATGTCATTTCTAAAGTCCAAAATCATATATCAAAAGAGTCTCGAAACTTTAAGAGTTGATGTGATCCTCATGCAAAAGTACTTGTATCTTCAATCTACTTTCTTTCATCTGCGTGTTTAAACAAACATGTTAAGTTATGTGAATAGCTTAGTAAGTACTAAACTAAATTCAATCTTACCATTTATATATACAATTTAAATAAATTTTTAATAACATTTATTCACACAATTTCTTTCACTAATATATTTAAACTTTTAGTTCATTTTACCAAAACATAAAATCATTTAAATTAACTTTATAACTTATAGTTTTCACTTCAATATATATTATCACTAATTAATTTTCATATTCATATATCAAAATCTTTCTTGTTTCATAAATGTAACAAAAACACTTGATTCACATATTTCATTTAACACTTAATTCACATATATTACTTAAACATACATATCACTTTTGTAGTCCTTAATGAATCTCATAGAAGTTCAATAATTTCGATACATTGCAGAGATCCAAGCCAAATACAAACTCTCGGTCTATAACGAAACTCTGATTACGGGAACTCCAGTAAACATATCATATAACCCAATACTCCTCTCCTAGTTCCCTTCGAACCCCCGTATCACCAACCTAGTTCCCATCCGAACCCCCAACCTCTCTTAACTCCAAAATAATTTCATTATCATATATCATATTTCTTCTGAGTTCATTAAGGCATTTATTCACATATCACTTTCATATAACATACTTGATATATCACACATATATCACTTTGTATCATATTAGTTATTCACTTCGAATCACATAAACACATGCACTACATTTTTATTTCACATACACTTTATTCACAATTCATAAAAATACAAGCATAACATATATTGACAACACTTAGCACTTTAGATTTCAATTCACTACAATTAAGCACTTTACTTTCTTATAACACTTGCTATTTTAGCACACATAATAACTTTTGCATATTTTATAATTTAGTCCTTAAATTCATGAAAATTCAATAATCATTATACCACTTTACACTTCATTACTATCACATAATACTTCATTTAAATGTTTAATTACAATATTGGTTTCACATAACACCTTCTATATACTTTGCAATTTAGTCCTCTCTATAGTAATTTCACTACACTACATCTATTCACTTATCAATTTATGACAAATACATAAATTTTTACTCTTTATAATTTAATCCTTAATTTCATGAAATGTACTAATCACTAAATTATCACTTTATCATTTTCTTACACTACTAACATACCTTTATTAACATATTCAATACCAAATTCAATATTCATAATCATATCTTATTTATTAAAATTTTAAATACTCAAATGTTAAAAATAAAATAAACAAGCTTGGATTCAATTAAGTATTAACCTTCTTTTTTTCGCTTGAACTCAACATTTTTCTTCACTTTCCTATGTTTTCCTTTCCTCTTTCCTTCAACTAATTGATTTCCATGGTAGAAAATGATCCCATAACACTCTAGGATATGAAATTAGGCTATGGTTTTAAGATAGAATATCAAGAAAAAAAAAATTTCCTTTCTTTCTTTCCCTTTTATTTTTATTATCCAAGTTGCTTCCATCCCACTTTATTCTCCTCTAGAAATCTCTACATTTTTCTTTTCTTTCAATTTAATCCTTATTTCACCAACCAATTTAATTCCTCCACTTTTCATCCATAATTACCACATTTTTTCCTTAAAACTTTACGACTCATGAGCTTAGGTGTTTTAACATCATCATTATGTTTCCAAATATCATTAAAAACGAAAATTTTGCATTTTGCTCCCTCCTCCACAAAATGAGAAAATTGCACTTTAATCATTGTACTTTTCTACTTTGTTCAATTTAGTCCATATATATGAATTTTCCAACTCCACATATCAATATATCTCCATGTCACATTCATAAAAAATATTTCTTAAATTTTCGCCCCTTTTTCCAAAAAAGTAAATTTATACTTTTAGCCCTTCAACTTTTAAACATTTACAATTTAGTCCTTACTAAATTTCATTATTTATACTTTCTCTCCAAATACTTAATCCACCTTTAAAATAATTTTCATTTCTTGGAAACCAAAATTTTGGGGTATTACAACTATTATTAATAGGAATCATTAACTGTAATAATAATATAAAGACATGACACATAAAACAAATGATAAATAAATCATTGCAAACTAATGCAGAAATGTCATGTCTACAGAAGAATCTAAAAAAAAAGAGAGAAGGACAAACTGACAGTAATTGCAACACTAGAATAATTCAAAAATAAACCAGAGATATATCAACTTGATTAAACCGCTGAAATTTGCATCCTAACCCCGCCATTATCAAATCAACCTAATGATGGAAACTAATAAAAAAGAAAATGCTAGACCTGTCCATTGGCTCAGCTCGAAGGCCTGCCTGAAATGTAGGAGGGTTTGGGCAAAAGTATATGCCTGAAAAATGGGTTTGGGCTTAAGAATAAAGCCCGTTTAAAAAATGGGCTGTGTTTCGAGCAAGGTTTTCTCAACCGGGCTCGACCCGACCCGACCCGAATTTTTTAATCTTATTCCCAGACTCCCAATCCCTAATTCTCTTTCTCGACTATTTGTTCGTAAAAAGAAAACCCTTAGTGTTGCTCATCACCTCCACCGATGACCTCTAGCGCCGCTACTCATCCGTCCGTCTACCTGTCCGGCTCCACCCTATTAGCGTTGCAACTTGCGTTGTCCATCTTCCTATTGCTTCCTCTATCATTGGCGTTCACCACCGTTGCTTTCTGTCGCTTTTTTCGCTCCAGCCTTCATTCGTTGTCTTTGTCTTCCTATTGCTTTGCTCACTATATATGCACCATACTTCCACTGCTTCCACTATTGCTTCCACAATTAATATATTTTTTTCTTTTATTTTTCTTAATATGTTTTCCAAACCGATTTTGGTTTGCTTCAATATATTTGTTTTCCAAACATGATAAAATGAAGATTTCAATTTGCAAATTCATAATAATATGATTTCAAGTATTGTAGAAGGATGGAAATTGAAATTTGATTAAATATTAATGTTGAAATTATATTTTATTATTTTTAGAATAATAAAATTAATTTATTACTATATACATTATAAATAGGTAATTTATAATATTGCATACAATCATTACTATTGAACAACTTTTTTTTATAAATTTCATTTTTCATATATTTTGTATTATTAGAGATTTTTTTTTATATTTATCACACATCGTATGGGGTATTTTGTAATCGAAATAGTGAAACAATTATGATAGTAGTAAGGTGAGTTATTATTTGGTTTTAGGTCCTATGAAACTGAGAAGATTTATTATGTGTTTGTTGATGGTGTTGAGATCTTCGGAGTCAAATTGGTGATGATGTTTGAGATTCAAGTTCACCTACCAAGATGAATTTACCTTTATTCTTTCTTTAATGACATTCCTATATTAAGGTCTTGTTTATATGCAATCGAGAAAAATTATTATGTGTTGGTTGATGGTGTTTATATGAATTTACCAGCCTATTTGCCATCTCTTCTTCCCAAACACCCAGCTTCACAAGTTGGCCAATGTTTGATAGGTGTTTAAGACCGGATTTTAAATAAAATTCATGCTTACTTTCACGCTTTTACATTTTCAAACCTTTTAAATAATATTTTGATTATTCAATTAATATGTTGCATTCATGCTAAAAAAAAAAAAGCATGAATTCATATTGGATTGCAGGCATTGAAATATATTATGCACCAACCGCTGAAATATATTATTTTGTTCAAATTTGGGATGTTAAATATGTATGCCTACGAAAATGAATGATCAAAATCCATCAAGTACTTGTACTTTAGCAAGCTTTGAAATCATGCCGTCATAGTCAACCATATATGTATTTAAAAATTGATTCTATTCTTTTTTATTTTTTTTTATATATTAATTGAGTTTTTACGATTTCAAGACTTGAATTTTTATGACAATGGCTAGTTCAAACATAGTTGTGGATGATGGGTTTAATGATTATGAAAGTGCTCTCAAACGTCAAAAGTCTACTACTTCAAGGTGTGGGATGAAATGACAAAGCTTGAACGTGAGAACAATAACGAATTGAAGGCACAATGTAATCCTTGTACGAGTATCTTTCCTACTAAATCTTCTAGTGTAACCTCTCATTTAAGACGCCATCTAAATAGTTGTTTGAAAATATTTAATAAAGACATGACTCATTACACCATAGCCATTCAATCATCATTAGGACGTGATTCATCTATAAAAGCTCACAAGTTTGATGCTGATAAGTGTCGTCGAGTTGTTTCTACTTTTCTTATGTGTGGCAAGCATTCATTTAGGACAGTTGAAGAACTGTGATTTAGATACATGATGAGTATTGCTAGTCCTAATTTTAAGAATATAAGTAGACAAACAGCTACTAGGGATGTCCTAATGTATTATGCAAGAGAGAGAGATCATGTTAAAGAAGAGTTGGCTAAAGCACCTGGTTTAATTTGTCTAACTTTTGATAAACTTTGAACATACTAATGATGAATACATTTGCAGTATTATTGCTCATTGGGTTGCTAAAAATTGGAAGCTACAAAAGAGAATCCTAATGTTTAGAGCTTTATCTTCTTCGTATGATGGTTTGAACATAGCATATAAACTTATTTTATGTTAATCTCAGTGGGGTATAGACAATAAAATTTTTAGCATCATTTTGGATAATGCTTATTATAACAATGTTATGGTTTCTAGTCTTAAAAATTGTTTTCGTGTGAATCGAGCTCTTTTGTGTGATGGCGTTTTTTTTTTTTTTTCAAGTTAGATGTGCACATATATTGAATATTATAGTTAAAGCTGGTTTGGAACTTGCTGGTGATGCTGTTGATAAGATTCGAAATAAAATTAAGTACATAAAAAAGTCAGGAATTCGTAGGAAAAGATTTTATGATATAGCTGCCAAAAGCTTTCATTTGAATGTGATCAAAAAGTTGTATCAAGATGTTTGAGTGAGATGAAATTCTACTTATTTGATGCTTGAATATGCTCTTTACTATAAAGATGTGTTAGATTATTGGGGCTAAATAGATAAAGATTATCCAATATTTGCACTTTCTGATGAGGAGTGGAGCAATGTTGCTATTGTTTGCAAATTTTTGAAAGTCTTTTATGATATGATTTGTGTTTTTTCTTGTTCTAATTATCCAACAACTAAGCTTTATTTTAGAGGGATTTGAAAGGTTCACAAGGCCTTAATTGATATAGTTAAAGACCCTCATTCTTTTTTAACTCTAATGGTTATGCAAATGCAAGAGAAATTTAATAAATATTGGGTTGAGTATTCTTTGATATTGTCATGTGCTGCAACTTTAAATCCTCGTTACAACTTAAATTATGTGCAATATTGCTTTACTAAAATCTATCGGAATGCTTCAGACTTTGTGCAAACTATTATTAGCAATCTTAAACTCTTGTTTGATGAGTATGTTAAGAACTCCAAATCCACGTCTTCCTCTTTAGTTGGGAGTTCCAATGTTTCAGATAATGATCCTATTGATTCTAGTTTGCATCAACTCAATATTAATATGGCTGATTTGGAAGGAGATTATGATGAGAGTGATGATTATAAACATTACTTAAGTGAATCTAGTACTAAGATTGAAAAGTCACAATTGAACATTTATTTGGAAGAACCAGAGCTTGAATTGAATAGCCAAATAGATGTATTTGATTATTGGAGCAAAAGTTCAATTCGACTGTAGCTTTCATTTTTGGCTTGTGATCTTTTGGCAATTCCAATATCGACTGTAGCTTCTGAGTCGGCTTTTAGCATGGGGAAGAAAGTTATCATATCTTTAAACAATTCCCTTAAACCAAAAACAGTTCAAGTCGTTGTTTGCTTTTATGACTGGATGCAAGCTAAGGGGTTTTCAACGGGTAATTATTATTCTCGTTTTATTGTTATAATTTTATAAGATTTTATCAATTTGATTATCTAACTATTTATTCTTATTTCATATTAGAAAGTGATTTCAAGAATGATGAGAATAATGATGACGATGAGGATGATGATTCTTTGATTCCTTTCTAGGTATATAATTTAGCTTAGAATTTATAATTTGTTAAATAGAATCAAATATGTTAATTGCTTGATATATAAGTATTTTGATTGGTTGATTACATTTTACAAGTTGTTTTTGTGCTATTTTGGGTATTGTCACTGTTGTTCTGCTGTTGTTTTTAATGTTCCACATCACTTCTTTTAATTTTGTTTGTATCTTGTAGAACATTTGTTTTATTGTTAATTTTGCTACTAATTTGAGACCCATAGTGAGATTCTAATATTTCCTCTTTGTTTTCTCTTTCTCAACTTTTTACCATCCAATTATTGGATTTCATGTTTTTCAATGGTGAGACTAAATATGAAAGCTATTGTTTCTATTTATTTCCATTTTCATGGCTATTCAGGCTCTTAATTTTGTAGTTTGTAGCCTTCAAGGAACATTATTCGAACTTAGCTTGTAATTTTTATGGTATGTACCATAGTGTCAATCCTATCAAAGGGAAAAACAGAAGATTGAATTATGTTATTTAAAATAACCATGAAAATATTATGAAATGATTCAAAACAAATGGTGTAAATTGTAAAAGCAATGTTTATGCCGAACACCCTTGGTGAGTGAATCTAATGCGGATTGTGGTTTGTCACACTGCATGTATAACTCGGATGTCTTTTTTTAAGTATAAATACTTTTTAATGTATTTTTAATTTTTTAGGAAATATTTATTTTCATGTTTGTAGTGTATTTGATATACTATACTTTTTAAATTTATTTTATATATTAAAATAAATTTTAAAAAAATAGGTTGGGCCCTGGTTTAGCATATATAATCTAGGCCAGGCTTGGACAAAAATATAAACCTATTTTCTGGGTCAAGCATACCAATCGGGCCAAAGAATTTGGCTGGCCCCGAGCCATGGACACCTCTACCCACCACATCACCAATGCACAAAAAATCAAGTCTTAGATAGCCTATCCTTCTCATCATCATCTTAGATGTATCACCATCACTACAATCAATCATGATAAAACTCTTCAAGAATGGTTCTTAATAAATTTGTCTAATGAAACTAGAAACAATGGAGAATCAACATCTTTATTCTACCCTATTTTTACATTCTCTATTATTGGACGCAAATTAGGTCCTGAATTGCGTTCTCTATAAGAGTATTTCTCTTGGTGAAGCAATTAACTATTCTTTGCCTTTAAGTTGTATTATTGATTCTTTTAGAAGCTTCAACCAATTAACTATTCTCCAAGTGCACCCTATACTTGTCAAGCATTCGTTGGATGCATACTTTCACCACTCCTCCTCATTATGGGAGTCTTGGATGTCTAATAAGCTCTCTTTGAAGCGATGTATATACTCTATGAGATCTTCTCTTAATTTCCGATGCTTTCGTCCCGAATCAATCAAAGTAACATCCTTTTGGCTTTGCAACTCAACGGAATTAGGAGTAAGGTTGACATACCAAGTGTTGCCTTCTTTGTCAAAGACTTGAAAATTTTCTTCAACTTCAAGTCATCATATAACCCAGCAATTTCAAGTTATTGGTAATTGTAAAGAGTGAATAGAAGTTCATCATGTGACTAAGGAAATGAGAAGCACTCAATGTCACAAGAAATCTCTAAATTTGATTCATCAAGTCAAGCTATCAAACATTTTAGGTCTTCTACTTTAGTAAAGTAGTATGATATGGAATATCTTTTGCTGAACATTCTTAGAACACATTATTCTTAAAAAAGGTTGGTTCATAATTATTATTTTTATAGAGAAATATTATTCCCGGCAAGAGGGTCCTTTTACTCATAAAAATAAACAAAATTACTAAAGTGTGATTAGTAATGTGACGTAATAAACACATTGTTAATATAATTAGATATTGGCCCCACAATAAAAATAACAATTGAAGGCCTAAAATTACCCTTTAAATACAGCACAATATTGTTAATTCCAAGCTTTAAAATTGGAAAGTAAACCGATCATAACTTAAAACTTCGAAAGATAAAATATATACCGGATTAAACACAAAAATTATATCCAAATTCACTTGATATGTCTTGTTCCCTCATGCAAGGATCTCAAACAAGTTGCAAATTATTTCATACCAGGATATGGTTCTTGCTGTAAGTAAAAATGTTTTTATTTATCCAAAGTAAGCAAAGATTTTGCTTCGTTTTATGTAGTGCTGTAAGAAAAGACAATGGTTAGAATTACAAAGGCAAAGCCACCCTTGATGCTGCTAATGTTATAAACGTAATGCTTTTCAATTAACTCCAAATAACTTGTACCATCGCAAGGCTGCAAAGCCACATGCCATAGCTGACTGGGAAAAAAAGGGCATTCAAGCGCCCTTTAGAATATCAGTCTCAGCCCATGGTGAAAGAATTGGCCAACTTTTTCCCAAAGAACCCCAAGTCCACCTTCAGCTCTAGGATTCTGCAACTTTATCATTCAATGCTTCATCCATTACGCAGTACGGGTGCATTCATATCAGTTAACTACAAATCAAGTTGGTCAGTGCCCAGATGTATCCCATTAATAAATTCAGAAGATACCTAGCTCTACTTATAGAACAAACAAAAAGCAGTGCTCTAAGATGCAATGCGCGAAACTCTTCACTGTCATGGTTTTGCTTGTTCAAGCATCAAGAGATGCTTTTAGTCTTTCTTCTAAACTCTGCGCAAAATCAAAGAATAAAACCTTGAGGGACATGATACCTTCCCATTAATAATGGAAAAGCCATGTTTATTACGGTTAAGAAGAACACCATCAGTTCAACCTTATCTACTTACTAACCTCAGTGCTTCATTGTATTTCTATATATTGATCGGAAGGTATATATGATTATACCTAGAACATATGCATGCTGGAACATCATCAAGGTGACAGATAAAAGAAAGAATATATATATATATATATGAAGGCAAAGGAACGTAGTGGAAATCAGAATCGGATTCCTGGATCAATCAAAATCAATAATAAAATTAATATATATATATATATAGCAAAATAAGTCATCAAGAATAGCATATTATTTAGCTAGCTATAATAAATTAAAAAGAGGCAGATGATATAAACTCATCAGCAGCCCGAAAAGCCAAACCAAAGAATGAGAACTCGGTACCTTCACCTACAGTAGCTATGGCTATGGGGGAATGCAGGCAACATCACGTGCATTGCATTGCATGATCAGAATGAAAAATGGAGGCGGGGATACGCTGATTTGATTGGCTGAAATGAAGTAAGGAATAAAGTTAAAAAAAAAATGGATGGATGAGGCTTAAGATTTAAGAAACCCATCATTTCTAATTACCATTTAAGTAATATTATAATCATGCACAATCACAACACAATATCTAATACTTATTATCCATTTAGTAAGAGTTGGATAATCAACAATGGCATATAGTACTATACATAATTATGGGTATGAATACCGAGCTTGCTTGCTCTTTGTTTTGCCTTAACACACTACATATTATCTCTTACTTAATTAGTAATTGAGTAATCGATGTTCATTTTTAATATAAAATAATTTTAAAGCTCGTAACCTAACATCTATCTCTTAATAAATTTATAAAATCCAAAAAATTAATTAATAAATAACACATAATATCATCACATAAACAAATATATACCTATTAAATGAACCCCAAAAAGAGCACATATACATAATATAATTAATCATTAAATAGAAAAAGAAAAAAAGTTTTAGCTGTGTATAAATATATATATGTAATAGTATCTTAGCCGAAATTAGAAGTTCTTACCAATGAAAGGCAGCCACGTCAAGTCCGGGAATCCGAGGCTCCATTAATTAACGGACGTTAACGAACCTAACCACAGAGCTGTGAGAGGCGTTAAAAAGGCAAGACATAGAGAGATCCAACGGCTGGTAAGCACTGGCGGCAACTAACTAAAATGAAACCCATCCGGTCAACCTATAGTTCCCACAAATAATTGAAAGCCACGTGGATTAACAACACCCTCGGCCCGCGACAGCTTACAAGATCCAGCTGATTACCTGGAATCGCCGGTGGCCAACCACATAGCAACAAGGAACAACAACAACTTTTTCCTTTTAATTTATAATTTTAATTTTATTAACTTTCTTTTTCATCGTCCAATTCTCTCTTTTCGACGCCTTTTGCTTCTCTCTCTCTCTACCTCTCTGTCTCTGTCTGTTTCAGGGTTTTCTTTCTCTTGGATCATCATCATCTTACAAATTACCCAAAGACAAAGCACCAAAGCATCATCATTTTCTACCCTTTGTGAGAGTTTCTTTGCTTTTTTTCTTTTTCAGCTTTACTCCAATCCTTGGAGCTTCTTGTTTATTGCTCTAATCATCTGGGTTTTTTTTTTTTTTTTTTTAATTTTGTTACCTTGAGTGAATATTCTGATGTTGTTTTCCTCGATTGGGTGGGATTTTTTGGAGTTATGATCTGGGGTTCTTTTGGAAACATAAAATTACCCCAACTGCTTCAAGTTATTATAAAAAAAAAAACCAATTTTTAGATGGTTTGCTGGATACCTTCATCGAAGGTAATTAAGGGATTGGTATCATATTTAGTTAGGATTTTTGTTGTTTTGATGCTATCTGCGTAAGGGTAGTTTGATCTGGGAGTTGACTTCGATTCGGATATTTTAGAAATTTTCACAGCTTTCCACAGCCAACTGGTTTTCTCAGATTTTTTGATTGCTTGGGTGCTTTTTTATTAGCTATTTTGTTTTTCCCTGGACCTTTGATTTTGTCTCAAGAAAATATAAGTTGGGATAGTTTTTGAATATTCAATCTTTTATTCGGCACATATCTGAGAAGTTGCTATAGAATTTGGTTGTTTTGGCAGAAGTTACTCCAATAAATTTATATAAAGGGGTTTGGCTTATTTTTGTTTAACTTGAAAGTGTTCTTCGAGGTCTTTGATTTATGGTTGGGAAAGGAATATGGCTGCCCGTATGGATTTTTCACCTCCATTTGCAATCATAGAAGGTGGTTACACTAACGATAATGTACCAGACATGGATAATGAAAAATTGGATAATGAAAAACAAGTCACTCTCGGGAAACCTCCGCGCCACCTCTCCATTATGCAACATTGTGTGAGCTCGGGGAGGCTGATTGCTGAGGCTAATTTGGTATGTTTAATTCCTTTCTAATCTGACCCTTCTTTTCATCTTTATGAACTGAGGAGCCTGAGCTTTAAGGACTTTCTACGTTAGCATAAAATCTGAATGCAGCTTAGTTATTAGTTTAAAATGAAAACTTTGAAACATTTGTGATTCTGATGATATATGTTCTTGTCACCTGCATTTGTGCTGCATAACCTTTTGGCTTTTGACACTTTTAGAGAGAATAACTATTATCCTGTTCATATTTTGTTGAAAACCATCACCTTGAGAAAGGTTTTACATTGTTTTATTTGATGCTATAAAAGTAGTTTCCTGAATTGCTTTTACTAACTATTTTTCTCTTCTCTAGGAATTGGATGTTGGTATTGTAGTCCACAAGTCATCTTCTGATGAAAAGACTGAGTTTTTGCCGGTCTTGCGATCAGGAAGCTGTGCTGAAATAGGACCCAAACAGTATATGGAAGATGAACACATTTGCATAGATGATCTTATTGGACATCTCGAGACAACTACAAAGGTCCCTTCTCCAGGAGCTTTCTATGGGGTATGCTTTTTTGAATCTACCATATATGACCTGCCAGATGCGGTTGATAAGTGATCTTGGTGAACCATCTTAATTTTCATTAGAAATAGCAAATTTTGTTAATGCACTTCCTTCTGACTATCTGTCTTGATTGCTTGTCTGTAGTTAAAAACTCGTGTCCTGCTATAGCTTCTACTGAGATAATATAATATATCTACCTTTGTGTGGTTAGTGTTGACAAGGTTTGGATGTGGTGTTTGAAGCATGTTCTAAGAAAACGGGTCCTGAAGATATTATCCAGGCCAAAAGGAAAAAGATGTAGAAACCAGCACATAGTTGTCTCTAATATTGTGAACTGCAGCCTGGTTTAGAGTAGCAATCCAGCAAGTTTTTGAAAATTACAAGATCCTTTTTCCCTTAGATCTGCTGCCTCATTATAACTTGCTACTTAATTTCTAGGTTTAAGGTGTCTAAACATGTCAGTTCTATTCCATATACAATTAGCATGAAGGTGGTTTGGGAATCTTTATTGGCCATACTTGTGAATTGAACCTTGCCAATACATGTGAACAGGTTTTTGACGGTCATGGAGGAACAGATGCGGCCATATTTATTAGGGAGAATATCCTTAAATTTATAGTTGAAGACTCTCATTTTCCAATTTGTGTGGAGAAGGCAATCAAGAGTGCTTTTCTGAAAGCTGATTATGCATTTGCAGATGCTAGTTCTCTTGATATATCCTCTGGCACCACTGCATTAACTGCACTTATTTTTGGAAGGTGAGTGACCCACTTATCTGCAATGGTAATATTCCATTTTGACGTTATTTCCTTAAATCCTCTTCTAGCAGCCTTTGTTTTGGTTTAAGATGCTCTGAAATCCTGTGCATTCAGTGATTGATGCTGCGTTGAAACTGGAAATAATGTGTTATCAGGATATATTATGCATTAGTCAAACCTGAACACAAGGACTTCTTAGTAGTCTTTACTGTTCTGTATTCTGAAAGCCAGGAATTGGGTACCTCTAAACTCTAATATTAGTTATCTTTTCAAAGGACCTTGATAATTGCAAATGCTGGAGATTGTCGAGCTGTGCTGGGAAGGCGAGGTAGAGCAATTGAAATGTCCAAGGACCACAAACCTAATTGCACATCTGAAAGACTAAGAATTGAGAAACTTGGTGGAGTTATTTATGATGGCTACCTGAATGGGCAATTATCTGTGGCACGCGCAATTGGAGACTGGCACATGAAGGGGCCAAAAGGATCTGCCTGTCCTTTAAGCGCAGAGCCAGAGCTGCAGGAGACAGACCTTAGTGATGAGGATGAATTCTTGATAATGGGCTGTGATGGGTTGTGGGATGTTATGAGCAGCCAGTGTGCCGTGACTATGGCGAGGAAAGAGCTGATGCTTCATAATGATCCTGAAAGATGCTCAAGAGAACTTGTCAGGGAGGCATTGAAGCGCAACACGTGTGATAATTTAACAGTGATTGTGGTTTGTTTCTCTGCTGAGCCTCCCCCTCGAATAGAAATACCACAATCCCGTGTTCGGAGGAGCATATCATCAGAAGGGCTGAATTTACTAAAGGGTGTGCTGGACTGTAACTGATAAAACAAGCGAGAGTTGAACGAGATTTGTGCATGAACGCATTGGAGGGCGAAATGGTCGTGGCATTTTTCTACCGAGTAGCTGCAGCTGCCCCCTTCACACCATGGCTAACATTCATCCTTCATCCAGGGACATCCTTGTCATGTAAAATATCATTCTTTTTGAGTTTTTAAATCCTGTACACCTGAGATAACTCATGATGTTGCTCCGATTTGCAGGATTCATTGTTCTTCCTTTCTTTCTTCATCTGCTTACTCCTCTGTAAATAAACTGAATATTGAGAGATATGTTCTAGCAGTCTTTCACTAAATCAAATAATTTGATATTATTGACCATTAATGGTTAGATAGTTATCTGGGTACCATGCCTAGTTTTTTACGTTGGAAGATTTTCCCTAACTACCATCCCAAAGTTCACCAAGCCAAGGAATCCGCAATTATGCAGGCAGCAGTAGCTAAACAGCAGCTGACGAGTCAAGTGTCGAAGAACTTTAGGTCATGATTGTCATGGTGTCATCTCAAGTCTTAAAGGCTCAGTATACTGTCACGGTGTCATCTCAAGTCTTAAAGGCTCAGTATACCATCTGTGCAATTGGAAAAACAGCAACACTATTCCAGTGTGGTTCTTTTTACTGGACATCAAAATCCAGCAGCAATTACAAATTAAGCTTTCGTGTCAAACTATCCAACAAGGAGAAGGAAAAGTAATACACTACCAATTTATTAAGCTATTAACGAGAAGAATCCAAGAGGTTTTACTTTAAAGAACCAAAAACAAGGCAAGAAAGTGACTTGAATTTAGAGGTTTTACATAGTCCAAAGAGCGAAACTTGGTTTCAAGTTACGGAAATAAGTCTCAATATGGTCCATAGAGCAAAATTTTGTTTCAAGTTACAGAAAGAAGTCCAAATTAAACAGTCGCTTTTCAATACTGCAGCAAACATGGAAACTTTTTTCCATAAAATCTCTTCTCCAGCTGAACCACAATAGTTATAGTTCATCATTATCGGAGTCGCTATCACTGCATACAAACAAGTATCAATGTCAGAACACCAGAAACCTAGGAAAGATTGTCTGTGCAAGTGCAACAAAAGTAGGCTGTTTTTTTTTTTTTTTTAGATATAAAACAAAAGTAGACTGTAAATCTATATAAAATAGACTTTTAGGATAGAGTCAGAACTGGTTACTTGGAAAGGGGGAAAGAGAGCAACAAATAAAATCAAGGATACCTTGACCCGCTGCAGTGCTCACTCAATTCCTCACATAGAACTTTGCTTACATCTCCTTGCTTAACGGATCCTTTCTTTATCAATTCTGTTAACTGCATGGGTTTGATAGCAAAGTAAGAATCAATATTACAGATATGCATTCACAAGCAGGTTTGAAAACTCACCTCATCTTCAGTTTCCTCCAGTAATCTATACCAGAACAAATATAAACTAGGTTACTATAGCTGACATTCACAAATTATATTATACCAAACAAACTACTGGCGAAGAAATAGAAATTCATAAATGAGACAAAATACAAAGAATAGTGCAAGCTCCATGCAGTCTCACCGTCCACAATAAGAGGATATATCTTTTGAGTATGCCTTAGCTTCTTGCTTATCTATCAATAAATTAAAATGCAGAAATAGGGAAATACTTTAGAACTTAGGAAACGATGGACTTTGGAAACAAAAAGAACTAGAAATTAACAGCATTTCTAAGAACACGATAAATATAGAGGCAGCCAGTATTATGAAAGTAAAGAAACAATGGCTTGGTGAATGGCTAGGAAGAAATACAGAAATCCCAGAGATATCAAGCAAAACCATCAGAGAGATGGCATATGCACATGCATAGGCAACTTTTGCCTCATATATATTAACAGTATATGCAGAAGTGTGAATCAAAGATCAAGTCCTAGCATTTTTGTGCACACAATCAGATTAGGGGACTAATTACATCTGCAGAGAAACATATGATTTCAGTCTGTCTCTGATAGTGCTTATGATTGATCAAGGACTTCACCAGCCAGTTTTATTGTGCACCAACCATAATTAGATTATTTATACTTGCCACTTCCCAAAATAAAATAAAATGATCAGTACCAATAGTGAGGATGTCCCAATTATGCACTTTGAGCCACTCACGTCGAGATGAATCTAACTGCAAAGTAAAAAACAGATATGAAGATATATGCACTTGCATGCCTGAATACAACATGTCATAAAGCATAATCAACCATAAAACAGGTATCAGAGAATATGAACAATTTACATATGAACACAGTAGTGAAACCTATAAATTTGCATGTTTTGCCAATGCTGCCACAAGTTCAGTATCTGATGCTACATGATAATAATTATATTGACGGCACAGTTGCTACAAGATATAATAAATATCCGAAATTTCAAGGGAAACATAATATCATGTTTAAAGATGTGTTCTACCACGTATAAATGCAAGAAATAGAGTGCAAGTATGAGCTACCTTTTCAAGAGTGTAATCTTGCATCTTTTCACAAAGTCCATCCAATAGCTCAACAGCTCTAAGCTCACTCATCCTAAATAGAAAAAGACAAAAAAATTAGCAAAGTTATCACTTGTACAGGGTCCGGGGAAAATAAACCATTGATGAAAAGTAAACATCCGTGCATGAGGTATCCCTGCAATCTTTCATCAATCACAAAGGACTAAGGGTGCAGCATATTTGCTGCACTCATCAAGTTGGCATGCTTTAGTAAAACATTCCCTTCTGAAACATGTTACTCATAAGTCATAATATAGCAAAAAAGCTATCATTTTGTGTTAGATTTTGCTAAAGAATGTCATTAGGACTCTTGTTAAGGCTAGTTAAGTTAGTATTAATAATAGTATTTTATATTATTGCAATGGTAAATACTTGTTAGCAAAAACCTACTGGTACAAATTTCAACTGTCGTCAGAGCTGAACCGTTGGTGATATCCAAAATGTTAACTATTTGTCATTGTTAAAATGTTCATTATCAACTTTCTTCTCAATTTTCAGACGAAATTTTTTAGGTGCTATTTCCCTATTAAAAAGTTTATGCTCATTGTTCAATGTTTTGCTTAATTCTAATGCTTCCTTTTATTACCATTGTTGATGTTTTACTTATTTTTATTGCTATTGTCTCATGATGTTCGTAAAATATTCTTCAACACTAAGCCCAACACCAAAAGAAAGAGCGGAAGCTCCGTTAATTCAATTTCTAAAATTAAGAGTTTAATCGAGACTAACTAGCGCATGCAAATCTGCAATGTTGGTTTCCCCATGAAAATTATTATTACCTGTAATCAATAACCTTTCCTTGGCGTTGACCTTTCGAGTCCAAACGATGTCTCATATCCAAATGGTTCCTGGGTTTTTCCTACATATAAAAATTATTGTATTAATTACCAAATTACAGCTCAATTTGCGGAAAGTGGCATTGATTCAAAGGTTTCTTACCTTCGATAATTGAATCTCTAGCTCTGCCTGCAAATCATCGAACGAAAACAAAAATCAGCTGATTTATTTCATAAAGAGGGGAAAGGAAAAAGGATGGGATCGGTGTGGTTTTGATTGTGAGTGAAAGAGCATATGTTGATCAAAGGTTTCCATTGTTACCGCGACGGCATTGCAAGCGGCACACTTGTCATCGATGCAAGCGGCGATGGACAAAATGGAGAAGATGGAAAGGAGCCACAACATGGGAGCTGCCATCTCTGGCCTTCGTTCAATGTTCTCGAATTTTCCCTTTGCACGGGAACCGCGATCGTTGAGTTGAGTTACTTATTTTGAGGAGCTAAGGCTAGATCCGGGTTCGGGCCTTTTCTTTACAACCACCAACAGGCCTTATTGCCTGGTAAGTTATATTCCACCCCACCCCTATGAGCCGAACTTTATTCAAATTCAAGTATTCAACTTAAAAAATTGCAAACTGATCGGTTTAATTTAATGGCACAATAATAAAATTAATCCTTAATATTTATATCTTTTATTAATCTAGTCATTTTTTCTTTATTAAACTAAATTGACCCTCAATCTTTTAAAAAATGAGTTGAATTGTTTTTTTTTTAAATACTAACTAAAATGTTAAATCTTTAAACACAATAGCTTACATGATAGATCATATGTACTTTATATATATATTTTAAAAAATTCATGAACTTTTTATATTTTTTTAATATTTTATAAATTTTAAATTATTTATTGATGTAATATATCAAACAAATAGTATTATATCAACATTAAGTAAACATAAACTACTATATAGGTACTTGAACTTAATCTCATGCTTAAATTTAAACATACTCGAAAATATTTAAAATAAATTCCAACCTCAAAACATATTCAAAATTTTAAATATTTAACTCAATTCAAATTTAAATCACTTAAATAGAGGAAAAAATGTGTCTTATCACATTTGAATTCACGTCTTTCTATACAGGGGCAAAATTAGAAAAAAATTTAGGGGCCGAAATTAAACCATTTTAATATGCTATATCTTTATCATTTTTAAATAATTAAATCAAATTTTTACATTTTTAGGGGAGCAAAGTGTAATTTTACTTTTATTAATTTAAATTTTTTAAAATTTTTATAGGATTCATATGAAAAAAATTTCATTTTAGGGGGTCGAGGCCTTGCCAGCCTCCCTAATTTTGCCACTGCTTTTATAATAATAATAATAATAATAATAAAATCAATACCATTTAAGCTGAAATTCAATTGACAATTTAAATTTTTATTTATATTAATTATAGTCGGTAATAATAGTTTTTCAAAAAGTTGAAATTAGAGGATTTTACAAATGGAGGAGATATTGCATTTGCACATGTCTAATGATTTTACTTGCATGCTAAATTTCATTCAGAATTTTTCTATCATTTAGAATTTTTTTATTATCAAAAATTGTTATAAATTGTAAATATAAAGACGAAGTTGAAATCAAGTTTATAAATTAATGAAATACTAGTTTAATGATAAAGTGGTTTTTTTAGGAAGAAGTTTGAATAATTTTAATATTTTACATTCAGGTTTTATCATATGTAAATTTACGTGTGAGGTTTTTTAATTAATTCTCATTATGTATAAATTTTATCTAGATTTATTTTAATTTATATTTATATTTTTTATTATCAATTTATTTATGTATTGTAGTTATTCATATCTATATTGTTTGTGTTTATAATTGTATTTGTATCTTCTTCTTTTTTTAAATGACACTTAACCTTAAATTTAATCTTTCTCCTACCTTTAAATTGAAAAATATCAAGCGCTTAAGGAAGTCGAACTTATGTCTCTAAGTTGTTGCAATAAAAATAATGTTATATAAGCTAAGACTAATCAACCAATATATAATATCAACGTAATATATTATATTGTCTAAAAATATATATACAGTCATTTTCTTTATAAGAGTCTCATTTGTCTATCCAAAATTTGTCTATTATGGAAATGTGGCTATTATATATAAAATTCATATCATAAATTTCCATCAAATAAATAAAGTAAGAATTATGTTAAAAAAAGAAAGAAGATGGTGAGAATCAAATAAAACAATTAAAATATGTTAATAGGTTTAATAGTTTGTTTTTCGGTTTTGAAATCCCATTTTCGATGATTGAGGTATTAATGTTAATTTAAGTTTGGTCATTTAATTTTGTCAATTAGATAGTTAATTAAAGTAAAAGGACTAAATTGTAAAAGTGGTAAAATTTATTGTTATGGATTTTCAATTAATCAAATGACAAATTGAGAAATTGAACCAATTGTTAATAGCCAAACGGTGGTGGATGCATAAGTGACATCCACTAATTTTGTTAATCAAGCTTAATATTAAATTAATTAATATTTAGTTAAATAATTTAGTTTAATTAAATGTTAAACTATGTATTTAAGATAAATTAAAAAGAGATGAAAGGCATTTCTTATCATCTTTTCATTCTCAAGAAAACAAAGATGGAGAACTATGTTATTGTAATTTTTATGTTTTTAATGTCCCGGGAGCTTAATTTAGTTAGTTCGTGTATCAATTTGTAAAACTGTTAAAGTTTTTAAAAATTATCATTGATGAATGCTTGATGAAATTGGTGTTAAATTGTTAGATTTTTAAGCTTAGAAATGAAAAAGGACTATTTTGTAAAGTTTAATTGCTAGTTTTTAAACATAGGGACTAAAGTGCATAAATTTTTAAATTGATGTTAAAATTCTATAATTATAGATAATATAGGATTTTAAATATGATGAATTTGGGATCGATTTCAAAATCGAAGCTCAAATTTAAAAGATATTGCAATTTCGGCTTTAGGGACTAAATTGAGTAAAATGAAAAATTTTAGGAAAAATTTAAAAAATGAAATTTAATTGACATGTACATGTAATAGGATGTTATAAGGTAATTGTAATTGATAATTTGAAATGAATTATCATATAGATCGAGATTTGAATCAATCAGAAGATAATTGAGGAAAAAAAATTACAAATTAGTCCTCGACATTTCGTTTGTTGTTGTTTTTGTCAGGTAAGTTCATGTGGAACTTACTATGCTATATGTGTTATGTTTGAATTATGTTATAATGTCAATTAGTTTAGGTTAATTGTAATTTGATAATGTTGGCATCTAAAGGACTAAATCGTAAAGTACGAAAAATACAGTTATTCTGAATAGATACAATGTATTGAATGAATGTGAAATGGTTATATTATTTAATGATATGTATATGAAGATATTACAATATTTGAAGTGGTATGGAAACAATAATGGTGCCTATGTGAATTTAGTAAACGATTAAGATACGAATGACATGTCATTAAGGTCCAACACACACACAAAAAAAAAAAGGATGGTTCAATCGAAAAGAATGAAAAATGGTGTTTGATAAGGGATTAATACCGTGGCTTGAGATCCAACATATGTTGCTGATTCTCTAAAGCTAGTGTTAGCAACTTCAAACTAAGCTCGTATGAGCAACCCTGGTCTGAAGCTAGTGTTAGCAGCCCAAATATGTCAACTCATATGAGCAAATTAGTCTCGTGTATTCGAGTTCAATTTTCTATAGTTCTCCAGGCGAAACAAAAACGAAAGCGGTAAATTAAAATGGAAATGAAATGATTGATCGTGGATTGAAATGTTATATTTATAAATTGAGTATAGTTTAATAGTATATGTTATAATATGAAATGATTATATATGTATATGATTTTGGTATTATAGTTTGATATGCAAATGAACTAACATAGTGATTGTGTGATTGAATTGTGCATGAAAGTATAAGGTTGCCAAAAGATGCCATGTTTGTACCAATGTGTTTCAATTGCTAAATTGTTGTAA
This sequence comes from Gossypium bickii, assembly GCA_025503065.1. Classification (NCBI taxonomy): domain Eukaryota; kingdom Viridiplantae; phylum Streptophyta; class Magnoliopsida; order Malvales; family Malvaceae; genus Gossypium; species Gossypium bickii. The sequence goes on from CP106715.1 coordinate 24,553,630, forward strand.
TGTTAACGTAAGCTAAGTAAATTTCATATGGACTTACTAAGCATTCGAAATGCTTACCTAGTTGTTTTCCTTTTGCTGTAGATTTTCGCTTTACGGAATGTGTCAGTTGAATCACCTCTAAGCTCACACTACCCTGCTATTGGCTCGATAGACTTTTGCTCATTTTAAGCTCGATTATGTGGCATATATATAGGTGTGGTTATATATATGTTTACCTTGAATGATAGATGGACATGATCCTAGGATAATGCTTGATTTTGGATTGGTATTGGTTATATATGCATGTATGTATGATGGTAATATGTTAAGTTATATATGTAGTACTTGAGTGTAAAATTTGGAAGTCAAATGGTATGTTTAAATGATGGAATTGAACGAATTTGCAAGTTTGAATGGTTTGAAATTTTCAAAAGTTTAATTGATAGGTTTAAGTACCTTATTGATATATAAATGTTTGATTGATTGGGAAGTTGTTGAAATGAAATGTTTAGGTAAACTTTGAATTGGTTTTTTGCAGGTTTTTAGTGTGCATTTAATCACTATTTGAGTTTGAGTTGGTTTGGGCATGAAATAAGTACCAAAATGTAAGTTTTGACATATTTGGCACTAAGATATTGATACCCTAGATAAAGGTATCGATGCTTAGTGATTTTCTTTAAGTTTTTCAAACTTCGAACCTTAAAATGGTATCGATACAAAAGGTAAAGTATCAATACCTTGAAGAAAGTGTCGATACTTTAAGTCTGGTATAAATACTTTTGGTTTTAAATTGATTTTTTTGAAACATCAAAGCTCAAAATGGTATCGGTACCTAGCAAGAGTATTTATACTTGTTTTGAAACTTTGAAAACTTTGCAATTTGATCTTATTTCATTTTCGGATTAGTGAATGAGCTTTCATAAGCTCGATTGAGTCTCGAAAAAGTTTGTTTAGCATGTAATGACTGCATGTGTGGAATATTTGAATGTTTAATTAATTTATTTACAGTGTTTTCTACAGTAATTGCTCCAACAACGACTATAGCATTCCCATAGCTCAAACTTGACGATTGGATCAGGCGATGAGTGTTACAATAGGTGTATGCATTATTGCTTTTATGCATTTTTTATTTTACATTCGTTTACATAATTAATTATAAATTTTATAAATCTAACAAATTTAATTAATTAATATGAATTATCAAATTAAATTAATTGATTTATAGTGGGTTACTAAATTCAACTAATCAAATTTCAAGAAAATGTATTAATATATTAAAAATAAATAACTTTTAAATTTAAAAATAAAAAGAATTTAAATGTTGTATTCAAAGGTGGGAATTGGACGACGAAACATGGTCCACACATGTAACTACCCTAGAAAATAGACCGCCACTCTCACGCCGGGCTTTTCGCTATATCACTCACTTACCCTCACCCACTGCTGTGTGCGTGCATCCAACGTGCTGTAATTAAAACACCGAGCCCAACCCAACCAATTTTTAAATTCTTTGATAATTTGATTTACTTTTTAAAGATTTATTTAATTAATAAAAAGGAAAAGGAAAAGAAGAAACAAAAATATTACTACTGTCTGTTACCTTGAGAAACCTGACAGCCGCGAGATCATCGAGAGCCGAGCCCACTTATGCGCATCTTCGAAGTTGGTGCCCAATGGATCAACGGCTGTGATATGGCTTGCACCTTAACAATAAACATTGTGGAAGGCGTGGATGGAAACTTCATTGGAAGATGATGAATAATATGCTTACAAAATTAAAATAGAGAGAGGCAGCTGATAATGGCAAAAGGGTAAAGCGAATAGCTGAGTTAGAGCTGAGCTGAGCTCACGAGTCGCTTTTTTCATTCAGTGCTGAGTCGCTTTACCAACCTAACACTTTTTTTTTTCAATTAAATTTCCATGGGTTTCTAATCAACGATCCCTTTCTGCTTAATTATTTTTCTTGATCGCAATCCTCCATTCCTCGTTTGCTGCAATGTAAGTTTCTTCTTTTTTATCTTTTTTTTTTTTTTTTTTTTGTGTGTGTGTGTTTAAGATTTAGGTTTGTGACGAATTAATCTCTCTCCTTTAAGTCATTTGTTAAACTAGATTAGTGCCATTTATTTACTGTGAAACGTAATGGGAAACGAAATCTGCCAATCTCAATAGGATCTGATTCAAATGAGGGCTATGAATCTTTCCAATTCGAAAATGGAGTCTATGGATCTGTAAACGACGATTTATTCCTGAAAAAAAAAAACTTTGATTTTAGCTAAATTCTACCTTAATGTAATGGTATTCATCGTTGTTCTTGTTTTTCTTTTTACATCATTAATTTCAATTTGCTTTCATCTGCCTTTGCGTTATTTTCTGATTCTTTTAAGAAGCTCTTGCTAATCAAACTAATGTTTATTGTCTTTGTATTCAATATTTGGATATTTGTCTATTTTGACTCTGTTCTCTGATATTATGTTCATTAGCAGTATTAGGCAGGCTAGGGTTTCACCCTTTCTTGTTTAGCATTGCTATTTCATAGTTCTAATGCTATATATATTTCTTTCCTGTTCTGTGTGTATGTGTGGCTGCAATCTCATGAGTCTGTTTTTCTGTAGATGCAAGAGTCTTAACCAAAATGCTGCCGGCAATATAGAAATGTGTCTGCAACTTTGCATGCCCTGAGTTGGAGACCATAATGTTTGCTGAGAGTGTGAGTGAGGAAGCGCTTCGCCAGGATTTTGAGACTCTGACAGTGTCTAAACGACTTGTGAGGAGTGTTAGCCAGAAGTTGAGGAAAAAAAATCATAGAGGTGAAGGGGTTGAAGAGGATAAGGTGAGAAGGGTTTCCTTGAAATGTCTTACTCTATATGGTAGAGGTGGTGGTTGCAAAGTGGGTGCTGACACAGGTGAGGAACTTGGTGATCCAAGTTATAGGAGAAGGTCAAGTGCCAGTGAAGAAGGAAAGGTGTACAAGTCAATTTGTGGTATAGAGGACAATAATTTCGATTGCTTCTCATATGGTATGAGGGAGAAGTTTTGGAAGAAAAACAATAGAAAGGATTTAGATCTTGAGGAATCAGTACGAAACAGCAGGATGCATATCTTTCTGCCTGATGACATTCTAGAGATGTGCTTGGTGAGACTTCCATTGACCAGTCTTATGAATGCCCGGCTTGTGTGCAAGAAATGGAGACACTTGACCACAACTCCTCGGTTTTTACAGATGAGACGAGAAGGTTCATGTCAAAAACCATGGTTGTTTCTCTTTGGTGCTGTTAAGGATGGCTATTGCTCTGGGGAGATACATGCACTGGACGTGTCTCAAGATCAATGGCACAGGATCAGTGCTGATATACTCAGAGGAAGGTTCATGTTCTCAGTTGCCAGTATGCAGGATGATATTTATATTGTTGGAGGTTGTTCAAGCTTAACCAACTTTGGGAGGGTAGATAGGAGCTCATTCAAGACACACAAAGGTGTGTTAGTCTTTAGCCCTCTCACCAAATCATGGCGTAAAGCTTCATCTATGAAGTTTGCTAGATCAATGCCTATTTTAGGAATATCCGAGGTCTGTTCAGATTTTTCGGTCATTCAAAGCCATCAGAATCGACATGATAGGCAGTTTCCCAGATCTCGAGTTGGTGGGGTGTCAGATGTTTACGAGGATCCTCACAGGCTTTCACTCAGACGACAGTACAGAAATGCTTTTGATGAAAATGAGCCTTCATTATTACCAAATAGAAGATCATACAAGTTTATTAGACAAAGAAGTGAACAAGCAAATATGAAGGGTTGTAAAAGGTTCGTGTTGATTGCTGTTGGAGGTCTTGGATCTTGGGATGAGCCACTGAATTCTGGTGAAATCTATGATTCTTTATCAAATAAATGGACTGAAATCCAGAAGCTGCCTATAGACTTTGGGGTCGTTTGTGCTGGTGTTGTTTGTAATGGGATGTTTTATGTTTGCTCTGAGAATGACAAGTTAGCGGGCTATGACATAGAAAGAGGTTTCTGGATTGGAATCCAAACCTCTGCATTTCCTCCCCACGTTCATGAGTACTATCCAAAACTTGTTTCTTGTAATGGTCACTTGTTTCTGCTGTCTGTCTCTTGGTGCGAGGGAGATGGGCAAATTGGTCGGAGAAACAAGGCCGTGAGAAAATTGTGGGAGCTAGATCTGATGTATCTTACATGGACTGAGGTCTCAGTACACCCTGATGCTCCAATGGACTGGAACCCTGTTTTTGTTGCTGACAGGAACTTAATATTTGGAGTTGAAATGTTTAAAATATTTGGTCAGGTTTTGGATTTCTTCACAGTGTGTGATGTGTCTGATGTGGAGATGAATTGGAGCCATATTTCTAGGAATCACATGGCTCATGAATTAGATGCTTCTTCTTGCATGACTAAGACAATGGCGGTGCTACATCTATAATGTCTTCTGCTGCAATGCACTGTAATTCAATCAGAAAATTATAGAACATGAGATGAGAGCTGCTCATTTAGGGGATTTCGGCGCATGCATTCCTACCTGTGAATTTTCTTATTTATTTCTTGGAATTTCCACAATTTGTACAATGGCGACCACCACATCTGGTCTCTAGTACTTAGCCTTGCTAGTAATTTCTTCACCATTGTTCATAAACTGATTATGTATTTTTCATCTTCTGTTGCATTATCTGTAATAAATTTATGTCCATTCAATACTGTTCTTGTCCTTGTGTTTTCTTACATCAAGTTGCATCATTTCTCATTTCTAATTATAGAAAAAATGTGCTTTTTTGGAGATTGAGAATAAAAAAGCTCACGATTCTTGAATTCAGAAATTTAAGGATTGATTGAATGATGTCAATGCCGAACTTAAGGATTGATTGAATGAGCTTATCACATAAAATACCGTTGCTGCGTCCATTAAATAAATGAATACTGACATTCATTTTAGATATATGACTAGTGCTCCAAAGTTATTTGAGTTTGTCTTGAAAAAAAGTTCGAATTTGATTTGGTCATTATTGAGTTAAACTCGAGCTATTGGACGAACTGAATTCAAATTTAATAATACTTGACTCGATAAGGTTTTTATTCATATTTTTATATTATTAAATTATGTTAAGCTTAATTATTAGTTTAAGTATAAAATTGGTAAACGAGCTTAATTGAGCTTGAACTTGAGTAGTTTAATTATATCTCGAGTTTGAGCTTAAAAATAGATGTTCGATCAAGCTCAAGCTGAATATCGAGTTTGAGCTCGAACTGTACGGTATTGGAGCTCGGCTTGACTCGATTACACCCCTAATCTTAGAGCAGAGCTTACCTCTATCTAATTTCTAATAAAATGGATATCCCAACCTCATTCATTCATTCCACAAAAGGGGCCTCTAAAGTGTTAATAAAAATGAAAAGGCAATAAAAGAACTAAAGAGGTCTATACCATTCAATGCCAAAAACAATAGTAGTTCGTATAAAGAAATGAAGGTCAATGAAAATAGCATCATTAAGAACAAATGAACAATTTCTTGAAACCCTCTACAAGTGGGAAATCCGTCCACATATACAGCAATATATCTACTTTCAAAACTATCCACGTAGGGAGACAAAAGGATAAAAACTACATACACGTTGCTACTCACCCAAAAATGCATGAGGAGCGTGCAACAGAAGAAGCTTATCCCATGTTTGGAAAAATTCCAGAGAAGTTTGGGATCTTGTCAACGTGCTTCAGGGCGCGCTCTGCAATCTGTCGGGTTCTGTAGTCGGCATGGTGGAAGGCATCAACAAGTGCAGTGCTCACATTTTGATCTCCAGAAACTTCATAGGCTATATCATCATTCCTTAAAAGTCTCTCTACAACCCAAACGGCTCTTCTCCTCAAATTCTCTGTTTGTTTCTCGAGTAACACGTCAAGTATGGGCTTAATTCCCTCTGCCTCGCACAAAACGGACACACCTTGCTCAATATCAACACCATCATCCAACAAGGTGGAAAGTGCAGCAAGTGCTGCTTCAACCACCTTTGCGTTGGTGTGATCCAAGAGAGCAACCAACTTATGTACAGCTTGTCCTTCCAAAAGACAAAAGCTCTCTTTAAGTGAACATGTCCCCCGGTGGACGCGACACAATCCTGTTATAACGGCCTGTTTGCTGAAACATGGAAAGATAGTAGCACAAAATCCTGGCGGTGGCATCTCCGGCAATCTTGTCAAATTTTTAGATTCTAGAGATAAGTTCTCCAGAGCTGCGGCAGAGACCATCTGGACATTGTCAATACCATTTGTCTGAAGCAAATCAACGAATAACGCTGCAAGACCATACTCACGGCAAAGAGCAACAGCATCAGGCTCATCTGATAAGACAAATGTAACCCTTGCAAGCACCCGAACAAGTCCTTCAAGGAATGGTGTTACGAAGCGAGTGCCCCTAATATCTCCTTGCTTGATTTTAACAACTCTAGAGATGATCAACTGAAAAGCACCTTCATCTAGCATTTGCCTCGTGAGGCCCACATCCCTCTCTGGGAGTTCAGCTAAGAGGCCAGCAGCTGCTGCCTGTTCTTCAGAAATTCCTGTATTTTCTGATATGACTCTAATTAGGCTGCTGAGCTGACCAACTGTTCCACGTAGTGCATCTGCTAATTCCTGACCCATGTGAGGAGAGAGATTCTGGAGAAGTTTTATGGATGCCATCCGCAAATCCTTCTGTGGAACCTCTATAAACTGAACCAAACTAATAGTAGCTCCAGAGCTTTTAATCGCAGCAACAACATTCAGAACTGTTGTCGGAGAATTGGTGAGTCCAACAAGAACTTGAAGAAGTTTGCACTCGATTGGTGGACCAGTGTTGCTGATTAGATGAAGTAAATTATGGACATTGTCTTCAGAAACAAGAGTCTGATGGTCCGGCCCAATAGGAATGGAGTCAACATCATATCCTGAGTTTACAACATTGGACAGAATTGTGGCAGAGACTTCTTTAAGCCGCATGGGAAGCTGACCAACAGTGAAGAGGTCTCTGACAAGAGGAGGAAGTATTCCTGCCTCAATCAACACCTTCGAGCTTGCATCAAAAGATGAAATCTGGTTAAGTGCCTTCAGAGCAGCTTCTCTTGATTGCATGTTACCACTTTTCATGATATTGATTAGAGATTCACCTACAGTTTTTGCAACGTGTACCTTCACATCATTATTCAGAACCAAGTCACCGAGATATGCAGCCATAGAATGCTTTGTTTCAGGTGGACCTGCAGCAATATCATTTTACATCAACTATAGCAATGTAAATGATTAGCATGAAAATTTCAGATGTCAAAGGTCAAACATAAAATACTTCCAGCTCAAATATTTCATCCCAGAGTGAGCAGCAAGAAATAACTAGCAAGTTACAGGGTCAGGACAAATGAACTAAGGACTATATATGAACACTAGAAGGCAATCATTGTTACATAAAATGATCTGCAGTCAACTGACAAATAGTGTATTGACGAGCACGTTTGCAGGATATAATAAAAAAGGGAGCATCAAAATTTTCAATGAAACAAAGACAAAACCAGTAGCACATGACTCCACCCCCCAAAAAAATGAAGGACCAGTATGCTGGCAGCAAGTTAGCAAAAGCATAAACATGTCAAGGAAAGAGAAGGCACCTTCAAGAATCTGGGTCAAAAGAGGCTGCAGTCTACCATTTTCAGCCATCTGTCGGACATTGTTCTCACACTTCTCCAGATTTTCTAGAGTTTTATCAGCTTTCTCAACAGTTGAAATGTTCTCAGATTTACTGCTGGTCATTCCAACTAATATAAGAATTGCTCCATTAATAGAACCAATCTTCTCACACAAGGCTTCAGATTTTGAAAGTTCATACAGCAAAGAGACAGCCTCCTCCCTCTCCTTGGACTGTTCATGGGACAAGAATTTAACTATTGTGCGCACAGTGTCCCCCTCAGCCAATATTGCCTGAAAAATAATGCAATAGTTAATAATCCGGTCCTGGATGCATACACTACAATGATCTCATTGTCACTCAACAGGAAAACATCAAACCCAGAACAACCTTATTATCTTCATCTTCCTCGACCACTGCAAGGAGTGTCTCCAATGCTTTGCACCGAACTTTACGGCTGCTGCTCTTTAACATGTCAACAATCATAGGTATCAGATCAGCATTGCGTACAACATGCTTATTTGATCGGTTCTTTTGGCAGATACGTTGGATAAACCTCAGAGACAGCAGAACATCATCTTCTGAACTGTTCATATTAAATGATCTACGAGCCATATCAAGCTGGGCTGCTTCATTCCTAGTAGTCCACTCTTCAATGGTGTTCCGCAAAGCGATACTCGGGTTTAGATCCGCACTTTTCAGTTCTTTTTGGGTCAATGGGCAAACCAGCCTCCTTCCACTTTCCCTGCATTCCTTGAACCATTTTTCAATTGCTTCACGTTCAAATGTTTGGCCATTTTCTAACGTCACAGGGTCACGCATAACTTGCTTTGTCAAAGGGCAAACAAATGCATCATAAAGGGGCTCTATGTGCAGTCTCTCAAAATGATGGCTATCATCTGACTGACTGCCAGGGTCGTAACTTCCGTCCCAGCTCCCAGCCATCTGACTTATATAGTCACCACACAAAATACAAAATTGCTTAACAAATAATCACCTTCTTAGAAACTTGCACTATTAACAGAGACAACAACAAACTGAATAACCAATGAGATAACAATCTTTAGAAGGCAGGCAGGGTACAATTAGAAACAGCAAAATCAGAGCTCAAAGGTTCAATCAAATTCAAGCAGCTACAAAGTGACCATAAACAACACTATGTTTTTATATGGAAAAAGAGTGTATGAAAAACACGATTCCAATATTAACCCTCCATTAGCTTGCCAAGGTGATGCAGGATACTAGAAGAAACTAAGTTCTTATCTAGAATTGGTTGTATCAGAATTAAGACATGGAAATAAAGCATTACAGAATACATATATATAGGGGAAAAAATCCCATCACTAAATCCCAAAGCTCAATTTCCAAATCTAAATTAAGTAAGTCGACTGAGCAATGAATTTAATGAAATTAGATTAGAATCTAAGTGGAAAAAATGGAAATCAAAGAAGTAGCAACTACTTAACCCCAACTAAATATAAAGTGAGAAAACTTTAGATTAGAAAGGCAGCAACTTCCGCAGTTGCAACTCAGAGATGATTTAAAGAAAGAAAGAAGGTAAGAAAGGAATCATACTCTTTTTTAGATTTTGAAGAGAGACGAAAAAGGAATAGGAAGGATGCGTTTGACAAAACTCTAGTTCTAGTTCGAAAAATCGCAGCACAACTGAGGTTGGAATAAAGGGCCGAAGTGGATTCTTCCCATAAGGTGTTTGACTTGCATGAAATGATTAAAATCGGGGGAGTTTAGAAAGAATTTGAATTAGGGTTTGGATCTTGATGTTGAAAGTGCTGATGATGGGGTTTCTTCTTTTGCTGAGAAGAAAAGAACAAATAGGAATAGGAAGAAACGAAAGAAAGCAGTGGAGAAAATTAAAATTAAAATTAAATTAATAATAAGATTAAGAGTTGGAAAAATAGGAAAAGTTGACCCAAAACGAGTACAGTGGTCATCCCATCACATTTGCCAAAGAGAGAGAGAGAAAGGGGGGCGTATGGAATGGAGGCACCAACTCACCATTCAACCTCCGGTGACCCCACTCCCCATCAGTGTCCCCCCCAAACCCAAAAAAAAAAAAAAAAAAAAAACATGAAATATATTTGCTTTTACTTTTGGCCATTTTGCTTGGTATCCAACGATACAACTGCAACCGGAGGGATAGAGGGAGGGTGGCTGCCATTGCGTTGCCGGATCTATTTTAAGAGCAACATTGATTCAACTCTATTTCAAAGTCAATCTATGTGCTCAATTAGCAAAAATCTGTTCAAACATAAATACACTACTCACTAATTACTTCAATTTATTACACCTATTTATAGCAATACTATTTTCAAACATAAACGCAAGTGCTTCATTTCCCCTCTTTGTTGGGCTAACAATGCACTTGCGTTAATGTGCAATAGATGAAGTGAATGCACTTTCCAAAAATTTATCAAAATAATTGTGTAACTTGCACTTAAACTTATAATCTCTTAAAATGGGTTACAACCATCATCATACTCGATATCTGTAACAGTTCGAATTTGACCCTAATCGGAACAGTAGTTTCGAGACCACGAATCCGAGTCTGAAAAATTTTTAAATATTATTTTTTGTGTTTATTATATGTGAATTATTATGTGTGAAAGTTTCGTATGAAAATTTGATTGTTTGTGTGTTTAATTTAACAAAAGGACTTAATCGCGTAAAGTGCAAAAGTTACAAACTAGAGTGAAAGGTGCTAATGTGATAGTGACTTTTTAATATGAGGTACTAAAAGGACAATTAGCCCATTTTACAAGGTAGTGGACGGCTTAAGACTATAATGCCCTTATTATATAAGTTAGTTTTATTTTAATTTAAAGGTTAAGTTGGTAATTGAAAAATAATCATAATATATGATAAAATAACATAAAATAAAGCCAATATTATTTTGCTTCTCTCTTGGCCGAATATTGGAGAAAGAAGAAGGCCTTGGTTCTTTAGATTTTCGGCACTTCTAAGCTTAAATTCAAGAAATGTTTTCGGTCGTTTTTCGATAATTTTTACGTTTTTGAGATCGTTGCTTCGAATACAAGTCGACCCATGTTAGAATTTTTGAATTTGAGCATGTTGATATTCGGCTATGGATAGATGTTTGTACCTTGTGATGTTGATGGAAAAATATTAAAAATATGTTTGATATTAACATGTTTTGAATTGGAAATTTTGGTAAATTTGAGTATTTTAGACTAAATTGAGAAAATAAAATTTTCAAAATGCAAAATAAATGAAATGTAGGGACTTGTAAGACCATGGGGAAGATTCGGCCCTTAGAGATTGAATCCAAATTATGTGTATTTTGTGTTTTGTGTAATAAGGACTAAATTGTAAAAGTTGTAAATGTCAGGGGTAAAATGGTAAATTTCCTATTTATGTGTTTTGGGATTAAATTGAAATGAAATGTGTTTGAATGAGCTCAAATTGAATGTGTTTAGATCAAGAACAAAGAAAAACGAACTTGGATCGGGGAAAGGCGAAAGTTAACGAATAGCCGGTTCTCGACGTCCGACGATATCCGAGGTAAGTCTTTAAGCAAGTTATATCGTAAATATTGTTCGTAATCTAGTTTTACATGCTGAATTTTGAACTATCGGATTGAAATTTTGATAAAGCCGAAAGTGACATAGTGATTTGATAATGAAAAGCAGTTAAATTAGTTTAGTTCATTTTGTGTAAGTGATATAAATTATGTATAGCATATGTCATATTAGTAATATGCAATGTGTATGAAATGGTTGAATAATAGCAATATTCGGGCTTCGAGCCTAGCAAGCCTTGTGCCGGTGAAATGTATCGGGCTTATTGCCTAGCAGGCCTTGTGCTGGTGAAATGTATCGGGCTTATTGCCTAGCAGGCTAAACGCCGGTGATTAAATTTCAGACCTCGGTCTAGCAGGCTTAATGCCGGTGATTTTTTTCTAATACGAGCGTATACATACTAGCAGGCTTAATGCAGGTGATTTTTTTCTAATACGAGTGTATACATACAAAATGGTGGAGTTATGGTGACAAAAGAACAAGCTAAAGCTTATTCATGTGAATTAAATTACTTGTTCATACAGGTAAGTGCCTATATGTTATTTAATTGAGTTCCTATATTTGATCAATTAGTAAAGCATATGTGTGAGTTCTGTTGGACAAGAATGTGATTCATGACTATATGTGTATTCGGCCTTTTTGGGTTATGAGATTATATTATCATTACGTGGATATTGAACACTTAGATTTATAAGATGTTAAATGGATAAGTGTATATATGTTCTTGTATGTGGTTATATTGAATGATGTGCATATGAATGAGTAAATGGTTGGAAATTGATACTTACCATTTGAATCTTGAGCCGAGATAGTAATTTATATGTTAAAGGTAAGATAAGGAAGAATGTTGAGTTAAATAAGGTATTGAAGTTCGGCAATGAGATACTATATGTGTTTTGTTAAAGTTTAAATTGATATTAAGTATTTGGTCTGAAGTGTTTGGGTGTTCAATTAAATCACTTTTAATTGCTTAGACTTACTAAGCTAGTTAGCTTACTCTGTATGTTTTCACTCTATTTTATAGATTTTGATCAAGCTACGAGCTCGGGGAATCATCGTTGAAGTCATCCACACTATCGACTTATTTTGGTACTCTTAGAAGTTGAATTTTTAAGCATAAGGCATGTATAGGCTAGCTTAATATTTCTGAATGATACTTTGTTAATGTTTATAGCCATGCGAAAATGGCTTGTCTTTTATTAATTAACCTAAAGTTATGCAAATCTTGATTATAGTAAAAGCGCAAGTTTACTTGGATAATGATTATGGATGTGTTTTAAATCATGCTAAGCAAAATGTTTGAATATGTATGTTTGATATGTAATCACATATATGAATCTTTGATAGCTGTTTGGAATGTGAATATGTGTGGTAGTTTAATAAGTTTGGATTAAGATTCGGTATACATTATTTTGATGTGTAATTTGGAAGCATGAATTAACTTTGTAAACTTTGTATTCGGAAATATGGGAAACTAATGGACATGTACTTGAATAGCATATTCAGTTATGAAAGTCATAGATGCATGTGTATCAAATTCATTTTATGTGAATTAGTAATGAAATAGCCAAATGATGGTGATATGGTCTTGATGGTATTCGGCCATATGCTTGAACATTATAAAATTCCAATCGGTAATATATGTATGCATGTGTTGGTAGTTTGATTGATTTTTTTGAGTCTATTATGTCATGCATAACATTTTCTAAATTGTCATTTTAGAAGTTGATCTTATTATGCATATTGAGACAAAAGAGGTTGCATTTGGGAAATTAGTATATGCGAATTTGCATTAAGAGGGACTTTGATTGATAAATGATTAATTTGATTATACAGAATTTAGCATGTCTAGTTATATATATACATACTTAGTTTTGATATTTGTTATTTTGTTTACTATTTAGTTGTGATGTATATGTATATTCAGTCATTGAAGAATAGAGGACCAAATGATTTATAATATGTATTTGTAAATGTTTGAATATTTCATGAAATTACATCATATTTTATGTATTCGATTATGTCTGTTTGATCTATAAATACTTGACATGTTAAGTACTTTGTATAGTAATGCCCTTTTTCCCTAATTCGGCGACGGACACGGGTTAAGGGTGTTACAATATCTTTCTTATTGTTTACTACTGTAATGTGATTTCTTTCACTTTTATTATACGTTCTTTTAAATTAATTTACTTATCTCTCCCACATTTTATAAAATATGATACTTTTTTCATAATCGCTCTTTTGATAACTATCATGGAAATGTTGAACCCCAACATTGTACCCATTGGCCAATGGTGATCATCCCATCTCTAAAATGTGGGATCAATTCACAAATTTAACTTGTGTGATAATGCAATTGTATGTGTTAGTGAGTATGTGAGTTATACTTAAATGATATACATATACATAAGCTATCTTAGAAATGCTACAAATAGTGGTTCAAATGTTTCATTCGAGACCTTTTGGTAATTTGACAAACTTGAGCATTCTACATTCTTTTTGTAATTTTCTCATTTACAATCACTACAACCACCACAACGTTCTCTATCCTTAGCCATTTATCATCTTCACAACTATCATCTACCACCGCACTTGTTCTTTGGAGTCTGCCTTGATCTTTCTCTTTATCATCTCTCTATGATACCTCATTTTTTTTAGTTTATAATGCTTAATTACCTTAACAAAATAACCATTTATGTTTTGGAAACTCTAATAAGGAGAAGCAGTTATATGTAATGAGACACTTTCTACCTTTTTTTTAATTTCATTGAAAATCATAGTGAACGTTGGAAATTCAAATACTCTATCCCTTCTTATATTTAAGATTTAATGAAGAAGATGAAGAAAAACGAGAGAAATGACATAAATGATGGAAGAAAATAATAGGAAACATGATCGAAATTATCTATCAAGTTATATCATTTTCAAACATCACCACTTCCCAAAACTAACCCACAAAAAATATTTCCACTGAAGTTACCCTATCCAAAATAGCAATGTAGAGAACACTTGCCTAGCCAAACACTTGGATTTCAATGGAAAATGCTGTACAAGGAGTTGTGCCAAGAGTATTAGGAGCTGGGCTAGTACTAAGGAGAAGCTTTTAGTATTGTTGAGTAATTTTTTGTTGTGTCTCATTAAATAGGACAATCGAATATTTATATACATGGTTACTGTTCATGGAATTGACGTTCTTAGTAGACTTTATGCATGCAGGACACGTGTATTGTTCTGGGCTACCTACTAGACTTTGTGCCCCCTACATGCGAACTCATTGGGCATATACGAATTGAGACAACAAGCTCCTCTTGCGAGCACCCCATGGCATGTGCGAGCTGAGACTGCAAGCTCTCTTTACTAACTTCAGGTGGATGACCCTGACCTTATCTGGTTCTCGGGTTGGTGATCATAAGTACATAACAATCTAGTCTCCGCTATTAGGTCTAAGGAGGGCCATAAAGTGGCACTCCTTAGAGCCATCACTTCACATTTATACAGCCTTGCTAAATATGAAGCGACCACTGGGACATGATGTTATCTTTGCCACGTGTACAGGTCAATCACATCCGTTTGTATCTGGCTGTTGGTGCGCCTCGGTCATTTGAATTGTCAAAACGCGAAGAAGAGAAACTTATTTAAAAGAGGTTTTTAGAAACCCTAAACTTACAATCTAAACTCATAATCTTAACATTTTTTGCAAACAGGCTTGATCGAGACTTTCTTCAAGGTAACATCTTTTATCTTTTTCTTTTCTTTCTACATAAAAAACATGTCGAAAATGAGAGGTGCTGGTGGTCGAACCACCGCGAGAGCATGCTTTGTAGGTTTTTGTAGAAGCCAATTTCTTCGTCTACGCTACAAAAGAGGAAGACATGAGTCGAGTTCTGAGTGCACAAGGGATTCAAATCCCCAATTTTTCTTAGGAATTTTCCATCCCTAAGGGGTCTCATAGGCTTAGTGATACTAGTGATGGCATCTTCCTGCTCCCCCTCCATGCTCTAGAAGTGGGGTTTCACTTGCCTTTATATCTGTTCTTTTGTCATCTTCTTCAAGATTACCAGATTGCTCGCGGTCAACTCTGCGGGTTCTTTTGGTGGATCGTGATGGTTTATTTTATTGATTGCTACCGACATAACGAAGCACCATAGCTCATGGTGTTCCAAAGCTTATATCTATTAAAGGCCCAAAATCGAGGGAGCTCATCAGGCTTTTACTATTTTTCTCCTTGCGATAAAAGGCAAGACCATAATTGTGAACAAAGGTGCTAATCTTCAGCTAAACTGGGGAAAATATATCAGGGTGAGATGTAGGCTCATAAATGGATCTGGTTTTCCTACAGAGTGGTCCACACCGAGTATGGACATGTGTTCATTCAGGTGAACTGTTGGGATAGATGGTTGTTCAGCCTACTTGGAAAGGCTTCGTGCTGGTAGTTCACTGGTTATCGAAGATCTTATAACCGTTAGGAACATATTTTGATACTGTTTAGAGGGCCTTAGTCTTAATGGATATAGACGAGGTGACAACAAGAAAGTTGCTGAGGCCTTAGGTGCAAACCTTGAAAGACGGACATGGCCCTATGTAGCCAAAGATGCCCACGATGACTTGGGTCTAATCTTGACAGGATCTTCTTTTACAATTACTGTAGGATGAGGCATTGACCCTAGATTTTAGTGGTCTTATTGCAGGCAAAAAAAGATGCCAATATTAATTTGGTAACTGCTCCTATGGATATTGGGATTGTTGGTGGTGTAGACGCAGCTTGCAGTTTAGGAAGCAGTTTTGAGGAAACTACCAACATAACGCGAGAAATTAATGAAGCTATGGACCTTTGAGCTGCTCTGAGGGACATACACAAGAAGCGTAGGATTGATATGTGGGATGTTAACGTGGTCACCAGCAGTGAAGAGGAAACAGATAGTGGCAGATTAGAGTCTCATTGCAAAAGGAGGGCAAACCATGCTGGGCCTTCTGTTGTGATGGCCACCATTCCTACTTCTCTCTCAGCAAGCTCACACTCTACAGCTCATGAAAGTTCTCCTATTGTTATCGTGGTAGTTCCCCTTATTTTGCTCATCTTTGTATCTTTCTTCTTCCTCTACCTCTCGCTGATGAGCCATCTGCTGAAGATGATGGTGAGTTGGTCCCAAGTCGCGGGAATTTAAGTACAAGGGGGTTGCAAAATATGATTGAAAAGTGGAAAGCTTCTGTGTCAAAAGTTGTAAAAAGGTAGATGTGTGCCGGTGAGTCATTAGGGAGTTCGCAGAAGTCTACTTTATCGAAACTCAATTCTTCTCTGCAAGCTCTCTTGGTCAAGGCTATAGTGATCAGTTTGGGCCTTGACAAAAATGTTGTTGGGCAGAGGCTAATTTGAAAGAGCTCGAAGAAAATCTTGAGAGCATTCGCGGGTAATACTTGAAGATTAAGGATGAAAACGAAGTGCTCTATAAGCAAAAAGAGGAGCTCGCTGAGAAATTAGGGGTTGCACAAGTGAAAAATGATGAAATATCTAGTGAGGTTATGGTTGAAAGAGAAAGAAGTGAGGCCTTAGATGCTGAGTTAAGGAGAACTGCTGAAGAGCACAAGGCAACTGTGAGTCGAGTCATTGCTGAGTATGAAGCTGCGATGGCGAGTTAAAGCAAAAATAAGAAGAAGCCTTTGAAAATTTTAAGAATGAGACTTTAGAAATCCTGAGTAGTCTCACTTCTGAGCTCAAATCCAACATTCTTCTGCATATTCAGGTTGTTGTTGGACCTTTCAATGCTCGCTAAGTTGACTTTGACGCCCTCTACGAGGTAGATATGGATAAACCTTGTTTTGATGGTTTCTTCCCTTCGGGAGTTGGTTGGGATGAGTTTGCATCCAAGTGGAAGAACTCAAAATATTTTTACCTTGATGAGGGTTCTTCTGAGCCCATCGTTATGCCTGCTGATGAAAATATCACCACCACACCTACTGAAAATATTGAAGTTGTAAAGAGGGAAGATGATATCGCTAGGGATCTTAAAGGGGAGAGGATTCGCCTTAAATGATTGTAAATATGTATTACTCTTATTATGATATGAATAAGAAAACTTGAAGTTTGAAAAAAATTGAAGTTTAGTTATTATTGTTATGGTATTCTATCATTCTGTGAACTCGAGCAAAATTTTCAATTTAATCAAACCCAAAATACTTAAGTATAGAAAGTTCAAATAAAACAAATGCTGAGCTGAGCATGGCCACCACTAAGCTCCTGCCGACCCGGTCCATCTACTGAGTGTCACCTGAAAACATATCCCACAATGGGGTGAGTCAAACAGACTCAGTGTGTAACAACCAACACAAAATCCCAACGATTTAGGCATATCAGATCATACTTATATACATATATAGCAAATATAGATAATGATGCAATCCCGAACCCAAACCTAAATAACCATCCGCTACACATCACCCGTACCTGCCATCACACCGTGGGGATTACTAAATCGACCCTCCATCCGCTACAAATCATCGAAGGCAGTGGCTGCAGACGACTAGCACATCGCCCTTATAAATTGTGGCATAGCTACCAGATAATATTTTCGTGACATAAGTCACCACATTCAGATTATGTGACATGAGTCACCAAATATTGTGGTAAAAACCACCAGATCACTTCCCCTTTCATAATCACCCATATGCCCCATGTCGTACAAATCATGCATAACTCATGCCATATTCTTTATTCCACATTCGTAACAATTTCACATATGTGCCATAACAGATATTCACAACTATTAACATAGCTTTGGAGAATAACGTACCTGAATATGCCGTACCATTAAATGATACCTTAAGCCATATCTTTCACATTCTTATTAACACACATATTAAAACATTACCATAGATCTATTAAGATTCAGTGTGGGGCTACACAACTGGTTTACTTAACGAGTTCACTGAAATCCCGAAAATCCCGATCTAAAGCCCTAGATCCTTAGTTCCTACATTCGGCCAACACTAAGCAATTTAGAAAAAAGCCATTCGGCTAAATGATCAATTCCCGAAGGATTACCGCAACTAAGATCCTTACCTTGCTGCCGATTTAGTGACTACTCAAATCTCGAAACTCCGTGATACTTCTTCCTTTCAATCGGCCAACACTAGATCACCTGACTTGGTTAGTTTCGGCTTTTGAACGAATAAGAAACAGATCTGAATTACTAAATATGGCCTTGGCCGATTGTTCAAGTTCACTTACCTTGCGAATCTTAAATCCCGGAATTGCTACTTGGTTGTGGTATCTGTCGAAATTCTTATAGGTTTGTGTTAGATCCAAATCATTTAATCACAATAAATGGCCCTTGGCCGAATACCACACATAACTTACCTTTGATCTTTAAAAGTCCCAAAAGATCTCTTCTTGAAATCGACTACAATAGAAATCCCAAGCTCCTTCAAGGTTTCGGCCAAAGACAATAATGGGATTAAAGCCTTGATTTCGACAGTCAGTGAAAGGAAAGAGGATAGTAATTCGACAATGGAGAGATTCCTTACCAACTTAATCAATGTCCTTCCTTGAAGCAGAGAGATTCAGC
Source organism: Gossypium bickii (assembly GCA_025503065.1). Classification (NCBI taxonomy): domain Eukaryota; kingdom Viridiplantae; phylum Streptophyta; class Magnoliopsida; order Malvales; family Malvaceae; genus Gossypium; species Gossypium bickii. The sequence continues at coordinate 24,572,383 of CP106715.1, forward strand.
TCTTGCTTGAATGATCAAATCGGCTCCTAAAGGGTAGAGGAGCATTCGGCTATGGCCACTAACATAGGAGATTCGGCTTTAACAAGGAAAAGAAAAGAGAGAGTATGAGACTTAGGGAGAATTGGCAATGATGGATTATTGAGAGAGGAATATTCAGCTTTGGTCAATTGAAGAGAAAAGGAAGAAGAAAGCAGAGAAAGCTAGTTGAACTCCTAAGGATTTTCGGCACAAATGAGATAAGTGAAGAGAGAACTAAGTTTCTGCACACCTAAGCTATCATTAGCCAGAAAATGCTATCAAGAAAGTCCCTAGGCCGCCAACTCTCCTTCCCTTATCGACTTCCTCATTTTTCTCCTATTTTATCTCTTCCTCATCTATTCAAAATAATTAAAATAAATCAAACAATTATCTCCACCCTTCAGCCGAATTTTAAAAAGGCATCTGACCACATCTTAAACTCATCCATCTAGTCTCCCCATGCCGTCCACCTCTGTCTCTCCTTGCTGCAAAATAAAACTTCCCTTTTGCATTTTATGAGATTCGAACCTGAGCCCCTTTACACTGACTATGGCGTCACCTCCCTAGGCTTTAAGTGGCGCCTCCTTGCCACTTTACCAAGCCCATTTTGTGTCCTATTTCTCCTACTATTTCTCTTAAGGCCTATCAGGCTTAGCTCCCCTTTAAAGCTTAAAATCTGATATTTTCTAAGGCATTCTCCTATGTTCTAAAGTCCTCAAAATTCATGCAACACAATCAGAACACACATAGGCATGCTACTTCATACAATTAAGCAATAATGTACAGGCCCAAAATCCCAGATATTACACGTAAGGTATCGATAATTACACCTTGAGTATCGATACTTGGGCCAAGGTATCGATAGCAAATTGAAATTCTGACTCCCTGCACTTTCGAAAATACAGATGTATCATTTTAAAAGCCCTGATATCGATACCTCTGCTTCAGGTTACAAAATTTTACAATATAGGAGCATTTAAATCATTCAAACTCAATCCCTAAACATCGCGTTTCATTCATCTAGTCATATAAGCATCAAAATGTCTAAAACAATAGTCCGAATACCATATCCACGTCCACATGCTTCTAAACATACATAATATGCAAATAATCCCAAACATGTCTTAACAAACCGATATAAATGTATACCACATTGCCTTTTTATATCCTAAAACTAGAATAAGCAAAACACCTACTATAATGAATAAAGAATGGCTTGGATCAATCCCTCGACGGCCACACCACTCACACCGGGAACACAACTACTCTGCAAAGGATAAAATGGAGTGGGTGGGATTAACAAGCTCAATGAATGCTTAGAACAACCACTACGCAAACAAGTCGTTATGCATCAACCAAACAACATACAACATATTTCCAAAACGTCATTAACTAAGTTCCATAATTCACATATTTAGCCATATTTCATGCATTCTTTTACACATTATTTATATGAATGTTTAGGCACATATATATTCTGACACACATCAATCACATATAAGCACATATAATTACATACAATCACATTTAGTCACAGTGTATGATAATTTGGCTCTTGAGATTATGAAACATAAAGTGGATTCTATTACCACTCATTGGATACACGGATCTCCATCACACTACACACATGCATATCCCGATGAATGAAGCTTTGCTCACATTCCTTTATCTCTCCAACATTGTCCTTGGGTTTCAACACCCATATATCACAATCACAAATAAATGAGTACTCACAATCCTATGGCATGCCAACTATATCCAACGGTCTCATTAAGGCTCCGTTTGTTTCACTGAAAATGACTTCCGGAAAATGATTTCTGGAAAATGATTTACTTTTCTGGAAAAGCTAATATTTTCTGATGTTTGGATGAATCTGTGTAAAATATTTTCTGTTGTTTGGTAGATTTCTTAAAAGTATTTTATAAAAGTTGTTTTCAATTAAACAAACATACATTTGAGATTTTCTTATTTTTCATTGTTTAATTGAATTTATTTTTATCTATAATTTTATATTTTACATTATTTTTGCATATATTAAAAATATTATGTTAAATTCAGATTCATTGCAACGCCATTTTTTAATTACATGACTACTAAGTGACTATTTTTTACTTAAAAATGTGACATCAACAAAATTGACAAAAAAATTAACGATGTCAACAATTGGACTTTATTTTCAAATTTGAAAAGTAAAGGGACTAAATTCTTGAAAATTAAAGTACAAAGACTAAATTACAAATCTGTGAAGTGTACATAGACTTATGACATATTTTAACCTTTATATTACAAAACATTTATTATTAATATATTTATAATTGTAATAAATATTTATTATTAAAATATTAATATTGAATATTTTCAATAATATGTGAATAATATTATTTAAAATTATTATTTTTAAAATTTATTATTAAAATAAAATTGAAATATTAAATAATTTATTAAAATAATAAATTATATTAATAATTTATTAAAATAATAAATTATATTAATAATTTATTATATGACTAAATGTAAATAATTAAATATGTATGTTTAATAATATTGAAAAATATAATATTTTAAATATTTTTAAAAATAAAAATAAAATTTATTATCAATATAATAATATTAAGCTTGATTTAAGTTAATTTTTATATAAAAATAAAATTATTTATAGATGAGCTCTCTTCCGGAAAATGACTTATGCTTTTTAAAAGGGTAAGTCATTTTACAGGAAAAATGACTTATTTTACCTTGACATGTAAGTCATTTTCCGTTGACCAAACTATTTTCTGTGAAACAAACACAGGAAAATGCAGTAAATATTTTCCATAAAACATTTTACATGTAAACAAACGGACCCTAAGTCACAAGGCCAAAATATCCATACTAATATCACACATTTACCTACCGATTTTCCACACATATTCGTTGCATTTCCATATTATTAACACAATGTAATCTCTTTTATAAAGCATGAGAACATACCCTCGTATTTACCGTCACATGGCATGAATAATATACTCTCATATTCATTTCCACAACAGTCAACATAAACTCATAGCACATATCATAACATCTCATATGTTCATGATTTCACAAATTCACAAATTCACAAATTCACAAATTCACAAATTCACAAACAAACATATCTCACATTTAATCACAGGTTCAAGAACACTTACACTCAAAATTTAAAGTATAGGTTTGGGCTACCTCTAAATTCCCAAATACACAAGGAATCATCTATGAGCAACAATTCTAAAACACTCGTTCGCTTTTGCCAAAAAACCGAAAGCTTAGACAAGCTTCCCTTTTCCTTTATCTCTACTCGTTGAAGGTCCTATCGACTCCGTCACTTCAACAAGACAAACACACATATATTTAGTCAAAAATTAGTCAATAACTCACCTCAAACAGCCACAAACACAAGCCTAAGCTGCACTCTTTCTAACCAGAACCTTTAGCCGGCCTGGTCACCAAGACCGAATATCAAAGATGCCACACCACTCTCTCATGTCATAACCAACAAGTAAAAGCTCATACCAACAAAACATCCATCAGTTTGCTCTTCGCATCATTCTTAAGTTAATCATACTAGCTAGCTATCATTATCACGTGCTAGACTTATATTAAATAGTCTTATAAACATATTAATACATGCATAAGGTCCATTCAACAAAAATCTCAAACCAGGTCCGTAGGTATCAATATTGAAACAAAGGTATCGATATTTTCTTTAAGTGGTATAGATACCACCTAGAAAAGCGATACCAAACTTGCATTTTGTTTCTCGAGTAAAAATCAAAGTCTCGAAAATTATCGGTACCTATTGTGAAGTATCGATAAATTTACCCCGAGTATCGATCTTGAGCAAATGTATCGATACCAAATCTCTATTTTGACTTCCTCTATGATTCAAAACATAGAGGTACCGATTTTAAAACCCGATTATCAATACCTCTTCTCCAGACCTAAAAAATGTAGCATACATATGTAATTAATCCATTCCAATTTAGTTTCTAAACATCATACATCAATTACTTCGACAAATAATCATTCAACGACCTAATTAACAGTTCGAGCAAGTAACGTCAATCCATTCTCATATTCATTAACCCAAACATCACAATAACATGTAATCCTTATAAACCGAACCAAAAACCAGCATAATGTCTAGAAATCAACAAGGCTGTAACGAGTCTACCACATTGCCTCATTCCTCAAAATGTAAATAAATATAAAACACCTACGAAATAATGCAAAACTCTTGCTTGGATCACCTCTAGGAACCACACCGCTCACACCGGCACACAACTAACCTGCAATGGTTAAAGAAGGGACTGGGTGAGCTTAACAAGCTCAGCGAGTGCCTAGAAGAATTACCATGCTAACAGTTCCAACGTTAGTGTCATAATGTAGTCACGTGCATTATTATTATTATTTCTTTTACATGGTAAACATATTCTCTTTTAAGCATATATCCTATTACGCATATAATCACCTAACATTCAAGCATATATCATAATATTAAAAAATAGGTTTATAGATAAATTGCATAATGGTCACATACTCATTTAGGCATACATCACATTACATACATATACATTTTAAGATAATTTGGCACTTGAGGTATAAAACATAAAAGTGAACTCTATTATCACTCATCGGATACGCGGATCTCCAACACACCAAACATAGACTCATAGAGTCAAACATGTCCCCAAAGTGAAGCATAAAGCTAACACTCTCCTTATTTCCCCTCATATGTCCCGTTGAATAGAGCTTAGCCCTTATCCCTCCAACAAGTCCCAGGGCCTCAATGCCTAAAATCACTGTACACATAGGTGAGTACTCACAATCCTATGGCGTACCAACTATATCCAACGGTTTCAAGATCATAATGCCAAAATATCCGATGTCAAACACATATCACTTACCGATTATCCGTGCATAATCATTGCATATTTGCATTTTTAGCAAAACACTGTCACTAACATTTAACATGTACATATTTTCACTTTTACAACAGTTATCATAACCACATATCACATGTAATAGCATCTCCTCTCAATTCACATATTTACAAACACATAAGCACTATGTTCACAAGATAACATTAGTATGAGAAAGCTTACACTCGAAATTTGGAGTAGAGGTTTAGGCTACTACTAAATTCCCAAATAATGCATTGAATCATGTCCACAAGTAATTATTCCAAACACTCACTAATTACGCTTTCGTCGAAAAAGCCGAAAGCTCAAACTAGCTTTTCATTGCCTTTATCTCTACCGTAGAAGGTTCTATCGAATCTGAAACTTCAACACAACAAATTCACACAACAATACATCCAAAAATCAGTCAATGACTCATTACAAGCATACAAAACATAAGCCTAAACTAAGTTCTCATGTAACCAAAACCTTTAACATAGCCAACTTAAAACTCAAATATCTCGGTCTATACTCAATGTTTTCGCCTAAAACCAAATCCGTTCATCTTATAATTCGCCTACGACTAATTCCCAACCTTTAAAATACAATAAAATACTTAATTCATAGTATCAATTTTTTTGACATTTTTTATGACTATTTTTTTAAAAATTCATTAAAACTCAAGAATTCTTTAACAAAACTTCAAAGTAAGTTTAGAAACCTTCTAATAATGTTAAAACAAGTTGAAAAACACTTTGAAACCATGTTTTTATGTAAAATCTCGAAATCCACCATTAACGACCCAATTTTTGGCTTTTATTTAAAACATGCAATTTAATGGCAAAAACTTGGTTTTAAAGACTAAATAACATTTAAAACTAATAGGAAGAAGAATCGTTACCTTAGTTGACAAAAAATCGAGTGTTTGATCAAAAACCTGAACAAACCCACAAGCTTGACAATGGAGGAATTTATGGTGGTTTTGGGTGTTTTTCTTAAAGTATATGGAGGTTTAATGTTGTAAGGATGATGGAAATCAAAAGACTAGAGTTTGGAATAAAAAATCGAATGGAGAGGGTGAGAGAAAATAAAGGGACGGCAACAACAATGGGAGGGAAGAGTTAACATGAAATATATGTAGGTGGGTGAGGTATTAGGTTGAATTTTAAAATTTGGTTTAATTGCTTCATAAAGACTCACAATTTTGACTCTTTTGCAAATCAGTCACATTTTCAAAATTAAAGGTATTTAAAACTCATTTTTAGAAATTGATTTAATTTTCTAATAACCATAGTAAAAAAAATTACGGATAAACCATGTCACAAAATTCCGAACACTCTAAGGCTAAAATTCCTAAAATACCCATAAAACTCCTAGTCCCTATTTTTGGATGTGACAGTCCATGTCTAATCTTTTCGCATGAAACAGATTCCATTCATCTACATATTCATCTACGACTAATTCTCAACCTTTAAACTTCACAAAACTACGCATTTTAGGGTATCAAAAAATTTTGACAAGTTTTGGCCATTACAACGAAAATTCATTACAACCCGAGAAATCCTTGACGAAACTTCAAAGTTACATTAGAAAGCTTCTAATTAGGTTAAAAATAATTAAAAAACACTTTAAAACCAAGTTTTTATCCACAAACTCGAAATTCACCATTAAAGACCTGATTTTCGGCTTTTAATGGCTAAAAACTCAGTTTCAAGGACCCAATAACATTAAAAACTAATAAGAATGCGAATAGTTACCTTTAATAAGAGGAATAACGAATTTTTGATGCAAATCTAGAAAACCCACAAGTGGAGAGTATGATGGAATTGGTGAGTTTTTTGGGCAATTTCCTGAACATTTAGAGAGGTTTAATGCTTGGAAATGATAGAAATTCAAAGTATTATAGTTTGGGAGTCAAAAAGTAATTAAGAGAGTGAAGAGGATTAAGGGATGGCAGGTAGGGCAATGGGGAATAAATCTATCGTGAACAAAACTGAGAATGGAGGGCTTGAGGGTTTAATTTAAAAAATTGGCTAAACTGCAACATCAATGCTGTAAAATTTGACTCTTTTACAAAATAGTCCCTATTCTAAAATTAAAGACTTTTAAAACTTGTTACCAAAAATTGACTTAACTTTATGAAAACCATTGTCAAAAACATTATTGAGTACCAACCTTTCGAAATTCCGAGCTCATATAGGCCAAAATTCCCAAAAGACCCTAAAACTCCGAGGCCCTATTTTGGGGGTGTGACAACTCTCCCCTACTAAAAAGAATTTCATCCTCGTAATTTACCTGAGCTAAAAAAATATGGATATTAACATCTCATCGCTTCCTCGATTTCCCAAGTGGCCTCTTCCACTTTGTGGTTGCACCACAAAACTTTAACCAATGGGACTCTTTTGTTTCGCACCACTTTCATTTCATGATCTAAAATCTCTATTGGTTCCTCATCAAAAGTAAGATTAGGTTGAACATCAATCTCTTCTACTTACAAAATATGCAATGAATCGGAACAATACTTCTGAAACATAGACACATGGAAAATATCATGGATTTGCTTAAATTTCGGCGGTAATTTAAGTGGATACACTACTGGTCCAACCCTCTCACAACCTCATTTGGTCTGACATACCTTGGACTTAACTTACCCTTCCTTCTGAACTTCACAACCTTCTTCCAAGGAGAAACTTTCAAGAACACCTTATCGCCAATTTGAAACTCGATGTCTCGACGTTTCAAATCCATATAAGATTTATGCCTATCTGTCGCTTCCTATAACCTCTCGCATATCAACTTCACTTTCTCTTCAGTCTCTCGAACTAAATCCAGTCCAACAACTCACTTTTCATCCAACTCCTTCCAACATAAAGGATTTCTACACTTTCTACCATACAATGCCTCGAGCGGTGCCATGCGAATACTCGTTTGGAATCTGTTATTGTAAGCAAACTCTACTAGGGGCAGATATCGCTCCCAGCTACACTAAACTTTATCACACAACTTTGCAACATATCTTATAGAACTTGAATTACCCTATCAGATTGGCCATTAGTTTAGTGGTGATAAGCCGTACTGAAAGTAAGCTTCGATTCCAAAGCCTCTTGCAAACTTTTCCAAAACTTGAAGTAAACCTCGGATCCCTATCAGAAATAATCTCAGCAATATACAACTCTGCCAACTTTTGCAATGAATAATTGGTTCTCACTGCTACAAAACACGCACTCTTAAAAACCGATCAACTAGAACCCATACCAAATCTTTCCTCGACGGAGTCAATGACAAACCCGAAACAAAATCAGTAATAATCCTTTCCCACTTCCATTCAAGATTCGCAATAGGTTGCAACAACCCCGAAGAAAATTGATGTTCAGCTTTCACCTTTTGACAAACCAAACATCGAGCCACAAAATCCGTAACATCATGCTTCAACCCAGGCCACCAATAAATTTCACAAAAATCGTGATACATTTTACCACTACCAGGATGCATAGCGTGAGTGCTACTATACACCTCGGTTGGGATCACTTGCCTTAAATCCACATCTTGTGGCACACACAATCTACCTCGAAAATTCAAAATCTCCCTTAACATATTGCTCCACTTGTCGAATCCTTTTCAACAAATCTCCATCTAACAGTTGTTTTTCCTTAATCTGCTACAACAAAGTTGGCCTCACTTGAAGTTCAGCACACAAACCACCACCACTAGCTGAACTCAATCGCGCAAACATAGCTCTCAACTTCTTCATTGACTTCCTACTCAAAGCATTGGCAACAACATTTGCCTTACCAGGGTTATATTCAATCACACACTTATAGTCCTTTAAAAGCTCAGTCCAACACCTTTGCCTTAAATTTAGCTTCTTTTGGGAGAGGAGGTACTTAAGGCTCTTATGATCAGTGTAAATTACACACTTTTCTCCATAAATATAATGACGCCAAATCTTAAGCGCAAATACCACAGCAGCTAACTCCAAATCATGAGTAGGATAGTTCCTTTCGTGCGTCTTCAACTACCTTGAAGCAAAAGACACAACTTTACCCTCTTGCATTAAAATGAAACCAATTCCGAATAGGAAGCATCACTATAAACTACAAAATCTTTTCCAGGCTTCGATTGAACCAACACAGGTGCCTTCATCAACACTATCTTAGCTGATCAAAACTCTTCTACCTTTCATCGGTCCATTCGAACACCACACTCTTCTGAAGTAGTTTGGTTAAGGGTGCAACAATGAGAGAAAACCCTTCAACGAATCTACTGTAATAACCAACTAAACCTAAGAAATTCTGAACTTCAGTAACACTCCTAGGCGGCTTCCATTCTAAAATTTCCTTAATCTTCTTTGGGTCTATACGAATCTTTTCTGCTGAAACCACATGACCTAATAACGCCACTTCATTCACATTTACTTAACTTCGTAAACAATTGCTGGTCCCAAAGAATCTGTAGAACAATCTTTAAGTGCTCGTCATGATCCTCCTTAGAACGAGAATACACCAAAATGTCGTCTATAAAGACAACCACAAACTGATCTAAGTATGAATGGAATACTCGGTTCATTAAATCCGTGAACACAGCAGGGGCATCAGTTAATCCAAACGGCAGTACCAAAAATTCATAATGCCCATATCGAGTCCTAAAAGTAGTTTTCAACACATCTGACTCCTTCATCTTTAATTGTTAATACCCAGATCTTAAATCAATCTTTGAGAACACCGTTGCACCTTGAAACTGAGCAAACAAGTCATTAATTCGAGGCAAGAGATACTTTCTGTTAATAGTTAACTTGTTCAGCTGCCTAATCAATACACATCATCATTGTACTATCATTTTTTATTAACAAACAAATCCGGTACACCCCACAAAGATACTCTCGGTTGAATAAACCTTCTATCGAACAACTCTTGCAACTGAATTTTTAAGTCCTTGAGCTCTTTTGGTGCTATGCGATAGGACGCAATAGATATTGGTGCAATACCAAGATAGAGCTTAATACCAAACTCAACTTCACGATCTATTGACGAACCAGGAAACTCTTCAGGAAACACATAAGGAAAATCCTTAACAGTATGAATATCTTGAACTCTCAACTCCTTACTAACTAAATTCATCACGTAGGCTAAGTAAGCCTCACAACCTTTTCCCATCATCTTTTCAGCTTTCATTGGCGAAACCATATTTGACATAAAACCCAGTCTTTCACCCACTACAACTATTTCTAAACCATCACTATCTCTCAAGGTAATTTGCTTAGTCTCAAAATCTACCTTAGCCTTATACTCAGTTAACCAGTTCATGCCCAAAAAAAACATCGAACCTATAAAAATGACAATTCCATAAGATCAACAGAGAAAATGTGCCCTTTTATCATAAGGGGACATCTATGGTAAATTCTATTCAAAATAACACTATCTCCAATGTAACTAATTACAGTCATGCCCAAATAAATTATCTCAACAGGAATCCCTAGCTGACTAATTAATTCACTCAAAATGTACGAATGTGTAGATCCAGAATCAACTAAAGCAAACAATTGGATAGATCGCAAAGTAAAAGTACCTATAATAACATCAGTTGGATCTTGATCCTCGAGTTCCCTAACAATATAAACCTAAGCGGGACCACCAGACTCAACCTATGAGGCAATAGTGTGAGCAAAAATTCGCTGCCCAACCGGTCTCTCATTACCTCTACTACAACCTCGGCCTCCAGTAGGAGCAGAAATAGGTGCTAAACTTTGAGTCTGTGAAACCTCTACTTTATTTGAGCAATCCCTCAGAAAATGTTCCTTCGAACCACACTTAAAGAAGCCACCAGTCAACTTATGACACTCTCCAGGATGCCTACGATCATAATGAGCACAAAGCGGTCATCCAGAACCACCAGTGCTAATCACAACATTATTCTGTTATTTAGACTGACTTAGTCGAGACCCAGGTCTCACATCTCTACCAGAGCCATAATTATTATACCCCCTCTTGGGCGGATGTTTAGAAGCTCCATCGAAAGCCCTCTTACCAGTCTTAGCCACTATAGAACGAGCTGGCTCAGCCAAAGTCTCCTCCATAACCTTGGCTTTTTACACAAGCTCATCAAACAACTCTATATTTTGGGCCACTAAATAAAACTGAATCTCACGAATGAGCCCAAAGTGAAACCTCTTATAGCGATACTTCTCAATCAAAACCATTTTAGGAGCATACTGACAAAGGCGAACAAACTCTGCCTCATAGTCAGCCACAGACAAGCTATCTTGTACAAGATCCAAAAATTCCCACCACAAGCTCATTAAACAAATCTGTATTTTGGGCCACTAAATAAACCCGAATCTCACGATTGAACCCAAAGCAGAACCTCTTACAATGATCCTTTTCAGTGAAAACTATCTCAAAAGCATACTGACTAATGCGCACAAACTCTGCCTCATAATCAGCCACAGACAAGCTACCTTGCACAAGATCTATATACTGCTCGCCCATAAACTTTCTTGTAATAACCTCAAAGAAGTAATCCCAAGTTAAACGATCAATTATTGTACCTCTCTTAACCGTATTCCACTAACGATGCACCTTCTCATCAAGTAAGGACATAGTACAACCCAACTTCTCCTCGTCAGAATAGGACATCTACTTAAGGATCCTTTCCACTCCTTCCAACCAATTCTCAATCACGGTCGGATCAGTCCCTTTAACCTAAGAAAACTCTTTACTACCCAATGTCCAAAGACGTTTAAGCGGGAACCTACAGTTCATAGGTGCAGGATTGGTAGGTGCAAGTAGGGTTAGCACTAGCAATCTGTTGGAACGCTCCAATTATCGCTTCCATCAGAGGGCCTAGGCTCTCATTAGGTATATTCACTCTACGCGGAGGCATAGAAGTTGCAAAGGATGTACCATCCTCTTGAGCACTAGCTCTCACATTCACAAGTCTAGGAGGCATATCTAGCAATCTACTATAACAAACACATAAACAAATAACAAACGGTGTGAGTGGTGGGGAAATGATCCAAGTCTCGTTCCTGCAAGCAACTATAGAATTAAAGGTAATGTGTTCCCATTCCTACCCCACACGCATTACAATTAAGAGACATCTCATGCGATTCAAACATTCAACATAGTTTAATCACTTGGGTTTCCAAGATCTATGGGTTGCGAAACCCCAATCAACACATCAACAACAATCACCTAGGTCCAAGAGTTATTGAACCTAAGCTCTGATATCACCAAATGTAACACCCCACATTTGGTCTGGATACCAAGCTGAATATCGAGATGCCACACCACTGTCTCACTACTTGTTCATCTAAAACGATATGTTATTTCTTACGTATCTATTTTCTTGATTAATAACAACGTAGCATTATCATGAATTGTAAACCATACATTCACTTTTTTTTGATAACCCATGCCAAGAATTCATAAAATAACATAACATAGCTATTAATCATACATTAGGACCACCTATCAAATTTCCCCAAGAGTGTTACGTAGGTATCGATACCGCCTCTATGGTATCGATATTTCTTTTAAGTGGTATTTATACCATCTAGAAAATCGATACCAAACTAGAATTCTGTTTTTCGCCAAATTTTAAAACATCAAAAAATATTGGTACGTTTCGCAATATATCGATAATTACACCCCGAGTATCAATCTCGGGCCAAGGTATAGATACCAAATTGAAATTCTGACTCCCTGCACTTTCGAAAACACAGAGGTATCATTTTAAAAGCCCTGAGATACATACCTCTGCTTCAAGTTATAAAAATTCAGCATATAAGAGCATTTAAATCATGAAACACAATTTCTAAACATCACGCTTTATTCACCTAGTCATATAAGCATCAAAATTTCTAAAACAATAGATCGAATACCATATCCAAGTCCACATGCTTTCAAACATACATAATATTAAAATAATCTCAAATACATCTTAACAAACCGATATAAATGTCTATCACATTGCCTTTTTATTCCCTAAAACTAGAATAAGCAAAACACCTACTATAATGAATAAAGAATAACTTGGATCAATCCCTCGAAAGCCACACCGCTTACACTGGGAATGCAACTACTTTGCAAAGGATAAAATGGAGTGGGCGAGCTTAACAACCTCAGTGAATGCCTAGAACAACCACTATGCAAACAAGTCGTCATGCATCAACCAAACAAGATACAAGATATTCCTAAAATGTCATTAACTAAGTGTCATAATTCACATATTTAGCCATATTTCATGCATTCTTTTACACATTATTTATATGAATGTTTAGGCATATATATATTTGGACACACATCAATCACATATAAGCACATATAATTACATACAATCACATTTAATCAAATGGTATGATAATTTGGCTTTTGAGATTATGAAACGTAAAGTGGATTCTATCACCACTCATTAGATACACAGATTTCCATCACACCACACACACGTATATCCCAATGAATAAAGCTTTGCTCACATTATTTTATCACTCAAACTTTGTCCTTGGGCATCAGCGCCCATATATTGATAAACTGTAATATGTTCATATTTTAATCCTACATTTAGTATACTTTTAGATGATTTATTCCTCGAATTGTGGAATTTAGTGCTCCTAATCATTTAATTTCATATTTTATACTTAGAGAAGCACCGAAGGATGAAAAGAACGAGAAACGGTCCAAAAACAGAGAAAATGGGCCAAAGTACAACACAGCCTGGGCCCAAGCCACACGGCCGTGCCTCCTTAGCAGACCCGAACACAGCCTGGCCTTGATTTACATGGGTGTGTCTCTGCCGTGACCTATTTTAATTCTACTCGGATTAGGATACTTAGGGGCGAAGAAAGACATTTTGAAAGCCTATATAAACACCCTAAGTGTGACCTAAGAAGAGGGCGTCCAGGTGGGCTTAGGAGCCAAGCCAGAGAGGCTAGAATTGTAGAATTTACTCGAAGAAAGCCAGTTGATTCATCTCGAGAAGCCAGAGTCATACTCAAGACGGAAGATCTTTCCTTCAATTTCCTTCAGGGGGTTTTAGAGATTTTCTTATGTTTTGTTTTATATTTTCTTCTGAGATCTATGCTTTTATGATTATGAACAAAACCCCTCAAATACCTAAGGGGGATGAAACCTAAGACTGATCTTGTTATTATTTTCTAAACTATATGATAAATACTTGATTTGTTCTTAACTACGTGTTCTTAATTCTTGCTTTGATATTTCAGGATATTGATTCAAGTATTGATGTGCTTAAGTAGTGGAGCAAAAGTCCCTGTTTAAGAGTAGGTCTAGCATAGTTAAGCGGAGTTGATCGCAACCCTAGAAATAGGATGACGAAAATCTGTCGGATTCGGGTCAAACCTAATATGAGAGTCCATAGATCGAGTTAATACAATTCTAGGGGTTTTAATTAGAAAGAGATTTCAATTAATCAACCTAGGGTTAGACGTTAGTGGCCTCGAAAGAGGTATTAATATAACTTAGGAAATTCTACGGATCAAGTCAAGTGAATAAATAACAAGTGAAGTCCAGGTGAATTCTTCCTCGGTATTATCCGAATCAATTGGTTTTTCCCAAAAGTATTTTCCCCAATTTGTTCTCTGTGTCTTAGCATCCTTATCTTGGTAGTTAGTTAATTTTAGATTAAACAACAATTCCCTTAATTCTTAGGCTAAATAATAAAGAGAGAGTTAGTATTAGTACTTTTGGTTCCCTTGGGTTCGACATTCCGGTCTTGCCACTAAACTATACTACTGTTCGATAGGTGCGCTTACCTCAATCGTGGTGATAGTTAGTTTTTAGGCTCGATCATTTATTATATAAATTATAAGACTTTTCCACCACCATCATATATCACAATCACAAATAAGTGAATACTCACAATCCTATGGCATACCAACTGTGACATCCCGAAATTGGGCCTAGTAGGATTGGGCCCATTGGGCCTTGAGCGTAGAAGCATTTTAAAATTTTGAGAACAAGAGAATAACATTATTTCAAGTTGGACTTATTAGGAAGGTGATTTTGGAAAGTTATGAGGTTTCTAGGAAGTTCCGGGTTCAAGTTAAACTATAGGAAAATTTGGTGTTTAAAGCCTATTAAGGAGAGATAGTAAGTTGCATCAAGGCTTATGGAAATAAGAGAGCAATTTGCTTGCATAAATGAGCCTATGGTAAAGAGGATGTGGTGTCATATGAAAGGATTTAAGGGAAGAGGTTTGAATCTCACTTGGAGCAAAACTTTGACTATTTTTTTTGTGTTCTTTCCCTAAGTGTTGGCCAAGGTAGTATTTTAGGCAAGGTGGCTAAGGGAATAAGGAAAGGATGAGGATAGGGAAAGAAATTAAAAGAAAAAGGCAAGTTGAGGGAGCATGTTGGCATTTATCGTGGGGGATGTTTTGGAAAGGTTTTATTTGGTCTATATTCATCTTTTGGTAAAGATGATAATGGTTTGGGAAAGGGATAGGATAGATGAATTTTCTATAGGAAATTGGCAAATTTTTGGTGCTTGAGAGGTTTTTTTCTCCTTAGCATTTTGGTGTCTTTTTCCTTCTCCAATTTCTTCTCCTATTGCCGAAACTCTAAAGCCATTAGTGAGTACTTTTCTTTCTTTGTTTTGCCGAAACCACCTATCCTAATTGATCATCTTCTCTATCTTCTAAGTTGGGCTTTTCTTTCTTGATTAAACCGGGCAAGTGTTTTTATTCAAATCTTTTCATTCTTTTTCTCTTTAATCGAATGAGAGTCCCTAATTATTTGGTTGTTTCATCTTGATTCTAAAATCGAAATGGTGTTCTCCCTTACTCCCTCACATCTTGTTAATCTTTTATTTGTAGTATTATAGTGGATTGGCCGAATACCACATCATTGCCTAATCATCTCAAGTCATAAGCCAATTGGTGGGAATTGGGATTATCATCGATTAAGATAAGGAGTCTTTTCATAGTCCATTCGATATCACTACTCGGTTATTGTGTTAATTGGATCCAAGTTTCGACTAATCGATTATGTTTTAGGGATGAAATCACTCGATATATTCTGCCTTCGGACATAGTGGTAAGTGATTCAAGTGTAAGTAATACGACATCTTTTGGAAATCCGAGGCTAACTTTTGGTTGGTACTGTTCTGGTCAACGACGAGTGGTTCTTTAGAAAATCAAAATCAGGTGTGTAATCCCGTACCTTCCGTATACATATCTAAAATGGTGTGTAATCTCACACTTCTCTAAAAGTTTGTATGAAATGTTCTGTGAATCGGTCGAAATACCGAAGAAAACCAAAAACCGGCATCCATGATCACTCGGGCGTGATTATGATCGTAGTGGTAATCGTATTTTGTAATAAAATAGTTTCGGTTAGAAGTAGTGACGTGTTTTTGAAAAATGACGAAAAATAGGAGGAATAGAATTAGAAAGTGAATAGGATATCAAATTAAAGCTTACTGTGTCTATTTTAATATGGAAGAAACGGAGAAGGAAAATGAATTTTATATTCTGAGATATGTTAATTTTAGTGAGGCTGGTTCTGAATGACTTTGTGGTTCCCTGATCTATCTTGGTAAAATCAGATAAAATTGTACAAAGTGAATTATGAGTTATAATTTATATGTATGGATTCCTTAGTGAGCCTATTTTCAATAGAAATAAGTGGGAGCAGTATATGAAAACCGTACAGTGAGCTATTTGAAATTAAGTTAAGAGATGTTAGAATCGTTGGACAGTGAAACAAGGGAAACTTTAAGGAATAAACTGTACTAATTGGTTATGCAAAAAATTCTAGAAAAGTTGTAGTAAGAAGATATATGAGTCTAGTTTCAAGGAAAATTTACGGATTAAGATTTCTAGATTCCTAACTCAAGTTATAGTCAATTTATGCAGTGCGATGCAGATAGACTGTTTAAATTTTTAAGCCCAAATTAGTAGTTAAGTCTGGATTTCGAAATTACCGAATTACGAAAGTGCCCCTAAAGGGCCGAAATATGAAAATGCCTTAATGGGCCTATTTGATAGAATGCCTTAATGGACCGATTTGATTGATTGCCTTAATGTGCCTTAATGGACCAATATGATTGATTGCCTTAATGGTCCGATTTGATAGAATGCCTTAATGGACCGATTTGATTGATTGCCTTAATGGGCCGAATTGAGATATTTTGCTAAATGGGCCAATCTAATATTTTGTTGAATGGGCCAATTTGATATTTTTGCTAAATGGGCCAATCTGATATTTTGCTTTATGGGCTTATTTGATAAATTGTTATAATGGGCCGTACTTTTGTAATGAATATCCGAATAAATTACTGTTGTTATATTGTAAAAATCATGATTTGTTATGCATTATATACATGATTTTGCAGGGGATGGGATAATATTGAAGAGAAGTTACGTGGCTCGCCACATATTTTGGTGGCTTTGCCATAAATCTGTATAGTGGCAATGCCACGTAAATTCTGTTATTTTGGTGGCTTGTCCACAATTAATTTGTTATAAATGGCTTAATGCCTACGATTGGTGTGTTGGCGGGGTGGGTTGACTTGATCCCCACGGTGTGTGTTGGTTGGTGCGAGTGGTGTGTAGAGGATGGATTACTAGGTTTGGTTTGGGAAATTGCATTATATACACATGTTATAATTGATACTTTATTATTATTGTAAATGGGCTTAGGCCCAA
Organism: Gossypium bickii; assembly: GCA_025503065.1. Lineage (NCBI taxonomy): Eukaryota > Viridiplantae > Streptophyta > Magnoliopsida > Malvales > Malvaceae > Gossypium > Gossypium bickii. The sequence continues at coordinate 24,589,980 of CP106715.1, forward strand.
ATTATTACTAAATGGGATTCAGACCCAGTGGACAATCGGTAAGGGGATTATACACTGAGTTCTTGTAACTCACCCCCCTTTCTCTTATCCCTTTCAGGTAATGCTCAGTGACGTGGACTTGGGCCATGGATGACTTGGTCGAGGCCATACTTCAGAAATGGTTTATTTGGACTTTAGACTTCTTTCTCGTTTATTTTATTACTTTACTATTTTGGGTTTATGTTGTAATAAGGCCTCTAGAGTATTTTATTATTTGCTTTATGTTTGATATACTTATTATTTTACTTACATTGTTTTAAATGGGAATTTTCTAAAAACTTAAATAAAGGTTTTCTAAAATCGATTAACAAATGGATTTCAAAATAAACTTTTACAAATATTTTTAACACGGAAATTTTTCTTTCGAACTATCTATGAAATTTTCAAAAGACTCGGATTCTCTTTCGAATTTTCAACGTCGTTTTCAAAAGACGCGTTTTAGAAGATCATTAGTTTAAATTTATCGATTTATCAATCAATCTTCGTGGTTAGTAGTATTTTATCAAATATTTCAAATCAAACTTGTTTTCTTGATTTTAACAAAGCAATACCTATTTTAGTACGGATAAAAAGGGTTTAACATGTTTTGCTTGTGTGACATACCAAATCCGCTCGTAATGCATGAGCTGAGTTTGGGGTGTTACATCTTATGGTATCAGAGCCTAGGTTGCAAAACACAGTTGTGGTTTGGGTTCAAAAATGTTTTCTAAAACTGCTTAAAATTTGATTTATAAATACATGTTTGAAAGGAAGTATGGCACCACGGGTATCCGGCACAAAGTCAAGTAAGTTTATGTTTTTAATTTATGATTATTGTGATATGACAGTGATAGGAAAACTCTACAAAATAGAAATACTCTAGAACTTTTAGCTTTAGGAGCTGAAACTATAGAGATTGAGACTTTAGGATACGTTTTGTGAAAAAGACTTTACTTCCTATACTTCATAAAATATTGTTTAATAAACACTGAAATAGCATAATGATTCATAAAACTCTTAATAAGATTAAATCGACACAGTGAACATGAGCGCTAGAAGACGTGGACGCGGTAGACGTGGTAGAGGCCGAGGTGCTAGGGCTAGATCTTCGGCACCGAGGCATGTGCCAGAAAAGGAGGTGTTGGCATCGCTAGTGGCTGAGACAGGATCTCATGAACGAGCTGGGTTTGGTGAGCTAACTCAGATAGTTAAGGAAGTATTGGAGGAGGTTAAATGAATCGGTGAAGCACTTCGAGTTGGGAGTGTGGACTGTAAGAAGAAAGGAAATCGTGGTTCTTTTAGATCGCAGTCTCGTTCCGTAAAGCATGTCAAGGCACGACCAAACTTTTCGGCTTGCGATTACTGTAGAAGGCGTCATCCGGGAGAATGCTGGAGGAGGTCAAGGGCATGCTAGAGATGCGGGTCTAAGGAGCATAAGGCTCGAGACTGTTTCATCACCATCAAGTCAGGTATGTTTTGGTTGGACGTGATGATTGAATGTAGAAAATTTTAGGTATAAGTGGTAGATAACGACTTACTTATATGGTTAGATGTTTGGTTGTATGAAAGAGGATTCAAAATTATGTTAAAAGTACATTAGTGTTATTAAGATCAGAGTGCGCAGCGAAAGCATGGTGGTGTGTTTTGAGCGGAACGTTTAGTAGTTGGTTGGAAATTTCGAGGACAAAATTTCTTTAAGAAGGGTAGAATTGTGACATCTCGAAATTGGGCCTAGTAGGATTGGGCCCATTGGGCCTTGAGCGTAGAAGCATTTTAAAATTTTGAGAACAAGAGAACAACATTATTTCAAGTTGGACATATTAAGAGGGTGATTTTGGAAAGTTAAGAGGTTTCTAGGAAGTTCCGGGTTCAAGTTAAACTATAGGAAAATTTGGCGTTTAAAGCCTAGTAAGGAGAGATAGTAAGTGGCATCAAGGCTTATGGAAATAAGAGAGCAATTTGCTTGCGTAAATGAGCATATGGTAAAGAGGATGTGGTGTCATATGAAAGAATTTAAGGGAAGAGGTTCGAATCCCACTTGGTGCAAAATTTTGACTATTTTTTTGTGTTCTTTCCCTAAGTGTCGGCCAAGGTAGTATTTTAGGCAAGGTGGACTTTTTAATTTTGGCAAGGTGGCTAAGGGAATAAGGAAAGGATGAGGATAGGGAAAGAAATCAAAAGAAAAAGGCAAGTTGAGGGAGCATGTTGGCATTTTTCGTGGGGGATGTTTTGGAAAGGTTTTATTTGGTCTATGTTCATCTTTTGGTAAAGATGATAATGGTTTGGAAAAGGAAGAGGATAGACGAATTTTCTATAGGCAATTGGCAAATTTTTGGTGCTTGAGAGGTTGTTTTCTCCTTAGCATTTTGGTGTCTTTTTCCTTCTCCAATTTCTTCTCCTATTGCCGAAACTCTAAAGCCATTAGTGAGTAGTTTTCTTTCTTTGTTTTGCCGAAACCACCTAGCCTAATTGATCATCTTCTCCATCTTCCAAGTTGGGCTTTTCTTTCTTGATTAAACCGGGTAAGCATTTTTATTCAAATCTTTTCATTCTTTTTCTCTTTAGCCGAATGAGAGTCCCTTATTATTTGGTTGTTTCATCTTGATTCTAAAACCAAAAGAGTGTTCTCCCTTACTCCCTCACATCTTGTTAATCTTTTATTTGTAGTATTCTAGTGGATTGGCCGAATACCACATCATTGCCTAATCATCTCAAGTCATAAGCCAATTGGTGGGAATTGGGATTATCATCGATTAAGGTAAGGAGTCTTTTCATAGTCCATTCGATATCACTACTCGGTTATTGTGTTAATCGTATCCAAGTTTTGACTAATCGATTATGTTTTAGGGACGAAATCACTCGATATATTCTGCCTTCGGACATAGCGGTAAGTGATTCAAGTGTAAGTAATATGACATCTTTTAGAAATCCGAGGCTAACTTTTTGTTGGTACTGTTCAGGTCAATGACGAGTGGTTCTTTAGGAAATCAAAATTAGGTGTGTAATCCCGTAACTTCCGTATACATATCTAAAATGGTGTGTAATCTCACACTTCTCTAAAATTTTGTATGAAATGTTCTGTGAATCGGTCGAAATACCGAAGAAAACCAAAAACCGGCATCCATGATCACTCGGGCGTGATTATGATCGTAGTGGTAATCGTATTTTGTAATAAAATAGTTTCGGTTAGAAGTAGTGACGTGTTTTTGAAAAATGACGAAAAATAGGAGAAATGGAATTAAAAAGTGAATAGGATATCAAATTAAAGCTTACTGTGTCTATAGGAAAATGAATTTTATATTCTGAGATATGTTAATTTTAGTGAGGCTGGTTCTGAATGACTTTGTGGTTCCCTGATCTATCTTGGTAAAATCAGATAAAATTGTACAAAGTGAATTATGAGTTATAATTTATATGTATGGATTCCTTAGTGAGCCTATTTTCAATAGAAATAAGTGGGAGCAGATATGAAAACCGTCATGATGAGCTATTTGAAATTAAGTTAAGAGATGTTAGAATCGTTGGACAAATGAAACAAGGGAAACTTTAAGGAATAAACTGTACTAATTGGTTATGCAAAAATTCTAGAAAAGTTGTAGTAAGAAGATATATGAGTCTAGTTTCAAGGAAAATTTACGGATTAAGATTTCTAGATTCCTAACTCAAGTTATAGTCAATTTATGCAGTGCGATGCAGATAGACTGTTTAAATTTTTAAGCCCAAATTAGTAGTTAAGTCTGGATTTCGAAATTACCGAATTACGAAAGTGCCCCTAAAGGGCCGAAATATGAAAATGCCTTAATGGGCCTATTTGATAGAATGCCTTAATGGACCGATTTGATTGATTTCCTTAATGTGCCTTAATGGACCAATATGACTGATTGCCTTAATGGTCCGATTTGATAGAATGCCTTAATGGACCGATTTGATTGATTGCCTTAATGGGCCGAATTGAGATATTTTGCTAAATGGGCCAATCTGATATTTTGTTGAATGGGCCAATTTGATATTCTTGCTAAATGGGCCAATCTGATATTTTGGTGGCTCTGCCACAAATCTGTATAGTGGCAATGCCACGTAAATTCTGTTATTTTGGTGGCTTGTCCACAATTAATTTGTTATAAATGGCTTAATGCCTGCGATTGGTGTGTTGGCGGGGTGGGTTGACTTGATCCCCACAGGTGTTTTGGTTGGTACGAGTGGTGTGTAGAGGATGGATTACTAGGTTTGGCTTGGGAAATTGCATTATATACACATGTTATAATTGATACTTTATTATTATTGTAAATGGGCTTAGGCCCAAATTATTACTAAATGGGATTCAGACCCAGTGGACAATCGGTAAGGGGATTATACACTGAGTTCTTGTAACTCACCCCCCTTTCTCTTATCCCTTTCAGTTAATGCTCAGTGACGTGGACTTGGGCCATGGATGACTCGGTCGAGGCCATACTTCAGAAATGGTTTATTTGGACTTTAGACTTCTTTCTCGTTTATTTTATTACTTTACTATTTTGGGTTTATGTTGTAATAAGGCCACTGGAGTATTTTATTATTTGCTTTATGTTTGATATACTTATTATTTTACTTACATTGTTTTAAATGGGAATTTTCTAAAAACTTAAATAAAGGTTTTCTAAAATCGATTAACAAATGGATTTCAAAATAAACTTTTACAAATATTTTTAACACGGAAAATTTTCTTTCGAACTATCTATGAAATTTTCAAAAGACTCGAATTCTCTTTCGAATTTTCAACGTCGTTTTCAAAAGACGGGTTTTATAAGATCATTAGTTCAAATTTATCGATTTATCAATCAATCTTCGTGGTTAGTAGTATTTTATCAAATATTTCAAATCAAACTTGTTTTCTTGATTTTAACAAAGCAATACCTATTTTAGTACGGATAAAAAAGGTTTAACATGTTTTGCTCGTGTGACATACCAAATCCGCTCGTAACGCATGGGCCGAGTTTGGGGTGTTACATTTTATGGTATCAGAGCCTAGGTTGCAAAACACGATTGTGGTTTGGGTTCAAAAATGTTTTCTAAAACTGCTTGAAATTTGATTTATAAATACATGTTTGAAAGGAAGTATGGCACCACGGGTATTCGGCCCCAAGTCAAGTAAGTTTATGTTTTCAATTTATGATTATTATGATATGACTGTGATAGGAAAACTCTACAAAATAGAAATACTCTAGAACTTTTAGCTTTAGGAGCTGAAACTATAGAGATTGAGACTTTAGGATACGTTTTGCGAAAAAGACTTTACTTCCTATACTTCATAAAATATTGTTTAATAAATACTGAAATAGCATAATGATTCATAAAACTCTTAATAAGATTAAATCGACATAGTGAACATGAGCGCTAGAAGATGTGGATGCGGTAGACGTGGTAGAGGCCGAGGTGCTAGGGCTAGATCTTCGGCACCGAGGCATGTGCCAAAAAAGGAGGTGTTGGCATCGCTAGTGGCTAAGATAGGATCTCATGAACGAGCTGGGGTTGGTGAGCTAACTCAGATAGTTAAGGAAGTATTGGAGGAGGTTAAATGAATCGGTGAAGCACTTCGAGTTGGGAGTGTGGACTGTAAGAAGAAAGGAAATCGTGGCTCTTTTAGATCGCAGTCTCGTTCCGTGAAGCATGTCAAGGCACAACCAAACTTTTCGGCTTGCGATTATTATAGAAGGCGTCATCCGGGAGAATGCTAGAGGAGGCCAAGAGTGTAATATCCTGAAATAGGGGTAAAAATTTTATTAAATTATTTTGCATAATTGTGGTCATCATGGTGTCAATTGAGGTATTTTAGGTGCTAGTGATAAGCTAAGGGAAGGCCCAACTTTTAGGAGAAATTTTATTTTTTAAGTGTTAAATAGGGGGAGTTGGGCTAAGGAGGCCTTAAGAATAATTTTAGGCGTTTTTGGACATAAGAATCACCCTAGTAAAGTGGCTGCCAGGTGCCACTTAAGGGCTTTGGGGAGGACGCCTTGAGCATGGAGGTTCGAATCATGGTGGCTGCAAAGGGTGCGTTTTATTTTTTTAGGCTTTTTGCCGTTAAAAAGGAAGGGGCTAAGTTAAGGAGGTTTTAAAAGAATTTGTGGGAGTTGGTGGACATGAAAGTCGGTTTGGTGGAGTAGCTTGGGGCGCCACTTAAGGGTCTTGGCGAATGGACTCAAGTTCGAGTCACGCTGGAAGCAATGGGTGGTTTTTATTTTGGTTTTGCGCCAAGGTAAAAAGGGGAAGCTAGGTAAGGAAGTCTTAAGAAAATTTGTAAGGGATTTATAGCATAAGAACCTGCTTGTTAAAGTGGCAGTGGCGCCTTAAGCAGTGGGTGCAGGTCATGGGTTCAAGACGCAAGAGAAGCGAAATTTTGAGGCTTTTAATTTTTACTTTTGACGTCAACAGCAGGGGGAGAGTTGGGTAGCATATGGACTCCAATAAGATAAGCTAAGGCTTGTTTTTTTTAATTTGAAAATTCGGCTAAGGTGGGATAAATGTGGCTTTATTTATTTATTTTAGTTAAATAAGTGATAATGAGATAAAGGAGGAGATAATGGTTGAGTTATTTTATTAATTTTTAAATGGAGTGATAATAGGAGATTAATTTTGATGAGATAAGTAGAAAAGCCAGTAGCCGAAATTCTCCTAACTTCTCTCCCTACTCTTTTCTTTTCTTCAAACCTCAATTCTACCTATGTTCTTGTGTGGCCGAATATTCCCTTGCCATTCTGAATCATAGCCAAACCTTATATTCTTCCTTTCTTTTTTCTATTTTTCTATTTTTATTTATTTATTTTGTACTTCAAAGCCGAAGGTGGTAGTTTAGTTTATTCTTCTTTCTTGTTCTTTTGTATTATCATCTTTTCCCGAAAACTACTCTTTTCTTATCATTCCCTAAAAGTCGAATCTCTCAGTGTTCTAGGAGACTTTGGGTGCAAGCGATTCGATCGGTTCGGATAGTGTGGTGAGAAACTCTTTAACGTTATTCTTCATCCTTTTATCTTTGGTTAGTCGAAACCAGAATCTAACCTCTTTTAGTCTTGTGGCCGAACCAAGAGGTGATCTTTTGGGATTTGGAGACTTGTGGTAAGCAGCTATACTATTCGGCCAAGGGCCATCTTCCTTGATTATTGTGTATAGCCGATACTAACAATGGCAAATAGGGATTTCGACAGTCTCAAGGGGCAAGCCTATATTTCGGGATTTGATAGAGCGAGGTAATTGTTTGATAATATTTGGCCATAGGCCATTTTATGAGTTTTAGTGTGACCGATTGTGTACTATGGTTCTTAGGGGCAATGGGCATAAGGACAAGTATCGGGATTCTAGATTGTGTTAGATTCAATAGATCGGGATCTCACTAAATAATCAGGTGCGTAGTTATCGCACTGTCTTTTGATTGTTTTAAATATGTTAAAATGTGTATGTGCTATGTTGTGAATGATAGCTGAGATAAGGGCTAAAATGGTGGATACCCCTGATGGGTAAACGATTAACAAGGTCAGCGTTTTATGTTATTAAATGATTACTGTTAAATATATGAAATGGAGATGAGCATGTTATATATGTATTTTATTAAATGATGTTTTATCATATATATGTGCATGAGGGCTTGGGATATGAATATTGGAGGACAGGGTGTACATATTTATGTACGTGGTTTAATGTTAGCCTTGTGCTACATTAGCGCTTGATGTTAGCTAGGTGCTACGTCAAGGGAGGTGTTGGCTAGGTGCCCATCTCGGCGGTTGATAGCTGTGTGCATCACCGTGGACTGATTGATATGTGGGATCCCTACGGGATCGGTTGGTCAGCCACGGCCTTGAGCAGCAAGTCAGTCAGTCAAGGTAGGATATGTGGATCACAATGTGATCGGTGGTGGATTAGCCACGGCCTTGGGCAGGGAGTCTGCTAAGGTAGGTGCAATGGATGGACTTAGGTTGGGATGGGCTTCATAATTGCATAATTATGTGTATGGACTGTGTGGATATGGGCCAAGCCCATATGTATGGAGACATGTGTAATGACTATGCACTGAGTCTGTTTGACTCACCCAATATTTTATTAAACCTTTCAGGTGATGCGTAAAGCTTGGACCGGGATGGAGTGGATACAAAGGTGGCCATGCAGAAGCAGAATTTTCACGCAGAAAGATATATTTAATTAATTAAGCATTTATATTTTCAGTACTTTGATTATTCAATTATTGTAATAAGGCCCCTAAAAGTATTTAAAGTTTGTTTAAGTGTTTTTCATTAAGTTTGTTATTATGTTTTATTCTGGATTGACAATGTGAGGAATCATTTGCAAACGATTTTTATTTAAATCTATATATACTAAAGTTTTAATCCGGATATTTTTATGAACACCACACCTTACTTAAGAATTTTAATGAAAACAGTTTTCTAAACTTAACAAAATTTTCATGATTTATCCTTAAGTTCAAATTTGTTTCAAACATTTTCTGCAGTGGCATTTCAAATTCAGTCGTAGTGAATGGGCCGGGTTTGGGGTGTTACAAAGAGCATGCTTGAGATGCGGGTCTAAGGAGCATAAGGCTCGGGATTGTTTCATCACCATCAAGTCAGGTATGTTTTGGTTGGACGTGATTATTGAATGTAGAAAATTTTAGGTATAAGTGGTAGATAACAACTTACTTATGTGGTTAGATGTTTGGTTGTATGAAGAGGATTCAAGATTATGTTAAAAGTACATTAGTGTTATTAAGATCAGAGTGCGCAGCGAAAGCATAGTGGTGTGTTTTGAGCGGTACGTTTAGTAGTTGGTTGGAAATTTCGAGGACGAAATTTCTTTAAGGAGGGTAGAATTGTGACATCTCGAAATTGGGCCTAGTAGGATTGGGCCCATTGGGCCTTGAGCTTAGAAGCATTTTAAAATTTTGAGAACAAGAGAACAACATTATTTCAAGTTGGACTTATTAGGAAGGTGATTTTGGAAAGTTAAGAGGTTTCTAGGAAGTTCCGGGTTCAAGTTAAACTATAGGAAAATTTGGCGTTTAAATCCTATTAAGGAGAGATAGTAAGTGGCATCAAGGCTTATGGAAATAAGAGAGCAATTTGCTTGCATAAATGAGCATATGGTAAAGAGGATGTGGTGTCACATGAAAGGATTTAAGGGAAGAGTTTCGAATCCCACTTGGTTCGATGCAGATAGACTGTTTAAATTTTTAAGCCCAAATTAGTAGTTAAGTCTGGATTGCGAAATTACCGAATTACGAAAATACCCTTAAAGGGCTGAAATATGAAAATGCCTTAATGGGCCTATTTGATAGAATGCCTTAATGGACCGATTTGATTGATTGCCTTAATGTGCCTTAATGGACCAATATGATTGATTGCCTTAATGGTCCGATTTGATAGAATGCCTTAATGGACCGATTTGATTGATTGCCTTAATGGGCCGAATTGAGATATTTTGCTAAATGGGCCAATCTGATATTTTGTTGAGTGGGCCAATTTGATATTTTTGCTAAATGGGCCAATCTGATATTTTGTTTTATGGGCTTATTTGATAAATTGTTATAATGGGTCGTACTTTTGTAATGAATATCCGAATAAATTACTGTTGTTATATTGTAAAAATCATGATTTGTTATGCATTATATACATGATTTTGCATGGGATGGGATAATATTGAAGAGAAGTTCTGGTGGCTCTGCCACATATTTTGGTGGCTTTGCCACAAATCTGTATAGTGGCAATGCCACGTAAATTCTGTTATTTTGGTGGCTTGTCCACAATTAATTTGTTATAAATGGCTTAATGCCTGCGATTGGTGTGTTGGCGGGGTGGGTTGACTTGATCCCCACAGGTGTGTTGGTTGGTACGAGTGGTGTGTAGAGGATGGATTACTAGGTTTGGTTTGGGAAATTGCATTATATACACATGTTATAATTGATACTTTATTATTATTGTAAATGGGCTTAGGCCCAAATTATTACTAAATGGGATTCAGACCCAGTGGACAATCGGTAAGGGGATTATACACTGAGTTCTTGTAACTCACCCCCCTTTCTCTTATCCCTTTCAGGTAATGCTCAGTGACGTGGACTTGGGCCATGGATGACTCGGTCGAGGCCATACTTCAGAAATGGTTTATTTGGACTTTAGACTTCTTTCTCGTTTATTTTATTACTTTACTATTTTGGGTTTATGTTGTAATAAGGCCTCTGGAGTATTTTATTATTTGCTTTATGTTTGATATACTTATTATTTTACTTACATTGTTTTAAATGGGAATTTTCTAAAAACTTAAATAAAGGTTTTCTAAAATCGATTAACAAATGGATTTCAAAATAAACTTTTACAAATATTTTTAACACGGAAATTTTTCTTTCGAACTATCTATGAAATTTTCAAAAGACTCGAATTCTCTTTCGAATTTTCAATGTTGTTTTCAAAAGACGCGTTTTATAAGATCATTAGTTCAAATTTATCGATTTATCAATCAATCTTCGAGGTTAGTAGTATTTTATCAAATATTTCAAATCAAACTTGTTTTCTTGATTTTAACAAAGCAATACCTATTTTAGTACGGATAAAAAAGGTTTAACATGTTTTGCTCGTGTGACATACCAAATCCGCTCGTAACGCATGGGCCGAGTTTGGGGTGTTACAACAACTATATCCAACTGTCTCATTAAGTCACAAGGCCAAAATATCTATATGAATATCACACATTTACTTATTGATTTTCCGCACATATTCGTTACATTTCCACATTATTAACACGATGTAATCTCTATCATTAGGCATGAGAACATACCCTCGTATTTATCGTCACATGGCATGAATAATATACTCTCATATTCACTTCCACAACAGTCAATATAAACTCATAGCACATATCATAACATATCATATGTTCATGATTTCACAAATTCACAAATTCACAAATAAACATATCTCACATTTAATCACAGGTTCGAGAACACTTACACTCAGAATTTAGAGTAAGGGTTTAGGCTACCTCTAAATTCCCAAATACACAACGAATTATCTACGAGTAAGAATTCTAAAACACTCACCGAAATATTCACTTTTATGGAAAAACAGAAAGTTTAGACAAGCTTCCCTTTGCCCTTATCTCTACTCGTTGGATGTCCTATCGACTTCGAAACTTCAACAAGACAAACCAAAAATATATTCAATCAAAACAGCCAGAAACACAAGCCTAAGCTACACTCTTCTTTAACCAAAACCTTTAGCACGACAAACTTGAAATTTGAATAACTCTGTCAATGCCTAATATTTTCACGTGAAATGAACTCCATTCATCTACTTATTCATCTATGACTAATTCTCAACCTTTAAACTTCAAAAACTATGTGTTTTAAGGTATCAAAATTTTTCGACAAGTTTTGGCCATTACAACGAAAATTCATTAAAACTCGAAAAATCCTTGACGAAACTTCAAAGTTATTTTAGAAAGCTTCTAATTAGGTTAAAACTAATTGAAAAACACTTTAAAACCAAGTTTTTATCCACAAACTCGAAATTCACCATTAAAGACTCGATTTTTGGCTTTTAATCAAAACATGCATTTTAATGGCTAAAAACCTCAGTTTCAAGGACCCAATAACATTAAAAACTAATGAGAATGCTAATGGTTACCTTTAATGACAGGAATAATGAGTTTTCAATATAAAACTAGAAAACCCACAAATGGAGAAGATGATAGAATTGGTGAGATTTTTGGGTAATTTCTTGAAGATTTAGAGAGGTTTAATGCTTGGAAATGATAGAAATTCAAAGTATTATAGTTTGGGAGTCAAAAATCCAATTAGAGAGTGAAGAGGAGCAAGAGACGGCAAGTACGTCAATGGGGAATAAATCTATCGTGAACAAAACTGGGAATGGGGGGTTTAAAGGTTCAATTTAAAAAATTGGCTAAACTGTAACATAAATGCTCCAAATTTGGACTCTTTACAAAATAGTCCCTTTTCTAAAATTAAAGACATTTAAAACTTATTTCTAGAAAATTGACTTAACTTTATGAAAACCATTGTCAAAAACATAATTGAGTACCAACCTTACGAAATTCTGAGATTGTATAGGCCAAAATTCCTAAAATACACCTAAAACTTTGAGGCCCTATTTTGGGGTGTGACACCACCCCTGGCATATCTTTCGCTGACCAAGCAAAAACATCTGAATTCTTCTTCAGACGTTGAACTAACATTTTTTTCTTCTGTTATCAGTGCTGATGAGATCTTTATAATTTTTTCCTTGCAGTCACAAAATAGCTGTAAAGTCTCGGTATGCTCCACTGCTTTGGGTTCCTTACTTCTCTCTTCGACCGTCACATCCAGGCTATCCAAGTCCAAGACTTGACTTGCTAGCTCTATCCCCTTCAAACTCTATCCCCCAGCTACAGGCTCTCGTGCTTGTTTAATAGATAACATACGGTATTACCTCGCAATTCGCAAATTCAATCATAAGAACTTAACCCCCGTTCTTGTTGGGAACTTGATCTTCATATAGAACATTGCAACTACCATTTTTGCCATCCTCATTATTGGTCGCCCAAAGATAACATTGCACGCCATAGGATAGTCTACAAAAAAGAATTGACCATACTCCATAGTTGTTTGCCTGCCATCCCCCAAGGTGACTGGTAAAGTAATCAAGCCCTTCACCTCAACAGGATGGTTCGTAAAACCATACAACAAGCTAGCTCTAGATAATGCCCGTTCTTTCAGCCCTATTTTTTGATACGCTTCCTAAGATAGCACCTCCACTGCACTCCCACTATCTACAAGTATCCTTTTAACCTCAAAACATGTAATTATCGCAGAAACAACCATCGGATCATTACCCTTTTCGTCGTAGACTAACTACTCAATATCATTATCAAATTCAACGCTTCATCTTCCTTATTGTCATGATCTCTTAGGGGTGCTAACAAACATCACACTTCTCATATACGCCTTCCTCTTTGCACTAGAACTTACCCACTCTTCATCTGTACCTACAATTACATGGATGGTACCTTTAACCTTCTGTTTACCCTTAGGATCACCATGCGAACCCTGAACTGGCTGGGAAACACCTTGATCAACAAACTCTACAAGCTCATCATTTCTCACTACCGATAGCATCCTTTAGAGTGAAACAATCTTCATTTTTGTGCCCAATGTCATTGTGGAAAGTACATCTGTCTCTTGAGCTGGACTTTCTTGTGCTATGACTCATTGGAGATGGTTTTGGTAGGATACCAATACTCTTTACCTGGTCCAAAATGTAAGTATAGGTAACATTCAAAGGAGTGTGAACTTCAAACCTGCCCTGGGAATGTATTTCCTAGTATACTTTAGTTGAGACCTCTTAGCAGCCCTGGGAGAATCACCTTGCATCTGTGCTCTCTGCTGCCTATCACTTCTCACTCGCAATGATTGGCTAGGAGGGCTATGCCTGCTGCGAGCTCCCTCTTGATTTTTAAACTACCGATCTTCTCTTTAAAATGTGCCACAAGACCTCCTTTTAATCTACTTTGCCTCTGCGAACTTGTTGGCTCGCTTGTACAGATCTACCAAACTCTATGGCCTATTATCAGTAAATGAGTACTATACATGGTCATTCTCCACTCCCATGATGAAAGCATCAATAGCTCACTGATCCTCAAAGTTCTTCGTGTTCAAATTCACCGCATGAAACTGCTTCACATAATCTTAGAGAGACTCGCCTTTTTTCTGCTACACGGACATCAATCCTACAAGCGTGCTCATGATTGCCTCGGAGGCCCTGAATCTTCCCAAGAACATCTGGCCCAACTGGAAAAAGCTTCGAACTGAGCCTTGAGGAAGGGACAAGTACCAGTCTTTGCACTTCCTTTCACTGTTGTGGAAAAAGCTTTACATTTTGATGAATTCGATGTCCCAACACATTCTTATAATCATTGTACTGCATCAAGTGGGCTTGCAAGTCTTTTCTCCCCTCAAACATGTCCTTTGGGACTTTAAAATCCTGTGACAAGTTCACTGCCACTATCTCAGAGGCCAATGGATTGTTAGAATAGAAAAGCCAATCCATGTCCTGAGACTCGGGGTGCAACGCTCTCATGTCTCGTCGCAACTCGTCCATCTTGTTTTGCCATTCTCTCACATGTATACCTAGAGTTTCGTCCTGTGTATTTACATTGTCATGAAAATCATAATTGACAGAGTTTACCTTCCTTCTTAACTCCTCATTCTACTTTAGTAACTCTTGCTGAAAAGTCTGCTGCTGCTTGAACCGTGCTTCCTACTCATCCATTTGTTCTATCATAAACTTTATCTGCTCTTGAAGAGTAAGAAATTACTGTGGCAATGTTTCCTGATTCGAAGGGAGTGGCAGCCATTGCCCAGAGGAAATGTTCAAGTCTAATGGACCGAAAACTCCATGATAAGCCGCCTTGCTGAGGTTCTTTGGTCGATCGGTGAACCAACTGGTAAACAAATCTGCTTCATTAGGTTGACCGCCAGAACCTGAGGCTCCAGCATGTCCAGATGAAAGATTGAAGGGGAAGTTCTCACTTGGGTGAGCCATCTTAACTTATGGTAATTTTTCTTAAACTTGAAAGAAATCTATCGATTAGAAGTGTATGTCAACACTCACCGCACTAATTGTTGAGTAATTTTTCGTTGTGTCTCATTAAAGGGGATAATCAAATATTTATATACATGGTTACTTTTCATGGAATAATGTGTACGATTTTGGACTGCCTGTTGGATTTTGTGGCCCCAACATGCGAACTCCTTGGATATATGTGAACTGAGACAACGGGCTCCCCTTGTGAGCACCCTGTGGCATGTGCAAGCTGAGACTGCAAGCTTTCCTTGCCAACTCTTGGGTTGCAGGTGGGCAACCTAGACTTTATTTAGTTCTCGGGTTGGTGATCATAAGTACATAAAATGTACTAAAAAGGGAAAAAGGGAAAAGCATGAGGAATAACTTTAGCAATAGTAGAAACATTAACATGACCGATGTCATCATGAGTAATATTCCCGGTATGTTGCTTCTATTAATTCACAATGGCTTTTGTTTTCTTTTCTCCAATATTGAAAAAGGCACCTATTTAATGTTGACTAAAACTTGGCATGTGAAAGTTCATAGTATTCACCATGGTGGGAATTATATTCCTACACAAATGAATTCAAATGCTGAAATATTGTTTATTTCTTTAATAAATCAAAATAAAACAATTTGATTTGCAAAATTAGGGGCAATGTGAGACAACTTATTAAAACAAAAGAGTTATTAGTATGTGTTGTGAGATTGACTAGTTTTTTTTTAGAAAATAAATATTTAATCTCTTTAAAGAAATTAAAATAAATGTCTTAAATTATATTTAAGTTAAAAATCACTTAAGATTGTTATTTACAAACCCTTTATTATTATTTTCTTAAAAAGTCATTGAAATTACGAAAATAATTTTTCATATTTTGTGTTCCAATAAATAATTAAAAAAATATAGCTTCATGGTTCAAATTATAAAGCCAAAAGTACTATTGGTCCTTTAGAAAAAAAAGACCCCCTATAAATTGGATTCTAAAACATAATTACCCTACTAGCTTTGGTCACGTTAGCTTGTATCTTGCTAGCTTGCATCCTATTATCTCCAATCCCATCAACTTGCATCTCTCTAGCTTTAATCTTGCTGGCTCTCATCCCACTCATTTTGATGTTTATACATATAAGTAATTATTTGATACATAATTTTTTTTTTAATTCCATAAGTGAGCTGAGAGTACGAAAAATATCATATTTATTTATGTAATTAATTTTTTTTACTACATCTTATAATATACTTGTCAAATCTTTAACTCGTTTGTAGAGGTCTAAAAAATTCCACTTGCAGTGTACCAAATAATTTTCTATATATATTAATAAAAGAATAGTAATTTGATACATCATCTGTGGAATTTTTTAGGTTCCACAAACTGATTAAGGGTGTAAGGACATGTCATATATATATTTTTTATTTTTTATTTTAATACATCTTATAGGATACTTAAAACTTCATTGAGGATGTATAAGATAATTTTTCTTAATAAAAATAACACTTAATTTATTATTGCTCTTTTATTTATTTATTTTACACATATTTATGCTTTGGTGTCAATGGATGTGAATATTGGTTTCCTAACATTAAGAAAATAAAATCTCATGTACTTGGTAAAATGTAAAAAATTGTGTTTGGTTATTAAAATCTTGACACTAATATTGCAAAGTAATAGCATTCCTAGTAGGAGCACTTCTTAACACGCTTAAACAACATTTATTGGCATGCTTAAACAATATTTATTGGCACCTTGTGTGAATGTTGAAAAAGAAGTAGAGTTAATTTTAAGAGCAACATTCTATATTGAGAAGCTTGTAAAGCTAACTTTAAGAACAACACTCCATGTTGGAAGTGTTGTGGAACTAACCTTTGCAAAACAAACAAAAAAAAATCATATTTGGAAGGCTTTAAAGATAACATTAAGAACAACATTATATGTTGAAAAGTCTATAAAGCTAAACTTAGGAAGAAGATTGACATGATTCTTGAGTTTGCTCTGTTAGGTGTCTAGGAGAGCATGTCTTTGACATTCAAATACAAACATTATTAAAAAGTTTGTTTCTTAACATTTCTTTGGAAGACAAGGGTTCCTCTCCCACTCATTGTTGGAAAAATAGTGCACTTGCATTCAAGTGTGCAAGTAGCATTCTCCTTGACAAAATGTGCTATTTAAGTGTAACACCTACATAACCGCCACAATACCCACTATGTTTATAACTTCTTTCTCATTACTCACTAATGGTAACACAATCACATGGACATGATTTTTCACATTCTCATTACCCATCACTTGTATCATGTTCTTGATAACTTACCTCCCTCTCCTAGGTTCTATAAAATATGACATTTCTTTTGTAACCACCTTTTTGATAACTACATTGGAAAGACTATTAATTGAAGGTCAAAGATGAGTATGTATAACAAGGATGGCCATCCTTTAGCACTAAGTCTTGGTACGTTTCCTACTCTAGTCTTATCGTGGTTGGCCACTTAGGGAGCATAATAGCTATGACACCTTATACCCAATTCAGTTGTTGGATCCGAATATAAAATGCCACATTTCATTGCCAAAGCAACTCACTTTTCCATGTTTTTTAAAAAGGAAATGTAGTGGTAAAATTATTTTATAAAAATTTCGGTAGAATTTTTGTCTATTTTACATAAAACCCCCTGCAAAATTTAGATTTCACAAAATATCCACATTCAAATAATCTCCCAAATCAATTCTCAACACTACGATTTCTCAGAACATATCAATAAACTAGATTTCTACGCTTTATTATTTTATCAAAACATTAGTTATAAAGTACTAGCAAAGAAAATGTAACGAAAATATTTAAATTCAGTTTACGACATAATATCATATATATATATGTATATATATATACAAGCCTAGATACATGCCATTTACATCATCTATAAAGTAAACTTTTCACCAACATTGTTTGAGCTGAACTTCGGTACTTCGGATGCTGTTGGAACGACCTAACAAATTTAACTACTTGCGCACGGAAAAATAGACAAACCGTACGCTGAGCAATTTTTATGCTCAGTTGTGCTAATATCATATAGATCATTACATAAGTATTAAACATAAATTAATTGATAGAAATAAACTAAAACATGATTATAAATATCATTAATAACATCACAACTAATATTAATAAACTTTAATATTTTGATATTGATAAATCGAATAAAGAAAATAAGCTTTTTAATCAAATTCAAAATCGTGTAATTAATTTAATTCACACAATATGAAAATACAAATAAGTTCAATTTTTGTTTTTGTTTTTTTTTTTTCAATTTGGACCCCGTATTAAAGTTTTGATTCATAACCAGATACACGAATCCCTCATCCCGATTTGTTCAACAACGATGGTTATTAGAGTAGACCACGATCCTCTGGGAATTGGGGCTAACAATAATAATAACTGCTCAATGATAAGACTCTGTGGCATGCCAACTATATCTGATTTAGTCTAACTTAGTGAAACGGGGTAAAAACCAAGTTTCATGATCCATTTCAATCCCGTTTCATGTTCAAATCACATATCGCCTAATGTAAAATTAGGCTTCCAATTAACAACATACTAATCATTTTCTTGCTCAATAATCTAAAATCATAATACTCAAATCCAAATCATAACCATGAATTTGCTAATTTGATCATATGAAAAATATAATATTCTTCTCAAAACATAATTTTATAAATATTAACTAAATCATTCAAACTCATCCAAAACTCAATAAAATAAAATATAATAAAATAAATATAACTAATCATAGTAAACTAGATATTCTAAAGCTTTATGTAATGAAAATAATATATTAGCACAAACCGAAGTTTTAATCGCTTTACTCCTCTTCGCCTTTCTCCTTCAAGATGTTCGCTTCGTTTTTAGCTACAATAGGAGCAGTTCAATACGAAACAATGTCATTTATCTACTCTAATACTAAAACTAAAAAACAAAAAAACAAAAACTTAAATATGCATGTTTAATCAAGTTAGCAATTTAAGTTTCCTAGTTCGAAATTCGCATATCTTTCGACTTGATTATCCGTTTTCAATTCCTTCTTACCAGAGTACTCACTGCTTCACAAGCTATCATTTAGCACCAATATTACACAAAGTGGCCAAAGTTCTTTACTTCCCCTTTAACATGGCCAAATATACCAAGTAAATTTTTCATCCATTTTTTATTTCTTTTCCACACTTCTAACAAGCTAGAACTACCTACTTCACTTAAGTTTTCTAAGCTTCCATCAATTTCCTTTAATGGCAACTTTCAAAATACTAAATAAATAAAAAACTATTGGTGCATATATGTAAAACAAACTTCAAAGATTCAAAATCTATGAAAAATTTGAAGAAAAATCATATCTTAAGCTTGAATTTGAAGGAAAAATAGTGAAAGATTTTTTTTATATATTAGATTTCATATTTTTCTCTTTTTTATATATTATAATATTAATTAATAAAATATTATTAATTATTAAAATATTATTATTAATAAAAATATCATTTAAAAGTAATCATGAAACATTGATTTTTTTAAGTAATAGTAAAATTGTCATTAAGTCCTTTCCATCAATATAAAAATAGAATAACTGCACTTTAGCTTTTATACTTTTCTAACTTATTCAATTCAGTCCCTAAACTCGATACCGAATTTTTAACTTAACCACATGCTCCTACTAATAATCCTCAGTGTTTTCATGTGTGACAGTTTCCTTTAAAAACGATTATAATTTCTTATGCTACTATTTATTTATAGATCGCTTATTTGAGGACTTCTACCATAAATATTCTTCTTCTCTCTTCTTTTTATTTATTTATTTTTGAAGTGGGGATGTTACACTAGCCTTTTAGATGGATGTCTATGGGATTGACATGGACAAGATATGACCCAACATATGTTCCATGAAAATGAATGACTCAACATTTCACATCCCAAAATCGGGTTAGAAATCAAAGGTTAGTGAATTGAAAACCAGAGTTAGGTTAGATAATTAAAATAAATAGGAATACATATAATAAAAAATGAAAATAATTAGAATTAAATGTTAAGGTTTAGAAATTAAAATTAAGTACCCCAAAATTAATTAGGTTAAAACAAAATTTTAAAACGAGGTCGAATTTGAAAATAATTTAGAAAATAAACTTTAATTGAAAAAAGAAAGAAGCTGGAGTAGGTTGAATGGGCAATAGCCCAATTTTTTAAAATTGGTTGCCTATTTAACAACCTCCACCATCCCTTCCCTCTCATTTTCACATATCATTCAAAAAATTTCCAAACACTAAATTAGAGCTTTTCTCTTTGAATTGGTTCGTCCTTTTTTATTCTTAAGTTTTCTAAACACAAATTTATCTTTCAATTTCAAAGAATAATCAAGTTTTCATCCTTAATTCCTTTATTGTTCCTCACACGTCCTAGTTTGAATTTGATCTTGAACTGTCGTTTTTTTCAAATTGAGGTGAGATTCCAACTTTTTATGATTAAACTAAGTGTATTGTTATTTCAATTCGATTTTTAATTGATTTAACCAAAATTTCAATAGATCTAAACACAAATTTATCTTTCAATTTCAAAAAATAATCAAGTTTTCATCCTTAATTCCTTTATTGTTCCTCACACGTTCTAGTTTGAATTTGATCTTGAACTCGTCGTTTTTTTCAAATTGAGGTGTTTTATGATTAAACTAAGTGTATTGTTATTTCAATTCGATTTTTAATTGATTTAACCAAAATTTCAATAGATCTATTGATTTTAAATAGATTTATAGCTTGAAAATGATAGATCTCATATTACTAAGCTAAACTTCTATTTTAGAATGATTTCTAACTCATTTTTATCTAATTAAAAGGTATTTGATCTTAATTTAACAAGTCCTTAAGGAATTTAATCAAATCAAATGTTTTCCCATTCTTAAGATTCATATAAGCTTGATTTTTCTGGAAAAATTAGATCCATGTAATTAGAAAAAATTGAAGGTTTAGATCTATAATTAGATGATATTTAGGATGTATGAAATCAAAATTTAGGCTTAGAAACGAGATTATAGTGGTTAAACATCTATTTTAGCAAAACTAGCTAAGCTTTTGGTATTGAGAATGAGAGGCTTTAATCTGTGATTTTGAAGTGATTTAGTTGTGTTTGCTACTATTTGTAATGCCTATTTATTTATTTTTTTTGATGTGTATGTAAAGTTTCACAAAATGCCAATTTATTAACATGAAATGCTATGATACATGCTTGACGTAATACCATGAGTAAATGATATAGTATGCTTTCAATTAACCTTGACATTGTGGATCTTTGTGGCAATCTTTGAGCACTCATTGAGCTTGAAAAAGCTCACACTTTATGAAATATTTGTGGAGAAATAGCTTATTTTGAGGAGAAGTGACATCCAAGTGATCCAAAACTAAGCAAAAAATACCTTGAGTATGTGTTGTGTTTTCTACTTCAATAAGAAAGGCAACGCAAAACCAAAGTTGAGGGTTTTAGACTTTACTAATTGCTGGTTGTAATGAAATTTTTAAGGACTATTTTAAGGATTTTATATTTGGTTTATGAATGATTGTTTGATTGAATTTAATGCTTGAATATGCATGACATGGTTGTTGAAGATGCATGATGAATGGTATGTATGTTCATTGGTGGATTGATGATATAGTTGTTAAAATGGTATGCTAAATATTTGAACAAGTTTTAAATGTCATATTGGTATGAAATGAACCTATTTTGCATTTATAAAAGCATGAGCTGCAAATTTGACATGTTAAGTAATTGAATTGTGACTCTAAGATTGCATGCTAGCATAACAATTTACTTGATATGTCAAAGTATGTTAATGCATGATTTAGTGTAATTGAACATGTTTTATATGATCTCTAAATATTATATGATATGATAGAGAATGAAAATTGGCATGGTAACACAAATGGTATGTCTAGTTTAGCGTCAAAGTATTAAAAGTAGGTGTATGGGTTGTTTCCACAGAAATTGTAGGTGACGTCACGACAACACATAACCAACGTTGCGACGAAGGATCGACGTCCCAATGAGTAATTTCATGTGGTTGTGAAGACGAGCCTCTTCCAGATGACTTTGTGATGAGGGAAACCGTGTGGTCATGACGTGACATATTGAGTGTTTTGGGCATGTTTTGATAGTTTTGCAATTTAGTCCTGATTTTTATACTAGGTAATTAGAGTCCTTAAACATGTTAAAATGTATTGAAAATTAGCATGATTAAGTAATATATGGTAAATTTTATAATTTCACTCTTAATTTTGTAAAAAGATTTTTTCAGATATTTTTCAAATCTTATGATTTAGTCCTTAAACTTCGTTTTTAAATTAAATGAGCTTTACTTATCAATTTTCAATAATTATTTCAAATATTTTATTCTTTAATACTCTATTGCATGCTTCTATGTTTAAATTTATGTTTTGCGAGATAAAATATAATTTGTGAAATGACATTTTCACACATATTGTTGTTTTACTGCGTCGCGATAGATGGCGCATGTTTTAGGAGTTGTGTGTTTATTTTTAGTTTAATTGAATATTATGCATGTGTTGTGTGGTGTGATTGGTGGTTTTATGGTGTGTTTGGATGAACGGTAAGGAGAGTCATGTAAGTGGCTAATGTAACGTTCTGGATTTGATTTGGATTGTCCCAACTGGGTTTGGGGTGCCACACAATAATTGCCCTTGGTGAGGTAGATCATAAATATACCACGTGCCAGACACGCATGCTTTCACAAAGGCCATGGTTGATGGAGTGTTGTCCATAAACGAATCCATAAAATGTGAGGGTGGTGATGTTCTTTCTGGCGAGGTACTGATAACAGTTTTTTTAACCTAGAAGAAGGTTATAAAGTGACATGCCCTAAGATGATTGACATGTTTGCTTGTTGAAGGAGGTACAATGTTGAGAACATTGAGTGTAAAGCATGCATGTGATAAGAAAGAGGTGCATATTGCACACATAAGTTGTTTTTGTGAAGACTTTGACTTTAACAAAGAGAGGTGTCGTTTGGGTTTTCGCTAGTTAATAAGGGAGACTCATGTTTAGTGTTGATAAGTTGATTGATCTAGTGGGCCACAATGAAGAGAAAATGTGTCTACATTTTATTGGCCATAGTGAGTTGTTTTGTTTTGAATATTACTTCACATGTTTTAGACTTGTATAAATAGGACTTTTGTAGGTTGTGTGCTTGAACTTTTAGGCTTCCATTGTTAAGAGTTTAAGTTTTTAAATAGAAGGTTTTGTAGGAGTAATTTGTTGCCTTAGTTCTTTCCAGATTTTCTGCTTTCAATTTTGTTTCCTAAGTTTTAAAATTTTGCCTTTTGTTTTTATGTTTTAGGCTTTTTTAGAAAAGATTTCTAGAGAATAATAGAGTTAAACTTAGGGTTTGTATACAATGGCCGGTGAGGGTAGTCAGAGAAGTTATGTTATTTTTATATATATTATATACTTTCCAACATAAAAATTAAATTTATAGTAATATATAATATTATAGTGTAAATATTTAAAAAAACATTAAATTTCCTATATCTAAATTTTAATAAATGGAAAATATATAAAATCATTAAATATTAAATTAAAAATCATAAAAATATTTTTCAATCATTAAAAAATAATATAGGTATGCTTAAAATACGCTTGGATTAGCCATTTAGCGGGTTTAGACAAGATTTTAAGCCTATATTTTAAGTTAAGCCGTGCTTTGGCAAGCATAAAAAGTGTTAATTTCACGCTTAAGCCAGAATTGGCCTGACCCATGAGCACTCTTAGGTATGAGCATCTAAGGAGAGGTTGGAAATAACTTTTTTTTTTTGTAGAGTACACCGTCTAAAGGAATTGTTAGTTTTGAATAATTTTTACATTATTCCTTTGTTTCTAATTTTGGCACACTCCTTGAGGTCATCTTAGAGTTCAATATCAGCTAGAAATTTAATGATAGGTGTCATCCATGTGGTTTCTTCGATGATGCAAAAGACCTTTCATTATTGTTCGTAACTAAGAGTTTATTGATATTCCTACAGTATCCTACCTTTTTTCTGGATTTCTATTGATGAAGCATGTTTAGGTAATGAATTTTCTTTGGCATCATCAACTAGAGATACTTGTTGGAAAAAAAATCTAGTTTGAAATTGATTTTCTTGCACAGCAAAAATTTAAAATTTTGAAAATCAACCCGGTTTGTGATATTTATAACAATAAACCTTAACCGAATACGCACATATATTTTCTGATAAGCAGATCCTTCATGTTTTCTAGCTTTCAGCCAAATGATCTTATTTATTATTCTCATACCACGAACTACTTCGAGTGTGGGATTGAACCAATTGAACCAAAACTCAGAACTAAAAAAATTTTTCTTTTTGGGGTGAAAACGAAAATTCTCTCTTATTTAATAGAAAATAGTAAAATTTTTATTCTTAAAAATATGTTTATAAATTGAGAATAAATTCTCTCTATTTTTTGGCAGAATAACAATCTCTCAAAAGTTGTGTAAATAGCTCTACCGGTGCCATCTATTTATAGGAAGAGAAGGTAGAACCCTTGTAGAAGTTTATTTTCACTAGAAAAACAATATCCTAGTTTATCTAGGATATAGAGGGCGGCAACCCTGGTTAATGATACTAGGGTTTTGCCATCCCACCTCCTTACATGAGGGGTTTTGGGCCTTGGTATGCATGTTACATTATTCTAGCTTAAACTCTCATCCCATTATTAAACTTAAGTTATGTTGTATAGTTATTCATGTTGGTCAAAAGTTCAAGAGAAGTGAGAAATGAAAGGATCCGCATGCTAATGGTTCAGTCGTAAAGCATTCAAGAAACCCCAAAGACAAGATAATAAAAAGAAAACAACTAAATCATATAAAAAAAGAAATCAAAGTATGATAGTTCAAATGCAGTTCAAACAAGATTAGTACAAGGGAAAATAAGTTTACTTTGATTCATCGATTGGATCAGCATTGGTGGTAGTGGCATCCTCCAGTTTCTCTTCTTTATCCTAGTTGTTCTCTTTAAGGAGAGTAGGACAGGTCTCTTTATGCTTGTTAGAGAAGAAGAGTCTAACAGATTCCTTCCATTCTTTTTGGACCTCTTCCTACTTCTTGCATGAAGGACAGAGAACATCAAAGCCCAAGTTAGCTTTGGTAAATTTATACATACAGCGACTTGGCGTGCAACATAATGTTCAACTTTAACTTAGGCAGGTAATCCCATATATTGGCTATAGTTTCTGCCCTATAGCTTTTTAGGGCCTCGTTGCTCACTTTATGCAGCCGCTCCATCTCTATATGGTGTTGTTCCTCTATGGCCTTCTTCTACCCTTCCCATGGTATTTACTCAGCTTCCAATTGGCAGACCCTTTCCTCCAATTCTTTTTCCTCGGCCTCCCATATTTTCCTTTTTACCATCCAAGCCAAGATAGGTTCAACAAGCTTATTATTTTAGCGAACAATGCTTTCATGTAGTTTGCAGAGTTGGTTAAAGGTTTCCTCATCTGAATTCATTACTTTTTTGAATTTAACTCATTTGGCCTCATTCTTATTCCAAGCTTCTAGAAGGCCCTAACCAATGAATTTGCACTCTACTACCATCATTTGGAAGGTACCTACTAATTCTCTCATTGAAGGCTTTCAGACACTGGACAATGGGGAAAAAGGGTAAGCATACTCCTTTAACTCTCGGGGCAAGTCTTTTTACCATTTTTGTTCGATCGCGTGTGGAGAGAAGGGATATCGCTCTGCACTAATATGATCACTCCAAGGGAAAAAGGCATTTTACCTCACTAGTAGGAGAAGTCAGTTGCAATAAGCCGAAAGGGGAGGCACACAGGATAGTGCGGATGGTACCAAAACTTGGCTCCGCGGAATGAGACATAGAATGGGGCAGGCGGGACTGCAGGAACTTTTAAAGCCTCAATAACTTCAAGGTTAGAGGATTTAGTGTGATACTCAAAGACCAAGGGAATGGTGGTTGTAACGATTTCCCCTCTGGTTATGGTTGGTTCTTTCTCTCTTCTACGGTGGATCAGCCTTCCACCGTTACTATCTTCTATGCTTTGAGATTTTTCCTCCACTTGTGGCCTTTTGTGACTACTACTACTAGCCCTTTTCCTTGGAGCAGCAGCTTCCCCACTTCCTCGTAAATTGTCCATCACTGAATCTAGATCCATTTAATGCCTTGGTGTGTTCAAAGAATTGGAGAAATTGATGGAGCTTGCATTATCAACAACATTATTAGCACTACTGTTTACACGAGCACTTATTGACTCCTCTTGAAAACCCGCAGGTAAGGAGGACCAACGATGGGGATACAATTTATAGACATTGTAGAAAAAGATTTTAGGCTCCCCCTTTTTCCCTAATAAGACTAAAGCTAAATCACTGTAGGCTTCATATGGCCACATGCACGTTTAACGGGCAACACTTCCACCAGATCGGCTCCATGCATAATCTCAACTGCCTCACAACCATAGAGACTTTTCTTACCCATGCAGTAGACGAAAATGTTTTTGACAGTTAAAAGACTTTAAAGCACTATGGTGTGACCCATCTTCATTCGATTATATTGTTCAACGACAATCTGCGAATAAAAAAATTGTCATTGAAAACATGTAGTTTTGCTAGGGATATACCATTTTATTGGGAAGTTAAAGTTTCCCTAAAGCTTTCTTCTCACCCAAATGCAGTTATTGCGGTTGAGGTTAAGATTCGAAGCCCAATTACGAACTATAGGCTCCCAACCCTTGCGGGCACTGAAATGCACCATTCCTACTGAAGCCCCTTGATTGTAGGACTTTAATTGATAGATATGTTGGACGATGTTAAAAATATATGGCTCCTCCTGTTTACATCATTCGATAAAATAGGTCACCAGCGTCCACCAAGACAGGCCGGCGAGTTGCACCGGCGCGATTTCTTACTCATTTAGGATAGTGCAGAAGAATGGATGCAAAAGTAGATCAAATTTGGCCTTTAACAGATAGAGAGGCAATAAGAAACCATCTTCGGTGTCACTTAACCGTCTCTCTCTGTAACACCCCAAAATAGGTCCTAGGAGTTTTAGGGGTATTTTAGGGATTTTAGCCCTAGGGAGTTCAGAATTTTGCAACATGGTTTATCGGTAATGTTTCTTACAATGGTTTTTAGAAAATTAAATCAATTTCTGAAAATGAGTTTTAAATACCTTCAATTTTGAAGATTGGACTGATTTGCAATAAAGTCAAGATTGTGAATTTTTAAAAGGTAATTAGACCAGATTTTATAATCCAACCTCAAACCCCCCATTTATAGTTTTATTTTCGGGTTAGTCTTCTTTTCCTCTCATACTTGTGTCATCCATAGTTCTCCCAACTCTCCCAATCGATTTTGAATTCCAAAATCCTAATTCCTTTCTATTTTTATCATTCTTAAGTTATAAATCTCTATAAAGTTAAGAAAAACACCCAAAAACACTATACTTTTCTCCATTATCAAGCTTGTGAGTTTTTTAGGTTTTTTTTATCAAACGCTCGATTTTTCATCAACTAAAATAACAATTCAATTTCCAATTAGTTTTAAATGATATTTGGTCTTTTAAAAAGAATTTTTAGCCATTAAATCACATGTTTTAAATAAAAGCTGAAAATTAGCTCGTTAATGGTGGATTTTGATATTTTGGGTAAAAACGTGGTTTCAAAGTGTTTTTTAGTTAGTTTTGATGTAATTAGAAGGTTTCTAAACTTACTTTGAAGTTTCGTTAAATAATTCTTGAGTTTTAATGAATTTTTGGAAAATAGCCATAAAACATTTTGAAAAAGTCACTACTATGAATTGAGTAGTTTTGTGTGGTTTAAAGGTTGGGCATTAGTTGTTGGTAAATTGTAAGATGGATAGATTTGGTTTTAGGCAAAAAGACTAAGTATAGATTGAGATATTCGAATTTAAAGATTGCTATGTTAAAGGTTTCGGTTATATGGGAACATAGCTTAGGCTTATGTTTTTTATTGCTTTTGGTAAGTTCTTAGCTGATTTTTGAATGCATTGTTTATGTGAATTTATTGTGTTAAATCTTCGGATTCGCTAGGACCATCTACGAGTTAGGAAAGACTAGTTTGAGCTTTCGGCTTTTCGGCGAAAGCGTAATTGGTGAGTGTTTGGAATAATTGCTTGTGGACATGATTCAATACGTTATTTGGGAACTTAGTAGTAGCCCAAACCCCTACTCTAAATTACAATTGTAAGCTTTCCCATACCTATGTTATCTTATGAACTATGTGAATATGTGAATTGAAATGAGATGCTATAACATGTGATATGTGGTTATGATAATCGTTGTGAGAGTGCAAATGTGTACATATTATGTATATGTTAAATGTTAGTGACAGTGTTTTTCTAAAGATGCAAATATGCAGTGATAGTGCATGGACAATCGGTAAGTGATATGTGTTTGATTTCGAATATTTTGGCCTTGTGATCTTGAAACCGTTGGATATAGTTGGCATGCCATAGGATTGTGAGTACTCACCTATATGTACAATTATTTTAGGCGTTAAGGCCATGGGACATGTTGGAGGGATAAGTGAATGTGAGCTAAGCTCCATTCAACGAGACATGTGAGTGGATATAAGGAGAGTGTTAGCTTTATGTTTCACTTTTGGGACATGTTTGACTCTATGAGTCTATGTGGTGTGTTGGAGATCTGTGTATCTAATGAGTGATGATAAAGCTCACTTTTATGTTTCACAAATTATCTTAAATTATGAATATGTGTGTATTGTGATATGTGTTTATATGACATGTGACCATTATGCAATTTATCTATAAACATGTTTTTGAGCATTGTGATATATGCTTGAATGTTTTATGTGATTATATGAGTATTGTGATATATGCTTAAATGTTATGTGATTATATGTGAAATGTGATATATGCTTAAAAGTGAATATATTTACCATGTAAAGGAACTAGTAAATAATGCACTAGTAAGAATAACATGACACTAAAGTTGGAACTGTTGAGATTGTGCTATATGGTTGTTTCATTAATGCTTGATGAATTGTTTGCATGGTAGTTGTTCTAGGCATTCGCTGAGCTTGTTAAGCTCATCCACTCCTTCTTAAACTTTTGAAGAACAGTTAAGTGCTAGTGTGAGCGGTGTGGTACCAAGGGGTGATCCAAGCAAGTCCTTTTTTGTAATTTCATAGGTGCTATTGTTATTTGTTTATGTTTTGGGAATAAGGCAATGTGGTAGACTTTTACTTCTATTTTCCATGATGTTTTGGATGCTTTCATAGATTATTTGTTCCTAAGTTTATCAGTTTTGTTTCATATTACGTTGATTATTGCTCGAACTTACTTTCGATGTTTGAGACTATTACTACGGCTGTTTTGATTATGATATGATAACATGATGAATTGGTACAAATGGGAATGACTTATATGCTTAAAATATTTTATTTTTCTAGTCTGAAGCAAAAGTATCGATATTCGTGTTGTAAAAATGGTACCTCTATGATTTTGAAATGTGCAGGAAGTCAGAATCGTAAATTGGTATCGATACCCTATCACGAGTATGGATACTCAGGGTAATTTTATCGACACTTTTCCAATTCTACCGATATTTTCTTGTGTTTTGATTTTAGACGAGAAATAGAATGCTGATTTGGTATCAATTTTCCATACGATATTGATATCGTACTAGGAAAATATCAATACCTTTGTCCTAGTATCGATACCTACGTGATTGTCTTGGAAATTTTGCTAAGTGGTCCTGATGCATGTTAATTATTATTATAAGTTTATTTAAATTATGTTTGGCATGTTCTAATGATGATTAATATATGTTAGACTGAAAATTCAAAAGATCAATGATAAAGAGGAGGATTTCTTAATAATGTGACAATTTATTATGAGTATGACATGAGACGGTGGTGTGGCATCCTGATATTCGGGCTTGGCGACCAAGCTGAGTATAGGGTGTTACACTCTCCCTGGACGATATAAAATTATAAGCAAAATTTGGCAGTCAGATTCCCCGAACCACCAAGTGCCGTACCATCTCATCTTTAGTTGTTAGGCAGCAGTAGGCAGATGTTTCTACCGGAGTGCTAGATCCGTGATTTCTTGGCTTATCGCCACCCTCTACAACCAAATTACCCTTATGCCCTCATTGATTTTGTCCATCATGATCCCCTACTCTACCTCCTAAACCTAGTCTAACTCAAACCATTTTGGGTAGTGATAATTAAAACAAAGAAAATGAAGAAAAAAGGTTTACCTTTGGTTCTGGTATAAGGTCCAAAAGAAGAGCAAAAGAGATACTCTAGTGATGAGAATAGCCAGTGATCTACCACAAATTGATGTGGCAAATTAGGCTTTTCCGACTCCCTTAAAGAGCTTTTTCTTGAGCAAAATAGAGTTTTAACATAGTTTTTCATTATTTTCATATTTTCAGTTAATAAATGAAAATGTCTCGTTTTTGTCTCTCTCTTTTTACCTAAATTGGCCAATTATGCCATTGGGGACCCTAAAGGTTGATTGACTGTTGTAGGGAGCCATCAGAGGCCCGAATATAAGCAAAAACATCGTCTAGAAGAAGGGTATCTCGACATTGAAGCATAGAAGTCGCAACTGTAACACCCCAAACCCTGCCTAGAAGTTAGGCCCGAATCTGGCGTGTCACATGGAAGTGTTTTTCAAAACCATACTTCTTGTTGTTAAAACTTGTTTGAGAGTTAAAGCCTCTTTGTTAAAACTCAAAACACTTACGCAATTGTTATCCACTTGAAAACGTAATTACTTTTAAAACCTTATATGTTGTAGAAGCATATTTAAAATAAACAATTTACGAAAATGTGATGTTTAAAAATTGAGTTGCAGAAGCATTTTGAAAACGTTGCGGAAACGTAGTGTTTCGAAGACAGTTATCATTTTGGAAATCGTATTCCACTTTCAGTAGTTAGAAAACATCATAAATAAATATCAGAAATAATAAGTTAGGATAGAGAGGCCTTATTACAACCCAAATCAAAATATTTAAAAGTAAATACTCAAAACCGCAAGCGTAAGTAGTGTGTGGTCTTCTCCGAGTCCCTCGCAACTCCGATCCGTCTAAGGCTGAGGATTACCTACAAAGTTAAAAATGGGGTGAGTTTATGAAAACTCAGTGTGTAATCCCCTTACTAGAGTAATAGTCAGTATACAAAAACAGAAACTGAAACAGTATGGGCCAAAGCCCTTTAAAAGTAACAGTATAGTCTAGTTCAAAGCATACGTGGGCCAAAGCCCACTACAATATCACCTGGGTCACAGCCCATAACAGAACCAATTGAGCTCAGCCCAAACCAATAGCAGAACAAGTGGCCTAAGCCCAGAACAGTGACAGATCTCATAAACAGATATTCAACAGTATGAGGATGCATCCCACCCCGATCCAGCCAACACACCACCTGTACCAACCCTACACTTACGTGGGGATAAAATCGACCCACCCGGCCCAAGACACACCACCATTGCACCGGTTGCGGCCCTAATCGAAAATCGCGGCAAAAGTCGCTGGTATATATATCTGCTCTAAGCCTTCATGGCGGTATTATAATTGGCACAAAGCCATCAGTAACTGTATTATGTTTGGCACATAGCCATCAGTGGCGGTAATATAATCGGCACACAGCCTTGGGTAAATTTGATCGACACAGAGTCATCGGTATATATGTTAGGCATATAGCCACGGGTAAATACAAGTGGCACCAAGCCATAATCAAGATGGCACAGAGCCATGTTTAGGTTGGCATAGAGCCATAATCAGATTACGCGGCATTAAGCCGTCCGTTGGTCTACAGTCATCATGCGACCTGTGCGACCTCAACAGATCAATACTGGATCCACAGTCGTTATGCGACCCTATAAGAACTTCCTCCGCATCAATGTCCCAACCCCATGCAATATGTCGTGTATGTCTCGCTTAATCATTACACATGTATGCAAAATGGCCATGCTCAGTAACAATCATTTAAACATGTAATAAAAGCATATCAGTCATATAACCACTGTTAAATTAGTCAACTCATAGTCTAAGTCAGTCATTTACCCACAAGGGAAAAATAGTCATCTTACCCTATAAGGGTATTTTGATAATCCTACCCTACAAAGGTAATTCGGTAATTCTACCCTATAGGGGTAATTCAGTAATTTTACCTTACAGGGGTATTTTAGTAATTTTGCAAACTAAGGGTATTTCAGTAATTTTACAAACCAAGCGTATTTCGATAATTTTACAAACCGGGGGTATTCTAGTAATTTCACAAACCGGAGGTATTTTGGTAATTTCACAAATTGGGGTATTTCGGTAATTTCGCAAACCAAGGGTATTTTAGCCCTCAGAAGGTCTACAATCGCCTCAAGCGACTCAAGTATTCTAAATAGAGATTATGATGGCCCATTGGCCCCACATTGCCCTTTTCGGCCATCGTGGCCTTCGTCGTGTGACCGGCATTTCGGTATTTGCCGCTCTACAGCTAGAGTAGTGCGAAATACACACCTGATAGAAATCTAGAGTTAATCTACGCTCCGAACACTCCTATGCCCAAACTTAGCAAAATAAATATCCCTTTTTACTTGCAATGGGATTCGAACCCTTGCCCTCTCCTATGCTCCAGACGTTAGATGCCACGACAACACAAGCTCATTTTGTGACTTAAAACATGCGCAACTAAATATAAGCCTATTGGCCAAAGTCTAAGTTCATTTAAAAGAAAATCAAAACGAATTGCAAGCGCCAAGACTTGAACCCAAGCTCTCCCTTACACCCTTAATGACGCCTTGCCACTAGACCACTCCCTTCCTTGTGTAATTTTTTTCCCACAATTTATTCTTTAGGCCTACTTACTTACTCCCAGGGTTTTATTCACCTAAAACCAAAATTATTCCTAAAGTCCAGGTTTGAACCCAGGACTTCATGGAAGCCCTCTAGCCTTCCGAAATCACTCACCTAATAGGTCCAACTTGCATTAGTGTCGTTCTCTTGTTCTCAAAAATTTTAAACGCTCTCATACCCAAGGTCCAATAGGCCCAATTCTACTAGGCCCAAAAATTTGGGGCGTTACAGCAACACCTCCGACATACTCGAATTGAAGAAGAAAAGAGGTCATTTACAGTGATATCGCTATACCCAACCTTGGGTTTCACGACATTCACCTGAAGCACCCGATTTTGGAGATTATCGACGATATCGTGATATCCTGCCTTGGGTATCGCGATATCCCTGTCGTGTGGGGACAAAAAAAGACATCAGGGGTAGAGGTTGTCCACCCGAAGCACCAATCAAAAGCTAGTGTTTAAGGGCACTTTAGGAAACATTTTTGGATCAGAAATAAGCTAATTTAAAACCACTCTTTGTTGAGGAAAAATGAGGCTATAGTTTTAGGCTAAAAAGCTCTTTAGTTGTAGGGTTTCTTTCATTTTTAGGCTTAGGAGTAGGGTAGTTTTCTTATATATAGTTTTAGGGTCTTAGTTTATGTTTCTTTCTAGATTTATTTAGTTTCATAGTTGTTAGTAAAGTTAATTTTTGTTGTAGCTTAGTTTTATTTACATGTCAAAGACTTTAAACTTAGTTGTAATCATAATTTAATATTTGAGTTAATGTTATTTGAGTTGTCTTTATTTTTATTTGTTAAAGCTCTCATCTTTAGTGTTATTGTTTCTTTATTTTTGTGTTAGTTGTTTTTAATTTAAGTTTATCAAGTTAAAAATCAAAGCATTCACCTTTTTGTTCAAGTTTATGTTAATGCCTTCCATAGTTGTTTCTTTCATGTTTGTTAGCTTTAATATGGTAATGGATAACTAAACCCTAGAGGGTTGGTTGTTGGAGATGTGGGTAAGCTAATTTTTGGACAAAGGGCTAAATTGTAACAAATTAGACTAATTTGAATAGAACTAAGAACTTAGGTAGTGACGCCTCTAAGGAAATCAAGATAAAGTGAGACTGAGAGCTAATCTTGTCGCGCACCCATTCGTTAGTCCCGGATTAACTGACGAGATCGAGAGATTAACCGGACCTAATTCGTTTAAGTCAATAAAATTGAGATCGAAAGGTAAAATGGAGTCACTTAGTAATTTAAGTGATTCATGTCTCGAGCCTGACATTTGGTGAACCACATTGAAGTCAATCAACCCTTATTAGTTATTTATTAGATAATCCCTTTAATTTTACATTTTTTTACAATTTAGTCCTTAGGATAGTTAATTTAGAAATTAGTGTTGAGAATATCTATTTATACTTTGTCGTACTCTAGAAATTAATGAGTAGCTAGCTAGACTCCTTTCTTACATGTACTTTTGAATGGAAATCATTGAATTGCTAACTCATTTGGGTTCAATCATTGGAATACTCTAAGTGTTCCATTGTACACTTACGAATATTACAACTGACTTGTACGCTTGCTTTAAAATTTGTTGTATAAATTCATTGTTTTAATGTGCATGCGCGCGGCCGGTCAGCCAGCGAAAGAAAAAGGCAAAATAGGGGAAAGATACTAGGGAAAGCAATGATTTCACTTCCTTAAATTCATAAATAAAACAAATCGTCATTTGGAAGCTTTAAGTTTTAAAATTTCAAGTAACCGTTCAAAGCCTCCAATCCATGGATGGCACGTGTCAACGTCTTAGACGAATTACCTTAAAACCCTTTGACGACCAGCAAAAAAGGGGGAAGTATCTGCCTAATAAGGTTCGTAGGCCAAGTATCCGCAAAATGTGTCTTCAATACGGTAGCCACAGATTTATCCATTAAGATTATATGCTATAACATCCCACAAGGCAATATTCTAAGTCCTTATGACAAGACTATTTGCAAAACTATTTATGTGCGGAGACTATGTGCCTTATGACTAATCAAAAGACTATTCAAGGAAATGTATCATGCAAAGGCCATTTGCAGATATACCTATATTGTGTCTATGTACAAGTTCATCACCAGGTGTCAGAGTGCGAGAATAATTATTATATCTCACACAAATTATTAAATGTTGTACACTTCAACACTCATGGTCTTATAGTTTATGCAAATCATATACCGGTGAGCTAACCTTAAGTGCATGTAAAAGTCTTTGCAAGTTGTGCTAATGCAAGGGGTATGCCATTGCACGAATAGAGCTAATGCATGTACTACACCAAAGTGCAGTTCACGCCAATGTGTACGTTGTATCCATGCGTGCTACATGATTAAGCAAGATTGCCTATGCGAGAACTGTGCCAAGCACTCACATTAGCCGCTGGAAGGTAAGTAAACAAGTTAGCTAGATTAAAGATGAGATAGTGCGGAATTAATTCTAGATCCTCCACTATGACCAGTCTACTATTTCACGATCTTTAAAATGTATATGTCATGGGGTGGAACAAGTTACTAATGGTAGTAAAAGTTCTTTGATGAATCAAATCCCTCATTTGTTTAATAAGTAAGGAAATTTTAGGGATGAAATTTCTTTTTAAAATGGGAGAGTTGTCACACCCGATAATTCGATCAAAAACCTGGTATTGGATCGAAGACCCTAAATTATTTTATATGTTTTAATTAGATCCTACGGCATCCTATGTGTACTGAATTGTAAAATTTGGGAGATGAATTGGGCATTAATGATGATTGTCAATTATTTTGAGAGGCCTATTGGGAAATAATGGCTTGTTTCTAATATTTTATCTTAACTTGGGTTAGTGCATGCATGAAAAGGGTTGAATAGTAAAAAAGAGAGTGGCTATTTAAGGGGGGAAATAGGGTAAACATATTATTTTTCTTCTTCCTTCTCCCAACTTCTTCTCAACTGCCATTTCCTCTCTGGATGTTTTAGAACAAGAGACAGAGGAATAAAGGGATCGAACTGCATGCTGGAAATATATATATAGCAAAGTAGCTTAATTAAAGGTGAAATTTGTGAACTGGTAACATTCCTATACTTTTCAGTGTTTTTTTTATTTTGAAAGAAAGAAATGAATTGCAGACATCCAACTAAATATTGGTTGTGGATTGTAACAAAAATAAGCATGTTAAGAAGTGAATTTACTCTACATATTGTTAAAAATCGATTGTCCTACTCGTAAATGTCTCATGGTCGGTCCTATATGGTTGTTACTATTTAGTTGGCGAAGACAGGGAGGGACCAAACAACAAGGGGAAAGTCAAGCTAGTAGGTGATGCGTCCTTGAGGTGTTTTACCAGTGAGTTCCTAGACTCAAATCTTCAGTGTTTTTTTACATGTTTTATACTATGATGCTCAAGTTGTGTCCTATGCTTACGAGGAAGGGTTACCTTGTCATGGGAAAGTTACCACAATCGCGGATGTATGTTATGAGACAAGGTGCATGTTGGTTGTGAGCTTGTGTTATAGTATTGATAAATTTTTTTGATGAGTGCAATGCTATGGTGTTTGCTGAATTCTAAATTGTCTACCAATTACCTTACATATCTATAGTTTTGGTAAGATTCCTACTGTGATGTTGATACATGTTAAGTTGGTGTGCAAATGCATGCCCTGTTGTAAGCATAAACTTGTTGTATTGGTAAGTTGTTTCTGGGTAAATTACTATTGATTTAGTTATATTATTGAATGCTTGATATGTTTTATTTTGATGAAAATGAATGATATGCAAAGGTTTGGTTAGAGGACACAGAGAATGAATAGACAGATTATTTGGTTTTACGGAGGTTCAGTTGGATTGTACGAGGTTATATGCGCACAAGTATATGATGACCCTACGAGGATTTTTCTCAAGAATGAGAATTTGCGGAGCCTAAAG
The DNA here is from genome assembly GCA_025503065.1 of Gossypium bickii. NCBI lineage: Eukaryota > Viridiplantae > Streptophyta > Magnoliopsida > Malvales > Malvaceae > Gossypium > Gossypium bickii. The sequence continues at coordinate 24,626,367 of CP106715.1, forward strand.
CTCGAAGCCTCATGTATGTATGCAAGTCCCATGGCCATGGCATATTCAACTAAGAGTTTGCATGGACTACCTTTCAAGTAAGAGTCTACATAGGCTATCTATCAAGTAACAGTCCGCATGGACTATCTTTCAAGAAAGAGTTCGCATGGACTATCTTTCAAGCAAGAGTCCACAGGGATTGTTCTTCAAAAAGGACTCCACAAGGACTAACTAATGAGTATGAATCCAAAAGTTTAAGTTCGCCAATGTATGATTCGCAAATGTAAGTCTGCCAAGAATGAGTTTGTATGTATGAATCCTTGCATGTGAGTCCGCAGGTGTAAGTTCGTGGGAGCATGTCTACTAAATAGGGACCTACAAGTATGAATCTGCATGTATGAACCTACCAAGTTTGAATCCACGTATATAATTCATTGTGTGGGAGTCTGCACGTAAAGGTCCTCCAAGTGTGAAATTTCATGCATTAGTCTTTAGGGACCAACCGTTGAATGTTAGTCTGCAACAGTATTATCTGCCAAGATATTCCACACATGATTGACAACCAAAATTACTAACGAGTTGTCTTGTATAAAATTAAGGAAAATGTGTAAGTGAAACCATCCTTTAAGATATACTAACGCACAGATGATGAAAATGGATAATCGTGAAAATGTATAAAATGTGCCAATTTACAAGTTGTGCCAATGCGAATGATGTCAAGAGTGCACCATGAATACGTGCAATCTGCCCTCGTACAAGTGATGTCAAGCATGAGCCAAGGCCATTGAAGTCATATCATATGATAATATCATGATCAGGTATGTTATATTAATAACTCACTAAGTTCATTAGAACTTACCTAGCTTCTTGTTATGTTTTTTAGGTATAATGGGCTATACGATACGCTGGAGAAGGACTAAGCCAGAATCTGTCGAGCTTGTATGAGTTTTTTCTTCTTAATTGTAACATGCATATAGTGGGGGCGACCTGTAGGCTAAGCCTCAGGATTAGGAATTCTTGTAATTGAGTTTGAACAACATGGTAATTATTCCAACGTAGGTTGATTGCTACAATTTAATGAAGTTATTATTATGAATCATCATTAATTTGCATGTTAATGTCCCAAACAAGAAATTAGTATGATTGTAACATTTTCGTTTGACTAGTCGATTAGTTGAGCATTTGGGATGCTACACTGTAGAATTCGTATACCCAACACACTAGCTTTCGATTTATTATTTATTTGAACTCAGACTTTTACTTAAATAAAAGTACACGAGTCACGCATACATAGTCTGTCATCCACTCAGGATTTAGGTATGTAACACTATAAATGTCACAATTGAATGAATCAATAAATGGATTCAGGATCTATTCTTCTTAGGTTTAGTCCGATTTACTATCAAACCAGTCAGTCACATCTATGTCTCTATCTTTTAGGAGTCATCCGCTCCGATACCAAAGACAATGCATCTCCCTAATTGGATTTGATAAACGTCATATTAGTCTTTCAATTAGTTTGCTGATCTCCTATTAAACTAAGGATATGTTTAGGTTCGTCTACTAATTAAGCTTTCTTTCCATATTACAATCTGGCCACGTAATACCGCTTAGTACTAGTTTAAACATTAGACAACCAATGAGCCAATATTTGCTTCTATTTTTCTTTACATGCAAAAACCACGTGAGGAAGATATACAAATGTATTAATGTAATTCATGAATAATTTTATTAACTAATCTGTTCGAAAAAATTACAAGTGTACATAAACGAAAATACTATACTTAGGGCACCAGATCCAACATTAGGGTCATTGGTAGAGTTATAGATCCTATGACTTTGATGGGTTGGTTCACAAACCCATAAATTGGGTTCACCTTATTTAACATACTTTCTTCAAGGCCCATTTACTTGAAAGCCTGTTGATGTAGGACTTTAATTGCACTTTTGTTGCCAATCAATATTTTCTTTTCCTTAAATCCATTGATGATCATTGTAACTACTATTGGATCATTTCCTTCTTTTCCAAAGGCTACATTTTCATTTTCTTGGGTAAAGCAAACCTAATATATGTCAATCTAATGAGATCTATTCATTATCAGGTTTATTAATATGATACTCCTTAAATAAACCTTTATCTTGGTGTTAGATAATATGATATTCCTCATAAGTTTATACTATCATATATATTACCCCCTCTCACTAGTTTTTTCCTTTTGCCTTTATCTTGCTTACACAAGCATGAATCTCACTCAGAATCTTGCCTATGGCGAGGATATCGAGCCACAAACTATTTAATCTACCCTAACCTAACTTCATCTTCTATAGTATTCTTTAGTGAGGTGCAATATTTAATCTTATGTGCCATATCACTATGAAACTGACACGTTTAAGTGGATCAACCACAATATCAATTAGGACTTATTAAGGGAGGTTTAGTCTTGAACTTGACTTAATATATATGCTTGTGATGGAATTTAGGGACTATACATGTAAATTTGTTATGTAGACCCTATCAACTTCTCTTTTATAAGATTCAAAGATGAAACCTTCTTTGGTGAATTTGGGGAATGAGAATGGTGCTGCCCTCTCGAGTTTACCAATAAGAGAATATGTGTTATGTGTTGTTCCTTATTAAAAAGTCTTCTGTAAGAGGTGCAATATGATCTTTGATAATATGAGGCATTATATCCAAAATCAAATTCAATGTTGGAAAATTTTATTTCCTTTATTTCTGCATATTTGTAGGCTTTTCATACAAGTTGGTAAGGTGTTGAGGCTTATTCTCCGTGAAAGTTTATTTTAAATTCTCTTGATTCAATCTTGCTATAAACTCATCCATGACCCACTAATGTCAAATCCTTGGTGTTCATGGTCACGAAGTGAAAGCGTTTGATGTAATTTCGCAGTGGCTCCCTAAGTTTCTGTCTAATAGCTAGAAGGCTAGTGGGCATTTTCAAAATAATCTTATATGTTCAAAAACGACATAAAAATAGGTGAAATAGCTGCTCAAAGCCACGAATAAAGCTTTTTAAGAGAGATAAATACCAATTCTTCATGTTTATTGATCGTGCCTCGATATACGTGCACTAGGGCTATGAATCAACACAATTGTCTATAAATATCTAGTGGTATACTACAAGTGTGACAAGTCGAGTTGTAATATTTATAGTATTACAATGGAACACTCGAGTATTCCAAGGATCGAACCCAAGAGAGTTCGAGGACAAAGTGATTCCTAAGCAACAAGCATGCGAATAGAAAGTCTAGCTAACTACTCGCTAGGTACTATACTACGACTATTCATAATCCAGGGTAAATTACACTAATCGACTACCTAACACTAAGAAGGACCAAATTGTAAAAAAATTAAAAATATGCAGTTAATGATCAATACACACAAGCGGTTGGTTAACTTCCATGTTGCTGATTAGTCTTTGGGTTAAGGATCTAAAAGGCTTAAACTTCTAATTGGCTTAATTTTACCTCTCAGTCACCCACTTTACCCAATTAGACGATTTAGTTTGATTTATCCCTCAACTTCACTAAACAACTCAAGATAATCAAATTGGTGCTCAATAGGATCTCCTCTCGATCTCACCTATCTAAATGTTCACCTAGAGGCATCAATTCTAAGTTTTGAAGTCTATTCAATTTAATCTAGTTTTTACGATTTAGTTTATGTACCCCAAAACTAACCAAACAACACTTCTATCAACCAACCACCATAAATTTAATTACCAATCATCATTTCCATGCATACAATCATCCATCATGTACTCAAATCATACATAAAAAAAACACAAAAGTAGGGTTAAGAAAAGCTATGAACTAAAACACTAAAAAATGAAGAAGAAGTAACTACTAAGCTTAAAAGATAAAATAAAAGGCGGCTCATTTAAAGTTATCAGCCAAAATTTCCTTTTAACAACTGAATACAACTCTAATTTTTAGATAAAAATGCCCCTAAAAGTTATGTTTTGGCTTGGGTTGATGTTGGACAAAAGACTACCCCTGTAGCTATTTTCTTTCTGCCAGGCTGCGTTGTCGCAACACCCAGGCTTCAGTGTCGCAATACCTTAGACAATAGTGAACTCATTGTTGTAAGGGGGTCTCAGTGTTGCAACATCTTACCCCTGGGGTTGCGACATCACTGGTGTTGGCACCAATTCCTTCATTTCAACACCTCCAGGGATATCACGACTTCGGAGGCTCGATATCATGACATTGGCTTGGTGTCGCGACATCCTACCTTCGATGTCACGACTCTCTCGACAGTAGGCTCTATGTTGATTTCGCGTTGAAGTTTTACATCCTCAAGGTGAAAGGGTTCGGTGTTGCAGCATCAATATCATCAGTGTTGCGACACCTACTCTGAATGATGTTTTCCTCGAGGTTGGGCCCTTTTCATCTTCCTACACCAACTCAAACACCTCGTTAGGTCCCCCATGGCACCATGTTGCCAATTTGGTTCTTAAAAGGTGTAATGACCCAAAATCCGTGGGCACCAAAAAAGTGTGTTATCGGGCCTCCGTCTTAGTAAACCGAGTTAGTAAATAATTATTAGGAGTAATTATGAGTCTAATAGTGTGTTTAATTAGATTTTTATTTAGTGAATTTAGCTTAATTTAAAGTAATCAGGAAAAATGATCAAATTGAATAAAGAGTGAAAGTCTAATTATAGATTAAAAGAAAGTAAAAAGGGGCTAAAATGGCAATTAAGCCATTTAGCATAAATGAAATGGCAATTGATGATAAAAATCTAAGATTTTTATTGTTTTATTATATTAAGTTATATTGTATATCATTATTTTATGGTTTTATATTAGATATATAAATTATTATTAAATGATAATATATAAAGAAAGTAAAAAGAAAGTAAAAAAGGGCTAAAATGGCAATTAAGCCATTTAGCATAAATGAGGCGGCAATTGATGATAAAAATCTAAGATTTTTATTGTTTTATTATATTAAGTTATATTGTATATCATTATTTTATGGTTTTATATTAGATATATAAATTATTATTAAATGATAATATATAAAATAAAAATAAAAATAGATGACAAGTGTAATAGTAATAATTATATAGTTACACTTGTAATAAAAATATTGGTACATTTGTTATAAAATAATTTGTTTACTTAATATTAAAGTAATATAAAGTAAATAGAAAGAAAGAAGAACAAAAAAAAAAAGAAGAAACAGAGAATAAGACGAAAATAGGGGAAGAAAAAGGGAAAGAAAAGAAAAGGGAAAATTTGGGATTTAAAACTTCAAGTTTAATTGCTAAAAAAGAACTCGAGGCATCGACCCACAAAGGAAAGGAGAAGGTTACCGAGGAATAATCAAGCAAATTCGGGTTTGTATTACTATAATTCAAATTATTTATTTATTCATTAAATGTTAAATTAATTTATGTATATGGTAAGTAAATTATAAGGTAAGTGTTTTTATTGAATTGAATGGAAATTGAGTTGAATGATGAATATGTATTGAAATTGAATTGTATGTGGATTGAAAAGGAAAAGTGTAATTGACATTGAAATTGAATTTGTTATGAAAATGAAACTGAAATTGAGAACTGAAATACCCTATTAACTAGTCGGGCTGAGTCGGATATAATTGGCATGCCATAGGATTTGGAAGAGTGCAGGATTTATCAGCTTTGCCGATCAGGCACTTATGTTCGTATTTTAGGCACCTCGTGTGTCGTATTAGGCACCTCGTGTGTTGTTTCAGGCACTTATGTGTCGTATATTGGTCAGGTACTATGTACCGTTTTAGGCACAATGTGCCGTATTGGTGTGTTTGGGTTGAAATCCGTGTATCCGCTGAAGTCCGAGTATGTTAATGGGTGTAACTAAAGGAAATGTTAAATTGAATAAAATGAAATGGTTGAGCCATTGAAAGCAATGTGAAAATAGAACATGAATTGAAAAATTGTGAATTGAATATGAGTATGAGATTGGAAAGCATGAACCATTGGTTCATGAGATGGATAATGGTTCAACATGAATGTGTATTATTTCAATTGTTAAATAGCTAAATTTGAATTGTATAATGTATTGAAAATGACCATCTTATGTTTGAATTGGTTTAGTCAAATTTATAGGTATATGATTTAATGATATGATTATTATGTTTATAATTTGAATTATGGTAATACCACTGAGTATATGTTACGGTTGTTTCCGTGCGCAGGTTAATAGGTGTTCAAAGTTCTCATTCAGCATCCAAGGCAATCCCGACTCCAGAACAAAACTCGGTGATATATTCTTCTTTGATAAAAGTGGCATGTACATAGGAGTTATTTTGGTCACTTTAAATTACTACATGACTTTTGTTGTAAAGAATGATATTTGGTATTTTGATGTTAAAAGTATAATTTAAATATGATTAAATATGAAATTGCATTGGTTGAATTGTTGGATTTTGGAATTGGTTGAATTGGTTATATTTGGAATGAATACGGTTTTAATTGCAAGGGGTTATATGTGAAAATAAGTAGAAATGATGCCGAAATTTACATAAAAATATATATATTCTGAAATACTTAAACGAGTTCCGTTACATTTTTAATACATGTTTTAAAAATTTCTAGAGTTCATTATAGGGACTTAATTATTAAATTGTACTATGAATGTGTTTTTATTGTGAATTATTCGTAAGTTGTCTGATATGTCCGGTAATGCCTCGTAACCCTGTTCTAGCGACGGTTTAGGGTTAAGGGGCGTTACATTTTAGTGGTATCAGACCTATCAGGTTTAGCCGATTCTTGGGCCAAATCGAGTTCGGAAGTTAGTCTAATAGTACATGCCACTTTTGAGTTGAAATTGAGTCGGGATTTTTGGATGTTGATCTATTTAATTGTTTTTGTTTTATAGATTAGAGATGTCTGATGAACACATTGAAGATATAAATGAAGAAATGTTTACTGGGGATGAAGAATCATATGATTTAGATGAAACTTAGTCAGCTACACCCAGTGTAAATCCGATCAGAAATCAGCCTCCCAGTGTACAAAAAGAGAACATTAGGGAGAGAGATGAAAAAGGTAGAAATGATTATGACGTAGTAAGGGTTTTAACTGATGCTCTTCAATGAATAGCGGAGTCTATACCTGCTACCACATCTGTACTTGTTCCTAGACGGGCCCCTATTAAAGAATTAAGAAAATATGGTGCCACAGAATTTTCGGGTCTGAAAGGAGTTGACCCATCTGTAGCTGAAAACTGGATAGACGCAACAAAAAGAATTTTACAGCAGTTAGAATGTACGCCACGAGAAAGTCTGTTATGTGTTGTATCTTTATTACAGGGTGATCCGACATTTACCGACTGAATAGGTAACATGGGATTTATTCCAAAAAGAATTTCAAAAGAAGTATATTGGGGATATGTATATAGAAGACAAGAAACAAGAATTTTTTACGCTAAAACAAGGTGAAATGACAGTAGTGGACTATGAACGGGAGTTCTCAAGACTTGGTAGATATGCATCAGAGTTTGTACCAACTGAAGCCGATAGCTGTAAAAGATTTTGACGGGGATTAAGAGATGAAATAAAACTACAATTAGTATCCTAGCGAATCACTGAACTTGTTGATTTGATCGAGTGGGCAAAAATGGTGGAACAAGTTTTGGGATTAGATAAAAAGCCTGAAATGACTAAATTGACTGGGAAACGAGTTGGAACTGCTAGTTCTAATCCATTACCAAAAAGATTCAGAGAATCTAGGGATGGTTGGAGACCCAGTTTTAGATCTGATCGAGGGGACAGAAGCCAAGAAAAATAGACTACGGTATCTACTGGTAGTGTAAAAGGTCCACCCCGAGATGCAAAAATTTTAGAATGTGGATATTGTGGGAAGAAACATTTAGGTGAATGTTGGAAAGTGATTGGAGGCTGCTTCCGTTGCGGGTCGGCAAGCACTTCGTTAAAGATTGTCCGAAGAATAAAAATGTTACATCAGTAACATCCCAAAGATCAGTGTCTATTGCTCGAGGCAGAGGTTCAGGTAGAGGTGGTTCTGTATCCAGAGGTGGAGGTGTACGAAGAGGCAGTGATATAGTTACACAGCAGTCGGAAGCTAGAGCACCAGCCAAGGCGTATGTGGTTCGGACTCGGGAAGAAGGTGATGCACATGATGCCGTGACAGGTATATTTTTATTGTATTCTGAGCCTATTTATGCTTTAATTGATTCGGGTTTGTCACATTCATATATTAATTCAAAATTAGTTGAGTCGGGGAAGTTAGAATCTGAAATGTCTAGAGTTTTCATAGAGGTGTCTAGTCCTTTGGGACAAACAGTATTAGTAGATAGAGTATGTCGGAGGTGCCTGTTAATAATATATGATAAAATATGTCCTGTGGATTTGTTGATCATGCCTTTTGGAGATTTCGATATTATTTTGGGTATGGATTAGTTATATGAACATGGGGTAGTTTTGGATTGTTATAAAAAGAGGTTTAGTATTGGGACAGAAAATAGGGACAGAATTGAAGTGAATGGCATCCGTACTAGTGGTTCGACACGTATCATTTCAAATGATGAAGGCTAATAAATTATTACAAAGAGGTTGTTCAGCGTATTTGGCATATGTTATTAATTCTAATTCATTGGGATTCATTGCACCAGATTAGGGCGTATGTGAGTTTCGGATGTATTTCGGAGGAACTACAGACTTACCACACGATAGAGAGGTTGAATTTGCTATTAAGTTGTATCCAGTGTACAGCACCAATTTCTATACCTCCGTACCGAATGTCGCCTACTGAATTGAAAGAGTTGAAAGTGCAGTTACAAGATTTATTAGATCGAGGCTTTATTCGATCGAGTATTTCACCTTGGAGAGCTCCAGTATTGTTTGTTAAAAACAAAGATGGTTCTATGCGGTTATGCATTGATTATCGACAGATTGAACAAAGTGACAATCAAGAACCGGTATCCTTTGCCTCATATAGATGACTTGTTTGATCAGCTTAAGGGAGCTTCAGTATTTTCTAAAATTGATTTGAGATCCGGGTATTATCAGCTGAAGGTAAAAGAAAATGATGTGCCTAAGACTACCTTCCGTACTCGTTATGGCCATTATGAATTTTTGGTGATGCCGTTTGGATTAACCAATGCTCCAGCTGCTTTCATGGATTTGATGAATCGCATTTTCCAGCCTTACTTAGATCAGTTTGTGGTGGTCTTTATTAATGATATATTGGTATATTCAAAGACAGAGGCAGAACATGATCAGCATCTTCGAATAGTTCTACAGATTCTCCGGGAAAAACAGTTGTATGGGAAATTAAGTAAATGTGAATTCTGGTTGTCAGAGGTGGTATTTTTAGGACATGTGGTATCTGTTGACGGGATTAGAGTCGATCCGAAGAAGATCGAAGCAATTGTTCAGTGGAAAGCACCAAAGAATGTATCTGAGGTACGTAGTTTTCTCGGTCTGGCTGGATATTATCGAAGATTTGTAAATGGATTCTCTAAGATAGCACTACCAATGACTAAACTACTGCAGAAGAATATTCCTTTTATCTGGGATGATCAGTGCCAGAAGAGTTTTGAGACTTTGAAGCAAATGTTGACAGAGGCACCGGTATTAACATTACCAGAATCGGGGAAAGATTTTGTTGTGTATAGTAATGCTTCTTTGAGTGGTTTGGGTTGTGTATTGATGCAAGATGGGAAGGTTATTGCATATGCATCTAGACAGTTAAAGCCACATGAACGTAATTACCCGATGCACGACTTGGAGCTAGCTGCAGTAATTTTTGCTCTAAAGATCTGGAGGCATTACTTATATGGTGAAAAATGTTATATTTACACAGATCATAAAAGTCTTAAATATCTTCTGTCACAGAAGGAATTGAATTTAAGGCAAAGACGGTGGATCGAGCTTCTAAAAGATTATGATTGCGTTATAGATTATCATCCAAGAAAAGCAAATGTGGTAGCTGATGCATTAAGCAGGAAAGATGCGATTGAATTACGAGCAATGTTTGCTCGGCTCAATGTTAATGATGATGGGAGCTTATTAGCTGAGTTAAGGGTTAAACCAATGATGTTAGACCAGATTAGAGCAGCTCAGATGGAAGATGATAAATTATTAAAAAAAGGAGAAATGGTTCAGAATGGTACAGCCGAGAGTTTTAGTATTGATGAGCATGATTGTTTAAGGTTTCAAAATCGAATTTGTATTCCAGCTATTTCTGAGCTAAAGAAGCTGATTCTTCAAGAGGCACATGATGGCACTTTTGCGTTGTATCCTGGTGGAACAAAAATGTATCGTAATTTATGGGAGTTTTATTGGTGGCCAGGGATGAAGAAAGATATATTTGAATATGTCAGTAAATGTTTGACTTGTCAACGAGTAAAGGTAGAACATCGAAATCAAGCGGATTATTACTCAGCCTATTAGTATTCCTGAATGGAAATGGGATAGTATTACTATGGATTTTGTTACGGGATTGCCACTGTCGTCGAGCAAAAAGAATGCCATTTAGGTGATAGTTGATCGGCTTACTAAGTCTGCTCATTTCATAGCAGTCAAGACTGATTGGTCTTTACAGAAGCTTGCTGACGTTTATATCCGAGAAATTGTGAGACTGCATGGTATTCCAGCATCTTTAATTTCCGATCGGGATCCACGATTTACATCGAGATTTTAGAGGCAGTTACATGATTCCTTGGGTACTCGGCTTAATTTTAGTACTGCATTTCATCCAAAAACCGATTGACAATCAGAATGGTAATTCAGATTTTAGAAGACATGCTTCGGGCTTGCATTATTGTAACATCCTGAATTAGGGGTTGTCTGCAATTTAATTATCTTTCATGTGCTTGATTGAAGACATATGTATGCTATGATTGCTTGACATGTTCTAGGGTCTAGTCACAACCTCGGGCTAGGTCTGACTTAGGGCCAAAAGTTTTTTTTTTAGCACTTGAGAAGAAAAAGCTAAGTGATGAGGCCTTAAAAATTATTTGGTGCGAAGCATGACACAAGGAAACATGTGATAAGGTGGCTTGGGACGCTACCTAAAGAGCTAGGAAGGGTGCGGCAAAGGAGGGTTCGAGCTGCTGAATTTGCACTTAGGAACTTTTATTTTTGCGTTATGTAGGGGGAGTTGGGCTAGGAAGGCCTTAAAAATAAATGGTAAGGATTTCGGACATGAAAGTCGGATTGGTAAAGTGGCTTGGGGGACGCCACTTAGGGCTTTGGTGAATGCCGCCCCAAGTAGGAGGGGGGACTCAAGTTCGAGTCACGATGGAAGCACAAAGTGTGTTTTTATTTTTGCTTTTTGGCACCATGAAGAGGAAGGAGTTGGACGGCTTGAGGACTTTGGGAAAGCTAAGGATAAGTCTTATCCTCTTTTTAATTTCGGCTAGGAAGGTAAGATAGAGGTTGGATTTCTTTTTATTATTTTGAGTGAGGTGATAATTAAAAGATAAAAATTATCACAAAAGGGAGAGATGGCCGAATGTAAGACTCCTTAGGGACTTTCATAATCGATTTTGAGTATAGCAAGGGGGGTGCCGAAATTCATCTAACTTATTTTTCTTTTCTTCTCAATTTGTTTCCTGGCCGAATTCTCCCTAGTCCTCATTGACCAAAATTCTTCAAACCCCTCTCTTCTTTTGTTTCTACTTGGCTGAACCTATCACCCCTTTCTACTCAAAACTTCATCTTTCATCTTGTGCTGGCCGAATATCTTCATCAACACTTGGGAGCCATAGCCGGAATCTTTCCACTTTTAGTCTCTTCAAGGAAACAATAGAGGTAAGTATTCCTTTTAACAATCGGGTTCTCTTCTCTTCCTTTGTGGTGTAACGAAAGTTTGAGAATAGGCTTTGGTAAGGTTGGCCGAATATGTATAGTGTCTTAATAGTGTATCTTTTGTATAGCCAACGCTAAGGTGCTTTGGAGGAGTCTTTCAGGTTTCGATTTTTCAAAGGGTCTTGACTACTCAAGGCACAAGTGACAATTTCGGGATTTTGATAGGCAAGGTAAGTGGTTGTTTATATTCGGCTATGGGCCATGTATGGTATTTAAGTGGTAACCGCATATGTGTTATGGTTTTAGGGGCTAATCGACAAAGGCTTCTGGGATTTAAACTCGCTTTGGTAAGTGATAGTAAGTTTTGGCCCAAGGCCATATTTCAGGTGCGATTAATCCTTCGGGATTATTAGTATAGTCGAATGGCTATTAGATCTAAAAGTATGGGTGTTGGCCGATTGTAGGGGGAAACAACCTCACTGGATTTCGCTAGTATAGTTCGGGATTTGCTAGTCTCGCGAGTAAACAGGTGTGTAAAACTCCCACACACTTTATTAGTTGGCATTGCTTATTATGTTACAGTTAACTATTGTGATAGTGATTTGCCTTGTGGGCATGAGCATGGATTCCGGGTAAGTTGCTTGTGACTTTAAATATGTTATAAGAATGACATGATGGGTAAGATGCTATGCCATGACTTATATGCATGATTTATGATAATATGTTAAGCATGTTATGAGCATGTTGGTAATGGGATTGAAGAGAGGAGGGGGAATATTCTCTATGGACTGTCACCAGTGGTTTTGATCACAAGATGGGTTGGCCCCATCAGTTTAATTGTGACTTTGGTCACCAGTGGTTTTGACCACACCGTTGATATAAATTGTGACTAAGTCCCAGTAGTTTGGTACCACCAGTGGTTTTGACCACATATTGATAAAATGTGACCTATGGTCATCAGTGGTTTTGACCACACGATAGGTTGGCCCCATCACTTGATTCGTGACTCCGGTCACCAGTGGTTTTGACCACCAGTGGTTTTGACCACACGGGGTAGTTAAAGGAGTATGGATGGCTAGTTTTGGGTTGCATGTTTTGCATGTCTTACTAATACTTTGTGTATGAGTTTGCACTTCCGGGTTGGGGATTTATCCACTGAGTCTTGGTGACTCACCCCTTCCCATATCATTTTGCAGATGAGTAGATCGTGGAGATGGAGCCGGAGAGGACTCGAGGCGGCCATGCTTGTTCCTTGGATTGGAAATTTTGTTTAGCACGGTTAAAGTGTATTATTTACTAAATTTTGGTTTTGGGTTGTAATAAGGCCGCTAGCTATTATTTTGGATGTTTAAGTGGATTTTTTTTTTTTACCTTACTTCTACTATATTACTAATGAATTTATGAATTGCTAAATGAGTTGGTTAAAAGTAACGTTTTTAATGTAAGTAACTTTTACAAGTTTTCAAAGATGTTACCATCGAGTAGAAAAATTCACCCAGTTAACAACAACTCTGATGTTTCTAAAATTTCAATGATCAAATGGTTTCAAAGAAAAAAAAAAGTTTCAACTCAACCATGTTTATAAAATCAACCCCATCGGAGATTTCAATGGACACCGTTTTATAACCTCAACAAATTTTCAAATTTTCACCCGCTAATCGAAATAGTTCAAAACGTTTTTACTACGTGACATACCAGATCCGGTCAGGGCTCATGGGCCGGGTTTGGGGTGTTACAATTATTGACTTTGAATCAAGTTGGGAACGATACTTACCGTTAGCTGAATTTGTTTATAATAATAGTTTCCAATCCAGTATTCAGATGGCTCCATATGAAGCATTATACAGTCGAAGATGCCGATCACCGGTATGTTGGACAGAGTTGAATGAGAAAAAGATAGTTGGACCGGAATTAATTCAGGAGACAGAAGAAATAGTTAAAAAAATAAGAGACAAGTTGAAAGTAGCTTTTGACAGACAAAAGTCTTATGCAGATCTGAAGCGACGGGATATAGAGTATTTTGTAGGTGATAAAGTGTTTCTAAAGGTATCGCCTTGGAAGAAAATTTTGAGATTTGGCCGCAAAGGAAAATTAAGTCCTCGTTACATTGGGCCATATGAAGTAGTTGAAAGAATCGGACCGGTTGCTTATCGACTTGCTTTACCTCCAGAATTACAGAAAATTCATGATGTTTTTCATGTTTCCATGTTAGGAAGGTATCGATCGGATCCATCTCATATTATTTCTACTGAAAACATTGAGATTAGACCGGATTTGTCATATGAAGAAGAACTAGTTCAAATACTAGCTCGAGAACTGAAAGAATTAAGAAACAAACGGGTCCCTTTGGTAAAAGTACTGTGGAGAAGCCATAGTGTGGAAGAAGCAACTTGGGAACCGGAAGAAGCTATGAGAGGAGAGTATCCTCACCTATTCTCAGGTAAATTTCGAGGACGAAATTTATTAAGGGGGGAGAAATGTAATGACCCAAAATCCGTGGGCACTCGGGCCTCCGTCTTAGTAAACCAAGTTAGTAAATAATTATTAGGAGTAATTATGAGTCTAATAGTGTGTTTAATTAGATTTTTATTTAGTGAATTTAGCTTAATTTAAAGTAATTAGGAAAAAGGATCAAATTGAATAAAGAGTGAAAGTCTAATTATAGATTAAAAGAAAGTAAAAAGGGGCTAAAATGGCAATTAAGCCATTTAGCATAAATGAGGCGGCAATCGATGATAAAAATCTAAGATTTTTATTGTTTTATTATATTAAATTATATTGTATATCATTATTTTATGGTTTTATATATAAATTATTATTAAATGATAATATATAAAATAAAAATAAAAATAGATGACAAGTGTAATAGTAATAATTATATAGTTACACTTGTAATAAAAATATTGGTACATTTGTTATAAAATAATTTGTTTACTTAATATTAAAGTAATATAAAGTAAATAAAAAGAAAGAAGAACAAAAAAAAAAAAAAAACAGAGAACAAGACGAAAAAGAGGGGAAAAAAAGGAAAGAAAAGAAAAGGAAAATTTGGGATTTAAAACTTCAAGTTTAATTGCTAAAAGGAACTCGAGGCATCGACCCACAAAGGAAAGGAGAAGGTTCTTGAGGAATAATCAAGCAAATTCGGGTTTGTATTACTATAATTCAAATTATTTATTTATTCATTAAATGTTAAATTAATTTATGTATATGGTAAGTAAATTATAAGGTAAGTGTTTTTATTGAATTGAATGGAAATTGAGTTGAATGATGAATATGTATTGAAA
The DNA here is from genome assembly GCA_025503065.1 of Gossypium bickii. Lineage (NCBI taxonomy): Eukaryota > Viridiplantae > Streptophyta > Magnoliopsida > Malvales > Malvaceae > Gossypium > Gossypium bickii. The sequence continues at coordinate 24,641,417 of CP106715.1, forward strand.
TTGAATTGTATGTGGATTGAAATGGAAAAGTGTAATTGATATTGAAATTGAATTTGTTATGAAAATGAAACTGAAATTGAGAATCAAATACCCTATTAACTAGTCGGGCCGAGTCGGATATAATTGGCATGCCATAGGATTTGGAAGAGTACGGGATTTATCGGCTTTGCCGATCAGGCACTTATGTGTCGTATTTCGTGCACCTCGTGTGTCGTTTCAGGAACTTATGTGTCATATATTGATCAGGTACTATGTACCATTTTAGGCACAATGTGCCGTATTGGTGTGTTTGGGTTGAAATCCGTGTATCCGCTGAAGTCCGAGTATGTTAATGGGTGTAACTAAAGGAAATGTTAAATTGAATAAAATGAAATGGTTGAGCTATTGAAAGCAATGTGAAAATAGAACATGAATTGAAAAATTGTGAATTGAATATGAGTATGAGATTGGAAAGCATGAACCATCGGTTCATGAGATGGATAATGGTTCAACATGAATGTGTATTATTTCAATTGTTAAATAGCTAAATTTGAATTGCATAATGTATTGAAAATGACCATCTTATGTTTGAATTGGTTTAGTCAAATTTATAGGTATATGATTTAATGATATGATTATTATGTTTATAATTTGAATTATGGTACCACCACTTTGAGTATATGTATACTCGATTATGCGGTTGTTTCGTGCGTAGGTTAATAGGTGTTCAAAGTTTTGATTCAAAGATCCAAGGCGATCCCGACTCGAGCAGACGAAACTCGGTGATGTATTCTTCTTTGATAAAAGTGGCATGTACATAGGTGTTATTTTGGTCACTTTAAATTACTACATGACTTTTGTTGCAATGAATGATATTTGGTATTTTGATGTTATAAGTATAATTTAAATATGATTAAATATGAAATTGCATTGGTTGAATTGTTGGATTTTGGAATTGGTTGAATTGGTTATATTTGGAATGAATACGGTTTTAATTGCAGGGGGTTATATGTGAAAATAAGCAGAAATGCTGTCGAAATTTATATAAAAAAATATATATATTCTGAAATACTTAAACGAGTCCCGTTACATTTTTAATACATGTTTTAAAAATTTCTAGAGTTCATTATAGGGACTTAATTATTAAATTGTACTATAAATGTGTTTTTATTGTGAATTATTCGTAAGTTGTCTGATATGTCCTGTAACAGCCCAATTTCAATAGTGTCGGAGCAGTGATTTGAGATCACTAAATCTGACGAAAAAAAAATGTTAATCGATAATTATAAGTTAAGTGTGATTTTAGAAATATTTATGGAGTGTCATTAAGTTATTATTAAAGTTTAGTTGAGGAATTTTAACGTTTGGATATGTAATTAAATGAAAGAGACTAAATTGAAAAAGGTGTAAAAGTTTCATTATAGATTAAAGAGAGTATAAAGGACCAAAATGGCAATTAAGCCATTTTGTTAGTTGAGGCGGTTATTTGTGAAGAAAACCTGAGATTTTTTGGTTTAAGATATATTATTATATTATTATATTATTATATTATTATATATATACAAACAAAAAAAAAAAGAAGAGAAAGGGGGGAGAAGAGAAACAGAACAGAAAAAGAAACAGAGAACAAGACGAAAGCAAGGGGAAAGAAAGAAAGAAAGAAAGAAAAAAAGAAGAAATTGATGATTTAAAGCTTGGATGTTTAATAGGTAAGCTAATTTAGTCCTTTTCTTCTAATTTTGATGTTTTATAAGTTTTAGAACAAAAGTTTTGTTGAATTAAGTTGAAATTCTGGGAATTCTTAGATCTTTGAACATGAGTTATGTGGATCAAATTGATGAATTAGGGGTTTAATTAATGGAATACCTAGTTAGAAATTGATTTTAAGGATTAAATTGTGAAAATGTTTGGAATTAAAGTCTATTACTGGAATTCTGATTCCCAAAGATTATAAAGTAGTTTAAAGTGATAGAATAAGGTGTTTATTGAGAAAAATCAGCTCAATTGAGAAGTTAATTGAGCAGGGACGAAATTATCATTTATTGAAAGCTTAGGGAAAAATGGTAATAAACAGTTTGCACTAAAACAGTTTGGACAGCAGCAGTAGACTAGTTTTGAAAAATCACTAAAAATCGTATAAGTGGAATTAGAAGCTAAATGAGATATGAAATTAAAGCTTATTGAGTCTATTTTCATATGAAAGAAACAGGAAAAGCAAAGAAATTCTGTAATTTGAGATATTTATATTTTTGTAAGACTGGTTTAAAGGGATTTCAGGATCCCCTGTTTTGACTTTGAAAAATCATAACAAATTGAAGAAAAATAATTAGGGGCTTAACTTTATATGTTTAGAATCCTGAATGAGTCTATTTTCAAATGAAATAAATAAGAAGGTCATATGAATTCTGTACGAAGAGTAATTTGATTCGTAGTGAAGAGAGGTCAGAACAGTCAAACAGTAAAACAGGGGAAACTTTAAGAATAATCTGGTATTGATTGGCCATACGAAAAATTCTGAAAATTTTATAGGAAGAAGATATGCGAGTCTAGTTTCAGGAAAAATTAACGGTTCTTCATTTGGAGTTTTGTAGCTCTGGAAATAAATAATTTAGTGACTATAACTCAAATGGACAGTTTTGAATATACATATGAGAAATTCAATGAAATTATTGATAATGTTACTTATAGAATATTATATACAGTAAGGATGTGGAATGGAGAGGAGGAGGAGGAAAATATGTATGAATATTTAAGTAGTATGGCTAAATCGAAATGTTTTAAGCTCAGGGACTAAATTGAATAAAAGTAAATTTTATGATTAATTTTGTAAAAATGTGGAAATGACCAGTTTTCATGAAATGGGTTATTTTATTAATTAAAATATCGAAATTGAATGAAATTATGAATTTAGATTAAGATCGATTGAAAAATCGATGAAAATAGAAAATTTCTAAAATGACCTCGAATCTTGATATTTCTACAAATTTAGCCGAGATAAGTTCGTGTAACTTAATTATGTGATATAAGAAAATATGAGTTGATGGTACGTGAAATATTGATATGATGAATTAACTGATTTATGTTTATGAGGATGAGATAATTGGATGATATTTTTCATGATATGTAAATATGTGATTATCTTTAATATGTTAATATAAGATGATTAAGTATGTTGAGACGAGAAATAAATTCAAATAAGATATGAAGTGAAAAAAATAAATATGTTTAAGGGACAATATGTTTGATTTTGATTGGTTTCAAATGTAAATGCTAAATTATAATAAAACGTCTGATAAATAAATTTGTAATTCCAGTAATGCCTCGTACCCTATTTCGGTGTCGAATACGGGTAAGGGGTGTTACATGTCCGGTAATGCCTCGTAACCCTGTTTCAGCGACGGTTTAGGGTTAAGGGGCGTTACAAAAGGGGCAAAATTCATCCAAAAAAATTATTAATGGTGAAAGCTAAAATTCAATAAAAGCATAGAAAGGACACTTAATTTGCTTGAGAATAAGCTCCTATAGTATATTAGATAGTCTAATTTGACGTATCAAATTATGGAAGATCATTTATTCTTATGGTGGTGGTGAAGACTCTGCATTTAAGAGTATCAAAAGCTCCCGAAACATTAATATAGTCATTGTATTGCATTAAGTGGTTGGGTCATTGCCACCTTCATAGTTTCTTTAGGGAATTCGAAACTCTGTGGCAAATTGACAACTACTACCTCAAGTATGAGGGGGTTATTGGAACATGATACGCAATCCATGTCTTCAGTATCAAGCCTTAGAGCCTAAATATCTTGCCTCAGCACGTCTATTTCGTCATGCTAGGTTGTTGCTCCTAAGGAAAGACCGATCTTGGTTAGTACTTTAGGTGTGCATTGTGAACATGAGCATTAAAGGAAGAAACAACATAATCATTATGCCTTTGAAACTAAACTGGGGTTGTCCTACTCTTAACTTTCTTATTACCTCAATTTGACGAAGTTGTTGTTCTAGGTAGATAATTGATTATCATTTGGTTTCTTAGGGCCTTTATGTGTTTTTTTAGTTCTAGAAATTGCTGGGAGAATTAATTGGGGTTAGAGTTAGGATTTTGGGTTGTTTGCTCATCGAATGTTGGTATTAGTCATATGTTTGGTGGAGGGGGGAGGAATGTGGTATTATACCTATGTTGTTGATTATACCAGTTTTCAAGTGTCACTATAGGGGTTGTAAGGATGTGTTAGGTGAGGATAGCTTGTTTAGTTTACGTGCTAGGTGATAAAACTAGTGGTTAAAGTAGGATTTTCGGTGATGGCCTCCTCAAGACAAGTCATGTTATCATTGCTAACTACACCAATTGTTGAGGATTAAAAAAGGTAGAAGGGGGAGATGACAATTTACATGATGGTGAGAGGTTAAGAGTCGTCGGAGGAGAAAAAGGAAGAAGTGTATGGCATGGAAGAGGAAGGTTGAAGAGGAAGAAGAAGAGGAAAAAGAAGAAGAAATAGGAGAAGGAGAACTCTTAAGGCCAATGATGGGTATTTATAGGTTAGGATGACCATCCCTTGGCACTAGGTCTTGGCACATGTCTATGCTAGCCTTATTGTAGATGATCACTTAGAGAGCATGATAACCTTTTAGATGGGGGACGATGTGATTGACATGGATCAAGCTAGACTATGGAAAAGAGGGAATCAACACTTGCCCTTGGCGAGGTCAATTAGAGCTATACGATGTGTCAAGCACGTATACATTCACAAAGGCCATGTCTGATGGAGTGATGTGTGTAAGCAAAATCATCACCAACAAAGTTAAGACTATATGGGGTGAGGATGGTGAAACCATTCTGGCAAGGTGCTGATAATAATACAACTGTATTGTTCAGCGCAAGTCCAAAATTTTAGTGTCGTACGATTTTGGCTCACGAAGCATCATATTCAGATCGGATTATATGACTGAGAAAAGGAAGACAAAATCGTGTAAAAGATACATACTTGGTCTGTAGATAATTGATTGTCAGTTCCTCATAATGAGCCCATTCATTAACTAAATAATACTCGCAATCAAAGCTGCAGCTTCACTTTCCATAACAAAAGTCAATAAATTAAGAGTACATGACAATCAAATTCATCATCCTGAATGATGGGATAGTAATCACTCTTCTCATATTCGACTATTTGGGTGTGTACTCAGTCAATACTGTTCATCGTCCCAAGGATATTGGGCTTAAACTCCAGATGGCCTGGCTCAATGTGTTTCTACATGTGTTCGTGGGCCTTTACCTATGAGTTTTCTAATCTATAGGCCTAAAGGATCCTATAATTTATGTAATCCATAATGCCCTCAATGTTTTAGGTTGCGAGTTGTGCAGCTCAATCTCAGTCATACTGGGATTGGGAGTTGGGACTGTAAGGAGAAGAAGGTGGTATTTTTGGTTTTCGGAAGATGGTAGTAGATCATGAAACCCCAAGCTTGGAAAATGGGCAAACTGACAAAGAAGTAGAAGAGAATGCAAATGTTTTACAATTTATGGACTCCATGGACGCTTATTTGACCCTGATTCATTCTTTATCTTCGACACTTCGCCGGGTAAGAAACATATTTTCTTTTCTTTTTTCCCCCTTTGTCCGATATATTTGATTGGATTGATAAATGATGAAATTTCAACTTTGATTAGATATAATTAGTTCTTCAGTTATCAGAAATGCTTTAGACAATGAACATGTAAATCAGGGTTAAGTTCATTACCAAGTGAAATAAGAAGATGCATTGATCCAGGCATCACCCTTTGAATCCTGATTGTTTTATCTACTTGTAGTTCCCTTTTATGTCACTCAGCTTCGATCTTTTTTTCTGCTTTTGTTTTTCCCCAATTGTTTCTTTTCTTGTTTTGGTTTTAATAAGTAAAGTACCAAAAATCAGGGATGGCTGGAACTGGCAAGTGCTCGACATTCCATGGGTGCGTCACGGGTGAATACTGTCTTGTTGGACCATACGTCTCATCCTGCTGCTACATCATTGCTTGTAACCCAAGATGAGGGAAAAGGTATTTATCAGCTTTATCTACAAAAGCAATCAGATTCTGGTATAAATTGTTCGGCATAGTGCTTCAAGCAGACTTTGTAAACTAGACTGCAGAGGGTTATCTTATACTGGACTTGGTGTAATCAATATTGTCAAGGCACCTGCACCTTGCACATCAAGCCTTTTTTGACAAGGCCCATTTGACCTGGCGTGCCACTAGATGCGCTTTTTTGTATACCTTTATAAGTAAGAAAGTGATAGTATTAAACTCTATATTTCTCAATACTTGAGTATTCAACTATAGACATGGACCATAAAGAAATCATGCTTGTTGACTAATAAAAAGTTTGCTTGTTTTGTAGATAAACTAGACCACAGTTTAGAGTTTGTTATTTCTTAAGCTTTATACACACACAGAGAAACACACACATACATACTGGCACATAGCAAACTCACACATATACATATTACAATTCACTTCACTCAGGCCAATACATTTTTAGTGCCTTGAACCTAAGCCAATGTAAAGGTTCTAGTGCCTAGAGTGCTCCTCATGCCCTTGACAACATTAGGTGTGATTGTTCTGGTGGCACCTGCGTGTGGGTACTTGTATATGAATATGAAAATGATTTTACTCTATTAGGTTTTACTGTTTTAGACAGCTAGATCTAAAGCCCCTTGTTATTGAATTCTCATTCATATTGAAACATATGATTATGGGTTTTACCTGTTCGTTTACCTTTTTGCTATAAGGAATTTTATTTGATTTATGATCTGTAATAGTTGACTCGGGCAAACCACACTTTACATTATGCAAATGGGCATCTTCTAGTAATGAGAACTCCTTGTTGGGGGAGAAACAATCTAGCCAGGACAAATTACATCCACAGCTGCGACACAGGGGCAGTACCGAGCTTTATGGTATGTTTTGGCCCTCTATATAGAAGTAGACACTTTCTTTGGATGTTAATTATAGCACAAAGACATACAATCACCTGAAAGTCTGAAACTATTTGCAAAAGAAAAAAAAGTGTTTTGGAACTATTGTTGTTAGGCTCATTCTTAGGTAATCTTTAAATTGAAACCAAATGATGGGAATTACAGAATTCCAATTGCAAACCATAATTGCTTCTTAATGGTTTGGTATGTTTTCTCACATTTTCCTTCTGTCTGTTTTAAGAGGAGAAGACCTCATCTGAGAATAAAGCTTCACGTGAAGTTGATGACCCAGTAAGTATCCTATTTCTACCACTCTTGCTCCATCTTTGTTGTTGTTTTGCTTTCGGTTTCAGTTTCGCAGAATGCTTATTTTAGTTATTTGAAAGTAGCTGTGATGTATTTGTTTTAGTAGCTTCCAGGGCCAACTAGAAAAACCTTTTTCTATGATATATTTGTTAAGGAAGCTTACATGATAGGTTTTCCTGTTGAATTTGATTGTTTTCAAGTAGTAAATTCGAAAATAGAAACAATCACATGGACTCATTTTGGAAAACTTTGTGTCTCCGGTTTAGGTTCAAAAGGAGAGATCTAAATCACTGTCAATGTTTGGAACTCTTGTTTCTCCAAAGCTTCGAGCCGCCCAGCTATCATTTGAGGCAGGTGTGAACTTTTATGTCAATGCTCTTGAACATATTTCAGTACAAGATGAGGCTTAGCTTACAAATTGTATTATTGCAGCACTAGAGACACTTGTAGAGATAGCGAACATGCGCTCGGAAATGCTCTGCGCTTTTGATCAAGTCAACATAAAATTGGAAGGCAGAAAGGATGAAAAATAGTTGTTTTCATTCTGGTAACTCTCCACAATGTTTGTTATTCCCCTTTATGTTATCCCTCCATATTTCTTTTACTCTTCTAAACTTAAAAACTCAAGACATTCGTGCCAATATTTCAAGAAAAAAGAAGAGTTGTATGTATAGTTCTGGGAGGGTGAATGTGCTGATAACAAGATTTAATTCTATGCTTGTTACATTTATCTTAGATTTTGGAGATTGTTAATGTATAAACTAAAACAGGAGGGGTTTTGCCTGTTCCCTATTCATTGTAAGTGGGTTTAATAAACATAATCTGTTTTTCTGTTTTTCAAAGTATGTGGTTTACACGTCATTTATTTTTTTTTTTTTCAAATTCAAAAAATGTATTCTAATTTTGATATTTGTTATTCAAATTCACAAATATCCAAATCTATTATACGCCATATTTTTAGCGCAAATATTTATTTATTTTGAGATAATATTTTAATGTTTATACATTAATTTAAATTTTAAAGCAATTTGATTGAATTTTTCAAAAATGCAAATATACAGCATTGCATGCTAGTATCATATCTTATTGAGTCTTATTCTGGTGTGACGACATGATGTGAATTTAATTGTGGTTAATCATGTATTATCCCAAGTTCGAGAGCTACGGCAATAAGAAATATATATATATTAAAACCACATCATAAAATGCATTATTGGGACTGCAATTGTGGGCATGACCAATAAATAAGTTTTCAACCTGCAGCTTCAGACTCAGTAAAATTAAAGAGGAGTCCGGTTAAGAGTAAAAAGGATTCCCATCAAGTCAACCACTTGTGCTATCGCTATGATTGAAACACCGAACAAGCTCCAGTTCCACGGCAGATTCGCCGCCTGCTTTATTCCATTCAAACTCTAAACCATAAATAGGTTAGTTTCCGGCAGCAGCATATCAAATTATTTTCAAACAGAACATAAAATTATCACCACACAGATTACAAAAGCAAACCTACCATGATAATCAGCAACTTAAAAGGAGACTTTTTTGTGTGTGTGTTTATTATTTTCCAATCAATATTCTGGCATGCCAACACCCCTCAAAAAAATGTCGCCATATAACAAAAAATACAGCACAACTTTACAACAATCCAATTCCATGCTGCAGAATATTAAACACAACAGCACATAGTAAAAAGGTAGGCAACCAAACAAAACCTCAACAAAAGCAGGAAAAGGCGTATAAGAGCCCGAGGGAAAATTACTTATCTTTTTTCTTATCATTTTCTTATCATTTTAACTTTTGGATTACCAATTAGAAAGCACGCCAATTATCGGAACTTTTCTTCGGACTCTGCTGATCTGATGAGACTTTAAATGGACCGCTGGAGCCAAATGGATCTGAGTCGTCAAAAGAGAACCCATGGCCAAAATCTTTGCTGCTACTTATGGAGTCAAACCTCGTGAGTGTCTCAGGTTGTGTGGAAAATCCGCTGCCAAAGTCTTTGCTATTGTTTATGGAGTCAAACCTTGAAAACCCGCTGCCAAAATCCTTGCTACTGTTTATGGAGTCAAATCTTGTAAGCCTATCCGGTTGCTGTGAAAATCCACCATCATGCATGCTGAAGGAATCAAACCTTGAGAAACTGTCAAACTGATCCCTTGATGCCTCACTGAACCTTGATGGCGAGTTCCCAAACTTGGAGAGTGGAGTACTGGGAACCGAGTCTTCAAATGTAAATGGACTCTTCTTATCATAAAAGCTTTCTGCATTTGGGGATTCTGTTCTTGTTTGTACATCAAAATCACTTGATCCAAAAAAGTCTCTGGCCTTGTCCGAGTCCTGCCATGTGACATTAAAGATCAAGACTAAATATATTTCAATACATCAGACCAAGAAAGGATCATAACAAGCACATCAAAATATTTTGAACACACAAGAATCAGAGTTTATCGAGGGTAAGCTAGGTAAAGCAGCCAGATTTATGCCTTGTGACTAAAAGCTCTGAACATAAGGTTTCCACAATGTGACCTACATGCAACTTGACAAAAAAACTTCACAAAATATGAAGAGTTAAGACATTAACCAACAAAGTATCCCAAATTACTTTAACCCTATCACCACCACACAGGAAGGGTAAATACCATTTAAGTCGGAATTCTACACAAATGATGAAGCTACCATCTTTGTAACCTAAAAACAAAATTGTGCTTCAAGAAGTTCGGGGTCACCTTGGTATTAAGTGAATTAAAACCCCACACAGAGTCCAAATCATCATTATCAAAGGTCCCCCATCCTGATTCATCAAAACTTCTGTCCAGAAAAATAAAGGAATTTAGCAAGAAAAAATGAGAAAAGAAAATGTCAAACTCAACAGTTGACAGAAAAAACTTAAAAAAGTTTATTCATCCATACTGGTGTCTTTCTGCCTCTGCTTCAGTGCTCTTTCCAAAAGGGTCATCAGAAAATGGTTTAGATGGGCTTTCTAGAGAGTTTCTATCAGTAGGACTACCACGAGGACTTCTGGCAGATTCATCTTCACTGTGTGTATATGCAGACTCGCTCTCGATGGCACGTTCACCAGCACTGAAGAGATTCACAGTTTTTTCATCAGCATAGGAGGTGGAATCAGGGGTCAAGCTACCATCTGGAGAAGCTTTTCCTCTCTGAGAGACGGCCCCTTTTTTCACATCAATAGTGAGCTCATTGCCAAATCCTGAAGTTTGAAATGAAAAGTCAGATGAATAAAATTGTTACAGAACCCCACCAAGTTTCACAAAACTTTATTTGCAGTTCTCAAACAGTAAAGGAAGGAAAGACCTTCATCTTCAAACTTATCCCACTCTTCGTCCCAGAGTGCTGCTCCCTCTGGAACTCCTGGTTGCCAACCTTAAATAGGCATTGCACATGAAAAGGACAAAACAATTAGTAAATGGAATTGTATTTACTTCAAGAAAAACTAAGGGTCATTCCAAATACAAAACAAAGATAATAGGTATAAGAATTAACATACATCAGAAGTCTCTTTCTTTCTATTAAAGTGACTAAGAGGATCTTAAAGATCATAAAAAAAATGAAAACAAAAATTTTACAGTTCCATGCCAAAAGAGAATCTAAACAGACATTAGCATCCTAAATGACTGCAAGCAGCCAAAGTATAGAACTTTAGCTCTGAAGTTTTGAAAAGGTATAAATGAGGTAACCCATCCATTTGCTGCCTGTTTTTATTGCCACTTTTCAACTAAACATGTGTTTTAAGAAGTCAAAAGGAAAAGAAGAAATGGAAAGCCGTGTTAAATTGTTTCTTTATTAGTTCCTATTGCTGTCAACTCTTTATGAGGAAGGTCGGTTTGGAAAAGTTTAAGAGTGAAATAATTTGACCTTTTCCATTGGAAACATTTTAATTACGACTCAAACAGCTTAAAATGGAAAAGCAAAAATTGTGGGTAAGGATCATGGGGGGAGTCACCATGTACAGTCAGCAGAGACCAAAGACAAACATAGAAATTAAGGGAATATGAAATGATATCTTGACATAACCATGAAAATTACAGTAGATAGATCAACAAATACAATCATAAAAACATGCTCAAATAAAATAATACCTCCACAGATTCTACCAAGCTAAATAACTTTTGAAAGGAAGCATTGAACTCAAATAGGGCTTTCAAGATCAAAGAGTAAAATGCAAGGATAACACCAAACACAATGATAAGAATATCATACTACAGTGCAGGTCTTTACTCAATGGAAGTTGTGAGGAAGAATTTTCTTTCTAATAAAAGCTAAAAGGTACCCGTGGGAAGCTCAATTACTGCAGCTGACTTAACATCATATCCATGTTTCTTGCATCGTTCAGTCAGGGCCTTCATTAGCTCCTCAAGATCTGACTGTATGCGGTCAGCACGGACCTAGATATGCCACAATGCCTCAGTGTCAGAAAATTTTACTCAATCTCCATGACTTACTTGATCAGTTTAAATTTACCTGAAGAATACCATCTGCACTGCCCCCCTGTTCCATGTTAACAATAGCATGATGCAACTCTGTCTTCCTCTCCTAAAAACAAGACAATTACAAAAGTTGGTGAAATAAAGAAAAGGGGTCTGTAAGGGATTTTAAGATCAACATACTACATGGTAACAACAGCTAGTAGGCAAAAGGTTGTAGCCATATGTCAACTTAAGGAAACAATGGAAGGAAATAATGGACTGAAACAGAGATATAATTTTCGGATGAAAATAAAGGAAAAGAAAACAAGAGAACAAAGACTTGGACATGTTATATAAAGCTTAAAGGTTAACAAGTCATCTCTTCTCATCCTGGAAAAAGGTTGATGCCTCGACAAACACTCAAGCATTAAGATGAAAAAGTCAACATCTAGATATTTCAATCAGGTAAATTTATGTGACAACCCCTCCATGTAAAACAAAGTGATGTTAACCCAATAGGACAGTTTACATGGGTCAAAAACCTCAAATAGCCCAAAGCAATGTCAAGGCGAGTGCCTAGACACCAAGGCGCAGCTCAAATGGCCATTACCGCCTCAGGCACTTCAAGCCGAGACGACTTCAATTAGGTGAGCACCTGATGTGCTTTTCGGGCACCTTTTTTGCAAAGTCAGGCGCAAAAAAAGTACACTTCACTGAAGAGACATTCCATTCTCCTGTTTTTTTTTTGTTTTTTTTTGACTTTTAAAAGAAAAATATAATAAATCACTTTTTTTAACTAATTATTGACCTAATTCTATTATATAAAAACCTAGTTAACTCTTAAAAGCAATGTTGTTTGAACCAAACCGGGAACTGGCCGGGGTACCAGTCCAGAGGGGGGTTTTGAACCGGTTGACCCCAGAACTGTTACGGACTGGTTGAACCGGGCAAAAAACCGGTTCAACTTGGCGGTTGAACCGGATTTTTTATTTTTTATTATTTTATGAATTTTAATAATTTTTTAATCAAATTGGTTGGACCGAAGAACCGGTGGTCTGACCGATTCAACCACCAGTCCGGTTTAAAAAAATTTCTTAAAAGTTAAGACTTTTCAAGAGAAGATGAAGATGAAGGAAATTTAGAGCTAGTTTCTGATGATGATATTCAATTTCATTCTTATGGTGTTGTATTTTACAATACAGTAAATTATTAAACTTAAACTATTAACCATTTGAATTTATAAATTGAATTATATTAATATTCATCTTTCTTTTACTAATTAATTAATAAATGCTTATTAATTATATGTATTAGTTACATATGTTTTTATATACATTTTACATATATATATATTTATATGCTAGCACCTTGGTTTACTCAGGTGAGCACTTTTTTGCACCTTGCATCTCAGGCTATGTAGAGATCCTAGCTCTTCAAGTGCGCCTAGCACCCTTAACAACATTGGCCCAAACCAACTCAAGGTCATTCACGCATAAAGGGAGGAGTAAGGTTACCTGAATCTCACGAAATTTTGCCTCTTCAACTGTTAATTTGGAAGCTATTTCTGCAACTTGCTTGTATTTCTCTTCATATTTCTTAGCCAACATTTCGGCCTACAGTACAAATAGTCAGTCAGAAATCAATGACATTATGTCCAAATAAATAAGACAAACACTTTTACAGATTTTTGGCAGTACCTCACGCTTATCTGCAATTGCCCTTTCTGTGATTTCATTTAGTCTATTATCACATCTGCTTTTATACAGGACCTGAAAATAAGAAAGACAAAAGTCGTATAATGATGGTTGAATTTTGAAGTTCCAAGTTTCCCAAGGCATGCCATACAATTCGACTCACCACTTACTTAAATTAGGAAAATAATTAACCAGCATTCAGGCATTGCATTTAATGAGAACAATGTTGAATTATTAATGCAATATTAAAAAAAGGGGCCCGGGGAGGGGGGGGGGGAATTGTTTCAGTATGCTGAAGCAACCTAACAAGCATATCATGCATGCACTGTAAATAGTCAGTCATTCTAGTTCCTGATCATTGAATAAGATCCTTTAGTACAGTTCTAATCAAAATGAGATTTTTTTTCCAAGCACATTGTATTTCCAGAAAATAAGATAAAAACGTGAAACAGAAAATGCTCACAAGTTCCTGCATTTTCTCACGGTAGAACTCAAGCTTCTCTCTGGAATCCAAAATCACCTTTTCAGTTCCATCAACCTGCTAAATTTCAAAGAAACAAGCTCCTTATTGTTATTCAGGAAGGAATATAAAACCACTGAAACTCTAGCTTAGTTAAAAAAAATTCTTTACAGAAGTGATAAAAAAGCAGTCCTCAAACTCTCACCAAACCTGAGGAAGAATAGAGAAGGAAAAAGTGAAGTGGGTACGCACCCACATGTGTGTGTATGTAACAGAGAGAGAGAGAGAGATAAAGTATTTGAGCTTTATCTAGAAGATGCCATGCCTTTTTTCCATCAGCCATTACATCTTCGGCTGCCCCATTCTCTAAATTTTGTCCATTGTTATTGGGTTGGGTTCCAAAGGAATCATCCAACACTGATTCTCTTGGTTTTTGTTGGTTGGACATTGTAGTAGTATCAGCAGAAGCATTGGGGCGAACCGGAGGTTTTACACCAGCTGACGGAGTCATTGTCTGGGCAGCCATCCCAGACTGATGTCCAAAACCTAACAGCAATAATTGTTTTATTAAGAGAAATCTAGGATGAAAACAATGAGAAGGAAAATAAATTAGAAGCGATCCTAACTAATACCAGGATTGGGACCCCAAGCTGCATTTCCATATGAAACATTGGGTTGGCCTGTCATGGACAAGAGTGTCTCATCAAACAAAACATTTCTAGGGAGTGCAGGTGGAAGAGGACGGCCTTCCCTATACCGTTCCATCAAATAGAGAGCAAAGCAGAACTCTCTCAAAGATAGCATACTATCACTATCCTGATCAGATAAGTCCCAAACCTGCTTCAAAACCTCTGTGAAAGACAAAAGCGACAATGTTAAATATGTTTACCCAAGAAACAAAGGTCTCTGCTCCAACAGGACCAACCATGGAAATATTTCAAAGAAACACTGCACTAATAGGACTTTTTCAGTAAGTATGCCAAAAAATCAGTGTTGTCAAGGGTGAAAGGTGCATTCTAGGTGCTAGAACCCTTATATTGCCTCAGGCAGAAGATGCAAAAAAGCATTAGCCTGAGTGAAGTAAAGCACAATATGCATATGCATTCGTTCTTGAAAGTCTACATGTGTATATATAACATATACAGCTTCTTATATATAGTAAACTCTAAAGTGTGGTCTAGTTTACCTACAAAACATGCAACTTTTTTTATTGGTCAATATGCGTGATTTCCTTATGGTCAATGTTTGTCGTTGAATACTAAAATATTGAGAAGTAGAGAGTTCAAAATTATCCATTTCTTACTACTAAAGGTATATCAAATGAAAACAGTGAAAAATAAAAGAAATTAAAGAGATATTCAATCAGGTGGGCTTTCTTTTTGCTTATTTTCTTACAAAAAAGTGTTTGGGAGCACCAAGTGTGTGCTTGATCAAATGGGTCTCACCTAGAAGGGTCTGAGGCATTTTTTTTGTATAATGCTAACGCACAGGCGCACCTAGGCGCATGCCTTGACAACACTGCAAAACGTTTTAGTAGAAAGAAGGATTCATGGAATGATACCATCTAAAAATACATAGGCATCATCAGTTTACCACCTTAGCAGCAAAAAATATTTTCACTACCTAGAACCTACAAGAATAAAATCTTAAACCAGAATATTCAAAAAAAAAACTTTTTTTGATATAATTCCAAATTATGATGATAATATTCACAAATAAAATTTTGAAAAAAGAAAACATAAAAGACATCAGACCATGAGCACAATAACGAATTATATGTTCTCAACATCTCAACAATGGTGAAATTCCTAACACTATCTTTTTATTCATAAAAAATCACCATACATGTTAAACTAAATAGATAAACCATCTATGTCATGCATAGATTCATATCTCAGAAACTTATTTGGATAATAATAGAATAAGAAATTATCATACCTCTAGGTAGCCTCCAACTCAAAAATAGATTCCTTGCCTGCTCACCAGTTATTCTCCCATCTCTGTCAGTGTCCACTTCCATGAACACTTTCATATATTTCTGAACATCAGATTGTTTCATTTTTGGCCATGGAGGCTGGGAACTATTTGGGGCAGCATTCACAGCTCCAGCAGAGATTCCTGATGGTGTAAAAGAGGAGCTTGGGGAAGAAACTGGTTGGCCTTGGATTGGAGACGAGTATGACCTTTGACTTTGACTACCAGCAGAATGCATAGAGAACGTACTTTGCAATGAATCAAGAGAGTTGGACTTAACTAAGGGTTGGGCCCCACTTGAAACTGGTGTAATCCCTGGTGAGGCGGGTGCACTGTGGGGAGAAAAGGCTTGTGTAGATAATTCTTGTTTTGGTGTAAATGAGGTTGCAGAAAATGCATCACTTCCAAATGCCGAGCCAGAAGCAAGCCCATTTCCAGAAACAACCAATGCTTTAGAATCATTAGCAGTAGGCTGGGAAGACATTGAAACTGCAGCTTGTGGCCTTGGTGCTGTTGATGGAGCAACCCCTCGTGGCCCAGTTGAAGCTCCACCAGGCCTTCCAGAAAGCCAATTGCTAGACATATTTTGATTTGTTAAACTGGGACCAGTAGCACCGGTGGGCATGGATTGATGTGAAAGTGGAGTAGAACCAGCAGGCATAGCTTGAGGTTGACCAACTATATTACCTCCCCTAGAAAACTCTGGAGCTGCAATACCTTGAGAAGGGTGCAGGGCAGTAGCAGCAGGCATGGTTTGTTGGGGTCTCATTGACGGGTTCTGTTGAGATGGAAAATGTTGCTGGCTCATACCAGCATTTGGAACTCCTGGTCCTCTGAACCCAACACTTGGAGAGGATGGTGGCACAGCTGCACCCATCTGTGGAGCAGATGTGGCAGGAAAATTAATTTGCGGAGCTGGAATTTTTGCTGCAGCAGGGCCATATAATGCTGCCTTGACAATGTCTGGTGTTAATTCACGCCTTTGTGCTACGGTCACAAGCTTGAGAGCATTAAAAAACTCTTGCTTGCTCAGGAAACCACTATGACTTTGGTCAGCATATGCCCATATCTGCAGTCAAGGGATAAATTGATATGAATGGACCCATAATATCAACTTCCTTGGCCAAATAGGTTTATACAAAAACAGAGGGTATAGGTCCCAAGAATCGCTATAAGATATGTACAACAAGTTACACGTGTACTAATCCAATTCAAATCCAGAAATAAAAAATTCCAATCCCTAAACCATTCCATTCATTGCGTTAAAATCCACCATAGACCACCAAATGCTACAGAAAGTAGCGCAAGGCTGAAGGCATTGCATCTGATATATTTCATCAGAATTAAAATGATTCTTCGATTATTTTACTATATCGAACTACAGATGTAGTGATCTACAACCCATCAACTTGAAGCCTCCCGTATGTGTCAAGAGTAACAGACAGTACATTAATAAAATCTAGAACAAAACAATAGTCACTGGTTCAGCAGCTAACAAAGGCAAGATTCAACATTTAAATCACAAAAAAAAAAAAAAAAAAAAAAAAAAAAAAAAAAAAGCTAGATAAGTTACTATTGCAGATGTATGATATTGTACTTCCAAGTGAAACTTCGGCCAAAAAGACAAGTATTTTAGCACTCTGAAAGCTTATTAATAACATCCTCGAAAAAGTAGGCAATTGAAACCTTTCAAGTATTTGATAAATTCTTGACGTACAAGGAACAAAACCCATAAGCAAACCACAAGTTGGTTAAGAGAAATCTGACGTAGGAGAGTGATAATTGTAGAAAAGAAAAACAGCAGCCAACTCTTTAGGTTTTATTGAGAAATTTCACCAGGTTACAACTAAATACAATCTAACCTATATTCGGAAAAGGCGAGTTCCTAGAGATCCCGATTCTGATAAGAAATGAAATGTAAGGGGAGAAATAGAGGGACCTGAGCGAGGACTTGTTTGGACAAACCGGATCCTTGAAAGAAAGAAACAGCCTCAGCTCCACTAATTCTGCCATCCCCATCTAAATCTGCTTTCCTGAAGTAAACTTCGAACTGATCCTGAGTTTGCCCCGCCATATAAACGCCCACAAACAAAGAATTGAAGCGAATTCTGAACTAATTGTATAGCTCTCCTAGATCAGGCTAGGAAAATAAAATCCAGAACCAGATCACAAACTCGAGTACAGGGGAAATACAACAGGTTACAAAAAGAATCGAAACAATTGAATCTCGAAAAAGGAAATACAATTTGAACAATAAAAGAAAAGGAAAGAAAGTACACGCGATAAAACAGAGAGAGTGGATATAGAATGGGAGTTAGGGTGTTTGGTGGTGAGATCGAGAAGAGGAGAATGAATAGCAATAATAAAGATGAAGGTGGAGAGAGAAGAAAAGCGATTTAAACGACCATTGCCTAAATGATTCAATCTTAGCACCGGGTGAAATAGGAGAGACAATCGGAGTCAATTATGATGTGGGCTTGGTCGCATGGGAACCCAGCTGCAATATTTCTTGGAGTCCATAACCATCTACCTCCACTGATAAAGCCCAAAGTCTAAGCACATTATTAGCGAACAAATGAAATCTGGAATCGCAATGGAGCCTGTAGCGGCGGTCTTTGGGTGCTATTAATGTAAAAATAGCGGTGGCGGTAAGATTAGATACTGCAGTGATACTATAACGTGAGATAAAAAGTAAGTTAATCGCACCGTACCACACTCAATCGCCTATCCAAATCCATCCTTTATTTCATATTGCTCCACAACATTACGTTTATTTTTTGGTAAACCAATGATAGTCATTCAATTATTGTTAAGTTTTTTTTTACCACCCAATTATAAAAAATTATAAAATGGTCATTTAATTTTTTAAATTTTTCTTTTTTTTGTCACCACTAGTTAAGAGGCTAACTAAAAGATGACGCAGCAGCTTTTAAAATTGATTTAGCACTTAACATTTATACATTGTGTCAAATTAGTCTTGATTTTAAAAAGTTTAACCCTTTAACATTTTCACATTGTGTAATTGGTCTTTTTTGTAATTTTACTTTTCTTTGTGACCCTTTCGCCTAAAAAGCTAAAAAAAACAAACTTATCAACTAAATTTGATAGAAAATATCCCAAAAATGGAAACATCCAAAATCCAATATAATAATTTTCATATTTTCTCATTTTTTTAAGATTAACCCTCAATGCCAAAAAGAAAAATGAAACTACAAAAAAAGACTAAATTAGACAATGTGTAAATGTTGAGGGTTAATTTTTTTAGAATCAAGATTAAATTGACACAATGTATAAATGTTGAAGGTTAAATTGCTATTATGCTAATCTTAAAAGATGTCAAGTTATTTTTATGTTAGTAATTTAACAGCTAGTGACTACAAAAGAAAAAAAGTCAACCAATCTTATTATTTTGGTAGGGTAGGGTAGGGTAGGTTTGTTAATAAACATATTTTTTGTATATATAATTCTTTATTGTCGATATTATATATAATGGGAATGACTGAGTTTAGTGTCAGTGTCACAGCCAAATACATAACACATTAGTAAATTGACTAAAAGATTTGAAATTGCATAAATCAAAGTAATAATCTATACTATATATTAAGCATTTTGTTGAGTTAGTGTCACGAGTCAATTAGGCACCAACTCAATTGACTAATGATAAAAGTACCATTATTTTACAAAATAAGTTATATCATTTTATATATTTTATACATAAAAATAGAAAAATATATATTCATACATAACAGCATTTGAACCCAAGCTTTTATAATTTTCATCATTTATACTTTACCATTCAACCAAAAATTCACTCTATCATTTATACCAATTTGGATCTTGACTCAAACGAAGCTTTAGATGATTCATACTAGTATGTTGCACCATCTACCTCATTGATTCTTATTAATTTGAACATGGATGATGAGCACTACAAATTTCCAAATGAACAAGAAGATATTAATGATTATAATGATCCTAAATCTAAAGGAGTTCCTAATGTCAATAATAACGACGACGACGACGATGACTGGTCATATCATTCTTCATCTCCACGAACCTCTATCCCACATGCACATGTTAGATTTGTAAAATAACTCTAAAATAAAATTGAATAAACCAAGATCTATCATGTCAAATCATTAAGAATAAATCAAGAATAAAACTAAATGCGGAAGTGTACTCGAATCCATGAATTCCTTGAAGTTTCACCAGATTTTGGGGATTTGATCTTCCAAATTAGCACACAAGAAATTCAGAGAATATCTGCTCTCTCTTTACTAATGATGGGATATTAGAAAAGATATCTTATGTATAATTTGGGGACCATAACCCTAATATTTATAACATTGGGATATTAGTTCTAATCAAATTCTAATTAGCCCATCATTAATTAGAATTTGATTAGAACTCAATTACTAGAGTATCTACACATATTTGACCCATACTTTATTTAATAATTAAAGCCCAATAAAACTTTAACTAAATTAGATCACTTTTAATTTTGGCTAACCTATCATGATAATAAATAATAACATGTAATTACCCTTATTATATATGTGATGTCCATATTTTCCAACAGCACAACATTGACATAAATGCAATTGAGGCATTGGAATTTTCGAAATATCTTGGCATAGTGTCAAGCTATATGATGAGTTCAAATGCAAACTCTAAAGATTTATATGTAAGGGCACAATTTCCATCCAAGGATGCAACTATGGTAGCCATCAAGTACTACGGTATCAAAACTTGTGTCGGTTACAAAGTTGTGGTATCTTCGCTAACTTTGTATGTTAGCGAGTGTTGGAAGTACAAGAATGGGTGTAATTAGAGAATTAGGGTTAGGGTTAGGGTTACGCTTAGGAAGAGGACACAAGTTTCAGATATCTAAAAATGGAACGGAACCCCAACGTGCACTTCTGCTCAACTTTCGTAAGATCACTAGAAATTAGATTAGGACTTAATATGTAGTTGCATTATGCCATTGGTGAAGGCACACGTAACTATTCTAGTTATTGTTATGATCGTCAACGTGCAATCTTGATATAAGTACACCATCAGTTATCGGAAAGCTTAGCATGCAAAACAGAAGGCCATTTCCCGATTGTTTAGAGATTAGGACAACTTTTACAATGAGTTGCGGTCATTGTTAGCAACAATGAGACAATTTGCACCAAGTACTGTGGTGGAATTACAAACCCTCAATGCATAAGATCCATTCAATCAACTAGTGGAAGGCATGAAAATATTCCACCGATTACTTTGGACATTTGATCCATTGATTAAGACATTGTAATAACCCCTACCCGTATTCGTCACCGGAATAGGGTATGAGGCATTACCGGAGTTTACCGAATAAATTTTCCATTATTACGAGTTAAATACTATTCATTTACCGAAACATGTCATGACATCTCTTAGATGGGTCTTCGAAGCCCAAATCATACATCGGGACCAAACCGGAATTAAATCGAAACCATAAGAATTTTTTTGCAAAGTTCCAAAGTTTTTTTTTTATGAACTCAATATAACCCCTTTATAAATATCTAACCTTCCCTGCAATTTAAACCAAGACCAATCCAAACCAACCAATCCATTTCAACATATTTTCAAAATAGATTCAAGCATATCCATAAGATAACCTTATCACATACCAAAACCAAGATTTGTTAGCCATACCAATGGCTAACCTTACATTCATTTCACATTAACATTTATTTTCTTAGCTTATACATGCCATTGATTCCCAAAATAAAGTTTCTTTATATACCGAAATCTTGAGGTTGATAGTGTGATGTGTCTCCGACCGAATCTTACCTCCGAGCTCTTAATACTACAAAACAGGGAAAAAAGAAACAGGGTAAGCACTTTGTGCTTAGTAAGCTCATGTAACAAGATTTATACTTACCTAATATTTTTAATACAATGCAATAATCATTCATACATCCATTTAATGCATTATTACTCTAACACACAAACTCAACATTCAAGTTAGTCCAATAATTTCTATGTATCAATAATATATACCATGATTGATGAGCTCATCAATACCATGATTTCCATTCCCTTGTTGTTTTTTTCATATTTATCCCGTTGAATTTCTCGGAATTTCGATGGATTTTCAGGGGTACACTTTAGTGTACAAATCCGGGTCCGTCAATTCATATTCATGTGCGCACATGTCCATTTCAGAGAGCAAACGCTCGCGAATCTCATCCTTACAGCGGGATTACCAGTTCAGGCTAAATCCCCTATAATATAAACTCATAGAGTATTGTCGGGATTGCCAATCCAGGCTAAATCCCCTGCAACGACAATTACTCTAATGAACTTGGATCTGAATTACCAGTCCAGGCTAAATTCAGACCCTAATTTGGACTACCCGTCCGGGTTAAATCCATTTTCCACATATTTTTCGGGAGGGCTATATCGGGATAGGATCACCCCTCTAGGCTAGATCCTTTTTACCGTCAATTCCTTTTCAGAGATCCATCGAATTTTCCTTTCATTCAATCGGGATTTATTTTTCATTTTCATCAAGAATATCAATACTTCATCAATTATCATATAATAAACATCTAAATCATATTCACATCAATAAAAATATATTTCAAGCATTTAAGAATATAATTCAAGTTACACGAACTTACCTCGATATTTGTTTGTATACAAAAGTCTACTAATCCGAGACTTTTTCCTTTCCTCGATCTAGCTTCGTATTTGAGTTTTTCGGATCTAAATAAATAAGTTTAATCATCAATTTAATACATTTCATATTCATTTGGACTCAATTTACACTCTTGGTAAAATTACTATTTTGCCCCTAAATTTTTCATTAATTTTAATGTTGTCCCTAGGCTCGAAAAAGTAAAATTCATGCAACCTAATCCTTATTTCAAGCCTAGCCGAAATTCCCATATATTATTTACAGCACTTATGTTTCATAAAATTCAGAATTTTTCTTTGAATTTCACAAGTTTACAATTTAGTCCCTATTACACAAAACTTTTAACTGATTCTTCAATTTAATCCTTTACTCAATTCTAACTTGAAATTCTATAAATTCAACCCCTAATTCATCAATTAATTCAACATAAACCATGTCCAAAAAATCTACTAATTTTCAAAATTTCAATATATACTAAGTAGTATTTTGTTCTAGGATCATAAAAACTCAAAAAGTACAAGAAAATGAATTAAATTGACTTACCAATTTGAGTTTCAACCTTTAAAATCCCTAATTTTCTTTTTTTTCTTTCCTTTTTGCTTTCTTTCCTTCTTTTTCGTTCTCAATTCTGTTTCTGCTTCTTTCTATTCTTTTACCTTTAGTTTGTTTATTACATATAATAATAATATATAATAATAATTTAGTATAATAATTTAATAATATACTTTATAATTAATAACTATTATATATATATACACACATATACGTTTTAAACTAAAAAATAATCTTAACCGCCTCAACGTTTAAAAATGGCATAATCTCCTTTTTAGTCCCTTTTTTTTCTTGAATCTATGATTAAACTTTTACCTCTATTGCAATTTAATCTTTTTACCTAATTATTTTTAATTCAAGCAAATTCACTTAACAAAAACCTAATTAACTACACAACTAACTTCGTAAATATTTATTAAAAATATTTTCGAATCCGATTTACTGGAACGAACTCCCGAGAATGCATTTTTTTAATCAATTAACTACAAAATCAATAAAATTTTCCTATCGATATTTTCATACGATTTTCCTATCATATTAATATTCATGCAATAATTTTTAAAATAAATATTCTTTTTAAATCAGATTTGTGGTTACAAAACCACTGTTCCGATAACCCTCAATTTAGGCCATTACAGACATGGCCAAATTGTAAGCCCATTGTCCAAATAGACAGGACTTGGATTTACAGTAAGTATTAGCAGATCCTTCTAGTTGTTGTTGCTTAAGACGGGAACTAAAACATCATTCGGTTAGAGTGTGATTGTGGAGAATGAAAACATGGAATCTCATTATTTCTTTGACAAACTTATGACGGTATGTTATTAAACAACATGGTATATGGATAAAAACGTAATTTCTCGATTTAATTGTGATGTTTCTCCCCTTAAATTATGCTATTTATGTTCTTAATTATATTATTTATACTTATATTTTAATTATTATTGATTTAGGAAATAATTGGAGAAAAATGAGCTTAGAATTTATTTTTGGCAATTTTTTGCGGATTAGACTATCAACACAACACAATTTCAATATTTTGGTCATAACTTAAGGTATAGAACTCCGTATTGGGTCCATAATATACCAGTTCAAAGGAAATTGAAAAATCTAACCAAATTTATCTCACAACTCAAGCCCAAAAAATTTTAGGAAGGTATTCAAAAATGGCCCAGAAGTTTGAAGCGAAAATTGCCAAGAAACCTAGAAAAATTCCGCTTTAGTTAATTAAGGGCACTTTTGTATTTTCTCACACTATAAATAGACATTATTAAGTTAAGATGAAAGGTACTTAGACATAGCCACTCTTAGTATTATTTTATTTTTGTGCTTTCTTTATTTTATGGTTTTTTAAACTCCTCTTTTCCAATCGAAGGTTAATTGAAGTTTGATTCAATAAATTCATAAAACTTATTTTGTGCTTAAATTCTTCATTATTCTTTAGTATTCATGCATCTTCTATTATAATTATATTTTTTCAAGCATGTTAAATATCTTACTAGTATTTGATAGCTTAGAATAATTAAATTTGTAATTATTTAATTCATTTTAATACTAGTGACGAACTGCATAAATTATTTATGTCGTAGGTTATGATTATATGGTGTGGATGTGTGGTCTAGCTTAAATTAACCCTATCGAGGTGATTTTTTTTTTTTGTTAGAATTAGGTCTCTCTTTTGTAACACCCCTAACCTGAGATCGTCTCCGGAATAGGGTTAAGAGGCGTTACTGAACAACCACCATAATTCACATCTATTCCACGACACATAGTCTATCATCAATCATACATACTCAAATACGAACATACAGTCCTACATCTAGGTCTACGAGACCTTAGTCAAGTGTTTGAAAGAGGTCGGGACTAAACCGAACACTAATGAAAGTTTTCAAATTTTCAATATTCTTCAATACTGTTGAGGTCACACGCCCGTGCAATCAGGCCATGTGCCTCACACGATCACCAGACACACCCATGTGTCCAGGCCGTGCCAAAATAGAGCATGTGTTCTGACTTTTCCGCACGGCCGTGTACTCTTAAGCAATATATTGACTTATTCACACGGCTACTAGGCACGTCCGTGTACCGTGGCCGTGCATACTTAGGCTAGCTACTGACTTTATCCCAGGGTCACTAGGCAAGCCCGTGTTCCACAACCGTGTAGGCAAAACAGGCCATTTGCAAGGCCAATTTGCCACCCATACAAAGGTCTACCAACAAGCTTCATAACAATGTCAATTCATGCTTTGAAATGCATTCAAACATACCATTTCATGCATATCTCAACCACCAACTATACCATCTACTTCCATGCTCATTATCATCACAACTAAGACCATTCAAGTAACAATTGTACATCTCAAAACATGCATATATCAAACATCATGTAATCCATATCAAAATTCATCTTCAAATCACATATTTCATCATCCACAAAGTCATGAAATATACCACATTCATTGTTCATTCATCAATTCTACATCATTCAACTTCCAAGCCAAATCTCATGGCAATGATTAGACCTTTCAAAACATACCATAACTTCTAGCCTATACATGCCATATTTCATCTATATACATCTTTCCAAAAGTACCAAAATAGATTGCCGATAGTGTGATTGATATGCTAACAATCCTCGGATTCGAGCTAGCTTCATTGACACTGCAAAGCAAAGAAACAAATCAAACAGTAAGCTTTCCAAAGTTTAGTAAGTTCGAAGTACAATACAACTAGTTCATTGAATTAAATCAATATACACATTAAACCATCACATAGATAATTTATCAATGTCACACAATTCTAAACATCTCCAATACTCACATAGCATTCCTTTCACCCACTTTCAATTTCATCAACCACATAGGTTTTATACATACATTTTCCAACACTTAGCTAGTCACCAACCATGCTACTCAACCACACAACTTTACACTTCGATCAACCTTTACTATTTCTTGCTTTGTTCGCACACCTAGTGCCAATTCATAGACAAAACATAGCTATCCTCGCACACTTAGTGCCAATACGTTAAACCAAGCTTATATCAGTATCGCACACACAGTGCCAATTCAATAAGCCGAAGCTTCTATCATCTCGCACAAACAATGCTAATCATTTCTATCCCGTTTCTAATTTTGCACACTTAGTGCCTTCTAATTTAATTCAGCACATAGCATTTCTAATTTCATATTTATATAGATATTCATTCAATTCACATCACATAGAACATATATTAACAACTTGTACTATATCCGAACTTACCTCGGACGTCGAAATATCGATACGGTCGATTAATCGAGCACTTTGTCTTTGCCTCGATCTCGATCCAAACCTCTCCTTTCTTGGTCTATACACATTCAAATTTAATCCATTCAATCAAAATTTCATTCAATTTAATCCACACACACTTATTTAGGGTATTTTACAAAATAGCCCTCACATTTTCACATTTCGACACTTTAGTCCCTATTTCACAAAATCATCAAATTCACATAGTTTCTCTTCACACAAACTTAGCCGAATTTTCTCTATATTCATACAAGTCCATACATCTCATTTATTTCACATTTTAATCCTTCAATTTCTCATTTTCTCAATTAAGACTAAAATGCTCAATTTCACTAAAAATCCAAATACAAACTATGTTAACCCAACACCAAGTTTTCATATCTCACTATCAACTAGCACATAGCGCAAGCATTCATCAATGGCTCAAACACAAAAACATCATCAATTTACAAAATTATGACATGGGTTAGCTAGAGCACGAAGCAACGATTACGAAAACGTAGAAATTATCAAAAACCAAACAGATCTCTTACCTTAATCAAGCTCCAAACTAGCCAAACCCTAGTGTCCTTTTTCTTTTATTTTCTTTGCTATTTTCGGCACCAAGATGAACAAGGATGATCATTTTCATGCTTTGATTTCATTAAACACATATCATTTCTATTAATAAATAAAACAAACATACATTAAGGAAATATTTTGTCCAACAACTATCCACTATCTAAATATTGGCATATTTGCCTCATAAAGCCTCCACATTTAAAAGCCATAACACATAGATACTTCAACAATCAGCACACAACTTTTATACTTTATGCGATTAAGTCATTTTTCTTAATTAAACACACAATCGATAAAATCTTCACACAGAAATTTCACACAGGTCAATTCACATACTGTTCACACAGAAAATATTATTATAATATTATTCTGACCCAGGATTTGTGGTCTCAAAACCACTGTTCCGACTAGGGTCTAAGCCGGGCTGTTACACTCTTGTTCTTAATGTAGCCGGTAAATTAAATTTTGGGCATTAGGTTATAAGGTTGTTTATTGGTTATGGAAGTAATTTCAAATGAGTTGTCTCTTGGTTATCAAATAAGTAAGGAGAGATTGGTTATCTGGTGTTGAATCAACAATTAAAACTAATTTATTAAAGACATTGAAGTTATCCTTGTATTGATGATCGAATCTATGAATTAAACAAATATTTTACCTTTGCCTAGAGCTTTTCCTCATTGATTTTCTCAAATTTTTATTTACTACTTTTTCTTTAAGTTTTTAATTTTCTAAAAAAACTCCCACTTTTATTTATTTCACTTGTTTTTATTTGAGAAATAGAATTATTATTAATCTTTGTGAATACAACCCTACTTGTCGCTTTCTATTAATTCATCTTTTTAAGTCGATTTTATTTTTGTAGGTCTTAACATCCTATTATATTTGCCCAATATCTCATTGAGAAAAATCAATCAGTGCATCAATAACACTTTCTGGAATTCAATGGAGTTCTTCCAATGCTTACCCAATCTACTACATCTATCATATTGCATGTAATTTTATGACGGAGTTCCATAATGTTAAGCCATGGAAAGAAATAGTTAACATGGGTACGTACTTGATGCATTCCTTCTTTTACATGTATAAATTACATTGTTTTATGAATTTATTTTATATTGTTCACTTTTTGCAAAGTATTACTTTGCTTTATGAACTTATTTTATATTGCTCATTTTTGTGAAATATTATTAAATACCATAACCATAACATAATTTTTGCAATGCACTAAGTTCTGAATTTTATAACGGATAAACAAACTAGTAATTACTAAATATCATAACCTTAACGTAGTTATAAACACTTGATAAAATCAAAACCTATGATTGGATGGAGTTGTACGCAATGTGTATCATTGCTAGAGGTGTCCATGGGTCGGGCTAAGGCTTGGTTCCAAAAAAATTCAAAACCATTCCCATTTTTAGCTTGCCCACTGAAAAAGTTTGTTTTACTATTCAAAAATTAATAAAACATTTATCAAATATTTTTAGTTGATATTTTATATATTTTTATAATTAAGTTTAAATTTTAAAAATATCTTTTATAATTCAAAGACCATGGGTATCGCAACACCGAGACCCCCAAAACTCCCATTCTCAACGCAATACCGCTGTCTGACGAGTGAAAAAAAACTGCAGGGGCAATTTTATGTCCAAACAAGGTTAAGTCTATTTTTCATTTAAGGGCATAATGATCAATATTAAATTAACTGTTAGTAGGCTATAAATATAACTTTATAAGCCTTTGTTTTCAGATTTTTGGTGGCTGAACACTCTCCTTAGGTTTCATAGTTTATGTTAGGTTTTTCTTTTCTTTTCACTTTTTTTAGATTAGGTTTTCTCTTTTCTTTTTAGAATAGATTTTTTTTTATTTTGTTTTGTTTTATTTATTTCTTCTTGTTGAAGACTATGTAAAAGGGGGAGAATCAAACTTTTAAGCTTTATCATATTCCAATCAATTAAATGAGCATTTTCTCAAACTCTTTACTTTTTATTTTATGTCTATCATATGTTTAATAAAATAATTGTTTGGAATTTAAGTTTCATTATGTTCTAAATTGTTTGATGGTTGGTTGGTTAGTTATTTGTTATCTTAAGCTCATGTTTATACTTGATTAATTGATTGTTCAATAATATCGAAATGCTTAACACACTAGAATTAACATCTCTAGTGGAAAATTTAGATAAAAAAGATCAAGAGGAGAGTTTATCATTAGATAGTTCGGTATAATTGTGTCGAATAGTGAGATCGAGAGGAGATCTATATGTTTAGGTGAGTCCGAGAGGAAAACCTAGGTGGTATCTTTTAGTCTAAGATGAGATCGAGAAGAGATTCTCAGCTAAGAGTGACAAACAATATAATCAGTATAGGTTTATTAGCTTAGTTAGCAATTAACAAATCAACCGACATTGTTTTATCATTTACATTGTTTAAAGCAATAGAGAAGAAATCAACTAACCATTGTTTTATCATTTATATAGTCTAAAGTAACAGGGAAAAAATTAGATTAGTTAGTTTAATTGATAATTTAAATATAATTTATAAACAATTCATTTTGGAATTTGCAATAATAATTTCTAATTTGATTAGATTAGTAATTGCTTAACTTGTAATTAACCTAATAAATACATTTACCGGCAATCCCTTGAGTTCGATCCTTGGAATGCTCTAGTGTTCCATTGACACTACAAATATTATAACTGAAACTGCACGTTTGCAGTTAAAACCAAACTTTTAAATTGTTTTATAAAATTGCTTGTTTTCTGTGCACGTGATCACACTCATATTTTACATTACATTTTTTATTAACAATCAACATATGAGACATTCTTAGCTCATATATTTCAAATATAGCACCCAATTCAAATTCCCAAATTGATTTTAAGAATGGTGGAACTGGTATAAACTATTTTCTTTTGAAATCCTACCAACAAAAATTCAAAATTTATAGCCCAAGTTCTTTGAAAAATTCAAGCCAGAACTGGACCAAAAACGCATCAACTGAACAATTCATTTCTTCTCAAAATTGTGTATTTCTTGGATTATTTCCTAGAATTATTCTTATGAACAGGATCCATATATGAGAGTTCCATTGTTAGTTCAAAAATTCAAAACGGAATGGTGGGACAAATTTAATAATGATAAATATGATTCCAAGTATTTAAATGATTTTTTGAAAAAAAACCCAATATTATGCAAGTCTGCTGCTTCAGATCAAACTACAGCAAAGTTTCTTCAAGTCAAATCAATTGCCAGCGCAATGTTGGCTCAGGCCAAAACCAAGAAGGAATACAAAAAACTTAAGGCTGAGATACTCAACTCCATGGATTCTGACTCAAAGGATGAGAAATCCTCGACATCTTCGATCAAAACATTAGACCTCGTAGATGATACCACTGCAGTAGCAATCACCAAAACTAGAAAAAAATAAAAACGAACAGAAGTAAACAGGAATGATTCCCTGGCAAAAGAAGATAGAGATGAATAGGAGTTATTCTCTGCCAAAAGCAATTGAAGATGAACATGAGTGATTCCCTGCCAAATGAGGACGAAGATCAACAGTAAAGATTCTCTGTAAAAGTTTTGTAATCAAAGAATATATTCTCTGCAAATGTAATAATAAATTTGAGGTTGCAAATGAAAAAAATCTTTGTAAAGTGTCGCATATTTTAATTAGTTGAAAGTGCGGCATGGTGCATTCTAAATGAGAAATATGTCGGATTGATTAACGAAATGTAATTTTAATTACCAATATGAGTTAAAATAAAATTTAAAACAAAATGAAAAAAATAATATATTTTAAAGGTCAAATCATGCTTTTTTTTAAATGTATATATTAAAATATAAAAAAATACATAAAATATTGTAAGTGGTAAAATAGTAAAGTTAGAAATGGAAACAGGACGTAGCAAAGAAACTATTCACTACAATTGCCTTACGCACATAACATTACCTTTTGCTTCTAAAATCCGAATTGGTAGTTAAGGCAGCTACTTCCAACTATACTAAAGAATGGCGCTAATCAAATTCTCATTGTTTTTATAAAAAGGGGAATAAAAAATTTTGCCTCACACAATAACACAATTTCACCTTTTCAAAAAAAACCTCTGAATTCAAAGTGAATTGTAACAAAATCCATAATGTGATCCCAATGTTAGCACCCGAAAAGGAAAATTGTAGAAAATTTCTTTAAGAAAAACTTGCAGCTCAAGAGAATTTTATTAAAATTTGTAAATAATTTTATAAAAAAATTAATTAATTGTGTAAATGATTCAATAAATACCCAATTATAAGTAATTTTTTTTTAAAATTATATAATTAACATTATAAAAAATTTAATAAATTTAAGTTACTTGCTATAGTACCACTAAATAAAATCCACTTTTTTATTGGCTTTAATTAACAGATGTGGTGGACAGAAAATTCAAAGAAAGGCGAACATTCGCTTGCGTTGGGAGGATAACTAATTATTATGGCATTGTTTAATTAAACAATAAATGGAAAGGAAATATGTTTGTGATTTCTTTATCAAAAGTGAAATTTGATTAATATTATGCTGTGACTGCGTACATAATTTATAAACAATATCAATAATTGATTACCAACTAGAAAAAAGCTTTCACATTACAAACCCATAACTATGTATATCACCAATGGCATTAGCATAAATTATTCACAACTATTTAATATTATCAAGCAAAAAAAAAAAAAAAAACACTTAACTAATACTAACTTCATGTTATGAAACTTAAATTGGGACCTATTGATTATATATATATATTTAGAAATAGCTCGATTTAATTTTCAATTATAAAAAAATTTATTAATGTTATCCTTGCTAAATCATTTCTTACAGAGACATCATCCTAGTAACCCAAATTGTTCAGCTAGATTATTGTAAGAATCATAGCCTCGTAATGATTCCACCTTACCAAACAACTGTTCAATCCCTGCAAAAAAAAAAAAAAAAAAAAAAAAAAAAGGAAAATTGAATACCAAACGATTCACTTTAGTACCTGTATTAGAACCTTGGAAATAGAAGCTTTCAACTCCTTGTGAAATGTTGTCAATGAAGTTCGGACCTACTGGTTTGGTCCTTTTCTCTTTTGTGCTCACATCTGTTTCTGCTTTTGCATTGACTGAACTTGTAGAGGCTTGAAGCTTTCTTTTTGATCGAGCACGCCTATTCTAAAACCAGTTATATACATTTGTTTCAAGGATTTGACCATGTTGTGCTAGTTCAGATGCTATCTCTTTGATTTTTTGCTTGCTTGGTGTTCCAGTTCCTTGCTCGTATATATTCTCAAGAATTTGAAGCTGCAATGCGATTGGACTCCATCGCTGTCTAGCAGTGATCTTATGCCCAACAAAGGCTGATATTGGATCACAATATAGGTTTCGCAACCTTATACTTGAAACCAAAACAACAAACCAGCCATAGATTATTATTGAATATAGAACCAAGGCAGCCAACATGAGAAAAGTGAAAAAAAAAAAAAAAAAAAGAATTGAAGGAGAAAAAAGAAAAGAACCAGTAAAATTGTGGTGGGCAGACATGGATTTGTGCATGCCAGAATTTAGTGACCCGAATCCTTATTTAAATAAAATCCATATAGAACTACACTTCTTTTATTTTATTTTAGAATAAGGTTTTTTAAACCTTATTAAACACCATCTATATTTGATATTGATTAGAAACTCCTATTAGAATATGATTTTACAAGCCTATAAATAGACATAATCTACTCCTCTTGTAATTATTCAAATTCGACATAGTGAATTTTTTCTTCTCTGCCCGTGGTTTTTTTCCCAAAAGAGTTTCCACGTAAAAATCTGTGTTCTTTATTTTTCTTTCTCTTTTCTTTGCGATCCATTGTCATTATTGATGTTCTATTTTTCATAAATTGGTATCTGAGCTTCCGGGTTATTCATCTCAATCACGTAATGACGTCTTTGAAGTATAAAATTCCGCTGTTGGATCGCAACATTAGACTCGCGTTGTGGCAGATTAAGATGCAGGCAGTTCTTGCACAGATGGATCTGGAGGATGTCCTGCTAGGGATAGATAAGATGCCTTCGACAGTAACGGATGGATGCCTTCGACATTAACGACTGAAGAGAAGAAACGTAAGGATCGAAAGGCGTTAACACAATTACATCTGCATTTGTCTAACGAAATTTTGCAGGATGTGATGAAGGAGAAGATCGCCACTGCATTATGGAAGAGGCTGAAACAAATATGTATGTCGAAAATTCTAACCAGCAAGTTGCATATGAAGCAGCGTCTTTATGCTCATCGTTTGGAGGAAGGTGCGTCTGTGCACAAACACTTAACAGTGTTTAAAGAAATTCTCTCAAATTTAGAGGCCATAGAGGTTCAATATGATAAGGAAGATATAGGGTTGATTCTACTTTTTTCGTTGCCCCTGTCTTATTCAACCTTTAGAGACACAATTTTATACAACCGCGAGTCTCTCACAGTTGATGAGGTTTATGATTCTTTGACCTCGTATGATAAGACAAAGCATCTTATGGTTAAACCTGACTCTCAGGGAGAGGGTCTCATTGTTCGTAAGAGACAAGATCGAAATGCTGATGATGATTGTGGAAGGACACATGAACGAAATCCTCGCGGTAAATCTAAAGGTAGATCAAGGTCTTCAAACAGAGGTAAAACTTGTAACTTCTGCAAGAAAAAAAGGACACATTAAATTTGAGTGCTATAAGCTGCAGAACAAGATCAAAAGGCAGGTTGCGAATCAAAAGGGAAAACAACCAGAAAAATATGGTGAAGCTGATGTTGTAGAAGACTACAACGATAGTGAACTTCTAGTTGCTTCTATCAACAATTCTAAAGTGAGTGAGGAGTGGATCCTTGATTCGGGTTGCACCTTTCACATGAGTCTCAATCAGGATTGGTTTACAACTTACAAAACAATGTCTGAAGGTGTTGTTTTGATGGGAAATAATGCTTCGTGTAAAATTGCAGGTGTTGGAACGATTAAAGTTAAGATGTTTGATGGAGTTGTCAAAACACTTAATGACGTGGGACATGTTCTAGAATTGAAGAGAAATTTAATTTCGTTGAGTATTTTTAGTTCAAAAGATTACAAATACACAATTGAAAGTGGGGTTTTGAAGATTTTCAAAAGTTCCCTCGTTGTGATGAAAGGGCAGAAAAAGACCGCTAAATTATATGTTTTGCAGGGTTCTATTGTTACTGGTAATGTAGCTGTCCCTTCCTCTTTCTTGTAAGATGATAATATTATTAAACTTTGGCATATGCGCCTAAGGCATATGAGTGAGAATAACATGGCAGAATTGACAAAAGAGGACTTCTTGATAGGCAAAAAATTTGCAAAATTGAAGTTCTGTGAGCACTACGTTTTTGGGAAGCAAGAATTGAGCAAAAGATGACTTCTTGATGGGTAAGGAATTTGCAAACTGAAGTTCTGTGATCACTACATTTTTGGGAAGCAAAAGAGAGTTCGATTCACCATAGGAATCCATAACAAGAAAGGAACATTGAAGTATATTCATTCTGATCTGTGGGGGCCATCCAGAGTGTCTTCGAGAGGTGGAGCTAATTATATGCTAACTTTTATTGATGATTTTTCCAGAAAAATTTGGGCGTTCTTCCTGAAGCAGAAAAGCCATGTATTTTCCGCATTTAAGTCTTGGAAAACTATGATTGAAAAATAGACGGGAAAACAAATAAAATACTTCCGCATATACAATGGCTTAGAGTTCTGTTCTGATGAGTTTAATGATTTATGCAAGCCAGAAGGGATCGTGAGACACTTGATAGTTCGTCATACTCCAAAACAAAACGGCGTTGCAGAATAAATGAACAGAACGATCGTGGAGAAAGTTCGATGTATGCTGTCGAATGCTAACTTACTAAAGTCGTTTTGGGCCGAAGCAGCCTCTATTGCATATTTTTTGATTAACCAATCTCCATCCATTACTATTGGGAAAAAGACTCCACAAGAGGTACAGTCTGATAATTCTGCTGATTATTCTCATTTAAAGATCTTTGGGTGTTCTTCGTATGCTTATGTTGATAATGGAAAATTGGAACCGAGATCCATTAAATGCGTTTTTCTTAATTATAAAACTGGTGTAACAGGGTATAAGCTTGTGTTAAATTTTCCTTCTTTTTTTAGCTTAAAAATATTAAATAAACAATTTCCTTTTCTTTTTCAAAGATAATTTTCTTTCTTTTTCCTTTTTTTCTCCGTATCTTCATTTTTCTCCAACTTTTTCATTCTTAAACCCTAGCCATAGCCATTCAATTTCTTGGTTTGACTTTTTTAAACGTAGTGCAGCCTCGAAAACAGCCCATCATTTCCTTAAATTCTACACAAGAACATGGTGAAATGCATTAAATATTTCTTAAACTTGTAGTTGCTCAACTTTGAAACAGAGATGGGCGCTCAAGCTCCACCTAAAAGAGTCTCCAGTCCACTTCCAACTCATTCACGTTTTTCTTCTTTGGTTTCTTAATTCCTTGCATTAATGCATTTCCAGCTCTGAAATTCGATAGAGTAATCAAGCTGCCGAACCAGCCGGCGACGCCGTCGATTTCGCAGTTTTTGAGGTATGTTACTGTGAATGAAGAGCATGGAAGGCCACTTTTCTACTGGTTCTTTGAAGCTCAATCTGAGCCATCTCAGCACGTCTCCTGGTATAGCTTAATTGAGTCATCTCACCATCTTTTTGCCGAACCATTTTCTGCAGCCATGGGGGTTTAAGGGTCTTGGGATTTTGAAGGATTGAAGGGTTGATCGAGGGGGGTAGGAGCTGATAGTTTGGGAACACTGAATGTAAGACTTGGATCCAGTTTCTTATAAACAATCAAAAACTGTTGCAGATTTGGGTTTTTTTCCCTCTTGGTTTTGGGGTTAAGTAAGACTCTGTCTTTTTTTCTGATTGTCATTTTGAATCAAAGGATTGTTGGGTTATCAATGAATGTTCTTCACATTTCTTCAAGTGTATCTGTAAAATCTCACAAATTCTCAGACCATTCTCTCCTTCTCCCTTTGTATTGCACGGCTTAGTTTAGAATTTCGTTTTAAAAAAAAAACGAGAAAATAGAAATAAATTAATAGAGAAGTAGAAATTTGAAAATAAAACAAAAAAATGAAAGACTAAAAGGGAAATTTAAAGAAATTTGTTAATGTATATTATTTATAAAGAAAGAATAATTTCAAATGTGAAAATAAAATTTGAAAAATAATATCTATTTTAAAAAATTTAGTTGTAGGAAAAAAAATGTTTGGAGTAATTTTAAAAAGATATTTAATTTTTTTTATGAAAAAAGAAAAAAAAAGGGTAGAATTGCTTATAAGGGCCTTGCCTAGCCTATCAAGTTCAAAAAACACTCAGGGCACGTTTGGTTGGCATGAATAGCCATTCCATTCCTCCTCAATTCAGCGTGCTACAGTAATTTTTTGTTATTACACCGTTTGGTTCACCGTTTTCTTCATTCCACAGTTTTGCTATTACCTTCGTATTCCTCATATGCCGTAATAGGGATTCTCAGGTGGGGCGCCGAATTGCTATTCGACGCATTTGTCGTAAAATTTATCCCCAAAATAGCTCGCTTTCTTCTCCGTTGCTCCGCATTTCTTCCACCCAAAATAGCCTTTTCTTCTCCTCGCTTTCTCCTTCGTTCTTCTCCTCCCCTTGTTTGGCCGCTTTGCTCTGATTGTTCTTTGCTTAGCTCGCCAGCCACCATCAAAGCTTCTCGCGCCGCCGCCGGCCATTTGCGCCTCCTGCTCGGTCTCTCACCGCCATGCCATCGCCAAAGCATCATCGTCCCCCGCCTTACCGCCCGCTCACCATCCATCGTTCTCGCACCGCACCACCGCCGCCCGGCCCAGGTCATCGGGTCGTTGTCGCCAGCCCACATTAGTGCCCAAACTTCCTCTGCACTATCTGCTTCCAATTTTGGATGTCAGAATCGGTCAAAGTTCTTTGTCGATTGCTTCAAATAAGATCGCCGCCTTTCTTTTATAAGCCAAGGTATGCATATCATCTCTTCTATTATCATTATTATTATATTTTTACAGAACTTGTTTGATTTTCGGTATGAGATAATAATAAAAAAAAATCGTTTGAATAATTTTGGCTAAACTTAGTTCATTTTTTTATAGTTAATTAGTTTAGATTAAAACACTTTTTAAGTTTCTTATACCAATCTTGATGAGTATATTTTCAACTTTATTTGAGGATAGTGGAATCCTCGCAGTAGTATGGGGTGAACCAAAGGAACATCCTGGATGTTTTCTCACAATTGGTGAAGCTTTTCTTTATGGTGATCTCATTGATTAATTTTTGGAATTGTATTTACCATTGTAGTTGAAAATTAATATAATGCACTTAATAGAATGCACTAACATGTGTTGTGATTTTGTCCATCAGAAATTTTGCTCTTCGTGAATACAAACTTTGTTGTTTAATCTTAAGAAAACTAAAGTTATATTCTTTTTGCCTTCCATTAAGAGTTTGCATGAAGTTTAGATGCATGGTAGAAATTAATAATGGAATCAGTGCATCTTTTCTTTTATTATTATTTAAAACGTTTGAGGTGTAGTAGCTAGCTAGCTAGTAGCAATCTCTTGCTCTGGGGAAACAATGTTAGGTGAGGAGCATGTTTGAGCTCGTAGTCTATTTATTGTTTGGCGAATTCAAGTAGGGCAAAGCGAGGATTAAATATAGAACTCTTTAAGGACCATTCTTACAAGATTGGAATTTGATCTTTGTTTACCAAAGCCCTTGTTCAACTGAAATGCTTAGAAATTAAGTTGCTAATTTTAGATGATAATATTAAGTCATGCATGTGTAATGATATCTATACGTGTTTGAAGTTGCGTGGGTGGCTAGATTCTGTAATCTTTCCATTGTTTGGCCCTTTAGTAGCATTTTTATTTGATCCAATTTCCTTTCTTGTGTTGCTTCTTCTCCGCTTATGCTTGTGTGTATGTATATGCATATATACAAATATGAGGATGTTGTTGATCAGTGGACCATTACTCCATCTCATGTTATCATTGCTTGAGTGAAACAATGATGACAAGAGAAAGTAATACACAAGTATTTTCTAGCATAATTACATTGCAAGTCTTAAAAAATGCGATGATAGCATAAATGGGACCACAATTTTATTATTCTAGTCAAGGTTAACATTAGAAAGTAGTATCCATTTATGCTAACATGGCAATTTCAAATGCCGCCTCACCATAATTTGATGGACCACCAATTGATATGGTAGGAATGTAACACTTTCACCTAGCTAACTTTTTTTTTGAGGAATACTAATGTGCTTTTTAAGTTTGCTTGAATGTGTTTTAGTGGTCGCCTTCTGCTTTTTTGTGTTTTCTTCATTTCTCCTCTTAAGTGAATATTTACAATATTAGTTGATAACACTTTTGATACGTTTAGCTAAAATGGTGATTTCTTCTACAAATCAGGGCTTGTTGAGTGAAATTGTTGACAATTATTGACGGTGTGTAGTTAAGACCCAACTCCATCAAACTCACTTTTAATCCCAAACTAATTGTGTCGGTTACAGAATCTAAATATGTATGCTTACTAAAAGTTAAAAGCAATAAGAAATATAAGCCATATTTGCTTTACTGCTCTATAGGATGGAATGCTTAAGCACAAAGGTACTTATGAAATTATTTCACTTTGAAGATATTGGGCTTGAACGGTCTAATGAAGCTGGTATTGTCCTAGGAAAACTTAGGTGGGTATTTCATCTTTCAAAATTTTTCCTGCATTTTTGTGGTAATATTTTTTTTTTCCGTTTGATATGTTTTAAATAGTGTTTTAAATACTCTTGCAGGTAAAAGAAAAAAATGTACATGTAAATTGTTACCTAAACCATGTTAAGACTATCCATGTTAAAAATCTATTCAGCAGCAAAACAAAGCTCACCCACTTCGTAAGAATCCAAGAAAAACCTCCTATTAGCTGGATCTTTCCAATCACTATAATTGAATTCAAATACTAATGAAATCTGAGTTTTTTCTTCTTCTTTTTTTAATTACAGCTTTTTTGCTTGTTATAACTTAAGGGATGGTATTTATAGCTTGGTTAAATCCTTTGTAATCAATGTGCTTTGGGTTTTAGATAATTTCCTTGAGTTTCATTGAGTTACTTTTTTATTTTGCCCAATGATGGGAACTCAGTTTTGATTGAACCATTCTGATTTTCGATTTACCTCTAGCTTTTACACACCGCCTGCTTCATTCTCTCTTCCAATTACAATTATTACAGAATCTAGCTACCTATTATGTCTTAATGCTGTCAAATGTTAATTTGTTTTTTTTCTGAAGATAATTATGTCAGGTTTTTCAGAATCAAATGTTTCTTCCCAAAGTTCTCGAGGAACCAAAAGGAAATGGGCTCCAGAAGAAGATGCTGCGTTGGTTTCTTGTATGGTCGACTTGCACAATGTTGGAACCTTTAATGCTGATACGGGATTTAAAGCCGGTTATTTAAATGAGTTGGAAAAATGTTAGAAAAAGTTTTACCCAATGCAATGTTGAAGGCTAAACCTAATATTGAGTCGAGGATTAGAATACTGAAAAGGGATTGGTCAATCGTTTATGACATGCTTAATGGAAAAAACAATAGCGGTTTTGGTTGGGATGAGCATAGGCAGCTCGTTGTTGCTGAAGATGCGATGTGGAACTCATATATAAATGTAAGAATTATTTCAAGTCTTTATTATCTTATTTTTACCAAACTTATAACTAATATGAATTCCTCTTTTTATAGAGAGCCATAAAGAAGCGAGTCAATTCAAACATCGTAGTTTCCTTATTACGACCAACTTATCGCCATCTACGCAAAAGATCGAGCCATCGGGAAAGATGCTCAAACAGTTCTTTGATATCATTGAAGAAATAAATCTTGAGGATGTAGCTCTACAAATATTCATGAAGAAAGAAACGATTTCTATGAATGTGAAGTCAATTTCTCTTTGGATGACATGGATGTTTCAAATCTCTGAATCGCAACCATCTAGAAACCAAGGGGTTCCACATCTTCAAAGAAGAAAAAAAAGAATTCTGATTCAAGTGATCATGTTTCTTCTTTATTTCATGATGCTGCCACTTTTTTGGGGGAAAAAATGCTGGCCGTTGGCGAACAAATCAGTAGGAGTATTGCCTCCGATGCGGTAATTCAACAAAAGTCAGAAGAATTTCAGACCATCCAAGAAAAAGCTATAAATTTATATCCAACATTATGTGAAATAGAAGGTTTAACTGTGGATGAGTGTTTTCAAGCATTGACCAAAATTCCAGATCATCCAACACAAATGCTCATTTTCTTTAGTTTACCTTCTTCTGTACGATTGGAATGGGTCAGAAGATTTCTTGCTGACCATTAAAAATCATAGTTGTATTGATGATATTTTAGTAACTTTTTGTGTTTGTAATATTTGGGACGGTATAATGACATGATATATGTCATTACAATGTTGTAACTTTTTTGATGTAACATATGAATTATGACATATAAACTAATGAAATCATGTAACCTTTTATTAATATATGAATATTATGTTTATGCAAAATATAATTCTCAAGTTATTTATTACTTCTAATATTTTTTATTGTAGAATAATTAAATTATTTGTTTTAATTATGATATTTTAGCACATTAAATATGTATTGCGGTTTAAAAATAATAAAATAGATTATATATATTTTTATAGTGTTATATATTTTAATTTTTAATTCACATAATAATTATATTAAGAAGGTTATTAAATTATTTTTAATTAAATTATATTTAATAATAATTATGTTAAAATATGATTAAATTATTTATTATTTTTATTAAATTATTTCCAATAATAATCTTATTAAAATTTAATAACAATAATAATCATCTACCAAAAAATTCGCTAAGGGTATTCTCGTCATTTTAGTTCTTTTCCTCATGCTATTACAACATCATTCCATTCAACCAAACACAAGAATTTATTACAAATCTATTCCATTCCATTCAACCAAACAAATTGAATTACTTATTACAGCTCTATTCCATTACACCTCTATTCCATTACACCTCTATTCAATTACAGCTCTATTCCATTACAGCGAACCAAACGTGCCCTCAGATGTAATGTCGCCCAATCAATAGCCCTTAGTTGGGCGACATGCCATGTCAACAAAAAAACCAAAATAACATTGTTATGGTCAACT
This sequence comes from Gossypium bickii, assembly GCA_025503065.1. Lineage (NCBI taxonomy): Eukaryota > Viridiplantae > Streptophyta > Magnoliopsida > Malvales > Malvaceae > Gossypium > Gossypium bickii. Next base: position 24,682,498 of record CP106715.1, read on the forward strand.
AACAAAATGGTTACCAAAAATAACTTGTATCAATTTGGACAAATTAAAATAATAGGTACCGCATTGACAAATTTATTAAAATACAGAACTAAATCTTGAAATTGTCCCTTTTTAAAATGACCACTATATATAATATCTTTTTCAAGTATGAAAAAATAATAATTTAAGAATTACCAATTTTTTCATCTCCAAAATCTCATTGAAATTTCTTAATATTCAAAAACAATTTTTTTACTCCAAAATTAAATTTCTCATCTCAAATCCTCATTGGGAAACCATACCAAGAGTTTTAAGGGTGTACAGAAAAAGAAAAGAAAAGAAAATATGAGTATATATCAAAAATTTCAAATAAATACCAAAAAATATGAAAGGGTACCAAAATTTATAAGAGACTACCAAAAATTGATTCCTCTTCCTAAATTTGTTTCACTTATTTAATTCTTCAAGTTTTTAAAAATTATCATTATGCAATTTTTTTTTCGTACTAAATATTGGTATGAAAAATAATAATCTAAAAGTTATCAATTTTTTTTCATCTCTAAATCATATTGAAGGTTTTTAATATTCAAAAATAATTCTTTTTACTCTAAATTTTTATTTCTAGTTTTAAATCCTTATTTGGAAACCATACCAAAAATACGAGTGAATATAAAAAAATATAAGTATGTACCAAAAATTATGAGTGAATACTAAAATTACTGGTACTCACTCATGTTTTTTTTCTATTCCCTCCCTATTTTTTTTAGCATACCCTTAAAAACTTTTTTACTCCGTAATAAATTTTGGTTTCGGTACTCACTCTATTTTTTTAAATGTCCTATGATTGTTTGGTATGCTTTTAAAATTAATTTTTTGTTTGAGAAAATCAATTTTTTGTACAATATATTTTGTTAAGAGGAGAAACTAATATTTGATATTCAGAAAATATTATTGCTGCATACTACGTAATTTATTTAAATGTAATGGTAAGTCTACCATTATTGAAAATTAATAGTTATTTTGTATATAATCAACTACAGTTATCACTTAAAATTTTCCTTAAAAATCTGATACAATAAATCCTAAAATAACAATAACAAAACACTTATTGTATTAGATTTTATTTTCAATTTCGAGGGAATAACAAATATTGCTTTGCCTTAAAATTTTACTTTATTTATTTAATTTTCAATATTTGTTAACTTATCCTTGTAGATAAATAAATTTATTAGTATACAAAAATAATATCTTTTCTACCAATATACCATTGTTTTGTCCCAACAAAATACTCACAAAATTTATTAGTATGCAAAAATAATATTTTATATACCATAAATTAATTTCTAATATCAAAACTTAATTTTGAAAGCATTAAAAAAATAAATCAAATGGCATAAAGAAAGTTAAGAGGGAGTACCAAACCAAAATTTATGAGAGAATACCAAAAAAAATTATGAGAAAGTACCAAAAATTATAAAAGACTACCAAACCAAAAAATATAAACAAATACCAAAAATTATAAGAGAATACAAAAGGTATATATAAAATACCAAAAATAAAAAAAATACCAAAAATTATATAGAGATGCAAAATATATGAAGATTCCAAAAAGAGCGAAAATTTTTAGAGGGAATACCGCTCCCGCCACTTATCTGGACCTTTAAACTTAAACCAAAAGAAAAAACGTGAGGACGAGGAGGCCTCTGCCACCCACAAATTCTCAGTTTTGATGGTATGTTCTGGTCTGGTCAGGTCATTTCACTTGAAAGTTGAAACCATTAAAAGTTTTCATTCACAAGTAAAGAGTGTGAATAAAATTTTGTAATCTTACAACCACCATTCCAACTGCAAAAGTGTTGCAAATTTTCACCCTTTTTTAAATAAAATAATAATAATACTCCAGTAATTTGTTTCTCAAGATCAATGTACATAGAGTAACTCAAGGGATGATGACAAAAGCTTTATAAAATGAAATGAAATGTCATGTTAAAGATTACTTGGAAAATATTCTGTCTTGGGAGAAAACCAAAAATGCATCTATTTCTGTTCAGGGCTCCAGATTTTGTCTGTTTCATAATTATAATAATAAACCACCATCAAAGTTCATCTTTTAATAGTGACTTAAAACATTAAATATTCAGAAGAAATGGATATTAACCAAACTTGATAAACCAAATTATCAGCTGAAGGCTTCACCTCTAGGTGAATTGATACTATATTATCAATAATTTGTGCACAAGTTCAATAAAAAAAACAAATAATGAAACCAGTAAAATACCAGCTCGACCTTATGTATTACGGTAAAATTAATAATTTGTGCATAAGTTGCATGTAATATCCCATGCAATGAACTAGTGGCTGACATGCAGAAACTCATGCACAGGCAACTTCAAACCTCAATAATTCTACTTTCAGGAGGTTTTTTTTTTTTTTTTTTTTTTGGGGGCGGGGAGCACAAGATAATCAAATACTACAATTTTTGGAAGGAATTATGAGTGTTCAATAGCAGGGCTTGCCTTGGGGGTAATGAGGCTGCTTGAAATGATTGCATGCACATATGATAAGTGAAAGCCTTAGATTAAACATGTTTTGGAGTTAAATGTGAATTCCTGGATTAGAAGGCCGACGAACAGCCACTAGGAAAATCCATTAACAACACTTACTTCAAGGTGGCCTTTTCACTATCCTTTAGCTATAACGTCAACTACAAAAATTCTACCCGAATCACACCATCCACCAAGTATATCCCTGTTAGAGCACTGCAGCAGAAATCGACAAAAAGACCAGTTAAATGACTTCTGTTCACTGAATGCAAGCATCAACGCTTTAAATGAAAGCAGACCTAGGACAAAATATATTTAATCTTTTTTCTGATATTACATCCATGTTTAACATTTCTAAAGAAAGATATCTTGGCGGCTTGAAAAGGATGGAATAGACATCACCAAAAGAACTAAACAAATTATAGTAACTACTAATACCAACAAGGTTACCACATCTTAGGAGATGGGTAGTAATAAATAAAGAGAATATTATATTGATCTTGTTCCAGTCACATATGGTCATTGTTGTCACACTCTCTACACAAGATTAGCCTTAGAAGGCTACCAAGACAAGAGTTTCATGACAGAATTTGACCTTGGCACTGGCCAACCAAGACAAGTGACTCTCTCTGTGAGTGCCAGTATTAAGAAAGAACAGATGTTTCAACCAGAATTTACTACGAACTCAATACCTTACTGAATCCCAGCCAATTTGAGTCTCCTCTAAATGAAAATACCTTACTGCTTTCTTGCCACTGCCCACAGAAAACCTGCAAAGCTTCCTTATTATCCAAAAGTCATACTGGATGGAACCTCAAAGTAAACTACTCAACATGATCGGATAACTACTATGCTAGCTATAGAAACTTACATAGCTATATATTACATATATGTAAAGGGACTCGTGAAACTGAAGGTCAGACAGATAAGCTCTCAATCTTCTAAGCTAGAATCCAACTACACATGGAAATAAAATTGCAAGTTGAAAAGCAGTCACCTCATAATCAACCCCTTGAACAAAGATGTAATCAGGGTCAAGAGACGAGAAAGCAAGTCCAGTAATCTGCAGTATCAACAAACAAAAAGAACACCCATACATGGCTATAATGTTAAATCCCAAGATGATGAAATCACATGGAACTTCTCTAGCAAGAAAAAAGGCATTGGAACTTCACTAGTAAGTGTTCACTTCCATATGCTTGATGTCAAGTTGAGCACATAAAAATGTCTTTTGTTACCATATTTCCATCTCTAGGTTTGATAAACATTAATGACAAACCAGGAGGAAATTTAGTCAAACAACTAACCTCATATTTTGAACAGTGCACCCATCTTGAAATTGCTGACCATCTACATAGAAGAAGTAATATTAGTGCAGCATAATCTCATTGTGTCTAAGGTGAAGAAACATTCCACAAAATTTTTATTAAACTACCATACACAAGCCAATCAGCCCGTCATGGAAGTCCATTAGGACTATAAATTGGATTAAATATTTTTACTATATCCTCCTCTGTGATTTCATAAACATGATTAGCAGTAGGATAAAGTAATTGTCATATGAGTTCGTCATATAGACAAAAAATTGGAAGCGGGACAAATGGATTTTATTTTTGACCAACCTTAATAGTCTATTATATATCAAAAATCATTTCATCTCTACTCCTTTACTAGAAGACAAATTCTAACATATAGCTCACACTTTAATGGGTTTGTTTATGACTTCATTACCAATTTATGGAATTCAAATCTGAAAAAAAAAAATGCAAACAATATGTAGGAAATGGTAAAAATGAACCCATAATAGATAAAATCAGAATCACAGAAAATTGTCTGTGTATCTATTCATGTAACCTTCACAAGTTGGCTCTGTCAACACAAGTCAAGTCACCCTGGCCAGACTTAATCCAACTCCCTTCTCAGGGGTCTAATCTAATGCCATAGATCGCCCAAATTCAATCCTCCTCTATAAATGTGTATAAAAACATTACTTTATAAAATTAATTGATTATTCTCGCATAATCCTGTCTACTAGAGGCACCCTAAGGAAAAGTTAATATAATCATAATAAACCAATCATCCGCATGAATTGAGGGAAAACTAATTAGAGTGAGTTATTGTGCATTTACTTTTTAAAACTGACATATATAATGGTAACCAACCTGCGGGGATCATAGATAGACACAGTTCGATCAGCACCACCCACTGCAATATTACCAGTTGAAGAACTGCAGACAGCATAAAAGATATCTCCAGCAGAACCACAAATACGATTTAGACAACCACCATTTTCTTTTATTCTCAAGTCCCATACAGACAACTACGTTAATACCAGAAAAAGAAGCAGAACCATAAGATTATTTAACTCATTAAGAAACATAAAATATAATGCATTATTATATACCTGGCAGCCTTCAGTTACGGCTAATATAGAACTCTCATTCCCATGACCTAAATTCCGCATGAAGCTTAGCGAAGATGGATACCAAAGTCTGAAAGGTACCAATAAATCAATATAAAATGTCCATATAAAAAATTGCGGATGTCAATAACGTTAAATATATTTTATTGTGTTCTTAGGAACTTGAATCTTCTACATTCTATAAACTGCAATGTTGTCAAGGGACGATCAGGTAGGCTGCAGAAGCAGATGTTGTATGTTGGTTCTCCGTGATAGCTCAAGAAAGTAGATATGAGGTTTTAGCAAATAATGATTCACAAGTAGCTATAAGAAAGTATGAGAGTAGGAAATTTACATGCCCACACAAAACCTTTTCTATTTGACATGTTGACTGCACTCAATTACATGCAGCCAGGTCCATAATTGAGAATCAAATAACCATGTTGTCATAAAGCAGAGAACTATTATTTGGATAGTACCCTAGTGAGAATTTTAATGCAAAATTCTCAAGTCTCTCACCAAGGATGGACATAAGTATGACCTGGTACACATGTAACAAGATAGATTGATAACACTCACGTACGCAAAGTCCGAAGATGGATATCCTGGTCATAAACATCAACACTTTTGCAGAAGCTTCGTGCCACAGCTGCCTGGATTAAGAAATTAGTGCAAAGTGAAGCCCTAATTTATGTTGGAAAGGATAAAATTCAATTTATCAAAAAAAAAAAAAAAAAAAAAAAATTATGGTAGAAATAGTTAAGGGCATTAAGTATTGACCCAGAAGACGTTTAGAAGTTGAAGTAACATGTCCGACATTTTAGAACATAGCATATATTTAAAGCTGAGTTTCCTTAATGTAATCTCACTTCTACTTATCATTGCTGCAAATGCAGAATTCAAAACCATAGTGGCTTTGACTAGGTATAAGAAACATTTAGCAAAATCAAGTGTCCTTTAGATACTATGCACTTAAGACATGAATAAAAATGATATAGGAAAACCACATCCTATAGAAGAGACCAGAAACTCTAACAAACCATAAAGTGTAATATCCTATAGAATTTTATTAGTTTAAGTTATATAATGGAAGATCACATACCATGGACCATTGAATTGGACTGAAGCAAACCCCAGACCAACTACCTTCTCCAACACCAAAATCCCGAGGTAACACTGAATAAGTAATCTTGTCAACATCTGAAAATTTCAACAGTAGACATTGATAAGACACCTTAATTACTTAAAAATGCAAAGTTGGCAAACAATGTGATGCAGAGTCCACCAGCAAAGAAAATAAGTTGCATTTAGTTGTTGCTGCAGAGATAGAGGCACTATTAATTGTTTGTTTACTCCCGTTTCCTCATTATTCTAAGGGGTTAACACAAAGAAATTTGGATATTTCATATCAAACAGATTAATTTTTAAATGTTCTAGACACGCTTTTCCCCCCCGATTTCCAGCTCACTGTCTAAAACCACACAGCATATGAATCTAACATATCAACAAAAAAAAGAGGGCGGCAGAAAATTAATATACAAAGATGCATAGATAATGGAATTAACTAAAATTAGCAAGTTTTGAAAAAAAACCAAGACTGCAGATCATCTAGAGCATGGCAGCATAGTAGAAAGCAAAAAAAATTCTACCGGTCTTGGCCTTATTTGATGATGAACCAGAACTTGCATCCAATCAAAGAAAAGATAACTATCATTGTATGGAAGTCATGAAAAACACTTAAGAAAGCCTTGGGAGAAAGTATGGAACCCTTTTTGCCTCTTCTGAGATAGACATGCCTACCAAACAGAAAATTCCACATGCAAAAGAGCCAAAGACTTAAACAAGAACATAAAAGCTCATAATTGCTTCTCAAAAAGAGAAGCACCACAGATTACTAGTGTTTCAAATATGAAGAATACACCAGAAACGTTTTCATTAACCCACACCCAAACAACAGTGATATGAGTATGTACCTTTACCACTGGCATCCAGTTTAGAGACAATAAGATGACCATAAGCATCCACACTTGCCAATACTAAGCAACCAGTGTCTGTAGACATAACATTTTGAACAAGTGTAAAAATATCAATGTCACTTAACAGGGTTCCTTGAGGAAAATTTGTTGCAGCAAAATTGGAACATAATGTCAATCCAATCCAAAAACCTTAATAGGATTTTGTCCCTTCCAAGAGAAAGATGATTTACCGTGAGAAGTAGTTAATAGCTACAAGAGAACATACAAAAGAAGCAAGCAATATAGGAGCCAATGCCACTTGGAATTCTAAAGTCAGTAGCATTAACAAATTAAACCACTCCAATGCTACAAACAGCTAAAAGTACAGCTAGACAGAAGTAAAACTCATGCAGGTTTAAATATAACTTCTAACAAACGTATGCAAGTTAAAAGCCGATGGTAGACCTTGAGGCATTTTAAAGGGGAATAAATGTTCTTTCTTTCCTTGTGTTAATTTGCAAGAGGCACCTAAATGTCTAGTACCAAAAGATACCTCACTAGAACAAGATTTTGACAATTTGTTTGAATGTAAAAATGAACCCCAATATACTAATGAGATACAAGAGAAGAGAAGTATACTGAGAACGAAAATGTATTAAAGATCAAATGCTTCTAATCAACCACACACAGCGTCTACCATATCTCTATCTATCTCTCCCTATCCATGAATATAACGGAACTTGCTATTATATATTATCATTTAGAGCAATAAGATAAAGAATAAGATAATGTCAATAAAAAGTATGAGTAAGAAATATCCCACCTTCTTCGAACTACAACGAACCATTAGCAATTTTATGCATAACATAAGCCATAGAAATGAATTCTGTTAGGATATGATCAATGGAAAGATACACTAATATCAATGCCAATGCCACTTACTTTCTATTTCAGTAAGTACAATACTTTGGATTTCTGAACGATGAGGGCACCGTTTAAGTAGCAAAGATTCTATAACCTTCAAAATCACAGCTCAAAACAAGATCAATATATAATTAATGAATAACAGAAGGGCAGGTTAATTTGGAGTCCATATTCTTCTTTAGGAGAAAATTTATGAATGGCGTGCTGTTAAAAGTCATAGAATGAGCACCTCTTTTGTCTCCGGAATAAGGAGGCCTTCTTTCCCTGTGCTAAGCCAAGAATCTTCCAGCTCAATCTATTTAAATTAATAATTACAAAAAAGCAAAGATTAAAAATAAAAAGCGGGAGAACTCATTAAAACACCCAAACACATATAAAAAGTTTCAATCTATTTATACTTGAAGTCTGTAGATGTTGCATCCGGATGCAATGTAAACCCAGCAAGAGGAGGAATCCTCATTCACCTACGAAGAATTGGGGGGAAAAAAACAACATTAAATAAATAAATAAATAGTATGAATGATTTCATGTAAATGCGAGGAAAAAAAAATATATATATACATACACACACACACACACACACATGCATATAAGGAAAAAAAGAAGACACACACACATGGAGGGCAAGGCGAGTTGACTGGAGGTTTCCAGGAGATGGGTTCTCTAGGAGTGTTGATGGCACCACCGCCTTTATCAAACTCTTTGCTTCCAGGGTTGATCCCATTTCTCTGTCTGGGTCTGGCGAGATATAGCAGTTAAAGCTATTGGTGGTATGGCCAGTATTTTGTGGAGATCGGAGAGGAGATGAAGGAATCTGTACACTGTCGCTTACACTGATATTTTTCCAAGGGTTTAAGGTTTTAGATTAGGTTCGGACATCAATACATCAGTCAGAAAAACCTTTCTACCCTTTTTATTTTTGGGTAAATTGCCTTTACTCATTCTTTTTTTGATCATTTAAAAAAAAAATTGTTAATTTGGATACTAAGGTTAAAAAATTGGTCAAATTTCTCCTTTTCTTTTATTTCTTAATTCTTTAATTTTTTTTTTTTCTTTCATTCATTATTTTTCTATTTCCTCCCTTTTAGGAACACGTGTCGCTGGGCCATTGTTGCTTTTGTTGAACCACCGCCGATGAACATTGTCCTATCAATGAACAACGTTGGAGATGCTTCTTCTTTCTCCCTATTTTCTCTCTTTTTTCCTCCTTACCCACCACGATTGCTTCTCACCATTATTGTCATGATTATTTGATGTTTTCTCTAATATCAATTTATCAATCCATTAACACCCTTACAAATCTGAGCAAGAGATGTCACATAAAAAAATTCAAAACTTTTCAGAGTCAAAGATCTAGGATATGTTTGGTTCACTGTAATAGAATAGGACTATAATTGAATAGAGCTATAATGGAATAGAGCTGTAATCAATAATTCAACTGTTTGGTTGAATGGAATGGAATAGAACTGTATATGTGTTTGGTTGAATAGAATGATGTTATAATAACATAAGGAAAAAAACTATAATGACCAGAATATCTTTAGCAGATTTTTTTTAAGCAGATGATTATTGTTATTATTATTAAATTTTAATAAGATTATTATTAAAAATAATTTAATAAAAATAATAAATAATTTAACCATATTTTAACATAATTATTATTAAATATAATTTAATAAAAATATAAATTAATATCATTCTTAATATAATTATTATTATATGAATTAAAAAAATCAAAATATATAATACTATAAAAAATATATAATCTACTAAAATATCATTTTTAAATTGCAATACACATTTAATGTACTAAAATATCATTAGTGAAACAAATAATTTAATTATTCTACAATAAAACACAAAATATTAGAAGTAATAAATAACTTGAGAATTATATTTCACATCCAAGCATAATATTCATATATTAACAAAAAGTTACATGATTTCATTGGTTTATATGTCATAATCCATATGTTTTAAAATTTTACAACATCAAAAAGTTACAACATTGTAATGATTATCATGTCATTATACCATCCAAATGTTACAAACACAAAAAGTTACCAAAATATCATCAACACAACCATGATTTTTAATGGTCAGCAAGAAATCTGCTGAGCTATTCCAATCGCACAGCAGAAGGTAAACTAAAGAAAATGAGCATTTGCATTGGATTATATGGAATTTTGCTTAATGCTCGATAGCGCTCATCCTTAGTTAAACCTTCTACTTCACATAATGTTGGATATAATTTTAAAGCACTTTCTTGAATGGTCATTTTTGACTTTTGTTGAATTAGCACTTCGGAGGCAATACTCTTACTGATTTCAAGGCTAACGGTCCATATATTTTACGCCAATAAAGTGGCAGCATCATTAAATGAAGTAGAAGAATCACTTGCATCAAAAATCTTTTTTTTCTTCTTTGAAAATGTGGAATCACCTTGGTTTCTAGCTGGTTGCGATTGTGTAGTTGAAAGATCCATATCATCTAAAGAAACATCAGCTTCGCATCCATGGAAATCGTTTCTTTCTTCATGAGTATTTGTAGTAGCCACATCCTCAACATCTATTTCTTCAATAATATCAGTGGCTATTTGTGCATCTTTCCCAGTGGCTCGATCTTTTGCGTAGATGGCAGTAAGTTGGTCATAATAAGGGAAACTCCAATGTTTGAATTAAGCGGCTTCTTTATGACTCTATAAAAATGAGGAATTCATATTAGATATAAGTTTGGTCAAAATAAGATAATAAAGACTTGAAATGTAACGCTTCTAACCCGAATCCGTCATCGGAATAGAGTTACGGAGCATTACCGGAGTTACAAACTTATTTATTAGACATTTTATTTCATCTAGCATTCATATTTGAAACCAATCAAAATCAAACATGTTGTCCCTTAAACATACTTATTTTTCTCGACAAGTCTTACTTAAATTTATTACTTGTCTCAACATACTTTCCTTGTGTCAACGTATCAAAGATAATCACATATTTACATGTCATGATAAATATCATTCTCTTGCCGTTTCTTCCTAAACATAAATCAGTTAATTCATTATATCAATATTTCATGTACCATCAACTCGTATTTCCTTATATCACATAATTCCATGTAACACTTACCAAACTTTGTCAAATTATTGAACGTCTTACAGATTTGGTCTGCACCATTATACACTGAATTTCACTGATAATATCTAATGTCATAGCATAGCTATGGTCTTTTCACTAGAATGCTATAGTTCAGCTATGGTCTTACATTTTCACTATCATTATGCCATGGTGAAACCATGGATTTATCCGTCAATTCATCTTGTCACTGAACTGAAGTGCTCAATTTGATCATTTATTCAATTTTCATGCTTTTACATTATTCACGATTTTATCATCAATACATATGAAATAATACATCATGAAGTTCATAAAATTAACAAATGATCACTAAAATTTACCCATATAAACTCATAAGTTCAATTTTCTTTTTTTGTATTATAACGATAATCATAATTTCATAATAAATATTCCAAATAAAACATTATATCATTTCTAATTGAATATTTATCAATTGTAATCGGGCTTGTGATCAATTTATACAGAAGTCATTCATATATTCTTCCTCCTCCTCCTCTCCATTCACATCCTTAGTATAAATAACACACTTGTAAGTAACATTATCTATAATTTTTTCACTGTTTATTTATGTGAATATTCAAACTGTCCATCCATGTCATAGTTACTAAATTATTTTTATTTTAAGATATAGAACTCCAAATTAAGATCCGATAATTTTCCCTGAAACTAGACTCATATATCTTCTAACCATAAAATTTTCAGAATTTTTGGTTTAGCCAATAAGTATAGTTTATTCTTTAAAGTCACCCTTGTTCTGCTGTCTGACAGTTCCGACCCATCTTTACTAAAAATTAATTATCTCCTTTTACGGGATTTTGATGATGTTCCCGTCTATTTATATTGAAAATAGACTCACTCGGGATTTTAAACATATAAATTTAAGCCCCTAAATATTTTTATCCAATTTTTTATGATTTTCCAAAGTCAGAACAGGGGAATCCTAAATCATTCTGACCTTGTCTCACAAAACCTATTATATCTCATGATTTACAATTTAATTGCTTACACTGTTTCTTTTATAAAAAACTAGACTCAATAAGTTTTAATTTCATATTTTATTCATCCTCTAATTCGATTTCTACAATTTTTGGTGATTTTTCAAAGTTAGACTACTGCTGCTGTTCAAAACTGTTTTAGTGCAAAGTGTTGATTTCCAATTTGCCCCAAATTTCACAGTTCATACAATTCAGTCCTTGTCCAATTAACCCCTCGATTGGGGTAGCTTTTCTCAATTAATATTTTATTCTATCATTTTAAACTACATCATAACCCTTGAGATCAGAACTTTAGCATTAGACCTTAATTCCAAACTCTTTCACAATTAGGTCCTAAAATTAATTTCCACCAATTTTACTTAATAAAATCATCATATATCAAAATTAAAGATTCAATTATATGTTTATTCATCATATTCTTCTAGCACTCATCCATAACAACTTTAAAAACTAGCCATAGAATCAAAAACTAATAACATAGTAAGTTGGACCCAATTGTAAAAGTCCAAGAACATAGAAATTTCAAGGAGAAAGCAAGAATTAAACTTAAATGAAGCTAGAGTATGAAAATCATCCTGAGCCCTCTTCCATGGCTGTTTTTCAGCTAATGAAAATGAAGAGAAATGAAGAGAATTCTAGATATTCCAATTTGGTCCCATTTTTATTTAGCTAATTTTGGCAATTTTCTAATTTTGCCCTTATTTCACCCATTTCTTGATTTTTCTCAGCTATTGCCGCCCAAAATATCTCCTTTGGGCTTATTTTCACTTTAGGTCTTTCCTCATTTGACAATTGAGCTATTTAATCCTTCTAGCAACTTTTACACCTTTTTCAATTTAGTCATTTTTATTTAATTAACCACCCAAACATCAAAATTTTCTAACGAAATTTCAATACTACCTTATTGACATTCCGTAAATATTCATAAAAATATTTATGACTCGGTTTATAACACCAAGATCTTGATACCTCTTTTTCTCAATTTCTTGACCAAATAATTCTTTATAAAACACAATTTACTATTTAAAAAAAATCTTTTAAAAGCTACATTTGGCTCATAAATATTAAATAATATAATCTACGAGTTCATTTGTCGGATTTGGTGGTCTCGAACCACTATTTTTGACATCACTGAAATTTGGGCTATTACATGAAATAATTCTTACATTAATATATGAGTTCCACACCGCCTCTTCAGCAACAACAAGCTGCCTATGCTCATCCCAACCAAAGCCGCTATTGTTTTTTCCACTAAGCATATCATAAACGATTGACCAATCCATTTTCAATGTTCTAATCCTCGATTCAAGATTAGGTTTAGCCTTCAACATGGCATGAGGTAAAAAATTTTCTAACATTTTTTCCAACTCATTTAAATAACCGGCTTTGAATCCCGTTTCTGCATTCAAGGTTCCAACATTGTGCAGGTCGACCATACAAGCAACCAACGCAACATCTTCTTCTGGAACCCATTTCCTTTTGGTTCCTCGAGAATTTTGGGAAGAAACACTTGATTGTGAAAAACCTAACATAACTATCTTAAGAAAAAAACGCAAATTAAAATTAAGTTCAATATTATGCATCAAAAGATCAACACTTTATTATAACACATGATGAATCAAAAGAAAATAAATTATCATTCAACAAGTCTAGTACAATACAAAAAAACAATTCAAACACCACCAAAGTTTCATAAACTAGATACATGAAATAACATAAACAACTTAACGTTTACTATTTTTACCCTAAACCTAACTAATTTCTAGATGTTTGCCATTCATCAAACATTAGTTGGCTAGTTCCATCCTCCAAGTAGCCCATGCATCCGATGGATGAATATTTACAATATTCGGTTCATCATCATCTATCACATTACTAGGTAATCCTTCTTCCAACTCCACTTCAATAGGATCAAGATTCATATAGGTTCAAATAAAATTATGGAGCAAACAACATGCAATAATGATTCTATTGTAGACCCTCACAGGATAGAATGATGGACTCCTAAGTATTCCCTATCTAAGTTTTAATAACCCAAAACATCTTTCAATAACATTACGCGCTGAAGCATGTTTCATATTGAAAAATTCTTCCGGAGTACTTGGCTGGTAACACTGACGCCACTCATTCAAATGATATCTTTGTCCTCTAAAAGGCGCAAGAAATCCCTCACAATTTGTGTATCCAGCATCAACTAGATAATAACAACCTATAAAAAGAAGCTATTTGTTATGGTTAATTTCCCAAAAAAGTATGATCTTAAAAATTAATTCAAATTCCTCTAATTTTGCACTTTACCATGAGGAACTTTTAGTCCATGTCTCTTACTAATGGCATCTCGAAGAACTCTTCCATCAGTAACAAAACCTTCCCAACTAGGAAGAATATAAACAAATTGCATATCAGGTGTACAAACACCTAACATATTTGTTGCTATATATGTCACCTTTTCGCGTTCGATATCTAGGTTTATCAACTATTGGAACCCTAATCTTGATGTGGGTTCCATCTAAAGCACCTAAGCAATTCTACATCACATGTATAAAACCTCGGGTTAGGATACTATATATGAATCGACTAAATTATGTACGAGCTATATATAGAACTCACTCTAATACCTTAAACCATTTCCACCTTAGGTCTGTAGAATTAGCTGTAATTGGCTCTGCCTTTTTAAATAACACATCTTCTAAGCGTATGACAGCATTTAAAACATTGTAAAATGATCTGCTAACAGTTTTCTCGAACCTATTAAAGTGATGCTTGATAACTCAATTTTTAAAGTGATGAGAAATGATATGTAAAAACATTGCCACTTGCTCATCAACAAGCATGTTCCTTGACGACTTCAATCCCCCTAAAGTTTGTAACATCTCACATAGTTTAAAAAAGGTAATTCTATTCATCCTAACTTGTTCAATACAGATCTCGTCACTAGCATATACAAGTCTTTTCACATAATCTCGTTTTGCATAAAAAACTAAAATATAGGATCTAATCTTTGGTCTATAAGTATGTAGGCTATGGATGGCACCCAATGCAAGTAAGAACCAACACGCAACTGTACACATTTGCAACCATATTGTAATAGCAAGACCAATTCTTTTACGCCTCTCACTTTGTACTATTAAAGGTAGACGAGCCATTACTGCAAGATATTAAAGTGTTACAATCTTCAAATCGTAGTAAAAGGGTCACATTTCTCCAATACTAATTTTAATAATAGTAAAACAAAATCAAAGAATTTAATTGCCAAAGAACTTATAGTGATTCAGTGAATACAAGATGCTCAACTCTAGGAGGAGGAAGCAATCAAACAAGCCAAATAAGAAGAGGAAACAATAACAAACTGTCAAAGAAAAATAAACAATACATATTAAAAATCTTTACAAAGCACAAAATAAAAATTACAACTAAATAAAAGGATCTATTTAGAATCTTTAAAAAAAAATACATATTAAGAAAAATGAACAATATATATTAAGAATCGTTAAAAAAATACAAAAAAAATCACTACTTTATCTTGCAATGCGCTTGTTTTATGTTTTTATCCTACAAAAAAAAAAATTCTTTGTTTTTTTAAACTTCCTATTTTATGACTCATTTTATAAGATTGAATTATTTACTTTTTGGTGCAAAACATTTGAATGGTTGATGAGGTAAGTTGAAGTAAATTTATAGAGAAAAATTAATAAATAGGATAAGTCTATTTAAAATTATATTTGCTTATGTAGTCCTTCACTTATAATTGTTAAATCACTTATAACATTTTACATGTAGTCATTGAAACGTTATAAATATTTTGAAAATGTTTCAGAATAATAAAATACAGTAAATGCTATGGCAAAAATTAAGTGAAGAGAAGATGAGAATGGATAAACTGGTGACTTATAGGCTAGCCATGATAATTGAGGAGTGTTGAGTTTCTTAAAGTGATAGATTCTATATATTTGAGATTTATAAGCAATATTCTCTATGTATATTTATGAAATTGAAAATTTTATAATAATGATATAAGTAATAAGATAAAGTACATGAGTATGTAAACTTTTGAATCATGAAATAAGATCATTATTTTTTAGATTTTTATAAATAATATTCAATAACAAAGATATGAAATAATAAAGTACTAATATATATATATATAAAACTCAATACACAATTTTTAATAAAAATACATTTTAATAAATTTATAATCTTTTGTTTTGTATTTAAATAAGCTTTTCATTACTTACATCTATCTCCTCATCTTGATGAAATATCTTAGGGATTCTCATTACTTTCATCAATCCTCATAAATGGTAAAACAGATCTTTTATATAATGCCAAAGATCTTGCTTATCAATCTTCTTTCAAACTATCTTTTCTAGCAATATTATTTTATAGTTTATATTTAAAAAGTTGCATTATTCCTCCCAATAATTATGCAAATAACAGGTTTATGCAAAACAATACCCAAGTCCTGTTATTGAATTATTTTATCTATTAGATAAGCAATTGTTCTGATTGGGCAATTCATTTCTGGTCAGTGACACCTTCAAAACAAAAAATCTAACTAGTTGTAATTGTACGAAACCTCTCTTGCCCAACAGTATTTGCAACTTGATCCTTTTTCTATCAAGCTCTATGGTCCTTATCTTGAAGTCAATTCTGCCAAAGAAAACACAACCTTATTAAACCACATGCCCCTTGTTGAAATAATAATATACCACTACACATTTAACACATAATGATTCTAACTTAAAATTCCAAATAAAAATAAATTTAACAAAAAACCAAAGGCAAAATGAACACTACAACAGGGCCAAACAAACACTTTCACTTTAGAAAAACTCTTCCAACAAAAACTGCAGCTAACAGTAAAATAATTCCAGGGATAAGAATGCTACACTCAAACAATGAACCTAATCCAATTTTTTGCTCATTTCCAATACATCTAGATAATCCCCGAAAGGACATAGTACAATCTCACATACATCTATGTATATATATATATATATATATATATATATATATATATATATCAAAATGTATATAACACTGACAAGTGTTATTACATGCATCAGATATTCACTCTTCTTTTTTAGATGGGTTTGAGGGTTGATTGCTTGGTTTTTCTTAGTCTTACCCCATGGCTTAAAGTCAATAGTTTTGCTCCTCAGTTCTGCACTAGAATTAATTGGCTTATTGTCAGAGCTAAATGCTGCACTCGAAGAGCTTGAAAGCAAAATTAATCCACTTTTAAGAAAGGTGTTCTTCTTCTCTTTTGTTATTTTTGTTTTTGAATAGAAGGGTAATACTATACTTGATCTACCAACTGATTTGGCAGCATATATGCATGTTGGGTCCATCTAGGTCCCTTGGGAAACTTCAAGTGTGTGGTTTGAAATGATTACATATTTTTTTGATTGGGAAAAAAAAAAAGGAAAAACACTAGTACAGAAGCAACAACTAACACGCTTAAGAAATAAACAAATGTCTTACTGAAATCTTTAACAGATTGTGCTAACAAGTGCCCTACTGACATTCATACAATGCATTGGAAATGATAAGTTATCAACTATACATTCAATACAATGTTATGACCATAAATAGAATATTGACTAAGTTTAAAGAGTTTCTTAAGGGGACTCGTTAGCAAACCCGTCTTTAATATCTAATTCACTCTAATCTAACAAAAAATCAGCAGTAATAGAGTTTAAATTGTCCCTTTGTACAATTATTAGGTTCATCCTTCAAAGCTAAAGAGAATACATACACATACACACACAAAAAGAAAAAGAAAAACTGTTTGACATGACAAATCCAGCAAAACTAGAAACACAGCCATATAAAGAAAAACAAATGAAGTTTTATTGCCATTGAAAGAGATGGAGCTGATATTATATACTAATTATTATTCCAAGATCAAGGAACTCAAAGCTATTTCTCAGATATAAGTTACTTAGCTAAACGCCTAAAGACAATTCAATTGATGAAAAAAATAAACACAGACAAAAGAGAAGAAAAGGAACAAGAACTCAAACAGATCACCAACTATAAACTGTCATTAGATAGAATACCTAATTGAAAAATCCTTCGTTATCTTCAAAGTTAAAATCTAATTTTCGCATCAGATGAACTGAAAGCCTAGCGAAAATTTCCCAATCAAAAAAATCACTTGGCAGTTTTGATTGTTTCTCTTCTCAAAGTTTCCACCTTATACGATTCTTAATTGAAAAAGAGGTTGGAAGGAAATGGGAAGAAGAAAGAAAGAAAGAAGAAAGCTCCAGACGTGAGAAAGAAATGGAAGGGTAAAGTTGAAACTTAACCTAATTTTTCACGCTGAATAGGTATTCCGTGGGGAGAGTGGCGAATTATAAACGACAGTTCTAGCTTAGCATTATAGAATTCAGCTGTAATAGGAATAGGGTTGTAATAGCCTATTACAGCCAACTAAACAATGGCTTAGGTATGGGCCCACAGAATTCAGCTGTAATGGCTTAGCATTACAGCCAACCAAACAATGCCCTTAATTTATTATTATTAGACTCATTTTCGAACTTTATATTTTATTTTTCTGTTTTATTTCAAAATTGATACTTTTATACATTATTCAAACTTATTCTGTAACCTTAAATTTTAATTTTATTTATTTGTATTAATTTATCACAAAATTCATATATACAACTTAAACAAATTTTTTGAATCACATACAAATCATAACAAATTTAACTTACCGTTTTCTAAATATTTATATAATTATTTCCATTTGATACAATTCAATCTCTCATTTAACTTAATTTTAATATTTTCATTTAACAAGTTTATAATTTTTATGTTCAATTAAATCCTTAAATTATTTTCCCAGAAATTACAAAACAATCTTTGTACTTTCAAATTTAACAATATTTACAATTTACTCCCTAAAATCTAAATTTTCACTATTCTATAATTTAATCCTTAAAAACAGAATTTATCCCTTCCAAAAATGCCCATATTTTCCAAATTTTACAAATCAGTCCCTTTTACCAATTTTTTTAAATTTTAAAATCTTTACAATTTGATCTTATAACCTTGAATCTTATCAAACAATGCTCTCTTTTCAAATTCTCATATCCCATAATCACACAAAATAATTTATGCATCAAAATTCTAGATTTCCACATCTCAATTCTCATAATTCAAACTTTTCAATTTTTTACAATTTAGACCTTATTTCAATTTTTTTTATCAAATTAACCCCTACATACATATATGTATGTATATGTATTTATCCAAACAATGTAAAAAATAAATATTTACCACTTCGAACATAATAAATACACAATTCCATCATAAAAAATAACTATTTCCAATTTCAAATATTCATAGTAAAATCACCCACACTTTCTTACTTTCAATTAATCACATAAAACCATCTACTAAATTATTCATAATATCATTCACCATTCACTTCATACATAAACATAATACTTTCATAACTTGAAACATAAAAAAATAATAATGCACGCATAATTTTTACAATTACACATCAAATTATACAATTAAATAAATATAACATAATAATTTAAGCAACTTATCTATGTTTTCTCTCACTTCCATCTTCCTCTTGATGCTTCCATGGTTGGTTTTGTATGAAAGAACACTCTTAAATTAGACTTTGGTGTGAAATCTCACTTTAATTTCATGAAAATTTCAAAGATTTTATATTAAAAATGAGAAAATGACCAAATTAAATAAAATAGAAAACTTTTTTTTCTAAATATATTTTTGAAGAAACCGTGGCAAAACTTCACTTAAAATTTAGCCAATGGACCTATTTATAATGATGGGAGAATTGTCTCCTTTGTTTCTAGATTTTTCCTTTCTTTTCTTTACTTTTCTTCCCTTCTTTTATTATTTTTATTTTATTATTAGCTGCTTATTGCTGTCATTTACCCCTTTTATTATGTAGAAAAATCTACATATTTTCTTTTTCTTTCAATTTAATCCTTTAATTACCAACCAATCAAATTTCAACAAATTTCTTGCTAAATTTCCACAATTTTTCTCTTTTTTACACCTCAACACTTAGATATTCTAATCTCATGATTATGTCTCCAAATATCTATTAAAATTGAAAAAAATTACATTTAGACCCTTCTTCCATAAATGGGAAAATCAAATTTTAATCATTGTACTTTTCACTACTTTTCAATCTAGTCTATATCTCAATTTTTTGAATCCACCTATCAATTCATATCCATGTCACATTCATAAAAAGTATTTCTTAAAATTTTTCCCATTTTTTCTAAAATGGTAAATTTGCGCTTTTACTTCATCTTTCACAAATTTTCAATTTAATTCTTACTAAAATTTCACTATTCATACTTTCTTTTCCAATGTCAAATTTTAACCTTAATACCATTATTCAATTGATAAACTCTTACTTTGAGAAAATTTGCTATTTATCTTCCAAAATACTACTATTGGTGACACTGAGATTTTTGAGGTGTTACAATTCCTCTTCCCTCCCCTTAAAAAA
This sequence comes from Gossypium bickii, assembly GCA_025503065.1. Lineage (NCBI taxonomy): Eukaryota > Viridiplantae > Streptophyta > Magnoliopsida > Malvales > Malvaceae > Gossypium > Gossypium bickii. The sequence goes on from CP106715.1 coordinate 24,702,935, forward strand.
ATTTCGTCATAAAAAATTTATTGATTTAAATAACTATAAATATTGGTCTTTCTTCACATCATCATTTCATAACACAACTTTTCATCATTCAATTCATTTGCTTAACACTTGAACATTTTTTTCATACACATTTTCCACTGTTATCCAAATTTCATAAATCATTCATACTCCATTTTCGTCATTCATTCTGTATCAAATTTTCTTTATAACACTCTATTAATTGTCAAATTGATCATTATTTTCTTACATTTTCTTAGTAATTTCTATCACTTTTGCAACCCTTGGTAAATGTCAGAGGAGTTTGTTTCAATCAGAACATATTGTGGTGTTTTAATAAATTCTAGAGCTCTAGGCCAAAAGAGGAACTCTCGGCCCATATACGAGAACTCTATTAAACACATTACATATCCCATTTCACCTCTTCTAGTCTTCTCCAAACTCCCGACCTCTAATCACACCACACTTTTCAATAATTGATCATATTTCATATGAGTTCATTGGGGCATTTATTCACATATCACTTTATCGTATTGTTCTCTCTCTCTCTCTCTCTCTCTCTCTCTTTTTCCCATATATTTCACATTTCACATTTCACATGTCTCACATCGTTTCAATATTCAATTCATTTCAAATACCAGTTCATATCACATACGTGATCATATATTTCATTCTTAAATTCGGCTTTACTTTCATCAGAAAATAATCACATCACATTTTCTTTATTTCATAAAGTACATTTTAAATTAGATCTATATTCTCAGTTTAGTCCAAAATAGACTAAACTTGTAGTTCTGATACCAGTAAAAGTAGCATCATTACCTGATTCAATAACAAAACTGAGCAAGAGATGTTGCATAAAAAAATTTTAAATTTTTTTGTAATATTTAAACACTTAAGGTCCGTTTGTTTACATGTAAAATGTTTTACGGAAAATATTTTCTGCATTTTCCTGTCTTTGTTTCACATAAAACAGTTTGGTCAACGGAAAATGACTTAGAGGTCAACGTAAAATAAGCCATTTTTCCTGTAAAATGACTTACCCTTTTGAAAAGCGTAAGTCATTTTTCAGAAAAATAACTCCTCTATAGATCATTTTATTTTTATATAAAAATTAACTTAAATCAAGTTTAATATTATTATATTAATAAGAATTTTTATTTTATTTTTAAAAATATTAAAATATTAATATAAAATATTATATTTTTCAATATTATTAAAATATCTATTTAATTATTTATATTTAGTCATATAATAAATTATTAATATTATTAATATAATTTATTATTTTAATAAAAACTTCAATTTTATTTAATAATAAATTTTAAAAATAATAATTTTAAATAATATTCATCACATATTATTGAAAATATTCAATATTAATATTTTAATAAAAAATATTTATTATTCACCAAAAATAATAATAAATATTTATTGCAATTATAAATATATTAATAATAAAATTTTTGTAGTATAAAGGTTAAAATATATCATAAGTCTATGTATTTTCACAAATTTGCAATTTAGTCTCTATACTTTTATTTTCAAGAATTTAGTTCCTTTACTTTTCAGATTTGAAAATCAAGTCCAATTGTTGACATTGTTAATTTTTTTTTTTTGTCAATTTTGTTGATATCACATTTTTTAAATAAAAAAATACTTACTTGGTAATCATGCAACTATAAAATGACGTTATGATGAACCTGAATTTAACAAAATATTTTTAATATATGCAAAAACAATGTAAAATATAAAATTATAGATATAAAATAAACTCAATTAAACAATTAAAAAATAAGAAAATCTCGAACGTATGTTTGTTTCCTTGAAAATAAATTTTATAGAATATTTTTAAGAAATCTGTCAAATACCATAAAATATTAGTTTTTTCAAAAAAGTAAGTTATTTTCTAAAAATCATCTTCTGAAAGTCATTTTCAGTGAAACGAACGAAGTCTTAATTTATTATTATTGGACTCAATTTCAAACTCTACATTTGTTTTTTTTTTTTTCGAAATTGATACATATACCCATCATCTGAGCTTATTCTATAGCCTTAAAATTTAAATGTACTTTTTTTTTTGAATAACATAGTGATTGGGCTTTTTATTAATAGAAACAAATACAAAGCAACATCCAAATCCTAACAAAGCAGGGAAAGAAGCCCAAAGAGTAGAGGCCCAAAAAAGTCGAAAAACTAAAACAAAAATAAAATCTAGATATTATCGGAACATCAACAGTCTAACTTTAAATTAAAAAACCAACCACCGACACTACTATCCAATCAAAATGCTTGAAATCTATCAATACTCTCTCTCATCATAATTTCTTTCTTGAATGACGGATTTGCATTTCTGGAAAGCCATTTCCCATCTAGATCTTTCATTTCTTTGGCTTTCCTTTCTAAAACTGCTGCGGAGATCCCCTTTCAGTCTAGTTCGCGCACCGATTCCCGTAGCCTCTGGTTCTCAGCATACTCCGGTACTATTCCTTCCAGGTAAATCCCTTCTTTGCTTCGTAGAGATTCTGTTGCAATTTTATGGGCGAGGGTATTCGCTGTTCTTGATATGTGCTTGAATACAAAATGCTTAGATCTGTATGCCATCTGTTTAATGTCCAAGATATAGGCTCCTATCATTGATTTGTCCTGATCTCTGTTTTCGCATTTTTTTATTACTGTTAGGGAGTCCCCTTTAATAATAACCTCTGGCCATGTATTCTCCACTCTTATCTTAACCGCTTTCCGGCATACTAGTGCTTCGGCAGCAAAAGCCGAGGGGACCCCTTTGTGAATTTTAGAACATGGTAAAATCATGGACCCTTCATTATTCCTTATTACGATTCCAGAGGCCGAAACATTGTTGTGCCCATTAAAAGCTCCATCGAAGTTGATCTTTACGGATTCTCGAGGTAGGTGTCTCCAGTTCTGCATTTCTTCTATTCTCGTTGATTTTTTTACTCTCGAGACCATCAAGTTCTGCAATGTAATTGATTATGAAATTCCCGATTTCTGTTCCAGTACTAACCTTCTTGTCATGTATTCTGGAGTTCCTATCTCCCCATATGGCCCAGAGTGCGCAGCAAAAGGTACGGCATGTGTGTGAGTTGAACTGTTCAAAAACCCAGATAAGCCACTGTTCAAAATCCCTATTGTCATTTAGTAGCACGTTCTAAAGTAGCAATGTTGACCATATTTCCACTGTGACAGGACATTCTCAGAAGAGGTGATCGATCGTTTCAGCTTGTTCCCTGCACCGCGGACAGCTTGGATCAGTGACTAGCTTTTTGTGTTGTAGATTTACTTTTGTAGGCAAGAAATTCCATGTAATTTTCCATGTTGTGATATTTATTCTTGTTGGTAGTTTTAGGAGCCATAGTTTCTTGTAGAGTTTTCTGTAGCTGGTTTGTAAAGCATAAGCTCTAGGGTTTTCATCGGTATTCTATAATAGTTTATAAGCACTGCGAACCGAAAATTCTCCCGAAGCTTCACCTCCCCATGCCAAGAAGTCATCGTGTGGGTCGCCTGCCAACGAAATTCGAAGGATTCGATCAGCATCTTCCTCGGCAAAGGTATATTTGATTAACTTCTTTTTCCATTTTCTCTCATTACTATCAATCAGCATATGAACAAAAAGATCACGCATCGAATCAACTCTGATGATAATCTAAAATTAAAAGCATCTGGAATCCATGCGTCATAATTAATAGCGATATTATTGCCTGTACCAACGCGCCAAACTAAACCTTTTCTCAAGACATCTTTTGCATCCCATATGCTCTTCCAAGTGTAAGAGCTCAAATTTCCCAATCTAGAATTTAAAAATTGATCATTTGGAAAATATTTAGCTTTTAGCACTTTCGCAACTAAAGAATCCACATTATTCATAATCCTCCAGCCCTGTTTCGCTAAGAGAGAAATATTAAATTTAGACATGTTTCTAAATCCCATACCTCCCTCCTCTTTAGATCTGCACATAAACTTCCATTGACACCAATGTATCCCTCTCTTTTCCTTACATTGCTGCCACCAGTATTTCGCAAAAATGTTCTCTAGCTCCCCACATAGAGACTTTGGTAGAAGAAAGCATGTCATAGCATAAGTTGGTATTACTTGAAGTACTGACTTGATGAAGACCTCCTTCCCTCCTTGTGATAGATACCGTGAGCTCCAATGACTAATCCTTTGGTTGACCTTATCCTTTAAATTCTAAAAAGAAGCTTTCTTTCTTTTTCCCACCAAATTAGGAAGTCTTAAATATTTCTCGATATTTGTAGAGCATCTCATCCCCAAAATATCCGATATTTCCTCTTTAGCCCCTTCTGGAGTATTTGAGTTGAAGAAAATTGTCAATTTATTGAAATTCACACATTGGCCCGATCATTGTTCATACTGTTTTCAAAATGTCATTTAAAAAAAGTCACTCTTTCTTTAGTGGCTTCCCCAAACAGTAAGCAATCATCCGCAAACAAAAGGCGTGATATTGCTGGTCCCTTTCTACTTGCCTTAACTCCTTTAAGAAACCCCTCTCCAACTGCTTGTCTAATTAGAGCTGAAAGAACCTCACTACAAATCAAAAAGAGATAAGGGCTAAGCGGGTCACCTTGTCGTAATCCTCTGGTAAGGTGGAAAATTCTGCCTCTATTTCCATTTATATTCATTGTATAAGAGACTGTTGAGACGCATTTCATAACTAATGTTACCCAGCTCTCGGTAAAACCTATTTTAAGCATCACATTCTTCAGATAACTCCATTCAACTCTATCATAGGCTTTACTCATGTCAAGTTTAACCGCCATAAACCCTTTTTTCCCCGAACGCTTCTGACGCAATGTATGAAGAATCTCATAGGCAATCAGCATATTATCTGAAATTAATCTTCCTGGAACAAAAGCACTTTGAGCACTATCAATGCATTTTCCAATAAAATCCTGAAGTCTGTTTGCTATTGTTTTTGCCACTAATTTGTACAAGATTGTGCAAAGGCTAATAGGTCTGAAATTAACAAGATTTGTAGGGTGTGGGGATTTTGGGATTAGCACTATATCTGTTCTGTTTGTAGAATCAAAATCCTTACCCTCATTCAACACTCCAAGACAAAAAGCCTCGACATCTTTTCCGACAATGTGCCAATATTTTTGGAAAAATAGAGCTGGAAAACCATCATAGCCTGGTGCTTTAGTGTGACCCATCCCTTGAAGCGATTTCTGGATTTCATCCACCGAATATGGTGATAGTAGAGCTGTATTAATTTCAAAGGATATATTAGTATCAATACCTTCTAGAAGATATGATAAATCTCCCACTCCTTTAGACGAGAACAGATTTTGAAAATATTTTGAGGCTGTTTCGTTAATTTCTAAATCATCGGTAAATTCCTGCCCTTCCTCTGATTCCAGTCTATTGGTTGTGTTTGTTCTTCTTCGAGCTGAAGCATATTTGTGAAAGAATGCTGAATTTTTATCTCCCAATTGTAGCCAGTTTGCTCTTGCTCTCTGTTCCCAGTACATTTCATCTTTATCAATCTCCATATTTAATCTAATTATGGTATCAATAATTTTTGCCATTGTATCATCATTCCTCTCTCCATCCAATAGGATTCCCAAATCCTTTGTGAGCTCCTTCTTCAACCCATCTCTTTCAATTTTAATTAAGCTTGCCCATCTTGTCAAACAAGTTTGTAATCTCCCCAGCTTTTCGGAAATCGATCCGTTTGACGACTCCCAATACTTTTTGATCTCTTTCTCAAAAGACTCCTCAAGAGTCCACCATACTTCAAACTTAAATCGTGGCCTTCTACTCGTCTTATCCTCATAGCCTGTGTGAAAAAGAAGGGGACAATGATCTGAAATTGAATGAATTAAATGACGAACATTTCCTTTTGGGAAAAGCTGCATCTACTTCTCATTAGCCACCCTCCTATCAAGTCTTTCTTTTATATTCGTCTCCGGTAAATTTCCTCTTTCCCATGTAAACCAAGTGCCCTGAAATCCTATATCCATAAGTTGACATTCGTCTAAAACCTCACGAAAAGCTGCCATTTTTCTCTCCTCACTCGGTTGACCTCCACTCTTTTCAAAAGAATAGAAAATTTCATTAAAATCCCTACTAACCATCCACGAAAATTGCTGTTCTTGCCCCAACGCCCTTAATAAGCTCCACCAAGCATGTTGGTCATTAGCATAAGGCGACCCGTAAAAACCTGCAAATCTTTACTCTCCTTGAATATTGCTTTCTTCAATCAGTACGTCAATATGATTTTTTGAGAAGGGTTTTAGGCTTACTTTAAATTCTTTTCTCTATGCTAGGCAGAGCCCACCTCTCGATCCTTCTGCTCCCACATCAATTCTATTAACAAAACCACTTCTTCTTCTTATCCTCTCCAAACGCTTGCCATTAACTTTGGTCTCCATAAAGAAAACCATATCTGGATTTTGTTGCTTCAGCAAGAACCGAAGCCTTCTTACTGCCCGTGGATTCCCCAAACCACGGATATTCCAACTAATGTTTTTCATTGTGTCCAGTCGGCTTGCCATCTGGCAGCCGCCGATCGACATTGATTGGGGGAAACAACATACCCCATATTTTCTACTACCAACTTTGGGTCCTCCTTGCTTTCTGAAACCTGATCGTTATACTTCTGCCTTTTGGCATCATCTTCCACTGATTTTTCCTTCTCATAACCCCCATTATCAAATTCTACCAATTTCCTCTTACGCACTATCCGATCTGCATTGGATTGACCATATCTCTCATTGGATTAACTCTTCTCCAGCTAATTTTCCTGCTTGTATTTCGATTTCCATCCAGAATGTCTGTTTGTAAATTATCTTTCTCATTAAGTATCATTCCTTCTTACTGGAGTTTCTGCACTTCCTCCACTTCTGATAACTGTGCATCAACTATTTGCCTCATATTGCAATTATCCTGTTTTTTCAATTTCATCTCCTGGTTTTCCCCTAACTAGCCCATATACGAGCTTTGATGCTTTATCTTATTTGAGATAGCATTCAACTTTACACTTTCTCTCCCAAAAAAGTTACATTCTGCCTTTAATGCAAGTGAGAACAAGGGGTCTTCCTTAAGTTTTTCTCTTTCTGCGTGTTTAAAATTCTCACAACTTGGGAGAGCGTGCCCCATTCTACCACAACCAAAACAAAAGATCGGAAGCTTCTCATATTTAAATGAAATCCAGCATTTACCTTGATCGCCTGTGGAAACAAATATTCCCCTTCGAAGGGGTTTCTGCACGTCTAGCTTAATTCTAATTCGACAAAAATCACCTTTTATTTCAGATCTAATAATTCCTCCAAACGTGGCCCCAATAGCATGCATTAAATCTTTTTTATCATATTCTGGCAAACATGGCCCTACTTTTATCCAGAATAATGACGAAACAAGTTTGATTTTATTTCTTTCCATCGGTCTACTCAATCTGTCAAAGATAACTAATTGTTTTCAAAAAAGCCATGGCTAACCCTCTAAGATTGATTCTAGATCTTCATCAGATTCAAAAATAAGCAAAAAAAGATTCTGACCTGCTAATTGAATTTTAAATTTTCCTTTTGTTTTCCAGATACTTTTCATCTGCGCCCTGAAGCTATCCGGATTATATGACTTCCTTGTCCATACCGTACAGATCAGCGTCGGTTTGCCGTTTGGATCCACTGCTGAACTTTTCACCGATAGCTGAATGAGTTCTTTTGCCAATAAGGAGACCTCTTCCTCTTTCAACCCTTCGTTGCCACCACTCTCCTCCATCCCAAGCCGCAGCAGAGGCTGGTTTCGCTAGGATACTGAGCAAAGCACTCTTCACTCATAGGGTTTTTTTCCCGGGTTCATTAATATGATAAAAGTTTAATTGTACTTATTCACATTAATTTATCACAAAATTCATATACACAACTTAAATAAAGATTTTGAATCATAATTGGTCATTTTTATTCTTGGTGTCTCGATACATGCTTCTAATGTCTTAAGATACAATGTTCTATTACTTATATATAATTGACAACTTGTAAATAATTATTTTTTATAAATAAAATATAATAAATTTTAATAAACTATTTTTTCTAAAATTAGGATTACACTTACAATTATAATTATTACATTTAAAAATGATTCACTTATTCTAATATAAAACTTACTTTCATAACTTTTTTATGAAACATTCACTTAACTTTAACTTTTTAGGTTAAATGAATTAGTCCATATAAACATTGAAATTGTCACCTATTATTCTATTAAAATTATTCCTTTAAACATAGATTTTTTTTTTCATTCGGTTTGGTTTAGATAAAATGAATTTCATGTAAAAGATTCGAACCAAATTAAATTGTATAATTTAGGTGATAAGATCAACCCGAAACCAAACTAAACAATATAAAACTTAAATAACACATCTATTCAAATCAATTTTTCAATTTTCTTTGCTCAGTCCTACTTTATTCCAATGCATTGCTATTTATCCTTTACGCGCATGGGTGGCCCTTGCTCTTATTCCCTTTGTGTCATTGTGCTCTTGGTTGACAAAAGAACAAATAATACTATACTTGATTATTGTTTAGACTTTAAGTGGTAGCTCCCAACATGGGTTAGATTGTCCAATGAAAGCTCCCTAAGGTCCCAAAAGTTATATTTATTATTTATTTATTAGTCTATTGTACTTAGTGTGTTTTACATTTTTTTCAAATCCCCACCTTAGAAACAAGATTAATATAAACATTTTTGTACACATCAAATTTTAATTTGGTGTATTAAAATTTAATTCTAATTCAGTTTTTATATGTTACTAACCTTATTATTTATGTGTAACAATTTTTCGTTAAATCAAGTTTAAATTACAGATGTTAAAACCATTTTTAATTGAAAAGTAACTTTGACAACATTTGAGAAAACATGTAAAAAATTCATTACAACATTGGATGTTACTAAGAAAATAAGAGTTATTATCGATCTTTTTTATGACGTGCGATCAGTCACCTAATATAAATTACCTTTTAAAAAAGAAATTTTTTGAAGTTCTTTTAAGAAGATAAATTTTGGATTCGCGTTAAAAAATCAGAGAAAAATGAATTTGGGTTCGGTAGTCGACTACATATGAAGAAGGTATTAGCATCCTCACAACTCCCAAAAATTGGTATCGTGTCTAATACGTGTTGTTTTCAAATTGAAAAAATTATACGTTAAGTTCAATATTTAAAAATGATATCGTAGAAAGTTGACATGGATATAAATTTTATATCATGTAATTGAATGAATTTAATTTCGGAACTAAATAATTTGCTAAATGTAACATTTTTATTATAAAATAAAATTTATATTCACTCATGATTGAAAAGAGTATTTTAACGATATCGTATCTAATAATTTTGACAACATCCTCATTAATTTTCTAATGCAAAAGCAAAAAAAACAAACAAATGAAATCATGGTTAAATGCACACATGTTGAACTACGTTTGAATCAACATTGTGAGATCAGACTAGATTTTAATGGTTATGTACGTATGAATTATACAAACATGTATATGTAATGACTAAAATCAAGGTAAAGTGGGAAAGTAGCCACAAGATATATAAAAAAAGATGATGAAATGAAAGCTGTAGCAACCAAGTAATTTTCTCACATATTACATAAATAACTTGTGGATCTGTCTCGTTCTCCTAGTTAAAATTTGATTATTCTAGGTATATTTTAGTATGATTATAACTCTAATTTTAGCCTATTTAAAGGCGTATTGTATCATTGTTATGAGATGCTAATTAGAAAAAAGATTTTTCTTTAGGTAGCGACAAGATGTAATTGCATATGAGTTTTAATAAGAGTTTCATAGTAATTATATAGAGTATTTTATATCCCTTTGTGAGTGCCTTATGAGATTTAAGATTTTGTTTACTGGTTTGCTTTTTGAGATTTTGAGATCTGTATTCAGGGTTTCTGGGTAAGTTAACTTTCTCCATATTGTACTCTTGTTTGTTTAGTCATTTAGTAAAAAGTCGAAGCCCTCATTTGTCCGTGGTTTTTCCCTCTTTGAGGGTTTTCCTAGTAAAATATTTGTATTCATTTTTCTCCACTTTTATTATCTCGTTGTTTATACGAGTCAATTCCTAAGATAACTAATTATAACATGACAGAACTGTGAATTGCACGAGCAGATTATGACAATGGAGCAACCAAGCATTGAAATTTCTCAAAGATATCAAACAACTAAGCTATGACCATGCTAAAAGTATATAAAAGGTAAATGATTAACTCAAGGAATTTGTTTACCAATAAACTCATCACTTTGAGTTGCTCCCGGTTCTCCTTTTAGAACTAAGCTACACAGACAGAAGGGTTCGTCTCCCTCACGTCATCAACGCTCGAAAGTCTAAGGCCATCTTGCTTTGCCATTCAAAGTCGACACAACTAGCGAATGAGCATATCTTCTTGTTCTTCTATATCTTAATGGTTCGGTTAAAGGGAATGACTTGTATCGAGTGCGGCAGTAAGTCTTCGGTTGGGAGGATGAGTATGGATTTGATGAATGGTGGTGTCAGTTGGAGATATGGGGTGAGAGAGATGGCTAAAGTAGTTCAACAAACCGCTGCTAAAATATTGGAGAACATTTTGATTGTTCAAAATGATTTGAGCTTTGAATAATCCAACTTTTGAGTAGCTTTTAACTTTAGAATGAGGATATAATCCTTAAAATATATGTGAAATTATTCACATAAGAATTTGATCAGACTCATTTGTAGTACATTCGACTCTGGTCAGAGACCTAGCCATGTTTCCAAGGGATGGTCTAACTTGAAAGCAGATGGCTTTCTTAAAGTTGTGCCCATCAATGTGAAATTAATTAGGAGAGATGGTAACGGGGCAATATCACTTGAGGCTTTTCTATTACCACATAATTTTACAATATCAACTATGGACGATGGTGATGCGGTTATGGAATAGAATTATACTGTTTGAATTTTGATTAGCCATTCACTTTTAAAGGAAATAATGGTTAAAGGAAATTGATTCTGAACAAAGGTTTAAAGTCAATGTATCTGATCAAAAGCTAGCAAACTACGGAACTGGTGTTAAACAGAAAGGAACAAAAGCAATTCAATATTGTATGATAATGGTAGCTAAATGAGGGCTCTGTCGAGATCAATTCCTTTCATTTCTATTACATAATTCGTTGGTTTCTCATTCAGAAATATCTATTTGATCTTTGTCGATAATCAATTTTGAGTAGAACAGTACACTTCGGGTAGCACCTCAAAGTCATTACTCGGCTTGATTTTCCTGAAAGAAGAAACGATCCCACATGGATGTTATATATAAAGAGCCCACTATTTAAATAATAGGTTAAGAGGCTACTCACTCGGTGAATGGGGTAGCGCCTGCTTGTAATCTAAGCGGAGGCATTAAGGTGAACGGACATTGGTTCAGCGCATGGTTTCGGTTCCATTGTGTCCTTCCTCTGGTCCGCCCGTTTCAAGTCAAGAGCAGAGCCATGTGTCTTGTGCGAAGGCTTGGGTCTTGTGGCTCCTAGAGAGGAAGGCATTGTGTGAGGCTGGTTTTCACAGAGCAGCGAAAACTTCTCTTAACAGTGGAAGGTTAACAGGCCGTTGTCACATGGAACCATATGGGCTGATCCCACTTGGACAATCACTTTAATTACCATTTTATAACTTTAAGTGATTAAAACGTAAATTTATTTATAATTTAATAATTTTAAATATAATTTACTTTAAATTAAAATATTCTATCGTTACATATGTTATTTAAAGTAAATGTGTTGTTTTCCCCTCATATTGCTATCAAAATTTAATACAAATTAGAAGCAATAATATATCAGCTAATAATCAAGCACAACTCACAATTATAAACATATATGAATTAATGTAAAGTCAACCTACGAGTGCTCGGGAATATTCCTAATGTTGTATATTTCCACATGCATTTCTGGGCGAATTTGTCCTTATTTGTGAGTATTTGGTTGTTGATTGGACTAAATTGAATCTTTTTTTAAAATCAGTATTTCTATTGGACGAGGCTGTAAAAACTTTACAGCGAAGAAATACCAATGTTAAGTTTAAATTAAAATTTATTAATTAATAAATAAATTTCTCCTGCACTCTACTTTTATTTATTTCTAATAATAAATTTAACAAGTTGAATGAGTCTTAGCTTGACTGGTATGGGTATTGTAGCCAATGTAAGAAGACGTGAGTTCGAGTACACTGAAGCGTATTATCTTTTTATTTATGGCTTGGGGAGGAATTATAAATAACTAAGTAGATGTTATCAAAATTTACATTAAGATTATAAATAAATAAATAGATCTTACGAAGCCGACACCATCATCTGCTTTATTGCTTTTTCTTTAATAACATATTTTAAATTGGCTGAATCAATTTTTTTTGATGAATTACAATAGGGTAAAACTCTAACAACAACGTAATAAGCGCAATTCAAACTCAAGCCACACCTGAAGCAGTGAACACCCTAACTATTTGACCAACACAAGATTTGTCACTATAAAAATTTGCCATAGTTTACAATTATAATAACAATGAATGTTTTCCCTAAATATACTATTTCGAACAACAAGTAATTGTAGGTACTGATCTTAAATTAATTTGTGACTAGGTAGATCAAACATTTTAAATACACTATCTAAAATTCAAAATTAAAGCTAATAAATATTTAAAATTTTCTTTTTATTGATCGAATGCAGATCATAAAACATGTAAATTAATTATTTTAAACACATCATTTAAAAATAAAATAATTTTATTTAAACTGAGTATATGAAAATTTTATTTTAAATTATGCTTTAAAGAGTAAACTATTAAAATAGTCATTTTTATTTATCTCAGATTACATTTTAATCATTTATATTTGAAATGTTATGTTTTAGTCATTTACGTTAACGTGTCGTAACATTTTAATTACTAAGCAGTTAATTGTCATTAATGTAACCGTAAGTTGACGTGACACGTTAAATCATTATTTTAAATAATACTTTTAGATTAAATTATACAATTAGTCTCTATATTTTTTTCGTTTTGAGCAATTAATTTTTTATTTATTTTCCATTCTCTTCTGCTTCTTCTTTTGTTTTCCTCCCTTCTTCATTTATTTTAATGTAGTTTTTTTTATATTTTCCATTTGTTAAATTAGTCCCTATGCCTTTATTTTTTTGATCAATTTAAAATTTTTTTTCTTTATTTTCCTTTTCTTCTTCCCTTTAGTTTTAACTTAATCGGTAACTTTATAACAAATTATAACAAAACAAATGATAGTGTAATAAACTTTCATTTAATAAAAGAATTTTAGTGGTACAATATTTTGAAATTTTTTTAATTTAAAAAATAAAACTAAGTTTTATAAAATAAAATAAAATTCTAAATATATAAAGAGATAGAAGAAATTGAAACATATTTTAACCAAAAAATTATTCTTCCTTTCTTCCCATCGAACCGAAATAATAATTTACCTATTCTACTATAAAACCCCACTGAGATACTATCACAAGCAGTTTACTGGTAATTTAATGAGTCTAATGAGAATTTTTTAGAAAAAGATTGAGTGTCTAATTATTTTTTAAAAATTTTGTGAGATTAAAGAGAATTTTTAAAATTTTTAATAGAATTTAATTAAATTTTAAAAAAAAAAGATATGATGAAAATATTAAAAAATTTGAAGAGATTTAATTAAAATTTTTTAAAAACTTCAAGAGAGAAATCAAAGTTTCTCAAAATTATCTGTCGAAACATTTTTTTTGAAGTTGACTTTTTATAAAAAAAAAATGAAAATGAGAGTCGCCACAAATATTTTTTATGAGGTGTGATCGGGTCATCTCGTAATTTGATCGTTTTAATAAACAGTTTAATTTACTAAAACAACGATTTTTGGTCTATAAATTTCGAAAAATGAGTTCAGGAGTCGATTACGTACGAGAAAGGATTAGCACCCTCGTAACACCCAAAATTGGTACCTAGTTGATTAATTAATGTCTTAGTGTCGAAAGTTAAGAACTTGAAAAGAGTTTAAAATACAATCCCTCTTTGTATTAATGTTATTTTTACTTAAAATTACTTGGATAAATTGAAACGTATGTTAAAGACCCTCTCATCTCGAGGTAACAAAATGTCACATCCCATAAGTTAGGACATGACACCTCGAACCCTTGAGAATAAACTTGCATTTCATTTTTTATTTAAATATCATGTATTTTAATTTTAAAAGGATATTTGCTCATTCAGGTTCAACGAAAAAATCGAAATCCCTTAAGTTAGGTTACGACTTCTCGAATCTTCAAATACGAAACAGTGCCTATTTTTAAAATTTTCTTTTTATGCATTGAGTAAAAATTAATGTAACACTTAAAACGGTATATATTTAGTTTATTCGTGTATCGTATAAAAACGACTAAAAGTAAAAAAAAAGTCATGCTTAGTGAATAATAATAATGCGACATAAATTAGTAGTAATAATGGCATGATATGCTTAATAAAGTATAAAAATATAATGATAATAATGAATCATGATGCTAATATGCGTAAATAAAAATAAAAAATGATAATAACAATAATAATGATAACAAAAAATTAATAATAATAACAATAAAATCTAAATTTTGAAATATATTGAAAGTAGTAAATAAATAAATAAAAAGGCACAATAAAAAATATATAAAAAAGTCAACTGTAAAAATAAAATAAAAGAAATATTAAGTAAATAAATAAATAAGTGAATATCAATAAAATATTTGATTAAAAATTGAAGTTAAATAAATGAATAATTAAATAATAAAATAACAAATGACACAGTTTATAAAAAAAAATTGAAGTTAAATAAACTAATGATCAAATTGAAATTGAAAAATAAAATAAGGGGTATAAATTATAAATAACAAAGTAGACTAATAAGGATTAAAATATAACTCGCTAAACATGACAGGGACTGAATAGGAAAATAACCCTTGTCCATAAGCGCACCGTTTCTTAGAGGACTAAAATAAAATAAAATTAAAATTTTGTGGCAAAATTAAAAGAGAAAAGTGAATCTTCCAAAAAGCGAAAGGACCTATCGCGCAATAGACCATTAGTTAAAAAATGAGCGGATCCTCGGGACGGATCGGGTCGGCCCCAAAAGGACGTCGTTTTAGGGCATTTCAAAACGCCTTGAAACTGTGTCGTTTTGCACCAGCTATATAAGTTAAAAAATAACCAAGAAAAATCATTTTGAAACCTTTTTTTTAAAAAAAAAAAAACACTTAGCCTTTCTTTTGTTTTCTCTCCAGCCCCTTTTTGTCCGGCCATTAGGTCCGCAAGGCCTATTGCAGCCGCCAGTCTCCAGTGATGGACTCCGTTATTCCCGGTGGCCGGAGAACACTAAAATAGCCCTTTTTAGCCTTTCGATCCTCCTAAATCCAGATCTAGGGTTGTTTTTTTTTAAAGAAATCGTCAAAATAGCAGAAATCCCTAGAGAACCTTATTTCGAAAACCCCTTATCCGGAAAATGTCATCTTTCATTGGAGATGATACCCTCTACACTCACGATGGCGGGGTGTGAAAACTGTGAGGTTTTCACCCTTTTTTTTATTTCTATCTTAAATTCTTTTATAAAATAAATTCATAAAAAAAATCACCTTTTTTATTTTTGAATTTTGTTTTTGATTACTCTTTTTTATGTCTGTAAAAAATTACATGGTAGCTGTTATGACCTTTTTATAGCCAAATTACAAGACTGTTCATTACTACTCTTTTGTATTTTCTTTGTTGTTTCTACTGCTTTTCTGCTATCTTCCGTTTGTTCTTCTTTGCAGGTGACAGTGGCAGCGGAGTGCCTGATGATGGTGGTGGCAGAGGGGTGTCAGATCGCACGCGAAAAAGCGGCGTGGCGCAAACATACGGCAAGGGTTTCTTCTTCTTCTTTTGTTAAAAACAATTTAAGTTTTGGGCTTGTTGGGCCATTAGGGTTTTTTTGGTATTTGGGCTGTTTGTATTTGTAAATGGACTAGACTTTGATATTGGACCATTAATATTATTTATTTATTTTATTTTGGTTTTATATTTTTGTATTTGAGTTCCTGGTTTGGGCCCGGGCAAAATAGGCCCACTACAGCTGCCTCTCTTTGCTCATTGTCATGTAACGGGAATGGAGCAAATACTTTAAAAAGGGCCAATTTTGCCTGGTCCTGCTGAGTCTCGACTTCTTTGGCGCTTCTCTTCTTCAAGTAGCCTCATTCCATCCCACTGCATCTTCAGGGGTATAGGATTTGTTGCTTCAATCTACTCTACTGCAACTTCAAGGAGATTAGACTTGTAGCTTTAATCTGCTCCACTGCAACTTCAGGGAGATAAGATTTGTAGCTTGTAGCTTTAGTCTATTCCACTGCAATTTCAAGGAGATAAGATTTGCTATGGTAGATTTAATTCGACCTATTGCAACTTCAGAGGTATAGGACTTATCGTTTCAATCTGCTCCACTGCAACTTCAGGGAGATAAGATTTGTAATTTGTAGCTTTAATATGTTCCACTGCAACTTCAGGGAAATAAGATTCGTATCTTCAATCTGCTCCACTGCAACTTCAGGGAGATAAGATTTGTAACTTGTAGCTTTATTCTATTCCGTTGCAACTTCAGGGAGATAAGACTTGCTATGGTAGATTTAATCCGACCCACTGCAACTTCAGAGGTATAGGACTTGTCGCTTCAATCTATTCTACTGCAACTTCAGGAAGAAAAGATTCGCTACGGTAGATTTAATCCGACCTACTACAACTTTAGAGGTATAGGATTTAGTTTCCATATACACCACTACAACTTTAGGGAAATAAAATTTGTAAATTGTAGCTTTAATCTGTTCCACTGCAACTTCAGGGAAATGAGATTTGCTATCTTCAATCTGCTCCACTGCAACTTCAGGGAGATGAGACTCGTATCTTCAATCTACTCCACTGTAACTTCAGGGAGATGAGATTTGTAACTTCAACTTGCTCCACTGCAACTTCAGGAAGATAAGGTTTGTGGCTTTAATCTGCTCCACTGCAACTTCAGGGAGATAAGATCAGTCACGATGACTTAAATCTATCCCACTGTAACTTCAGGGGTATAGAATTTGTGGTTTCACTGATCTGTTACACCATTCTTCGGGGAACATAACCTGTAGAATCCATTTTATGGGCCTATCTTTATGCTAAGTGGTTAGGATGTTATGATCAAAATGAATCAAATGCTCCTAACTAGATGTGTATAAATGATATTTGCATGAATGCCGAATGTCATTTTTTTAGAATGATCGTCTTTTAATGTTTAGGTTCACATTGCTTCTTGATCATCAAGGTTCCATCACTGACATATTACCCTACCCTCTTGTTCAGCTAGTATATTTGACAGAGAACCCAAAGAAATAATCACAATTTAGATTATTATTTCCCAAATATTTCCAACTCTTAAGTTTGGTTAGTTCTGACTAGTGGTCCTATTTTAGATCCTTGTACCATTTAGAAAACCTTTCAGAGCAATATGCAAGAAATCCTTTTGCTTGAATATTATTAGTCCATTAATCGTTATTTCAATGAAAAATGCTTGAAAAAGATTGTAACAATGGACAAGATTGAAATTTATTGGGAGCAAGGCTCGAAATAAATAGATTAATCAAAATAGAAAACATTGCTAAAATACAAAATGAGTAAGATGAAATTAGGTGCTCCAAATATCGCAGTATGAGCTTCTTTGCACAAACTTCTTGAGGACCATCTTGAGTCTGATATGTGTTTAGGAGATCCAGAGTACTTCGTTGATGCCCCAAGACGTAACGTTCTTCGTTTTGAGAAAACCTTACCATCACATGTTTAATCTTCAATCAAAATTTGAGCTGCCTTTTTTTCGGGTTTTCAACTCAAAACCCCTTTGATCTCAAGGTGCCTTTTGCGGGTTTTTGCCTTAGCCACTCATTTTTCCTTTCTTTTTTTAGGTGAAGTATTTCTTGACTGAATCAGAATTCACAGGATTAGGCAAGTTTTTGTCATCCATCTCGGTCAAAATCAGAGCTCCTCCAAAAAAGGTCTTCTTTACCACATAAGGCCCCTCACAGTTTGGCATCCACTTTCCTCTAAAGTCCTTTTGTATGGAAAGGATCTTTTTCAATATCAGGTCCCCCTCATGGAATTCTCTGGGGCGAACCTTTTATCATAAGCTCGCATCATTCGTTTTTGTTACATCTGACCATGACGGATAGCCCTTAGCCTCTTTTCTTCGATCAAGTTCAACTAATCATACCGATACTGGATTCATTCTGCTTTATCTAACTTTAGTTCTGAAAAAACTCAGAGAGAAGGAATCTCAACTTCAATGGGCAAAACCGCTTCCATTCCATAAACCAAAGAGAAAGGGGTTGCCCCGGTGGAGGTTCTGACAAATGTTCGATAGGCATAGAAGGCAAATAGTAACTTCTCATGCCAATATTTATAAGTCTCAGTCATTTTCCCCACGATCTTATTAATGTTCTTATTGGCTGCCTCCACCGCACCATTTATTTTTGGGTGATATGGTGACAAATTGTGGTGTCTGATCTTAAATTGACTACAGACCTCTGCTATCGTGCTGTTGTTCAAATTCAATGCATTGTCAGATATAATCCTTTCTGGCATCCCATACCTATATATGATCTTTTTCTTCAAGAATTTGCTGACTATTGACTTTGTGACGTTTGCATATGAAGTGGCCTCTACCCACTTGGTAAAGTAATCAATGACTACAAAGATGAATCGATGCCCATTAGAAACTTTGGCGAGATTGGTCCAATGACATCCATGCGCCACTTAGATAAAGACAATGAGGAAGTTATAACATGAAGAGGTGAAGGAGGCACATGAATTTTTTTTTTATAAATTTGGCACTTATGACATCTCTTGGCGTAATTAATACAATCCCCTTCCATGGTGGACCAATAATATCTGAATCTAATGATTTGCCTGGCCATTATAAAACCATTAGCATGTGTTTCACAGACACCCTCATGGACTTCTTCCAATATTTTTTTAGCCTCTACAACGTCCACACATCTTAGTAGCACCTGATCCTTTCTTCTTTTGTATAGGATCTCCCCATCTAAGACATAGTCACTGGCCAGTCTTCTCAACGTCTTTTTATCATTCTCAGTTGCTTGGTCAAGGTATTCACAATTTTTCACATATCGTAGTATATCGTGGTACCAAGGGGATCGTCCTTTTCTTCCTCCTCGATATTGTAACAATGGACCGGAGCCTCATAAATACTCATCTAGATAGGCTTTACATCCTCTTGTTTGTTCACTCTGATCATGGAAGCTAAAGTAGCCAAGGCGTCGGCCATTTGGTTTTCATCTTGCAGGAGCTAGCAGAAGATGATATCATCAAACTCCTCAATTAACTCAAGTACCAGCCTTTGATAATTGATTAATTTGGGGTCTCTCGTCTCCCATTCACCTTTGAGTTGGTAGATCACTAATGCAGAATCCCCATATACTTCTAGTACTTTGATTTTACGTTCTATGGTTGCAAGGATACCTATGATGCATGCTTCGTATTTTGTCATATTATTCGTGCAATCAAAATCCAATTTACTAGTAAAGGGATAATGATCTCCGTTTGGGGATACTAGGACTGCCCCGATTCTATTACCTACAGTGTTTGAGGCTCCGTCAAAGTTTAGCTTCCAAGGATGACCTTCTTGAGAGTCTTTTTCAGTGGTTGCAACATTCATTATATCTTCATTTGGCAAATCAAAGTTCAAAGGCTCATAATCTTCTAGAGCTCTACTGGCCAGAAATTCTGCTATTGCACTCCCTTTTATAGCATTTTAGTTCACATAGTCTATATCAAATGCGGAAAGCAGAATTTGCCACCGGGCCATTCTTCCATTCAAAACAGTCGACTCAATCATGTACTTTAGAGGGTCCAATTTTGAGATGAGCCAAGTTGTGCAGTACAACATGTATTATCTCAGTTTTTGAGTTGTCTAGATTAAGGCACAACACAACTTTTCAATTAACGAATATCTTGTCTCACATTCAGTAAACTTCTTACTGAGGTAACATATCGCTCTATCTTTTCTTCCTGACTCATCATGTTGGCCCAGTACGCATCCAATGGAGTTTCCAAATACTACCAAGTATAGTATCAGTGGCTTATCTGGACTGAGTGGCATCAGCACAGGAGCACTAGATAAGTAATGTTTGACCTTGTCAAAAGTTTTCTGGCACTCCTCATCCCATACACCTGAATTGTGTTTCTTAAAGAGACAGAATATGGGGTCACATTTCTCCGTTAGTTGTGAAATGAAACGAGCGATGTAATTTAACCTCCCTAAGAAACCTCGAACTTCTTTTTTGGTACGCGGCGGAGGTAGCTCCTGTATAGCCTTAAATTTATCCGGGTCAATCTCAATCCTCTTTTCACTGACCACGAATCCTAGTAATTTTCCCAACCTAACCCCGAAGGTATATTTTACTGGATTGAACTTTAGTTGGAATTTTTTCAACTTTAGAAACAATTTCCTTAAGACTTGCATATGCTCTTTTTCCGTTCTGGATTTTGCAATCATGTTGTCGACATAAACTGAAATTTCTTTGTGCATCATGTCATGAAACAAGGTTACCATGGCTCTTTGATACGTTGCTCCCGCATTTTTCAGTCCAAATGGCATCACCTAATAGCAAAATGTTCCCCACATGGTTACGAATGTGGTCTTCTCCATGTCTTTAGGATACATCTTTATCTGGTTGTATCCCGAGAAACCAGCCATGAAGGAGAACAGTGAGTAACCTGCCGTGTTGTCCACTAAGTTGTCGATATGAGGCAATGAGAAATTGTCTTTTGGGCTGGCTTTGTTCAAATCCCTGTAGTCTACACACATTCGTACTTTCCTATCCTTTTTAGGGATGGGGACGATACTGACTACCCATTTTGTGTATTTAACCACTTGTAAGAAACCAGCATTGAACTGCTTCTTGACCTCCTTTTTTATTTTCAGCAAAACGTCGGGCCTTATCCTTCGGAGTTTAATTAGCCTACATTCTTCCTTTATAGGGAGCCGGTGTACCACGATATTAGTTCTTAACCCGAGCATGTCTTGATATAACCATGCGAAGACATCCTTGAACTTTTGGAGTAACTCAATGAGGTCTCGCTTTGTCTCTGTGAAAATGCAAGCTCCAATCTTCACCTCTTTTTCCTCTCCTAAGCTCACAATTTCTACTGACTCCTTGCATGGTAGGATTTTTTTCTCATTTTGTTCTACCATCAAATCAGAAGATAGATTACAGTCTCGATCATCTTCAGAATCTTGAGAATCCTCCGTACACATATTTTACTCAAAAAAAGACTTTGAGTCAGTAGCAGCGTCGCTCATATCATTGATATCTGGAAACCTGTTATAGGGATGAAGAAAAGATCCAAAGAATAAAAGAACCTAAGAATAACTATCTGTATGGTATGGCTATGAATGAAATGGAAAGAATAAAAGAATATTTGCTCAAGATGATACACAAAGATACATTTTACTGAAGTAAAGATGTTAGACATAAGCCTATTTCACAAAAGGATTCTTATTGCTCCTATGCTTAGAGAAATAAGTGTGTTTTGAATATTACTCTAAATTAGCTCTAAAAACTACAGGAATTTCTTCTATAGTCCAATTGTTCAGAACACTTCTAGGTACTTAGGGGTAGATGCTTGATAAATTTTCTCCCTCAATTCCTTCTTCGGATATGGCGTTGATGTTTAGATTTCCCAACATTTCTTCTGCGGTTTCTTTTCTTGACATCTTCCATTCAGGGTGAATAGTTCCTTTTGACACGAAAGTTCTGGATGTATGGAGAAAAGTCATCCGTTTCCATTTGACCTCTCCCTCATTCAGTCGCGCTCTTCTCCTTTCTTGCTTCTTCTCCAGCTCTTTCTTCTTTTACCTTGCATCTGGCTTGTATCCTAAGCCAAAGCGGTCTTGCTTGTCTATCGGAATTGGTGCCTCGACCCTTCCTTGTAGGTATTTTTGGAGTCCTTTCCCAAGTAAGGCTACTTTCCCAACTGTCAATTGCAGGCCCATCCTCGTAGTTTTGGATATTTTAGGCATCGGGATATTGTTCCCTTTGACGATGAAGGTTGCATTCAAAAATTCCAATGATAGAAAGGAACATTCTATCCCTTCGTTGTCTGCCCCTATGTATGGCGTGTCACTGGTTACAGATGCAATAATGTCTTTTTCCGCGTTTATCGTTACCATTCGACCCTCTGTTACCAACTTTAGCTTGTGGTGTAGTGAAGACGACACTGCCCCTACTGAGTGAATCCAATACCTTCCTAACAAGCAATTATAAGAAGGCTTGATGTCCATCACCAAGAAATCTACCTCATATGTGTCTGGACCAATCAAAAAAGGTATTTCAATCCTTCTCATCACCCTCCTTTTTGTACCATCGAATGCTCTCACTATATTTTGACATATCTTCATATGAGAGTTATCCACAGGCAACCTATTTAGTGTGGATAAGGGCAAGACATTCAGTGCAGATCCATTATCAATTAACACCCCTAGCAATGTATATCCTTTGCAGCGGGTGGTGATGTACAAAGGCTTTGTAGATCCTATGCGCCCTGGCGGTATTTCATCGTCATTAAAAAAGATGAAATTATCAGTGCTTATGTTATTAACCAGACGATCTAGCTTGTTCACAGAGATATCATCAGCGACATAAGTTTTATTCAGCACCTTCTTTAACGCGCTACGATGAGTCTCTGAGCTTAAAAGCAAGGCTAGTACTGATATGCGAGCTGATTATTTGTGTAGCTATTCTACAACACTATACTCGCTATGCTTTAAAAATTTCAGGAATTCCCTAGCTTCATTCTCAGTTACTGGCTTGTTAACTAGTGATTCAAGTCTAGCTATCTTTTCCTTCTTATGCTCAACTGCTGGGTTTTTCCTTTAACGAGCTAGGTTCTTGTACTTGCAGGGTCATAATGCCTCCCACTACGCGTGTAAAAACCGATATCTTGGCTCTCTTCTGCAGTGCCAACTGAGTTTGGGTCTCCTTGGATCATCACGTTGCAGTCATAATTCCATGGAACCCTTTTGCTATCCTTATAGGGAAAAGCCATGGGTTTCTGAATTATGACTTTCAGCGTAACCTGTATTCCCGTTTCATTATTTCTCGGCCATGAAATAATCACCACTGAATGATTGACCTTGTGGACCTTCTCTGTTGACCCTTCATTTGAGGCGCAGACATCTCCTCTTTCTAAACTCTTGACATCTTTATAAAATTCAATTTCTTTATTATCCATCAAATTTTGTACTAGGGCCCTGAACTCAATGCACTCTTGGATTTCATGACCCTCTTCAGCGTAGAACTCACAGTAGTTCCTCACTCCTCTGGGTCTCTCCTCTAAATCTTGCATGATTAATCCTTCCTCTACCATTTTTTTCCAAACCCATCTTAGTAGGGTTTTTCCTTCCGCCACATCAATTTTGGTTCTTGATAAGCCATAAAATTAACATGTTTTAATCCTATTCTTGATGCATTTTTGGATGATTTATTATATAATTGAGTGAATTTGATGCTTATAATCCTTTAATTTCATGTTTATATACTTGGGAAAGCATAGGGGAGCAAAAGGAGTGGAAAACGGGCCAAAATCGGAAAAAACGAGCTGTTATCAGGAACCATACAGCCTGGGCATTCCCACATAGGCACGGTCTGACCACATGCCCATGTGCCAGCCCGTGTCGACATCGTACCCTGTCTCTCAAACACGCAGAAAAAGCCAATTTTTAGGGTTTTTGAGCAGTCTAAAGTCTATAAATACATAGTAGAAGAGGATCTAAGGAAGCACGCAGAGTAAAAGAAATAAATTACTCAAAGGACACCGTCAGAATCAACTCAGAAGCAGGATTTCCTTCAAGGTTGAAGATTCTCCATTCAATTTCTCTAGAAGTTTTTGAGTTTCTTTATGTTTTGTTGTTTTCCTAATTTTGAGATGTTTTCCTCCCAAAGTATGAACTAAATTCCCTAGATACCTAGGGAAGATGAAACCTATGATGGATCTTATTATACGTGGGAGCAAATGACCGAAAAGTTCTTAATAAAGTACTTTCCATCGACTAAGACAGCTAAGTTGAGGAATGATATCTCTTCCTTCGTGCAAATGGATTTAGAGACCTTATATGATGCATGGGAGAGGTATAAGGATTTATTGAGAAGGTGCCCTCACCATGGGTTACCTCTATGGTTACAAGTTCAAACATTCTACAACAGTTTGAACCCCTCAA
Source organism: Gossypium bickii (assembly GCA_025503065.1). Lineage (NCBI taxonomy): Eukaryota > Viridiplantae > Streptophyta > Magnoliopsida > Malvales > Malvaceae > Gossypium > Gossypium bickii. The sequence continues at coordinate 24,727,229 of CP106715.1, forward strand.
CTAGGCAATTGATCGATGCAGCCACCGGTGGTACTCTGAATAATAAAACACCTGAAATGGCTTATGGGTTTATAGAGGAGATGCCACTAAATAATTATCAGTGGCAAGTCATAAGGAAGAAGCCCACAAAAACAGTAGGTGTTTTTAACTTAGATGCGGTCATTATGTTGTTAACCCAGGTAGAGCTGTTGAATAAAAAAAATTGATGGTTTATGTGTTTCTACGCAGGTATATTCAGTGATGCAATGCGACACAAATGGAGGAAGAATGAACAATCCAGAATGCCTATCCTACAACTCTAGCACAGAAAACGAACAAGTTAACTATATAGGTAATAATTCTAGACCTCAGAATAATCAGCATAGTAACACTTATAATGCAGGTTGGAGGAACCATCCCAATTTCTCGTGGGGTGGTCAAGGAAATCAAAGATCACAACCCCCTACTAGCTTTCAACCACCTTACCTACAAGAGAAGAAGCCAAACCTTGAGGACATGCTGATTAATTTTATTTCAGTATCAGAAACCCGCTTCCAAAACACCAAAACAACACTTAAAAATCAACAAGCATCAATTCAAGGGCTCAAAATCAAATCGGTCAGCTTGCTAAGCTGATTTCAGAAAGACCACATGGTAGCTTGCCTAGCAACACCGAAACTAATCCAAGAGAGCAGCTTCATGCGATTACAGTTCGAGATGAAGAAATGTTAGTTGAACCTGAACCAGAATTAAGTCAAGAAAATGTGGTAAGTCAAGGTAAGGTTGAGGTAAGCCACAGGGAACAAAAACCGGTAGGTAAGGAGTATAAACCTCGTGTGCCATGCCCAAATGCGACAAAGAAAGACCACACAAATGAACAATTTGGTAAATTTCTTAAACTTCTGAAAAAGTTGCATATTAACTTACCATTTATTGAAGCTCCTTTGTAGATGCCCAATTCTGTAAAATTTTTAAAGGAGCTTTTGGCAAACAAACAAAAGTTAGATGATTCGTCGCACGTGGAGTTAAATGCAGTTTGCTCAGCTATCTTGTAGAATAAACTACCCAATAAGTTGAAAGATCCAGGGAATTTTTCTATTCCTTATTTAATTGGTAGTTTAAGTGTTAATAATGGATTAGCTGATTTAGGGGTAAGTATTAATGTCATGCCCTATAAAATATTTAAACAACTAGGTCTTCAGAAACCCAAACAAACTAGGATGAACATTCAATTGGCAGATAGAACCATTAGATTTCCTAGGGATTGTTGAAGACGTACTTGTTAAAAATGATAAATTCATATTCCAGTTTATTTTTTTTATTCTAGACATGGATAAGGATAGTGACGTACCTTTAATTCTAGGTCGGCCCTTTTTAGCAACTGCTAGAACCATCATTGATGTTTGTACTGTTGAATTGATACTTCATGTATGACAGGATTAAACTCCTCGAAAAAACGTGATAGAGCCACGGTTTAGCTTATATGACAAAAGTAGATCAACTTATGAAGAACGAAAGCTGCAGATCGACGAACTAGACGAATGGTGAACACATGTCAAGGAGAAACCAAGAATATATGATGCAGAGCCAAAGCAACGCCATGACGAGTATATGGATAGAAAGAACCACTTTAAAGTTCGGGACCAGGTACTATTGGATGAAACGAATCCTCGAATTGCCACTTCAGAGCTTAATACGAACGAAGCAACTCCTTTTAAGGTACTTAATGTCTTTCCATACGGTACAATCAAGGTAACGCATTCTGAATTCTGTACTTTTAAGGTGAATATTACTCGACTCAAACCTTATTTAAATAAAAGAAGTGACAACGAGAAAAAGGAGTTTCGACTCCACGAACCACCGTGAGCGCGTGAATACAAGGTAAGTCGAGCTTAGACTTTAAATAAGCGCCTCTCGGGAGGCAACCTGAGCGTCAACACTACTAATCTCTTAATTTTATCTCATGATATTTTTAAAATTAATTAATTAAAAAATGAAATTTTAAAGCCCATACGGCCTGGACACATAGGCGTGTTCTTGGCTGTGTGGATCTTTTGACTTAGTTTTAAAATTTGAAGAAAATCGATAGTGAGTTACACGGCCAGGCGACACGACCGTGTAACCCACACGGCCTGGACACATGGGCGTGTCCTTGGCCATGTGGAGCCTGGGACTTAATTTTTTCAAAAAAAATTGACAGAGACACGGCCTAAAATAGTCCACATGGGCATCTGACACGATCGTGTGGACCACATGGCCAGGACACACGGGCATATCCTAGGCCATGTGAAATCTGGAGCTTAGTTTTTCAAATTTAAAACAAGTCAGAGAGTTACATGGGCAAGGCATACGGCTGTGCGTGAGACACGGCCGTGCCACATGGGTGTGTGAGAAGTCACACGAGCGTGTGAGAGGTCACACAGGTGTGGGAGAAGCGAAGGAGATTGTACATGGCCGTGCGACACGGCTGTGTGAAGACTGGGCTTATTTCATTACTTGCACACGGGCTGAATAGCCCTTTTCCGACAGCCGTTACCACCCATTCCCTTCCTTTTTTCGTCGCGCCTCCTGCTCGTGCAGACAGCCCCTCACCTCGCCCTTGCCCTTCCTTTCAAAATACCCCACGAGTCTCACCTTTTCTCTAGCCTTTCTCCTCTCACCTAAACGGCCATCACCTCGCCCCCTTTCACCACTACACCCACGACCGACCCACCCCACGCACAAGTCACCCATCCCTTCCCTCGTCAATCCCTACACCTAAACTCTCAACCGTACCTCACCCTCTGCCTTCCCCTTTCCCTCGACCTCCTTCACTGCCGTCGACCCCCATTCCAACGTAACCGTCTGGTAACTATCACCGTCGGTGACTTTTTTTTTGCCCTTTTTATTTTTATTTTATTTTTATTCTTCTTCTTCTTTTTTTAATTATTTTTTTATTACTAGTATTTTATTTTATTGTTTTTATTGCTTTTTACTTATTTCTTTATGCATTCCTGCTTATTGAGTTTCTTTAACCTTGATTAATGAGTACTATAATTTTGGTCATGTTTATTTTCTTTTACTTTGGTTTATTTTACTCCTTGCAGTAAACAGTGTTCTATTTTTATTTTGTTTTCGTTACTTTCATTCTTATTAATCTTGCTTAGTTAATTTGCTTATTGATCATTAATAGTTTTATTTAGTCTTACTAAGTTTTTATTTGGTAATAGCATTTTGCTTATTGGTTTCCAGAATGTCTTGATTTTTTATTGTTTAGGAGTATTTGTTTTTTTAGGCCTACTTGAATTTTATTTGGTTGTTTCTTTATTATTGATGAATTCTTTTACCATTTTTTAGGCACACCATGGCAAACACTTGTGGCAAGACTAAGACATAATCGTTGTTTTATGCGATGTCAAAGTCTTAAAATTTATATAAAGAATGATCGAAACCTGGAAACTAACTATGGCAATGATTGGAGGCAAGCGCACCTATCGAACAGTAGTATAGTTAAGGCAAGACCAGATTTTTGAACCCAAAGGAACTAAAAGTAGTAATACTAACTTTTTTTTTTATTATCTAGCCTAAAATAAAGGGAATTTGTTGTTTAATCTAAATTAACTAACTACTAAGCTAAAGAGTCTAAGACAAAGAGGAATGAAATTGGAGAGAAATACTTTGAGAAAATCCGATTGATTAAAACAATACCTGAGGAAGAATCCACCTAGACTTCACTTGTTATTTAACTCTGAACCAGACGATTTATTCACTTGACTTGATCCGTAGGATTTCCTAATTTATATTAATCCCTCTCTCGAGGCGACTAACGTCTAACCCTAGGTTGATTAATTGAAATCTCTTTTTAATTAAAACCCATAGAATTGCATTAACTCGATCTATGGACTCTCATATTAGGTTTCACACTAATCCAGAAAAATCTCGTCACCTTATCTTTAGGCGTGCGATCAACTCCGCTTAATTATGCTAGATCTAATCTTAGGCAGGGACTTTTGCTCCTCCACCTAAGCACATCATACTTGAATTAAGATCCCAGAAATATCAACACGAGAATTAAGAACACATAATTAAGAACAAGTCAAATATTTATCATATAGTTCAGCAAACGATAACAAGATTCATCTTAGGTTTCATCCCCCTCAGGTATCTAAGGGTTTAGTTCATAATAATAAAAGAAAACATATCAAAAGAAAAAATAAAACAAAACATAAGAAATCCCTAAAACCTCCTGAAGGAATTGAAGGAGAGATCCTCTGTCTTGAGTATGATCCTGGCTTCTTGAGATAAATCAACTGGCTATCTTCGAGTAAATCCCTACAAGTCTGCCCTCTTTGGCCTAGCTGGACTCTCCGACAGAGGGCTTCTGTCGAACTTATCCTTTAAGTTGCCCCCTAAGGTATTTATATAGGCTTTGAGATGCCTTACTTGGCCCCTAAGTATCCTATTTCGAGTGTAATTCCTCTTATTCACGTCAGGGACACGCCCATGGCACACGCCCGCGTGAGTCGTGGCCAGGCCGTGTTCGAGTCGTTGAATGAGGCACGACCATGTGGTCTTGGGCCCAAGCCGTATTGCTTTCGTGATATGGCCAATTTACTCTGTTTTGGGCCCGTTTCTCGTTCTTTTCATCCTCCGGTGCTTTCCTGAGTATAAAATATGAAATTAAAGGATTAAGAGCATCAAATTACGTAATTCAAGGGATAAATCATCCAAAAGCATGCTAAATGTGGGCCTAAAATATGTTACTATTACGGCTTATCAAAGACCTCCACATTTAAGCTTTTGCTTGTCCTCAAGAAAAACTCTCAACTCACAATTAAAACAAACTTCCCTGATTCATAACATTCATCAATAGTGTTTCATCATAATTCAAAGATAATTCATACATGGATAATTCAACTCAAAGAATCCTAAAGATTCAAACAATCAAAGTAATAGTTTTTATAGTATGAAAACATAGGTGTTTCCCTTTACCTGAATAATTACCTCTGATTCAAAATTGACAAAGGTTGACATCCTCCCTAAAGATTCACTCAAATCACTCGAGGTGTTTAAGGTTCAGGAAAAAGCGCTCAGAAGTCAAACCTGAAAAGTTAGTCCCATAGGCTTGCATGAAAATCAAATCTCCACCACTATAATATGAGATGATACACAAATCAAAAGGTCTTTAAAAAGGGTTGTAACGAGGCTTAGGTTAAAGGTGTGGATAAATGTTGAATTAGAGGGTTAGAATCGAGATTGAATTGACAATTTACCTAAAAAATGAACTAATCCTAAATAATTATATCAATTGAAAACTAATAATACTAATAACATGAGCTTCTTCTCAAGATGTTGAATTTAAACGTATAAACTCAATTACATAAGGCTAATATTGAATATACTTCGTTTTCTTTAAGAACAAGTCAAATACATAATAAAGGATAACTACTGAAATAAAGATCATAGTTAGTTAACCGATCAAATCAAATCTCGACAAAAATGTGGTCAAAAGGAATGGTGATAACAAATACAAAGGGTTTTGGGTTAATATTAGCAGGCGAGTTAATAAAAAAGGTTGTTAGGATCAAAAGGGGTTCACTAGGGGTTAATTATGAAGGTAGGCTTTTAGTGGAGTAAGTGGGTTAAAACCTAGGTGCCTTTATCATCTCTTTATATCAAATTAAAGGTGTGGTCTCGACATGTATAAACGATGCAAGTTCTAGAATAACAAATCAATGTTGACACACTCATAATCAAAAAGTGAGCACGAAAAAGAATATATTCTCTATAAGGCTCAAAATCTCACAAAAATTATGGGTATTTGATATCAAACTCGTAAATTTTAAACTTCAAGGAAACATTCAGATTCAGGTAGACAACCTTGCAAAAAATTTTAATTTTTGAAAAATAGACTTATCATGCTTGATTCTCTAGTATCTTTAAAATTTAATCATCAATGCACAATTATCAATGACTTAATCCAAAACATATCAATAAAAATCATGAATCAAAGGGAATTTCATTCTAATCATAATATGAGAAACTTACTTTAGAACAAGGCATAATTCAAGGATTTTCAAATAATACTATAGTTAACCCCCCACACTTAAGATGTACATTGCCCTCAATGTACAAAGATGGATAATAGCAAAATAAAATCATAAGATAGGGAGAGAAGTGAAACCTCCTGAATTATGGATAGAATCCGTGGAGGATGTTCCATAACGAATGTGATGACTAGGTATAAGTGATGTTTTCGTTCCTTGAGTGGTATATTTAATCTATTTAATCTGCGAAGTCATCAATTAAATTTAATGAATGGATGTTGTTATGGAGACTTAGGGTTAGATAGCCAGTGATGAAGTGAGATCAATAATACTAATGAAACTTTCAAGTCTTTAGACAGTAAACTAAAATAGAATCAAAATAAATAACAGTAGAAATAAAGATGGAGGTAAAAATAAAAATAAAGATAAACAGAAAAGGACTCAGAGGTCCTCTGCATCAATAAAATAAAAAGGCTAATCTAATATTAAACTTAATTGAATAGATAAAATTCTAAGTCTAAAACAGTTAAATGGTGGTAAATGTAACAATGAGATGTGACCAGTAGTAGTTTTGTGGAGTGACGGCGTGGTTGGGCGGAGCACGGTCGTGTAAGGGTAAGACAAGGGCGTGTTCTGCAAATAATCGAGGCGACACGGCGGTGGAACACCTTTGGGGGGGGCGTGTAGTCTGTTGGCACGGGCGTGTACTGCTTTTTGATGTGTATGTGAAGGAAGGAGGGGGATAATGGGTAGGGGAAGTCAAGGGTGTTGGTTTCTCTGATGGTGGTCGGAGTGGGGGGAGAGGATTTTGAGGGAAACGGCTTGGGTTGGGAATTTGGGGATGGGTTTTGAGGAAAACGGTGGACGATGTTCTTTAAATAGGGAAGGGGGCACAGGCAGGTGCCACGTCCGTGTTGCTGTTATTTAGCCTGTGTTTTTCGTGATTTTCAAATTTGGGCGCGTTTGGGATGTTGCTCACGCCCGTGTTCCTTGGGCGTGTGCTATTGTGTTCGCTTCTCCCACGCCCGTGCTCAGGTTACCACACCCGTGCCTATGTAGTCAGTGTCTCATATGGTGGGGAGACACGTGTATGGTTCATGCCCGTGCTGGTTTACTTAGGATAGACCAATATTGCATTGCACGGCCGTGGTCTTGTTACCGCAGCCCGTGTTGGGAAAAATTTTTCTTCTTCATCTCGCACATCTACCGGCATGCCCGTTTTTTTTGTCCACTGGCGTCCACACAGCTACGGCCTTGTGGCATGAAAATCTGCACTTTTGGTTAGCTTATAATTAGATGCTGAAGTGGAAATAAAAAAATAAAAATAAAAGAATGTAAAAATTAATAGAGTTATTGCTCGGGTTGCCTCCCGAGAAGCGCTCGTTTAAAGTCTTAAGCTAGAATCACCCTGTTTTCATTTCTAAATGAATGTTCACGGAGCTGAAGCTCCTCTCTCAATTCCTTGAAATCTTCACCATTATAAAGTTTCAGTCGATGACCATTTACCTTGAATGTTCCCTGAGTTGGATGGGTTACCTCGACTGTACCGTAAGGAAAAATAGTTTTTATCACAAATGGGCCTGACCACCTTGATTTCAGCTTTCCAGGAAATAGTTTAAGCCTTAAATTATACAGCAGGACCAAATCTCCTACTTCGAATTGTTTTGGTTGTTTTAAGCGAGCATCATGGCGTCATTTTGTTGCCTCCTTATATAGTCGTGAGTTCTTATAGGCCTCGACTCGCCATTCGTCTAGCTTGTTCAGTTGCATCATCCTCTTCTCACCTGCGATTTTAAGATTGTAATTCAAGAATTTTATAGCCCAGTAGGCTTTGTGCTCTAACTCAAATGGTAGATGAAAATTTTTTTCGTAGACAAGTTTGTACGGTGATGTTCCTAAAGGGGTTTTAAATGCTGTTCTATAGGCCCATAAAGCATCATCTACTTTTATTGCCCAATCTTTCCTGTTTGATTCAACTGTTTTCTCTAATATCCACTTGAGCTCTCGATTTGCCACTTCCACTTGCCCACTGGTTTGAGGGTGATAAGGGGTGGTTGTTCTGTGGTGTACTCCATATTTTTTTAAGACTTTATCAAATTAAGTATTACAGAAGTGAGTACCGCTATCACTGATAATCACTCTGGGTGTTCCAAAATGAGAGAAGAGTTTCTTAAGAAACCTTACTATAACTCTAGCATCGTTAGTAGGTAAAGCTTGGGCTTCCACCCATTTTGACATGTAATCTACTGCTACTAAGATGTATTTATTTCCGAATGAACTAGGAAACGGACCCATAAAGTCAATACCCCATACGTCGAATATTTCACATGATAACATATATGTTTGAGGCATTTCATCGTGTTTAGAGATATTACCGTTCTTTGGCATTTATCACACCAGGCGACATACCTGTTGGCATCTTTAAATAGAGTTGGCCAATAAAATCCTGATTCGAGCATTTTGTGTGCTGTCTTAATCCCGCTGTAATGTCCTCCTGAAGTTCCTGAATGGCAATGTTCTAGGATTTTGCTTGCTTCTGCCCGAATTACTTGATCTGTACATATGCGGAAAAGGAAAGGGTCCTCCCAAAAATAGTTCTTCGCATTAACAAAGATTTGCTTCTTTTGATGATATGTTAACCTTTTTGGTAGGATGTTAGCAGCTAAATAATTCGCAATATCTGCAAACCATGGTACCTTGGAGTTAGTTATAGAAAAGAGTTGTTCCTCAGGGAATGAGTCGTTTATCTCACTCTCGTCGAGTTCTTCGATATGAGGGTTCTCAAGCCTGGAGAGATGATCTGTCACAAGATTTTTAGCTCCCTTCCTATCCTGTATTTCCAAATCAAATTCCTGTAAGAGTAAGATCCTTTGTATGAGTCGAGGTTTTGCATTAGATTTAGTTTAGAGATAACGAAGAGCTGAATGGTCAGTGTAAACAAAAACTTTAGATAATATCAAATACTGTCTAAATTTGTCAAATGCAAAAACTACAGCTAGCAATTCTTTCTCTTTGGTGGTGTAGTTTTCTTGTGCGGGCGTCAATGTTCTACTAGCATAATAAATTGGCTGAAAATACTTGTCTCTTCGCTGTCCCAGAACTGCACCTACTACAAAATCACTCGCATCAAACATTAGTTCAAAGGGTAAATTCCAATCAGGTGTAATTATAACCGGAGCATTTATTAGTTTATCTTTGAGGATATTAAATGCATCTAAACACTTCTGATCAAAATTGAAAGGAACATCTTTTTCTAGTAATCTTGTTAAAGGCTTAGCTATTTTAGAGAAATCTTTAATGAATCTTCTATAAAATCCAGCATGTCCTAAAAAACTTCTAATAGCCTTAACTGAACTAGGAGGAGGTAATTTTTCTATGGTTTCAATCTTTGTTTTATCTTACTCAATCCCTTTACTGGAAATCTTATGTCCTAACACAATCCCCTCTCTAACCATAAAGTGACATTTTTCCCAATTTAAAACAAGATTCATTTCCTCATATCTCATTAGAACTCGTTCTAAATTTTTAAGGCAAAAATGGAAAGAATTACCGAATACCGAGAAGTCATCCATAAATACCTTCATAATGTCTTCCACTAGTTCGTCAAAGATGGCCAGCATGCAGCGCTGAAAAGTAGCAGGAGCATTACATATCCCAAAAGGCATTCTACAATAAGCAAACGTACTGTATGGACATGTAAATGTTGTCTTTTCTTGATCCTCAGGAGCTATTGGGATTTGGAAGTAGCCAGAGAGTCCGTCCAAGAAGCAGTAGTACATATGCCCAGATAATCTTTCTAACATCTGATCAATAGAGGGCAGATGAAAGTGATCCTTTCTGGTGGTGTCGTTCAACTTTCTACAGTCAATACAGACTCTCCAACCCGTGACTGTTCTTGTAGGAATCCATTCATTCTTTTCGTTGGCTACAACAGTCATGCCTCCTTTCTTTGGGACTACTCCGCATGTGACTTACGCAAGTACTTTATCGAAATAGGATAAATTATTCCTGCATCTAGAAGTTTAATTACCTCAGCTTTGACAACTTCTTTCATATTGGGGTTCAATCGTATCTGAGGTTGCACACACGGTTTATATTCATCTTCCATTAAGATTTTGTGGGTGCAAAACGATGGATTTATTCCCTTAATGTCAGACATTTTCAATTAGATGGAATGTAATGGAATGCCAAAGAGACATAGAGCAATACAGATTATGTACCAGTCGGCTATCAATACTTTTGTCTATACATCGTGATTAGAAAGCACTCCCATAAAACAAAGATTTTATCAGTGGGGCAGTAACCAAAAAAAATATTTCCAAGAACAGTTAAACATACAGAATACCTCAGAAAAGACTGCCATAATCTGGTATCTTACCTTTCAACATTATTCCTTCAATTATTTCTACTAGTCCTGTCGTTACTTATCAATCCAATTTAATCTCTGATCATGTTCATAATTATTCTATAGCTGAACCCTTTGGTATCATACTTGTGAACTTATTCAATAAGAATCTCGTGTAATTCCTTCACAAAACACTACTCTGGTAAGGGGGTGGGGTCGTAAGATCCCTAACTCATCTCTCATACACATGTACATGTGACACTATTTCATCATTATAGTCATATAACTCAGTTCAATCAATTTAACACATTTATTTAAGCTATGCAAGTTTTCCAATCGTACTTATTCAAACAAGCATATGTGGACATTTGTTCTATCAATATTTATGATAAGTCACCCAAACATATGCATTTGTTCAAGTAAATCAATCATATGCATCATGGAATCATCGTTTAAACATATGTAAGCTCATCATAGTATAATCCTTTATTCACACCTTTATGAATTTCTATTTATCATATTCACTTAATCAAGTAAGTCAGGTGTACAACATCATATGAGCATCAAACAAGCATGGGTATTCAACGCAACATGAATTTCCATCTCACATGTTATCACGTATATCATGAACTTTTATTCATAATTTTCTGAATCTAGGCTTATCATGACTATACCCGAATAGCTTAGCATAACATTTAACATGGCTGGTGTAGCTCGGTTGGAGAGTACCTCTGTCCAAATAAGATGGTTCTCATTTGCGTCGGGAGACATCACACTATCACGGATTGGTGGCATGTATAGCTAGACTCTCATTCATGCTAGGTTAGTCCGAGAATCGACTAAACCATAGCTCTGATACCACTAAATGTAACACCCCTCACCCGTATCCAACACCGGGATAGGGTTTGAGGCATTACCAGGCTTAAACATTCACAATCATACAAAACCGGGTTACCAAATTTCACCCAAAATTAAAACTTTTCAAATACATGCATTTAACCTTGTCATCTATTTAATCACTTATACATCTCATGGCTATAATCAGGAAATCAATATAAGCCAATACATTTGGCTAATCACATCAACATCCATCATAGAAAAACTAAGTCCCTATAGATGCCACTCACTTGAAATATTTAACATATACATGCCAATACTCCTAAGATAATGGCTCGATAGTGTGATGCTGCCTCCGACGATCTCCAACCCTGAGCTGACCTGACAAAACTAAAAGAAATGGAAAGGAGGGAGTAAGCATTACACTTAGTAAGCTCGCATGAAAATAATAAGCAATGCGATAACATACTATTGTCATATTTTTTCTATTTATTCAAATTCCAGTTAAGTTGTTTTCTCTAGTCACAGTCATTAAATTATTTATATCTGGAGCTACGGAAATCCAAATTAAGATCCGTTAATTTTCCCTGAAACTAGACTTATTTATCTTCTTACCATACAATTTCAAAATTTTTAGCTTAACCAATTAGTACAATTTATTCATTAAAGTTTCCCATGTTTTACTGTTCAACTATTCTGACCACTCTTCACTACGAATCAATTTTATCCTCGTACAGAGTTCATATGATGTTATTATTTAGTTTATTTGAAAATAGACTCATTCTGGATTTCAGGCATATAAATTATATAGCACAATTATTTTTGTACAATATTTAATGATTTTTCAAAGGCAAAATAGGGGATCACGTAATCATTCTGAACCAGTCTCATAGAAATTCAAATATCTAAAAATATACAAATCATTTGTTTTCTATGTTTCTTTTATATGAAAATAGACTCAATATGCTTTAAATCAATTTCTCATCTAACTTATAATTAAATTTCTACTATTTTTGGTGATTTTTCAAACTCATGTCACTGCTGCTGTCCAAACAGTTTTATTATAAATTTTTGCTCTCTCTTTCACTTTAGTTGTGTTCATCACTTGCCTATATCAATCTTTCCAATTTCCGACTACATATCGAACATATTGTTCATACGTACATTTGCCACATTTCTCAATTGGTCACATTCACACTTGTACTTATTCATAACATGATCGTTTCAATTACACTTAGTCGTTACACAATCACATGTATTTTCACTTAGTCAACTTCCCGTTGAACTTATCGGAATAATAACAGATACACGGTGGCCTACACATAGTACCACCCTTGTAGCCGAAGTTATCTGGTACATATAGTAGCCTGCACTTAGTACTACACATGTGACCAAAACCATCACTTGCACATAGTGGCCTGTAATTAGTACCACACATGTGATTGAAACTATAGGGTGCGCATAGTAGCCTGCACTTAGTACTACAGACGTGACCTAAAACCATCTCGTAGCTCTCTTGTACATATAGTGGCCTACACTTAGTACCACACATGTGACCTAGCTACCTCATTCGTATCTTTTCTATTCTGAAGGTTCAACCGGGAATTCTCACTTTTCAACATTTTACCAATTCATAAATTTTCATGCCATCATTTTATACAACTATCATACATTCATAAAACATGCATTTAGGCATATTATGGGTTTACTTTAGGTTATTCGAACTTACTTGTCGAAAATCTCAAATCAGTACAACCGTGTAGCAACTCATACAACCCATGTAATATTAATTTAACATTCAATTCATGTAACATTAATTTGCCATTCAATTTCACATAACACAACAAACATCACATTTTCCATACCATACGTCAACTTCTCATAAACATATTAAATCATACAATTTATGTCATATCAATAGAGAATTACAATTCAAGCATGGTGTTGCATTATTATTAACACACAAACTTACCTTGAATGCCGAAACGACCATTTTACCAACTTTCTCGATTTTTGATTTTCGTCCATTTCTAGGTCCAAATCTCATTTTTCGGGGTCTAAAACATCACATTTCACTTATTTAATTAATGTACTACTCAAAACAGTCCCTAACTCAAACCTTGAAAAAATTACAATTTTGCCCCTAAACTTTTGCATAATTATGATTTTGCCCCTATCTTTTTCTTATGTTTTATGACAAGCTGAACATTTTCTATAGCAACTTCAAATTCTTACTGTAACACATGATCGCTGAAATCAGAGTTTTAAAATTTATAATAAATGTGATCGAACCTGGAAACTAACTCTGACAACGATTAAAGGCAAGTGTACCTATCGAACTGTAGTATAGCTTAGGCAAGACCGGATATCGAACCCAAAGGAACCAAAAGTACTAATACTAACTTTCTTTTTATTATTTAGCCTTAAAAATAAAGTGAAGTTTGTTTTAATCTAAATTAATGACAACTAGGCTAAGGATACTAAGACAAAAAGAACGAATTTGGGAAATAACTTGAAGAAAGACTCAATTGATCACGACGATACCCTTAGGAAGAATCCACCTAGACTTCACTTGTTATCTAACCTTGAATCATATGATTTATTTACTTAGCTTGATCTGTAGGGCTCCCTAACTTATGCTAAACCCTCTCTCGAGGCGAATAACGTCTAACCCTAGGTTAATTAGTGGAACTCTCGTTCTCTTATAATAACCCCCTAGAATAGCAGTAATCAGATCCATGGATTCCCATATTAGGTTTCACCCTAATCCGGAAAATCTCGTAACCCTATCTCTAGGCGTTCGATCAACTCCACTTAATTATGCTAGATCTACTCTTAGGCAGGGTCTATTCCTCCTCCACCTAAGCACATTAGATTTGGATTAAGCATGCATAATTAAGAACAAACTAAGTATTTATCATAAAATTCAAAAATCAAATAACAAGACTCATCTAGGTTTCATCCCCTTCAGGTATCTGAGGGGTTTAGTTCATAACTAAAAAAGAAAACATCTCAAGAGAAAAGATAAAACAAAACATAAGAAATTCCTAAAACTCCCTGAAGGAATTGAAGGAGAATTCTGCCGTCTTGAGTATAATTCCGGCTTCTTGGGATGGATCAACTCAACTGGCTATCTTCAAGCGATTCCCACAATTCTGACCTTTCCGGCTTGACTCCTTGGCCTAGCTTGCCTCCCCTCAAAGGTGGTACTTGGGGGATATATATAGGCTCTTTAGAATGCGATTCTTTCTCCATAAGTATCCTTTTCCGACTGAAATTGCTCATTCTAGTGATAGAGGCACGGCCTTGTAGCACGCCCGTGTAGATCGACTCCAGGCCGTGTTCGGATTTTTTAATGAGGCGCAGCCGTGTGAATCAGGGGAGAGGCTGTGTTCTAGATGATTGGCGTGGCACGGCCATGTGGGCTCCGGACCAGGCCGTGTTAATTCCGTGTTATGGCCCATTTACTTTGTTTTGGGCCCGTTTTACGTTCTTTTCATCCTCGGGTGCTTTCCTGGGTATAAGACATGAAAAGAAAGGCTTAAAAGCACCTTTTTACATAAATTAAAGGATAAATCATCCAAAAGTAAGCTAAATGCGGGGTTAAAATATGTTATAATTACAGTTTATCAACATAATTATGAACAATAGCAATTTTTACCAATTAGCTCGTTTTACTCGTTTTCACCAAAAATCACTTAGTAAAAATCGTTCCTCTACTCATAAACATACATACTCTACCATCAAAAATAAAAATACACAATTATCCATCATGGGTAAAATTTTTACTTTAACTATATCTCAAAATATGGTTAGAAATAGGTAGATTAAAGTACAAGGATTTCATAAATATGAAAATCAATAAAAACGGGACAAGAACGAACTTACTATTGAGCTTGGAAAGCTTGGACAAAACCTCAACCATGGCTTCCATGGAATTTTCGGTAGCAACCCCAAAAGAATGAAGAAGATGACATCTTTTGTTTTTTTAGGCTATTTTGGCTTTATATGCCAAATTACTAAAATACCCTTAATGCCTTTCTTAGATATTTTACCACAGAAGCCCATTTTAGTCCAAAATTTTGGAATTTGGTAAAATTGCTATTTAAGGGCTCCTAATTCATAATCCAAAGAAATTTCATACAAAAAGCTTCTAGAACATGCATTTTGCAACTTATTCAATTTAGTCCTTAAAGTCTAATCAAGCACCTTAGACATATAATTTCTTCATGAAATTTTCACACAAGCATGTAAACATATCATAGACCTTATAATAATCATAAAATAATTATTTCTACTTCAAATTCGTGGTTTCGAAACCACTGTTCCCACTAGGCCCTAATTCAGGATGTTACAAGTAGGGCTTTCTCTATGTTAAGGCAAGCGCACCAATTGAACAGTAATATAGTTAAGGCAAGACTGGATTGTCGAACCCAAAGGAACTAAAAGTACTAACACTAACTTTCTTTTTATTATCTAGCCTCAAATAAAGGGAATTTGTTGTTTAATCTAAATTAACTAACTACTAAGCTAAAGACTCTAAGTTAAAGAAGAATGAAATTGGAGAGAAATACTTTGAGAAAATCCAATTGATTAAAACAATACCCGAGGAAGAATCCACCTAGACTTCACTTGTTATCTAACTCTGAACCAGATGATTTATTCACTTGACTTGATCCGTATGATTCCCTAATTTATATTAATCCCTCTCTCGAGGCGACTAACGTCTAACCCTAGGTTGATTAATTGAAATTCTTTCTAATTAAAACCCCTAGAATTGCATTAACTCGATCTATGGACTTCCATATTAGGTTTCACCCTAATCCGGCAAAATCTCGTCACCATATCTCTAGGCGTGCGATCAACTCCGCTTAATTATGCTAGATCTAATCTTAGGCAGGGACTTTTGCTCCTCCACCTAAGCACATCATACTTGAATTAATATCCCGAAAATATCAACACAAGAATTAAGAACACATAATTAAGAACAAGTCAAATATTTATCATATAGTTCAGCAAACGATAACAAGATTCATCTTAGGTTTCATCCCCCTTAGGTATCTGAGGGTTTAGTTCATAATAATAAAAGAAAATATCTCAAAAGAAAAGATAAAACAAAACATAAGAAATCCCTAAAACCCCCTGAAAGAATTGAAGGAGAGATCCTCCATCTTGAGTATGATTCTGGCTTCTTGAGATGAATCAACTGGCTATCTTCGAGTAAATCCCCACAAGTCTGCCTTTTTTGGCCTAGCTGGACGCCCCGACAGAGGGCTTCTGTCGAACTCCTCCTTTAAGTTGCCCCCTAAGGTGTTTTATATAGGCTTTGAGATGCCTTACTTGGCCCCTAAGTATCCTATTTCGAGTGTAATTCCTCTTGTTCATGTCAGGGACACGCCCATGGCACATGCCCGTGTGAATCGTGGCCAGGCCTTGTTTGAGTCTGTTGAATGAGGCACGGCCGTGTGGTCTTGGGCCTAGGCCGTGTTGATTTCGTGATATGGCCCATTTACTCTGTTTTGGGCCCGTTTCTTGTTCTTTTCATCCTCCGGTGCTTTCCTGAGTATAAAACATGAAATTAAAGTATTAAGAGCACCAAATTACATAATTCAAGGGATAAATCATCCAAAAGCATGCAAAATGTGGGCCTAAAATATGTTACTATTACGGTTTATCAAGACTGCTGTCTCCGCTTTGAAAAAGCGGAAGGGCCCCGGAGCGACCTCCTCCTCGAGCGCACCCGCCGAGGCTCGCCACCCCTATCTCAGATTTGCGGCAGGCCACTGCATTGATTGGGCCGTGTTGGAGCAGGTCCGACTAGCTGATGACGTTCGTGATATTATCGCCACAACTCCATGGGACAGATTCTTCGACATCATCGAGCCCACCTGCATGGAGCTTACCTTGGCATTTTGCGCGACGTTTCTTGTACAGCAGGTCATGACGAGCCAGACACCATCACATTTTGACTTTGTGGTTTGGTGCTCTAGCTGAGTGTTCTCGAGTTTGGCACTGCTATGGGACTTTTCACAGAGGAATTTATGAGCGTCGAGAACTTCCTTTGACTTCACTAGCACATCCATTACACTCTACCTCGTTGTTGGACTGAGCTTACAGAGAGTCAGACACCATATGACGCGAGTTGCTCGAAGGTGACTTCTCTCTTTTCGGCCTTACGGTATATTCACGCAAAGTTGGAGAGAGAGCACCGGAGTCGTTAGCATTCATGACGCCTATTTCCAATGGAGCATGGCCACCGAGAATATCTTTGACTTGGCGTACTTCATTGCTTTAGCCTTTCACCATCAGACTAACCGCTACAGGAAGGGCCCCATCTGTTTAGGCCCTTATGTAACTTGCCTCGCTCGACACTTCGGTCTACTCGACACACCGGAGTAGTCCTCTACACTCACACTAGTCGGCCAAATGTCCCCTAAGGGAATCTCGAGCATGATACATATGAGGATAATAGAGCGGCATCGTGGAGTGGATCCTCCTCAGTACAAATTGTTTCATTCTGACGCTCAGAATGAACCCAAGGACTTTACTAATGATGTTCCTCCCTATCACGAGGACCCACCACAGCATCCACCTTCGAGTCACCGACCTGTTCCTTCTGTTGCTACTTTAGTAGACCTCACCGAGCAGTTCACTAGTTTCCGTCAGTACTGCAATCAGAGGTTTGATAGTATTGACGCGACATTGCAGTAGATATGTCAGCATTTCCATATTTTCTCTATAGCACCGACAAATCACGATGTTGATGTGTCTGATGATGAGGACCATTGAGTCTATTTATTTTATTTTGTTTTGTTTTATTTTTATTTTTATTTTTAGTTTTAGTTTTATTTTTTGAACTATATTTTTCTTTATTTTGGTTTTCTAATCGAGTAACACTTTAATCTTCTTCACCATTTGTGTTTATTTTTTTATTAGTTGTTCAGAATCATGCACTACATTTTACATTTATCTACAATTCCGATTTTCACTATTTTGGGAATTTCATCCAATCTTTAGGGCAGTTTCAATTCCCTCGCTCTCTTATGATATTTTGTTTTTACTATGATTATTGTTGTTTGTACATTGAGAACAATGTACATCTTAAGTGTGGGGAGGTTATTTATATGATTATTTAAAAATCCCTGAATTATGCCTTGTGTTTAAGTAATATTCTCATACTACTATTAGAATGAATTTTTATTGATTTATAATTTCTTTTGATATGTTTTAGATTAAATTCATAGGTAATTGTGCATTTATTGTTTAAACTTTAAGACATGAGAGAATCAAGCATGATAAGTCTATTTTCAGAATTAAAATTTGTTAGGTTGTTTCCCTAAATTGAAGTATTACCTTGATGTTTGAGATTTGCCAGATTGATTTCAAAAACCATAATTTTTTGTGAGATTTTGAGCCTTTAGAGCATACACTTTTCTTGTTCATTTTATTATTGGTTATGAGTGTGTCAATATTGATTTGTTATTCTAGAACTTGCTTCGATAATGCATGTCGAGACCACACTTTTGATTTGATATACTAAGATGATAAATGCACTTAGGTTTTAACCCACTTGTCCCATAAAAAGCCTACCTTCATAATTAACCCTTAGTGAACCCCTTTGAGCCTAACACATTGTTTCTTAATTTACCTATTAATGATAACCCATAACTCATTTTTTTTTGTTCATTGCGAATTTTCCATGTTTTATTGACTCTATTTTTATCGAGATTTGATTTGGTTAATTGCCTGATTGAGCGTTTTGATTAAGTTGCTGAATTAGTTCTTCTTATTTACATATAAAAAATTCATAAAAAATATATATATATATATATATATATATATATATATATAAAATACATATATTTTGATTATTACTAATTCTATGTTATTTGAGCTTAACTAGTTAATTTCATATTTTGAGAAGAAGCTCTTGTTATTCTTGATAAGTTTTCAATTGATGTAATTATTTAGCATTAGTTTATTTTTCTACTTCGGCAATTTATCAATTCGATTTCGATTCTAACCCTCTTTCTCAGCTTTTATCCATACCTTTAACCCAAGCCCCATTACAACCTGTTAAAGACCTTTTAATTTGTGTATCATCTCATTTTATAGTGGTGGAGATTCGATTTTCATGCAAGTTTATGGTAATGAATCTTCATGTTTGACTATTGAGTGCTTATTTTTGAACCTTAAACACATTGAGTGATTTGAGTGAATCTTTAGTGAGGATATCAATTCTTGACGATTTTTGAATTAAGGGGAAATACCTATGTTTTCATGCTTTAAAATTGTTCGACTTAGATTGCTTGTGTCTTTAGTGCTCTTTTAGTTGAATTATCAATGTGTGATTATTTGTGAATTATGATAAAACATTATCAATGAGAATTATGTGTTGGGAAAGATTAGTTTTAATTGTGAGTTGAGGATTTTGCTAGAGGACAAGCAAACGCTTAAGTGTGGGGATATTTGATAAGCCATAAAAGTAACATGTTTTAATCTCATTCTTGATGCGTTTTTGGATGATTTATAATATAATTGAGTGAATTTGATGCTCCTAATCCTTTAATTTCATGTTTATATACTTAGGAGAGCATAAGGGAGAAAAATGGGTGGAAAACGGGCCAAAATTGAACAAAATCGGCTTTTTTAGGAACCACACGGCCTGGGCATTCCCACACGGGTTAGCCATACGCCCATGCGCCAGCCCGTGTCGATATCGCTCGTTGTTTCCCAAACATGCGAAAAAGCCAATTTTTAGGGTTTTCGAGCATTCTATAGTCTATAAATACACATTAGAAGAGGATCTAAGAGAGCACGCAGAGTAGAAGAAAGAAACTACTCAAAGGACGCCGTCGGAATCAACTCAGAAGCATGATCTCCTTCAAGATTGAAGATTCTCTATTCAATTTCTCTAGAAGTTTTTGGGTTTCTTTATGTTTTGTTGTTTTCCTAATTTTGAGATGTTTTCCTCCCAACGTATAAACTAAATTCCCTAGATACCTAGGGAAGGTGAAACCTATGATGAATCTTTTTATTTGATTTTCTGGATTATATGATAAATACTTGTTCTTGTTCTCAATTATGTATGCTTATTTCTTGCTTTAATATTTTCAGGATATTAATGCAAGTGTGATGTGCTTATTTCAGTGGAGCAAAAGTCCTTGTTTAAGAGTAGATTTAGCATAATTGGGTGGAGTTGCATACAATCCCAGAAATAGGACGACATAAATCTACCAGATTAGAGTCAAATCTAATAAGGGAATCCATAGATCGAGTTAATGCGACAATAGGAGTTTTAATTTGAAAGAGATTTTAATTAATCAGCCTAGAGTCAGTTGTTCTTATTCTCGAAAGAGATATTAACATAAAATAGGGATTTCTACGAATCAAGACAAGTGAATAAATCGACTAATTCAGATTTAGAATAAAAGTGAAGTGTAGGTGGATTCTTTCCTGGGTATTGTCTTTTTCTTTTGTTATAATCAAGTATTTTCTCATTCTATTCTCTGTCGCATTCTTAATAATTAGTTTAGTTAAATTTAGATTAAAATCATACCCTTTAATTTATAGGCTAGATAATAAAAAGATAGTAATTACTAGTACTTTTAGTCCTCGTGGATACGATATTCCCGACTCACCATAGCTATACTACTATACGATAGGTGCACTTGGCTTTGTCGTGAGTTTAGTTAGTTTAGTGACTCATCAGTTCTCTTACTTCCACTCTCAATTATCGTGTTTACCCCTTTATCAGAATAACTGGGTTACGAATTTCCTGCCACATTTGGTCCTAATGGGTCGTCAAACTTTACAATTCCCATCTAATGAGTGCCCCGTTATTCCCACATGGTACTCGCATTGAGCATTTGCATCATACCATTTTAGGAATGGAGGTTGCATGGGTTTCAAGTAGAATAAGGATACCACATGTGCATCGAACAAACTCTGATACAGCTCCCTATATGTCATCAGGATAGGTGTGAACTGGAGTCTTTCTGTGTTCAGCCTTAAGTTAGATTCTTGCCGTGGGGGGCCTTGATGGCTGGTAGTTATGGCTCTTGACTGGCCTACAGTGACCTATTTGGAATACTCTTTTATTATATAAGCTCACACTATTCACTTCATATTCCTTCTTCCTTGGGGTTGATCTTTTGCCATTTTCCCCCGTATCTATCACTACAGCAAAACAGGTTTTTAGCGGCGATTTTTTGGGCCTATAAGCGCTGCTAAAACAATTTGCGGCACTGATCAAAGCGCCACAAAAAATGTCAATATAGATAACGCCGCTAAAATTTGCGGCGTTTATGTGTAAAAATGCCGCTATAGAACATGACCTTTAGCGGCACTTTACCCACAAACGCCGCTATAGAACATGACCTTTAGCGGCATTTCTCCCATGTTCTTTAGCGGCGTTTTGCCACAAACGCCGCTAAAGGTCATGTTCTTTAGTGGCGTTTTCAGTAAAAACACCGCTAAAAGTCATGTAAGACAATTCAAGTGGGATATCCACCACTATCCAGTTGCTTCTTTGCTTTTATCATTCTTTCATGTTTGACATTTGATGTTCCTCATAATTTGTAGTTCCGGTGATTTTTCTTCTTCGTTTACATTTATTTTTTGTTCGTATAGTAATATCAACTGTAGCGTTCCCCGTGAAATTAGTTTTATTTATAATTCTTATAAATAATGTGTTGAAATTCAATTTATTACGACAGTTTAAATAAAATTCAGTTGAAAAATTTTCTACCAATCAAAAACAGCAAACAATAAATACCAACTTTCTTCCTTTCACTGAAAAATGATGTTCAAAATTGTTAGACTGAACTACAAAATCCAAATCTTATATATCACCGAGATCTTAAGGATTTTTCAATAATTAATCAACAACGAAAATAAGCATTCTACTCTAAACAGGTTCATCGTTGCTACGATGGAGATTTGATACCTTATTCAGTTTCCCTTCAACATCTGCTTTAGTAGTCGTATCCTCACATAATCAACGAACCCGACATATTAGCATGCAAAATACAAAGAACAAGAAAGTGTAAACTTACACATCTATTGAGATATTTAGGGTCAATTCCATTCAGAAAAGGAAATATATTAGGCTATAATTATCTTCAAATTCGACCTTCCTATTGGTATTCAATCATCCAACACTAAAATTTGTATTTACCAACCTATTCAGACAGTGCAATACCGTTGTAATTTTGGGGTGAGATCATTTCCCTTCCAAATCAATTCAGAATAACAACAACCCAAAGTCCCCAAGGCCCGAACTAATCCTCTAAAATAGCAGTATCAACGTGCTATTGTAAAAAAGATGTCTTTGGGGATGATAAGAAATTAGAAGTAATAACTTCCTTTTCCATTTTTATAAGGAGCAACTAAGGAAGCACCGTGAACATGATAGCAGTACTTAGATCAGTGCTTAAGCAGTAAAAGGAAAGAATGATGGATGACATTAATGGATAAACATTTCAAGAAAGCTATATGTCATATGAATACAATTTAAGGAAGTTACTCTCAGAAGCATATTGTTATTGTAGTTTCTTTATCTTCCTCCTTGGATATCTTGTAAGCAGCTCCCTACTATGACCTCACAAGATTGAAAAAAAGCTATTTAGTTCAAATACTAGCTCATTCAATAAGTTCACATAAAACACTAAATAAAATATGTTGAAATCCACAATCCAGGAAAAAGAGCTTGCATACAAAAAACATCAATTAAATAGTTCTCACATAAATGCACAATCAAAATGTTGTTTATCCTTTTAATAAGATAAATGAACAAACCTTAACACCTTCAACAATCAAACCTTACGCAAGAACAATGGAAATGTTGTTTATCCTTTTAATAAGATAAATATAAACGAAGGGATTTTTCTAATATTTTCATTTTCTAAAACTCAAAAATAATAATTAAAATATAAAGCTAAAATATAATCACAGCTAATAATCTGTAAGTTCCTTTCAGGTTAAGAGGGCTATGCAGCACTTTTAGTTTGGACAATGTTAACATATACATAATGTACAAGAAGACTTGTTACCTTAAAATCCACATTATTTAGCTAATTAATGGCTTTAGAGGCCAATTCTATACTTCTAAAGGTCACAAATGCAAATCCCTTGTTTTCAGTTGAATCTTTACCTTCCATAATGTGAACCTGTTGCCATAGAGTATGATGTGTAAGTTTTTATCTCAATAAAAAAGACTAAATATTCTTCACAAATAGCATAAAAAAACACCTCAGTAACTACTTCAACAAGTGCCTTAGGCTTTGGCATCATATGAATCTATTTTAAACAGGCTTGCAAGCCAATTTTGAAGAAGGCACAGAGGCTGCAAGAATTTAAAGAAAGAAGTATGCATATACTGAGGGGAGGAAAATGATAGCTATAAGGAGTTTCAGATAATGTATCTCAATTGAATCTGTGTCTCAAAGGTAGTTGCTAGGTTAAAAGATTTTTACCAAAGGAATAATTAAGCAGTATATTTCAAAAGAAAGGCAAAAGAAATTTCAGAAAGATAATTAAGAGGCTTTAAAAGTGCGGCAAGCTATCAAGGAATGAACTTACTCAAATCAGAAAAAGAGTGACAGTATTGCTGTCCAAAAATAAAATATTGACATATTTAGGCTTAATCCAGCTTCAGTAAAAATGTAAAGTAAAATGACAAAACAAAACCAAAATATATAAGCAGGCATGATTCATTCTGACATACAAAATAAAAAAAGAAGAGGTTAACATGTAAAGGAAAATCAAGCAACATGTTATGGGGTGAATCTATGTTAGGAAATGCTGCTAAT
The DNA here is from genome assembly GCA_025503065.1 of Gossypium bickii. Taxonomy (NCBI): domain Eukaryota; kingdom Viridiplantae; phylum Streptophyta; class Magnoliopsida; order Malvales; family Malvaceae; genus Gossypium; species Gossypium bickii. The sequence continues at coordinate 24,751,228 of CP106715.1, forward strand.
TTTGATTCTCTAATTAAGGCTTAGGTTGTGATTTTATTTCTTTCCTTACTTAATGTTGTGCTTTTATTTCAGTAGTTTTATTGGTTTCTAGAATAAGTAGTATTTCTATAAAAAAACCATGAAGAGATTTGGTTCTCTCTAACAAGTCTTAAGATTTCAATCTCCTTTTTGATGAGCTAAACTATCAACCCCGAACATACTGTCGTAAAACAACATTGACCATGGACCAAAAGTAATAAAAGTTCCGGAATAAAATACACCATTCCTCCACTCTAATTATAACTAAGACACCATAGTCTATTTAAAAGGTCTATGACGGTTCATACTTATTCTTTAGAATGTAATTCTACCTTAACATAATAAAACTAGTATCAAAATGTTGCATTAAATAATATTTTAGGCTTCTGACACCCAATTTACGAATCATCTTCACATGGCCATAAGACAACCAGACAGTTCGTGGCCCATATTTCGATGTTTTGACCCACAAAATCAACACCTATTCATAACTCAACAAAAATAGAGTGGATGCCATTCAACAAACTGAAGAAACACCAACTCCCACTCTTCAAGGTTACCCGGAAACAGATAATGGGTCATGTAAGCGATGCCTTTAATCACTAATTAAGGATTATCTTATAACTATTTTAGGATTTATCTATTTATTTATTACAGTACTCTTACTGAATTCAAGAAAAAAAAGTGAATTTTTGAACAAAATAGAATAGGGAAAAATAAACAAAACTGAAATATAAGAATCAGTTTCCAGTATGCTAATTAAGAACATAGCCCTACATACATTCTGTTCCCTAGCAAAAACTGTCATTTGAAGAAAAATTATTGCGTATTTCAACAGATCTTTGTAGAAAAGAATGTAAATGGATACAAAGCCTCAAGTAGCAAACTCTTTTGAAACTAAACCCAGTTCTTTTTACACGTAATATGCAGAATTCCTCATTTTGAGAAAAAAATTTACCAACCAAAATATTGAATTAATTGAATATAGAACACTTTATCCCACTAAATGTTCAAAATATTGACACCGCCGTTGGAGTTCAACAATATAATCGGTCATGCATTAAATGAAAGAGCGAAAAAGATAAACCCAAAATGGAAACATTATTTATGTCGAGAAAGAAGCAAAAAATTGGAACAATTCAATAAATGGGTTTGGAGAGAAAAATTACCAGAGCTACCAAAGCTGTAGATGGAGGGAAAACTTACAAGGCGAAGCAACAGACGGCTGGAGACGGAGATGTAACAGAGGGCTGCCGACGGTGATGCAGAGGACTGTCGACGGCGATTTGGGAAACTGATTTGGGGAAAAACTATTTGTGGAAAATGTTAGGGATTTTGGGGAAAGGGATTTGGGGAAAATAAAATAGGGAAAAAAAGAAAGGGATTTCGGGTATTAGGGATTTATGGGAGGATTTAGGTTTAAGGATTTCCAAAGGGATTTTTGTGTTTTAAAGTTTGGGGAAAAAATAAACTGATTTGGGGGATTTACGTTTAGGGGGAAAAACTGGGGATTTCTGGTATATGGGATGAAAGTGATGAGAGCAAAATGACGTCGTTTCAATTAAAATAAAATGACTTTTTGCGGCGTTTGTCACATAGCGCCACCGCTAACGCTACTGAAAGTGCCATACAAAACAGCACCATTTTGTATAAAGTAAAACGATTCTTTTATGGCGTTTTTCACCTAGCGTCGCTAAAGATCGACCTATTGCGGCTTTTTTAAGGTAGTGCCATTAACGCCACTAAAAGTGCCATACAAACAGAACCATTTTGATAAAGTAAAACCATTTTTTTACGGCGTTTTTATTGTAGACCTTTTGCGGCATTTTTCCCCTAGCGCCACTAATGCCAATAAAATCGCCACTACAAAACGACGCCATTTTGTTTAAAGTAAAATTATTTTTTGCGGTGTTTATGAGAAAAACACCGCTAATGCCTTTGGTACTAATAAATATTTAAAAATTCAACAAAATTTAAAAAAATTATAATTTCTTTAAAAAAATATCTACGCCAACAATGGAATACAAATAGACTAGCACGTAAGTTGTCACATCAGTGTCGTTGAAGATTGAAAGTCAAATTGATCCAAAATTAAGACAAAAGTGATAAAATGAGTAAATATTAATAGTGAATTTTATCATTGTGCAAGCTCAGCTTCAGGGATATGGGTTTTAACTTTTTGAGCATCTAATCCCCCTATTTTCCTAAGAGAACTAAGAAGCCTACATTGCTCAAATTGAAGTACATGTACTAAATTGATCAAAAATTGAAATGTAAGATACTAATTATAAAATTCACCAATTCAAAAAGTGTAAGGACAAAAATTGATCAAATTGAAGTACATATGTACTAAATCCTTAATTTTTTAGTTAGATTCAATCCAATTTTCTTCTTTCTTTCTATATTTGAAAGGTTTAATTATTTATTAAATTCCTTTAAATTAAGTTTGTTTTGTTTCAAACAATATATTTAATTTGTAAAATTTTAAAATTGTGTACGAAAATAATTTTAAAAAATGAAACTAAACTTCCTTACGAAGAGTTTGTATCCACCAGTTTAATTTTTCATGTAGCTGATAGAATTTATCGAAATTGATTTTGATAAAATTTAACTTCTCAAATTTTTTCTGATATTATGTCTACAACGTACTACTCATATTTCCTTCCCAACTCATAAACAGGAGGATAATGCATTTCAACACACTCAAACCCATGTTCTCTTATATTGACAATAATGCTCTTTACTAATTGAGCTAAGACTCAATCTGCTTAACTTTCCTAACCCTTAACCCCTAAAAACCAAAACCCTAACCCGTGACCCTAAAAACCTAAACCCCAAAATACTAAACCTTAAATTCAAAATCCTAAACTCTAAAACTATAACTCCCAACCCCTAAAACATAAACCCTAAACCCTAAAAATACTAAACCATAAACCCTAACTGTAAAACACTAGACCCTAAACCATAACCATAAACTATAATGATAATTTTAATATTTTAAAATTAATATTATCTCTTTTACAATCATATAAGAAATTATTTAATATATAAATTAAAAAACAATCAGTCATATACCCAAAAAATAATAGTATTTTAATTTTTTTTCATTTTTAACATATATTTTTCTATGTTTTTACTTTCAATTTTTTTTACGTGTCATTAATTTTTTTTTCTGAAGATTTTAAATATTCAATTAAAAATAAATTATATTTTAATTAATATAAAGAAACTAGTTAAATAATAAATAGACAGGGAGTAAAACGGCAACGTTTATCATTAAAATAATTTTTTTGCGGCCGCTAATGGTTGACTTTTTACAGCGTTTTTATCAAAAACGTCCTACTGCTTGACCTTTTGCGACATTTTTCTCACAAACGCCGCTACTGCTTGACCTTTTGCAGCATTTTCCTCATAAACGCCACTATAGCTCTAACCTTTTGCTGCGTTTTCCAATTAGCGCCACTAATGTATAACTTTTGCGGTGTTTTTGGTCCAAACGCCACAAAAAATGTCGCTAAAGGCCTATTTTGCTGTAGTGTATCTTCCCACTTCTCCCTGCATTTTCAATCATTTCGCCCGACATTACTATATCTGAAAAGCTCTTGGTAGCGCTTCCCAACATATGGTTAATGAACAAGGCTTTGAGAGTAATGATGAAATGCATTGTTGTTTCTTTCTCCAGAAAAGGTGGTTGAACTTGCGTTGCCACCTCTCTCTATCTTTGGGCATACTACCTGAAGCTTTCCCTTTGATTCTTTTCCATATTCTGCAGCGTAATTCTATCAGGTGTCATGTCTGTTACATGTTTGTATTGCTTCATGAAAGCCTGTGCCAAATCTTTCTATGAGCTAATTTTGGCACGGCTTAGTTGGTTCTACCACTTGGCGGCCGACCCGATCAAACAATCCTGGAAGCAGTGGATTAACAACTGATCATTATTGATGTATCCAGTCATCCTTCGGCAGAACATTGTGATATGGGCTTCAGGACAACTAGTCCCATTATACTTTTCAAACTCTAGAGTATTGAATTTTGGTGGGAGTACTAGATCTGGGACCAAACTTAAATCCTTAGCATCAATCTAGCAATGGTAATCAGCATTCTCCATTGCTTCGAATTTTTCTTCCAACCACCTGCACCGATCTTCTAGTTGTTTTGGCAGTTCTACCCTTGCTTTATCCATTTCTGCAATATCGTCTAAATCAGGAACAACTGAGTTGGTCAGGTTATCCCCAAGATTGGAACCTGAACCTATTGGGTAGCTCATCGGTGCTGAGGTACCAGCTTGATACTGTTGGGGTCTGATCGTGATGGGTACCCTTCGTGGGTACGCATCCGGTTGGGCCTGGACAATTATCGGGGTAAAAATTGGAGGATAAGCAGGGTCTTCATTATCATCCCCTGAGTTTACCACAGTGCTCTTCCATTTTTCAAGTCCTCTAGCCAGTAACTGCGTCAATTGGCTTAACATACTTCTTTGGGATTCCTGTATTTGATCCCTCATGTCCTGTTATACTTTCGCTAACTGTTTTTGCAGCTACGCTTGTAACTGATCTTGTATGTCATCTTCAATCTGTTCTAGCCTTTCTAATCTTTGATCCATTGCTTTGGTTTTGCCACGGGTACCGTAACGATGTTCAGTTGGTAGATTTTTGTTGGTTTCCAAGGCAATGTCATAATTTTGATTAATTAGGGTCTTTTTATGAAACTTAATGCATATGATGAAAGGTAATGTAGATGAATGAAATGAATGCAAAAAGAGGCATTGATTCTGATTCAATTCTATTAGAACAACTTTACTAGAAAAAAAATTTCTTTACATAAAACGGATTACATATACGGTTTTGTCCTAATACTCAAAGACTTAACTTTCCAAAGAAGCCAAGCTAATTCTCGGCCTCGATCTGATTCTGATTCGTATTTTAAGCTCAGCATGTCGGTATAAACTACTAGGGTTTGCAGATGGTCGGCTACTTCCCGTACTTGAGTCACTGCTTCACCCATCATGTAATCTCTATCCCTAATCTGACCTTAAGAGCGTTGGAGTTGCTCTTTCCAGTGTTCATTGTTTGTTTCAAGGAACTCAACTCGAAGTTCACAATTTTGCAATGCGGCCTCGAGCTCTCCTATCTTTTCTTTCAACTCTTCAATCTTGTTTAGGCTTGCTCTCAACTCAATCATGGAATTACGACTACGATATTGGTGCAGTGACCTCTCTAATTCTGCTACCCGAGCTCTTAAACCCACTTTTTCATTTTGGATTTCCAATAGGTCTCTTTCTAAAGCATTTTCTCGAACTCGAGCATCTTGGAATTTCTTCTCCCATTGATCAGCTCTACTCTTTTCTTGTTTGATTTCTTGCCGCCATTGTTCTAATCTTTTTCCCAGCCTGGCACTCGTCATCGACAAGCACAACTTCTTATAATCCGTTTTTACACTGTCCAAATCTTCCTCGGCCTTGTTCTTTCCTTTCCTCAATTTATCAGCCTCTAACTTCTAGATGTCAACATCTAATCCTAACTATATCTTTACCTCCTCCAATTGTTCTATCTTCTTTCCAATTTTCGAATTCCTCTTTTCAAAATCTTGCTTTATGATCTCTAGCTCAGACGGGATCACTTGTAGATGTTTTTCCATCAGCTGAGTGTTTTCTTAGCTTGGCAAAGGAATGTTATCATTGACTCTTTTACCCCACCACCAATCATATTCGGGGGTTGTCAAGGGACTTGCAGTAAATCTTTTCATTCTGTGGGTTTGATTCCAAGCATTCGATATTTCACGAACCTTCTTCTTGTAGTTAACACCCTTGTACGCAAACTCACATTGAACCAACCCTTGCATTGCCTGTATGAACTACCTCGATATATACTGTCTCAGTACTAGTAGAGGGACATATCCAACAGCTCTCCTTATCCCAAGTAGAGGAACCCAGTCAAAGTCCCCACATCGATACAAAATCTCATCAGGGATTCATCCACTTTTCTTCCGAAATGTTGTCTTGTCTCGATGTAGCGACTAATTCTTTCAATGGAGAGTAGTTCTCAGAGAATACTCGATAAGAAACTTTTTCTACCTTTCAAAAGTGACTATAAAACCATGCTAACAAGAGTTGCGCACACCCGATGAACCTTCTTTCACACGCACTTCGACATGCACTCAAAGACCTAAAGGTTTCGGCCAAGATTACCGGGACGGGTGTGACCCTTTTGTCAAGCCGGTCAAATAAATCTGAAACTGCCTCATCTATGTGCCCTAGTGCTTTAGGAAAGATTACTAACCCGTAGATACTCAAGGAGAAGACATCGACTCTTTTCTTCGTGTCTAGATGTGCCATAATCAAATCTCGAAAAATTTTCGAAGGGATACGTTTACTATCTCTTTTTTGGTTGATCTGGGTTGCAACCCATTGCTTACTCATCCCTGTGATGCTTATTAGCTTCTTTAAGAAAGCTGGGACATTGGCAGCTCTAGAGTAAGCTTTGTCAGCTTGAATCCTTGGGCATCGAAGCAAAGTTGTATACTCCTCCATAGTAGGTACGAAATCTACCTTCCCAAAAGTAAAATAGCTGTAGGAGGGATTCCAAAATTGAGCCAAAGCTCGAAACAAGTGCTTATCAACCTTAACATCGAGTAAGTAGGGTAGATCACAGTAGTTACAGTAGAATAACTACTTAGTTTCATCTTTCTATTGGTTCCATATCTCTTTCAACTCTTGGAGATTATTCTGAGTCATGCTGATGTGAGTGAAATCCCACAATTCTAACACGTACCCCTCTGTCAGACTATCACCTTTCTCTAGTTACATTTTCTAGGACCATATTCAGATGGCTGCATTATCTTCCACTTTATCAAAAAATCTCTTTTCCATGGCAAGCTCTCTATTTAGTAACTGAACTTGAATCAACACTTTTTTTATGATGAAAATGCCATGCAATCACAGTCAAAACAAAACAAAACAAGTCAGTACATTTCATACCAAGCTAGAATTCAAAGTAAGCAAGAAATAATAAATAGAGCACATATTCGGGTGACCACTAGTGTAACACCCCTTACCTGTATTCAACACTGGAACTGGGTACGAGGCATTACCGGACTCACTCACTTGACTATGCAACTTTGATCCCAACAATACCTCTTTCACCTTCATAAGAATTTCATTATGGGCTTACGAGGCCTTAAACATACTTACGAGGGGTTTCGGAACCCAACCGAAAACTTCTGCGACCTTAAAAATTTTTCACCTATACAGGGGCCACACGCCCGTGTGAAATGGGACACGCCTGTGTTCCCCAAAGATATGCCCGTGTTCAACACTCGTGGTCAACACTGACTTACTTCACACGGCTGAGCACACGCTTGTGTCTATAACCCGTGTCCTTCACACGGCCTTGATAAGCCCATGTCCTCTACCCGTGGAGCTCTCTAATTATGATGTCATCAACTCACTATGGTCACACGGCCAAGGCACATGCCCGTGTCCCTAGCCCGTGTGTCGAATTAAATTTCACAATTAATGTGCAGACTTTACACAGCCTGGGCACACGCCCATGAGGCTGACCGTGTGTCACACACGCCCGTGTGCCTACCCGTGTAGATAAGAGCAAGGCTATTTGCCAAGATCATTTCACCCCTCTAGCTCACACAACATGGATCTATTCAGCATATCACCAATCAACTCATATTTTTGAAATAAAAACTTCTATGAAAAACTACATCTTTTCATATATATATATAACAAAATGCCAACAACTATGGCTATATACACACGAGTTTCTCATTAAAAGGCCGACACATCTCTGGCCAAAACAACAAAACAATAAACCTAGTCTAGACCCTTTACATGCCATACTCAAAATCACTACGTCTAGATATACTGAGGTTAACTGATAGTGTGGGCGGTCTTCTAATTATCCTCGTATTCTGGCTCAACTCTTAAACTTTATAAAAACAAGGGAAAAGAAAAGGGGAGTAAGTGTAACACCTTCACCCGTGTCCAACTCTGGGACAGGGTTCGAGGCATTACTGGACTTAAACATTCACAATCGTACAAAACCAGGTTATCAAATTTCACCCAAAATTAAAACTTTTCAAACACATGCATATCGTCCATTATACAGGCCTTCGAAGCCTATAACATACATCGAGGTGGTTCGGGACTAAACTGAGAACTTTGAAAATTATTGGGAAACTTAACCAATTTTCTTGCTTTGGAGAGTCACACGCCCGTGTAACTCTCTGATTTTGACGTCAGCAACCGTTTAAGGGCACACGGCAAAGGCACAAGTCCATGGCCAGAGGCCGTGTCCTCCACATGGCTGAGACACACGGCCGTGTCTTTACCCGTGTGGTCAAGACTTAGGCTAACTTCCAAGCCTTTTTGTCATCTTTACATGCACACACATACATTTGACCTTGTCATCTATTTAATCACTTATACCACATAATACGACATTAACACATACCATGGACAAATAGGCTTACAAGCTAAAATCATCATAAGCCACATCTCATGGCTATAATCAACAAATCAATATAAGCCAATACATTTGACTAATCACAACAACATCCATCATAGAAAAATTAAGTCCCTATACATGTCACTCACTTGAAAACATTTAACATACATATGCCAATACTCCAAGGATAATGGCTCGATAGTGTGATGCTGCCTTCGACGATCTCCAACCCTGAGCTGACCTAACAAAACTAAAAGAAATGGAAAGGAGGGAGTAAGCTTTACGCTTAGTAAGCTCGCATGAAAATAATAAGCAATACGATAACATACTATTTTCATATTCTTTCTATTTATTCAAATTCCAATTAAGTTATTTCCTCGAGTCACAGTTATTAAATTATTTATATCTAGAGCTACGGAACTCCAAATTAAGATCCGTTAATTTTCCATAAAACTAAACTCACATATCTTCTTACCATAAAATTTCCAAAATTTTTGGTTTAGCCAATCAATACAGTTTATTCATTAAAGATTCCCCTGTTTCGCTGTTTGATAGCTCTAACACCTCTTCATTAAAATTAAAATTCCTCATTATAAAGAGTTTGGATTCTGAGAATATAAATTACATACCATAACCATTTTTATACAATTTTTAGTGATTTTCCAAATTTGGAATAGGGGATTTCCGAAACCATTCAGACCCTGTCTCACCAAAATTTAAATATCTCATAATAGAAACTTTATTTACTCACATCATTTCTTTTATGTGAAAATAGACTCAATAAGCTTTAATTTCATCTCTCATTCAGTATATAATTCAATTTCTACTATTTATGATGATTTTTCAAAATCACGTAATTGCTGCTGTTTCAATCTATTTTTACAGAAAATTTTACTCTCCCTTGTTTTCTTTATATTACTTCCATATATGCACACATAACACCAAGCATGTTCAATACTAGCCATACAAATGAATAATCATCACCAATATTTACGAGTACTCATAATGGCGCTTACACCATATCAGCCTTACCACAATTTCAATAACGTATCATATATCAAACACATTATGCACATACACACATGGTCACATGCACCACATTTCTCAATTGGTCACATTCACACCTGCACTTATTCATAACATGATCGCACCAATCACCATTAGTAAGTTATCTCATTGAACCGCTTCGAAAAACGCCCAATACTCGATGGTCTCAGCACATAGCTCCACCTACACATAATTCAGCTTTCTTGTACACATGGTGAAGATCCCTTATCACCCATGTGACCTAGCCATTCCATCTCATAGCTTTCTTGTCTACATGACGTCCAACACTAGGAACCACTCATGTGACCTAGCTACTCATAACCTTTAACTTTCTTGTACACATGGTATACACACAGTATTACACATGTGACCTAGTTACATATGAAATTATTATCTCGTAGCTTTCTTACATATGGTGAAAGTCCCTTATCATCCATGTGGCCTAGCTACATATCAAATTTTGCCATCTTGTAGCTTTCTTGTGCACACGATGAAGGTCCCTTATCACTCGTGTGACCTAGCTACATATTGTTCGTATCTCTCGGTTTTTCGAAGGTTCAATCGAGAATTTCTCATTCCATACATTTTTATATTTTAGTTATCACCCAATAATTTCCATAATATCTAGCAAAATAATTATTGAACAAGTAAAATAAATGCATTATTTACATATCAACTTTCCATTTCACATAATAACCATAGTCATAGAAAACACCTTTAAGCACAACATTTCAACCCATTTTCCATGTCACCTATGTCACCTTTTATCATAAACATATTATTAAATCAATTCACCAACATAATATACTAAACATGTAATTCAGAAAAATTAATTTAATACCACAATTTAGGTTTTAGATATACATTACGACATTATTGCATTATTATTCAAACACCAACTTACCTCAGATCCAAAAACGGCAATTTACCAACTTTCCCGATTTTTGATTTTCCTCCCGTTCTAGGTCCAAATCTCGTTTTTCGAGGTCATGAAGCTTGGAAAGCTTGAAAACCCTATCCATGGATTCCCACATGTTAAATTCAGCCTAAGCTTGAAGATGGACAAATTTGGCATTTAAATTTTGTTTTTAATTCATTTAATTCACTAAATTACCAAAATGCTCCTTAAAAAATCTTTTGAAACATACCCATCCATGTCCATTTTTGTCCACCAACTTAACAAATGGTCTAATTATCATTTAATGACCTCCAATTTAAAATTTCATAACAACTGGACACCTCTAACATGTAGAACTCAACTTTTGTACTTTTTTACTATTTAGTTCTTTTGACTACATTGAGTGCCCAAACGTCAAAATTTTCGAATGATATTTTCACGAAATCATTCCGTGAAATTGTAGACCATAAAAATATAAATAAAATAAATTTCTCAACATCGGATTTGTGGTCCCGAAACCACTGTTTTGACTAAGCCCAAAATCGGGTTGTTACCGTAAGCTTTAAGCTTAGTAAGTTTACATGTAAACAATATAACATTATAGCATGTGCTAAACAATTATATAGCATTACATACTAAGCAAGAAACAATCCACATTCATAATCATGCTTGCTCATTTCTTCCATTCCCACATTTCAACCATATTACAAGCTTAATGTATATATTCATTAGCATGCTTCCCTGCACTTAGCACCACAATGTCACATAATACAACACATCACAATCTCTTAATAAATTACTCATAATCAAATTACTCGGTGGTTTCGCACTTAGCCCACTATCAGTCTTTATTAGGGTGGTATCGCACATAGCCCACCAAATGATAAATAGATGATGGTATCGCACATAGCCCATCGTAATTAAGTAACAAGGTGGTATCGCACTTAGCCCACCATCAAGTGTTGTCATTACACGTTTATATGACTATTTCGTCATTCATACAATAATTATTAATAACTACCGTATTCAATCCACTTGAACCATACATGTTCTCAATCATGTTATACACTAGTTAGCAACAACAATGTGTATATAAAAAAAAATGCATCGTTTACACATAAACTTACCTCGGTCCAAAACGTATTGATTTGCAGTTTACTCCGTAACCTTGCCTTTTCCTCTGTCAAGGTTAATTTCGCGTTCTTCTTGATCTATAACAATAAAATTCATTCATTTAAATCATTTTACGATCATAATGCATCAAAATTTACACTTAGGTAAAAATGACCATTTTGCCCTTGCACTATGGCAAAATTATGATTTTTCCCCTAGGCTCGTAAATCATTTTCCATCACATTTTCTCAGTAAACAAGCGTAGCTGAACATTTATTTCTCTTAAAACTACTCATCATTCCAACTATTTCATGCATTTATGACACAAATTAAATCTTTGCATTCAAGTCATATTTAGGTGTTTTCATGCTAACACCTTCCACAAAAGTTGTTTCTCATCTCCCTAACATTTATTTTCTTCCATAAAAACTCAGCTAGCAACATAACTACTCTCATGGTAAGTTCCTAGACTTTCAACCATATCTCAAATTAGTCCCCTCATTAGCTAGCTTAAGCTTTGGGGACTTCAAAAACAGAAAAATCATCAATTAAAACCACCTAAATCACTTACTTGAATATGAATTGAGTGGCTGAAAGTTTGAACCCCCAAAAGCTCTATTTCTTCTTCAATTGTCGGTGGAAAGAGATGAGCGAATAGTGGAAGATGATAGGTTTTCTTTTTACCATATTTATTCATCTTTTCTCACCTAATTTCACCCAATTTGACCAAAAATTAAATGTTCTTGTCCCTCCTATGCACATGGCCGACCATCACACTCCAAAATGGCCTATTTGCATTTTAAAGACCTCCAAATTACATTCTATAGCTATTAGCTACCTTGAAAAATAGAACTTTCACACTTTATGCGATTTAGTCCTTTTTCACAATTAAGCATGCAATCATTAAAATTAAAGTAACAAAATTTTCACATAGCCATATATTAATGCTATAATGCATAAAATAACATCAAAATAATTTTCCTTGACCTCGGTTTAGTGGTCCTGAAACCACTGTTCTGACTAGCCCTTAAATCGGGCTGTTACAACTAGGGTTTGGGTGTGGTTCTACCTAATGTGAGTTCTTAGGGCTCATTAAATGCTGTTCGGTTCTAAAGTAAAGGTATACAAACCGGCAGATTCTTCGATCCTCACCCATTATAGGATCATACTTACCGAGTTTGGTTCAGGAGAATACATTTCCCTATAGCTATACGGTGATGAAAATCTCATGAAGACATAGGTACGGATGTATCCCGAAAGCGATCCACTATCCTATACAGAGGTGAAGACCTCACGAAGGAATAGTTTCTCATTCCCATTTAAAAGGGTATAATTGACCGTTTATGTAATGCAATATGCAAAAATATATCCAAAGACTCGAACCAGTAAAGCAAACATATCAAAATGATGAAGACCATAAAAATGAAATGCAACAAAAGGATCGTAAAATTAAACCAAATTTTCAATTTTTGACAAAAAACAAAAAGTAATCAACTTATGGCTTGACTCTCTTATTTTATCCCCAGTGGAGTCGCCAAGCTGTGGAAACCTTTTTTTTTAAGTCGACTTTTTATAAAAAAAAATGAAAATGTGAGTCACCACCAATCTTTTTTTATGATGTGTGATTGGGTCACCTCGTAATTTGATCGTTTTAATAAACGGTTTGATTTACTAAAACAATAATTTTTGGTCTATAAATTTCAAGAAATGAGTTCGGAAGTCGATTACGCACGAGGAAGGATTAGCACCCTCGTAGCACCCAAAATTGGTACCTAGTTGATTAATTAATGTCTTAGTGTCGAAAGTTGAAAACTTGAAAAGAGTTTAAAATACGATCCCTCTTTGTATTAATGTCATTTTTACTTAATATTACTTGGATAAATCAAAACGTATGTTAAAGACCCTCTCATCTCGAGGTAACAAAATGTCACATCTCGTAAGTTAGGACACGACACCTCGAATCCTTGAGAATAAGCTTGCCTATTTTAATTTTAGAAGGATATTTGGTCATTTAGGTTCAACGAGAAAATTGAAACCTCGTAAGTTAGGGTACGACTTCTCGAATCTCCAAATACGAAACCGTGCCTATTTTTAAAATTTTATTTTTATGCATTGAGCAAAAATTAACGTAACACTTAAAACGGTATATATTTAGTTTATTCGGATATGGTATAAAAACGACTAAAAGTAAAAATAAAAAAAAAAAGTCATGCTTAGCAAATAATAATAATGCGACATAAATTAGTAGTAATAATGGCATGATATGCTTAATAAAGTATAAAAATATAATTATAATAATGAATCATGATGTTAATATGAGTAAATAAAATAAAAAATGATAATAACAACAATAATAATAATGATAACAAAAATAATAATAATAACAATAAAATCTAAATTTTGAAATACATTGAAAGTAGAAAATAAATAAGCACAATAAAAGAAAATATAAAAAAGCCAATTGTAAAAATAAAATAAAGGAATTATTAAGTAAATAAATAAATAAGTGAATATCAATAAAACATTTGATTAAAAATTGAAGCTAAATAAATAAATAATAAAATAACAAATGACAGTTTATTAAAAAAAAATTGAAGTTAAATAAACCAAGGATCGAATTGAAATTGAAGTAAAAATAAGGGGTATAAATTATAAATAACAAAGTAGACTAATAAGGATTAAAATATAACTCGCTAAAAATGACAGGGACCGAATAGGAAAATAACCCTTGTCCATATGCGCACCGTTTCTCAGAGGACTAAAATGAAATAAAATTAAAATTTCGTAGCAAAATTAAAAGAGAAAAAAAGACTGATAGGTGAATCTTCCAAAAAGCAGAAGGACCTATCGCGCAAATAGACCATTGTTAAAAACGCGCGGATCCTCTGGACGGATCGGGTCAGATTTCGAGTCGGCCCCAAAACGTCATCGTTTTGGGGCATTTCAGAACGCCTTGAAACTGTGTCGTTTTGCACCAGCTATATAAGTTAAAAAAATAACCTAAAAAAATCATTTTGAAACCCTTTTTTAAAAAAAAAGACACTTAGCCTTTTTTTTTGTTTTCTCTCCAACCCCCCTTTTGTCCGGCCATCAGGTCCAGCGAGGCCCACGGCGGCCGCTGGTCTCCAGCGACGGACTCCGCCATTCCCAATGGCCGAAAAACACTAAAATAGCCCATTTTAGCCTTTCGCTCCTCCCAAATCCAGATCTAGGGTCGTTTTTTTAAAGAAACCGTCAAAATAGCAGAAATCCCTAGAGAACCTTTCAGTTTTCTGGATTTCGAAAACCCCTTATCCGAAAAATGTCATCTTTCATCGGAGATGACGGTCCTTGGCCACTCACGGTGGCAGGGCGTGAAGAACTAGGTAGGTTTTCGACCCCTTTTTTATTTCTATTTTATATTCTTTTATTAAATAAATTCGTAAAAAATAAAAGAAAAAGAATCACCTTTTTGATTTTTGAATTCTGTTTTTGATTGCTCTTTTTTGTGTCTGTAAAAAATTACATGGTAGCCGTTATGGCCTTTTTTATAGCCAAATTACAAGACTGTTCATTACTACTCTTTTGTATTTTCTTTGTTGTTTCTACTGCTTTTTTGCTATCTTCTGTTGCTTGTTTATTCTTCTTTGCAGGTGACAGTGGCAACGGAGTGACTGATGGTGGTGGTGGCAGAGGGTGTCAGATCGCACGCGGAGAAGCGGCGCGGAGCAGACATGCGGTTAGGGTTTCTTCTTCTTCTTCTTTATTTTTTTTTACTGAAAACAGTTTAGGTTTTGGGCTTGTTGGGCCATTAGGGTTTTTTTGTATTTGGGTTGTTTGTATTTGTAAATGGACTGGACTTTGATATTGGACCATTAATATTATTTATTTATTTTATTTTGGTTTTATATTTTTATATTTGAGTTTTTGGTTGGGGACCGGGCAAAATAGGCCCACTACATTACCTATATAAAGATCTGCCTCTAGTCACAAGTTAATTCAATATTAATAAAATGTCAAAAGAAAACTTTAATTTCTAAAATAAAAAAGTTGAAATCATAAGGATATTTTAGTCTTTTATAATTTTTTAATTAAAACTTTAGAAACACATTTATTTCTAAAACTAATTATACCTTATTTTAATCATAATCTTTTTAATCACTATAACACTCCATACCCGACCCTATCACTGGTCAAGGTATTGAGAAGTTACATTCGTTGTCGGAGCAACTACAATAATTTCATATCAATTTAACATTCTTACTCAAGATATCAAACTCAATGTACAATTAAAATATGATTTATATACTTATCCGAGCTTTATACAAGCTTGCAAAAGCTTCCTAGGTGATCAAAAGTTGTTTATGGACTAAATTGTAAAGTGTCAAACTAATCGAGTGCTCGTCGCGACTTCTAAGATACCATGTCGCGACGTCACTCTTTGACTAAGCTTGTCGCGACTTCAAGAGTACCACGTCGCAACGTCACTCATTGAATAGGCTCGTTGTGACTTCATGAACCCGACGTCGCGACGTGAGTTCTGTCACCTTGAATCTTATGCATTTTGATTCACAACTCCTAAATCAATGCTCATGTGGTACCTATCATCCAATTCAACCAATATTCCATTCATTTATGCCAATTTCCAACATTGAGCATCATTTAATTCAACTTAATACAAAATTGAACATAACCAAGTTTACAAAATTATCAAGGAAGATCAAAACTATCATATGCTTCCATTAGAATTATTCCATTAGAATATCTATGTACATGCCATGAGCTAAAACCAAACGTCAAAATCATACTCTCTTCCAAACTTCATTTTGTGATGAGATGAGTCAGAATTGACCTTCGCTCTAGAGATTCAAATCAAATCTTCAACTACGCATTAAAAGAATAGCGTGTTAAGTTTGTAAAAGCTTAATAAGTACATCAAAATTTAAATTTTTCATTTAAAACTTTTCATTACTAAAGGATGCAACTTATGAGGTATTACCATCATACTTGAACTTATTTAAATAATAACCATAATAAGGTATCGAAATAACGATCATAAGTCACTTACCATTTTCATTATTAAATTTACTTACTTTGAAAATCTATTGCCCAATTGTAGACTCAATAAAACATATAGGATATGCAAAAAAATCGATAATTCGCACCAGAGTGCCACTGTTATTCGCACAAACGTACTATTGTCATTTGCACAGGAGTGCCACTATCACTTGCACCGTAGTGTCACTATCATTTGCGCACATAAAAATTTTCCTAATGGCATGTCATTTATATCTTACTAGTTCTCATTTTGTCTACACGGGCATTTAAATATTTAATTTCACTACATTTTCTCAACAAATAAAATAATTCAAACTTTACTCTTTTTACAATTTAGTCATTATCTATATAGATTCAACAATTATCAAATTCAACTTGACATTTATTTCATCAACAGTTAACACTTCACTTAAATGTTTTATCTTATTATCTATGTCACCTATCTAACTTTTTACATTCTTGCAATTTAGTCCTTTTTCTCCAAATTCACTACACATAACTATTCTATTTATTATAAAAGTACATCTTCACTTTCAAATAAATTCCATAATACATATCATCATTTTCATATTCAAATAAATCCCATGAATATTACTGCACCATTTAGTCAAGTTTTCATTTAGGGTTTAAATAGGTAAAGTAAAATTCTTGAGGTACTTACTATGAAATGCTTGGAATGGGCTTTTCCTTCTTCCTTCACTCTTTTGTTACTTCTTTACCTTTATCACCAACTTGATGTTCACTTTTCTTCTTTCTCTTTATCAACACACATGCACAATATTTAATATCAAAATAATAATCACATATTATTTCCATGCATTTTTTTGAACTACGCATGAAATCCTTAAAAAAACTTCACCATCCTTACCTTAACCTTTCTCAAAACCCTTAAAAAAAAAAACTTAACTTGTCACGGAGTTATTCTTTTAATTTCACAAAAAAATTATGGAAGAAATTTGAAGTTTAGAGCTTTGTGGGGGTGAAAATGATAGAAAGGGACTAAAATGAAAGAAAACAAAAATTAATTAGAAAAGAAGTTGAGAAAGACGTGGGAGAGAGATGGTGAAAATGTTAATGAAAGATTTTTCTACATCTTTCTACGTAGAAAAAAAAACCTATTTTCTTTTTGTATTTTAAATCATTAATAATATTTAATTAAGAAAAATATCTAATCATATCAAACGAGTGGTTTCTATTTACATTAATCTCATCCACAACTTCAAATACTTTCTTGGTTAAATTCCTCTTCAAGTCCTTTCTCTTTTTCCCATCCATCCATCCAATCCAATCTTTTCTTATTTTTATTTTTCACACTTTTTCCCAACACTTTTCACACCTTTACAATTTAGTCAATACCTTTTATTTTTCACACTTTTGCCCAACACTTTTCACACCTTTACAATTTAGTCAATACCTCAAATTAATTTCTCTAAATTCAAAGGCTCTTTTAATTTCCTATGATATCCAATGGTCTTATCCACTAATATTAATAATTCTATTTTGTTTACTTCAAAAGCTCTAACATGTGTACAATCCAAAATGACAATGTTATCATTTCTGGGGATGTTAGGATGTTACTATCACTAAACTAACTCCTTTTCTTTTTTAATTATAATTAAAAATTACCTGTATATTTCTTCTTCTTTTTTATATAGTGCATGCATTTATCAATAACTCCTCTCAACTCTTATGACAGAGAAAATTTTAACTTGCTTGACCCCCCTCTTAATGTTACAATAGCAACGATGTCAACTGAATTAAGGCTGAATCAACATGAACACCACTAATTTTAAAACTATAAATGAATTTATTTGTCCGAACAAGTATATACAAAATGTAGGATTAAAAAAAATGTGATCTTTCTTAAAGAAAATTAAAAAAAAATAGATTATATAGTTCATTCATTGCATGTTTAATCACTATTCACAATTTGATTTTCACATTTAATAAACGGGTTATATATATGGTACCTACACATTTGAATGGTGATGATCATTGTATTAGATATAAATGGATGAAAACGTAATGGAGTGGATCTTAACCCATAATTCACCTACGAATATTGTGAGTAAAAAAATTATATAATAAATATATTTATTTGAAAATTATTTAAAAATCAAATAAAATTTTAGTTAAAATTATAATGATACAAGTTTATAATTCATTGTATTTTAGGTTTAAATTTTATTAAGTGCGAGTTTTTATTTATTTTAGATTTAATTGCACCATACATCCTCAAACTATAATTTTTATTTTAAATTGGTCTCTAAATTTTAAAATATTCTAATTACATTCCTAAACTGTCGAGGTTATATCAGTAAAGCCCTTCCATTACTAATATCGCTATTTAACTATTAAATAAGATGTCAAAGCTTATGTGGCAGTTCAAAATAATAAAAAGTTTAAAGAAAAATGAATATTGTAAAAATATTAGTTTTGAGGTTTTTGAAACTTTTACAAAAGCTTTGTCATTCTAAAAGTTACACAGTAATATTTTACTTTTCTTTAGAACTTTCATTGTAAATTATTCTACGTAAGATTTGGCGTGTTATTTAACGATTAAATCAATATTTTTAATAATTAAAGAATGTTATTGATATAATATTAATAGTTTAGGATGTAATTAAAATATTTTAAAGTTTAAAAACTAATTTAAAATTAAAATCATAGTTTAAGGATATCTAATACAATTAACAATTATTTATTCCATATAAAAAGATAAAAATGAAAAAGCCGCCAGACAAAGGGCAGAACATTTACAATGAAAAACAATTTCCATTCAACTACGTAATTACCTTTAAAAAGGAAAAAAACCTAGGTAATACATATTTCCTTTCCAAGTAGATGACGTGTGGCTTACATGGTAATAGTTATGATAATTTTTTTGACCCTCCAATTTTTTATGAAAAGTTTTAATTTTTTATTTAATTTTTCATCTTTTTAATTATTGAATTTTTATTTTTTTATGAAATCATTCCAAAATCAATGAAAAATATTTGTTAACTTTGTTGACATGTAAATTGTCATATGAATAATATGTCAACATTTAATTATTTATTTAAAAATAGTAAAAATTATTTTTATAATTTTTATACTTTTTAAATAATTTTAATGATTTTTAATTTTTAAAATGTTTTTATATTTTTTTTGAATTTTTAAAATTTAATTGAATGCTAACGTACCATCTACGTGGTAGTCCATTCCTACAAAGTAAAAAAAACATTAACTTTTATATTTATTTTGAAGTGATTTAATAAAAAATATAAATTCAAAGGTGAAAAAATCAAAAAAAATTAAATAAAAATCTAAAATAACTTTCCTTTAAAAGTTGGGAGTGTTATATAATAATAGTAGAAAATGTAACCCAAAGTGAGCGAACTTGTCATCGTTGCAAACCGCGAAACGCAACGCTCAATCCATTAATCAACCAAGGGCGATCAGATCATGACTACTTCACAGGAGAATATGGATTTCATTCCTGCCCTCCTCGCTCCTTACAAGATGTCCAATTTTAGTCTCTCTCACAGGTCTGTCTGGTTTCAACATAAACTACAACGGTGGTTAAGATTTTTATTGTTTCACCCTGTTCAAAAGTTTTAAAGCAACACTGTTTGTTGTTAATGTTATAGGATAGTTTTGGCACCCATGTCCAGACTGAGATCCTACAACTTCCTTGCTCAACCTCATGCCATCTTGTATTACTCCCAAAGAACAACGCAGGGCGGTTTCTTGATAGGAGAAGCATCCGGTGTTTCAGAAACTGCTCAAGGGTACGTACTATTTCATTTAATTAAATCCTCCTATGCCTATGGTTGTGTAGAATTTAATCATATAAAATTGAACCTTCAAAATTTTTGAAGCTACCCAAACACTCCTGGCATCTGGACGCAACAACAAGTGGAGGCATGGAAACCAATTGTGGATGCTGTTCATAAGAAAGGGAGCATATTCTTTTGTCAACTATGGCATGCTGGTAGAGCTTCTGATAATTGTGAGTAATCCTTTGCTTTTTTTGTTCTTCATCTCTAAGGAGCACAATCATTTGTTAAATGGTTTTCTGATAATATTCGTGTACAGGTTTCCAACCTGATGGTCAGCCTCCAATCTCATGTACGGACAAACCGATACAAGCTAAGACTCACATTGATGGCGTAACGGAGGCATCTTTTCCAGCTCCTCGTCGGTTAACGACTCATGAGATAACGCAAGTCGTTAACGACTTTAGAAAGGCTGCTAGAAATGCCATGCAAGCTGGTACTACTTCCTCACCGCTTGACTTTAGATTTACACCTTTCTTCTTTAGGCTAGAATCTGCTGTTTGTCCCTGATTTTAAATACCTTTTCAATTTAAAATTTATCGTTCAATCATTAAAACCATTAGTATTTCTGGTAAAATTTATCAACTTGGCAATTTTTTTGGTTAATGATCACATACTAAATTACAGAATCAAAAGCAATATTCCTAAGACCCTGTAGGCTGTAACAGCATGTAAACAATATATTTGCTTGATTCATCAGGAAAAAAAAGCTAATGATTTTATGTTACAGGTTTTGACGGAGTTGAGATTCATGGAGCTAATGGATATCTGATTGATCAGTTCTTGAAGGACCAAGTGAATGATAGAACAGATGAGTATGGAGGGAGCTTAGAAAATCGTTGCCGCTTCCCTCTACAAGTAGTTGAAGCAGTCGCCGATGAGATTGGAGCCGACAGAGTTGGGATCAGACTATCTCCATTTGCAGATTACAACGACTGTGCCGACTCAAACCCAGAAGCACTTGGCCTTTACATGGCCCAATCCTTGAACAAATACGGGATTTTGTACTGCCATATGATAGAACCAAGGATGATCACCCAATTCGAGAGTCAAAAAACAAAGAACAGCTTGTTGCCGATAAGAAAGGCTTTCAAAGGAACGTTTATAGTAGCCGGTGGATCAATAGAGAAGAGGGAAATGAAGTGGTTGCTAAGGGTGGAGCGGATCTGGTTGCATTTGGACGCTTGTTTCTGGGAAACCCTGATTTGCCAAGGAGATTTGAGCTCAATGCTGTGCTTAACAAGTATGATAGAAATACCTTTTACACTCAGAATCCTGTTGTTGGTTATACGGACTATCCGTTTCTCTATCCAACCCCATAAGTAAATTTCATTCTTTATACCCTACGTATTGTATTTCAAACAACTCCATCTCCATGCATTGCTTTAGGGTCTTGTTTCATGCTTAATTCACTTATTATTATTATTATTATTATTATTATTATTTATTATTACAGTTATGTGATCCAAATTTCTATTAAATAAAATAAGAGATTGTTTTCAAGTCAAGTTAAACAAAAATATATTTTCTTTCTATAAGATTTAGTATTTATTAGTATAATTTATTTAGTATTTATTAGCATAATTTATTTGACCTACGAATTTATCCTATAAATAATCTCTTTTACAACCTTAGAAAATACACCCATTAAATATTAGAACTTATAACACTTTTAGAGAATTTTGTGTTTACATTTTGAAGGTTCTTTGTTTTCAGGTTTCGGGATTTAGTTTTTATCTCCATCTTTTGTACTCTTCGTTTTTTTATCATTATAGTAAAATTATCTTTGCCCGTGGTTTTTTATCCTCTTTGGAGGGGTTTTTCCACGTTAAATTTGTATGTTCAATTTCTCAATTTCTTCCGCTATTTTTTACTTGTTTATTGCTTAATCGGGTCAATCCCCGATAAGTGATATCAAAACTAGTTCAATTTTCGTAGATTAGCCCGTTCAGATATGACAACAATAAAGTTTGACATTGAAAAGTTCGCTAGTGTCATAAATTTCAATCTATGACAAGTTCGGATGATGATAATTCTAGCTCAGACCTGCCTGAAAAAGGTCGTTACAGAGAAAAAAACTTGAGAATCTAGATCAGACAGAATAGGAAGAGCTTGATGAAAAGGCCTTATCTGCAATCCAGTTGTGCCTCACAAATGGGGTATTGCAGGAGGTATTGATGGAGAAAACTTCATCCGCCTTGTGGAAAAGGTTAGAAACTCTTTATGTGACCAAGTCTCTAGCTAACCTTTTAGTGTTGAAACAACATCTATTTATGTTTCGCATGAACAAAGGTGAGTTTCTTAGATATCACATTAGTCAATTTATTACTTTTTTGAATGATTTAAAGAATGTTGAGGTTAAGCTTGACGATGAAGATCAGACAATGTTATTATTGTGCTCTTTACCCTCTTCATACGAGTCTTTTAAGGAGACCATGATTTCTGGTAGAGACAAACTCTTATTCGAGGATGTGAAGGGTCATTTGTTGAGTAAAGACAAACTCGACAATGAGTTTGGTTCAGATAGCAAGGCAGATAAGCAAGCTTCCATTTTGGTAGCATCAAAAAAGCAAGACAAAAGGGGTCACTATTGTAAGAAGTTAGGTCACGTCAAAGCAGATTGTTATAAACTACGAAATAAAAGGGCTGCTGAGAGTAACGAGGAAGATGTAATTGGTGTTAATTTGGCTGATGAAAGCAGTGATGATTTCTTCTTAGTGTCAACGAGCGATAGCATCGAGCTTACATCCGAGTGGATCCTAGATTTAAGATGTTCTTTCCACATGTGTCCCAACAGAGAATGGTTCTTAACATACAGTTCGATTAAAGGTGGAGTTGTGCACATGAGAAACAATTCATCCAATAAGGTAGTTGGTATTGGTACTATTAAAATTAGTATGCACGATGAAACGATTATGACATTCTCAGATGACAGGTATGTACTTGATTTACGAAAGAATCTAATCTCCT
The DNA here is from genome assembly GCA_025503065.1 of Gossypium bickii. Taxonomy (NCBI): domain Eukaryota; kingdom Viridiplantae; phylum Streptophyta; class Magnoliopsida; order Malvales; family Malvaceae; genus Gossypium; species Gossypium bickii. The sequence goes on from CP106715.1 coordinate 24,774,585, forward strand.
TGAGTATTTTAGACTCGAAAGGTTGCAGAATCAACATTGATTCGAGCGACATTAAAGTGTCTCATGGGGCTCTCTTTTTGTTAAAAGGTAAAAGGACCGACAGTCTTTATATTCTGGAAGGTTCTACAGTGATCAGTGAAACCAGACGTCCCTCGTCCGTACGAAGTCGAAGTCAACTCGTTTGAAGCGGAGGCAACTTAGTCATAGGAGGGAAAAAGGTATGACCAGTTCATTGGAGAGAGATTCTCTTTTGGATATAGGTTTTGAAAAGTTAGGGCACTGTGTTCGTGAAAATCAAACCCGAGTTAGTTTTGATTTGGCAGTGCACAAGTCGAAGGCTAGAAGTCTTCCAGGTTCTAAACAAATTTGATTGAGTTGATTCCCTGTATAGTTCAAGATAGTCCTATGGCGGGCTTGGGCAAAGATGGCGTTATGAGAATTTGTGTCAATGTGGAGATTGTTAGAGTTGTGTGACCCAACTTCCTATTAAATAAAATAAGAGATTGCTTTCAGGTCAAGTTAAACAAAAATATATTTTCTTTCTAGAAGATTTAATATTTATTAGTATAATTTATTTAGCATAATTTATTTGAGCTACGAATTTAGCCTATAAATAGGCTCTTTTACAACCTTAGAAGATACACCCATTAAAGATTAGAACTCATAACATTTTTAGAGAATTTTGTGTTTAGTTTTGAAGATTCTTTGTTTTTAAGTTTTGGGGTTTAGTTTTTATCTCAATCTTTTGTATCGTTTTTTTGCCATTATAGTAAAATTATCTTTGGCCGTGGTTTTTTTATCCTCTTTGGATGAGTTTTTTCACGTTAAATTTGTATGTTTAATTTCTCAATTTCTTCCATTACTTTTTACTTGTTCGTTGATTAATCAGGTCGATCCCCAACAATTATTATTATAATTTAGGAATTTGAAGGGCAAAATTTTAGAAATATGCTAGAAAAAATTAATTAAGAAACAGTGTCATTTTTTTAAAAAAATATATTGATCTACGTTGTTTTTAGGAAAAGGAAATGTGCCCTATAAGGCTCGTTTTCCTTTCACCTTTCAACCATAAAATTTGCTATATAAACCCCTCCAAACTTCATTCTTCCATCCTATATTCTCAATCCTTAATTTTCAATTTATTTCTAATTTTCTCAAAATGTATATTTTGTTTTACATCTCAAATGTACAATTCTTTACAATATACAAAACTTGTTTATTAAATTGGTTTGCTTTGTACCATATCATATTGTGAGTTTAAAGTTTACAATTATTTTTCCCCTTCCATTTGTTGACTCTAATATCTTGAGAAAGCAAATAATAGAATGTCTATATGAAAAAAGATTAAAACTTTGGCTTGTTTATTGTAATATATCTTACTTCAATAATTAATATTAATTTACACTTTACAGAAAAAATTAATGAATAAACGAAAAAGTTAGTGTTTTCACTACATGAGTTAGTGTTTTAATTAGCTCTTCTCCTCGATGCTCCCAGTTTATGTGAATATGTTGGCTTCGTATACCCTAGATTCCTACAGTAAGTGCATAACCCCGATGTGTCTCACCGCTCCTGAATATTCATATTTCCTCATACCAAAGTTGAGTTCGATTGACCTTTCAACTTGCGCCACAAGTTCTTATCTGGTACCAATTCAAAAGGAGCGTGTTAGGTAGGCGACCACATGCTTTTATTCGGGACAAGTGGGATGTAACACCCCAAACCCGGCCCACTCACTCCGACCGAATTTGGAATGCCACTGCGGAACACGTTCGAAAAATATTCTTATTTAAGAGTAAAACCGTTAAAAATTTGTTTCCTTGAATAAAACATTTTCGTAACTTGAAATATTCTAAGTAAAAATTAAATTATTATGAAAACACCGGATTCAAAACTTTATCATACCTACTTAGGAAAATAAAGTCATTTGCGGTCAACATTTAAATTATCAATCGTAATAGAACATAATAATAAAGATACTTAATAAAAATACTTAAATACTTTAATGGGCCTTTTTGCATTAAACACTTAATCAAAATGCTGAAAATATAGATACTTAATTAATTAAACAAGATATTCTTTTTTGCATGAAAATCCGCTTTTGCATGGCCACCTTTGTATCCACTCCAACCCGGTCCAAAAATCACGATCACCTGTAAGGTTTAATAAAAATTGGGTGAGTCACACGAACTCAGTGTGTAATTAAACCACTGGATTCCACCCACATGTTAACCACATGTTAACCCATGTATCAGATAATAATATCATAATCACATATTATCGCATCCTGGGCTTGGCCCATATTCAAGTCTCTTATCGAGTAACAAGGTAATTAACCACATAATATCCACATACTGGGCTTAACCCATTTCTTATTCAAATCCACATATCAACTGGGCTTGGCCCATTTTCACATCAAGATCACATATCAATGTAATTATGCAAAATTATGCAATTATGAAGCCCAACCCAAACCTAGGGTCCATCCTCTACACACCCCCTGTCCAGCCTACCACACACCAGGGGATTATCAAATCACCCTCTCCTTTTCGCTCCAAAAAGGCAATCAATGCCGTCCACGTGCAGTTAAGCATAAAATCCACAACGCGACCTCAGTCAGCGCCAATCCACGATATAGCCGTAGCTAACACCAAAACCACGATGGGACACATAGTCACTCATCAATCACGATATGGCACATAGCCGATATCAACCACGATGAGGCACAGAGCCACTCGTCAAACCACGCGAACTTAATCGCAATTAATCCACAACGTGACCTCAGTCAACGTCAATCCATGATGTAGCTCAAGGCTAACATCAAACCACGTACTCGAAGTACACCCGTACCTTCTTTCATATCATATCCCACCCATGCACATGTAACATAAATAATGATATAATATAATGATGCATGAGCATGTTCATCAAGCATAGTCATAACACGTATTCATATTGATAATCACATATCAATAGGTTTGGTACTTACCAGATTATTGACATGCCCTTTTAAGGGTATCCATCTCATAACTTTTACTGCACTTGTTAGTACACAAATTCAACACAAACATATATAGCAAAAACCCGTAAAACAGTGGGTTAATCACACACATGCAAATATCACATAAATCCCGGAAAACAGTAGGCTAACTACACACCTGACTTTCTAGCGAAATTTCGTACTACTCGAATCTAACACGATCTATAATCCCGAAGATCCGATCTACCGAGCTGTATCCTTTGACCCTATATTCGGCCAACACTAGGGTTAGTCACAGGCCATATTCGGTTTTACCAACATAAATCCCGAAGGATCTGTCACTAAATAAAAATACTCACCCTAAGCCAATTTGGTTTCCAACCAAATCCCGAACCACACACACCACTTGTAATCGGCTACACCTTGAGATCACATAATGGTTAGCCTTCGGCTTTTCCAAAATATCTAATAAATAGGCTTAAGGAGAGTTCCTTACCATAAACTTACCAAATCGATTGAAGAATAAATCCCGAAGAGAATCTATGCCCACCTGATATTCGGCCAAAGTAGGTCTAATAGGAGAAGGGGGATTTCGACAAAAAGAATGGAGTAGATTCGGCTAATGCTAAAAAAATAGAGGAGAAGAAGAAACGCGAATAGCCTTTTTGCTTCCTGGAATTTCGGCACAATGAAACAAAAATTAAAAAGAAGAAGGAACTAACTAAAGATGGCCACTTTCTAGTTATACTATACAATTCGGCACACACTCCTTAATCACCCTTTCAAAGCCGAAAATACTACTCTAAAGAGTCCTATAATTGGCCAAGCACAATATGGGAAGAAAGAAAAGCAAATCAAAGAATTTGGCACCCCCCTTGCTACTTAAAAATCGACCATGCTAGACCCTAAAGCAAGCTTCATTCGGCCATGCACTCACATTTGGGAAGAAAAGAAAACTCATCTCATGAAATTTGGCCAAGAACAATGGCAAGGAAAGAAGGACAAAACAAGGAAGTTTGGCCATGCTCAAATTGGAGAGAAAAACAAACAAAAAGTTTCGGCCATGCTTCCCCAAATTCAAGGCCGACCAACTCCCTTCCCCAATTGAAAAATTCCCATCATCAATTACAAAACATTCTTTAATTAATAATGTTCCCATCACTATATATAATAAACCATTGTTTAAACCTCCCATCACCTAATAAACCATTGTTTAAACCTCCCATCACCTAATTCCATCTTTCTATACATATAATAATAATAATAATAATAATAATAATAATAATAATAATAATAATAATAATAATAATAATAATAATAAAAAATTAACACTACCCTATCACTATACATAAAATAATAAAACTAACCCATCATTCTTCAATAAATAAAATAAAAGAAATAGCACCCATACTACAAATAATTAAAAATAATAAAACCATTCCCATACCTAGCAGCTTTTGAAAACAGCAAGCAAAATAAAATAAAAGCAACTTGTTTTATCTAAATGAAAACCCATGCAGGCCACTAGCTCCTCACGCCGACCAAAAAGGAAGAAAAACCTCCAGGTGCTACCCCCTGTGTCTCGGCCCGAGACTGAGAAAACTCCCAAGCCCCCAAACACCGCTAACGTCGTCTTTCGTGACATAATAGCATCAAGATTTTCTTTTTAGCTCTCCTTCGCTGGCTCCCTTTGCTCAACTCTTAAACAAAAATAAAAACGCCTGGCGCCTCCATCAGGACTCGAACGCGAGTCCTCCTTGCCGCAGCCCTCAAGCAACGCCCTTACCACTCGGCCAAGGCGTCTTGTGTGACATAAACCCGCCACAAAAATATTTAAAGCCTCCCTGACCTTGCTCCCCTTCCAGGCGCAAAAAAATAAAAACCCCAGATGCGCCCCGCGCTACTCGAACCCCCTCCTTCCTGCGCAATCCTCCAAGGCCCTTAAAGCAGTGTGCCAGCCACTTTACTAATCCGACTTTCGTGTCCAATAGCTCCTAAAATTTTACTTAAGGCCTCCTTCACCCAATTTCCACTTTTAACCTAAAATTTTTCAAAAATTTCCAAAACACTCCCTTTTTATCCTAGAGCTTTAAAAACCCCTAAAACACATCCAAACCCCTCTTAAAGCCTACTAACACTTGGGTTATGCTCCAAACGCACAACCCCTAATTTAGGATGTTACATGGGAATTCAGATTTCCAAACATTATATACGCTTTTAAGTTTACACAATGTAGGTCATGCAATCTATATGTTCTAAGGCACATGTCGCAATTGCATGTGCGCATGGATTACGAAGTGCTTGAAATCTACCACAGTCGCAGGTTATTTATCTCAGGCCTATGCGGTACGCTCCACCGATAACTCCACGGTCAAGTCTATGGGTCTGCTTAATTCGAAATATTAGATTTGGTCGCGAGTGACACACTGAAGTCATTGAGTTTATGATTTTTACATTTCCCCCGATATCTTTCAGCACCAACTACCACCGAATCTGATCGCCCTTTAACTGTCTCACGTATGTCTCAACCCATTTTGGAAACAAGGTTGCTAATCAGAGATACATTTCCTTGACCACTGAGGTTACTGGCAAATGACGCGTCCCCTTTAGTATGGAAAATACATTCCCTTAGGTTTGACGTCATGTGCACGTATCCTAGTCCTCGTGATCGTTATTTTCGCGATGTCAAAGTCTTAAAATTTATAAAAAGAATGATTAAACCTGGAAACTAACTATGACAACGATTTGAGGCAAGCGCACCTATCGAACAATAGTATAGTTTAGGCAAGACCGGAATGTCAAACCTAAAGGAACCAAAAGTACTAATACTAACTCTCTTTTTATTATTTAGCCTAAGAATTAAAGTGATTTTTATCTAATCTAAAATTAACTAACAATTAAACTAAAGACTCTAAGACAAAGAAGAATGAAATTGGGAAAATAACTTTAGGAAAAACCAATTGATTAAAACGACACCCAAGGAAGAATCCACCTAGACTTCACTTGTTATCTAACTCTGAACTAGACGATTTATTCATTTGACTTGATCCGTAAGATTCCCTAAGTTATATTAATCCCTCTCGAGGTGACTAACGTCTAAGCCTAGGTTGATTAATTGAAATCTCTTTCTAATTAAAACCCCTAGAATCGCATTAACTCGATCGATGGTCTCCCATATTAGGTTTCACCCTCATCCGGCAAAATCTCGTCACCCTATCTCTAGGCGCGCGATCAACTCCGCTTAATTATGCTAGATCTATTCTTAAGCAGGGGCTTCTACTCCTCCACCTAAGCACATCATACTTGAATTAATATCCCAGAAATATCAACACAAGAATTAAGAACACATAATTAAGAACAAGTCAAATATTTATCATATAGTTCAGCAAACGATAACAAGATTCATCTTAGGTTTTATCCCCTTCAGGTATCTGAGGGTTTAGTCCATAATAATAAAAGAAAACATCTCAGAAGAAAAGATAAAACAAAACATAAGAAATCCCTAAAACCCCCTGAAGGAATTGAAGGAGATATCCTCCGTCTTGAGTATGATTCCGGCTTCTTGAGATGAATCAACTGGCTATCTTCGAGTAAATCCCCACAAGTCTGCCCTCTTTGGCCTAACTGGACGCCCCCTGACTAAAGCCTTGGGTTCCCCCGACAAAAGCTCTGGCAGAAGGCTTCTGCCGAACTCCCCTTCAAATTGCCCCCTTGGGTGTTTATATAGACTTTGAGATGCCTTACTTGGCCCCTAAGTATCCTAATTCAAGTAGAATTCCTACTAGGGTGTTTAAATAAGCTTTGGAATGTGTTTCTTTGCCTCCAAGTATCCAAATCCGAGTAAAACTCCTCTTGGCCGCGGCAGGGACACGCCCGTGTAAGTCATGGTCAGGCCATGTTCGAGGCTGTTGAATGAGGCACGACCATGTGGTCTTAGGCCCAAGCCGTGTGGATTTCGTGATATCGGCCATTTACTCCATTTTGGGCCCGTTTTCCGTTCTTTTCGTCATCCAATGCTCTCCTGAATATAAAACATGAAAACAAAGGATTAAGAGCACCAAATTACATAATTCAAGGCTTAAATCATCCAAAAGCATGCTAAATGTGGGATTAAAATATGTTACTTTTACAGTTTATCACCTCCATAATACGAATGTATACACTATTCCTTCATATCCCATTAAGGTACGTCGCACCATCTCGATTTACAGTCCGTAATCTCTCCAACGTTTCATGGAATCAATGTTGGATGAGCTCATACCCTGTTGATGATAATCAATATTATATTCAAGAAATGTGACCCAAATGTATATGTTAAACTGTTATCCAAAAAAAATACTACGCACAACGTACCCATGTTGATGACATGTCACCACTCCGCATCCTTGTGGTATTAGCCCATATAGTTAAACCATATGTGACGCAAACAATACTAATGGTGTGCACAGTCCTATTAGCTTGAACATCGGTTGAATGCAACTTGTATTTCGGTGCCCCTGTCGAAAATAATGCACACATCAGGCTGCGGCACAACATGCCTTCTCAGGTTAGTTAGAAAGAAATCTCAGTGATCGCTAGATTCTTCCAGAGTTATTACAAAAGCTATTGGCGGGATTCTTTGGTTACCATCCTGTGCAACAATTAATAACAACTTATGCTCATATCTTCTGTAGAGAACTGCGTCATCGATTTGGATAAGTGGCTTACGGTACCAAAATGTAGTTATGCATTGCATAGAAAAAATGGTGGAAAACTCTTTTTCCAAGGACCAAGCGATCATCATAATACGCAGGCTTCGTTTGCAACTTGGTTAAAGAACTTTGTACGTATCGCTCTAGTACCTAACACCATTGTCACAATTCATTGTAGGATTTCTCTCACCTGCTGTGAATCTTCTCCAAACCTTCTGGTTTGTCAATCATATCTTGTGGTAGAACATAGTGTAATCAAACTTGCTACGAATGTGTACGATCAAAACAATGACTAAATTCCTTAATAATATATACTATTAAATTTGGAATAAAAAAAATTCATTAGTAATTGTATTCATAACTAAAAATAAAGAAATTCGCTTCAAAATTTCAAGATTCCCTACTTTTTTTTTTTGAAAAAATATATTTTTATCAATTACATTTGATACTAAATAGATTAGAAATTAAAATATTGCACCAGATTTGTATAATAAAAAATATTAGACTATATTTAATATAAAAATTGATTATGAGAATAAAAAAATTCAGATTAATAAAAATTTGCAAGTCTAATAATTTAAATATATTAAATATTATTGTAGTAAATTTGAATTGAATATAATAATACCTTTAATATACCAACAAATATGAAAAAAAAAGTGTACAGGTAATTTAGTTTATGTAAGATTACTAGATTAAATTTAATTTGAATATTTTTAATTTATTTAAAAAATAATATTATGTTGAAAAATAAAAAATAATATTGTGTAATAAAAAGTGAAAAATTAATTGATATGTAAACTTTTAAAGTATTAAATTTATTTATTTATTAGATCAATGGTTGATTTCAAAATAAGGTGATTTTTTTTTAACCCCAACATTAAATAGCCTTCCATATATCAAGAGTTTTATATGAAAATATCTCCACTATATTTGATCTAAACATTGATTACGGGAAAAGATATTCCAAATTAGAATTTTTTCCCCAATGCAAAAAACAAAAAAACCAAATTAATTCTAGTAAACTTTTAAATTTAAATTAATTTTTCCCTTATAAACTCGATTAATAATGAAACTTCACGAGAGTAAATATTGAAATCTAGATTTTAGGTTAAATTTCATTTTAAGTATGATTATATTTTTACACGACTATATTTAATACTTTAGTTCCTTATTAATCTTGTTTTAATATCTTATTTTATTTACATCATTATATTTAAGTCATTTTCTATGATATATTTTTAACTTTATTTTAAATTTAAAAGTAACTTCAGTTTTAAATTTAATTTTTGATTGCAATGTTATTTCAATTTTTAATTTAATAAATCTTCAATTTATTGTATAATTTAGTTAATATGATTATTTTGCATGGTATATAATATTTAGTTAATATGATTACATCATCAATTCATCACTTTGTGGTAATGATACTATAACACCCCAAACTCGGCCTAGAAGTTAAGCTCGAATTTGGCGTGTCACATGGAAGTTTTTTTTTTTTTTAAAAATCATCTTTGAGATTGTTAAAAACTTGTTCGAGATTTACGGCCTCTTTGTTAAAACCCAAAACACTTAAGCAATTGTTATCTACTTGAAAACGTAATTATCTTTAAAGACCTTTTTTGTTGTGAAAACATATTTGAAATAAACAATTTACGAAAATGGGATGTTTGGGAATAGAGTTGCAGAAGCATTTTGAAAGAAAATCTTAGGCCTTATTACAACATTTAACCCAAAATAGTAGGGTAATAAAATAAACAAGAAAGAAGTCTGAAGTCCAAATAAACCATTTCTGAAGTATGGTCTCCATCGAGTCATCCAAGGCCCAAGTCCACGTCACTGAGCATTACCTGAAAAGGTTGAGAGAAAGGGGGGTGAGTTACAAGAACTCAGCGTGTAATCCCCTTATCATCATCCACTGGGTCGGAACACACATAGCAATATTTTCGGCCTAAGCCTATTTACAATTATAACATAATAACATGTATATAATATGCATATGATATGCAAATCCCAAACCAAACCTAATTTCCATCCGCTACACACCACCCGTACCAACCAACACACCTGTGGGGATCAAGTCAACCCACCCCGCCAACACACCAATCGTAGGCATAAAGCCATTTAAAACGTAGGCACGAAGCCTTTTAATAACATGGCACGAAGCCTTTTTATAACATGGCACAAAGCCTTTTTATAACATGGTACAAAGCCTTTTAAAATGATTGTGGCAGAGCCACCGAACTAGATTTTGGCAACAGGCCTTTCATATTGTGGCAGAGCCACCGAACTAGATTTTGGCAACAGGCCTTTCTTCTCTTCATCAATTATCCCAACCCATGCAATCATGTATGCATATACAAAGCATAACAATATTCATAGAATAATTTCAACATAAGGCCCATAACACAAGTTGGCCCATTAAACAATCTAGAAAATTTGGCCCATTAATCGATCTAGCAAATTTCACGTTTGGCCCATATAACAAATATCACATTTGGCCCATATATCAAATATAACATTTGGCCCATATAGCAAATATAACATTTGGCCCATATAGCAAATATCACATTTGGCCCATATAACAAATATCACATTTGGCCTATATATCAAATATAACATTTGGCTCATATAGCAAATATCACATTTGGCCCATATAACAAATATCACATTTGGCCCATATAGCAAATATAACATTTGGCCCATATAACAAATATCACATTTGGCCCATATAGAAAATATAACATTTGGCCCATATAACAAATATCACATTTGGCCTATATAGCAAATATAACATTTTGGCCCATAAAGGGTATTTTCGTAGTTTGGTCCATAGGGACATTTCGTAATTCGACCCATTAGGGGCATTTTTGTAACTCGACCCGTAAGGGCATTTTCATAATTCGATAATCGTACCCACTAAGGGTAATTCGGTAATTTACTCTCTAAGGGTAATTCATAAATTTTACCCACCAAGGGTAATTCGAGAATTTCGCCACCCAAGGGTATTTCAGTAATTTACCCTCTAAAGGTATTTCAGTAATTTTGCAACCGATGGGTATTTCGGTAATTTACCCTCCACGGGTATTTTGATAATTTTGAAACCTAAAGGTATTTCGGTAACTTACCCTCCAAGGGTATTTCGGTAATTTCGCAACCCAGGGGTATTTTGGTAATTTACCCTCCACGGGTATTTCGATAATTTCAAACCCAAAGGTATTTCGGTAACTTATCCTCCAAGGGTATTTCGGTAATTTCGCAACCCATGGGTATTTCGGTAATTTACCCTCTACGGGTATCTCGATAATTTCGCAACCCAAAGGTATTTTGGTAACTTACCCTCCAAGGGCATCTCGGTAATTTCACAACCCAAGGGTATTTCAATAATTTACCCTCCACGGGTATCTCGATAATTTCGCAACCCAAAGGTATTTCGGTAACTTACCCTCCAAGGGTATTTCGGTAATTTCACAACCCAGGGGTATTTTGGTAATTTACCCTCCACGGGTATCTCGATAATTTCGCAACCCAAAGGTATTTTGGTAACTTACCCTCCAAGGGTATTTTGGTAATTTCACAACCCAAGGGTATTTCGATAATTTACCCTCCACGGGTATCTCGATAATTTTGCAACCCAAAGGTATTTCGGTAACTTACCCTCCAAGGGTATTTCGGTAATTTCACAACCCAGGGGTATTTTGGTAATTTACCCTCTACGGGTATCTCGATAATTTCGCAACCCAAAGGTATTTCGGTAACTTACCCTCCAAGGGTATTTCGATAATTTCACAACCCAGGGGTATTTCGGTAATTTACCCTCTACGGGTATTTCGATAATTTCGAAACCCAAAGGTATTTCAGTAACTTACCCTCCAAGGGTATTTCGGTAATTTCACAACCCAGGGGTATTTTGGTAATTTACCCTCCAAGGGCATTTTGGTAATTTCACAACCCAAGGGTATTTCGATAATTTACCCTCTAAGGGTAATTCAGTAGTTTTACCCACCAAGGGTAATTTGGTAATTTACCTTTCAAGGGTAAATTCGGTAGTTTTACCCACCAAGGGTAATTCGATAATTTACCCTCTAAGGGTAATTTCGGTAATTTCATATTCAACGGTGTTTCCGAAGGCCTACTATCGCCTCAAATGATACAGAGCTATATTTCTGTCTCTACGGAACTATTGGGTCCAAATCCATTTTAGGCCCAAACGGGGTAATTTCGCAACTAAAACTTAACTAGTAATTTGGGGCATAGAAATTTAAACTGTCCATTTGCATCATACTAACTAAATTGGCTATAACTCGAGTTAGAAAACTCAGAATCTAGATCCGTAAAATTTCCTTGAAACTAGACTCATGTATCTTCTTACTGTAATTTTTCCAGAATTTTTAGCCTAGCCATTTAATACAGTTTATTCATTAAAGTTTCCCTTGTTTCACTGTCCAACGATTCTGACTTCTCTTAACTTAATCTCAATTATCTTACTGTACGATTTTCATATACTTCTTCCACTTGTTTATTTTGAAAATAGGTTCACTAAGGAATCCATACATATCAATTATAACCCATAATTCATTTTTTACAATTTTATAAGATTTTTCCAAAACAGATCAGTGAACCCCAAAGTTAATCAGAACCAGTCTCACTAAAATCAAGATATCTCAGAATATAAAATTCCTTTTGCTTCTCCGTTTCTTCCATATTAAAATAGACACAGTAAGCTTTAATTTTATATCTCATTCACTTTCTAATTCCACTTATCTTATTTTTCATGATTTTTCTAAATCACGTCACTGCCACTGACCCAAACTGTTTTATTACAGAATACGATTATCACTACGATCATACGCACGTCCGAGTGATAACGGATACCGGTTATTGGTTTTCTTCGATATTTATACCGAATCACAGAATATTTCATGTAAACTTTCAAAGAGATGTGAGATTTACTCACCATTTCAAACGTATATTCGGAAGAGTATGAGATTACACACCATTTTCAAACATATATTCGGAAGGGTACGGAATTACACACCTTGATTAGGATTCCCTAAGAACCACTCTTCGTTGCCCTAGAACAATACCAACCAAAAGTTAGCCTCGGTTTCCAAAAGATTTCATATCACTCACACTTGAATCACTTACCACTATGTCCGAAGGTAGAATATATCGAGTGATTTGTCCCTAAAACATATAGTCAATTATTTCAAATTATTACTCCGTTAGCAACCAATCGAATATTGAATAATATCAATAATCCATAAGAACTCCTTACCTTATTAATATTGGATCCGATTTCCCCCACTTGACTTATGGCTAGAATGATACACGGCCATCCACTTAGAACACGATTTAATCGAAGAAAAGAGTGTCTACCCAAATGAGAAAGAATTTATGAAGGAGTGATCATGGATTGAGAGGTTCGGTATTGACTTGAAGTTGTGGCAATGATAGGAGAAGTTGGAGAAATGAACACAAAAGGATGCCAAAAGAAAATTAGGCCTATCAAGCACCAAAAATCCTACCAAATGACTAAAACAAATTCAGCTCCCCTCTCATTCACCTCAACCGTCCATGCCTTTGCAAATAAGCCAAAATTTACCTACCCAAAACTTAAAAAAAAAAAAAACCAAACCAACATACTCCTTAATTCACTCTCCATCATTCCTTTTTTTCTCACCTACTCCATTATTTCAAATTCCATCATTATTATTATTCTTTTATTTCTTTTTCCTTGTTTTCCTCCTTACCTTATCTTTTTAGTCATCATTTCATTTTTCTTTTATTTCATTCCTTTAATGATGTCATGGATGACACTTGGAAGAGCACATCAAAATAAATCCAAAATTTGCAAAAGATGAGATTTGAACCCCTTCCCTCCATGCTCTCCACTTGATGCCATAACCTCTTTACCAATAGTTCATTTATGATAACAATTTACTCACTTATTTCCATAAACTTTGATGCCTCTTACTATCTCTCCTTAATAGGCTTAAACACAAACTTTCACTAAGGCCCAACTTGAACTCAAAACTTCAAAGAACTCCGTAACATTCCAAAATCACCTTACTAATAAGTCCCACTTGAAATAATGCCATTCTCAAATTCCCATAAATTTTAAACACTCCTACGCCCAAGGCCCATTGGGCCCATTCCTACTAGGCCCAATTTCAGGATGTTACAGAGACGACCTGTAACGACCTCAAAAGTATGGATATTGAAAAATGAGTTATCGGGTCTCTATTTTTAGTAAACGGACTCATAAAATATTTATTAAAAATATTTACAAAGTTAGTTGTGTGTTTAATAAGGTTTTATTTAGGTGAATTTGATTTAATTAGAAGTATTTGAGAACAAGGATTAAATTGAAAAAGGTGCAAAAGTTTGATTATAGATTAAAAGAAAGTATAAAGGACTAAAAAGGCAATTATGCCATTTTTAAATGTTGAGGCTGAAAAAAAAAAAAAAAAAAAAAAAAATAGATTTTTTGGTTAAAAACGTGTATATGGATATAGATGTATATAAAGTATATTATTATATTATTATATTTTTTTATTATTATATATATATATATATATAGATTAAAGGAAAGAAAGATATAGAAACAGAGAAGCAAAACAGAACAGAGAGCAAACGTGAAGGGAAGGAAGAAAAGAGAAAGAAAGAATAAAAAGGAAAAATAGAAAATTTGAAGCTTGGAGTTTAATAGGTAAGTTAATTTAGCCCTTTTTCTAATTTTGATGTTTTATAAGTTTTAGAACAAAGTTTTGTTGAATTAAGTTGAAATTCTGGAAATTCTTAGATTTTTGAACATGAGTTATGTGGATCAAAATGATGAATTAGTGGTTTAATTGAAAGAATTTGAAGTTAGGATTGGGTAAAGGATTTAATTGTAAAATAAGCTATAAGAAAACTGTTTTGGACAGCAGCAGTAGAGTAACTTTGAAAAATCACCAAAAATCGTAGAAGTGGAATTAGAAGTTGAATGAGATATGAAATTAAAGCTTATTGAGTCTATTTTCATATGAAAGAAACAGGGAAAGCAAAGGAACTCTGTAATTTGAGATATTTATATTTTTGTAAGACTGGTTTAGAGGAATTTCGGGATCCCCTGTTCTGACTTTGGAAAATCATAAAAAATTGGAGAAAAATAATTAGGGGCTTAAGTTTATATGTTTAGAATCCTGAATAAGTCTATTTTCAAATGAAATAAATAAGAAGGTCATATGAATTCTGTATGAAGAGTAATTTGATTCGTAGTGAAGAGAGGTCAGAACAGTCAAACAGTAAAACAGGGGAAACTTTAAGAATAATCTGGTATTGATTGGCCATACCAAAAATTTTGGAAAAATTATAGTAAAAAGATATATGAGTCTAGTTTTAAGGAAAATTAACGGTTCTTCATTTGGAGTTCTGTAGCTTGAGAAATAAATAATTTAGTGACTATGACACAAAAGGACAGCTTTAAATAAGTTTATGAGTAAATGATTAAATTGAAATGTGAGCAATAGTAAGAAAGCATGAATTTATCATAAAATACATGTTTATTTTATTTTATAGTACAGAAAATTATTTGATTATTTTTAACATATAAATGTTATATGTTTATATGAAATTGAAGAAAAAGAAAAGAAGAGGACCGAATTGAAGGAAAAGGAAAAGAGAAGGTTAAGGAGTGAAGGAAGAAGAATTTATATCAACTCAACCTTTTGATGTAAATACTACAAGAATTTTAAATTATTGTTATTTATTTTTTTGAAATATTTATGTAAATTATTTAAATATATGAGATTCAAATTTTAATGCCCAAGTAGACGGAATTTAGAACTACTGGGATATTAAGGAACATTAGCACGTTGGTGCTCTCTGATATTAGCACGTTGGTGCTCTCTGATATTAGCACGTCAGTGCTCTCTGATATTAGCACGTCAGTGCTCTCTGATATTAGCACGTCAGTGCTCTCGATATATAGCACGTTGGTGCTCTCGATATTAGCACGTCGGTGCTCTCGATATTAGCACGTCGGTGCTCTCGATATTAGCACGCGTCGCTGCTCTCTCGATATTAGCACGTTGGTGCTCTCTGATATTAGCACGTCAGTGCTCTCTGATATTAACACGTCAGTGCTCTCTGATATTAGCACGTTGGTGCTCTCTGATATTAGCACGTTGGTGCTCTCTGATATTAGCACGTTGGTGCTCTCTGATTATTAGCACGTCAGTGCTCTCTGATTATTAGCACATTGGTGCTCTCTGTTCACTTGTGCATCATAATGCACCTCTGTATTTTGTTCCGTATATCCGGTGTGTTCTAGGAAGTCTACTTTGGGCTAATATTGTGAATTGAGAATAAAAGTGAATTACTGATGTGTTAAGGTAAGATTTATACCTTACAAAAGATAAGTTAAATTTTATTAAAGCAAGGCATACATGAAGAAACTTATATGTGAGAAAATATGCAATAATTGATTGAGTTAAAATATTCTGTTATGATTGCTTATTTAATTATTCTTGTGGTGCTTACTAAGCCTTCACCGGCTTAACGCGTTTATTTTAACGCGTAGGTACAAGTAGACTAAAAAAGAAGTCCAACTAGAAGATCTCTCATCTCATCACATCCTCAAGGGCTTCAAAAGTAGGTACTATATTTTGTATTAAAATGGCATGTACATATGTAGTTCAAAGGTGTTCCCATGTGATAGGGACTAAAATGTAGATTCTTGAAATTTTATCTATTTTCATTATTTGAAGTATTTTGGTATATATGGAATGAATTAATAAACAATAAATATGTTAGCAAAAATGGTTAGTAAGTTAAAATATTATATACAAATGTTTTAATTAAACAGTATCTGGCCATAATTGTTTTGGCACCAAATGTAGTAGCCTTATACCGGGTTTGCATAATTGAACCGGGTATAGGGGTATTACATTTATTGGTATCAGAGCCTAGGTTTTCTGAATTCTTGGGTCGAGTATGAGTCTATTTGTACATGCCATTTTAATAAATTGATGTGATGAGATGAGGTTTAGTTATTTAATTGTGAAATTATGAATATTGTAGAAACTTAAAGATGTCTTCTGAAAGAATAAAAGATACCGATTTTGTGATGTATAATGGAATTTATGAATTTAATAAAATAGAGTTGGTTGTCTCTTAGTATAGAAAGAGGAAATGTTAAAGAAAGAAATGTTTTCCAATCGAAATAATTTCGATAATTCTAAAAGTGATGTTCAAATAATTAAGTAAAATGTTACTTATGATGAAACAGAATTTGAAAAGATGTGGATAAATGTCTTATAGTAAGAAATGATAAATGTTATGTTATATGAGTATATACATGAAGCTAAATTATGAGGCCTTACGATCTCTACCCCCTTAGTGATACAGTTATATTTATAGTGAAATTGATAAGAATTATAATGATTTAGTTCAAAAGTGTGGAACTGAAGAGTTTAAAGGAAAGAAAGATGATGACCCAGCTGAGGCTGAAGAATGATTAGAGAACAGTCAAAGAATATTTGAAGAATTGCAGTATACAAGAGATGAAAAGTTGAAATGTGCAGTATTTTTATTAAAGGGTGAGGTTTACCAATGGTGGAACATTGTCATGAATATACATTCTACATAGAAAATTAATTGGAATTCCTTTGTATCTGAATTTAAAAGAAACATGTGAGTCAACTTTATCTTGAGAAGAAGAAAAGAGAATTTCTGGATTTGAAGCAGAACTACATGTCTGTTGCTAAATATGAACGTGAATTTATCAGATTTCTTTTCTGAAAATTTATTTGGGGATACACAGTGCTACTATTAAAGAAAGGAGTTATTTATCAGAAATTGATTTATTCAGATATGGTAACCACGGAATGAGTTAACTGAAAATTTCTTTCGAATAAGCTTTGTGAGTGAAGTGAATGATACGGGACTGTTGATGATTATATATGTTAACGGATTAGTAATGGAATTGCAGAAATATTTGAATACAACTGCTATAGTTGGGTATTTTACAATGATCTCTTCTGGGTATTCGATATGGGTATTCTATATGTTCTTTTATCTTTAGAGGTCTACACAACTATTCAGATGTGATTTTATTGTGTAGAAAATTTGGAATCATAACGTTAAAATGGAAGTTCTGGTTGATTCCTGATCGGTACTGCTCTATTTTTCTTTGGATTTTCTAATTTGTTTTGTTAGATAGAAGACTTAAAGATCAGATTCATATGGAGTTATTTTCTATTTCTATAGGTTGATATTCTGGTACATATACGCAATTTGCATTATCTTTGTCATAATCGTTTCTAGTGAGGATAAATGGTATTCTTCTTCTGGTTTTTCTTTGGAATATTATCGATTTCTTTATCATTGAATATGGTTTTATTCTCGGAAATTCAATATAGCTCCACATCTGGGATTTCATTATGCCACATCTGGGATTTCATTATATTGGTTTTCCTATTATTTTATAGTCTGATCTTATCTATCAAATATGACTCATCTGTGAAGGGGTATTCATTGATAGAAGGTAAAAATATATATTACTATTATAAATTCTATGGGAGTTCGGTGATATGGATTTTAGATTAGAGAAGTTGTATTATTATACTGGTTATTATTGAGACTACTCTTGGATTTCTTCTTCTATTTTGAAGCACACTATTGAAGTTGAAGTATTGATCCATTTATATTATTGAAATATTTGATAGAGATCTACAGTTCTACGGTTCACTTTTTGATTTGAATAACTTATAAGAATGCTATCACGAGTGATAGTTGATTAATTTATGAAGTCGGAGAATCGATTGATGGCTTGAAACTTGCATGAGAGATGTACATTCCAAAAATTGTAAGATTTCATGGTATTCTAGTATTGATAATATCTGATCGAGATTATAGTTCACTTTGGGGTTCTGAAAATAATTACAGGAAATTATTGAGTACTTAACTCGATTTGATCTGACCTTTCATTCGCAAATTGATGGATAATTCGAGAGAGAGAATTGGTTAGATTTAGGAAGAAAATGTACTGGTGGTCAGCTATGAAACATGATATTTCTGAGTTTGTATCAAGATGTCTGATATGTCAACAGGTAAAAGCAGAACATGAGGTACCTTCGGGTTTACTTCAGCCAATTACTATACCGAAATGGAAATGGGAAAGAATCACTATGGAATTTGTATCGGGGTTACCGTTGTCTTCGAGGAAAAAGGATGTTATTTGGGTGGTTATTGACCGATTGACAAAATCAGCGTACTTTATTCCGGTACGTATGGATTATTCTTTAGATAAGTTGGCTAAACTGTATATATCTGAGATTGTCAAGCTACACAGAGTGTCTGTCTCCATTATACTGGATATCACCGATTTACGTCTCGTTTCTGGGATAAATTACAAGAAGTTTTGGGTATTCAGTTGTATTTTAGTACTGCATTTCATCCTCAGACAGATGGCCAATCTGAGCTTGGAATTCAGGTATTGGAAGATATGCTCCAATGTTGTATACTAGAGTTCGAAGGTAATTGGGAGAGGTATCTACCTTTGATTGAATTTGCTTACAATAACAGTTATCAGTCTAGTATTAAAATGGCTCCGTATGAAGCTTTGCATGGTAGAAAATGTAGAACAACTTTATTATATTGGATGAGAACTCAATGAAAAGAAGATACATGGGGTTGATTTGATCCGGAAACAGAAGAAAAAGTAAAGGTGATTGGAATAGATTAAAAGCATCATTCGACAAATGTAAATCAATGGTGGATTTGAAACGTCGGGATATTAAATATTCATTGGTGATAAGGTATTTATCAAGGTGTTTATTTGAAGGAAACTATAAGAATTCATGTTTCATCTCTTTTAAGTAAATTTCGAGGACGAAATTTCAAAAGGGGGAGAATTGTATAACGACCTCAAAAGTATGGATATTGAAAAATGAGTTATCGGGTCTCTATTTTTAGTAAACGGACTCATAAAATATTTATTAAAAATATTTACAAAGTTAGTTGTGTGTTTAATAAGGTTTTATTTAGGTGAATTTGATTTAATTAGAAGTATTTGAGAACAAGGATTAAATTGAAAAAGGTGCAAAAGTTTGATTATAGATTAAAAGAAAGTATAAAGGACTAAAAAGGCAATTATGCCATTTTTAAATGTTGAGGCTGAAAAAAAAAAAAAAAAAAAAATCCTAGATTTTTGGTTAAAAACGTGTATATGGATATAGATGTATATAAAGTATATTATTATATTATTATATTTTTTTATTATTATATATATATATATATATAGATTAAAGGAAAGAAAGATATAGAAACAGAGAAGCAAAACAGAACAGAGAGCAAACGTGAAGGGAAGGAAGAAAAAGAGAAAAGAAAGAATAAAAAGGAAAAATAGAAAATTTGAAGCTTGGAGTTTAATAGGTAAGTTAATTTAGCCCTTTTCTTCTAATTTTGATGTTTTATAAGTTTTAGAACAAAGTTTTGTTGAATTAAGTTGAAATTCTGGAAATTCTTAGATTTTTGAACATGAGTTATGTGGATCAAAATGATGAATTAGTGGTTTAATTGAAAGAATTTGAAGTTAGGATTGGGTAAAGGATTTAATTGTAAAATAAGCTATAAGAAAACTGTTTTGGACAGCAGCAGTAGAGTAACTTTGAAAAATCACCAAAAATCGTAGAAGTGGAATTAGAAGTTGAATGAGATATGAAATTAAAGCTTATTGAGTCTATTTTCATATGAAAGAAACAGGGAAAGCAAAGGAACTCTGTAATTTGAGATATTTATATTTTTGTAAGACTGGTTTAGAGGAATTTCGGGATCCCCTGTTCTGACTTTGGAAAATCATAAAAAATTGGAGAAAAATAATTAGGGGCTTAAGTTTATATGTTTAGAATCCTGAATAAGTCTATTTTCAAATGAAATAAATAAGAAGGTCATATGAATTCTGTATGAAGAGTAATTTGATTCGTAGTGAAGAGAGGTCAGAACAGTCAAACAGTAAAACAGGGGAAACTTTAAGAATAATCTGGTATTGATTGGCCATACCAAAAATTTTGGAAAAATTATAGTAAAAAGATATATGAGTCTAGTTTTAAGGAAAATTAACGGTTCTTCATTTGGAGTTCTGTAGCTTGAGAAATAAATAATTTAGTGACTATGACACAAAAGGACAGCTTTGAATAAGTTTATGAGTAAATGATTAAATTGAAATGTGAGCAATAGTAAGAAAGCATGAATTTATCATAAAATACATGTTTATTTTATTTTATAGTACAGAAAATTATTTGATTATTTTTAACATATAAATGTTATATGTTTATATGAAATTGAAGAAAAAGAAAAGAAGAGGACCGAATTGAAGGAAAAGGAAAAGAGAAGGTTAAGGAGTGAAGGAAGAAGAATTTATATCAACTCAACCTTTTGATGTAAATACTACAAGAATTTTAAATTATTGTTATTTATTTTTTTTTGAAATATTTATGTAAATTATTTAAATATATGAGATTCAGCTTTAATGCCCAAGTAGACGGAATTTAGAACTACTGGGATATTAAGGAACATTAGCACGTTGGTGCTCTCTGATATTAGCACGTTGGTGCTCTCTGATATTAGCACGTCAGTGCTCTCTGATATTAGCACGTCAGTGCTTTCTCTCGATATTAGCGTCGCTGCTCTCGATATTAGCACGTTGGTGCTCTCTGATATTAGCACGTCAGTGCTCTCTGATATTAGCACGTCAGTGCTCTCTGATATTAGCACGTCAGTGCTCTCTGATATTAGCACGTTGGTGCTCTCTGATATTAGCACGTCAGTGCTCTCTGATATTAACACGTCAGTGCTCTCTGATATTAGCACGTTGGTGCTCTCTGATATTAGCACGTTGGTGCTCTCTGATATTAGCACGTTGGTGCTCTCTGATTATTAGCACGTCAGTGCTCTCTGATTATTAGCACATTGGTGCTCTCTGTTCACTTGTGCATCATAATGCACCTCTGTATTTTGTTCCGTATATCCGGTGTGTTCTAGGAAGTCTACTTTGGGCTAATATTGTGAATTGAGAATAAAAGTGAATTACTGATGTGTTAAGGTAAGATTTATACCTTACAAAAGATAAGTTAAATTTTATTAAAGCAAGGCATACATGAAGAAACTTATATGTGAGAAAATATGCAATAATTGATTGAGTTAAAATATTACATTATGATTGCTTATTTAATTATTCTTGTGGTGCTTACTAAGCCTTCACTTCGCTTAACGCGTTTATTTTAACGCGTGAGGTACAAGTAGACTAAAAAGAAGTCCAACTAGAAGATCTCTCATCTCATCACATCCTCAAGGGCTTCAAAAGTAGGTACTATATTTTGTATTAAAATGGCATGTACATATGTAGTTCAAAGGTGTTCCCATGTGATAGGGACTAAAATGTAGATTCTTGAAATTTTATCTATTTTCAGCTATTTGAAGTATTTTGGTATATATGGAATGAATTAATAAACAATAAATATGTTAGCAAAAATGGTTAGTAAGTTAAAATATTATATACAAATGTTTTAATTAAACAGTATCTGGCCATAATTGTTTTGGCACCAAATGTAGTAGCCTTATACCGGGTTTGCATAATTGAACCGGGTATAGGGGTATTACACGACCACGCCCCGAGTCACACCTAGCTTGAGCAAGGAGCCTTTGGAGCTGCCTCAAGGTCCTATCACCCGAGCACGAGCCAAGCACTTCAAAGAGGCTATCTCGCCCTTAGTAGATCAAGTGTGGGGCGAGACTTTGGCTGGACACATTGAGGAAGCCAGGGCCAACCCTAATAGTTCACTTTGCAATCTTTTGCAAGCTGAACTAAGCTCAAACTTAGCTCCATGAGTTCGATTCAGCTCAATTGAGCTCATATCTATTTTTTTAGTTCATGCGATTTACCTTGCTGGAACAAACTTTGTTGTTTAAGTAAGTTAGTTAATTTAGTTTCAACTCATAAATATGTCTTAATTTGAACTTATTAATTTAGTATTAAATGTGTCTTATTTTAATATATTTTTTAAATGTGTCTTAGCTTAAATACATGCTATTAATATATCTTAGCTTAAAACATGCTTTGAATGTGTCCTAGTTGCTGCCAAATTAATGTGTCATAAGCTAAATTAATTTGTTGAATTAAATGGTGTAGCTACATACATGGGACGGCTTGAATGCAAGTGAGCTAATGGTTTAGCTCTTCCAAGCATCTTTTCGTGAACACCAAAGGCCAAGTGAGCTAATGTTTTTCTTTCTCCCAAGCTGACCGTTTAGTTCTCCAAAGCAACTTTGAAAGCTTTCACATTGCTGGAAATTCTTTTCAAATGGGATGGCCATTCGGTTATGTGCTTTCACACACAAGAGGCTTCTCAAATTCGGTTTTCACACTTACATGCCCGTTGAAGTGCTCCAAGCTGCCCATTAAGCTCATTGACTCTTCAAATAACCAAGGCAGCTCAATTAAAACCTATTAAAACACATTGGCTGAATTTGTCTAGCCATTTCAGCTCACCATCCACTTCATTAAAATCAAGTTACTTGAAGACATCAAAAGGCTGTCCATTGGTGTCTCCAAAGCTGAAGGAAGCTTCAAGGAATCTGCTAAGAAATTTCCAAGTTTTCAGCTCATTTAAGCTGAACTCAAATGTCTATTTAGTTACCTTAATGCATATTCGGCTAGCCTAGGAATGTAGCTGTAAATATGAACTAATTGAGTTGTATTTCTGACTTTTGCTACTTGAATGAATTCTGAGTTATTTGTTAGTATTTCAACTCTCAAATTTCATTCAAGACTCAGCTTGACTTATCTACTTAGCTAGTGGCATTAATCTGTTTCTTCTATCCGAACTTATCACTTTCAAAGTGTGGCGTTCACCCCAAATTGATACCTCTGGTTCCTATCTTCTTAGATAGTGGGTCAAGGTCCCATTTTTATTCCTAACCCACCTTAAGAGTCTTATAAGTCTCGAGTCAACACTCTCCTTTAGTGTTGGTTCATTCTTGACCCTTAAGTCCTATTTCCATCCCATCACCATTATCACCTTAATTCATTTGTTTTTCTTTGTTAGCCGGACTACCATTTATATTTACTTAACCCTTTTGAACCTATTTTGTTAACTAAAGCCTCTACTTAGCCGAATTCACCCTTTTTTTCATAATAGAACGGTGCTTCTTATTTTAACGATCGGGCAACTACACGACTTGAACACCTCAACGAAGCCATGGTCGTATCAGGTAGCGAATCTCTTCTCTCAACAAGTTGACAAACTAGTTATTAGTTATTAAAAGGATTGAACTTTTGGTGTATGTCGTTTCTTTGTTTTGAAATCATATCATAATAAATGTCCTTTTGGCTTTGAAAAAAAATGGAGAAAGAAAATCTTTATTGATGCATTTGTGATTAGAATTTAAGTTATTATACTTTTGTTTTCACAATGAAACATTACAGAATAATTTAGAGTTATTAAAATTTCTTTTTATCATATATCTCTCTTAATATATTATACATGTTTTCTTCTTATTTTGTATTTTTTTCATATGAGTTTTTTAAAAGAAAATTTAATTCATTCAAACTTAGTAGCACTGTCTAAAGAGAATTCACCCATACCTGAGACCAAATCATATTTCTATCTATAGGTTCGCCTATGTGGTAGTGTAGTGTAGTGTAGTGTGTGCGTGTGTAGGGGGTGTATGAGATTGGGATTGTATTGTATTTTATAAAATAAATTTCATTCATTCCATGAATGACCAACTCACTTTCCAAGAGAAATTGTCGGTTGTTGGTGGAGGTTTAGTGCAACAAGCCTCACTTTCTAAGAGAAGTTTCTAGTTGTCATTGGAGGTTCAATGACAACAGGCACAAACATCTATCCATTATAGCCTAAGAAGACACCATGGATTTGCAAACTAAAAAGAAAGGAGGCACATGGAATGAATGAAAGGAAAGAAGAAAAAGAGGATTGGTGAGAGCAGAAAAAATGGGCAATAGCCAGCCCAAAGGCCTATACTACTGCTGAGCAAAAATAAAAGAGAAGCAACAAACGATGCAAAGAAAAGAAAAGGGAAATTTTTTTAGGTTTTTTTAACACTGTCAATAATTAAGTTCTTTTTATACGGAGGAGGTCCATTTTCATGAGAGTTTTGATATATGGATTCAGACTAATAGAAATTATAAAAAAAAATATAATCTGCTAAGCAAGCCTACTTTTGATTAGTTTGATATTGATATTAAATAATTTTTTGAAAATGTTGAACAATTTTTTTTAAATAAATTAAATTAACGTGAATTAACCAAATAATCACTCTTATTAAGTGTTTCTATTTTGGTCATCAAATTTTAAAAAATTGATTTAGTCAATAAGATTTACGAAATTTGAATTTTTTTCACTCCGCGGTTAAGTTAATAACTGGAATACGATGTGGCATATTTAGCCCTCTAAATATTTAATCCTCTAATGTTAACATATTCTAGCAATTGTATTCTAATTTAAAAAAATTTAGCCATTAACTTTTACAAGATTTGTCAATTTAATCATACTTCTAAAAATTTTTAAAAAATAGAAAATAATTTAGAAATGATTTTCGATGAAAATTTCCTAAAATTCAATTCATTCTCACTCTTACTAAATTTTTGGAGAATAAAAATAGAGAAAATGCTTAAATTAAATCAAACATTACCTAATATTGAACTTTGAAATGTTACTAGTATAATTTCCCCAGCTTCGTCCGGGGAAATCCTTTATATATATATATATATATATATATATATATTAAAACTTTTATAAATAATATTGTGAACTGAAAGCAATTAATTCCAATGATGAAAATATGAATACATTTTATTTAAACATAATTTTTTATCACTTGTAATTCATATATATAAAATTTTTTATTATTTTAATTAAATATTAATTTGGAGTAAATATATTTTCACTTATACCAATTAAATTAAAAACTATTTTTTTATAAAAATATCAAACTTTTTATTAAAACAAATGACAAATCATTGTGTTGGGCATAGATTAATTTAGATCAAATTATGGCTATGATCTCTCGATTATGTTTAAATTTAGAAGTAACTATCTATTTTGTAGTTTGATATAATTTGGTTTCTCTACATAATATCTTTAGTTAATTAAAATGGTTTATATCCTTAATTATTCTAGTGAAAATGTTGAGATCAATTTTTTTCCTTAAAAATGCTTATTCAAACTTCATGCAAATATATATGTAGTGTGTTAGGAAGGTGTTTTAAGAGAAATTCACGTATTTATTTTAATCAATATAGTTAAAGATGTTAACTAACTGATGACATTATAAAACTGGATGACCAAATTATATCAAATTAAAATATAAAAACCAAATTCCAAATATGAGAATAGTAGAGAGATTGAAACTGCAATTCTACTGACTTGAAAAAAAAAATCATGCCATTAGTTAATTTGAATAATTAGCACCCTTAATGTTTTTTATAGTTGTCGTTATTTTTTTTAATGACATGGCGGTCCAAATGTAATTAAATGCTGACGTGACACTATTTTTTCTTATATGCCACGTCAGCAAATGATATTAAAATTATTAAATTATTGGTTTGAAATATAAATTTATTAAATGCATATGATTTCCAACTTTCACCGTTTCTTCTTCCCCAAATTTTCTTTCCATTGTTTATCATCGTCATCTTCTTCTCCATTGTTTCTTCCCTAAAATCCCTTAATCCTCCAAAAATTGGTTGCTCATTTTCTTCCATGAAATCTGAAAATTTTAAAAAATAAAACTTAAAATTTCATAGATATCACCATTTGTGTCTTCCAATCTCGAAATCAGATGTAGGAACAGTAGAAAATCTCATCAGTATAAAGCGCTAACAATCGACAAGGTTAGTTCGAAATGAATGAAACCTAAACTCCTCCATTTAGTTTGAAACCCTTATTTATTTAAATGATTAAAACCTCAAACCTTTGATTTACTTATAAATTATAGAAATCTACAATTAGTGCACTAAATCACTCAAATAATGCAAGTACATTATGCGGAAGGCTAGTGAGTTTGCTAAAAAAAAGGAAGAATAGTGGGTTTAGCCCCTGGTGCCAAAACCTTAATTTTTTGTTAGAGAAGACAACTCTGTTTGGGATAAAATAGAGAGGACAATTTTACCCCTTGTAAAAACTTTTTATTTTTATTCATTTTTTCCATGGCAACGCTACTGAAACATGTTTACAGTTTTCTTAATCTCAATGGTGATGTTTACAGTTTTCTTCTTTTTATTTTGGTGTGTCTGTATATATATAGTTTTGATTCTTTGATTTGCATAATCTCAAATTGAATGTTTGATATTTCCAATTTTCTATCTTTCCTCGTCTCATAAAATTTTCAAATATTTTTACATGAAATCTCAAATTAAATATTAAAGAAACTGTGGAAGGAAGAAACAATGGGAATGAAGATTGGAGACGACGATGATGATGGTGAACAATGGAAAAAAAAAGTAGGGAAGAAGAAACGGTGGAAACTGGAAATCATATGCATTTAATAATTTTATATTTCAAAAAAATAATATAATAATTTTATATTTCAAAAAATAATAATTTAATAGTTTTAGAATCATTTGATAATATGGCATATAAGACAAAATAGTGCCACATCGACATTTAATTACATTTGGACCGCCATGTCAGCGGTTAATGTTGACCGTTAGCCAACTAACGGCCACGTTAGCATGTCGTTAAAAGCAGATTAATTTGACCAAAAAAAAAGTTAGGTGTTGAAGTGCCCCAAAAAAAAACATGAAGGGCCAAAGTGACCAAATAGCCAAATGTTAAGGGCTATTTTTGGTATTATGCCTTTATTAATAAACATTTTGTTTGTACAGTAAATGTTTTTATTTATCGCTTTTGTAGGTGGAACCATGGGTCGAGTTATGTGGGACTACCTGAGGAGTTGGAAGGCATTAGGTTGCTGTTAGATCAACGTTCAAAAGTCGAGGTTTGTTACTTATTATTTCAAACCTATGTTAATCACGCAATGATTTCTAAAAAAAGGTTCGTCCATAATGAAATTTACAATTGTTCATTTCAGTTTGAATGAATGTCATACACCGACACCAACATCATATATTGCATCCCGCCAAAAGTGTTGGATAATCGGGGGATGTGGGATGTGAAGGTGTCATTGATAGTGTACGCGATGTTAGAAATGCAGGAATCGGACCAGGTGATACGACAGTTAGGGTGGAGGTAACAAATTTTGCCGCCATTGCAAGACTTGAAGGAGCTGCATCAGGTGGACGTGCGCGGAAAAAACAACGAAGATTGGCGAGAAATGCACAAGGAGTACATCGAGGCTTGGGATCATAAGATGGATTTCTTACCCACACGTAAACTATTTTTCTCAACAGAGATGGCGGCCTGTTTGGAGTACTTGTAGTGGTTCATACTCGCCAGCAAGTCGTATCTGCTATCATCGGAGGCGAGGAGTAGACAACTTAGTCAGAAGAGGCAATGGCGATCGCCCCAACAGTAGCATAGGGCCAGATGTGATCGCACAGCGGGTTCGTTATCGACTCCACCCCAAGAAGCGTCGCCTATGTCTACGCAATATCCCGATTAGGTCACTTTACTTGTCCCTATTCATTTCATTAATCCCGTTTTTTTCTAAAGCACTGAATCACGCACCGCCGCTGCATGTGGCGAGTTCTTTTGTTCTCGCAAATACATATTTTGGGCCATCGATGTCCCTCGCATTCTAAACCTTGATGCTGACGTCGATGCCAAACCAAATGTAAGGCTAGATATCGATGTATGCACCGTCACTAATGTAGACGTCGATGCAGACATCGATGTTAGTGTCAATTCTCAGGTCAATGTCGATGTATCTTAGTTTTGTTGCACCTTATAGTTACACGTCGATAGTGACACAATCACCGTAAGTATTATTATTTTATCGTGGTGGGTCATTGGAGCAATCGTCTACCAGTAAAGTGGAGGATATGCGATGGGAGGCTAGAACGACACCTCATTCAAGCACAGAGAAAGGCGATAGAGTCGAAGGCGAAGAAGAAGAAGAATACGAACACAAACATGAAAATGAAGACCAAGACCAAAATCAACATGGAGAGGAAGCCCAGGACAAACACGATGACTACGATGGAGACAAAGACGAGCAAGAGGGTAGGGGTGAAAGCAATGATGACATGGACGGTGGAAACGAGGAAGTTTATAGGCCCGTATATCCTATTGTGCAAAGAAATCCTGCTCGCGATTGTCATCGACAGCCCTATAGTACATATTCTCCCCCACGACGCGAGTGATGTTTTATTTTTATTACTATTGTGATGTAAATATATATGACATAAATAAAGAAACCATATATTTTCATTTCAACACTATATTTGTTTTCGTTACATTCTAAAATGAGATATTCGTAAGTTAACCCGGGTTGATCATCCGACTTTCCTCCTAATCCTAGTCCGTAGCTCATGCAATTGAATGTCACGATTGAATGCTAATTCCACGGAATTTGCTCCTATAAATACCACCTCGACCTTTGCATTACAAATTTGACCATAGTAGCAACTAATGGATTTCACCCGTAGACTCATTTAAATATCGGTCACAAATTGGATTAACAACACAAAAAAAAAAGTATAGGGTTGTCTGAAGAAGTACACACGAATTTCGTGACTCAACAATTTAATTTTTGATATATTTTTTATGTGTGTCTAAGTTATGCAAATTGCGTCATTTTACTAGAAAAATAAAATGAGCAATAAAGGGAATATGTGCATCAATATCTATTTACGAAAAGACGCATTCGTCGAACAATGACAATGGAATGCAAAGTATTATCCGAAAGTGGGTTCCTGAAGTTATATAATTTCATTAAAGTAGTGCTCCTAATAGTATTTGATGCCTCGAAACGTGCATCAATTATGCAAAAAAATTCTCTACAACCCTCTGGTTTTAATTATCAAAAGTACATGCCCGTTAAATTTTTCAGCCTTTTTTAGGCACGTTTTAAATATATTCTTAGAAGACACAACTCCTACAACGCGTTTTTGACCGCCAAAAATTTCTACTTTGCAATCTGGCCCTTCCTTATGCCTATAAAAGGGCTTTTCCACTCCATGCTTCATTGTCCCTTAAACATTTTCTCCCACAGCCTCTACATCCCTCCTCTATAAAATACTTCTCGATGTTAAAAATTTCTATTCCTAAAATTTTTTTTGTTGATGTTTGAGATATTATTGAGGCGTCGGTGATGCGATATCGCTCCAAGCTGCAAACATTTCATATATCATACCAAGATGGGACCATTACCTCTGAAGCCTATCCTAGAGAAGTCGGGTTCCGGGGTGATTTTGCTTTGTACGGTCACGAATGGTAGTATTCATGGAGGTCTCAATCGATGGCCATTATACGGTCATGGATCAAGGTATAATAAAGGAGTCAGTTGGCGGTCGTTAAGCGACCATAAGCTTAAACTTTTCGAATACTCGAAAATGTTGCCCTATAAATAACATACAGAAGTTTAAGGCTATATTCATAGGGAAAAACTCTAGGTCTTCCCGCTATAATCGACGTAATTCTTTCTTCATTTCTAAGCAGTCAATATATTTAACCTTCATTCTTATCCGAAGGTCGACACCATTGTGGACGCAAGAGGACTCTCAAGAGGGGAGCAACGGTTTCGATGGATTAAAGGTGATGCTCCTTTCAGGATGACAATGGTTTTTGTTATTAAACAACCCATTAATAACTACAATCGCTATCGCACCGACCTGAGTTTGACATCTACTTCCACCAAAACATCCGCTCTCTGTAACAGCCCACTCTTCAGTAGTGTCAGAACAGTGGTTTCAGGGCCACAAATCCGAAAAGTGAGTCCGTAAATATTACTATTTAATATTTATGAGTTATATATAGTATTATAATAAAATTTGATATGATAATTTATGTTATTTGATTGAATAGTTATGTTCAAGTGGTATATCTTT
Organism: Gossypium bickii; assembly: GCA_025503065.1. Taxonomy (NCBI): domain Eukaryota; kingdom Viridiplantae; phylum Streptophyta; class Magnoliopsida; order Malvales; family Malvaceae; genus Gossypium; species Gossypium bickii. The sequence goes on from CP106715.1 coordinate 24,805,273, forward strand.
AAAGTCAAGTAGTTTTAGAAAAAAAGGTATCAGGAATTCATTTCTATAAATCGAGAATATTTACGGAGTGCTATTAGGTTCATATTAAAATTTGGTTAAGAAATTTTAAGGTTTAAATAGTTAATTTAGTAAAAAGGATTAAACCGTAGAAGTTATAAAAAGTGTTAATTAGGAATAGAATTATGATTCAATGGCTTTATGTGGCAAATATACCAAGAATTTTAGTTGGACGGTTATAAGCATGCATTTTATTTTATAATATAAGTTTTTTTAAGGTTAATTTTGTAATTAAACAAAATAAAATAACATAAGACAAATAAGAAAAACAATTATCATCTTCTACCTTTTCTTGGTAGAAATCGATTCTCTATTGGAAAGAAAAACCAAGCTTTCGGCCTTGGTTAAATTGACTTGCATGGTACGTACATTTGTTCCGTTTTCAATGATTTTTATATTTTTATAATCGTTGTAGCTTAATCTAGCTAACCCGGGGGTCAATTCGTAAAACTGTTAAAATTTTAGGGATCTACCATGGATGGTTTAAGTGTGTTTGTGAATTTAATTGTTAGATTATTAAGCTAGGTTGTTAAATATAAGTATTTTGTTAAATGATTTTTTAAATATTTTAAGGTTAAGGACCTATTTCAGAAATAGTAAAAATTCCATGTATAATGTATAAAATATGGAAAAATATGGGTTGATATGAGCCTAGGGAAAAATTGGCTAACATAGATTTTAGCTAAAATGGTAAATTAGCAAGTTTTGGGTTTAAGGACTAAATAGCATAAAAGGTAAATTGTTGGGGTAATTTTGTAAAATGACAATGAAATGACTTAATTGAATAAAACTAATTATTTAAGTGCTGGAATTGTATTAATTGAATGAAAATTATTATTTAGATCAAGAAACGCTACACAATTGGATTTAAATCGAGGAAAAAGCTAAGGTTCCGGACTAGTTGTTGACTCCGTTTTAGCAACTGTTCTAATCAAGGTAAGTTCGTATAAGGATTAAATTTGTTATTGTTGTTTTGGATGGAATGCTAATTAATATTTGTGATATGCATAATTGGATTGATAGTTGTGTATTAATTTGGTATATTGGATTAAGTTGTGAAGCTAATTAAATTAAAAGTTTATATATGAAAATATGAACTTCAATTAATGGTACAATGGAATGAAAGGAAAGAATTTGGATGTGTAAATTGAGAAATGTGTATTTCATTAAGTGTGTGTGAAATAGTATAATATAATGAATTTTAAAGAATCATGTAACAGCCCAATTTTAATAGTGTCGGAACAGTGATTCGAGATCACTAAATCTGACGAAAAGTTAGAAAATTTTGTTAATCGATAGTTATAAGTTAAGTGTGATTTTAGAAATATTTTAAAATTAGTGAATTTTGTGAACCAAAGAATTAATTAGAAAAAATTGGGCCAAAAACGAGGTATTGAGACCTCGAATTCATAAAGTGAGCCATAAATATTTCTAAAAATATTTATGGAGTGTCATTAAGTTATTATTAAACTTTCGTTAGAAAATTTTAACGTTTGGGTAGGAAATTAAATGAAAAGGACTAAACTGAAATGAAAGTAAAAGTTAAATTATAGATTAAAAGAAATTATGAAGGATCAAAATGGTAATTTTACCATTTTGCATAGTTGAGGCGGTTAACGTAAGAAAATCTCAGATTTTTAAAAGTATATTATTATATTATATTATATTATATTATATTATTATATTATTATATATATATAAACCAAAAGAAGTAAAAGAAGAATACCAGAAAAATGAAACAGAGAACAAGACGAAAGCAGGGGAAGAAAAAGGGAAAGAAAGAAAAAGGAGAAATTGATGGTTTGAAGCTTGGAAGTTTAATTGGTAAGTTAATTTAGTCCTTCTCTTTTAATTTTGATGTTTTATAAGTTTTAGAACAAAGTTTTGATGAATTTAAGTTGAAGTTTTTGAAGTTCTAAAGCTGTTGAATATAGCATATGATGAATAAAATGATGAATTAGTGGTTTAATTGAAAGAATTTGAAGTTAGAATTGGGTAAAGGATTTAATTGTAAAATAAGCTATAACAAAACTGTTTTGGACAGCAGCAGTAGAGTAACTTTGAAAAATCACCAAAAATCGTAGAAGTGGAATTAGAAGCTGAGTAAGATATGAAATTGAAGCTTATTGAGTCTACTTTCATATGAAAGAAATAGAGAAATCAAATAAGTTCTGTATTATGAGATATTTAAATTTTAGTGAAACTGGTTCAGGGTGATTTCAGGATCCCCTGTTTTGACTTTGAAAAATCATAAAAATTGGAGAAAAATAATTAGGGGCTTAACTTTATATTTTTAGAATCCTGAATGAGTCTATTTTCAAATGAAATAAACAAGAAGGTCATATGAATTTTGTATGAAGAGTAATTTGATTCGTAGTGAAGAGAGGTCAGAACAGTCAAACAGTAAAACAGGGGAAACTTTAAGAATAATCTGGTATTGATTGGCCATACCAAAAATTCTGGAAAAATTATAGTAAAAAGATATATGAGTCTAGTTTCAAGAAAAATTAACGGTTCTTCATTTGGAGTTCTGTAGCTCCAGATAAAAATAATTTAGTGACTATGACACGCATGGACAGCTTAAATATTCACATAAGTAAATGTTGAAAATTATTGATAATGTTACTTATAGAATGCTATATACATTAAGGATGTGGAATGGAGAGGAGGAGGAGGAAAAATATGTATGAATATTCAGCTAGCATGGCTAATTTGTAATGTTTTAGGCTCGGGGACTAAATTGAATAAAAGTAAAAGTTTATGATTAGTTTTGTATAAATGTTGGAGATGACCAATTTACATGGAATGGATTATTTTATTATTTAAAATTGCAAAATTGAATGAAATTATTAATTAGATTAAGATCGGTTGAAAAATCGATGAAAATGGGAAATTACCAAAATGCCCTTGAATCTTGGTATTTACGCAAATTTAGCTGAGTAAGTTCGTGTAACTTTAAATATGTGATATAAGGAAATATAAGTTGATAGCACGTGAAATATTGATATAATGAATTAACTAATATATGTTTATGAATAAACGGCAAGAGAATGATATTTATCATGACATGTCAATATGTGATTATCTGTAATATGTAAATAAAAGGTAATTAAATATGTTGAGAGACGAGAAATAAATTCAAGTAAGTCATGAAATAAGAAAAATAAATATGTTTTAAGGGATAATATGTTTGATTTTTGATTGGTTTCAAAAATAAATGTTAAATGATATAAAATTTTTGATAAATAAATTTGTAATTCCTAGGTAATGCCTCGTACCCTATTTCGATGTCGAATACGGGTAAGGGTGTTACATTTAGTGGTATCGAGCTTAGGTTTAGTCGGTTCTCGGACCAAATGTAGTATATGTGAAGTCTAGAAATATATGCTATTATTAATATATAACTTGAGATAATGTGATATGTTCCGACTTTGATGATATTTGTATCATTATAATTTAAACTTTATCATTATTATGTGTAATTTATTAATTATGTGTGTAAGTATTTTAAGGTAAGTATTTAGTAAAATGATAAATTTAAGATTGAGTCTTGAAGTTGAGACGATCTTGAATCGAATTATGGAATACTGAATATTATTTTGTGTCTTGAATTGAATCATGAAGTTATTGAATATTGTTATGTGTATTGCATTAAACTATGAAGAATTACTGCAATCTTGTGGAAACTGGTTGAAATAAAAGTGAAAGTAGAATGAACTGAAATTAGAAAGTTATTTAAATTACGTGAATCGAATTATGAATTATTTGAATATTTGAAGGCAAATTAAATTAAATAAAGAAAATATGTGAGTAATTGAAATGTATATTGATTGAAAAGTAATTAGTGATTTTAAATTTGATTAGACAATAAATTAAAAATACGAATTGAATAAAAATATATTATACATGCTTATTTTGTTAAATAATATAGAAAGTTTATTTGATTACTTTTTACATATAAATGTTATATGTTTATATGAAATCAATTTGAGAAAGAAAGGAGAGGACCGAATTGAAGGAAAAGGAAAAGAGAAGGTTAAGGAGTGAAGGAAGAATAACATATATCATTTCAACCTTTTTGTTGTAAGTACTACAAGAATTTTAAATTATTGTTATTTATCCTTTTGAAATATTTATGTGAATTATTTAAATATATGAGATTCAGCTTTAATGCCCAAGTAGACGAAATTTAGAACTACTGGGATATTAAGGAACATTAGCACGTTAGTGCTCTCTGATATTAGCACATTGGTGCTCTCCGATATTAGCACGTCAGTGCTCTCTGATATTAGCACATTGGTGCTCTCGATATTAGCACATTGGTGCTCTCCGATATTAGCACGCCGTCGGTGCTCTCTGATATTAGCACATTGGTGCTCTCCGATATTAGCACATTGGTGCTCTCCGATATTAGCACGTCAGTGCTCTCTGATTATTAGCACGTTGGTGCTCTCTGATTATTAGCACATTGGTGCTCTCTGTTCACTTGTGCATCATAATGCACCTCAGATCTGCTCAGTATATCCGGTGTGTTCTATAAAGTCTACTTTGGGCTAAGAAAGTGAAATGAGAACAAAGTGAATCATTGAATTATATACTGATTAGGAAATGGAAAAGTGAATTTGAAATAGAAAAAAAAAAAAAAAATGAAATGATGATTTGAATACCCTATTAACTTATCGGGCTAGATTGGATATAAATGGCATGCCATAGGATTGGAAGTGTTCGGGATTCTTCGACCTTGAGTCGATGAGGCACTTTGGTGCCAATCTGGTGTGTTTGGTTGATCCGCGTATCCGCCAAAGTCCGAGTCTTGTTAATAGGGGTAGATATGAATATTAAGTAAAATTAAAATGAGAATTGATCTCCTATTAACTTGTCGGACTAGTCGGATATAATTGGCATGCTATAGGATATGGAAGAGTGCGGTTTTTGCCGCTTGATCGATCGCACTTACATGCCGACTCATCATTATCGTTATCATTATTCGATTCGACACTTTGTGTGTCGTATATTGTGTACCGTTAAGGCACAATGTGCCGTCTTGGTGTGTTTGGGTTGGAATCTGTGTATCTGTCAAAGTCCGGATTGTTAATAGGGTGAATAACTAAAATGAGAAAAACTAAATAAATTTGATCGATTGAACTATTGAAAATATGAGTAAGAAATTATGAGTTGAATTGTGAATCGAATTGAAATGTGAGAATTGAAGTATGAACTTAAGGTTCATAAATTTGTTAAAATATCAAATTATTATTATTGAAATCATTGAATAAACGAAATGAGAAAAATCGATTGAATTTGATCGGTTAAACTATTGAAAGTATGGAAAAGTGGAATTAGGAATTGAAATGTAAATTGAAATTGAGATATGAGATTGAAAACTTGAACCAAAGGTTTATGAATTGATTAAAAATAATATAGATGATATATGATGCTATTTGATGAAATGCTATTGTTGAGGTATGAAATTAAAGTATAAATTAACACATATGACTTATATTGTTGCATGCTTGATGTTTACTATTTAATATTAAATGTTAAATTTAAATTATGCGTATAGTAAGTGAAGTATGAGGTAAAGCGTTATTGATGAATTAAATGGAAACTCGAATTAATCGATGGATAAATATTAGTATTGAATTGTATATTGAAGAGGAAGTGAAATTAAATTTATTTGTGAATACATTTAAGTGAAATTGGAAAAAAAAAAAAAAAAAATGATATGTAAAAAAGCATTATGTTAAAATTGTAAAAGTGACATGCGTGTATAATGTAATTTTCCCAAGTAAATGAGATTAAATCTACTAAGATATTAGTGGTATACCATTAAGGAACTTTAGCGCATTCTCACGATAATAACACTTTGGTTCTCATCAAGTGCTATCTCGATTAATAGTAAATAATAATACACTTCTATATTTGTTTCATATATCTTAAGTATTCTATTGAATCTATTGGGCCTCTTATAAAAAGGTAAGTAATTTTTCATTATAAGGTATGTTCGCAATATTGAATTAAAAATGAATTGCAAACTGAAAGGATATGGAATGGATATAAATGATAAATCGATAAATATGTGCACAAGGGAGCTATAGAATTATAGAAATAACGAAGTTCATGATCAAAATAATAAGGAAATTTCGAGGACGAAATTTTTTAGAGGGAAGAATTGTAATGACCCAATTTTAATAGTGTCGGAACAGTGATTCGAGATCACTAAATCGACGAAAAGTTAGAAAATTTTGTTAATCGATAGTTATAAGTTAAGTGTGATTTTAGAAATATTTTAAAATTAGTGAATTTTGTGAACTGAAAGAATTAATTAGAAAAATTGGGCCAAAAACGAGGTATTGAGACCTCGAATTCATAAAGTGAGCCATAAATATTTCTAAAAATATTTATGGAGTGTCATTAAGTTATTATTAAACTTTCGTTAGAAAATTTTAACGTTTGGGTAGGAAATTAAATGAAAAGGACTAAACTGAAATGAAAGTAAAAGTTAAATTATAGATTAAAAGAAATTATGAAGGATCAAAATGGTAATTTTACCATTTTGCATAGTTGAGGCGGTTAACGTAAGAAAATCTCAGATTTTTAAAAGTATATTATTATATTATATTATATTATATATTATATTATTATATTATTATATATATATAAACCAAAAGAAGTAAAAGAAGAATACCAGAAGAATGAAACAGAGAACAAGACGAAAGCAGGGGAAGAAAAAGGGAAAGAAAGAAAAAGGAGAAATTGATGGTTTGAAGCTTGGAAGTTTAATTGGTAAGTTAATTTAGTCCTTCTCTTTTAATTTTGATGTTTTATAAGTTTTAGAACAAAGTTTTGATGAATTTAAGTTGAAGTTTTTGAAGTTCTAAAGCTGTTGAATATAGCATATGATGAATAAAATGATGAATTAGTGGTTTAATTGAAAGAATTTGAAGTTAGAATTGGGTAAAGGATTTAATTGTAAAATAAGCTATAACAAAACTGTTTTGGACAGCAGCAGTAGAGTAACTTTGAAAAATCACCAAAAATCGTAGAAGTGGAATTAGAAGCTGAGTAAGATATGAAATTGAAGCTTATTGAGTCTACTTTCATATGAAAGAAATAGAGAAATCAAATAAGTTCTGTATTATGAGATATTTAAATTTTAGTGAAACTGGTTCAGGGTGATTTCGGGATCCCCTGTTTTGACTTTGAAAAATCATAAAAAATTGGAGAAAAATAATTAGGGGCTTAACTTTATATTTTTAGAATCCTGAATGAGTCTATTTTCAAATGAAATAAACAAGAAGGTCATATGAATTTTGTATGAAGAGTAATTTGATTCGTAGTGAAGAGAGGTCAGAACAGTCAAACAGTAAAACAGGGGAACTTTAAGAATAATCTGGTATTGATTGGCCATACCAAAAATTCTGGAAAAATTATAGTAAAAAAGATATATGAGTCTAGTTTCAAGAAAAATTAACGGTTCTTCATTTGGAGTTCTGTAGCTCCAGATAAAAATAATTTAGTGACTATGACACGCATGGACAGCTTAAATATTCACATAAGTAAATGTTGAAAATTATTGATAATGTTACTTATAGAATGCTATATACATTAAGGATGTGGAATGGAGAGGAGGAGGAGGAAAAATATGTATGAATATTCAGCTAGCATGGCTAATTTGTAATGTTTTAGGCTCAGGGACTAAATTGAATAAAAGTAAAAGTTTATGATTAGTTTTGTATAAATGTTGGAGATGACCAATTTACATGGAATGGATTATTTTATTATTTAAAATTGCAAAATTGAATGAAATTATTAATTAGATTAAGATCGGTTGAAAAATCGATGAAAATGGGAAATTACCAAAATGCCCTTGAATCTTGGTATTTCTATAAAATTTAGCTGTAAGTTCGTGTAACTTTAAATATGTGATATAAGGAAATATAAGTTGATAGCACGTGAAATATTGATATAATGAATTAACTAATATATGTTTATGAATAAACGGCAAGAGAATGATATTTATCATGACATGTCAATATGTGATTATCTCGTAATATGTAAATAAAAGGTAATTAAATATGTTGAGACGAGAAATAAATTCAAGTAAGTCATGAAATAAGAAAAATAAATATGTTTTAAGGGATAATATGTTTGATTTTTGATTGGTTTCAAAAATAAATGTTAAATGATATAAAATTTTTGATAAATAAATTTGTAATTCCGGTAATGCCTCGTACCCTATTTCGGTGTCGAATACGGGTAAGGGTGTTACAAATCAGATATGTGCAGAGGTCCCATTTGAACTTTGTGAATACTTAGGATACAAATGACATGTCATTAAGGATTATGTAACATCCTCAAAACCCCCTTTGTAGTAAATAATATGAGATAAAATCTTAGCGAAAAAAATGTATAAGATCAATGAAAACAAAAGTTGCAAGATATCAAAAGAAAGTTAAATCAAGAAGCAAGACATAATGTATTAAATTAAGGAATGCACTAAATTGTAAATATGTGAAAAGTTTTGTGGCATAAGTATAAGTATGGTAAAGTTGAAATGAAAGGCCAATAGTGCAAATATCTTAAAGGTAGAAGGATCTAGAAATTAAGGAAAATGGATTAAAAGGACCAAATTGAAGAAGTAAAAAAGTATAAGGGACTAAATTACAATTTTATCAAATTAAGTAATGATTCAAGGATGGAATTTTAAAAGATCATGAAGGGCAAAATAGTCTATTAGAAAGAGAGAGAACTCGAGAAGGCAATGATGATGTTGGAGATATTTTGATGATATTTTATAATTATTTAATTAGATAAATATTACTTTGTTAATATTTTAATGAGATATTTTCTAATATTTTATTATAAATAGCTAGTATAAAAGGAGAGAAAGATGAAGAAGAAGAAAAAAAAGAGAAAAGATCCTCTCATCTTTCAAAGGTGAGTGAGGGGAGAGAAGAAGAAAACTTTGCTGTCTTTACAATTTGGTCCTTCTACAAAAAATCCACCATTTTCACCTAAAATTTCAAGGAATTTTCATAATCATCAAGAGAGAAAAGTGATAAGGAGACTATGGAGAACAAGAAATCAACTTGGATTCAAGAAAATGGAAGTTGGAGGAGAGAGTAAATCAAGTTAAAGTTTGAAATCAACAGGACAAGGTAAGAACATCAAGATTTTAATATATTTTTAAGTTTGATATTATTGAAAAGGCATGAAAATGTTGTTAAAGTAGAATTTTATTATATAAAGTTTTATGTTCTTAATATGCTGGTGAAGGGAAATAAGAGGAAGTGATGGGAAATATTGTAGAGAACGGAAAAGAGGGTGAGAGAGTAAATCAAGTTAAAGTTTGAAATCAATAGGACAACGTAAGAACATCAAGATTTTAATATATTTTTAGGTTTGATATTATTGAAAAAGCATGAAAATGTTGTTAAAGTAGAGTTTTATTATATAAGGTTTTATGATCTTAATTTGTTAGTGAAGAGAAATAAGAGGAAGTGATGGGAAATATTGTAGAAAAAGGAAAAGAGGTTGTTATAAACTTGGTTATCAACATTTTGCACTAAAACAGTTTTGGGCAGCAGCAGTAGCTTGACTTTGAAAATTCACCAAAAATTGTAGAAATTTAATTTGAGGTTAATTAAAGTATGAAATTAAATCCTATTAAGTCTAGTTTTACATAGAAGAAACGGTGTAAGAAAAAGGATTTCATATTATGAGATATATAAATTTTTCTGAGACAATGTTAGTTTGATTTTGGGTTCCCTTGTTCTGACTTTGGAAAATCATCAAAAATTGTAAAAAAAAATTATTAGGGATTTAAATTTATATGTTTAAATTATTAATTAGTCCATTTTCAATAGAAACAAATGTAAACATCATCCAAACCCCGTACTAAAAGATAATTAATTTTTACTAAAGAAAGGTTGAAACTGTCAAGCAGCGGAACAGGGACAAATTTGAAGAATTTTCTGTACTTATTGGCTAAATTATAAATTCTAAAATTTTTATAGTAAAAATATATTTGAGTCTAGTTTTAAAAACATCAAGAAGATCTTAATTTCGAATTCTTTATCTTAAGATATAAATAATTTAGTGATTATGGCTCAAGTGGACAGCTTTGATATGAACATATAAGTAAATAGTGAAATTATAGATAATGTTACCTATAAGCATGTTATATACTAAAAGCTAAAGATTATAACAAATATATACATAAAGGATGTGGAATGGAGAGGAGGAGGAGGAAAAATATATGAATATATATATAGTAGATGAATTTGAAATGTTTTGAAATGGTTGTAGGTGATGGAATGATTAATACATGTGAGTATGTTTAAACGAATTGATAAAATAATAAGTGAATAATTGCTAATTGATGTAATATTGAATTCTTTGTTAAAATTTTATGAAGAATTAAATTGATTGGCACAATTTAGAAATAAATATGAAATATACATAAAGTGGGTAAACTAATTTTGCAAGTACAAGTCCTCCAATGGTCTTATTTGTAAAACTTTAATATTTGTGTTAATTTTATAAACTTCGTTATCTTTGATTGAATATCATGTTTTTATGATGACTTGAGATCAAAAATAGATGTAAGTGGATGATATGTAAAATGAAGTGGCGGTTATGACATCTGAATACAGTTCAGGTAATGATATAAAATAAATAAATAAAAATAAAGCATGGAACTTGTAGGAAAATGGAGACGATGTCACGATGACAAGTTCGCCATGTCACGATGTGAAAACCCCAACGTCGCGACGACAATTCAAAATTTTTTATGAATTTTACAATTTGGCCTTTGATCAATTGTGGATGTTTTAATAAGTTCCTTTAACTCATAATTAGTTCATCGTAATTCAATTATTACTAAACTTAGTTAATGATCTACATTAATTAAATAATATTATAAATTGATCTGAAATTTTCAGTAGTTGCTTCAGTAATGGATGTGACATCCTGATGCCTTGCATTTGTTGAGGTGCTGGTCCTAGATGTCCTACTGATAGCTGAGGTCTTGCATTTGTTGCGGATTCTCCACAGCTCGTGTGAGCAGCATCCTGTAGCTAACATCCCGACCCACAACTCGTGTAAGCACTATTGGAAAGGTTACTGTTACATGAAAAGGCACACTTTATGTGAGCATTCCCGAGTATCCGATGTAATTCTAGATGGTTCAATGGGTAAGTAAAGGTTAATGAAAACGCATGTATAAAAACTTTATGTACTAATGTTCATATAAAATGGAAAGACGGATATGGACATATGCAATGAAAAGGATAAGAATTTATTATGTAACAGATGAAATATGCATGGAATTTATTTCTTAATATATGTTATATTCACTTATTATCTATTAGCTATGTGGACTCAAAATAGTAGAATGTGAAATGGATATATATGTGTGTGATTGATGATATATAAAACCTAAATGCTTATTAGGTATATGTGGAAGGTAATGAAAATGAAAGTACATAGTATATGATGAAAGTGATTGATGAATTTGAAAAGCTTGAGATGTTATATGCCTTTTTTGGTTAAATTTATATGTGCATTGCTTCACCTACTAATCTTGTGAGGTGTTGTGTATAGGAAAAGGAAATTTGGACTATGGCTAAATGGTATCATTTATGGTTGTTTAATTAATGCATTTGGTAAGTTTAAGTTCTGTTATACGAACTAACTAAACATTAGTTGATTACCTAGTTGATTTTCTCTTTTTTTATAGGTCATCGAAAAGCTCGATCGATTGGAAATTGCGTCGAAGCATGATCACACTATCTAACGATCCATCTTGGTAAATTTTGGTTATTTTGGCAAATGGTTATAAATGGCATGTAATAAGATTATAAGTGTAGTCTTGGTAATTGATTTGTTTTTAAATGATGCCAAGTTAATTTATTTTGATATCTTTCGATGAAGGCTTATAAATGATGTGTATTCATATGAGATGATAGTAACTATGCATGCCCTCATGTGAGTAGAAAGAAGATGATTGTGTGATGTGTTGTGATATGGTTATTTGGCATGTATAGGCCAGTTACCACTTGGTATTTTGATGTTTGAGTTGGTATGTTTGGATTGCTACCAAACTTATGCATATGTTAATATGGCTATGTAAATGTATGTATATGTTGTGACTTTGGACCTAAAATGCCTTGTAAATATGTGATTTGTGTTCATTCATATCTGATAGAAATGGTATAATAATGGTGTAAGCATAAGAGTATATGTTTAGGTTATAATGCATGTTTGATCGAATTTAATAGAATGATGATTGAGGTGCCATTTGAATGGCATATTGGTTAAAAATAGGTTGACTATGATTTTGGCATGTTTATAGATGTTTTGAGGTATGCTTTATATATGTTAATAATGGTTGAATTGGTGAATCTTTGTGTGCAAGTTTTAGGCTTGAAATGACTTGATTTAGGGGCAACTTTTGTTGCACATGGCCTGAGACACTGGCTGTCAGACGGTCATGTGCCACACATGGTCATCCCACATGGTCATGTGTCATTTAAATATTAGGTGTAGTGTGAACCACACAAGCTCAGAGAGTTACACGACTTGGCAACACAGTCGTGTGACCCAACTTCGTTTTCACACGCGGGTTGGGACACAGCTATGTGTCCTAACTTCGAATGTCCACACTGTCTGGGCTATGTCACACGGCCGTGTGACCCATGTTTTCAAATTTTTTAACTTTTTCCTAACATTTCTTATTTGTTTCAAAATAGTCTTAGCTTGTTTCTGAACTGTTTTTAGGGCCTCGAAGGCTCGATTTAAGGCCCAAATGTGTATGTTTACTAAGATTGGGATAAGTTCTAATAATTAATAACAAATTGTATTATTGATATGTTTTGAAGTAAATTGTTCTGGTTTGTACTGTAATGATATGTAACCCTAATTCGATGACAGAGACAGGTTAGGGGTGTTACACTCTCCCTCTGAGGGTCCTCTTGTGTCCAACTCGGTGCCAGCCTTTGGATAAGAATGAAAAGTTAAAGATACAAACTGCGTAGAAATAGAGAAAAAATTTATTTTGATTACACTGGAAATCCCTCTATTTTTCCTTATGATTATGGCCTAAATCTTATGTATGGTATATATAATGTATCATTTGCACGGTATCCAAAAAGCTTGAACTCATGACCACGTAACGACCATCAACTGGCCCCCGTTATATTCGAACTCGTGACTGCATCACGACCGTCGACTAGGACCTCTACTTGGACTTCGACCTCTGATCTTATCAAACACAATCACCTCGAAACCTGATTTCCCCAAAATGGGTTTTTGAGGTGATAGTCCTATCTCGCCACGACATATGAAATGTATATGTCATGAGGCGCGTTATCACATTCCCGACTCCTTAAAACTACCTTTGAAATTTCCTAGTTTTAATCAAAAACCTCAAACCCTATTAGAAAAACCCTAAATCAAAAAGCCCTAAACTATATTAAAAACCCTAATATTATTTAAACCCTAAACCTAAAAATATTTAAAAAAAACCTAACCCTAGGAAAGATAAAAGGAAAGCGCGTTTAGCTGGATGAGCTTTCTGTACAAGTGGCAAGAAAGCGTGCTCAGTTGGACGAGCTTTTCTTTCACCTGTACAGAAAGGCGCGCCCAACATTTCTCTCTCCAAAAATGACCTATCTTCCTAAATTTTAAAAAAAAAAAACTACTTAAAAGCCTAATTTTAAAAAAATTGACATATTAGTCTAATTTAGCCCAAATATAAACACTTTAAAAAAGGAAAGATTTTAATTATTTAATAATGAGAAAAAGTCATTAATTAACATTTGTGATCGAGAAAAATGTGATGACATATTTATTGAGTAAATAAAGAAACTGATAGGTTACAAATTTTAATGTAATCCTACTCAACTTTCTTTTTTTTTAGTAACAGAAGTAAAAGAACGAAAAGTATTTACAAAATAAAATTATCAATTTATTTGTTAATAAACACCATAAGCAGTTCATAATCATGTCCGACCGTTATAATTCTAAAAATTGTAAAAAAAAAATAAAATAAAATATTATGATCATATCTGTTATTTTTGACACAAAATGTTTAGAATATCTATAGCCTCTACCCAACCCATAAATAAGAGGATTGTAAAAACCCATTTTCGCCCGGGCCCATTAACCCAATTAAAACCAAATAAAAATTAATAATAAACAGTCCAGTTTATTAAAACAATAAAAGTCCATTACAGCAGGCCCAAAAACAAAGACCCATAACCCAATACTAAACCCAAGTACTAGACCCAATTATAATGGCCCAATAAGAAAGCCCGGATGACCCAAAATCAATTAGGGATTCAGAAACCCTAAAAGCTTCTAGAGCTTTCCAGCACCGCCACCGCATCTTTCACACGCGCGTCGCCACGTCAACATCCTCCGTACACCCCTCCGTACGACCCCCACTGCGCGTCACGCACCTGCAAAAGAAAACAAACAAACAGCACAGTAGGAGAACAATTTTTTGATGTATTTTATTTTTTTTCGATTCCGACTATAAAACAGAATGAAAATGATCTGTATTAGGGACATTTTTTACAGTTAAATACAAATAAAAAAAAACAAAGAACAGAGAGTTGGTTTAAAGGTATTTACTATATTTCTAATCTGTTTCTACAAATATCAATGATAATAGTATAGTATAAACATTGTAAGGGAGGTTTTTATCTTTGTTTGCAATTGAAAAAGCCGAACCCGAAGGGCCACTGCCTTTGTTTGGGGTTTCGGGGTAGGATTTGAGCATTCAGTTTTTAGATCTGTGTTTAGGGCGTCTTTAGGGTTCGAAGCGGCTTTCTTTTGGGGTCTCTGACCACCTTGCACGACGGCAGACGGTGGCAGAGCACGGTGGCTAGATGACAGAGTCAGGCCAATCTCAGGCTAGAACTCTGAGGGCGTATGGAGAGAATTTTTTTTTGAATCGGTTTTAAAAATGATTTTGGCTGTAATTATTTGGTATATAAAGCATATTCTTACGACGTCATTTTAGAGTGAGATATTAAGACATAAAACGACGTCGTTTCAGGGCCAGGATCCGCGCATTGACCCGACCCAGGGAAGATCCGGTGTTTTTGAAACTGGTATAATTACCAGTTTAGTCCTTCCACGTTTTTTTATTTTTTAAATTCAGTTTTATTTTATTTATGAATTTTCCCCTGTAATTTTATTTCTGTTCAACTTTGATCCCTCGATTTAGGCTTAAAACGCCGCGTTTTGGAGGATTGGGAATATTTCCCATTTGGTCCCCCATATCATTCGCGCGTTACTATTTGGTCCTGTCTATTGTTTTTATTTCTGATTTTTACCCAAATTTCCGATTAAATTTCAATTTAATCCTTTTTAGTTATTTATTTATTATAATTTAGCCCCGCAATTTTGCTTTAATCCCAATTTGATCCCCATAATTTTACTTTGATTATTTCTTTATGTTATTTTATTTAATCCATTTTTATTTTGTGTATTTTAATATTATCATTATTATTAATATTATTATTATTAGTATTACTACTTTTATTATTTCTAATATTTTTATTGTTATTTTTATTACTATTATTTTTAATATTATTACAACTATTATTATATTTATTTTCCATATTATTATTATTATTATTATTATTATTATTATTATTATTATTACTACTACTACTACTACTACTATTATTATTTGTTTATTAACATATTTCATTATTATTATTGTTGTATTTTTGTTACCATTATTATTATTTTATTTTTTTAAAATTATTGTATATAGTATTTATTTGTTTATTGATTTATTATTAACTTTTGTTTTTCTTTTTATTTTATCATCTTTTTACCTATTATTTTACATAGATTATTTGTCTTAATTTTTATTTATTTTTTCTTTTATTTTTTTAATTTATATTGTTTCCCTCGTTTTTACTCTATTATGCATGTGTATTATAATTCATCTTCCATTTCATTACGACCATATCACATTTTATTCGATGCATTACAATTTTCGTTTTGAAATAAACAAACATCCCGCGTTCTAAGATCCGAAAAAAATCGTACCCTAACTTACTGGGTTTCGATTTTTCTCATCAAATCTAAAAAACCAATTATTCTCTTAAATTAAAGCATAAGCTAAATAAAAACTTATTCTCAGGCATTCAAAAATGTCATGTCCTAACTCACTGGATGTGACATTTTTTTTATCTAGAGATAAGGATTTCAAAAACAAAGGCAATATTCTGTATTTGGAATTTTGTGAAATTGTGCCCTAACTTACTGGGTTCCAATTTTTTCATTTGACCTAAATAACTGAATATCCTTCTTAGATTGAAATGCACGAGTTTTAAATGTCAAAAGACGAGCTTATTATCAAGGATTCGAGATGTCGTATCCTAACTCACTGGGTATGATATTTTATTCCTTCGAAATAAGTGGGTCTCGGCATTCAGTTTAATGTATTCTAGTTTTCTTTAACAGAAAAGATCGTATTTTAAAATCTTTTCAAATTTTCAACATTAAGACATCAATCAATTCGGTACCAATTTTAAGCGTTACGAGGGTGCTAATCCTTCCTCGTACGTAACCGACTCCCGAACCTGTTTTCTCAAATTTCGTAGGCCAAAATCATCGTTTTAATAAACCAAAATGTTTTAACGATCAATCTCAAGGTGACCTGATCACACCTCAAAAAAAAAAAAAAAGATTGGTGGCGACTCCATTTTCGTTTTTAAAGTCAACCACGTTTTCTAATAAAAAAATGGTTTCGACAGTTTGGTGACTCCACTGGAGAAAATAAGAGAGTAAAGCCGTAAAATTGACTATTTTCTGTCTTGTTGTCGAAAATTGAAAATCTGATTTGAAAAATTACGATCATTTTATTGCATTTGTTTGTGTTATATGATTGTTGTGGTTTGAGTCTCGTATAATATTTTCGCATCATATTACATATGGACCGTTTGGTCTTACCCTTTTTAAGTGAGAGTGAGAAGCTACTCCTTCGTGAGGTTTTCACCTCCGTGCAAGATAGTGGACTGCTTTCGGGATACATCCGTACCTATGTCTTCGTGAGATTTTCATCTCCGTGCAGCCATAGGGAAATGTATTCCCCTGAACTGAACTCGGTCCGTATGAGTCTATAATGGGTGAGGATCGAGGAATCTGTTGGTTTCGGATACCTCAACTTTAGAACCAAACCGCATATAGGAGACCCTAAGAGCCCACCCTAAATAGTACTGCGAGAAACCCTAGCGGTTACCCAGATAGGTGTTCGATCATCGTTTATTTACTTTGCATTTTTTTTGTACGTTGTACTAACTTATTGTGTTTTGCTATGTTTCCATGTCATTTTAATCACAAAAGGGTGTTGATTCACATTCGATTCCTAAAAAGATAACTTATCATGGAAAAGAGGTTTTTTGATAAAGTAAAGGATAATGCAGCCGTCCGAATTTGGGCTGAGACAATGCAACAAGATAAAGGCGATAGTCTTACAGAAGGATACGTGTCGGAATTGTGGGATTTCACTCGTATCAGTGTGACCCAAAATAATCTTCAAGAGATGAAAGAAATATAGGATCAGTGGGATGACGAGACCAAGCAGCTATTCTACTGCAATTATGGTAATCTGCCTTATTTACACGATGTCAATGTGGACAAACACCTATTCTGAGCTCTCGCCCAATATTGGAACCCTGCTTATAGTTGTTACACTTTTGGAAAGATGGATTTGGTACCCACTGTGGAAGAGTACACAGCCTTACTTCGTTGCCCAAAGATTCAAATTAACAAGGCTTACTCCAGAACGGCCAATGTCCCAACGTTCTTGAAAAAGTTGATGAACATTACGGGAATGAGTGAACAGTGGATTGCAGCTCGAATCAAGCAGAAAAGTGACAGGAAGTGTATCCTTTGGAGAAATTTGCGAGATTTGATCTTAGTACATCCTGACGTGAAGAAAAGGGTCGATGTCTTCGCATTAAGCATTTACGGATTGGTGATCTTCCCCAAGGCTTTGGGGCACATAGATAAGGTCGTCTCTGATTTATTTGACTGACTTGATAAAAGGGTTACGCTCGTCCTTACAATTCTAGCCGAAACCTTCAGGTTCCTGAACGCATGCCGAAAAGCGGGTGAAGGGAGATTCATCGGGTGTGCACAACTTTTATTAGCATGGTTTCACAGCTATTTTTGGAAAGTAGAAAAGGTCTAGTACCGAATCTTCTCTGAAAACTATTCACCGCTAAAAGGGTTAGTAACTACTCCGAGACGGGATGATATCACGGAGGAAAAATGGATGATGGTTCTCCAAAACTTGCGTGACGAAAACATCGAGTAGAGAGCCCCTTGAATGGTTCCTGATGAGATTCTATACTGATGTGGTGAGTTTGATTGGGTTCCTTTACTTGGAATATGGGGAGCTATTAGATATGCTCCTCTACTCGTGTTAAGGCAGTATAGATCGAGACAATTCATCCCAGCAACTCAAGAGCTGGCTCAATGTGAGTTTTCATATAGAGAGGAGAACTACAAGAAAAAGGTCCGAGAAATGTCCAATGCTTGGAACCAAACCCGCCGAATGAGGAGATTTGCCACAGGTCCAACGACGACCCCCGAGTATAATGGATGGTTGGGTAAAAGGGTCAATGATAATATCCCTAGACCAAATTAAGAAGAAATTCGACCAATGGAGGAATATCTACGAGTGGTCCCATCAGAGCTAGAGATTATTAAGCAAGATTTTGAAAGAAAGAACTCAGAACTTGGAAAAAAATCAAGCAATTGGAAGAAGAGAAAATGCAGTTGGGGTTAGATGTTGATGTCCATAAACTAGAAGCCGAAAAACTGAGGAAAGGAAAAAATAAGGTTGAAGAAGATTTGGATAGTCTGAAAATGGATTACAAGAAGCTGCACTTATCAATAAGGACTGTCGGATTGGGAAAGACGTCAGAACAATGGCGGCAAGAGATCAACGAAGAAAAGAATAGAGCCGAGCAATGGGAAAGGAAATACCAGGATGCCCAGGTTCGAGGAAATGGCTTAGAGAAAGACCTACTAGAATGCCAGAATGAAAAGGTCAGATTAAAAGCTAGGGTTACAAATTGGAAAAGTCACTTCATCAGTATCGTAATCGCAATTTCACAATTGAGCTCTTAGCAAGCTTAAACTAGATTGAAGAGCTGAAAAGAAAAAAAGAAGAAATCGAGTTTCTATTACAAAATTGTGACTCCGAGTTGAACTCCTTAAAACAAGCAACGAGTAGTGGAAAGAGCAACTTCACCGGTCTCAAAGTCAGGTCAGGTGTAGAGACTAATGGGTGAAGTTGTGGCTCAAATTCGAGAGGTGGCCGATCATTTGCAAACCCTAGCAGTTCAGGCTGACATACTAAATTTGAAGTATGGATCAGAATTAGATCGGGGTAAAGAGTTAGCTTGGCTTCTTAGGAAGGTTAAGGCTTTGAGCATTAGGGCAAAGCCATACATGTAACCTGCTTTATGTAAAGAAATTTGTTTTCCAGTAAAGTTTTCTAAATGGAATTGAATCAGAATCAATGCCTCCTTTTGCATTCATGCATTTGTATTACATCATATACATTAGATTTCACGAAAAAGACCCTAATTAAGTGAAATTATTCCAGTTAATCTGGAAACCAACAAAAACTCACCAACCAAACATCCTTATGATACCCAAGCAAGGACTAAAGAAATGGACCAAAGGTTGGAGAGATTAGATCAAATGCAAATACAGATGCTAGAGCAATTAGCCAAACTTCAACAAGAGATAAAGAATCAGATGCTAAAATTTCAAAGAAACATGATGAGCCAACTAACCCAGATGCTAGCTGGAGGGTTAGAAAAAAGAAAAAGCCCTATCGTTAATTCTGAAGACAATAATGAGGACTCCGCTTATCATTCAAGCTTTACCCCAACAAGTCCCCAAACACCACCAAACATGTATCTACAAAGGGTGTATATTAACGTCAGACCCCAATACCAGACCGGTATCTCAGCACCGGCGAGCTTCCCGACAGATTCAGGTTCTAGTACAGGGGTTAACCCAACTAACCTTGTAGCTGAAACAAAAAGGGTGAGAGCGGAGCTCCCAAAACAATATGAAGATCATTACAAAGAGAAAAGGTAAGAGAGGAGTTCCCAAGTCAATACTTTCAAGGCCTCGAGGAAGGGGGAAAATGAAGGGAATAATACGCGTATGTATAACAAGGGCTATTCAAAGCCGATTACCACAAGCCAGCCAAGGATGGTAACTACCAGCCGTCAAGGCCCCCCAAGGCAAGATTCCAATCCAAGATCGAACTCAAAAAAACTACAGTTCACACCTATCCCAATCACGTATGGGGAGTTGTACCAAAATTTGTTTGATGCGCATATAGTATCCCCTTTCTACCTAAAACCTATACAGTTTCCCTTTCCCAAATAGTACGACGTGAATGCCCAATGCGAATACCACGCGGGAATCACAGACACTCAATTGAGAACTGCACCGCTTTCAAAAAGATAATTGAAAGACTCATGAACATGAGTATTGTGAAATTCGATGCATAAAATTCGTTACCCAACAATTTGGACAAAAAGGGTAAACGCGATAACCGAGAGCGTAGGGAAAAGAATCAAGACAGATATAGTAGAAGTGAAAACCCCACTGAGGGAGATTTGGAAGAAAATGGTAGAAGGAGGATTAATCACCCAAGATTTAAGGGAGAAACCCGAAGAAGCATGGAACTACTGTGAGTTTCATAATGAGGAGGGTTACAAGATTCAAGAATGCGCAAAATTCAGAGCCTTAATACAAGGTCTGATGGACAATAAAGAGATCGAGTTAAAGAGAATGTTAAAGAAATGCTAAAAAATGTTCACATCAATGGCATATATGAAGAAACCACTAAAGGGGGACATTGTCAGATATCCACCCTTATGAACCTGGGAGTGTTCTGAATAATTGGACTGCAGAAGAAATTCCTGTAGTTTTTAGAGCTTACTTAGAGTAATGTTCCGAACAAACTTGTTGCTTTAAGCCTAGAAGCAATAGGAAGTCCTTTGCGAAATAGGCTTATGTCCAAACATTATTATAAAATACATAGTTGAGATCATTTTGAATAAATATCCTCTCATTCTTTTAGATTCTTTCATTCTTTCTATCTGAATAATTATGTTAGATTATTTCATTCCTTGGATCTTTTTTCGAATCACTCTTTCATCACATTCATAATCATACCACATAAATAATCATTCTTAAATTCATTTGTTCTTTGAATATTCTTTCATACCCACAACAGGTCCCTAGATATCAATAACATGAGCGAGGTTGCTACTGACTCAGAATCTACTTTTGAGTAAGATATGTGTCTAGAGGGATCTTAGGACTTTAAAGACGACAAAGATTGTAACTTATCTCCTGATATGTTAAGGATGGTAGAACAAGATGAACAACATATCCTACCTCACAAAAAGTCATTGTGAGCCTAGGAGAAGAGAAAGAAGTGAAGATCGGAGCCTGTATCATCACAAAGACAACGTGAGATGTCATTGAAGTTATTAAAAAAAATAAAAAAAATTCAAAGATGTTTTCACATGATCGTTTCAAGAAATAGTTGGGCCACTAAGACGTATGGATGTTGTTAAGGCTAAAGAATCTTAGAAGAGGTCCATAAGGGTGTCTGAAGAACCCATGCTATTGATTTTACAATGGCCAGGCAAATCATGAGTTTCGGGTACTACTGGTCCACCATGGAAGGGGATTGCATTAGTTCTACTAAAAAATGTCATAAGTGCCAAATTTATGGAGACAAGATTCTTATACCTCCTTCATCTCCTCATGTATGATACCTTTGTGGACTTTCTCTATGCCCAAGATAATTTCACGAAGGGGACCTGGTTTTGAAAAAGATCCTCTCTATACAAAAAGATTTTAGAGGGAAATGAATGTTAAATTGGGAAGGACCTTATGTGATAAAAAAAAGGCTTTCTCCGGAGGAGCATTGATTTTGACTGAAATGGATGGGAAAAACTTGCCCAATCCTGTAAATTCAGAATCAGTCAAGAAGTACTATACTTGAAGAGAAAAAGAGGCCAAAGTGAAAACCCACAAAGGGTACATTGAGATTTTTTAAAAAAAAAAAAAGAAAAAAGAAAAATGGAGGGGCCAAGGTGAAAACCCGCAAAGGGCGCCTTGAGACCAAAGGGGTTTTGAGTCAAAAACCCAAAAAGGGCGGCTCAAATTGTGATTAAATTATGATGGGGCATGCGGTGATCTCGCTATACCTGAATTAAGAAGAAAGGAGAGATGTTACGTCTTGAGGGCATCAACAGAGAACTCTTGATCTCCTAAACACATATTGAGCTTAAAATGGTCTTCAGAAAGTCCGTACAGAGAAGCTCAGGCTGCGATATCTGGGGAACCTATCTTTTCCTCTCATCATTTTGTATTCTAGCAATGTTTGTTTTCTTTAATTAACCTATTCTTTTCAGATTTTCTTTCTGATAAATTCCATTTTTGTCCATCATTATGATCATTTTCAAGCATTTTCTATTAAAGTACTGATTAATGGACTAATAATACTTTCACAAAAGGAGTTTTGCATATTACTCTGGAAACTTCTAAACAATACGAGAACCTAAAACAGGACTTTTACTTAGAACTCACCAAGCCTAAGGGTTGGAAATATTTGAGAAGGAAACTATAAACAGTGACCATTTTTTCGAACTTTCTGTCGGTTGAACAAAAAGACAGGGATATTACATCTGTGATACAACCTGGAAGAACAACGAGCAATGACAACCCTAAGTATTTAAAAAGGGATCATTCTCATGAAATTATACATTCATGCAAAACACATTTAGTTAGGAGCATTCGATTCATTCTGATTATTGCATCCTAATCGTTATACATTTAAAAAAGGATTATTCTCATGACATTCTGCATTCATGCAAATGTCATCTATAATACATTTAGTTAGGAGCATTTGATTCATTCTGATCATTACATCCTAATCATTGTAGGGATCATTCTCATGACATTCTGCTTTCATGCAAATATTATCCATAACACATTTAGTTAGGAGCATTCGATTCATTCCGATCATCGCATCCTAAGCATTATGCATAAGCATAAGCCCATAAATCGATTCTACAGGTCATGTTCCCCAGAGGACGGTGTAACGGGATCGATGAATCCACAAATCCCATACCCTTGAAGTTGCAATGGAATGAATTAAAGTCAAGATAACAAATCTTATTTCCCTGGCGTTGTAGTGGAATAGATTAAAGTTATGGATTACGACGGATCTTATCTTCCTAAAGTTGCAGTGAAACAGATTGAAGCCACCAGCCTTATCTCCCTAAAGTTGCAGTGGAGCAGACTGAAGACAGCAAATCTATTTCCCTAGTATTACAGTGAAACAAATTAAAGCTACAGATTACGGCAGATCTTATCTTGCTGAGGTTGCAGTGGAGCTGACTGAAGACAGTAAATCTCATTTCTCTGACGTTACAATGGAGCAGATTAAAGCTACAGATTATGGCGGATCTTATCTTCCTGAAGTTGCAAAAAGCAGATTAAAGCCACCAGCCTTGTTTCCCTGAAATTGCAGTGGAACAGACTGAAGATAGCAAATCTCATTTACCTGACGTTGCAGTAGAGTCGATTAAAGCTACATATTACGGCGGATCTTATCTTTCTGACGTTACAGTGAAGCAGATTGAAGCCACCAGCCTTATCTCCCTGAAGTTGCAGTGGAGCAGACTGAAGACAATAAATCTCATTTCCCTGACGTTGCAGTGGAGTAGATTAAAGCTACAGATTAGGGCGGACCTTATCTTCCTGAAGTTGTAGTGAAGCAGATTGAAGCCATCAGCCTTATCTTCCTAAAGTTGCAGTGGAGCAGACTAAAGACAGCAAATCTCATTCCCTGACGTTGCAATGGAGTAGATTAAAGCTACAGATTATGGTGGATCTTATCTTCCTAAAGTTGCAGTGAAGCAGATTGAAGCCACCAGCCTTATCTCCCTGAAATTGCAATGGAGCAGACTGAAGACGACAAATCTCATTTCTCTGACGTTGCAGTGGAGTAGATTAAAGCTACAGATTACGTCGGATCTTATCTTCTTGAAGTTGCAGTGGAGTAGATTGAAGCCACTAGCCTTATCTCCCTGAAGTTGCAGCAGAGCAGACTGAAGATAGCAAATCTTATCTACCTGAAGTTGCGGCAGAGTAGATTGAAGCTATAAGCCTAAATTCCTTAAATTGGGTCGAAACGCTAGTTCTCATACCCCTGAGGATGCAGTGGGATGGAATGAAGCTACTCGAAGAAGAAAAGCACCGAAAGAAGTCAAAGATTCGAAGACCAAGCAAAAATAGTCCTTTTTGAAGTCTTTGCTCCATTCTCGTTATACGACAACAAGCAAAGAGGGGCAGCTGTAAAAGCCCATTTTCAACCGAGCCCGTTAACCAAATTAAAACCAAATAAAAACTAATAATAAACAGTCCAGTTTATTAAAACAATAAAAGTCCATTACAGCAGGCCCAAAAATAAAGACCTATAACCCAATACTGAGCCCAAGTACTAGACCTAATTACAATGGCCCAATAAGAAAGCCCGGATTACCTAAAATCAATTAGGGTTTCGGAAACCCTGAAAACTTCTAGAGCTTTCTAGCGCCGCCACCGCGTCCCTCACACGTGTGCCACCGAGCGCCACACGTGCGACGCCACGTCAACATCCTCCGTACACCCCTCCGTACGACCCCCACTGCGCGTCACGCACCTGCAAAAGAAAACAAATAAACAACACAACAGGAGAACAGGAGAACAATTTTTTGATGTATTTTATTTTTTTCGATTTCGACTATAAAACGGAATGAAAATGATCTGTATTGGGGATATTTTTTTTACAGTTAAATACAAATCAAAACATCAAAGAACAAAGAGTTGGTTTAAAGGTATTTACTATATTTCTAATCTATTTCTGCAAATATCAATGATAATAGTATAGTATAAACATTGTAGGGGAGGTTTTTACCTTTTTTTACAATAAAAAAAGCTGAACCTGAAGGGTCACTGCCTTTGTTTGGGGTTTCGAGGTGGGATTTGAGCATTCGATTTTTAAATCTGTGTTTAGGGCGTCTTTAGGGTTCGAAGCAGCTTACTCTTGGGGTCTCCGACCACCGTGCACGATGGCAGACGATGGCAGAGCACGGTGGCCCGATGACAAATTCATGCCAATCTCAGGCCAGAACTTTGAGGGTGTACGGAGATAATTTTTTGT
Source organism: Gossypium bickii (assembly GCA_025503065.1). Classification (NCBI taxonomy): domain Eukaryota; kingdom Viridiplantae; phylum Streptophyta; class Magnoliopsida; order Malvales; family Malvaceae; genus Gossypium; species Gossypium bickii. The sequence continues at coordinate 24,830,621 of CP106715.1, forward strand.
TTTTTTTAATCGGTTTTAAAAATGATTTTGGCTGTAATTGTTTGGTATATAAAGCATATTCATACGACGTTGTTTTGGAGTGAGATATTAAGACATAAAACGGCATCGTTTCAGGGCCAGGGTCTGCGCATTGACCCGACCCTGGGAAGATCCGCGTGTTTTTAAAACTGGTATAATTACCAGTTTAGTCCTTCCACGTTTTTTTTTATTTTTTAAATTCAATTTTATTTTATTTATGAATTTGCCCCTGTATTTTTATTTCTGTTCAACTTTGATCCCTCGATTTAGGCTTAAAACGCCGCGTTTTGGAGGATTGGAAATATTTCCCATTTGGTCCCCCATGTCATTTGCGCATTATGATTTGGTCCTGCCTATTGTTTTATTTCTGATTTTTACCCAAATTTCTGATTAAATTTCAATTTAATCCTTTTTAGTTATTTATTTATTATAATTTAGCCCCGCAATTTTGCTTTAATCCCAATTTGATCCCCATAATTTTACTTTGATTATTTCTTTATGTTATTTTATTTAGTCCATTTTTATTTTGTGTATTTTAATATTATCATTATTATTAATATTATTAATATCAGTATTACTACTTTTATTATTTCTAATATTATTATTGTTATTTTTATTACTATTATTTTTAATATTATTACAACTATTATTATTATTATTATTGTTATTATTATTATTATTATTATTATTATTATTATTATTATTATTATTATTATTACTCTTGTTTATTTATTTTTACTATTATTATTTGTTTATTAACATATTTTGTTATTATTATTGTTGTATTTTTGTTACCATTATTATTATTTTATTTTTTTAAATTATTGTATATAGTATTTATTTGTTTATTGATTTATTATTAGCTTTTGTTTTTTATTTATTTATTTATTTTATCATCTTTTTACCTATTATTTTACATAGATTATTTGTTTTAATTTTTATTTATTTTTGCTTTTATTATTTTAATTATATTGTTTCCCTCGTTTTTACTCTATTATGAATGTGTATTATAATTCATCTTCCATTTTATTACGACCATATCACATTTTATTCGATGCATTACAATTTTCGTTTTGAAATAAACAAACATCCCGCGTTCTAAGATTCGAAAGAAATCGTACCCTAACTTACTGGGTTTCGATTTTCCTCGTCGAATCTAAAGAACCAATTATTCTATTAAATTAAAGCATAAGCTAAATAAAAATTTATTCTCAGGAATTCAAAAATGTCGTGTCCTAACTCACTGGATGTGACATTTTTTTATCTCGAGATAAGGATTTCCAAAAACAAAGACAATATTCTGTATTTGGAATTTTGAGAAATAGTGCCCTAACTTACTGGGTTCCAATTTTTTCATTTGACCTAAATAACCGAATATCCTTCTTAGATTGAATTGTACGAGTTTTAAATGTCAAAAGACGAGCTTAGTTTCGAGGATTCGAGATGTTGTATCCTAACTCACTGGGTATGATATTTTATTCCTTCGAAATAAGCGGGTCTCGGCATCTAATTTAATTTATTCTAGTTTTCTTTAACAGAAAGGATCTTATTTTAAAATCTTTTTAAATTTTCGACATTAAGACATTAATCAATCAATTCGGTACCAATTTTGGGCGTTACGAGGGTGCTAATCCTTCCTCGTACGTAACCGACTCCCGAACCTGTTTTCTCAAATTTCGTAGGCCAAAATCATCGTTTTAATAAATCAAAATGTTTTAACGATCAATCTCAAGGTGACCTAATCATACCTCAAAAAAAAGATTGGTGATGACCCCATTTTTGTTTTTAAAGTCGACCCTATTTTCCAATAAAAAAATGGTTTCGACAAAGATAATACGTTTTAGCGCATTTGAACCCACGTCCTCTTGTATTAACAATAATACTTATATCAATCGAATTAAGACTCAATCGACTAATATTTTTAAATTCATTTAAAAATTTTAATATTTTTTATTAAACCCTTCCAAGTCAATTTTTGAACTTGATCAAGGTACCCTATTCTTTAACAATATGTAATAAAAAAATCGTACATTTAATTAATGTATAATATTAATTACTTTGGAGTCAAATACTAAAATTAATATTAATTAGCTTATAAATTTTTGAAATTTTCAAACTAATGATTATAGATATTTGTTGATTAAAATATAAAAGAACTAAATGATTAGCCCATTTGTTCTAAAAATTATTGATGATACATATTACAAAAATAATAAAGAAATCCTAGAATGACTCACGTTTGTTCAAGTTGCAATTTAAATTTTCTTTTTCAAAGATAACTAGAATCGTCAAATTCATTAGCAATAAAATGTCATTTACTTTTTCTATACTTTATTCCTTTAAATTAACAAATAAATTTCTATTTTTTTTATGAGTTTAATATTTTTTATCTAAACTCTCCTATATTTTAAGTAGGATTTTGAGCTTGGGGGGTGAGTCAAACATTGAATAAGTCTAAATATTTTTCTCTTTTTTTTTTCTCCCAGCTGTTTACTTTTTATATTTTGTTTTGCCCAACGGCGGTGCCAGCCTTCGTGTTGGCTATCGCCTGCCTTTTTCTCTCTTCCACCAACCATTTCTTTCTTTCTACTTCTCATTCACTCCACATGTATTCTCTTTTTTCAATTTGCAAATCTATTTTGTAAGTATATTTGTTATTTTCACAAGTTGTGATGGCCAGATGACAAACGCCTGTCATTCGTTAAAACTCTACCGGCCACCAGTAATTTTTCTTGGAAAATGGGTGACTCTTCGTCAGCTTCTTAATATGTTTCTGTTTTGAGAGTATTTCAGAATAATAAATGATTTCACGATTCGATTTGGACTGGTGTTGTCTTAAGTTTTATATGTTTTTTTATTTGTAGCACGTTTTTTTAGTCTTACTTATGCATGTAACATTAGTTTTACAACTGATTTTAGGGATGATTTCGTTGTCGTCCTCTCTAGTTTGGTAAATGCTCGATTCTTTTGTCGATTTTTGCTCACCGCTTTTGGATTATCCGGGGTTGATTTCCTTATTGTATTACGTGATTACAATCACTCTAGATATGTCGTGATTAAGTTGTAACAAAGTCAATTGTCAACATGTCATGATGTTCTATTGATGCTAATGTTAAAGTCTCTATTGTGTTGGTGGAGCTTGTCCTTCACTATCTACAACAAGTGTTCGTTATTTTTCTCCCCCTAAATTGTATGATTCTATTCATTGAATAAATTAATAAATTTAAAATGTTTATATTTTTAAAAAAATGTTGTTAATTTTCCAAATCTTCGCTCTTTTATGGAATTTTTTTTTTTTTGTAATGTTACATGAAACTTTGCATTATAAACGATATAAATTAAGACCTAAAAAAAATCATATTTAGTATAAAACTCAAATTAATAAAAAATTTCCAAACTGTGATTGTAATACACTTAATTATATAATTTAGATCTCTTAATTATCTTCAAATTTTGTTCTTAAAAGTTGCTTTAAAATATTATTATAAATCTTATGCTAGTAAATAATAAATTATTATCGTATGTATTAACTTACATTTCAATGTAAGTACATTTTGCAAGGTATGAAAACCACCATCGTCCAAATCCCACATTTCATCAAATTCCCTGTTTTTTTTTTTTTTAAAAAATAATTGCATGACAAACTCGCTACGGAACTTATAACAGAAGTTATTAAGATTGAATAAATAAAAATTTTATAAATAAATTATTTTCCTGCTATACCTTTTTATTTTTGTCTAGTAAAAATTGTGTTTCATGTTTGTAACATACATCAAGAAGACGTGTAACGTTAATTTTTTTCTCCAAGGTTGTAATATATACAAACATCTTTACATATCCATCTTTCTATGTTACAGTCACGGTTCAAAGATAGTTACTATTGCACAAAAAGCATCTCATACAGATCTATCAATTAAATGAGACTCATTTAACTTATTTGAATTGGTCCAAATTCGAAAAATAAGTGACAAAATCTATCTATTTGAAGCTTTGGTGACCCTGCGAAGCACTTATAGAAAACATATAGTTACATTGATAAATAGTGAAAGTAATTTTAAAAGATTTGTAATTTGATAAGATTTGATTTTGTAATCTTGGAGATTATGTAAATCTTTTAATTGTAGACATGCTTCGATCTCGTACATCAATGTAAAGCTAGTTGTGCCGTTGGATTTGGAAGAGTTCAACTATAAATAGAAAGTTTCTCCCTCATTTCAAATCATCCATTGTATCCATTGTATTCCATTCTTTAGTAGTGGATACTAATTGAGAGCATTTACTCAAACATTTGGCGTGCTTTTGTCTTTTGTGACTATTCTATTTTATTTCGAGTTTTCTTTTGTCTTTGAGTTACTTTCGCTATGTTTTTGGTGCCTTAGAGAAATTCTATGAGAATTCTCAATTTGCGATAGTTAGATTGACTTAGACATATTTGAAGCAAATAAATCACCTAATGTCACACAAATTGCGAAACTAAAACTCTAGCCCCGTGACACCTACGTATATTTAAAATATTTACAAAATAGTTATTAATATAGCATAATAGTGTTAAAGATGTAATTAAAAATCAGTGTTTGATCATAACCTCGTATTAAATTTGAAAGAGTTGTTTTACATTAGAGTTCTTTAACATTAGATTGATTTTTCCATTGAAAAGAAGTAAAAATACAATTTCAGTCTCACCAGCAACATTAATTGCCAACTTATATATGTGGAAGGAAAAAAAATACACTTTTATATTATTATTTATAAATATATATTTTTTTTTTTGTAAATTATTAGGTAAATGTTCAAATTAGGTTTCAATCTATTAGAGAGTGCTCACATAAGAGTTAAACCTTTCAAAATGGCCAAATAAAGGCTTAATCTTTACAAAAGTGCATAAATAATAGCTTTTCACATGCTTTAACCCAATTTGTAGAAAAAATTAGGCAAATGCTAAGGTGTTTAGAATAAAACACATAACATTCTAATCATATATTGCTTGAAAAGAAGAGAAAGCAGTCAAAACATAATCTATAACTAGAGGTTCTCATCAGTCAAGCTGGGCTCAATAAAAAATTTAGCCCCGTTTGCTAGGCCCGTGCTCGGCTTGGCACAAAAAATAGGCCTAAAATTTTAACCAGCTCGGCTTGGATAAAAAAGCTAAAACTCGGGCTTGGCCCGCCAGTATTAATTTTTTATATTATTTTAAATATATATAATACATAAAAAAATACTAAAAACATTAAAAAAAATATTTTCCAACAAATTGAAAAAGAATTTTAAAAAATATGTATACTTAAATAACACTAAAATAGAATAAAATTAACAATAAAATAAGTGTTATATAATATCCAAACAATAACAACAAAATAGTAGTAACATAATAGTGAAATGGTAGCAAAATAGGGAGAAAACAACAAGAAAATAGCAGATTTTTATATCCTTTTGTGAATTCGAGCCGGGCGGGGTTAGGCTTGGGCAAAAAATGCCTTACTTGAGGCCCGATTCATTTTTTAAACAGGCCTTTTTCCCTAAGCCAATTTTCCAGGCTTATATTTTTGCCCAAACCCTCCCACTTTTTGAACGGGTCTTCGGGTTGGACTGGGCGGCCCGACACATGAGCAGGTCTATCTGTAACATGATATATGACATTTAAGCACTTTTGAAAAGATTTAACCCTTATTTGAGCACTTTCGAAAATGTTAGCACATTATTTGACCATTTTAAAAGGCTTAACCTTCATTTAAGTACTTTTATAAACAATAGGCCTTTATATAACCATATTGAAAGGTTTAATTCTTATGTAAACAATCCCTAAAATGTTGGGCCCTAATTTGAAGATTTAGCCAAAATCATTCTAATCAATTATATAGAACAAAACATAGATGCCAAAAACTTGGTGATAATGAAATAGTGTATATAAATTTAATACAAAAAATATATATTCAATTAAGCCTCAAAATAATGTTGATTATTCCCTCAATAACTACAAGTACACAATATCATTACTAAGTAATAATTAGAATAAAACTTTGTTAAGAAGCATTATCAGGATCAAACCCATAGTAAAATGTCTATGGATAGCTTCAACTATTTACTTAATTCACGAATTAACTAAATTATGACAAATAAATAAAATAAATGTTAGTAATGATTAAAATAAAATAAATGTACTAGACAAAGTAATATAACATTGAAGTAATATTCAAACCAAATTCACTACAACAGTGGTCATGATCTCTTTTAGTTAATGAGGATTATTGATTTATACTAAATTTAATTTAAACTCAAAGTTATGACTCGGATGCGCGTCCAGGTTTAGGTTAAATGTTAAAAACACAAGTTTCACTATTGCACCTTCCTTACACCTTAATTATTTATAACTATTTTTAGAAAACTTATTTATAAAATTTTAATTACACCAAAGAGTTATATTTCAAATTTAATTATAACTATTTTTAGAAAACTCATTTGTAAAAGTTTAATTACACCAAAGAGTTGTATTACAAATTTAAAACGATAAATATATAATTAGGTTTTATTTTATAGTAATGGAATTTTATATTTTTAATTGTTTTTTTAAAGGAAAAAACTATCATTAAAATAAACCACCACAAAGAGAAGTGCCAATGTGAGGAGAGAACGAATTTAAATCCAAGCCAACCAGTTTATCTCATACACTTGATCCTCAATCCTCGTAGAATGAAATAACTTCATTAGGAAGTATTCTGAGGATTAAGCTCATAGTAAAATTGTCTATGGATAACTTCAACTATTTACTTGACTCACCAATTAACAAAGTTACGACAACTAAATAAAACAGATATCAATAATGATTAACATAAATAAAAATGCAATAGACAAAGTAATGTAACATTGAAGTAATGTTCAATCCAAATTCACTACGGTTGTGGTTATTATCTCTTTTAGTTAATAACAATTATTGATTTATATCAGATTCAACCTAAACTTAAAGTTATGATTCAGATGCACCTTCAGATTTAGATTAAGTGCTAAAAACACAAGTATCACTATTACAATTTCCCTACACCTCAAGTAGTTTAACGGTTTACGGTGTATGAAGTGCAATATAGTTTTCATTTGGCTATTTTCCCCCAAATTATTCATTAACGGTGCGTTTGTTTGTAGGAAAACATTTTCTAGAAAATGTTTTCCCAGTTTTCCAGTGTTTGTTTGATTGAAAACATTTTCCATTTGGAAAATGTTTTCCATTACACGAGTAAAATGGCTTACATTTTAGGGAAAATGTCTTACGAATTTCATTTCTGTAAGACATTTTCCCGTTCCTCCTTCATCTAGGTAAGTCTTTCTCCTTCTTCCGTTCTTCATTCCTTTTCCTTCCTTCATTCTTTCTCAGGCAAATCTCTTTCTCTCTTTTTCAGACATTTTCCGGTTCCTCCTTGGTTTCGCTGGGTCTTGGCTAATCTATTGGAAAAATTCATCTCTGTCTTATACAAGAGAACACAATACAAAGCTTCTACAGCAAAAATGGCGTCAACTAATGCCCAAGGCAGACCCAAGACTATCGATTCACATTTGCACATATGGGCATCCTCTCAAGAGGTAAAATCCTCTCTTCCTTGCGCCAATGTTTCTTTGCAAAACCAAGTTTATGGGATTGGACAAACAGTAACACAAATCACGCCTTTTCCTTTTTGTGTTTGGGTGTACAAGCTGCTGATAAATATCCTTACTTTCCTGGTCAAGAACCTACTTTGCCTGGACACTTGGATTTCTTGCTCCAGGTAAGATGTAGCCTCAGAGAGAGAGAGACTATGCTTTTGCTTATTTATTCTCTGATAAACTATTCTTGATTTTTTTCTCCCCGCAGTGTATGGAAGAAGCAAGTGTAGAAGGTGCAGTCATTGTCCAGCCCATCAATCACAAGTTTGATCATTCAATGGTGACCAGGTCTGCTTCAAGTTTGAGGATAAATTACTAACATTTTCCGATTTCTTATCATTTCTTTAACTATCATTTTGTGAATTAAGCTATAAAGCCATATGAAAGTATTGGTGTGAAATGGATAAATCATTCAGGGAGTTGACTAGTATTATGGTTAAGAAGTTACCATTTTGGTTATATATACATAAAACTATAAATTCTCTCAGATAGAGAGTTGAAGCCGATGACTGATAAATTTTAGCATTTAATTACACTTTTTAGTTGAGTTTCTTCTAAGAATTGGCCCTCCTATCATGGTAGAAATGAATGGATGATCCAATTGCTATCGAAGGTTTATGTACTTGCAATGTTTCTGTACTACCTAATTTCTTGAACAAATCAGGAAAGCATTGCATGCTGAATACTAATATTTTGAATGGTTGATAGTGTCCTAAAGAAACACCCCACCAAATTTGTTGGTTGCTGTCTTGCAAATCCTGCAGAAAATAGAACTGGAGTTAAGCAACTTGAATATCTCATTTTGAAGGTTTTTGATTTATTTTCTTTTATTAGATAACTCTATTTTTGTTCTATTTTATTGTGAGAACCATGCTTACGATCTGATTTTTCATGCTAGGATGATTATCGACCTGTTCACTTTAACCATTATCTATGGCCTTCTGGCCAACATGTATCAATCTCAAAATCTTTTTCAGCTATTAGGCCACAAGATGTCTCTTTTATTTGAATTATTAAAATCTAAGTTGTGTTCATTAAAAATTCAATCCATATATGTGGTTTAAATTGGAGTAACTGTTTTGTCCGTAAAATAAAGTCAGGTAAACAACTGATTGAAGAAACAGAGTTTTCACTGAATTAGCTGAGAAAATTCTTTACATCAAACCCTTTCTTAAAGTATTTATTGAAAATGTTAGGAAAGGTTTGATAAGATATGTAAATAGAATAATATAGTTGATTATTAGGGATTTGATTTTATTTACTTTCCTTAGAGAGTAGACTCATACTTGTATATATATATATGTGTGTGTGTGTGTGTATTGTTTGATGATGAATGATAAATATAATTTCATTCTCTCTTTCTTCTTTTGCCTCGTTAATTATTCTTTCAGTATTTCGTTCATAAATGGTAGCGACACTTTAAGGGGAAACTGCAACCACTGAAAGACTGGAAGTTCGTATCGATGTAGTACAAAAGCTTTAAATTGCCATTAATGGAGGGTTCAGTAAGAGGTGAAGCCTGTATTTCCCAAATAAAGCAAACTTCTGCCTGTGGTTTGTAGTTAGTAATCTATCAATTCATGTATTACTGTGGTGTATGTATTTATTCTAATGTTATTGTGTCATGTTTTGTATCGTGTTCGAAATAATCAAGTCCAAGTTTCTACTTAGTTTTACTTGGACGAATAAGGTTTTACCTGTTGTTTGATAAGTATACCTTTCTATTGTTCTTATGCTGTTCTCTCATAATAATATAATCTCATTTATATGGGTGAATTCTGTATTAAGTTGAACTAAAGGTACAAATATTTACTCAGATAATAAAAAATAAATTTGACTTCTGTTTTTAACTTTAATTTGACTTATTTATTTATAAATAAATCATTGCAATATATGTAAAAACAATTTAAAATATAAATTTATTAATATATATATTCATTTATTAGTATATGTAAAAATGACTATTCTGGAAAATATTTTCAGGAAATTTACCAAATAACAGAAAATATTTTACACAGATTCATCCAAACACCAGAAAAGTAAATCATTTCCAGAAAAATAAATATTTTCCAGAAATTATTTTCCGGAAAATATTTTACTGGCAAACAGATGGAGCCTAAGTAAAAATAGAGAGTATTTTCATCCTTTCAAATTTTTTTTAAGCTCGTACTTTCTTATATATAACAAATAATTTTAAAATTGTAATTATTTATAATATTTTCCCAATTTATTTTATTTATAACTATTTTTAGAAAACTCATTTATAAAAATTTAATTACACCAAAGAGTTATATTACAAATATGAAACAATAAATATAGGGTTAGGTTTTATTTTACAATAATGGAATTTTATATTATTAACTTTTTTTTAAAGGAAAGAATTCTTATTAAAATGAACTAGAGAAGCATCAATGAGAGGAGAGAAAGAATTTAAACCCAGGGCTATAAGTTTACCTCATACACTTGATCTTCGGTTCTTGTCCTCCGACGATCGTTATAGTAGTGACATCCAAATTTAAAACGGGGATAAAAAAACCTAAAGACAATTTAATGTTTTTTGAGTAACAAAAAAAAAAATGTTTTTTGAATTGGTTTTTTATTTCTACTTTCATAAAATTTCAAATTGAGTTGATTTCATGAGTTAATTGTGCACAAATTTAAGGAGAAGAGTGAAGTGCATTTTTAAAATTTCATATAATAAATTTTAATAAAATAACTTAAACTGTTAATAAGCATATGCTATGGTGATAGGAGCGGATGTTGGACTTTTGGGCTTTACGTAGTAGAGTGTAAAGAAAACTAAAAGGATAAATAATCGAAAAGGTAGAAAACTAGAAAGATGAAAAACATAATTTTTCTTCTCATAAGTTTGTTTGGTAGGAAAGATGGAAAAATGGAAACAAAATTATAATTTTCTTTTCATCCACTCCACTGTTTGGTAGAGTTGAGAAATGAAAAAAAAGAAAATAAAACATTTGACAATTACATAATTTTGAACTAATATACTCATTTCTCTCATTTTCTCTTTTCTCATCATCCCGATTTGGAAGAATTGATTTTTATGTATTAGGATAGAAAATGATCATCTATTCTATTTTATTTCCTCTTACTTTTCTTCCTTGATCAATTTAGCATTGAGAAGTACTTTTGAGATAAAAACATTGCTAAATATGTTTTTGAGCTTTTCAAAAACACTTTAGAGAAGAAATTCTAAACTAAGCCTAAGTACACTCAAAATATAATTTATTTCCACTTTCCACCTTCTCCTTCCATCGTTCTAATTTTTCACCCAACCAAGCACACTTTAAACTCGAGTAATTTGTAGTCAAACTTTGACAACATAATCAATTAAAAATACTTAAATAAATATAAAAAAAACACCTCTTTTAATAAACCTACAATTATTTCCTTTAATTTTTCTTCTTTTACTCACATGATGGATGTGAAAAACGCTAATTATATGTAATTTAATTATTTTAATTTAGTATAAATTGTATTAATTATTTTTAATGTAAAAATATATTAAGGATCATTTTGGATGGACGTTTATCTTCAGCGCAGTGCATTTATTTATTTATTATCTCACACTATAATATCTAATCTCATCATCAATACTATTTTTATACTAACCATATATAAACACACCGCCCACCATTATTCTTATAATTATGAAAAAGAAATACAATACTGCAGAGGGCACAAACTAGTTTCTGGAATAGATGAAACTTACAAGGCAGATCGGGCCGCCCTGGTTATAGATCCATTGATTTATGATTAAGCTTTGCAAATGGATTGGGCTAGAATTGAGTGGGAGAAGGCCCACTAAATCTCAATCTCGTATATGTAATATAAAAATATCTTTTATACATTTATGGGGATAAGGGGCATGAATTTACCAATTTGGCCCAGTGCCCAAGCAAGGCGTGCAGGTCAATAAAAGGAAAGGAGAAAAGAGAAACCAAAGCATGCAGTGAGAGCGAAGAAGCACAAAGGAAACACAAAAGGGAGAGAGGTGAATCTGGGAAAGGCAAAAGCTTAGGAGTCACGCAGCCAATAATATAAAAGCACACAGATCGCTGACCTGGCATGAAATTTACAAATCCCGCCTAAACCCCCATTTTTCATTTCGTGCGCAATTGAATTTCAATTTGCCTCTAACTTAATATCTCCGCCTTTCGGCCTCTCAACTCACCCCTCAATCCCCAATCTCATATCTCTCCTTTGTTTCCCCTTTTCTCTCTCTCTTTTTTCAACCCTAACGCTACCTCACCAACCAGGTATTTTCCGTCGATTTCCTCCATTTTTTTCGCAATTTTCCATGATTTCTCTCGCTTTTTCCACTGATCTGCGATTTTAATTTGCAGGATTCAACATGAAGGGAGGAAAATCCAAGTCAGATACTAAGAGCGCCAAGTGAGCTTTCGCCCCCTTTTTCCATTCGTTTTTTCTCTCTCTTTTTAATATCGTGTTTTCTAGGATCCAAGATCTGGATGGAAATTTTATTTCTTATTGGTCGACTATTTTTTATTTGTTCTTAGGCTATCCGTGAAATCCAAAGCTGGAAAGAAATCGGGGAAGGCTGCCAAGGATCCAAACAAGCCAAAGAGGCCTGCTAGTGCCTTCTTCGTTTTCATGTAATTTTATTTTCTTCTTTTATCTTGCCACTCAATTTGTATCGTCAACGATTCTCAACTGCTATTTTTTGTCAATTTATCCTTTACTTTTTTGTGTTTGGTCCTTTGCTCTGTTGGAAATTCTGACGTTCATAATCCCTCGTTGAAGAGGCAAATTAAACGATTTTTTCTTATTTCGTTGATTTTCTCTCATTTTCTCATCCAAATTGTTGATGTTCACTTCGTATTATAGGGAGGAGTTCCGTGAGCAATACAAGAAGGATCACCCTAAAAACAAATCCGTTGCCGCTGTAGGTGTCACCTATTTTATTTGTTCTTTTTGGTTAATAGCCAAGGGTCTTTGTTTTTTTTTTTTCAATTTAGTTAAATTTATTTGTTCTTTTTGTCGTTGCCAACTTTAGGTCGGCAAAGCTGGTGGAGATAAATGGAAGAGCTTGTCTGAAGCTGTAAGTATTTAGTTGTTTCGTTTGAAGTACTAGAAAACTATGTTCGCAACTGCGTTTTCTGATTAAATTTAAATAATTATATTCAGGAAAAGGCACCTTATGTAGCCAAGGCAGAAAAGCGAAAGGTCGAGTATGAAAAGAACATGAAGGCCTACAATAAGAGACAGGTAATTCAGTTTTTCATTTATGAGCATAATGTATCTGTCTGGGCAGCTAATAATTGATGAAGTTTCCAGGCTGAGGGTCCCAAAGACGAAGATGTTGAGTCTGACAAATCAGTGTCTGAGGTGAATGATGAGGATGATGATGAAGAAGGCAGCGGAGACGTAAGTTGCAATGTTTCGGTTAATTGTTGCAGCAGTTGATGTTGGTTGCTATTGTTTGACTTAATGAATTGTTTCTTATTTTAATGCAGGAAGAAGATGATGAGTAGGAAGGTCCGTGGTGGATAGCATAATCAATGTAGGCTGTGATAGTGTTTGATCAAAACCTTATGTTAATGCTTTCGAAGTTTCCATGTTATTCTTTTAGATGCGCATGCCATCTAAGGGAGAAATGTACCTCTGAATCCTGTTGGTTCCTTTTGACCTTCAGAAATTAATAGTTGTAGATGGGATAATCTGCTTCTATATGTACTTTTTGATTTAAAGTTGAATGGCTTAGATAAATCCTTTTGTAGAGAATTAGTCCTATAATTTGGTCTTACTGTTGTCATCTTTTATAATTTTGCTGCTTGCTCCAATGCATCTGATGACAAGCTTAAGGTTTTTTACCTTGGTTGCTTGCTTGTTTACAGGATTTGACAGGCGTTTTGATTGTAATTCTGTTGTGATGGTTCAGCTATATTTTTTGGGTTGCCACATTTTACTATTAATGTATATATGTCGTGGATGCTGCTGGTTTGTGTGGTTGTGTGAATGTTATTTCTTGGGTGGTGGTATTTAATAATGGTTTCTGTATTCGTTTGAATGGGTTTTCATTTGTGCGTCAAATCTTTCATAGCAATTTACAGATATCGTTTATCGTTGGTCTACTATTGTATGCTGTGAGCTAATTATTGGACGTGTTGTTTATTTAATGTTATGTGGTTTGACGGTTTAAAGATTTTATTCCACTATTATTTATGGTCAACTGCTAAAGTTATTAAATAATGTTTATTATGTGTAGGAGAAAGTCCATTAGCCTTTCTGCAACGCATCCTTATATAAAATAAATAATCACTATTGACAGGCTCTCCTTTCAGTTTATCTATTTTGAGTAGTCTGACAGGTTCTTATTCTTTTCAGCGGATTACATGGTTTGATTAGTCTTGACGTTAACTTGTGTTTCCAAGCTGTGAATTTTGAATGGAGGTGTCTAGAAACTTGTAACCTTTCATTTCCTCTGAAGCCATCAACAAAAGTTTTAGACCAACCCTTGCATATGAAAGCATTAACAAAAGTTTTAGTATCAACTAGCCTACATCTCACCGTATATTTTATCTAATTGGACGGAAGCTGGATAGGCCTTTGCTGTCTCCTGGCCCTTACTAATCATTGCTGGATCTATGGATTTTCCCGTGACATTGACAAGCATCCAATCAAGTTTGTCTTGCCAAGAAGAGCGAGTCAAATGTAACACAGCATCAAAACTACTCGTAATAAGGGCAACAACCAAATAGGTGATCCCAAATTTCAATTTCTTCCCTGCACAAGTCACAGGATCAACTTGCTTTCCAAATGACAGTAGCTTGGACTCAATACACCAGTCTGTCCCGTATAGCAAAAGCCAAAATGTAAGAGAGCGACTTGGGATTGTGTGGCTCCCTTATACAAGTTTGTGCCAAGGAACCATTTCCTTTCGATTCCATAACTTGTCCCTTATCATGAATCTGTTTGCTGCAACCCTCCTGCCTAAGATTTTTTTTATTTTGGTTGTATCTAAGATAAAAGATTAATCACAATGTCACTGCCATGAGCGAGGGTTGTAGAGGTGTTAAGGTTTGGTATTTGGTAAATATAAAATTGGCATTTAACAACATATTATTTCCGCTTGGAGATGGTATCATTTCCAGATGAGTAACGCGGATCAATTAGAATTGGGGAATTGGGTCTCATGTGTCATCCACAAGTTTCGTCTTTGTTGACGGGGATTTTTCAGTCCAAAAGATATCCTTTGAAATAGATTTGAGTATTTTCTTTGGTTGGTGGTTGGGGATTGGATCAGCAAGTAGCAATTTGCATTTAGCGAAGAGGAACACAGTCGGTTCCTCGCAAAATATAACACTTATATACATTCTCTTCCATTATAATGTACTTTTCTCATTAGTATAATTAATATAATCTTAAAATGGTTTATAAATAAGCTTTAGTAAAATTTACGCTAGTCAATTCCGTTCCTGTATCATCCTTACTAGCCAATATGTTTTGCTTCGGTAATAAATGGTACAATAAATTTTAGGTTGATTCCAATGTAAATTTTAATTGGTATTGATGGTATCCGTTCATATATGTTGACTTCACGAATACCGGCTAGAATATGATCTACTAATTAATAAGAATGAATTTTAAAGTATAAATATAATTCTTATTATTTATTTTGAATTTCTCGAATCATGGATTGTTATATGTTATATATTTATTGTTTATTTTATGAAATAAATTTTTTTTGTTTATTTTAGGTTTGTTTAATTATAGATTGTATTAGTGAAAATGATTGCATTTTATATTGGAAACTTTTTTAATCTTATTATTTGACATTTTCAAAATAAATATCGAAAAATGGTACATAAAGAAAAGGAAATGTTTCTAGATATATTTCTGGATATGGTAATTGATGGTTTTCTCAAACCACACACCCTTTTCAAGATATTTCTCGTAAAAGCCGACTTCCTCACCAGCAGATATGGTCAATGCTATAGTACTCCTTGTGCCACAAAGCCCCTGTATCCCATAAAACGCATAATATACTAGTTCAAACGGCTACAGTTTTTATCAGCTTTAACATTGTATTTTCTTTCAATAAATTTAGAACGGAATTTTACCAGTGGAGTGTCCGTTTCAACAAATATGGAGCTAAGCTCGAATTCCCACTCCAGAGCACAAATGCCAGGTAACTTGCTTTTATCAGCTTTAACTTTGTCTTCCATGAGTTTTTCAACCATTTCCTTCACCATTACTTCATTATTACCATACTCATTCAGCATTTGTTTGAAGCTTTTACGTAGCCGCAGAGCCTGCAGAGTGGGAAAGGATGGATCAAATCTCCAGTGTCCATTTGCATTTCTGTGTGACCATAGGAATGTAATATGGAAGAGTTGTTTTTCTTGCGTAAAAGAGATGTACCTTAGGGCAGGGTGAGTCAAGCTTGGCATTTGAAAGTACATGAAGACCTGGAGAAACCTGTTGAATGTTAATATCGTCCCCCTTTGGCCTATTGGAGGCATAAACCATTGATTTTGAAGGAATATCAGCCAATATGAGGTTAAATCCTTTGTATTGATGAGCATCTGTGATCAGTTGTTGGGCAAATTCCATGGGGCTCTTTGTGCTCTGTATCAGCAGTACTTACTGTTAGTTGAGTTTCGCTTGAACCAACAAAGAAAGGCATATAGATTTACCTTCAAGAAAAGTATAGGGAGATCCCCGCGGGTCTTGGCGTTGGGAAGGTGATGAAGCTCCAAAACATTGGTAAGACAAGCTACTCTGCCTTGTCTTGAACATGCCAACCATGTCCCTCCTGCAACCTCATCTCTACCTCCCAGTATTTCACAACCATCAACATCCCACCATGCAACTGGCTTTGTAGGCCTTCAATGCCACCCATAAAACAAATCCCATAGATTAATCATAGATGCTTCCTTCCTTAAAAGAAAAATAATTGAAGCGAAATGAAAACATACCTGTTGTGGTATTCATCTCTGTTTTGTAAAAGCAGAAGAGGGTAGAGTGGATGAGCTTGCCAAATGAAAGCAGCAATACACATGGTTAGACAATTCTATTCAATTGTTTGGATTTGAGTGAATTGGTTGAACTCTAGAATGATAGCAGAATATGAAATGAGAAAAGAGAACAGAGAAGCAGATTAGATAAGATCAGGGGAAAAAATCTGCAATTTCTTTCCGGCTTGCTTTGACCAGCTGGATTGCAATGATTAATAAGAGTCATCCAACACTAAATAATTGCCTCAAAGCCAATATTTACAGCAAAAGGGGCTATTCTTGTTTTACAAGAGGGGTTTGAGTGAGGTAGAAACCAAAGGTAATCTTGACTTTTCAAAACTAAAAAAAATATTTTGAAAAATGTAGCTGACGGCGGGTGCATCTGTTCAACAACACTGCCCAGTTTGAATCGTTCTCTAAAACGGAAGAGGAAACAAACAGATTTGGTTCTTGCTGCTCCCCCATATACCCCCAAATTGATATTGCGATCACACTGCATTTGGTCTCATCTGTATTTGAAAACAAATATCCTCAACACTATTTAATCAATGCAGTTGATGGAGGATACCGCTCCCAGATTGAAGAAATAGTGCGGTAGTGTAACACCCCTAACCCGTAACCGACGCTGGACTAAGGTTAGGAGCATTACCGGACAGATCAGAAACTTACATAACAATTCATACAATTTCATTCATCGTTAATAATCATAGTGTCCCTTAAATGAGTCATCAAGACCCTAAGCATGCTTTCAAATTAAGTCGGGACTAAATTGAAACATATACAGAATTTCTCAGAAATTTTAAACTTTTCGAAAATACAGGGGAGACATGCCCGTGGGAAGAGACCGTGTGCCCTCCACGACTTCTAGACACCCCCGTGTGTCCTTCCGTGTCCATATACTGACTATACCAACACGGTCACTAGGCACGCCCGTGTGCCATGGCTGTGTGCTATTAGGCCATATACTGACTTCCCCACCACGGCCACCAAGCACGCCCGTGTGCTCTTAGCTAGCTACTGACTTATACACCACGGCTAGACGACACCCCCGTGTCGAGGCCGTGTACTATTAAGCTACATTCTGCCAATTCACCCACGGTCGTTAGGCACGCCCATATGCCACAACCGTGTGACATTATAGACCATTTACAAGGCCAAAATGCCACCCATAAGGATCACACCTACAATCAACATATACCAAGACATAACATGCATATATGGCAACCAAAAACATACCAAAATAATCATTCAAACCATGCATTCAATACCAATTCCAACCATAACAATTTCAAAGACTAAATCTCATATCAACGCAAGCATAATTCATTCATTTGCTTACTCAAAACTTAGCCATTTTAAAAGCTTCAACCCTACCAAGATATGCATATAAAAACACATTCATTTAAGCAAAGTCTCAACTCATAAATAGCCAAATCACATGGTTAAAATCACATAACAATTAATACCAAAATACTAGCCTATACATGCCATACCTAACTTTATACATTTTCAAAGTGTACCAAAATAAGATTAGTAGTGTGATGACAATCCGTGACGGTCCCGAGCCTTCAGTAGCTTTGACGACCTATAAAACAGAGAAAACATACACAGAGTAAGCTTTTCAAAAGCTTAGTAAGTCATATACAAATAAATTGATACAGAAGGCATATATTAATCACTTAGCAATCTTCTCACTTATTTGCTTTGGTTCATACCATATTAATCATATTGACCATTCTCACCATTCCAGAGTCAAATAAACATATAGCTCAATTAACCAAAACGATTCTTATCATATCATAATTCCATAAACATATCATCATAGTAAGATCACTTAGATACTTACCTTATATACACAATTAGTGTATTATCAACGTTCCTGAAACAGATTTAGAATCACATATTTATTCATAGCTCGGATTTGCTATTTGTACCACATATTTGTTCATTGAACCATTAGAAATCTAATAGGATACTCAGAAAGCTCGGAATAGTTGTACAATGCCAACGTCCCAGACAAGGTCTTACATGTACTCGGATATCGATGCCACTGTCCCAGACAGGGTCTTAAACAAATCAATGTGATACCGATGTCCCAGACATGGTCTTACACGTAAAGTCTCATATTGATGCCAACGTCCCAGACATGGTTTTACTCATATTCAGATATCGATGCCACTGTCCTGGACAGGGTCTTACACGAGTCTCAAATCAACGCCAACGTCCCAGACATGGTCTTCCATGATAAAACGGAACAAATGTCTATGACATGATTAAACCATTTCTATCTATATCTCGGTTCGTATAGGGCCTCTCAGACTTAATCTCTATATCAGACAAATCTCGGAATTCCAATACATAACCTCTCATAAGCATTCATCATCATCATTAATAAAATGAACAGTTACAATTACATACATATACATTTATTTGTATAGTGACTTACCTCGGATTCGATTTATCGGAATGAAAACGGCTACTCGTTTACTTTCACTTTCCCGTGATCTAAATCCGTTTTCCTTGGCTCTTGATCTAAACATATTCAGAATTAACCCTTTTATTCACTAATTCATTCAGTTCAATCCAAAGAAACACATTTAGGGCTATTTGCACGCTAGCCCTTATAGTTTCACATTTTATCAATCTAGTCCATTTTTCACAAAACATCAAATTCACAAAATCCACACATATACATGCTTGGTCAAATACATATACATCACATACAAGCCCACATTTTTCATCAAATTCACAAATTGGTCCCTCAATTTTCCATGTTCTTAATTTAGCCTTATTTAGCTAAATTTATTAAAACTTCAAGAACAAAACATGTTCATCTAAGTTAAATCTTTCATTTAACACCTAAAACCATCAAAAAGCTTGACATATCATCAATGACATCTCACACAAACATCATCAATTCACAAAATTAAAACATGGGTTTGATAGCTCTCGAAGCAACGATTACAAAAACGTAAAAATTATCGAAAACCGAAGTAAAAAATTACCTTAATCAAGCTCAAAACCTAGCCGAACCTTGCTATCTTCTTCTTTTCTTTTTCTTTTTGATTTTCGGTGATAAGAATGATGAATGAAATCCACTAACTCCTTTTGTTTCTTTTTTATTATAACATATTAATATGATATAAAATTTTAACTAATGTTTTTAATATATAAAAACATATAATTATGCATTTCATCATTCAATGCCATCCACTAGCCATAGAATTGGCTTAATTGCCACATAAATCCTCACACTTAAAAAGACATAACAAATAGACATCTTTTCATAACACACACTAATTTTGCATTTGATGCAATTCAATCCTTTTGTCAAATTAAACACACAGACAGTCAAATTAGCTCACAGAAATTTACCACATGCTTAGTCACATATCAATAGCACAGAATATAGTATTAAAATATTATACGAACTCGGATTTGTGGTCCGGAAACCACTGTTCCGACTAGGGTACAAACCGGACTGTTACAGGTAGTCCCTGAATTAATGCATAAAATCTTCCACATTCTCTCCACAAGTAAGATTTCATTCACCTAATGTTTTCATTGAAGGCACAAAATTGTAGTAAGTTGATTCATCATCAGATAGTGTTGGAAGCACATGCTCTGACTGTTTCGTAAGTCCTTGTTCATATTCAGCCCATCATCCTCCCCAAGTGATTGAAACTAATCTGTAATGTTCAATGATGTTAATTTATGAATAATGAAATTAAATTTTGATTCAGGAAATATTTTGATGGTAAATTCATAAAAAAAATCAATTTATCTGTATCAATAATCTATCATATATAAAAACTCGAGTTTAGAAAAACTCTTTTTTTTTTTTTGTGAAAAATTCTGACTAGATTTTATTTATTCTTAAAATGAGTAATAAAAACTTTTGGGTCAGTGGAATTGGAACCTAAGTAGAAATTAAATAAAGAAAGGGTGGCCCAAAAAGACAAAGGGCCCACAATAAAACAAAATAAGTAGAAAAATTAAAGAAATAGAAAACAGTCAAATCCTGATGTCAAATCCAATTGGTATCAAATAGCTGGTGTCCACTAAATCTGACGTTCCGAGTTCCCATACCAGTCGTTCAAACGATAGTAGTTTTCAAGAAGGTTTTCATTTCTGCTATCCCTTCCTCTTCAGATTTCTCTAGATTTCTTTCAATCCTGGTTTCTCAACCATCTCTCCTCTCTTCTGCACTGAAGGCGAGTGAAGGTTGCTTCCTCCAGGTATTTTTCCTCTCTCTTTCTTAAAGCTTCTGTTGCAAGTTCATGGGCTTGACCATTTTCTGATCTATTAACAAACTAGAAGTGGCTTTCTTGAAAAAATTGTTTCTTTTGTTGAATATCTCGGATGACTGCCCCTAACACTGACTTGTCTGTTGCTGTTGAGTTGCATTTTTTTATAACTATTTTGGAGTCCCCTATTATAACAATGGATTGAAAACCCGGTGAGATCCCTAACTTTACTGCTTGTAATCCTGCATATGCCTCCGCCATGAACGGGGACGATATTGTGGAGTGGAGTACTGTTTTTGAGGCGAGAAACTCACCCATCTCCCCCCTTACCACCAGACCCGAGGCCGATCTTGAATATTTACTGTCGAATGCTGCATCAAAATAGATGGTTGCTTTTGCATTTCTTATGATCTGTTTCTGTCGTCTGTTATCACCTAAGGTAGGTGGTTTTTCTTCCGATCCATCAATTTTTGCTATGTAACTTTGAACTCTTCTT
This sequence comes from Gossypium bickii, assembly GCA_025503065.1. Taxonomy (NCBI): domain Eukaryota; kingdom Viridiplantae; phylum Streptophyta; class Magnoliopsida; order Malvales; family Malvaceae; genus Gossypium; species Gossypium bickii. The sequence goes on from CP106715.1 coordinate 24,852,010, forward strand.
GATAGATCTCTCCCTGTTGTTGTTTTCCCCTCATGAACAAACTAGTTTCTGGAGCTCCATAGAATCCACGCAGCACAGCAGAAAAGGCGACATTGTTTACTGTTACCTATGGTAAAAACCCAGGTAAGCCAATTCCACAGATCTGGAACAGCATAATTTATGACCCATGAGAGATTAAGATTTTGCCATGTTTCTATTGTTGTATGGCACTGTCTAAACACATGGTTGCTATCCTTTTCTGCATTTCGACACTGAGGGCAAGATTGTCAGAAGCCACTCTTATAAATCTTAAATTCTTTATAGTAGGAATAAAGTTCCATGAAAGACGCCAAATAGTGATGATAATTTTTGATGGGAGGTGTAAATTCCATAGTTTCCTATAGAAATTTTTTGTTTCGGTCTGTATTAAAAAAGCACTAGGATCCATAGTTGCCTCTTGTAATAGTTTATAGGCACTTCTGACAGTAAATTCGCCAGAATGTTCTTCTCGCCAGACTTGAAAATCTTCATGTTCTTCTTCCGCCAGAGGGATTTGCAGAATCTTCTGTACAATATTTTCTGGAAAGGTATTTTCAATTAGATCAGCTTTCCACTTTCTTGTTGTTGCTTTAATTAAGTCTGAAACTAACTCAATTTCTGTATTGTTGGTGTTGTCATTGCTTCTATCAATGTCTACGCCTGGAATCCAACAATCGTTCCAAACAGAGATTTGGTCTCCTTTTCCAATACGCCAACATAAACCATTTTGTAGTAACTCTTTTGCTGCCCAAACGCTTTTCCAAGTAAGAGAAGGTAAATTCCCTAATTGCGCATGTATGAAATCTGAATTTGGAAAATATTTAGCTTTTAAGACCTGTGCTAATAATGAATTTGAGAAATTAATAAGGCGCCAACCTTGCTTGGCTAATAAAACAATATTAAATTGATTAAGACTTCGAAAACCCGAACCACCCGTTCTTTTACAATATACAACAATTTTTAAATTGTTATATAATAATTTTTTTAAGATTATAGTTCTGAATTTGTCAATTTAAATATTTTTTTATTATTTATAAGATTTATCAAATTTATAAATAATAATTTTAATTTTACTAAAATATTTAATTAAATAAATTTTTTGATAATAAAATTTATCATACTTATAAATAAAAATTCTGATTTTATTAAAAAAACCCTTATTCAACGCTTTATATAATAAATAATAAATTTATTTTTATTACATTATTTGACATTTATTAGATCAAAAATTGAAAAGTGAAAAGTTTAATTTACAATAAATTAATTTGTATAGTTTATACAAATGGGTTAATAATGATTAGAATTTTTTTATTTGCACTAAATTAATTTAATGACTTTGGTTATATTAATTAAATATTATTTTGAATAATATTTTTTTGTATTAATTATATGTAGTAAAATTATATTGTATGTTAAATATAATAAAATATTTTAATTATGATTTGAAATTTATTCTTATAATATTTGAATTGTTAAATAAGTTAATATATTTTAACTATGTTCAACAATTCAAATAATATGTATTACGTTTACACTAAGTACAATAATTAAAAATACATTATTTAAAAATTAATAAAAAAACTAAACATTTAAAATCATGTGCAACACATGTGATATTAGAAATAAATATAAGTAAAAAGGTGAGCAATATTATAAACAAAAATAATAGATAAAAGATGGATATGAGAATATGAGGTTTTCTATTGTATTCTATAATTTCATCACATTTATAAGTAGCATACTTCCTCTATATATAGGGAGATTAAACTCTTCATATTCTAGTACATAAATAGGAAATGCGTTACAAGAAGATGAAAGGTTAAAGGTTAAACAAAATGAAAGGTGGAATGTTAAGGGATATGAAAGGTGAAAGGTTGAACATCCACTTAATAGCATTCATAACACTCCCCATTGGATGTTCATTGTATAAAGGATATGTTTCATTAAAAACCTTACTAGGAAAAACCCTGTGGGACAAAAACCTAATGAAGGAAATAAAGAGTACATAATCTTTTGATACACAGTATGTCACAACCTTAAAAGAAAATGTAGTGCGAATTTACTCCTTCTCATGTAAGCATCACTTAAGATATTTGAAACGATACAATGCAATGTTGAAAATTAACTTCTCAAATGTAGCAGCTGGGAGCGCTTTAGTAAAAAGATCTATCAAATTCTCACTTGAATGAATCCATTGAACATTTATATCTCCATTCTTTTGTAGATCACGAGTGAAGAAAATTTTTGGTGATATATGTTTTGTTCTATCACCCTTAAGATATCATTCCTTACGTTGTGCAATGCAAGCTGTATTATCTTCATATAAGACTGTTGGAGCTTTTTTTTCAGAGCATAAACCACAATCTTTTCGTATGTGATAAATTACAGACCTTAGCCATATACATTCACGACTAGCCTCATGGATTGCCAAAATCTCAGTATTATTAGAAGAAGTAGCAACAATTGTTTGTTTCATAGAATGCCAAGAAATTGCAGTACCATCATATGTGAAAACATAATCAGTTTCTGATTGAGCATTGTAAGGATAAAACAAGTATCCTGCATCTACAAAACCAACCAATTCATTTTTGGGTAGGTTAGGGAAAAATAAACTCATATCTCTTGTACCTTGAAGATAACGAAAAACATGCTTAACCCTATTCTAATGTCTTCGGGTTGGAAAAGAGCTAAATCTTGCTAATAAGTTGACAGAAAATGATATACCAGGTCATGTATGACTAGCAAGATATATCAATACACCAATAGCATTTAAATATGGTACTTCAGGAGAAAGAAAATCTTCATCATTTTCTTGAGGATAGAAAGAGTCTTTGTTTACATCAAGTGACCTAACAACCATTGAGGTGCTTAACGGATGTGTGTTATGCATGTAAAATCTTCTTAGCACTTTTTCTACATATATTGTTTGATGCACAAATATCCATTCTTTAAGCACTCAATTTGTAACCCTGGACAAAATTTTGTCTTTCCAAGGTCTTTCATTTCAAATTCTTTCTTTAAGCACTCCATTATCACTAAAATCTCTTCAGAAGTCCCAATGATATTTAAATAATCAATATACATAATAATTATAACAAATCACGATCCAAACCTCTTTATAAGAATGCATGGGGAAATGGGATCATTATTTAGCCTTCCTTCAATAAGTTCTCACTAAGACGATTATTCCATATACGCCCAGATTGTTTCAATCCATAAAGGGATCTATTTAATTTGATTGAGTAATGTTATCGAGAACATGAATTAGCTGCTTTTGACAGTTTAAAACCTTCTAAGAGTTTCATGTAAATGTTATTATCAAGTGGGCCATATAAATAGGCTGTAACTACATCCATTAGGCGTAAATCAAACCCTTATCTTATTGCCAGACTAATCAAGACCCTAAAAGTAGTTGCATCCACCACAGGAGAGTATGTCTCTTCATAATCAATATCAAGTCTTCGTGAAAATCCTTGTGCAACCAAACGCCATTTATATCTCACAATTTATCCTTTTTCATTTCTCTTTCTTACAAAAACCCATTTATATCCCATAGGTTTTACACCTTCAGGTGTACGAACTACATGTTCGAGTACATCTCTTTTCGCAAGAGATTTTAACTCTACTTCAATTGCTTCTTTCCATTTTGGCCAATCATCTCTTTGTCTACATTCTTCAATTGACATTGGTTCCTGATCCACATTGCCATTCAAAATATCTAGTGCTACATTTCATGCAAATATGTCATTTGGATGCTGAATCGACAATTTGACTTCAACCTAACCTGCGCACAGAAAACAAACTGTACGCTGAGTATGAACTCAGTGGTATTTCTATAATCTGAATACTTTTAAGAAATATCATAATATATCATGCATATTTAATTTAACATAAGCATTAATCATACAATAAATCAATTTATCTTATTTCTCATCAATATCTATCTCAATTGGCTTTTCTCCTTATGAACACACATCATTCAACTATAAAATTTCTATTCATGAACCCATGGTTCATGTATATCATTTACATAAATCATTTCTCTATTCAATTCCAATTTTAATTCATAGACAATATCATTCAGTATCGAACAATTTGCCAATTCATTATATACCCCTATTAACACGACTCGGACTTTGGCGGATACACGAATCCAACCAAAACACACCAATGTAACATCCAATGCCTCATCAGATAATTTGAAGTAATAGGTTGACACTCAGTGTCTCATCGGCCATACTGAAGTAAATTGGCACCCAGTACCTCATCATATTTATCCGAAGTAATAATTTGACACCCAGTGTCTCATCGACTCGTGATTGAAGTGTAACAACCCGGTTTAGACCCTAGTCAGAACATTGGTTTTGAGACCATAAATCCAAGGTTAGAATAATATTTTAATATTATTTGTGATGTTTATATGAGCATGTGTGAAAGTTCTGTGTGAAAATTTTATCAATTGTGTGCTTAATTATGAAAAAGGACTTAATCGCGTAAAATGCAAAAGTTGTGTGCTGATTGTTAATGTGCTTATTTGAGTTGGATTTTGAATATAAAGGCCTTAAAATGAAATTAGGCCATTTAATTAAAGCATGGGCGGTAGTGGACTTAAATTTTTAAAGGTTATGTAATGTTTATTAAGGGCAATTATGGAAATGAATAATTAAAATGATAATTTAATAAAACCAAAGCATGAAAGTGGTCATGTTTTGTTCATCTTGGTGCTAAAAATAGCAAAGAAAATAAATAGAGAAAGAACAACTAGGGTTCGGCTAGTTTGGAGCTTGATTAAGGTAAGAGTTTTGTTCGGTTTTTGATAATATCTACTTTTTTGTGATCGTTGCTTTGTGCTCTAGCTAGCCCATGCTTTAGTTTTAGAATTTAATGGTGATTTTGAGATATTCCATTGATGAATGTTTGAGCTTTGTGATAGTTGGTGATGAAATATGATAGATATGTGAAAGATTAACGTACTTTGTCTTTGAATTTTTGGTGAAATTGAGTAATTTGAGCTAAATTGAGAAAAATGTAAATTCAAGGACTAAAATGTAAAATAAATAAAATGTGTGGGCTTGTATTAGCATGGGAAGAATTCGGCTAAGCTTATGTGAATAGAAATTTTGTGTATTTTGTGATTTGATGAATTAAGGACTAATGTGTCGAAATATGAAAATGTGAGGGCTACTTCGTAAAATTCCATAAACATGTATGTGTGGATTAAATTGAATGAATTGGTGATTTAATTAGCTAAATTTGAATATGTATAGACCAAGAAAGGAGAGATTTGGATCGAGATAGAGGCAAAGACAAAGTACTTGATTAATCGGCTAGTTTCGATATTTCGACGTCCGAGGTAAGTTCGGATATAATACATGTCGTTGAAATATGTTTTAGTATTATGGAATGAATATATATGATTATGAGATTATAAATGCTATGTGCGGAATTGAATTGGATGGCACTAAGTGTGTGTAATTGGAAATTGACACAGAGATGATTAGCACTGTGTGTGCGCAGTTACGAAAGCGTCAGCTTATTGATTTGGCACTGTGTGTGTGATACTGTGATAAGTCAGTTAAAAGAATAGAATATGCTTCGGTTATGAAATTGGCACTAAGTGTAAAATTAAATTAAACCGATAACAAAGGTTGATCGAAATGTAATATCGAGCATTGAGTAGCTTGGAAGTTGAATAACTATGTGTTGGCTAAGTTATCAATTGAGCCTTTTTGGTTAATGAGATTATATATGAAACTATGAATGATTGAATGAGTATTTTAGCTATGAATGATATGGTATGAATATTTGAGAAATGATCTATGTGATGGATTTACTTGTTTAATGAGTTTGGTTTGTTAATTTGAATGTATTATGTTACGTACTTACTAAGCTTTTGAACTTATTGTGTGATATGTTTTTCTGTTTTACACTGTCAGTAAAACTAGCTCAGATTCGAGGATCGTCAGCGACTTAATCACACTATCGGCTAACTATTTTTGTACTTTTGAAAAGATGTATATATTTGGTACATGGCATGTATAGTTTAGTTAATATGGCATGTTTTGAAATGTTTAATCCTTACCATGTGATTTGGCTTGGAAGTTGTGATAATAATGTTTGTATAGATTTATTTGACTAGGAATTGAGTATAAGAATAGATGGTATTGTTGATGATTAATTGGTGCTTGATATGGTATGTATTGGTTGCAAATGAGGCATGAATTGGTATTGGTTTAATGCATATAGGTGATTCTAAATGTGGTTGGTAATTTGGCCTTGAAAATGGCCTATAATTGCCCGCACGATTGAGCAAGCGAGCGTGTGGCTCGACCGTGTCATGCAGGTTTGTAATTTGGTGCAAAATAGTCTCGACCACGGGCTGGACACACGGGTGTGTGACTGGCCGTGTGGTGCAAGTCAGTTTTGACCACAGGTGAGGCACACGGGCGTGTCTCAGGCAGTGTGGACAAGTCAGTATGTTTGCCCTGTTTTGCCACGGCTTGGACACACGGGTGTGTTCGAGGCCGTGTGAGGCACATGGCCTACCCACATGGGCGTGTGACCTCTGCAGTTTTGAAAAATGTTTAAATTTCTAAAAATTTTTGTATGTGTTCGGTTTAGTCTCGACCTCTTTCTAACACGTGTTTAAGGTCTTGTAGACCTCAATAAGGGACTATATGTTTATATTTGAATATGTTCGATTGATGATTGACTTTGTGTTATGAAATGGATATGAAATGGATATATTGGCTAAATTTCGGTGACGGTTACGGGTTAGAGGTGTTACACGAAGTATCCCTGAACACTTCCAATCCTATGGCATGCCAACTATATCCGACTCAGCCCGATACAGTTAATAGGGTTTTCAATCACATTTTCCATTTCAATCAATATTCATTCTAATTAAAAAAAAAATCACATATGCTCATAATTCAATTCTATTCAATTCAATATCACAATATCAATTACTTACCTTAAAGTTACTTACGATATACATTAAATAATAAATCCAACAATTAATTATTAAGCTCGGATTATAGAAATGCAAGCCGTAATTTTTGAATCACTCCTCGTCGACTTTCTCTTTTCCTTTCTTAGCCGAAGTCTCCGACACAACGTTAGCTGCGGAAATTAAAACAATTTAAAATCATCAATACACACAATTTCACCTTGAGTATTTCAATTTCTATTCAACTTTTGCCTAAATTCCAATTTAATCCTTAATCAAATCTAACCTTAATTTCTTTAAAATTTATTCTTTATTTTCATTTAATTTCCACTTAAACCAAAATTAACTCTCTAATTCCACCATAAAACCCTAAATTTTGAAAAATTCTTAATTTAGTCCCTATTACTTCAATACTTATAATTTATTTTACAATTCAATCCTTTTCTCTATTCTAACTTGAAATTCTATCAATTTAACCCCTAACACTTCAATTTATTTCACATGAACAACTTCTAAAAATTCACTAACTTCTAAAATTTCAATATAAATCAAGTAGTATTTGATTCTAGGATTCTAAAAACATCAAAATTACAAGAAAAATGGCTAAATTGACTTACCAATTAAACCTTTGAACTTTAAAACCCTAAATTTTCCTTTTCTTTTCCTTCTTTTTCTTCCTATTTCGTTCCTCTACTCTTTCTTTTTCTTTTCTTTTATGTTTTGTTTTATATTAATTATAATAGTAATATAATATAATAATATAATATAATAATATTTTCTTAAATAATAAGTAAGTATATATATGTATTACAAATGTATGTATGTATTTATTACACATGTATATTACCATTACCATACAATTGTCACAATTTAGTTTATTTACTTATTTAGTCCCTTAACTTTTTTCTATTCTATAATTCAACTTTTACTCTATATGCAATCTAGTCCTTATACCTAATTATTCTTAATTTCAACTAATTCACCTAGCCAAATCTGTTTTACGAAAACGGAGACCTGAAAATACACTTTCCGATAACCGTAAATTTTGGGTTGTTACAAAAAACCATTTGTAATGGAGAGAACTTATGATAACTTGTTGGCGTGACTCGAATTAGTGATTTTGCATGTAGTATGACATGTCCCCAATAAGAAATTGGAAGTTTTGGCTTTATAAATAATGACCTCACAATCAATTGAAGACGTTTGATTAATGATTCATCAAGACAGTTTAGTGTATGAACCTGTGCTACAGGATGTTCAACATTTATTCCAATAGACATACAAAAACCATTGAAAGCTTGGGAAGTAAATTCACCGACATTGTCAAGACAAATTGTCTTGATATGTGCTCGTAATTTGATCAATTGAGCAAGTAACATTGCAAATGCTAGGTTGCAAGTTGATAACAAGGATACATGTGATCATCTAGTCGAAGCATCGAGTAAAACCATAAAATATCTAAATGGTCCACATGAAGGGTGTATTGGTCCACATATATCTCTTTGTATTCGTTCGAGAAAAGTGATAGATTCATAATTTATCTTGGCTGGTGATGACCGAATGATTAATTTGCATTAATTTGTCTTGAAAGTAAGCATCACATGAAAAATTATTAGCTTGAAAAATTTGCTGGCTCTTTAATGAATGTCCACATGAATTATCAATAATTTTTCACTTTATAATTGAACCGGGATGACCTAACTAATCATGCAAAATAATAAAGTTATTAGTAAACTTCTGATTTATTATAGCATGTGCTTTGATTGTACTAATTCTCGTGTAGTACAAACCAGAGGAGAGTGCAGACAATTTCACTAAAATATTTTTATTTTGTTGGATTACACTCGTAATTTGAAGATATTCATCATTCCCCTTCACTTATTATCTTAATATGATATCCACTATGGCGAATATCTTTAAAACTCAACAAATTTCTTTGAGACTTAGGAGAGTATAAAACATCATTAATTTCGAACTTAGTTCATTTAGGTAACAATATATTTGCTCTTTCGGAGCCTTCTATGATTTTGGTACTACCAGATATAGTGCTCACACTAGCTTTTTATGTTGTCAAATAAGAACAATATTTCTTATTCTTAAGTATTGTATGAGTAGTTGCACTGCCTACTAAGCGCAAGTCTTTACCAGATATCGCTAATTGAACTTGAGAAGTATTCATATTCTTTAAAGAAAACAAATAAATGTCACATAGACTTTCAAAATATATAAAATTTTCATAAATAGTTTAAAACATAAAATAATAACCATGCTGTTAACAACATAACAAACTTGCATAAAAATTTTTCTTTAAAACTATAATAATAAAATTAAAAGATCAATTATTCCCTTTAGGGGTGGTGAAGAAATCAGCAACTTCCAAATGAGTTGTACCAACGATACCATAATCATATTTGACATTCTCACAAACAAAATTTGTCTCTATTTTCTTTCCTTTGTCCTTCAATGATTGTTGTTATAGTTCCACAAGATGCTTTGGTGTATGATAGGTACGGGACCAATGGTTTTTTACCTTCACAATGATAACATAAACTTTTCACTTTTCTAGTTGTATTTTTATCATTATTTCCATCCTTAGGATCCCACTTTTGGTGGGTATTCCTGAAATGACCACCTCGTTCATATCCACGTCCTCGACCACGACCACGGACACGGCCACAGCCACGGCCACGGCCATGTCCTCAACCACTATGCTAGTGTGGCCTTTATCCTTTCCGTTATATGATGTCGCATTCGCTTCAGAGAATGGAGTAAAGCCAGTTGGACTTGACTCATGATTTTTAATTAACAGATCATTATTTTGCTCTGCAACAAGAAGACAGTATATTAACTCAGAATATTTCTTAAAACCTTTTTCACAATATTGTGTCTGTGGGACAACATTATTTGCGTGGAGTATGTTTTTTCTAACATATCCTTATCAGTTATTTTCTCTCCATATAATTTCAATTGTGAAGTGATTTTAAATATAGTTGAGTTATATTCACTCACAGATTTAAAATATTGTAATCTTAAATGCAACCAATCATAACGAGCTTTAAAAAGTATTAGTGATTGGTTCATTCAAATTGACAAAAGTTTTTTTTACAACTTAAAATGGCTAAGTATTTATAGCCTAACAAATGGCTAACCGAATGGACACACAATAAACTTAATAACTAAGCAAAGTTCATCTAGAATAAGCTGGAAAATTCCAGAATAAAATCCATTGAGTTCCTTAGCAAGATTTGGCTGAATGGAGTCCCAAAAGATAGCTTCTAGAATGGGCATTGTACTTGGAAAAATGCATGGTGCATGGCAGCACTAGGTTCGACCAATTGAGCTTAAATAAGCTCATTAAAATGCCATCTTTAGCGGAAAAGTTAGGAGCATTTAAGTTGCACTTGAACAGCCACTTTAGGTGTGAATGTCCGACCATGAAGAGTTTGTGAGTGTGAAAAGGTTGAACCGAATGGTCAAAAATGTGAACAGCAAGTGTGAAAGAAATGATGCTTCTTTGGGGAGAGGAACGACCAAGCATTGGGGAGCTTAATGGTTGGACACTCCTTGGCCGAAGAGGTGCCTTAAGGAGCCAAAAGTAAGCAGCATAAATGCCTTGCCCAACCGAACATGCACCATCTAGGTTCGTTGCACCTTCATGCAAGCACCTTCATAATTAGCCTTCAAGATTCGGCTACACCTAGCAAGATAAAAACCCAAATTAATTTTTACTAATTTCAGCTGAACATATTTAATCACAATTTTGACATATTAATTGACATTTAGACAAATTAAATAAAAAGATACTAAGACACATTAAAATTCGGTTAGGACCTAGACACATTAAAAACTTGTAATAAACTTGGACAAATTAAATTAATCCTAAGACATCATAAATTCGACCCTAATAAAATACTTAAGACACATTTATAAGTTGTATTAACATAGCTGAATTAAATATCCAATTTATTCAAATATTAGTTAAATGAGCAAACTTAATTAAATGAACTCAATGAGCTGGAATGAGCTAATCCGAGTTGAATTGAGCTTGCACCAATGTGCATGAATAGCTCATAGCTTGGACCCGAGCTGGTGCTTCGCCTTTGGGTTGAGTTTCGTTCCACAATTGGCTCGCAAAGGCTGCCACGACATCTTGCATTTGTTTGAATCGAGCTCAAGTCATAGGACCTTCGGGCATTACAAGAGCATCGGAATTCGAATCCTTGGTTGCCCCGGGTATGCTTACATCAATTACGATTTTCTGGTGGTCATATCTTTCTTTTAAACTATTCCAAAGGACAAGTGTACCTTTAACATTCAAAGATTCAGTCTTTAGACCCTCATGGAAGTGATGGCAAAGAAATATCATAGCTTTGGCATTATCTTGACTAAATGCTTCATTTCCTTCATTAATAGTTTCACCAAGGCCTTTTGCATCTAAGTGTATTTCAACATCTAACATCCAAGATAAATAGTTCTTTCCAATAATATCAAGAGCCACAAATTCAAGTTTTGCAAGGTTCGACATTAGGGATGTGCAAAATTCAGGTAAAATTGAGGGTCGGTTAATAATATTTTGAGTTTTCGGTTAACGGTTAATTCGGTTTGAAACCGGTCGGTTAACCAAATTTTTTCGGTTTAACCAAAAAAATTAATAAATCAAATTATAATATATAAATAGGCCCACTATTCACCCAAACCTAATCCAACATAAACTCAATTTAATATATAAACCCAATTACCCAACCCAATCATAAAAATTACAAATAATTTAATAAATAAAAATAAAAATCTAAAACTAAAACTAAAAGTCTAAACTCTAAACTCTAAAGTAAGTAACAGATGACAGAAAAAAAGTTCCTAACATTCAAAATCCCTAATTGAAATCTCCCAAAATCTCTACTAGGCCAGCTACCTTCCGCCTGGCAATCCGACGTCTACCAAGTCACCATCCATCTCTGGCGAGTTGATGTAGGCTTTTACTTTTGAAAATTTGGGCACTATTTTTAGTATTTTACTGCTTTCTTATTCCACCTTCTTTTGTTTATACAATCATAACTTGATGTTGGAATGAAAATGCACATTAGACCTAAGAAGAAGAAGTTTAATCTTGCCATTTTATTTAGCTAATACCATCTTTGATAATCAATGTTTTAGAAGGTTGTCCCTTGCTAGGTCAAACTAAGGTTGTCCCTTGCTAGGTCAAACTTTCTCTGTGTTGTTTCTTGAAGGAGAAAGACCTTTTTTTGTTGTTTCTATATGGCTTTTAACTTGTTGGCCTTTCTCCGTCTCCTAGAGCAGTTCTAGAATAGGGTTTGACTTGGTTTCTCTTGCTTGTTTTCGTCCTGTGCATGTGTTCTTGGGTTCCTCTTATACCATTCTACTTTTAGCCCCATGGCTCGTTCCAATGCATGAGCCTCGATTTTCAAGTTTATGGGCTGACAGCTAACTTTCTTTTATAGTTTTGGTCCGTTGTGATGGCTGCCGATTCCACCAATATAATCCTACACCTAGTTGCAAATTTAAGCAGTATAGGGAGTAGGGTCGATCCTACAGAGACTAGTTTTACTGGAAATTTTTTTATCTCTTGACCAGATTAATGTCTGGGCAATAGTCGTGCCCGCAATGTTTGGGGGGGAGTAAATATCAAACTTGAAACAAACACAAAAAATAAAAACGTAAAAAGTAACAGACTAAACAGGAAAATAAAATTGAAATAATCTGAAAAGAAATCGATAAAACTTAGCTCAGCCTCAAGCGCGAGTTTTTCCGTCTTTGACCCGATCCTCGAAATTAGATGAACTCGTCTTTTCCGATAAGCTAGTTATAGCTACCAAGGACGCCTCGGACACCAACTCTTCCTTTTGTAAATTAGTTATGGAACGTCCTATAACTAACCCTTACCGATCGAACAATCTACGAAACGTTCGTGATTTAGAACTTCGGCAGTTTTGCGTTCTAGAAGAGCCTAGCTCGAACCAATGCCCTCAAACGTTGGTACATTCAAATCCGGTTACTACTTCCCTTGACGGAACCAAACAACAATCTCCACTTCGCACGCCAATGTGTTCACGGAAAACCGATTAGACAATCGATCCTTTCGGAATCCCAACTATACGTCCAACCGCACTAACTCAAACGACGTCTTTTTCAACTTAGCACGACTTGACTTTGTGAGTTGACGAAGTCATACTCTTAATCCGGAGAAATAATAAGTATCAAAAATTTGGAATTGAATAGCTCGGGTTCGTAACTCACGGGTTTTTGACGGGGTTAATACCGGCTTAAAACTGAAAGGGGTTTAGTGTGGCATGATTTTACACATGCTTAAAGGTGGGGGAAAGTGTTTAGGTTTTTGTAAAGGATGATGAATTTGGAAAGGAAAGGGGTTTGGAAGGAAATTAAACCAATTTTGGGAAAAGAAACAAAATGAATTGAAATGGATAGAATGTTTGGACGTTTGGCTTGAAGAAAGAATAAAAGGAATTCTATTCTAAGTGGAAATAGGAAAAGAGAGAAATAGAACTTCAAATAGGAATAGGAAAAGAATACTTGATTGATGATTTTCCAAATATAAATAACCCCTATTTATACATATGGGGTTTACTAAAAATAGACTTAATTAATTTAATATAAAATCTTAAAAATAAAAATAAATAAAAATAAAAAAACTAAAAATAGGATTTTCCATATTTGGCTTTTTACAAAGTCAAATTGCTTGATGAGTCCCTGGCTTCCTCCATCTTTTTGATTTGGCCCCATTTCCATGATTTTCTTTCAATTTGGCCCTTTTTAGCATGGTTTCTATTAATTGCATCCCTGACAAGAATTAAATCAGAAAAATACAAATTAGCAGGGATTAATTCAGAAATAAACTAAATTAAATACAAGAAATCATGCAAAATAATCATGTTATCACGTTGCATAATGTTTTTTTGTGATAGGAAGACGTCTAATGATTTTGGATGCTCTAGTATAATAGCTAGAACTAATTATTTATATTTAATAACTAGAACTAATTATTCCATTCATTTCTATTTCGAATTCGAAGATAATTCAAATTTTTAGTAAATATTAAATTATTGTAATCCCTCTTCTATTTTATAATTCAGTTAATCAAAAATTTTAAAAACAAATACAGATAGCTATATCTTTAAATAAATGATACTATATATACAACATATAAATTTATATATTTTCAATGCGTCAAACATATATTTTGTTTAATAGGGAGATGATAGGATTATAAAATTCCTTGACCCGGGAATATGTTTCATAATTACAAATCACATCTTGTTTTGTCTTCTTAATTTTTAAACCTTCTTTCATTTTTTAAGTAAAATTTTTCATTTTTAATATGTGTAAAGTCCATTTTTACTAAATTAAAATATTTAATTGAATTGATATTATAAGTGAATCAAATATTAAAATTTATTTAATTTTTTATAAATATTTTCACTTACCTCCTCTAACTTCTAATATATATAAGGAAGACTTGAAAAAAATATAGAGGATATTATTTATATTAATTATCTTCTAAACGAAGTAAATAAGCCTTCTATATAATTAATGATCTAAAATTAGTTGTATATATCTACCAAAAAAAAATAATTCTATGTGTGTTAAAAACTAAAAGAAAAACACAATTGTCAACTGTTATTTCAATATAGTGGTGGATTTTTAGTTTTGGTGATAAATTTTAATCTTTTGACAATTCAAAAAGAATATATATACACACACATAATACTATCTTAGTGTCATTTCTATTAAATTGTGACCTGGATTGAAAGATATAATACTATCTTAGTGTCATTTCTATTAAATTGTGACCTGGATTGAAAGATATGTGAATGCATAATATTTATATTTTGGAGCCTACTGCAACTGGTCTTAAATAATTAAATCAGATGGATAAAAGTAGAATTTATTTTTCTAAAACTCAACATCAAAATATGTTTAATATTATAAATGTATTTTAATTTATTATATAATTTTTTTCTTGCAGAATGTCCACCGAACCAACATCTATTGAGGGTAGTGTTACACCTCCTACTTCGTTAGATTCTGAAAATTCGGGAGTTAGAGCTTCAAGCCAAACAAAGGGGACTACTGTGAAAAGAAAAGTCACTCCTCAAAGGTCAAAAGTTTGGTCTCACTTCACTAAGATTATTAATAGTGAGGGTGCAAGTAAGGCTAAATGTAATTATTGTCAAAAGAAATTTTGTTGTGATATGAAAAAGAATGGTACAGGGTCATTGAAATATCATATTGGTTCATGTAAGAAAAATCCGAGTAATGTTGTTGACACTAGTCAAGGACAACTAGTTTTACCTAGAAAGGGAGTTGAAGGGGAGGGGGGAAGGGCATCTTTCAACTTGGAGATTTGATCAAGAAGCATGTAGGAAAGGATTAGCACAAATGATTGTGATTGATGAATTACCTTTCAAGTTTGTTGAAAGTGAAGGCTTTAAGAAATTTATGTTTGTGGCATGTCTTAGGTTTCATATTCCTTCACGAACTACTATGACTAGGGATGTTTATCAATTGTATTTAGATGAAAGGGTCAAGATAAAACAACTTTTGAGAAGTTCTTGTTCTAGAGTTTGCTTAATTATTGACACATGGACTTCTTTGCAAAGAGTTAATTATTTGCGTATCATTACTCACTTTATTGATAACTATTGGAAATTGAATAAAAAGATTTTAAACTTTTGTCCAACTTCTAGTCATAAAGGTGAGTCCATTGGGATGGTGATTGAGAAATGCTTATTGAATTGGGGGATTGATAAGTTGTTTGCTGTTACTGTTGATAATGCAAGTTCAAATGATGTTGCTATTGGTTATTTGAGAAAGAAATTTAACCCTCGAGGGGGTTTAGTTCAAAATGGTAAATATCTTCATATGAGATGCATGACACATATTGTGAATTTGATTGTTGTTGAAAGCTTAAAGGAAATTAATAAATCTATTGAACGTGTTAGGGGGGCTGTTAGATATGTGAGACAATCTCCAGCTAGATTACAAAAGTTTAAGTAGTGTGTTAAGGTGGAAAAGATAGAGTGCAAAAAGATGTTGTGTCTTGATGTTTGTACTAGGTGGAACTCGACCTACTTAATGTTAGACACTGCTCAGAACTTTGAGAGAGCTTTTGAGATATTTGAGGAGAAAGATACAAACTTTAGGGCTGAACTTGAAAGTGGAGAGGGTTGGCCTAGTGTAGATGATTGGGCTAATGTTAGAAACTTGAGGGATTTCTTGGAACACTTTTATGAGGTCACTTTGCATATATCTGGCACTTCATATGTCACGTCCAATAATTTTTTTGATGAGCTTTCTAAAATTGATATTCTTTTACGAAATGCTCATTTAAATAGTAATGTTGATTTCAATGTTATGGCCATCAAGATGAAAGAGAAGTATGATAAGTATTGGGGTGATATTGATAAGATGAATTTGCTTATATTTGTTGCTTGTGTTTTAGATCCTAGACAAAAACTAAAGTATCTTGGATTTGCACTTAGTGAAATGTCTAATTCTGAAAAAGCTTGTGAAATGATGCAAAAATTGAAGGAATCTTTGTATGAATTGTTTGATGAGTATAAGCCTCCACTTCATAGTACTTGTAGCCAATCGGGTGTGCCAACACATGTTTCTGTCGGTGAACCACAACAAAAAATGAAAAGGCAAATGCAAGCTTTGTATAAAAAGCGTGAGTTGGAAAATGGTGGTGAGGATAAAACATCTGAGTTGGATAAATATCTAGTTGAGGCTAATAAGGAATTTGTTAAAGATTTTGATATTTTATTGTGGTAGAAAGTGAACAGCTCCAGATTTCCAACTCTTTCAAAAATGGCCAGAGATGTGTTAGCTATACCGGTTTCTAGGGTTGCTTCTGTCACGACACGAACGTACTCAATTCTGCGTTTTTCCTAATTTGAATTACCGCCATTTATTCTTTCATTTTATCATATTTTCCACAATCCCACAGCAAATTCACATTTACAGCACATTATATCATTCAATCTTTCACAAATAAACATATAAATTCAACCATATGAACTTACCCGGCTGATTTGTAGAAGATTTTGAAATTTAGGGACTACTCTGCAACTTTTTCTTTTCCTCTTTCTTCTTTGGTTTCTTGATCTATAATGTAAAATATTTTCACTCATTAGCATATATTTCATTTCCATTTCACTTCACAAATTATGCTCTTTAAATTTTGAAATTGCACTTTTACCCTAAAATTTACAGTTTTTACAATTTAGTCCCTGCTCAATTCAGCCATCAATTGAACTAATTTTTCTCAATTAACACTTTATTCTATCATTACAAATTATTTCACAACCTTTTATATTCTGAATTTCAACAGCAACCTCTAATTCACAACTTTTTCACAATTAGGTCCTAAATATCATTTCCTATCAAAATCACTTAATAAAACCACCTTAATATGAAATTATAATTTAATTTTCATAATAATTCACCATAAAATTCCATTTCTCAGCAAGGGTAACTTTTAATTTTACCCACCAAATCAAAAACTAATGAATTCTATAAGTGGATCTAGTTGTAAAAGTCATAAAAACATAAAAATTATCAAGAAAAAGCAAGAATCAAACTCACATGGTGTAAAAATATGAAAACCAACTTTCTCCAGACTTTTTATGGCATTTTGGCTGAGAAAATATGAAGATATCTCTAGGTTTTTCAATTTTATCTTTATTATACATGTTAAAATCACAAAAATTCCAATTTTGCCCCCATTTCCCTTATCTCCTGCTGATTCCCTTGCCTTAGCCATCCAACCTTCTCACTTTTAGGTTTAATTGCTCTTTAAATCTTTTTTCTTTTAACACTTGAGCTATTTAATTCTTGTAGCAATTTTGCATTTGTTACAATTTAGTCCTTTTTATTTAATTGACTACCCAAACATTTAAATTTCTCAACCAAACTTTAATATTAACTTAATAACACTCCATAAATATTTCTAAAAATATTTATGGCTCGATTTTCAAATTCGAGGTCTCGATACCTCGTTTTTGACCCATTTGACCTAGTAAATTCTTTTAATTCACCAAATTCACCAATCCACAAATTCTTCTAAATTCTCATTTGACTCATAAATATTAAATTACTATCTTACTAAATTTTACCTATCGGATTTAGTGAACTCATATCACCATTTCCGACACCACTGAAAATTAGGCCGTTACAGCTTCAGAGTCTGCATTTAGCATCGGGGGACGTGTGCTTGATCAATATAGAATTTCTTTAACTCCTAAAATTATACAAGCTCTTGTGTGTACTCAAGAATGGATTCGAAAATCATCATCACAAGAAGACATCAAAAAGATTGAAGAACAAATCCAAGAGCTTGACAAGATTGAAAATGGTATATTTCTTGTTTTGTTTTAATAGTTTCAATTTTTTTACCATATCACTCCTACTTATTTAATTGATTCAATGTTTAGACTTTTCTTGGAATGCATCAGAGCCTACCCTAAATTCACGAGCTTTTGTGAGTTGAAGGGTATGCTTACTATCTTATTCTTGTTAACTTATAATTTATTCGTTTGTTTATATTATTTGATTTTTTTTAAATGCGTATATTTCTATTATATGCTAATTTTTTTGTACATATTTTTTTTAGATTTAATGCAAATGGAGATCTTTTGGAGAGAGGAAATTGATACATATGGAGAATATTAAAGACTTATATTTCAATTATGTGTTAATTTCAAGACTTATCTAATGTTTTTAATTATGTAGTGATTCAATCGGTTAATTCGGTTAATTCGGGTAATTCAGTTAATTTTATACTTATTTTAACCAAAAATAAAAAACATATAATTTTTGGTTAACCAACTGAATTAACTGAAAAAATTTCGGTTAGGTTAACGGTTAAAATTTTTGAAGGGTCGGTTAATTCGTTAAGGGTATTTCGAGTCGATTAATCGACTGAGCACCCCTATTCAACATTGATGATATAGCTACAATAGAAATTTAATATAAACATAAGTAGTTCCTTAACAAACTTTGAAGCAAACATAAGTAACTCATTAACAAAACTTTCAAGCATAACATAACAGGAAAAAAAAATACTCAAATAATCATAACAATTTAGTCATAAAATAAATTACAAGTAATTTGACTATGTTAGAAGTTTTTAACAAATTACGGGATTAGTGGAACCCTTAAAAAAGTGAAACAAATTATAAACATAATTAATTTTATCATGATGAACATCATGATAAAATGTATTACATACCTTGGTCCAAGCTAATGAAAAATAAAAGGCTCTTGGATTAATTTAAGAACTTGTGCTAATAACCTATTATAAACAAAAATAATACATAAAAGATGGATATGAGAATATGATGATTTCTATTGCATTCTATATTTTTCATCATATTTACAATTAGCATATTTCTCTATTTATATAGGGAGATTAGACTCTTCATATTCTAATACATAAATAGGAAAGGGGTTATAAGAAGATGAAAGGTTAAAGGTTAAAGAAGATGAAAAGTGAAAGGTTGAACATCCAATTAATAGCATTCATAACAAGCAAGCATATGTTTTAAATGTTTATATTTAGTGTACATATAATGTAGGAGGATGTGGGTTCGAATGCGCTAAAGCGCATTATCCTTCTATTTATGGGTTGGAGATGGACTATGGGTAGTTCTAGGCATTATGTTAAAAAAAACAAAGCAAATATGATCAGAATCTATAATGAGATTGTTAAAAAAAAAAGTAAGTGAATCATATTAAGATAAATCATCCATAAAAACCTACTCATCCCTTTTTGGATAAAAGAAAACCCCATAAAATTCCTTGAGATCTACTTACTGACTATTTATTTTATTAATTTCCTCCAATTTTTAATTATAAAAATTATATTGTAACACTATAAAATTAAATTACATATGGATCTATATTGTTGATGGCTTCGAGTTATTTGATGGCTTCGAGTTATTTGATTCTTATGGATTTAAAAATTATATTGTAGCACTATAAAAATGCACTGTAAGTCAAATGATTATAACATGGGCTGGGTGTGAGGGCTCTATTGGGCTCATTGAAGTGTAATGCCAAAGCTTGTTAACATCTTTCACATGGGCTTGTCATAAAGGATTTGAGATTTTAAGTCCACGAATAAAATTGGACTCTTCTAATTCATCCTCGCTCCGTATTGAACTCCAAAACCCATGGTCTTGAAGCTTCAATTATTCTTCTTAAAATTTCTTCGTGATAAAGTCTTGAACGAATAAGTTGAGTTTTGACTTTAACTACTTAGTTTTGGATCTCAAGATTGGGCCTTGAGGGAAATTAAGCCCATTTCCATCATGGACCTTTAATTGGATCAGACTGCTCGTATCAATAATAGTAAGTACAAATATACAATTGATGGAGATAATATAATATGTGTAATTAGATTAAAATATATAAAATACATTAAAATGAAATTTTGGTTGAGTGGTTAAGTAAAAATATACAATTTACGTAAGATTTCAGCTTTCCATCGTGGACTATGTTCTCCTGTGTACGGTTCACAACATATTATGTCGTCTTCTGTACGGTACTATTGTCAAATGAAAGATGGGTGACATGGATCGATGACGATGCGGGAATAAGGTCGCATTGTGAGCTCCGCAAACTTTGTGTTGGGCTCAACTATTCCTAATCCTAGATGATTAGATTTTCACTAAAATATGGAGGTATTGTGAAGGAACCTGTCCTCTGCCACTCATCTTGGAGAAGTTCATGTTGGACGTGCATTATGTTTTGGTTCGGGGGGTTATCCCACGTTTTCATTATTTCGTGGGTCATTTCCACGTTTCCCTCCATTTTCATGTAATTGGTGGTTTTTGTTGGGAAGAAACCGAACAACCGAACGGAAGCAAAACCGGTGTTCTTTCTCTCCCTATAACTCTTGTCAAATATTATGGCAAGCATAATAGCACAAAAATATGTTCTCTAGCAACCTTAATCAACCACAAATCAACCAATGCAACCTCAGCAAAAATAATAAATAGAGACATCGATATTTTTACGTGGAAAACCCCTCTAAATCAAGGGTAAAAACCACGGGACTTTAGAGTCCGATCAAAAGCTCCACTATAATCAAATGTTCAGCTACAAGATCACAATATCAAGCCTACAACAAGCATTCAACTCCAACAAGGCTAACAATATGTAATCTTTAGCAAAAGAGAGAAAAATTGGAGAACATCACCAAAAACGTAGCTGCTGTAAAACGGGTATTTCCGACGCTACAGGACTCGGATGAAAAATCCGACCGTACAAAGTCAAGAACACCTTGTCGTCTAGCTGCTGTCCAAAAATCAGCTCAATCGAACCACGGATGAACCTCCGATCGAAGAGTTAATCACAGCTGCTCCAAACTTTTCTTTCAAAAAAAAATTCTGCTATGCTCTGTATTTCTCACCCGTTTTCTCTCCTCTCTCACATTTTTATTTTGCTCTCTGACTATATTAATTTGACACACACATCTCCATAAAAGACAAAAGAAAATGATGAAAAAGTCAAAGAAAAAAACAAAAAAAACTTGCCATAAAACATGGCATGTTTTAAGGGTCTCCCACATAGTGGGACCCTTACCCAACAGTTTTGATGGGAACCACCATTATAAATAATAACTAGCTTAAGGTCCATAAGCATCGAAAAATAAAAAATAAATTTTTTTCATCTAGTGAGATTTTTGAGTGTTTAGAAGACTTTGACGGGTTTTCAATTTTTGTATGGCTAAATTCAATGATCTCGTTGGTGGTTTGACGTGCTCAACAGTGGTGTAACATGAGGTATTTATGTTTGATTTTTTCTGCTGCAATATAAAATTTGAGTACTTTTTTATCCTTTAGTTTTTTTAATTAAATCTTGAAATAATAAAATAAGCTTAGACAAAAGAGAATCGAAGACGACCATTTTATTTAAGTTAAATCTAAAAAAGAAAGTTTTAATTTAGTTTATATAAAAGAAAACTATCTTTGGTGATAAAAAAAAATTCTACTTTTCAATTTCGAAATTGAGTAAATCTCGACCATCAATATTTGCTCAATGCCATGATATGTGTCTTAACTTGTTTTAAGCAATTCTTTTAATTATTAATTAACAAAAGCTGAAAAGATTATTTATTTACTTTATTTGTCAAAATTTGATTCCCGTACTTTATAAGAACTAAAAAATTAATCCAATTATTAATAAACACATGAATTTAAACAGTTAATTTTGCAAATTTGTTGTATATAAATGGTTAAACTATTGGTTTTTTATTAATTTATTGACTTGTTGGTTTCCTAGTCAGCAACAATGTTAACGAGTTGGACTAATTTCTCGATTTTCTTTAAGTGTGAAGATTGAATTTTGACAAATCAAAATTGAAGAATTAATTTATCAATTTTCATAAAATAGATGGATGAAGTTTAGAAATAATTTTTTTAACTTCATGAGTAATTATTTTAAGCAATTTCCACTTTATTTTCATTCAATTTTCAGTGAATTTGATTTCCATTTTTTCTTATTCACCCAGAATCTATAATTAAAAATTTCATCATTTTGTATTTGTATCTTTTTTCATTCAACTATAAATAGATACTATTTATTTTCCAATTAATTTTTAACTCGATTGACATTAATATTGTTGTCAGTATAAGGTCGTGAGTTCCAGTGTGTTAAAATATGTTATCCTTTTATTTAAGGGCTAAAGAAAGGTTATGAGTAGTTATAGGCATTGTTTAGAAAAAAACAAAACAAATTAATATTGAAAAATAAATAAAGCATTATTTTGGGGCTAATTAAATTAGTCGCAGCTCACAATTCTTTGGCACAACCAATTTTGAGGCATTCTATTTAGAAAATGTAATGGCCTCAAACGCGGCGTATGAGCTACTCCTACAGCTACCTGCACCATAGTGTTAAGTCATACTTTTTATCATTTCTGTACATAAAAATCTTTTACCTTTTTTGTTAGACACAATAATTTTGCCATAGAATATATACATTATATTATTTATCAAGAGAAGAGTATTCATTTGTACTACCCTAATATTTACATAATTTTACATATTTTATAATTTCTTCTTTTATTAATTTTTTCAATGATTTAATAGTTAAATTATCAATATAATTATATTTTTTATACATATAAACTCTATTAATATCTATATGTGTAAGGGTTGAAAGTTTTTTTTACATAAAATAAATAGTTAGAATTTTTAATTTACTCTAAACTTTTGATTTTATATGAATTGAACATGAAATATATGACGATCCAATTTTCAAAATATTAATCATAGAAAAAGTTATGAAAATATGTAAAACTATATTAGTTTTACATTGCTGTAAGTAGATCCTCCACTATATATTCTAAGATTATAGGACACCCATGCTGGAAACTAGAACATTACGGCTTGCTTGAGAGCGTGGTTGAGCTGCTAAGCAAAGTAAAAGAATGTTGGATCCACTACATATATATTGCTACTGGTATATGATCTTGGATAATAATCCTTGTAATACGTTGGGTTATAGTTTTTATGGTTTCTGGGACACTAACCTAGTGTAAAGAGGTTTGTAAGGAGGTAGAGATGGCAGGGTTTTAATTGCTTGAAAACATGCCTTAATACAATTCCCACAACTTGACTTGTTGAGAAAGAAATTAGGTAGGCTTTCAAGACAGCACACAAATGCAAATGCCTGCAACATCTGCTCTGCTTTGGAGGTAGGTTTGTAGGTTATATCATTTGTGCTTGGAACCTCACATACCTCAGCACATGTAGTTTTCTTTTGGCTGATTCTTAGGTTTTCGAATTGAATGCAATTAGCAAAGAGGATGACAGAGTCGTACCCTGCAAAATGTTACATTTCTTATTTTTCTTCCATTGTTTTATTGGATTTTGCATTATTAGGCAGACCGGGATACATCATACATCACTCCTTTGGTACAATTAGTATAAACTTAAAATGCTTATAACATGCGCAAATCAATAAATAACTTGAGTAGTAAAATCCCTTGCTTTGACATGGATTCAATCTACTTGAGCTTCTGGATATGATAATTGACGGTCCTCTCAAACCACACACCCTTTTCTAGATACTTGTCATAAAAGCTAACTTCCCCACCAGCACCTACGGTCATTGCTGCAGTACTCCTTGTTCCATAAAGCCCCTGTATTCCAGAAAATAGATGGATATGTAAGGTGAAACAACCACAATTTTTATTGGCTTCAACATTGTTCTACATAATTTTAGTAGAAGGATGGTTTAGAACTTGGAATTTTACCAGTGGGGTGTCCATTTCAACAAATATGGAGCTAAGGTTGAACTCCATGTCGAGAGCACATATGCCAGGTAACTTACTTTTATCAGCTTTCACTTTATCTTTCATAAGTTTCTCAACCATTTCTTTCACGTTTAGTTCATTTTTACCGTATCTATTGAGCATCTGTTTGAAGCCTTTACGTAGCCGCTGAGCCTGCACAATGGGAGTGGATGAATCAAGTATCCAGCGTCCATCTGCCTTTGGGCATAACTTTATAGGAATATAACACATGACACAAGTTAATGTACCTTATGCCAGGGAGAGTCAAGCTTGGCATTTGAAAGAACATGAAGCCCCGGAGAAACCTGTTGAATGTTAATGGGTTCCTCCTTTGGCCTGTTCGAGATATAAACCATTGATTTGGAAGGAATATCAGCCACTATGAGGTTAAATCCATTGTACTGATGAGCATCGGTGGCCAGTTGCTCCGCAAATTCCATGGGGCTCTTTGTGCTCTGTATCAACAACAGTGTGTTTACTTTTAATGAATGACCACCGTTTTTGATAGGTGAGCCGGCTTCAACCAAAAAAAATAAAAATAAAGGCATATAGATTTATTTACCTCCAGGAAAAGAAGTGGAAGATCACCGCGGGTCTTGGCGTCGGGACGGGGATGAAGCTCCAACACATTGGTGAGAAAAGCAACTCTGCCTTGTCTTGAACAAGCCAACCATGTCCCTCCTGCTACTTCATCTCTCCCTCCTAATATCTCACAACCATCAACATCCCACCATGCAAGTGCCTTCGTAGGCCTTGAATTCCACCCATATATATTAATAAGATAAATATATTTTCAAGAGAAGAATAATTGAAGTGAAATGGAAACATACCTGTTGTGGTATTCATCTCTGTTTTGTAAAAGCAGAAGAGGGTAGAGCGGATGAGCTTGCCAAATGAAAGCAGCAATACACATGGTTAGACAAATCTATTCAATTGTTTGGCTTTGAGTGAATTGTTTAAACTCTAGAATGATAGAAGAAAAGAGAAGGTAATCAGAGAAAAAAATGTTGTAGTTGATGCATGCAATTTGCTTAGATATAAGTCAGTGTTGGGCCGGCTATATACTACAAAATTAATTACCCAAGCTTTTAATCATTATTATCTTTTCTTTTTACTGCTACTTGTACTTTCTAGTGGCTTAAGACAAGTGGATATACCCCAACAATGCTTGCGCTTGTTGTGATGATAAGAAATATAGCCTTCAATTTCTATGGATATAACATAGGTTTTTAACATTCTTATCCTAAACTACGTAAGTGAAAATGGTTACGAACCAAAAGGAAGATTTGGAGCAAACTCTCATCCATTACCAAACCCAATGAAATTCATCGCTTCAGTGACACTGATCAATAATGAGGATGAATTATAAATTAATAATAATGATTTTCTTAACCACTTTCCAACATTTAATATTTGTCCCAAGTTTTATAACATTTAATATTTTAAAAAAATATTTCTAGGGAAAAAGACATAAATTAAAGAAGGTTTAATTACAAATTTCATCTCCTAAATTGACGGTTGAATAAATTTTAATGCATTATTTTGACATCAAAAATATTATACAATACCGAATAAAGGTTTACAACATATTTATAAAGAAAGAAAATTTTATATAAAAAAAAAATCAAACTTGAATCTTATTAGTGGATTAATTCTCATATCAATCTTTATAACCATTTAAAACAATAATCATTATTGTCAATTAAGTTTTAATTCAATTAGTATTGATATTGTTGTCAGTATAAGAGGACGTGAGTTCGAGTACATTGAAGTACATTATTCTTCTATTTAAGAGTTGGGGAGAGGCTATGAGTAGTTCTAGGCATTGTATCCAAAAAAGCATATATAATAAAAATTTATAATGAGATTAAAATTTTAAAAAAATAATCATCATTTACTGCCTTCAGATTAAATATAAATAAAAAATATGAATTTAAGAAAAATTAAACACAGATATATTTTTTTCTTAATGAATTAAGTGAATAGATAACATTAAAAAATTAACGATTAGATTAAAAATTAAGAGTAGGTCTAGATTGGCTCACCTGTAATTAGTGTAAAAATAACAATAACAATAAAATTAAATATTATAATAATACTATAATCTAAAATAAAAAGTAAATTAAATGTAACACACTTTCATCCAACCTCATCTCTAAAAGAAAGAAATACGAGAGTGGTCACCGCGTGTTTCATAGTCAATGCACCACTTAAATTAAATTACGCGCCAAGCCGCGTGTGGGCTAAGGCACTCCTATTTATATTACTCGCTTAGGCTCCCGTTTACAAACCGTAGACGCTGCCGTTTGTCTAAAGTTAGACTATTTCCTTTTTACCCCTAAGTTTTTTTTTAAAAATTAAATCTTGAAATAATAAAATATGTTTAAACAAAAGAGAATCGAAGCATTCCTGTGCCTGTAGACCATTTTTATTTAAGTTTAATCTAAGTTCTTTTTAATTTAGTTTATATAAAAGAAAAACATATTCCAGTGGTAAAAAATTTCTTCAATCTTTTTTAATTTCGAAAACGAGTAAACTAATCTTTTTCAAAAAGGATTGAAGCAAATTAAAACTTGTTAATTTTGAAAAACGACATTAATGTCTTCTATTAGTTGTACATAATTTTGATTAGTATAATAATAAATTTAGTCTTTAATATTAATATGTTCTGTCATTTTAACCTTAATTCTAAAAAATTCAACAAATTCTGTCTCAACATTTACATGAAGGTTGCGGGATAAATTTGTTAAATTGGGACCAAATTATAGAATATGTAAATTTTGGAGGTGAAATTTGTTATTATACCAATCAAAATCATGTATAATTGAATGAAAACATTAACACTGTGATTGATTGTCCTTAATTACTCACTTTCAAAATTGATAGAAATTAAATTACTCTGATTTAAAAGAAACTAATTTATTTAATTTTGAAATTAAGAGAGATATTTTTACCTATTCCAACACATGAAAAAAATGATTTATGTGATTTATATTAAGTATGATTTTATGCGAGTATTGAAGCATCATCCTCCACTAATAATGCCGAGCAAGTCGATTCCATGTGTGCCGAGTTTGGCTTGATTGTGATGTATTAACTTTTTCATAATTGCCATCGAATTTGATCTACATCATAAAACCCTAAATTACCACCATTAATATTTGCCCACCGCCATCATCATATGTGTGTTTTAAGCAATTCTTTTAATTACTTTAATTAATAAAAGCTGAAAATATTATTTATTTTATTTGTCAAAATTTGATCCTCCTACTTTATAAGAGCTAAATAATTATTCCAAATACATGAATTTGAGCTGTTAATTTTTGTTATATAAACTGTTAAATTATTGTTTTTATTAATTTATTGATTTGTTGGTTTCTTAGCAGTAACAGTGTTAACGAGTTGGACTAATTTCTTGATTTTCTTAAATTATGAAGATTGAATTTTGATAAATTAAAATAGAAGGATTAATTTGTCAATTTTCATAAAATAGATGAATGGAATTTAGAAATAAACCTTTTTAATTTCATGACTAATTATTTTAAGCAATTTCCAAATGGATGTTTTATTTTCATTCTGTTTTCAGTAATTTTAATTTCCATTTTTTCTTATTCACTCAAATAGTAATTTAATAATTAAAAATTCGATCCTTTTGTATAAATAAATATTATTTATTTTTAATTGAGTTTTAACTCGATTGACTCGAAATTATTCTCTTATTTAAAATTTGAAGAAGGATTATAAATAATTATAATATTATGAGAATTTTAAAAAATAAATAAATATTTATTTATGCATTATTTTGCGGCTAATTAAATTAGTTACAGCTCACAATTCTTTGGCACAACCAATTTTGAGGCATTCTATGTAGAAAATGTAATGGCCTCAAACGGCGGCGTATGAGCTACTCCTATACATCTACCTGCACCATAGTGTTAAGTCATACTTTTTATCGTCTCTTTACATAAAAAATCTTTTACCTTTTTTTGTCAGACACAATAATTTTGCCATACAATTTCTTCTTTTATTAATTTTTTAATGATTTAATCGTCAAATTTATCAATATGATTATATTTTTTATACATATAGTCTCTATTGTATCGATCTAAAATACTATTTATATATATAAAGTTTGAAATTTTTTTTATATAAAATAAATAGTTAAAATTTTTAACTTACTCTGAACTTTTGATCTTACATGAATTGAATATGAAATATATAATGGTTCAATTTTTAAAGTATTAATAGTAGAAAAAGTTATAAAAATATATAAAATCATATTAATTTTACATTGTTATAAATGGATAATTCTACTATATATACTAAATTATGTGACACCAGTGTGGAGGTAATTTTTATAGAGTACATAAAATCCACACTCAACTAATCTTAAATTTATTAATTCAATCACTTGTCCATTTTACAATTTAGTTTAAAATTGTGGTTTAACCTATTTAAATAAAAATAATTATTAAATTATTAAAAAGATACAAATACATTTATAATAAATTTTGTTTTAAAAAGTTTTACTTTTTTAGTCTTTTTATTAATTAAATTAGTGTCTAGTTAACTTGTGAAATTAATTCAATAAAATTTTTTATAAGTAATATATATATATATATATATATATATACCGGTAGTTTTATTACACGCATATGCATATGGACACCACGTGTTTAGAACACATGTGTGCATTTCAAAATAACATCTAATAAATAATAAAACATATAGTTTGAAACTAATAATAATACAAAATTAAAATAAAACAAATTAATTTAAATTGTGAATAAAAAATTTAAATAGATAATACATTTAATTAAAAATATTAAATATATTCTAATTACTTATTTTTTTTACATCACAAATAAATAAATAAAAATTAAATCGATAAATTTTTAACTTATATTTCACAAATCTCCCTAAAGAATTTTCTATTTCTCAATTTTTTCTGCTATATATTTTTAGTTTAAGATCGTAATTCATGGTTTGTAATGTGGCAGAAGTCGGAAAATGTGTGCTGATCCAAATCCAATTACAACCTTCAAAAACATTGTCTTTATTTCCTCTACTAAAAAAATGTCTTTATTGCATTGGTCAAAACATATTAAAATATCTGCATCAAGACTAGTATGTTAATAATGGGCATATATATATATATATTTTCATTCTTTGTACATTCATTTAATTAGAATATTAATTCAACCAAAGAAAATTGTGCATAGTTAAACAAGTCCATGTACTTATTAGCACACTCAATTTAATAATGGGATAATTATAACAATTTGATTTTAGACGTTTTCAGAAAATACAATTTCGAAATTTAATTATGTAATATGAGTTAGTGAAATTATGAATAGGAGAAATTATATGTTTAAAATTGAAAATATATTAATAAAAAGTCAAGAAATTAAATCGAAAAAAATCACTAATTAAAATATAAAAATATTGAATTTTAATTTAAAAAATATTTGAGGACCCAGTTAACAAATAACCAAAAGAAGTAATGGTTATTTAACCCTTGAGTTAGTGGGTGGGACCAACTAATCCATCCATCTTGATTTAATTAGCTTAAACTTAGATTATGAAGCTGTAAGAAAAGTTAATTAAGCTTAGTTATCTTTAATTATGGGTGTAAAAACAAAAACAAGTGGGAAAGAGAATAAGATGAACATCTTTCACTTTAGATATTGTGCCGTCCATGCCCTAAGAAGAAGAAAGAAGAAAGGCCATCCAAGCTTTCTACCAAAATTTGATCCAAACTAGTTTAGGTAAAAGAGGTTTTCTTTCATGATTTTTATAGCATGTTGAGTTATGCCCATGTATCAGATTCTCCAATTTATGAGTTTTAATTTAGTTGCCATTAGTGAATAAAGTTGAAATTGAGTTTGAAATTGGAATTTATTAAGATACTGAAATTAGTTTAAAGTTTAGTTAATTTTGACGTTTGAGCTATTAAGAAATTATGTTATTGATTAAAAGTACAAGATCCCTAATGAAATTCGATGCTAAATATGGAAAACTATGAGCAATTCGAGTGTAGGAATAAAATGAAATTGCAGCATTGGATATTAAAATGAAATTGTAGTTACTTAATGTAGCATCTCATATTTCGAACCTTAGGATTGGATAAGAATAGGGCGTTACAATATCTTTCTCTAATCTCTAACCATTTAATTGTAGTCCACATATTCTCTAAAATTTTACTATTTGGATGCATCAACTTGATTGAATAAAATATAAAAGACATTACATGCTTAAGCACTCAAATAAGTAGTTGCTAATGCAATTCACCCATATTTGTAAATAATTGATCCAAGTCCATTTTAAGCCTGCCCATATTATTTTAAAAAAATATATAATTATATTATTTTTAATTCAATAATTATATTTATTTATTAAAATTTTATATATAGCCATCTTAACAAAGTGATATTATAGATTTAATTTTTATGTGTTATAAATTATATAATATATAAAAATAAAATAAAATAAAATATTATAAACTTAAAGAAAAAAGGCTGGGTTTGGCTAGGCTCAGACCTTCAAATGTTCAAGCCTGAATGTGACCCATATTTTAAACGAATCTAAATTTTTTTTTTACCTAAACTCATTTTTTGAACTAAATATTTTTACTCAAATCCTTCTAAACTTGAGACAAACCCTCAAACTTACACAAATAACCTAATCATAAATAGGTATAAATTAAGGATTTATTCAAATTCACATACTAATTAAGATCCATTATGTTAAACCGTAATTGCATATTATTAACACTTACATTAGCATGTTTGACTGCTTATGATTAAATTCAGCTAATGTAATTTTCCAAGTCATAATAAATACCATATATAATTGATTATGAATATATTTCTATTTAAAAAATAAATAAAATTCATCAGCATTGAAATGCTAATTAATGATATGAAATTTAATTAGTGAAATACTTTCCATCCCATCACTATTACTATATTACCCTTAATATTATAGAAAAAAAAATATAATATTATCCAAATGGAGTAAATCATAGATGATAGGATAGGAAGAAAGAAATGGGAGTTGGCCAACTTTTAATTTATTGGTTGTAATTTGGCAAGGTAAAAACACACATTCCAGATCATGTCCCATGCCACAATTAGCTAAGCTAAGATGGACCTCCGCCCCCAAACTATCCCTATTTCTCTTTTTATTCTTTTATTCTTTCCCAACTCAGATTTTATTAAAAATCTTAAACTAAGTGTTGTAAATGAAAGTCATCCTTATTATTTTATTTTAGTTATGAAATTGATGTTGCAAAATATGGGTAGGAATTTTGTTTTTTAGTTAAATAGGAACACATCTATTCCATATATACATTTATAGAGAATTTTTTGACAAGTAAATGAGATTTACCGTAAGAAAGCAGAGAGAAAGGCGGGAGTAAATTCGATAACATTGAATACAATGGCAGATGATGATTGGTAAGGTGGAGAAAAAAAAATGTGACTACCTATAAGGCTAAGTAAAGAAAATTAGTTGAAAGAATTTTAGAGAAAACTTTGAGAGTCAGAATTCTGAAGTGTCAAAACTCCTCTCACTCATGAAAGGTTCTATTTACAGTGTTTTAAGAATATAAGCTACAAAATTGATAATTGATAAAAGTAATGAAAGGCATTAATAATTTTTTTTTTTATGAAAGTATTTTGTAGGTGATGTGTTATTTTTGGTTGATTGGTTTCCTCTTTTCAATGGGTTTTGATTGTTTTTGCATAATCTACTTTCAGAAAGGACATTTACGGGGTTTTCTCTGCGTTATCTTTGATGTTGTTTAAGTTTCTAGGGAATTTATAGACATTTATCAGGCACTCGTGCAGTAGCAACTTAGCAATCAGCAAGGTCCTTCCTTGCAAAATGTAACATTTTATCAGGCACTCGGCCATACATCACTCCATTTATAACATACTCAAATAATTAACTTCAGAAAAGTCCCTTGTTTCATTCTGGATATGGTAATTGATGGTTTTCTCAAACCACACACCCTTTTCAAGATATTTGTCACAAAAGCTAACTTCCCCACTAGCACGTATGGTCAATGCTGCTGTACTCCTTGTCCCACAAAGCCCCTGAATCCCACAAAACGCATGATATATTAGTTAAAACGACTCTAGGTTTTTATCAGCTTTAACATTATTTTTCATAAATTTAGTAGAAGGGTGGTTTAGAACTAGGAATTTTACCTGAGGAGTGTCCATTTCAACAAATATGGAGCTAAGGTTGAATTCCATGTCGAGAGCACAAATGCCAGGTAACTTACTCTTATCAGCTTTCACTTTGTCCTTCATAAGTTTCTCAATCATTTCTTTCACGTTTACTTCATTTTTGCCATATTTATTCAGCATTTGTCTAATGCTTTTACGTAGCCGCAGAGCCTGCAGAGTGAAGACTGGAAGTAATACTGGAAGAATTCCTTGTGTGTTTTTTGCGTAAAGGAGATAATAGTGTACGGTACCTTAGGCCAGGGTGAGTCAAGCTTGGCATTTGAAAGAACATGAAGACCTGGAGAAACCTGTTGAATGTGAATGGGTTCCCCCTTTGGCCTGTTGGAGATAAACCATCGATTTGGTAGCAATATCAGCCACTATGAGGTTAAATCCATTGTATTGATGAGCATTTGTGAGCAGTTGGTCCGCAAATTCCATAGGGCTCTTTGTGCTCTGTATCAACAACACTTGGCACCATTATTGTTAGTTGAGCTTGCTTGGATAATATTTTTTTCAAGGGCATATAAATACCTTCAAGAAAAGTAGAGGGAGATCCCCGCGGGTCTTGGCGCCGGAAAGGTGATGAAGCTCCAAAACATTGGTAAGAAATGCAACTCTGCCTTGTCTTGAACAAGCCAACCATGTCCCTCCTGCAACTTCATCTCTTCCTCCCAGTATCTCACAACCATCAACATCCCACCATGCAAGTGCCTTTGTAGGCCTTCAATTCCAGCCACAAATAAAATAAGACATATATATAATAAAGAAAAGAAAAAGTGAAGTGAAGTGAAATGGAAACATACCTGTTGTAGTATTCATCTCTGTTTTGCAACAGAAGAAGGGGATAGAGTGGATGAGCCTGCCAAATAAAAGCGGCAATACACATGGTTCAATTGTTTGGGTTTGAGTGGATTGGTTAAACTCTAGAATGATGGAACAATAGAGAAGAGACTGCAAATTTTCTTCTTTTGCTGGTGTTGTTTACGTTTATGCATGCACATTGGAAGGGTAAGACCGACTATAACGGTTTTCTTTATTATTATTATTTTAAACAGTGACAGCTGCTTGTATTTTAATGGTTTAGGAAAACAAATGGCTGTTACCCAAAACGATACTTACTGTTTTTTTCAAATAATTTAATTTGATTATTTTTTTAATATAATAAAAATTAATTTTAAAATATAAAAATCTTGTACGGACGGATAATAAAAAATTCAAGAATTGCGTGGATATGATAAGAAATGTCATTTTATCAATAAAAAATGATGACAAATATCAGAGTGGTACCCATTTTGAAACCGTAGGCGCTGCCATTTCAGAACTAGGATTTTGTTCCTCTCTACATTCAAGAAATAAGGTTCCATTTGGTGATTTTCTCCTTCTTTCATCATTTTATTTTATTTTTTTAAATCTATTGAATAATAATTTTTTTACTTTAAATATTTACTTTTACAAATTCAATCAATTTGATCATCAAAATTTTTAACTAAACCTTTCAGCTTTTAAAATAATGACAACCCAAAAAAAAAACTATGATATATGTTTATGCTTTATATTGAACCAAGTATTGTGTAGACATAAAACACTTACGTTTTGAGTAGTAGCTTCTTAATTTAGTGTTTAATGAACTTATAATTGTCTCTGATTTTAATCTTTAAAGAAAAATGTATTGATGGTATAATTTATGTATTATCAATAAACTATATGATAATACATCATTTAATATTTTCAAAAAAAATAATTTACAATAACTTAATTATTATTCTTATTAATGTATCATCATTTGATTCATTAGTAATAAATAAAATTATATATTGTTAGTGTATCATCAAATATAAATAAACATATAGGAAAAAAGGTATTATTACCCTTTATGGTTTGAAAATATCCAATCACTCTCTTAAGGTTTAATGCCCCTAAGATATATTTATCAAATGAGTTTTAAATAAAAAAGCAATTTTATCCTATATTAATTAATTACTATTCTATTTATTTTTGTTATTTTTAATCTTTATATTCAATAATATTAAATTAAAAATGATAAAAATTTAATTAGTTATAAAAATATTTTAATTATTATATTAAAATATAAGTTGTACTATATCCTAACCATCTATTTTTGTGAAGGTTTTTTTTAAATTATTTTTGGGTTTTATAAATTTATAGATGTGAAATGCATTTGTTTTAAAAGCCGAAAGTTTTGGGTTGAAAGTTTGAGAATCAAATTGATATAATTTGTAAATGTGAAGGGTTAAATTTATTGAATCATTTAGAATTAGGATCAAATTGATAGAATATGTAAGTATTAAGGACTAAATGTGTTTTTATTCTAGTTAGGAAAAGACTTTTCATTATCAACTTACGACAAGTGACCAAAATAGGAACGAATTCAAATATTAGTGCCTAAATTAAAAATTTTTAAAGTTGAGTGATCAAAACAGGAATGTGGACATAGTTGGGTAACTATTTGTATAGTTTACCCTTTCTTCAATATGAAAAATATTAAAAAAAATGTGTTTGGTTAAAATTTTTTGAAATGATTTTTAAAAAATAAAATAAAAATATGTGAAAACTTATAAAATAATAAAAGTTATTTTCATTGTTTTCAATAAAATTTTTTGTAAAAGTGAAAATGAAAAAATAAAGGTTTTTTTTTTTTTTTTTATGTTTCTCATGACATCAATTGCAGTGAGTTCAATGACTAATCATTCACGTTCTGTAGACCCATTAAGGGATAAAAGTTGACAACGAGTTTTAAAGCAAAATAATAAGTTTTTAACGTTAGATGAATTGGTCCTAGTTCATATCCATATAAATGGAAAAAAATATTCGTTATCTATTCGAACTCAATGTACATACTGCAGAAGTCATATACCTAATGTATCAACTTTCGGTTCATTATCTATTCGAACTCATGCTTTTGCTTACATCAAATTATATGAGTCACACATACATAGCCCATTATCTACTCAAGATTAAGGTATGTCACATTATGAACATCACAAGTGAATAAGTCCATTAACGGATTTAAGGTCTATTCTACTTGGGTCATGTCTGATGTATTGTCAGTCTAGTCAGTTACATCTCCCCAATTGGCCTTGATAGGTGGCGTATTAGTCTTTTAATTGGGTTGCTTATTTTTTATTAGACTATGTACATGTTTCGGTTCATCTATTAATATAAATTATCTTTCTGTATTACGATCCGACCATGTAATACCGCTTAGTATTAGGGTCCGTTTGTTTGGCAGTAAAATGTTTTCCAGAAAATGATTTTCTGGAAAATGATTTACTTTTCTGGAAAATGATTTACTGAAAATATTTTCTGGTGTTTGAATGGATTTGTGTAAAATATTTTCTAGTGTTTGGCAGATTTCTTGAAAATATTTTTTGAAAAAGTTGTTTTTACATATATTAATAAATTTATATACATATTAATAAATTTTTATATTTTAAATTGTTTTTACATATATTGCAATGATTTATTTATTTATAAATAAATCAAATTAAACATATAATAATACTCAATTATTAAGCTACATTATTAACCTCATAAATTGAAAATAACCAGAGTCAAATAAATTATTTGTAATTGTTGCTATCCATGCATCCATACTAATTCTTTTTCTTCTTCATTTCCAGATTAGAAGTACATTCTTGTTCTAAAGCAGTATAAACAATTTCCTGTAATATGTTATTATAGTAGGTAATATGCTGCTCTTCCTATTTTGACAGAAGTACTGCAAGTAAAAAAAACATATTACTCAAGTAACATTTAACGACGAGGCATTGATAAATTTATGTCTCTTCTCATATCATCCTATAAAAATAAAGTACAAAAGAAAAGAAATTTACATCATTGACTTGCAACATTTCCAACCCAAGTTAGCTCTTTACATATAATTTCTGGAATTATTACGATACAAGTACGCAGAATCCTGTATCTATATTTGTCTGTTCATTCACACAATTTCACAATTTACCTCTTACGCAATTTCTTCACCATTTTGAATGTCTTTAACCGTATATATTAACACACATATCAAAGGTTTATAATAAAACTAGTAGGCAATACATGTTTCAAGGGAGGACTTGGGTAGCCATAAAAGACCAGGGTCAGTCCGCTTTAACACTAGATAAGTTTCTGCTTTCCCAGTTTTATCCAATATAACACACTGAAACCAATCAAAAGAAGAATTTCCATGGTAGCTGCAACAACAAAACCTCTGTCAATAAAGATGGCCTTAAATTCTTTGCATCCAACTCCATTCTAATGCTCTCTTTAACTATGCTACCCAGACTTGAAGGTGAATATCAAATACAAGTACATATCCAACATTGAGTATCCTTTCTTTCTTTTTTTCAAGTTTCCCCTTGTATTTGGAGAAACATGCCTCCATACCATGTCAAATGTGTCAAACATTGATACTTCAATAAAAATAGCAGAGTCTGGATAATATAGTTTTTTGAGAAAGTTTGCTCTTATCCTTACTAGAGAAATGACATTTTCCTCCTAATCTAATTAAAATTCTACTGGAAAAAGCCTCTTTAGCAACAAAATGTTCAAAATATTTTAAATTACAGTAATCAAGATAAAAAGATCATAACATAAACATCTAGAATATACAAACAGAAGATTTGAAAGCTAAAATGTTCAACATAGAACTGAAAACCATAAACTAGAGCTGGATGGTTAGCAACAGATAGAACAAAACTCTTGCTTTTATTGAATGTTATAGGGTGAGCAAACTAATGGTACAAATAATTAGATTAAACATCAATCTTTGAATTGAATTTACAATTATGCAAATCTTGATTAAGTAAAAATTTGGAAAACCAAAGCCCAAAGAGTTGGAAAACTCAACAAGTTGAACAAGAGATTTTGCATGAACAAGAAAGAAGAAAGATAGATGCATGTAAAAAACCAAGAAAGCAGTGGCATCTCATTTAAACTCTAAGAAAGAAATCAAGACAGAATTTCCTAGATTCAGCAACCACAAACTATAACTTCTAAAAGGCAATAAAGACGAATGTACCTCCTTCCCTATTCACAAACTCAATAAGGGCCTCTGCGGTGCGAGGTCCTTCATACCTAGAGAAAAATTTCGATGTACTAAACAATGTTTTGAATAAAATGTTGTCACCAATTACAAAATACAAAGCATGATTCGAACTTCCAATTTTAGTTTCTATGAGTTAAATTAGACTCACTTTTTAGGTTCCAAAGAGCCTTTAGGAAACCATTGAATTGTTGGGTAGCCTTGAACACCATACTTGCTGCAAACACTCTTATGCTCATCACAGTCCACTTATACACCACATCAACAAAAAGGAAAAATGGAAAAAGAATCCAATAAAAATACCAAGAAAATATTTCAATTTAGTATATTTTTCACAATCAATATTCGAAACAAAATACCTGATCAATAATTATCCATATGCTAATCTTTCCAATCAATAGAAATTGCAAGAAATACTTCATCATAGTAAAATTTTCATTATTATAAATCATTAACCTTTCCAATCAAGACGGATTTAGCCTTCTTAAGACTCTCTCCAAGCTTCTCATACTTGGGAGCTAGCTTCTTACAGTGTCCACACCTGTGGTTTGAGAAAACGATTACGTTGAGAATATAACTAGCAGGAACTTAGTTCTTCTTCTTCCATAGAAGAACCGATTATTCTAAATCCATAACCGATCACATAAATTTAATGTCTGTCTAAAAGGACTTATAGAAGATTCAAATTCTAGAGAAAATCAAACATTTTTTCATTTCAATTTCTGAAGGTAAGATCTAAAGATCGAACAATGAGGATCTAACGAAAAACGAGAGGGAGAGAGGCGATGGAGAAATCATTACCAAGGAGCATAGAACTCGACGAGAGCGCCTTTGTCTTAACCAACTTCCTTGTGGAAGTTTTCTTCTGTTAATACGATAACATCGGCCGCCATTGCTGATGCCGCTAAAAAGGACAAGGTTCCAAAGGTTAACCATATCTGAGATTTCTCCATATTCGTTCTTTTGTTTTCCCTCTTTTTATAACTGAGCTTCTTCTTTTTATAAATTCAATAGAAAGAATCTCAGAGAGAAAGATGATGAATGGAAGAAGGAAAAGAAACGAAGAACGGAAGAAGGAGAAGGAGGCTTACCTGGATGAAGGACGAACCAGAAAAGGTCCTTGACCAAACTGATTTGCAACCCAAGGGGAAGGGGAAGGGGAAAAGGGATGCAGAAGGCGTCATTTTCCGGAAAATGTCTTACCGACGAATTCAAAAGGGTAAGACATTTTCCAAAATTAGGAGCTCATTTTCCCGTGTTTTGTAAT
Organism: Gossypium bickii; assembly: GCA_025503065.1. Lineage (NCBI taxonomy): Eukaryota > Viridiplantae > Streptophyta > Magnoliopsida > Malvales > Malvaceae > Gossypium > Gossypium bickii. The sequence goes on from CP106715.1 coordinate 24,890,881, forward strand.
TGGTTTTAATTTAGGAAAATATTTTCAGCCAAACAAATATTAGAAAAGGCTGAAAATATTTTCTGAAAAATGTTTTACCTAAACAAACATACCCTTAATTAAATATTAGATAATCAGTGAGTTAATATTTACTTTCATTTTACTTTACATACAAAAATTATTGAGGACAATAATGTAATTCATGAATAATTTTATTAAACCAATCTATTCGAAAAAATACAAGTGTACATATATGAAAATACTTCCCTTTAGTATATTGAAAATATTTACCAATCCACATGTTGAAAGGTGATTTGAGATAGAGGCACCAAAAGGGGTAGATGATATTTATTCATAATTTAGGTAACAATTTGTGGGTTAAACCTAAAATATTTTAATTATTTTATATTAATTGATATAAAAATATATTATTGAATAAAAGTAATTAATGGTGCATCTTTAAATAATAATTAGTTATATTAATTAAAAGGGATAAATCTCAAAATTATACATGAACTTTAATTTTATGAAATTTGATTTGATTTAATTCTCACAAATTATTAACATAGTTATTGATATAAAAACAAATTGATGTATTTATTTCTTTAAATGTGCATGATTGAAACAAAATTAAAGTTTTATATATACATTTGAACCACAATCAAAATTTCAAGTGTATAATTGCATCAAATTAAAAATCATGTATCAAATTGTACATTGAGTAAAAGTTCAGTATAATTTTGAGATTTTTCCTTAATTAAAAACATAAAAAAATAAATAATTAAATTAAAATAATTGAAGGTGTAATGCAAAGTGGAGTAAAAAAACCAGTTCGCACAAGCTCCGGCCTGCTGATACTTAATCAGGCCCTCCCGGGTTCTCATAGCAATGAAAATTACGCCAGTTGGTTGTGCGAATCGGAGAACCAATCTCCAAGTTTGGAGTTAAAAGTCTGACATATATAATATGTACGGAGAAACTACGCCATAGGTAACTTAATTATGGGTAATTTTATTTTTTGTCAACCAATTATAAATTTTATTAAATTGGTCACTTAATTATGGATTATTTTTTAGCTACCCAACTATGATTTTTTAAAATTGGTCAGGTCCATTTTTTTTTAATTGCATTAATGGTAGGGTGAAGTGGCAATTGAAAAATAGGTATAATAACAATTTTAATCCTCAATTTTTACATATTATATTAAATCAGTCTTAATTTTAAAAAATTAATCTTCAAAATTTGCAAATAATCTCAATTTGATCCTAATTATAAAAAAAAGAAATATGTAAAAATATATAATAATAAATTTAAAAATATTGTTCACAAGAAATAATATATAAAAATTTAAAATTTATAAAAACACAAATATTTTTTTAAAAATATAATAATAAATTTAAATTTGATATTAATATTAAATAAATAAAAAATCCTCCCACTTCTCCCCCACCGTCCCTTTCTGGGCTGTATCATTCGGTCCTGTAAATTGATTTCAGAATGATGCAAAAATTATAAGAAGACCTTCCTCAGATTTGTGGTTTGGATAGTGGATTTCGCTTTTGTCCCGATGATCCAATATTTGTCATCCAACTTCCCATCACTAACTAGAAAGAGAATAGCTGTTTTCAACAAAATCCACAATAGCAATCATTACGATACGCACTTCTCCATTGAAGCAAATGCTATAGTTGAAGTATTTGTAAATTTTAAAGATTAATCTTTTAAAATTATGATTAAATTAATATAATATGTAAAAGTTGAGATATAAATTTATTATTATACCTATTCTCACCCTCTTGTTAGTATAATTAACAAAAATAATCTTGATTAATTAAGTAATTAATTTTAAAAAATTTATAGTTGAGTGATCAAAAAGAACCCATGCTGGTTGTTTACTTTTTTAAGATTCTATACTCAAATAAAGCTATTTATCTCTCACTTTGCAGCTTCTGGGATGAAGTATAGGAAGAAACATTTTGCAGTAGAAGAAAGCAGGCGCCACTCATCCACCTTGGATGGATTATGCTGGAATCGCAGTCATTAATGCATTAGTAAAAAGATTAATATCCAATGAGTTGTATGTATGGATGGAATGTTCGATCATCCTTAAATTACTCAAGCATGGATAGCGAGAATCTAGAATTCTAGTGTCAGTGGTAGGAATAGTTTGGGTGAGATTAATTATTATAGTGATGAGATTAAAATTTATGGTAGAATATTTATTTAGATAGGTAAAATAAAAATAAAAATACCATTAAAAATAGTTAAATATGACTTTTTATATATTTAAAATAATTTAAAATTTTAACGTATACTAAATATATTTATATATAAATAAATTTGATATTCTTACAAAATTTAAGATAAAAAATAATTAATTCAAAAGCATTTTAATGCAAATAAATTAATAAAATTAAAATCTAAATTTTGAAAAGATTGAAAGCAAAAAAAAAAAACGATTAAGTATTTAAAAAACATTGTTAGAAATAAAAAAAATTAAAAAGAAATAGTCCAAATATTATAAAAATAATAATAACAACAATTTAGTATTAAGATTTAATAAAAGAAATTTAAGCCTTTTGAAAAAATTTCTTTTAAAAAGTTAATTAGTTTTTTTATGATTTTAAAATTTAAATATTTTGAATTTTTTTTAAAAGTTATTTGGTTTTCTTCTTATGATTTTAAACACTATTATTATATTTTCATGATTTATATTTAATGTACAAAAATTCCATTTTTGTATAATTAATTGTTTTTTGGTTTTTTACGATTTATCTATATATATACACACACTGTATATTTCCAGTTTCTTTGAGAGTTTATGGAATTAACAGGTTACTTTGGTCAATTAATTTAATGTTAAAATATATATATTATTTTTCATCTTTACAGTATTCTTTAATGTAGACAAATTTTTTTTTTTAGTTTTTTACATTTATGAAACTAAATTTATAGCATTATTATATTATAGTAAATTAGTTTAAAAATACTTAAAAGAGACCGTTAATAAAAATTATTTATCATAGAAATTGATAAAATATTCTATATTTATATATTTTTTTCAAATATTATACAATTATCTATCATATAATTTAGTAGACGTAAAAATAGAATCCATTCATTTTTCACAATGATGATTAATATATCATCAAACATAAATTATATTTTATTATTGCACTTCAATTATAATATTTTCATTTAAGCAACAATAAATTTTTTTAAATTGTTTATAGTTTATCTTGCATAAATAAATATAAATTGAAAATTTTGAAAGAAATATATATTTCTCAATCTTTTGTTTTTGTTTTTTTAAACAAATGCGTTTATTTTTTATTTTTTAAGTTTTCTTATCATTTTAATTAATTATCAATTTTTTGAAATGATATAATTGGGTGAACTAGGCATATATGCTAAAAAAATATTTGGCCAAATAAGTCATTTTTTATAAATCTAGGGAAATAGGTCGATCTTGGAGAAAGAGTGTGAAAGGCGCCCAGCTGGGCGCGCTTTTTGCACAATTGGCAGGAAAAGCGTCCAGTTCCTTTGAGTTGGTAGGATAGCGCATCCAACTGGACGCGCTTTCCTTTCTCTCCCCTCAACCAAAGAAGGGTTTTTAAGGTTTAGAGTTTTTAGGGTTTTAGAGTTTGGTTTAGGGTTTAGGGTTTATGGTTTAAGATTTTTTTTATTGTTTTGGATTTGAGGTAGATACTGTGAGAGCTTAAAGGTAGAATTGAGTTTCCAGGGATGCAATAAAGTTCGGAGACACATTTCATATGTTGTGTCGGGATGGGACCATTACTATAAAAACCCATCATATGGAAGTCGGATTCTAAGGTGACAGTGATTTTATACGGTCACAGGTAAAAGTTTAAGTAGAGATCCCAATCAACGGTCGTTATGTGGTCATGGGTTAGAGTATAACTAGGAGGCTAGTTGATCGTCGTTATGCAGTCAAGAGTTCAAACTTTTTGGATACCCAAAGATGATTTATAAATACCATACATAAGATTTAGACCATAATCATAGGGAAAAACAAAGGGGCTTTCTAGTGTAATTAACGTAATTTTTTTCTTCATCTCCATCGAAGGCGGTTTCTTTAACCTTCATTCTTATCTGAAGGCTAACACACAGGTGGATGCAAGAGGACTCTCAAGCGGAGAGCGGATGTTTCACCAGAGAAGAGGTCAAAATCAGGTTGGCACAGCAGTAGTTGTAGTTATTAATGTATTATTTAATAACGACAATCGTTGTCGCCCCAAAAGGAGCATCACCTTTACTCCACTGTCATAGTCACTGCCCGCCTGAGAGTCCTCTTGCATCCATCTCGTTCTTGACCTTCAGATAAGAAGGTAGGTTAAAGATATCGACTTTGGTGTAAATGGAGAAAAGAATAAGCTGATTATATCGAAAAGCCCCATTGTCTTGACAACGCAATGCCATATCACGACATGGCGATGTGCACCTCAAGTTTTTCCGATTTTCTTCTCCAAGTTAAACTTTGTTTTTAGTTTCCCACTTAAGCTCTGATTAAATTAGGGTTGTTGTAGTCATATGTGCTACGAATTTCAACCTATAAATAGGTATTAGTTACTGTAGGTTTCACACAACAGAAATATTTAGATTGAGAGAATTATGTTTTTTTGTTTTAAAGGGTTTTTCTTGTAGGGCTTCAGGTTTTTCTTTAATTTTGTCCATCATTTGTACTCTCCTTTATTATAGTAAAATCTGTTTTTGCCCGTGGTTTTTTATCCTCTTTTAAGGAGTTTTTCCATATAAAATTTGTGTTTGATCTTTTCTATTTTAATTTATTTACTTGTTCATTGCATTACAAGGGTGATGATTCATTGCTCTTCACATAATCTAATTGTAACATCCCAAAAACGGGGCTATTTGGAATTTAATTATTTTTCTTATGTATGAACCGCTGTGACATTATTTTTGGAATAAAAGAATTTAATTAAGGCTTTAAGTTGGCACGGTTTGGTAGGAAATGGTAGTTTTTTAACTTTAAAAGCAGGAAGCCTTAGCAGGAGGGTGTTATCAGAACAACTGTGGTTATTTGACACAAATGAGCCCTTGGTAAAGTGGCAAAGTGAGGCCACTTAAGAGCTACATGTGACGCCACCAAGGAGCAAGGGAGAGCCTTGGTTCGAGTCACAAAATTCTCTTTTTGCACCTTGATATGGACGGCATAGGGAGGGAGAAATTTTCTCTCTTAAACTCTTTTATTATTTATTTAGATAATAGAGATAAATAATGAGGATATTATTAAGATTTAAAAATAGATTATTAATTAGATTTTTATTTAGATAATAAGATAGTAGGATATATTAAGGATAATATTAGCTTTTATCATTGGATATTAATAAGGATTATTAATGGGATTATTAGAAGATTATTTGAGATTAATTCAAATTATTTTGAATTATTCAAATGAGTGGCCTAAATTGTTTTGGGTAATTGCCGATCGCTATATAAAGCAAAGACTTGCCACTAGGTTTTGTTTTTCCCATTTTTGTTGCTATTAGCCAGAAATTCTCAACCCCTTTCTTAATTATTTTCTTTTAATTTTTCATTCTCTCAAACCCTTTTGAACAAAACTCTTTTCTACTTTCTTCCTTGTTGAATCCCCAACCTCTCTTTTCTCTTTTTCTTAGTTGGCCGAACCCACTCCTTAGCCATAGCCAATTTCCTTCTCCATACTTGGTGAGTCTTGGCCGAATATTGAAGCAGAGGTAAGTAAATGGCGAATATCTATCTCCCTTTTCCTTCTTACATGCGACTTTTTACGGGAAGGGTGCCGATTTCGGCAATGGTTTCTAAACGGTTGTTGTAACCGATTTCTTCTAGGTACTCGGGAAGTAAAGCGATCGACTCACGGCTGATCTCTAGTGTTCAATTTCGGTAAGTGGTGGTAAGATCAATCTCTTTATTCTAGCAATTCGATTAAAAGCCAAGGCTATTAGTTTACTTACTAATCAATGATGGTTGTGACGATTCGAGAATCAAGTGTTGCGATTAGTATTCAAAAGTGTGAAGGTAAGGATTCGGGTTCACAAGGAACCCTCTCAAATTAATTGGTTGGCCGATTAGGCCATAGTACTAACCCGGGTATTTGGCCGAATATAGGGATCGATAGATCTAGGGAGTCCGACTCTTCTTTTGGGATTTAGACTCCTCGTTGGTGACAGTGTGTACATACACACATATAACTTATTATATATGCTTGAATATTGAATGCTAACTTAATTTATGTAGCATTGGATAATATACCTTATTGGTATAGATGGAAATTCGTAAGTACACATTAATATGTTTTTGTTATTTTATGCTTTTGGGAAGCATGATGTATTGATACATGTGATAAATCTGGTTATGATTTTTTTGTCAATTGTGGGTTGAAAAGAGTGGAGGCGGTGATAACGTGCTTGACGGGCACCGATGTTTTGGTAACACACCTTTGTGACTACGGTCACCAGAGGTTTGGTACCTCCGGAGGTTTGGCACCTCATAGCGACTTGTCCACGTGGTTAATACCACCGTGGCTTGGCCCCACTTGAGATATGGGATTATCGCGGTGATTTGGTATCACACGATGGGTTGGCCCCATCACCCGATTTGTGTCTACGGACACCGGTGTTTTAGTAACACATCGTGACTATATGTCACCGGTGGTTTGGCACCACCAGGTGGTTTGGTACCACAACGGGGTAGACAGTGGCGTATGGTCAGCTAGGATTGGGACCCATAATATTTTGCATATTAATTGTTATATGTTGTGTATGAAATGTTAAAATCGGGAAGGGTTTACATCTTGAGTCGTGGTGACTCACCTTCTCCTTTACATTTTTCAGGTGACACATAGATCGCGGATGTGGGCCCGGGTGGACTCGAGGTGGCCATGCAGTGGGTCTAGTTTAAATGAACTTTGATTTTAAGTTATAATATTTTATTTCCGGTTTATATTTTATTTGGATTGTAATAAGGCCTCCTAGAATATTTTATTATTGTTATATGCTCGAATACTTGATTTAAATTTGTTCCTACTATTAATTAACAATCGTATGTTTTCCAAGTTAGAACGAAATTGTTTTTTTACGAGCCATCGGGCACACTTGTAATTTTATAATAATTTGAGTTAATTAATATTTCCAAAATTTTGTTTTATACACCTCAAAGGTTTCAACCAAAAATAATTATCTTTTACTAAAACATCAAATTTCTTCCAAGTTTTCTAAATATTTTCTAAGTAGCAAACCAGATTCGGCCATAGCGTTTGGGCCGGGTTTGGGTTGTTACAAATTGGTATCAGAGCCAGGTTCAAAGCTCGGCTGTGGGGGCCCAAGGCCCAAAAATGCTTTAGTAGGCCTTATGAAATGATTTTTGGATTTTGAACAGATGGGCTCGAGTCTCCCAACCCGATCCGCCTGTAAGTACTTACGAACATTCTTTGTGAATTATATTACGTAGAAGGGTAGGAAGCATGGAACGTAGAATAGACTTATAGGATTTGACCCTAGGACTAGATTACTCAAACACACAACAACGCATAAGACTTAAGGAACTTAACCCACCTATGACTTAGTCAGTGAGCTAGGGTGTGGTAACCCCTGTACGCATGTCTAGGAGTGGATCCGGAAGAGCCTGGTATTTAAGTAGTCCTCGTGACTCACCTCCTCTTCGCAGTATCCTGCAGTGCGTAGCTCCTGGTTCACCCAACTCGAGAGGCTCGGTGGTGTGGCAACCTGCAATGCGCATGTCTAGAAAGGTTCGGTGAGAGCTTGGTATTTAAGCGGTCCGCGTGACCCACCTCCTCTTCACTCGAATCCTGCCTGGTGCGTAGCTTTGGTTCACCCTGACCAAGAGGGCTCGGTCATAGGCTAAACACAATGATTAAAACCCGAAAGGGAACTAGCCATGATTTTCAAAAAAAAAATGAAACAACAACCCTAACGTTTTCAAAATTTTTACAATGACTCTTTTAAATTTGAAAACATCATTTTTACAACGTTTTCCTCGAAAAACTTGATTTGTGAAAAATTACAAAAATGCCCTTAGGGGTAAAATTACTAAAACGCCCCTGACTCATAAAATATCAGTTCAACGGTTTTGCCCAAAAATTTCAACTATTTTACCAATATTCAACAACTTAGCTGTGAAAATCATCAACAAAATATTTTGGTTTTGGAAAATTACGAAAATGCCCTCAAATTGCAAAATTACCGAAATGACCCTGATCTTTGAAAATCTTTACAAATATCACTATTTGAAAAAGAAAACTTTCAAAAGAATCCCCAAAGTTTTACAACTGTTGGAAATACCCTCGATTTATCAAAATTACAAAATTGCCCCTGAATGACAAAATTACCAAAATACCCCTGGTTTCAAAATGATGCCATATCTCTAAATTTTACAAATTTTCATAAATACCCTCCAGTTTTGGGAATTTCAAAATGACCTACTTTACTAAAGTTTTAAAATTTCCTTTATTACGAAAATACCCCTGTAGGGAAAATGACGAAAATACCCCTGGGTTAGAAATGGGCAGAAATGTCCGAAGAGCGAATAGGTATGGAAAGTATTAAGGAATGGATACATGAACTCCTTTGTGTGAACTAGGATAGAGAACTGAAACATTGTTTGCACGAAAGAATCTCTGATTAAATTCTATCCATAAAACTTCTTCGCGAATAAGAAAGTGGAACAAATACTAACGCATAAAATTTTCTTAATCAGATTAAAGCGCGGTAGATAGAATGAGTTCTCGAGGACGTGGACGCCGTGGACGCGGTAGGGGTAGGATGACCGTGCTCGTAACACCTGTCGGTCGGGTCAGGGCCCTGAAAATGAGGTACCACCGCCACCACCACCTCCTACTTTTAGGGCTAAGGAACAGGATCAGACCGGTGGTGAGGCAGTATCGCAAGCGGTATTACGAGTTTTGGAGATGGTGGCTGGGGCTGGTGGGAATTTGGGAGCTCGGAAGTCTGCTCCCGAAGCGAATTCGGTCTAACGAAATTTGAGGTATTCCGGTGTCTCGGGAGTGGCGCCAGTCACGTGAGTCTTGGGTGGAATCTACGAAAGGATCATGGATGATATTGACTGACCGAGGAGAGAAGCTGAAAGGGCGGTGTCACTTCTAAAGGATGAAGCGTGCAGTGGTGGTGATTGTATGCAGGATGGAGCCGCGATGATGATCTCACATGGGACTACTTTAAGACTACCTTTCGGAAGAAGTATGTGGGCACTAGCTACTGCCGATGCTCAAAGGAAAGCCTTCCTAAGCTTTGGTGCAAGGAACTAAGTCGGTGGCCGAGTATGAGGCGAGTTTTTAAGGTGAGTAGGTATGCGGAGGAATCATAGCCACTTGAACATGAGCGCTGCGTCCTCTTTGAGGAAGGACTCGAGAGATGATTTGAGGTTACTAATTGCCCATGTGAGGTTCGTGAGTTCTCGCCCTAGTGGAGAAGGCCAAGGTGGCCGAAGGGATCAAGGAGGCCGTGAGGCAAAACTATAGTAGGAATAATCGGAAGAGAGGATTTGGGTTAGGCGGGGTCAAGTGGTAGTGTTCGAGAAAAGGCTAGGCCAAGTGGGCCAAATCGAGCGACAAGGCCCATGACTACTAATCGAGGGCCGACTCGGTCTGCAACCGTGTGGAAAAACCCATTGGGAGGTTGTTGGACCGGTGATAGGGGTTGTTTTGAATGTGGGTCGTTGGAGCATCGTGACGTAGATTGCCCCGGAAACTAGCTAAGAATCGACCGGAAGCGAGTAACAGTACTCAAGATAGAAATACGGGACCACAAAGGGTCGCGGTAATGGCCGAGGAGGAAATAGTCCGAATAAGTCGTGGAACTCGAGCGAGGTTCGGATAACACGAGGCTAGGCGGCTGGCTTAGTCTATGCAAATGGCGTTGCGAGGAGGAGAGCACCACGGGCGTCATAACCGATGCGTTCCTAGTATTTGGTTTACCTTTTGTTGCATTAATTGATGTGGGTTCGACGCACTCGTACATTGCTAGTAGTGTGGTAAGAACTATGGACCTAGACTCGAGACTACTTCTAGGAAGATAAGCGTGCTAAGCCTGCAGGACACTCAGTAGTCGTAGACAAACTTTATAGAGAGCGTACCCTAGAACTCCAGGGGGTCGTATTTGTAGCCGATCCGATGGAACTACCATTTGGAGAGTTCGATTTGATCCTTGGGATAGATTGGTGGTTAAGTATCGGTAAATTTGGATTGCGCGCTAAGCGCATGGTTCTTAAGGCAGTGAGGGTGATGAAGTGGTTATGATAGGTGATAGAAGGAATTACCTATCCATCGTGGTGTCGACCTTGAAGGTGAAAAAGGATGGTAAAGAAGGGTTGTGAGGCGTGCTTGGTTCGAATATGTGCTTTGGAAGCTAATGAGTCGGTAGTTGGAAAGGTTCGAATGGTTGGGAATTTGGCGATGTATTCCCGCAGGAACTTCCGTCCGCCTCCGGATCGGGAAGTTGAATTCGGTATAGACTGCTACCCGAGCGGCACCGTGTCTATAGCACCATACCGAATGGCACCAAAGGAATTGGTGGAGTGAAGGCTCAAATTTAGGAGCTCTTGGATAGAGGTTCATTCGACCAAGCATATCTCCGTGGGGGAGCGCCCTGTGTTGTTCGTCAAGAAGAAGGACGGTTCAATGCGGATGTGTATCGACTACCACCAATTGAACAAGTTAACGATCAAGAACAAGTATCTGTTGCCTCGGATTGACGACTTGTTCGATCAACTAAAGGGTGCCTCGGTGTTCTCGAAGATAGACCTTAGGTCGGGTTACCATCAATTGAAGGTAAAAGAGGTTGATGTTCACAAGACGGCATTCAGAACTCGGTATGGACATTACGAGTTTCTGGTGATGCCATTTGGGTTGACCAACGCGCCGGCAACATTCATGGACTTGATGAATAGGGTGTTCCAGCAATACTTAGACCAATTTGTCGTGGTGTTCATAGACGACATATTGGTATATTCTAGGATGGAGGAGGAGCATGACATGCATTTGCGCATAGTCCTACAAGTGTTGAGGGAGAAGCAACTATATGCCAAATTCGATGAAGTGCGAATTTTGGTGAGGAGAGGGCTTTCTTAGGACATGTGGTATCGGTGAAGGAATTAGAGTAGACCTCGTAAGATTGAAGCGGTGTTGGATTGGAAACCGCCTAGGTTAGTGGCGAAATCAAGTTTTCGGGTCTAGCGGGGTACTATCGGAGGTTTGTGGAAGGATTCTCTCTGATCGCAAAGACCGCTGACGGCTACTAAGGAAAGGAGTCCCATTTGTATAGTCGGAGAAGCAACAGGAAAGCTTCGATAAGCTAAGGAAAATTTTGACGGAAGCTCCGGTTTTGGTGCAACCGGAGGCAGGGAAGTTGTTTACCGTCTATTGTGATGCATCTCACACTGGTTTGGGGTGTGTGTTGATGCGAGAAGAAGGAAGGTAGTAGCCTATGCATCCGTCGCTTAAGACCGCATGAGGCTAACTACCCAACGCACGACACTGGAGCTAGCAAATGGTTGTCTTCGCTCTAAAAATATGGAGACATTATTTTTATGGGGAGAAGTCGATAGTTTACACGGATCACAAGAGCTTGAGGTATCTCTTAACTCAGAAGGATCTAAACCTGAGACAGCGTCGGTGGATTGAGCTATTAAAGGACTACGATTGTTCAATCGAGTATCATCCGGGCAAGGCCAACGTGGTAGCTGACGCGTTGAGCGGAAAGTGGTGACGGACTTAAGAGCGATGTTTGCCCTGGTTGAGTCTATATGATGATGGGAGCCTTTTGGCAGAGCTTCAAGTTAAGCCAACATGGATTGAGGAGATTAAGGAAAAGCAGTTAGTGGATGAAGGGTTGAATGCTAAGAGGGTACAAGTTCAGAATGGTGGATTGGAAGGGTACAATCTGTCTAAAGATGGAGTGTTATGCTTTCAAGAGGCGAGCTTTGTATGCCAAAGGATGTGGAGTTGAGGCGAGAAAATTCTCCGGAGAGCCCATAGCGACCTTACGCTATGCATCCTGGAGGCAACAAGATGTATAGGGATCTCAAAGAGCAGTTCTGGTGGCCCGGATTAAAGTGCGAAGTAACAGAGTTTGTTGGTAGGTGTCTGATTTGTCGTGAGTCAAGGCTGAACATCGATTCTTTGTCGAGGTTGCTTGACCAGGTGAAGATTCCCAATGGAAGTGGGAGCGGATCACTATGGATTTCGTTAGTGGGCTACCCCTTACGCCCGAAGAAGAAAGACGCCGTTTGGGTGATTGTAGACCGTCGACTAAGTCGGCTCACTTCATCTGCGGTGAGGTGGATTTCTCTCTTCAGAAGCTAGCTAAGTTGTACGTATCAGAGATAGTAAGATTGCATGGTGTACCGGTATCAATCATCTCGGATAGGGACCCCAGATTCACATCAAGGTTCTGGAAAGCCTTGCACCAAGCTTTGGAGTGCAGCGGTGGATTTCATGATGACCTTCCATCCACAGTCTGACGGACAATCGGAAAGGGTGATACAGATCTTAGAGGATATGTTAAGGGGATGTGTTCTGGGTTTTCATGGAAGTTGGGAAGACTACTTACCACTAGCAGAATTCGCCTATAACAACAGCTATCAAGCGAGTATCCGGATGGCACCATACGAAGCATTGTATGGGCGGAAATGTCGAACTCCGACGTGTTGGACGGAATTAGGCGAACGACAGATTTTGGGTCCAGAGTTAGTTCGCAGCGAAAGACAAGGTAAAGGTGATTCGGTCTCGTCTTAAGGAGGCATCGGATAGGCAAAAATCCTATGCTGATTTAAAACGCAAGGAAATGGAGTATGCTGTGGGAGACAAGGTTTTTCTGAAGGTGTCGCCTTGGAAAAAGGTGTTGAGATTTGGCCGAAAGGGAAGCTAAGCCCAAGGTTCATCGGGCCATATCGGTGATTAATTAACAAGTAGGACCGGTAGCTTATCGGCTTGAGTTACACGCGAGAATCCAGAATCGAATACATGGCGTTTTCCACGTATCAATCTTTGAGACGGTATCGTTCGCTCGACCCATCGCACGTGGTGCGATGGCGAGAGATCGAGGTGAATTGATTTATCGTTTGAAGAGGAACCGATTCGGATCTTAGGCCGAGATGTGAAGGTTCTACGTAGGAAGTCGGTGCCCTTGGTGAAAGTGCTATGGCGGAACCATGGTACAGAGGAAGCTACATGGGAACTTGAGGATGTGATGAGGCAGCAATACCCCCACCTTTTTAGTTAGGCAATTTCGGGGACGAAATTTATTTTTAGGGGGGTAGAACTGTAACATCCCAAAAACGGGGCTATTTGGAATTTAATTATTTTTCTTATGTATGAACCGCTGTGACATTATTTTTGGAATAAAAGAATTTAATTAAGGCTTTAAGTTGGCACGGTTTGGTAGGAAATGGTAGTTTTTAACTTTAAAAGCGAGGAAGCCTTAGCGGGGAGGGTGTTATCGAAACAAGTGTGGGTTATTTGACACAAATGAGCCCTTGGTAAAGTGGCAAAGTGAGGCCACTTAAGAGCTACATGTGACGCCACCAAGGAGCAAGGGAGAGCCTTGGTTCGAGTCACAAAATTCTCTTTTTGCACCTTGATATGGACGGCATAGGGAGGGAGAAATTTTCTCTCTTAAACTCTTTTATTATTTATTTAGATAATAGAGATAAATAATGAGGATATTATTAAGATTTAAAAATAGATTATTAATTAGATTTTTATTTAGATAATAAGATAGTAGGATATATTAAGGATAATATTATCTTTTATCATTGGATATTAATAAGGATTATTAATGGAATTATTAGAAGATTATTTGAGATTAATTCAAATTATTTTGAATTATTCAAATGAGTGGCCTAGAATTGTTTTGGGTAATTGCCGAATGCCTATAAAAACAGCAGCTTGCCACTAGGTTTTGTTTTTCCCATTTTTGTTGCTATTAGCCGAAATTCTCAACCCCTTTCTTAATTATTTTCTTTTAATTTTTCATTCTCTCAAACCCTTTTGAACCGAAACTCTTTTCTACTTTCTTCCTTGTCGAATCCTCAACCTCTCTTTTCTCTTTTTCTTAGTTGGCCGAACCCACTCCTTAGCCATAGCCGAATTTCCTTCTCCATACTTGGTGGAGTCTTGGCCGAATATTGAAGCAGAGGTAAGTAAATGGCGAATATCTATCTCCCTTTTCCTTCTTCCATCGACTTTTTACGGGAAGGGTGCCGATTTCGGCAATGGTTTCTAAATGGTTGGTAACCGATTTCTTCTAGGTACTCGGGAAGTAAAGCGATGCGACTCACGGCTGATCTCTAGTGTTCAATTTCGGTAAGTGGTGGTAAGATCAATCTCTTTATTCTAGCAATTCGATTAAAAGCCGAAGGCTATTGGTTTACTTACTAATCAATGATGGTTGACGAAGCGATTCGAGAATCAAGTGTTGCGATTAGTATTCAAAAGTGTGAAGGTAAGGATTCGGGTTCACAAGGAACCCTCTCAAATTAATTGGTTGGCCGATTAGGCCATAGTACTAACCCTGTATTTGGCCGAATATAGGGATCAGTAGATCTAGAGAGTCCGACTCTTCTTTTCGGGATTTAGACTCCTCGTTGGTGACAGTGTGTACATACACACATATAACTTATTATATATGCTTTGAATATTGAATGCTAACTTAATTTATGTAGCATTGGATAATATACCTTATTGGTATAGATGGAAATTCGTAAGTACTGCATTAATATGTTTTTGTTATTTTATGCTTTTGGGAAGCATGATGTATTGATACATGTGATAAATCTGGTTATGATTTTTTTGTCAATTGTGGGTTGAAAGAGTGGAGGGGGCAGTGATAACGTGCCGACGGGCACCAGTGTTTTGGTAACACACTGTGACTACGGTCACCAGAGGTTTGGTACCTCCAGAGGTTTGGCACCTCATAGCGACTTGTCCCTGTGGTTAATACCACCGTGGGTTGGCCCCACTTGAGATATGGGATTGTCTGCCAGTGATTTGGTATCACACGATGGGTTGGCCCCATCACCCGATTTGTGTCTACGGACACCGGTGTTTTGGTAACACATCGTGACTATATGTCACCAGTGGTTTGGCACCACTAGTGGTTTGGTACCACAACGGGGTAGACAGTGGCATATGGTTGGCTAGGATTGGGACCCATAATATTTTGCATATTAATTGTTATATGTTGTGTATGAAATGTTAAAATCGGGGGAAGGGTTACATACTGAGTCGTGGTGACTCACCTTCTCCTTTACATTTTTCAGGTGACACATAGATCGCGGATGTGGAGCCGGGTGGACTCGAGGTGGCCATGCAGTGGGTCTAGTTTAAATGAACTTTGATTTTAAGTTATAATATTTTATTTTCGGTTTATATTTTATTTGGATTGTAATAAGGCCTCCTAGAATATTTTATTATTGTTATATGCTCGAATACTTGATTTAAATTTGTTCCTACTATTAATTAATAATCGTATGTTTTCCAAGTTAGAACGAAATTGTTTTTTTACGAGCCATCGGGCACACTTGTAATTTTATAATAATTTGAGTTAATTAATATTTCCAAAATTTTGTTTTATACACCTCAAAGGTTTCAACCAAAAATAATTATCTTTTACTAAAACATCAAATTTCTTCCAAGTTTTCTAAATATTTTCTAAGTAGCAAACCAGATTCGGCCATAGTGTTTGGGCCGGGTTTGGGTTGTTACACTAATTGAAGGTGAAGTCGTGTCAGATGTTAGGCATGTGCCTAATTTAGAGAACAATCTAATCCCTTTTTGGTCTTTGGGACTTGAACGGTTTGCAAAGTGTTTAAGGTAAGGTTGGTGCAAATGGTTACAGTCAGGTGGAGAGAGTTGATGCTTTTTCTCCTGTTTGAGTATTAATGCCCCTTGCTGCATTATACAACTTTGATTTGAAGACTAGGAGTCTTTTAGTTTACAAGTTCAAGCACTGCTTGAGATTGTTCGGTATTCTACAAAATTTAAGAGTTGGGGTTTGGGATTGTACGTTTAGTACTTTTAGGTTTATTTTTTTCATGTTGTACTCTCGTTTGTTTACTCGTTTAGTGAAAAGTCGAAGTCTCTTTTGCCCGTGTTTTTTTTTTCCTTTTTGAGGGTTTTCCACATAAAATATTTGTGTTCGTTCCTCTTCACTTTTACTAGTTCGTTGTTTATACGGGTCGATTCCCAATAAATCCAATATAAAGCAAACCCATTAAGTCAGTAAAAATAAAAAAAAACAGGGACAAAAAAACTAATTATCCAATTGACCAAACCAAATTATGGTTTTTTATTTATTATTAATTACTTTGAACTACCGATTCAATCGATTGAACTGAAAATTGATGGTCTAATTAGCTCGATAATTGATTCAATTTTTACAACATTAATCAAAACTAAAAATAAATGTAATTTTAAATAAAGATCAAACAACTAAAAGAGGAGGGCAAGCTAGACTTTTTTATTAACATTGTTCTAATCATTTTAATTTAGAGAAAATAGGATTAGGCCTTGAGGCCTTACTATCAGTCTATCCACATTATGTCACAAGTCGTTAATACATTCTGCTCCTCTCTCCCCCTAAAATTTTTATTTTTATTAGTTTATATTATAAATTAATTTTTTAAAAGATATACAAAAATAAATATGTAGACTAATTTTATAAAATATTTTAATATTTTAATTTTAGTTATTTATAAATAAATAAGAATAAATCATAAATCATATTATAATTTAATTTAATTATATAATAATGGATTACTTTCATAAAAAATAAGATATTTATTTAGATTAAGAAAAAGGAAAGCACGCCTAACAAAAACTAACTTCTTTGAAAACATTTTTATAAGGGAAATTTCTTAATAATTATTATTTTTAAATAAATATAAAATTGAATTACGATTTGCAGATCGCACGAAAATATTCAATTAAAAAAATGAGATAAAAGATAAAAAAGACTTAGAGAGAAATTCAAATAAAAAAAATATTTATTCGCATGCAGTCCAAATATAGAAGTAAATAAGAAATGAGATAATCTTGTACATCAACTTATTTATATTTTAAAATATTTGAGAGTTTTTTTACCATTCATTTTATTTTAAAGCTGTTCCAAATGATGGCTCTCCCAGATTTTCTATTCAATTTTATATTTTTGTACTTGGATCAGTAGAAGTTGATTTTAAATAGCATTATTATAACTCAATTACAGACTTATATGTCAGATCTAACCTATATCATACTTTTTCCATATACTATTGTTTGTGAGTAACTTGGAGTTATAAAATTTCTCAACCATCCCCTTACCAAATATATAAGATTTTTTTCTCCAACTCGGCTCAAATTTGACTAAATTTTTGTTTGCAATTGTTTTGCTATCATTTTACTATTATATTACTATTATTTTATTGTTATTGTTTGAATATTATGTAACTCTTGTTTTATTGTTAATTTTGCTACTATTTTAGAGAGACATTTCTTGCTAAGTTACAACTATATTAATGTTATCTAAGTATAAAAACTTTCTTTTAATATATTTTTAATTGTTAGGAAACATTTATTTTAATGTTATTAGTGTCGTTGATGTATTATCTTTTTAAAATTTGTTTTTATATAAAAAAATAATATGGGCAGGCCGAGTCAAGCTTGAGTTTAGCATTTTTATCTAAGTCGGGCTTGAACAAAATTTTAAGCTCATTTTTTGGGTCAGTTCCGAACCTAAAAAACGAGCTTAGAATTTGATAAAACCCTTTTTAACTATGTTTAGATTCAATTACTTTTAGTTTTAGTCACTTAAGATCGAGGATTAGAGATTGCTGCAAATGAAAATGAATATACATCTAAAAAGTAATGCAAAACATAGATGTGCTCTGAATTCTGAAATCCAGCATGCATCCAATTATATTATATATATAATTGTAAAAGGGAAAAAAGAACCTGCCTGGATGTTGAATACAACATGCATGATGCTGCGCATATCCAAGTCTTCCACTGTATCCATGAAAAACAAGTTGTACCAAATTTCGGAAATTCAACTAAATGTAAAGTTAGGAATTAAAAGAGGTTTCAAAAAAGGTCTCAAATCAAATGTTGAATAAAAGTAGTGGATCAAACTGAAAAAAAAGAAACATTGGTTTTCAATCAGACTAATCATGAATTACATTAATTACATGATGAAAAATCATTTGCTACCTTTCAACACGTTCTCTCAATGCATATACGACCCATCCAGTCTTCAATTGCATGATAATTGATGGATATTATCATCCACCAATACTTAGACAAACCCGACAATGACCTCATCCAAACTACTTATTCAATGCTATGCTATAACATCAGGGATAACATCAGATAAGCCTTCTTTCTTTTTCTTTTTTAAACGTTTTTAAAATCAAACAGATACGTATGCAACCCTATTTATATTATCACTGTCATTGGCTGTATGCTTACTTTCAATAATTAAGTTTCAGTTCATGATAATCTCAAGAATAGTTTTTTTATTATTATTTAAAATAAAACCCTTTTCCATTTTGTTGTCTCATGGATGAGATAGTAGATTGTCGTAAGCAAGATTGGGAGAGCCACGACATAGGAGATCAAGCACTCGGGGCAAGATTTGTGGATGTCTCGAACATAGCGCCCAAGTGTTTGTTGATAAAAGCTCCAATTCAAGAAGAGCTAGAAGTGATGTCGAAAATTATTATGAAGATAGGATATCTGCTTCTTTTTTGGCGAGAAAAAAATGAAAACGTCAACTACATAAAATAACCGTTATCCTTTTCTTCTTGTAACAAATCTCTAATTTCCTCTGGAGCCTCATTAAGGATTTGAAGGCTTGTTTTCCAGCTCAAGTTGAGTTTAGCTAGACGATCTGCAACTAAGTTCTGAGTTCTTGGAATGTGTTTGATCTTCCATTGTCCTTCCGCCTTCATGATGTGTTGAGTCTTTCTGAGTACGGCGATCCCAGAATCTTCTAAAATCAAGTCTGTCAGGATTTGGACTACTTCAAGATTGTCAGTTTGAATAATAGCCTGTCTGTAACCTTTGTTAAGTAAAATAAGCACTCCATCAAGTATGCTCCAAACTTCAGCCTCAAACGGAGAACAAACTCCTAAGAAGCGAGTGTATCCCACTATCCAATTTCCATCTTGATCCCTGACCACACCTCCTGTAGCAGCGTGTCTTGAATCTCTGGTCACTGCCCCATCCATGGATAATAAGATCCAAGTATCCTCCGGGTTGTTAACTGAATTCGAACTAGGATTATTCCTTTTGCTGCCACAAATATTAGATTCATACTGACGAGCCCAGCAGCTAGAGACGTTGATCACTTCAGTAGCTGTCCAGGAGATATTCTAAAAAATAGAAAGATTTTTATTCTTCCATATTCGCCAAGCAATTAGTCCGAATAAAGATGACCAAGTCAGATCACTATCCTGCAAACTTTCATGACAACAAATGTTAAGTAAAAGCCAATCAGAAAAAGAGGTAGAGAAAAACCTGTGTTTAAGATGTTCTGGAAGCACTAGCAACCACACATCCTTCGCAGAAGGACAGTCTCGAAGAGCGTGAGCCAAAGCCTCAACCTGTGCCCACACAAGGTACAAGAACTATTGTGTCCGATTCCTCTTCGTGCACGCTCCGCATTGGTAAGAAATCTTTGCTTGAAAGCCAACCAGAGGAAAATCCTAACTCTTTCCCGAATATTTCCAAATAAGTTTCCAGTGCTCATTTCTAGAATTCCAAGTGTCCTCTTTTAAAGTCCAATACGCACTGCGAACAGAGAAGCCTTCTGAAGTTGATCGAGCCCATATGACCCTGTCTTGACAGGAGTCAGATGTGGAGGAGGGATACTAGTAATCCTGGAAATCATGTCTTCAAATAACCAGACACGGAACAGGTCCAGATTTTAACTCCCATCCGATTTGACAAACTCCTTAACACAATAGTCCAAATCAATGTTAGAAAAAGATGGAATTTTTGAGACTAAAGAACCCATACCTGGAATCCAAGGATCTTTCCAACAACGTGCATAAGCGTCATCTCCAATGGACCAAATTAGATTCTCCCAGAGTGTAGGCTATATATTAGAAAGAGACCTCCATAAGTGGGAGCATTGGCTTCTACTGATAGAGTCTGGAATGTGATCTTTCCATCCATACTTAGAGCGAAGGACAAGAACCCATATTGCATTGTTCTTAGAAACAAGGCTAAACCCGATCTTCATAAAAAATGAAGAGTTTTGATCACTCAAATGCCTAAATCCTAGGCCACCCCGAGCCCGTGGGTGATATATAGAGTCCCACCCTACTAAGGACATTTTAGTGTGACCTTCTGTACTCCCCCAAATAAATTGTCTAACCAACATCTTTCGGTAAAATTAAAAATAATATTATCGGTAATGTTACGGCCCGCTATAAAGCCAACTTGTTCTTAAGAGATCAGTTTAGGGAAAATCACCTTAAAACGATTTACAGTCACTTTCATCACCAACTTATAAAGGACAGAGCACAAGTTGATAGGCCGAAACTAACTGAACTCTTCTAGACTCTCTTTTTTGGGAATTAAAATAATTAACGTGTTGTTTAACTCTTGCTCGATTGGTCTCCCAGCAAAGACACCTTTAACCACTGACACAGGTCTTTCCTAAGAGTGTCCCACTGACTTTGGAAAAAATGGACATGAAAACCATCACAACCAGGTGCTTTCAAAAGCGCCATGTCAAATAACGCTCTTTTGATTTCCTAAAGTGAGTGAGACTAGGAAATCAAAATTGGTACTGCTATCCAAGATAGGGGGAGTTTCACCATAAAGTCGTTCAAAGAATTCAACGGTCTTCGGTTGTAAAATATTTTGGCCAGAACACCAAACCCTATTATCGATACGTAAAGTATTAATACGATTAAATTTCCTTCTCCTGATCGTACGATTATGATAAAATTTTGTGTTACGATCCTCTAAATGGAGCTAGCCTCACCGAGCTTTCTGTCTCCAAAGTAAATCTTCATGCGCAATGACGTTTTCCAACTCATCCCAAACATCCATTTCTTTCTAAGCTAAATGACTAGAGGGAATGTGATCGAGGGCCTTCTGAACGTTGATCAGAGCTTTCATGAGATGTCGCTTGCAAGTGCCCAAAAAACCTTACACATCCCCGTTCCAAATTTTAACAGAAGAAGTAAAATTGTTCAAAGAAACAACCATATTTCCTAAAAAATTCCACTTCTCTTTAACAAATGTGGGGAAAGTATTGTGCTGCGTCCACCCTGCTAGGAATCTAAAAGGTCGTCCTACAGATGGTCCAAGGTCAGGTTTAGCAGATAATAAGAGAGGTCAATGGTCAGACTTAATGCGGGTGAGATGGTGAACTAAACATTGTGGGAACGATGACATCTATTCATCATTAGCTAACGCCTGATCCAATCTGACAAAAGTAGCACCTCGTTGCCAAGTGAAAGAGGGTCCACAACACCCTAAGTCTTGTAAATCACAAGAGTCAATAAAATTTCCAAAAAAATCACAACGTTTACTTACAGTATACGAACTCCTCTTATCTTCAGGTGATAGAATGGCGTTGAAGTCTCCCATAATTAACTAAGGAAGAGGTTGAATTGGAGAAGCAGCTTTTAGCCCTTCCCAAAGAAGTTTTCGTTTCGACCTATCAGGACTTCCATACACAAAAGAGATCAAAAAGGATTTATTAGGAGTAAAATTATCAACACGAAGAGAAATAAATTATGGGTGATTTATAATAATTTGAATTCTAATCGAATCCTTCCAAACAACCTAGATACCACTTGAAAAACCAACAGACTCCATCCGATGGGAATAATTGTAACACCTCTAACCCGTATCCGTCACCGAAATAGGGTTAAGAGGAATTATCGGATAATTGAAAACTAATTCAGATAATTCAAAACTTAATTCATGGTTTCACATCAAAGTGTCCCTTAAATAGGTCATCGAGACCTTAACTATGCTTTAGAATAGGGTCGGGACTAAACCGAACACATACGAAAATTCTCAGAAATTTAAAAATTTTTCTAAGTTACAGAGGTCACACGCACGTGTGGGCAGGTCGTGTGCCTCCCACAGCCTCAGACACGCCCGTGTGTCTAAGCCGTGTCAAAACAGGGCATACATACTGACTTGTCCACATGGCGGTGGACACGCCCATGTGCCTCACCCGTGGTCGCTACTGACATGCACCACACGGCCAGTCACATGTCTGTGTGTCCAGCCCGTGCTCGCTACTAACTTGCTTAGAATTACAACCACGAGGGACACGGTTGAGCCACACGTCCGTATGCTCAATCGTGTGGGCAATTATAGGCCATTTTCCAGGCCAAAATGCCACCCACACTTGGGTCATTCCTACAAGTACATACAAGCATTATCCCATACACATTTGGTAGCCAAAATCATATCAAATGGTCATCTTTTCAACCCATTCAAAAACATTTCTAAACATGCTAACTTGTATGCCAATACACACAACTAAATCACATATAAAACCAGTCATGATTCATCCACAATTTGCGACATTAACATAACCATTTCATTGATCAAACATATACACTTATATTGCATAAATAAGCCTACCATTATCTAGACCAATTCATAAATATGAAATCACACCAAAACCAAACTTCATATAGCATGACTTCTCATTCAATACACAACCAATTTACTAACTATATCACATGGCTATCCATATATTTCAAACATAATTCAAAGTAACCAGCCTATACATGCCATACTTAGTATATACACTTTCAAAAGGTACCAAAATAAGATTGAGTAGTGTGATGAAAATCCTTGACGGTCCCCGAACCTTTAGTAGCTTTGACGATCTATAAAATAGAATAAACACACACAAAGTAAGCTTTCAAAGGCTTAGTAAGCCATATACAAATAAACTTAACATAAAATGCACATAGCCACATTGATACAATAACATTAATGCTTCTCATATGCAAATTTATCACATATCCTTTGGCTCACTTATTTAACCAATACTTACCCACATTCCATGGCTCAAAGTATCACTTTACTCATAGCTCAATTAAGCTTGAATCACATATCATCTTATCAAATCTATACTTATTCACTTTAGTAAGCTCATTTGAACACTTACCTTTCCAACGTACCTGTATCATTTATACATATCACATAAACATTTATTTTTCAGACTTGCTCATTGAACCGTTCGGAACTAAATAGGATACTCAGAATGCTCAGAATAATCGTATAATAGCATCGTCCCAGATGTGGTCTTTACATGTAACCAGATATCGATGTCACTATCCCAGACAGGGTCTTAAACGAATCAATACGATGCCAATGTCCCGGACATGGTCTTACATGTAAGTCTTATATCGATGCCAACGTCCCAGACGTGGTCTTACACGAAATCTCGAATTAATGCCAACGCCCCAGACGTGGTCTTACATGATATCACATATTGGACACCTATGCCATGACATATACAATCCTATCTATCCCTAGGTTCAAACGGGACTTCTCAAACATTATCAACTTGTTGATATAAACATATCCTCAGATTTCACATACATTCCATGTAACAGACAGATCTTGACCCTAATCGGAACAGTGGTTTCGGAACCACAAATCCGAGTCCGAAAAATATATTAAAATTATTTACAGTATTTATTATGTGTGAATTTGCTTGCGTGAAATTTTCGTGCTTTAATTTCGTTGTTTGAGTGTCCGATTAAATAAAAGGACTTAATCGCGTAAAATGTGAAATTGGCTAATTAATGTGTAAAGTGCTAACTTGCTAATGTCTTTATAATGTGAAGTCCTTAATAGGAAATTAGGCCATTAAAAAAGATAGTGGATGACATTATGTGTATATTATATAGTTTTTTTTAATTATATATTATTCATAAAGGTTATAATAATATATATTATATTATAAAGTTATTATAATAAAAGACAAACATTAAAGAAGCCATGTTCATCTTTTATTTATGACTGAAACTAAGGAAAAGAAAAAGTTTAAGAGTTTTGAAGCATTTGGCCATTACTAAGCTCAATCAAGGTTTGTTTTTGTTTCGGTTTTTGATAATTTTTACGTTTTTGATATCGTTGCTTCGAATACTACAAGACCCATGCTCTAATTTTTGAATTTGATGATAATTTTGTGTTTTGGCATTGATGATAGCTTGTGATTTTTGTTGTTTGATGATGAAATATTAAAGATATGTGAAAGATTAACATGTTTTGTCTTGGAATTTTTAATGAATTTGAGTAATTTGGACTAAATTGTGAAAATAAATTTTTGAGGGACTAAAATGTGAAATAAATGAAATGTATGGACTTGTAAGGGCATGGGTGATTTTCGACCTAGCTATGGTGATGTGAAATTTTGTGTATTTTTTGTTTTATGCAATAGAGACTAAATTGCAAAAAGTGTAAAATGTTAAGGGTAAAATGGTAATTTGCCCATTTACGTGTTTTTGGATTAAATTGAATGAATGTGTGTTTAAATTAGTTAAATTTGAATTTATTTAGATCAAAAACGGAAGAAAACAGAATTAGATCGGGGGGAAATCGAAAGTAATCGAATAGTCGATTATATCATCCGACAACATCCGAGGTAAGTCTATAAGCATATAAATGTTGTTAAATTGAAAATATTTATTTGTTATGTGTTAAATTGAATTTTATGAAAATATATGTGCATTGGCCGATTGTGATTAAGCTTGGAAGATAAGTTACGAGTTCGATTCGATCGAGATACGTTGTCCGAAAGTCCCGTACGAACCCTAGGAATAGTTAAGATACATATGTCATGACATAGTATTCTGATATGTGTTTTAGTGTAAGACCACGTCTGAGACGTTGGCATCGATTTGTGTTTACGTGTAAGATCATGTCTGGGACATTGGCATCGTATTTGATTCGTGTAAAACCCTGTCTGGGACAGAGGCATCGATATGTGATTACATGTAAGACCATGTCTGGAACGTTGGCATTGTACGAGCTTTCGACTATCCGCGTATCCTTTTTAATTCCAAACGATTCAACGGGCAATGTGAAGTAAAGACCAAATGTGAAATTGAATTAAAAGGTTTAGGTATGTACTCATACTATGTTATGAAATTAAGGTAAATTGTATACTTGAATTGATGATTTAAAGTTATGTGAAATATGAATTATGTGTTAGCATATTTGAACATATGAGTGATTAGGCCTATTATGTATTTGTGATAATATAAGTGATTCGGCCTATTGATATAGTTGTGATATTTAAAAGTGATAATTATATATGTTTATGAGTATTTGTGCATTTAGCTATATAATGTTAAATGCTAATGTATATTCATAACATGTAAACTTGTGAGTGTGATATATGTATATTTAATTAAGGTTTGGATTGACTTGGCTAATTGATTTAGTGATAATGTTCATATGATTATTGTTTGCTTATGACTTACTAAGCTACTGTGTGTATGTTTACTCTTCATTTTATAGATTTTGGAAGATGGGTTATGAGCTCAGGGATCGTCGGAGGAGTCTATCACACTATCGACTGTTTTAGTATTTACTAAGTTTGAATTTTGAATCTATGGCATGTATAGTCTAGTATTAATTTGGTTTGTTTTGAAATTGTAATTATTATAGCCATGCGAAAATGGCTTAATTTTCCATGCTTGAGTTCGGGTTGGTTTAAAATGGCTTGTCCATGATCATTTTGTTTAAGTTGGATTTTGTGTGCTTTTGAATGAGTGCTTGATGTGTTTAATTTTTATGCTTTATTTTGACTACATTTGATCATGATTTGAGCTTGCATTCGAATGAGATATTCATGTTACAGGTATGTGATAAATTTGGTTATGTTAGGTATTAAAGTCTTGAAATATGAGGTTGATGAATAAATTTAGGTTATGCATAGTTAATGATTTAATATTGAGATGTCTAAATTTTAATATGAACCGATTTGAATATTGTTTATAAAGTAAGTATGTATTTGATTTTGAAATGAAATATGTATGTGATGGTTTGAGGTTATATATAATTCGGCTACGAAAATTTGATTAGCAAATGTGGTTTTGAATTGATTTGAAATGGCATGCTTTAAATGAGTAAAAGTTGATATATTTTGTTAATCTTAGGATTTGATCATGGTTTAGCAAATCGAGAAGAAATACCATGCTTTTATGAATATGAGGCATATGGTTATGTATTTCGGCAATAAGCTAAGTAATGAATGTTAGCTAGGTAATAAGTATGTTATATGAGTTTGAGGGGTATACGATAAATGTTTGATTCGCACATATGTGAGTAAGATTGATTCGGTTTATTAATTGTACAATGATATGATTAGTATGGATTTTCAGAAATGGCTCATTTGGTGTGCACATATGCGAATGCTGGAAATAGGAAACTATGCATGTTTATGGTCTTTTAAAACGATACATAGTTGCCTTTTAAATAGACTTATAGTTAGTAAATAATGTTCTCATAAAATCGGTTAAAGTTGGTTATATGAGATGTGTATGTTTTGGGTTTAGCTTTTAATAGATAAATTTGATTAGTCGAATTAAAGGCAAGATGATTGGTAATGTGTTTATATATTTTAACCTTGAATGGTTCGAATTTAATGTGGAAAAATGTGCCAATAAATTGGTTTAATTGTTTATATCATATATGATTTTGGACATTAAGATTTGTGATGTGATTTGTTTGGTCTATTAAGTGCAAGTAAATTATTGAATAATTAAGTGTTTAATAATTATATTGGATTTGAACATATATGTCATGATGTGTGAGTATATGAATTATGTGTATATTTTGAAGCAAATTTTGTATGGTTTTGAAGCAAGTTTATTTAACATAGAAATAAGATTATATGAAAGAGAATTGTCTTTTGTTTTATGATTAATAATGTATATTTAATTTTTAATCAGCCATATGCTTTATTTATGCGAATATGATCTGTGTGAATAAGTGAATGTTCGGAAGTTGTATTTATTGTGGTAATGCCTCGTAACCCTAATCCTACGACGGATATGGGTTAGGGGTGTTACATTCCATCTCAATTGATACTCATAGCAGTCCAAATTCATATAAGCACAAATAATTCAATTCAAATACATTTATTTGTATATTGACTTACCTCGGATTCGGTTTAACGGAAACGGACTCGGCTACTCAATTACTTTCAATTTCCCGTGATCTATACATATTCAAATTTAATCCATTTATTTATCAACTCATTCAATTCAATCCAAAAAAACACATATTTAGGGAAATTTGCATATTAGCCCTTACATTTTTACATTTTCACATTTTAACATTTTAGTTCTTATTTCACAAAATACACATAATTTGCTTGTACCATGCTTAGGCTGAATATCACCTATGCTCATAAAAGTCCTTACATTTCATTTATTTCACAATTTAGTCCCTTAAAATATTATTTTCTCAATTAAGTCCAAATTACTCAAAATCACAAAAACTCCAAAGACAAACTATGTTATTCTATCACATATAATTCATATTTCACCATCAAACATTTCAAAACTTATATGTTCATCAATGGCACATTACAAAATATTTATCAATTCAGAAAATTGAAGCATGGGTTTCAAAGTACTCGAAGCAATGATTACGAAAACGTAGAAATTATCAAAAACCAAACAAAACTCATACCTTAATCAAAGAAGACAAAGGCCAAATGCTTCAAGCTCATGAACCCTATCCTTTCTTTCTAAATTCGGTGGAACAAGATGATGATAATTGCCATTTCATGCTTTGTTTTATCATATTAAACATAAGTATTAATTTACAAAACTCACCTTTAATTTTAATATATAAAACATTTGCACAGAAGGTAATTAATGACCACTGCTGTCCACTTACTTAAATAGTGGACTAATTGCCTTTTAAGGACTTTACACTATAAAGACATTAGCAAATTAACACATACACATTAATTAGCCACTTTTTCATTTTACGCGATTTAGTCCTTTACTCAAATTAAGCACACAGACGGACAAATTAACTTACGGAACTTTAACACATGCTTAATCACATATCATAGGCACAGAAAATGATATTAAAATATTCTTCTAACTCGGATTTGTAGTTCCGAAACCACTGTTTCGACTAGGTTTAAAATCGGATTGTTACAATAATTAAAGCCCAACTGCTCAATAATAAAGTTAGCTTTATTGCTGCCTACTCTTGGTTCAATTAAACAAACAATATCTAGATTATGCTCAGCAGTATATTCCCGAAAGCTCGAATGAAATTCCTGCTAGCACACCCTTAATAGTTCTAAGAGAAAATTTTAAGGTTTAAATCCATAAAATAATTAATAGACATGTATTTAAAAAAATAAAGGTAAAATGTAATTTTTTTTAAAAATTAAACAAATAAAAACAAGACGAAAAGAAAACCAAAAAGCCCTTTTTAATAAAGACAAAATTCGCCTTACTATTCAGGGTTATTAACACATCATTTATGGTTATCGATTCTGGTGTGAGTCCTAGAGTCAAAATTTTCTTATGAGAACGCCAAAAAATTCTCTACTAGCTTCTCCATGGATTTTTTCGGTGACACTCATTGAGAACCGGAGTTCTTGAAGCGAATATTGTTGCCATGGAGGAGTTTATTTTGTTTGTTGAAGCTACTCCTTCCCCTCATTTTGTTTCTTTTGCCCGATCCAAGAAACCCCTCCTGGGTCGAAACCAAGGTGCTGCTTGTGGGGAAACCATGGCTTCTGCTGGATTTATTTTTACTTCCTAAAAAGGTTATTGTCGAATGTTTGTCGGAGTTGAGCTTCCCCACTACCACCACTATTACTTCGGGTTCACCTCCCATCGAAGTCGTAGCTGGAAGAAAGAGGGACGACGATTCACCTACTTCTTTGAAGACAGTCCCGACGGTGGAAGCGTTGGCCATTCCTCCCGTATCAAGGTTTCGGCTGCAGTTGCCAGAATCAGCAGGCCTAAGCTAGGCGCGTCCTTCCAGGCCAATTTGCTCTATTTGAGCACAGACCGATATAACAATAAGGTCCAAGCCCGTGTTACTTTCCCTTGGAATTTGTAAGTCTCCCCTAGAATGTCTTTGGGCTGAATTGGGTCCCAACTCTTGCCCATTGTTTCTTTTATTATTCTGACCAGATCCAATAATGTAGCCCACCTCCGAATTCCTATCTTTATTAGTCCTAGATCCCATTAAATTAGGTTGACTGTTGTGAATGGCACCAAATTTTTTCCCATGCTGATTTCCATTATTGATTTCTTTCCCTTTAGAGATCTGAAAATCATGAGATTCTCCATCATGAATTCCCTTATTTAGATTCTTATTATTCAGTCCATTAAACCGGGACCTTTCCTTATCTTTTCCTTGGTTTCCAGCAGTCTTTTGACCATTATCCCTGACTTTCCGCCTTGATTTCCTTTCGGCAATCATCCACGGCCCAAAATTGTCATCTTTCTTCTCCGATTCTTGCTTGGCCAAATTTGAATTCTCCCATATCGTTTCCGGCGATTTGCTATCCTTCTCAACCAATGGCCCTGCAATTCTGAAGGGACAAATATTTTCCATATGGCCATATCTCCCACAATGAAAGCAAATAGTAGATAAGGACTCGTTCTTCACCTTCTGCGACCGACCATTAATCAGAACTTGGGAAACCAAAGGTTTGTCTAAATTAACATAGACCACCATTCTAGCAAATCGTCCTCTTGCCCTACTATCTGTATTCATATACAACTTGACCACTTTCCCAACCAATTCCCCTATTTCTGTAATGATTCTAAAATTATATAGATAGCTAGGGAGTGCCGGGAATCTGATCCACGCCATGACGACACTTGGGTAGGCCTGAGCAGGGTCGAAAGCCAACGTCCAGGGTTGAACGGTCAAGTACTGACCAAAAATAGTCCACGGCCCCTCCGATAGAGCTTTTTCGTAGTCTAGTTTATTTTGAAATTTGACTAGGAAATAGCCATTTTCAATGTCCATCATGTCTACCACACACTATAAATTTTGTTCTGCAAAATCGAAAAACCAATATTTCGACCAAGTAATTTTAAAATTATAGTATAATCCATACCCTGAATGAGGATTTGATGAATCCTGTCTGAAAAGGTAATAGAAGGCACGCCATTCACAAAAGTCTTCTGAACGTCCCCTTCTAAAAGATCGATGGCGTCCTTCTCTTCCGAGCCTTTGGAAACATCGTCCACCGTAGACCCAACGAGCATATCTTTCCAAGAGATGGGTTGAGCTGTTGGTGAATCAACCTTCATGCCATCATTCCTTTCCTCATCTTTATCTCTAAATCTTAGCTTTTTAGGGGTCAACTCTTCCACCATGGATATGTCAGAACCAGAATTTTCACAGAGAGAAGTCATCCCTAAGATATTCCTATATTTCGTCTTTTTCAACCATAAACAAATGGAAAAGAGAAGAGAGTAGGATATCCGCTTTATACAACATATTTTGTGTTGCTAATTTTTGTAGCAGAATACTTTTATCAAATTATTTTTTTTTTGAATATTGAAGCACTGTGTTAATCTTGGGAGACACATCCACTACACGATTACACCGATCAAGGGAAATTCATTTATAAGGCAGTAGGTTTTTCACGGCGTAATAAATTTCTAATTTCTTAATTTTTTTACTTTTTATTTTCCGCTAACATATTTGTTTTGTAGTAGTCTATTATCCAACATTACAAATTATAATTTGTTACAATGAATCAAATAAAAATAAAGATGAGTATTTGATATATTAATTTTATAAGTGATAAAAAGTTGACATATATGTTTTTAAATAATTTATTATTTCATAAAGAATACAAGTGAATCCCTAAGTTTGAGTAAAAAATATTTAAAAGTAAAAAAAATGAAAAAGATTAACTTAAAATACTTCAAAAATAATTTTTTGGTATAAAATAATAAAGTGGTAATTTACAATCTCCCGTATATGGTTTAGATGAAATCCCGAATATAAAGGTTAATTAATTAAAGATGATCTAGCGAGATTCCTTGTATTCAATTATTAGTATTTGAATCAAAATGGGAATAAAAGCAGTATAAATTCTTTTCACTTTGACAACAAAAAGTTGACATCTCTAAACACAAAATTCCTTTCTCTACTTGCATAGAAAGGAATTGAAAAAGAAAACCCAAGAATTAATATTAAATCTGCACTCTACTCCACACACACACACACACACACACACACACACATAAATAAAATAAAGTGTCGTCAGTTTTGAAAATCCAAAAATCTGCCATTAAAATCTATTGCTATGGCTACATTGGGTGATCCATAAGCATGCCTCTGAAAACTTCAATTCATAGCTGCCTTGCCATTTTTAACCCCTGTGGTGTTTGAGAACCAAACCATTTTTTAGTCCACAATTTTAACCTATCATCTTTAACATCACAGAACATATTTTCCCAACCTTTTGGCTTGATGGGTTGGAACCCTAACCCTGGGGTCCTGTCCTCGGACATTGGGTTAACCCTTGTTCTCCAATTCGCAACGAACGCTGATACCCTCCTTCGAAACTTGGTCATGAATTCAGGCCACGCTTGGTACTTATAATGGTTGAT
The DNA here is from genome assembly GCA_025503065.1 of Gossypium bickii. NCBI lineage: Eukaryota > Viridiplantae > Streptophyta > Magnoliopsida > Malvales > Malvaceae > Gossypium > Gossypium bickii. The sequence goes on from CP106715.1 coordinate 24,922,513, forward strand.
CACTGTAGCCTCTAATGGCAACTCTTTCCAATTATAATGGTTTTTGTTCAAATCAAAGTGGTGGGTGACGTTAAGCAACGAATGGTCAACTGCTTCCAATAGAAGTATCGATTTGTGGCGTTGCTCGGCTTGTCTTCTACAGTTATATCCCTGTATTACCCCCATTGTCGAGTGCTTCTTTTGATCCGATGGTCCGAAATCGTTACACTTGATTGAAACTTGACCAATTGATCCATTGGATGATATTGACAACAATGATTTAAGCATTGTTTTTGATGATTGAGAAGAATTCTTAAGCCATGATGGTGAAAATATGAACTCATCTACATCTACATACATCATCCATGTGCATGAATCTTTGGCATAAACTGCGCTGTGAGAGAATCCAGCTTCATGGGCTTTAGGCCAAACCTAGAATATCCTCTCGATGTTATAATCTCCTTCTTCGTTAAGCTCCTTTATGACCCTCTCCAGATCATCATCGCTTCCATTATCGTATAAGATCTTGTCCACGCCAATCTTGGAATAGTACATGATCCATTCTCATAAGAACTTGGCCACGTTGTAAACCATGGTGGTGGTGCACAATAGTGATGTGGGGTTTTGGTTTGATGGCATGTGCCGCTTGGGGGGAGTGTAATACGCAACCGAAGGGACCACCAGCTTTTCTCTGTTGGTTTCGATGGAGACTTTGATTCTTTTGGCGGCGACGGTGGTTGAAGGTGAAATACTCAGTTCTATTAAATTGGGATGAAGGCACCTGAATACCTCCTGCTTAGAGCTGGTAACGGGGGTTTTAACGACGTTCTTGATGCGGTTACCGAAAACGCAACGGAATTCCTCTAGAGACTTGTTGATATATTGGCGGTTGTTAACACCTTTAACGAAAAGAACCACGTCTGTCTCGGTAGAGAAACACTCGTACGCCAAGAAGTCCCACCGCGGCATTACCGGCGCCGCAGAGATAACGTTTGTTTCCCTCTCTGGAAACCTCATGAGGACGGGCTGGTGAAACAACTGGAGCCTACGTTTTCGGCTCGGAAGAGTGCACTTGAACGTGGTGGCATTGGTGAAAGGTAAGACCCCCGAGAAATTTGTCGAGGAAGTCTCGTTTCTTGGAAAAAAGCAATAAAAATCGCCGATCCGAGATTCGACGTCAGTTGGGTGTCATGAGAGATGAGAACAAGGACCTCCCAGTTCGATAAAAGAACGGAAACCGACTCGACGGGACCTTGAATGGAGGTGACGAGTCGAGTCCGGTGAGTGAGCTCATTGATATCTTCTCTAATAACATGATTGAAAGAATCAGGAGCGTCGTATCGAGTAGTGAGGTTTCGGGGACGAAAGCGGAGGTGGGTAGGGGATAAAGAGATGGCAGAGCGAGAAAGAAGAAGAGAATAAAAAGCGAGGAGAAGATGGCAGAGGAAAATAAGGAAGATGAAAGTAGGGGCTTTTCGAGGCATGGTTTGTTTGGGGAAGATGGACTCCAAGTAAAAGGGCGACCAAAGTAATAAAATAAAAGGGGGAGTGGAAATTTCTTTATAGGGGAATCACGTTGGATTGTTTCTTCACCCAGGTTTTCTCAAAATTATTTAACAAAAGTATTTTTTTAATTATATATTATTAGAAATTATAATCAAGTTGTTAGCTTCTTTGCTAATATATTCATTTTTAAACAATAAAAATTATTATTTTTTAATTTCATTAACAAATTCTAACATTTGACTGAATAGTAAATATAAAATATAAATTTTCATCTTTAAGGTGTAACATTATTATTGTTGGACCTATATCTTTAATAAAATTTTGACTAAATAGTAATTAAAAAATGTGCAATAATTTGATTACAAATGAATTTGATAAATTTATTTTTATTTATTATCTTGAAATTCTAAATTTTGTTTGAAAAAATATATTTTTAAGATCAATGTATATATATTACATTAAATACTGATTTTAAAAAAAATAATTGGAAATTTATTATTTAAATTAATTTTTTATTGTATAAAAAAATTTACTTTTAAATTAAAATATGGTGTACTGAAATAACATTTTAAAAGTTAAATACAGAAACCTGTTCAATTTTCTCTATAAGTAGTCTTTAAAATATTTAAATTATTTGAAAATGATCTAAAAAATATTCAATCTTTCTTCTTCTTCTTTTTTCAATTATATTTTAAAAGGTATTTTTAATTATTTAAATAAATAAAAATTTAAATTAAACCAAAATCTTAAATATGAAACTAATGAAAATTAAAAAACGAAAAGAAAATGTGAAACATGAAGTTGATTGATATAAAAAGGGCCATGAAAGTACAAAGTTAATAAATTAATAAGGCCTTCAAATCATATATATAATATTTTTTTATAATTTATAAAATATTAAATTAGTAATAATAGAATTGCATTTTAATCTTTTAAAAATGATAAAACTTTAATTTAATCCTTCAAAAACAATAAAATTATACTTTTACTATCATAAAAATATACAATTTAGTTTCGAGGTTCACGCTGTTATTATTAGCATATGGAATGCTTAAGTTGGGAATGGTAACTTAAGTTTTGGTAAGCTGTTTACATGTGATTCATAGCAAGAAATAATGTAAATGGAATACAGAAGTTACGGTAAAAACTAGATTATGAGTGCTTGAAATATGGGTAAGGGTTTCAAATTTCAATGCCTGGTTTGAAGAGGAGTTGTAAAAGTAGTGAGATTTGGAGATGGTTAAGTAAATCCCAATCTCCATGTTTTCAATTATTCCCATTGTAAGTTAGGTCCATTTCACATTTCACTAATTTCAGCAATATTTGGTACATGCTTGAGTTTTAAAACTCTACAAATTTTATATATGTAGTAAGAAATAAATAAAATATATGATAATTTTTTATATTTTAATTACCTCATCGATTAAATTACCTCATGCAAATTTGAGCTTTTATGCTAGTCCACATTTATCTACATCAATAAATAAAATTTGTCCTTAGTTCTACTTTATCCCGAGGCAGCAAAGAGAATATATTATGATTTAGGGATATATTAGGTATTGGGTATTGATATTTATGATTTTTAATTGGATTAATTTAATTATTATATTTTTCAACAAAAATAATTTATATTAGGGTAAGCTATAAAAATAATCATTTATGTATGGCTTAAATTATATTTTGGTCCTTAAATTTGTTGATACTGAGTATCAGCAAGGGAGGAGACAAAGAGGAGAAAATGGTGGTGCAAAGGAGGTTAGTTCACCTAAACAAGCCAAAGTTGAAAAAGTGTGAAGAGATTGTATGCTGAGGACGACAAAGGAATAGGATTGGTAAGTGAGTCAAGGGTTCGATGCATTCTTCCTCATTCTTTAGGGTATTTATAGGCAATGAGTTCTTTGTCCACTTATGCCATGTCACTAACATTCTCGGGGTGATGGTGAACGTGTGGTTGGTTACACATTGATTGCCGTCAAGCGTGATATTACTTTAACAATATCCTTGTTGAGGTAGTATGGGGTTGTTATGCCTCAGTGGTTCCTCTTGAAGATAAGAGCATTCCCGCTTAAAGCAGGTGGCAAGATGGCAAGTGGTCTATCTGAGAGGTAGTGGCGAGGTAGCGGGTAGTCTATTTGGAGGGCAGTTCAGGGTTTTTTACCAAATTAATACAAAAAAAATAAATATTATCCAAAATGGGGTGCCCTTTTCAATATTTACGAAAATGGTATATTGAGGGTGGTTGCGCCTCTGTCAGAGGCGGCACCACCCTCGTCAAGCCTAGGGAGACACTAAAATTAAAAAAAAAAATTAACTGAAACAGAATTTAAAAAAAAAAAACAAACACGAAGTGATAGGACCCTAGTCAAGCCTCTGCCACAGGTGGCACCGAAGGTGCCATTGCCAGAGGCGGCACCGATGGTGCCAGTGGCAGAGGTGGCACCAGTATGCTGTTTTGGCCTATTCTGCATCTTGGGGACCTTATAATGGTCCCCAAAGTTCATTTTCAGCTGAGAGAGGAGAAGAAGAAGAAGAAGAAGAGGAAGAAGGATACGATGACGCCGAAAAAAGAAAGAGAAAGGAGGAGAAAGAAAGAAGAAAGAAGAAAAAAATAGAAGTATGTATAAATTTTTTTTAAATAATGGAAGATATTGTTGTTATTGTGTTTATAATTTTTTATTTTTATTATTTGTTGTTGTTAGTTTAGTTTATAACTATTGTTAGTTATTAGGATTACTAGGTTAATTATTATCTTAGTTAGTTAGTTAGTTATTATTATTGTTAGTTAGAAACCCTAAAATGATATTTTAGTTAGTAGTATATTGTTAGTAACCCTAAAATAAAATATTGTTAGTATATTAATATATTATTATATTAATATTTTAGTTAATATATTAGTTAAAAACCCTAAAAATAACCTAAAATAATAATATATTGTTAGTAGTATAATTAAAATGTTAGAATACTATTAATATTTTAGTTAATATGTTAGTTAGTATATTGTTAGTAGACTAATATGTTAGTTAAAAACCCTAAAAACCCTAAAATCATATGTTAATATTTCCCAGAGGAAGATACAAGCTCGGAGATGGAATAAAATGTAGAACTGATTTTAAGTGGTTAGATGTAAAGATAAATGTTGTTCATGTACAAAATGATAATTGTAATAGTGTGAGCATATTGAAACATTAATTTTTTTATTTAAAAATAGTATATATTGATCGAAATTTTTCTGAGCAATTTTGTTTATTTTTTAACAGATTGAATATTGAAGATGGATGATCAGTTTTTCGTATGCGTTTATTTCGATGGAATCATCTTGACAACAACCGTTGGATGCATATTTGAATGTCGGCAACAAATAGCAATGAGATTTAATAGAAATGTCTCGTTGGATGATATGAAGGGAAGGATAAACGCAAAAATTGTTAGACGTTATGGGAGAACGATTTCGAGAATTTTCTACAAGTTTCCAATTTTTGGCAGATCCGATCAAATTCACAGAAATGGAACTTGTAGATGATAAAGACGTGGAGACAATGATTGCTCTTTACTATGGGAATGGGAGTAACAAAAATGCATCAATTCACTTATTTGCTGAATTAGCTGGTATTGAGGCAAATGAAGACATCAATGTATATGGTGAAGAAAATGGAGCTCAAGAATCGTGCATGGTGCCTCCAATATTGTATGTTGATGCCGAATCGAATATACATGGGATCGATATCGATCTTAATATCACACCCGATATTGATGTGGTTGGTGATGATGGACACGATAGTAGTGATCATTGCGAGGAAGAGGTCGATAGTGACAATGATCCCGATATGGACGACATACCTGATGATATTGACGATGAAGACGTGAATGACGATGGAATTAGCGCGTCTTCGGTCGGGAACCAGATGCGATGTATTATGATACACAATAATCCTGGGCCACACATGTCACTCATAGACCCCGACACAGCACGTGTAGCTGAGTTCCCAGAGTACCCTAAAATATATCCTGCTCACCCGCTAGCCGTAAATTTCGAGTATGATTTATTCGTAGGCCAGAGATTCGAAAGTAAAGAAGAGTGCGTATTTGCTATTAAACGGTATAGCATGGATATATCAGCGGATTACAAAGTCGCAGTGTCTAAACTGACGGTTTATATTGGGGAGTGTTGGAAGGCAGCAGAAGGCTGCAATTGGCGGGTACGAGCTGCATTCATTCAAAAGTCTCAGATGTGGGAGATACGAAAATTGGTTGGACCTCATACATGCAGATCAACACGTATGACAGAAGATCATAAAAAACTTTATTCCAAAACTATCTGTACGTGTATCATTCCAATAGTGAAGGACATGCCGACCATTAAAGTTTCGGTACTGATTGCTGAAATACAAGTACGATTCCAGTATCGAGTATCATATCGAAAGGCGTGGATAGCTAAACAAATGGCAATGGAGCAACTGTATGGAGATTACGATTCACTGTATAACGAGCTACAGGGATGGATAGCTGCTATGCAGGAATATGTATCGGGAACTGTGATTGAGTTACAGACACGACCTTATTATGGCTGAGATGACCAATAACAGCCGGGGAATAGAATTTTTCATCGGATGTTCTTGATGTTTGATCAATGTGTGCGGGCATTTCCACACTGCAAGCCATTTGTGCAGGTGGATGGGACACGGCTATACGAAAAATATACACAGATCTTACTTATTGTGGTTGCTCAAGATGGCAATAGGAACGTGCTCCCAATAGCGTTTGCCATAGTAGATAAGGAGAATATGGAATCCTGAGAATTCTTCCTTACCAACCTGCGGAGGTATGTTATTAGCAACGATAATATTTGCATCATCTCCGATAGATGGAAAGGATTAATTGCTGCAATTAGGCGTTCCGATGTGCCATGGAGATCCGTTTACTGCATCCGTCACATTATGGCTAACTTCCTTCGAGAGTATAAGAATGCAGACTGGAAGAGACAAGTGGTGAAAATGGGTAAAGGATAACCTTAAATTTTCAATATAAGTTTAATGTTTTTATGTTATCTAGTTACCTTAACTTATCTTTTATTAAAACATATACAGCGTACGAGTTAGAGCCACATATTTTTCGCCAATTAATGACTCGACTTAAGAGTGACATGGAAGATCAAATGAACAAATCTTTTCGAGAGTGGTTGGGTACAATGGAACCGTGGCAATGGGCTCAAAGTTTTGACGAGGGCTTTCGTTATGGTCAAATGACCACACACTTGGTGGAGGGAGTCAACGTTGTGTTGTTGAAAACACGACATCTTTCGATTTCATCTGTCTTATCGGCTACATTCTACAGGTTGGCAACCTTGATGCCAAGAATGGGTGATCAACAAGTCAACCAGATGGATGCGGGACACGTGTTTGTGGAAGATGTCAGGGATACATTGATTGCAAACTGTCGAATTGTGAGGTCGATGACTGTAGAAATATATTCACGATGCCGAAAACTTTTTGAGTTACGGAGTCCATCAGTCGTAGACCCGGTTTGCCACCTAGGTCTTATGGAGTTGATCTTCGGAACAGACAGTGCGAATGTAGGAGGTTCTAAACACTTCATTATCCGTGTGCACATGTCGTGGCAGCGTGTGCTAAAGCGAACCTTAATGTTGAATAATTTGTCGATGATCTGTACACGCTGAGCGTACATTGCGTGTCTGGGAAAATGAGTTCCCTGTCCTGCCCGACCTATCTACATGGGAGGTGCCTCGAACGACTTTCGAGCTTGTCCCAGACAGAGCGCTATGCAGAAATCCGAGAGGTCATCCGCAATCATCAAAAATCCCTAATGAAATGGACATTAGGGAGAAATCCGACGATAGGCGTTGTGGAATATGCAGGTTAGGTGGTCATAATCAAAGTAAATGCCTGCAGTGAAACTATCGTGTTGGACAATCGTCAAGACCGAGTGGGAATTGAGCTTATTCAGATTAACATGTTTTGTATTCAGATTTTTAGTGATTTTGATTAATTAGGGCTTAATTGAAAAAAATAAATAAATTTAGGGACTGAAATGCAAAATAAATTACATGTATGGATTTGTATGAATATGGCTTTTTATGGATTTCTATTTTGTGCGATATGGGTAAAATAATAAATGTCGTATTTTGGGTTGGATGTATATAAGCCATGCGAAAATGGCTTGGTTATTGCAAGTGTTTCATGAATATTTGGTCAATAATTTTATTGTGTACTTAATGACAAGTACATAATACATAAAATGTCCAAACCACATGACTTAAACATTAATGGCATTTGTAAACTTAAAACTTATCTCAGCATATATATATATCATTATAACCTAACATATATTTATTTAGGTGTGTTATAAATCAAAATGACATGCTTATCATTTATTATCATATCCTTAACCTCATTTGCATATTCACTTTACTTATCAACAAAAACAATCATATGGCATATTCATTATTAATCTATTACCAACCGTACCTATTTAGTGAATCATTCAAGCATCATATATATGCATACATTGCCAATTCAAACCTAATCAATATAACCTATACACATTCGGACTTATAATAATCCAACTCATACACATTCGGACATATAAATATCTTCTGACCTTTAAACATAGTTCATTTTATAAGACCTAATCGAACTCACTTAAATACCAAATCCAAACATACCATACATATTAAACACTTAAACATGAACTCATGGCTATATATATATATGACCAAAAATCAAACTTAAAGATTCCATCGCATGGTCAAATATTGTTACGAAATTTTAAAGCTCCAAATAATCAAGTTAATTTTATACAAATAAAGTACAAACATTGTAATATTTACAAATACAAAATAGAGGAAAATCAAAACCGCAAGAAACACCTAAAATTGATGGTTCGATGGTGTGGTCCTAGGTGTATACTTCTGCGATGGTCGACGTTCACGACGTGGGTGCCCGCGACGACCAACATCCTCTTCAAGCTCCGGTGGGGGTCCAGGTGGGGGTGTGCTAAACATGGCCGAAAAATCATATGGCTCGAAGGGCATAGATGAACTCAAGCTAGAAGGAGTGCCCTGATGCAGTGGATACGACCCAGAAGGCCTGATGTCCTGCAGTGGATACCAATCGGGAGTGTATTAATATCTAAGGTAGGTAATACTAACAATAATAATAATTTTTACTAACAATAATAATACTAACTAAACTAAAATAATAATTACATTTAATCTAACAATAATAATAATTTTTTACTAACAATATACTAACTAAAATAATATTTAAGGTTTTTAACTAACCATTGTTTTTTACTACCAATATACTAACTAAAATAATAATTAGGGTTTTTAACTAACATAATAACTTTTATTACAATCTAACTAACAAAATTATTATTTTAGGGTTTTTAACTAACTAACTATAATAATAACTAACAATATAATTAATATTGTAATTTTTTAGTAATCCTAAAACACAATTTACTAACTAACTTACAATATACTAAATTATTATTCTAGGGTTTTTAACTAACTAACTATAATAATAACTAACAACTAACAATATAATTAATATTTAAACTTTTTACTAATCCTAATAATAACTTACAATATACTAACTAACTACCTAAATTATTATTTTAGGGTTTTTAACTAACTAATTATAATAATAACTAACAATATTACTAACTAAATTACTAACTTTTTACTAATCCTAATAATAACTTACTAACTAAATTATTATTTCAACATTTTTAAACTAATTATAACAATAACTATTTAATAATACTAATAACTAAAGTAGTATTTAAACATTTTTACTAATCTTAATCTAACAACTAATAATAAATAAACTAAACTAACAAACAAACAACAACAAATAAAAAAATAAAAATCAATAATAATAATAACACCAAAAATCATCAACACATAAAAACAACATGAATATCATCATCCATTATTTAAAAAAAAAAATACATACTTCTATTATTTTCTTCTTTCTCCTCCTTTCTCTTTCTTTTTTCGGCACAACCGTCTCTTCCTCCTCCTGCTTCTTTTTCTTCTTCTTCTCAGCTGCCAAAACTTCATTGGGGACCATTATAAGGTCCCCAAAGCCACAATCTGCCGAAATTATATGCAGGACTTGTCATGTCATCGGTGCCGCCTCTGTCAGAGGCACCTTCGGTGCCGCCTGTGGCAGAGGCTTGACCAGGGTCCTGTCACTTTGGTTTTTTTTTTATAATTCAGTTTTTTAAAATTCTGACAGAGGCGCAACCACCCTCAATATACCATTTTGGTAAATGTTGAAAAGGGCACCCCATTTTGGATAATATTTATTTATTTTTGTATTAATTTGGTAAAAAACCCGGCAGTTCACCTAGTGACCAACTAGGCGATGAAAGGCGAGGGGTCATTTGCGGGTGATTCTCAAGTTGCTTCTCGTGATGCCATGTGTCTAAGTTAGGTAGGGGTATAACAATCCCCCCAATTGAAAGGCAAGTTATAAAGTGGTCTACCTTAAGACTATTTATAGATAATCCCCACCGGTGGTAAAGCGGTGGGTGCTATGGTGACAATTGGCTCAAAAGATTGGAGCTGCTCTTTGTGTGTATTGAGTATGTTTCTGGAGGTGAAGGATTGCCTTAAAGCTTTCAAAATATTCACATTTAATACAAAGTTGGACAATTGTATATAGGGAGTCACAATAATGATGAATTACAACCTTTCATGGGACACGTGTTTGGGTGTTAGTGGTTGTAAATTCTTGAAGCGTACAAACCAAGAAACTTACAATTTTGAGAAAACCAGATATATTTTTCCTTCTTCAAGCCTGGAACTATTTTTTCTACATTAGAATTCTAATATTTTCTCTTTGGTTATTTTCCATTGTGTTGTTAATCCTCAAGGTTCGATTTCCTGGGTTTTTGTTCTCTTGTGTTCCATTTTTCTTGCTAAGGTTTTTTTGCTTGAGATTTGAAGGTTGAATCATGCTTTTGTTAATTTTTCATATTTTTCTCTATACTATTTCGATATTATGGTCGGGACAAGTTGTAAATCGATCACTGAAGCACTTAGGAAGGTGGTTGAAGATTAGCAAGTTGAAAGGAAGGAAAACGAACCTATTAGAATGTTTCTTACAAGTGCACCACCATCGATATGGAGATGGAGAGATTGTTGAGGTTCTGGGGGCTTGCCTAAAAGTATCACAAGTATGGATTTAGCATACCAAAAGGATCTTATCCCCTCATTGGGGTTTTAAGGCCTAGATATAGGGGAGGAAGTTTAGGATTCTACCTCCCATTGTACTTACTTGAACCCGAGTTCTACCTTCCTTCCCATTATTTTGCTTGTGACTTGCTCAGAAGCTATAACGTGGCACCCAAGCAACTCGCAGAGGTGTCATAGTGGGTGATCATAGGCTATCTTATCCTCTATCATAAGCAAGGAATATGGCCTAAGATGAGGGTGTTTTAGCATATTTACTATCTAAAGGAGGGAGTTAATCCAAACCATTCAGGCTCTTTACACATCGCGAGGAGGCCATAACCTCTACAACCTTATTAGAAACTAGTCTCTTCTACTTAAGAGATACAACACTTTCCCCAACAACACTATTCAAAACTTCAAATCAATTATCCACCATTACTTGCTTCCCTTCATCTTTCACTCTTGACTGCTTCTCAACTAGAATAACAAGATTATCAATTCCCCCATTCATATACTACTTTTTTTTCTCTAATGGCATAATCATTTCATTTTTCAAAGTTATTGGGAACTCATCTATGATCAATAACTAGCTTCTTAGAAATTTGAGAAGTATTACCCCAAAGGTACAGTGTTCACACCTTAGAGGAAACCAGACAACATCACTCAATATATCAAAGCTTACTCCATCATCAAGCTCAACCTCAATAGTACTAGAAATAACTCTATCAACTTCAATCTTTACACAGGTCTTAGCAACATCAAGTCTCTACCTCAATGCATAAATAACTATTTTTGTAATTTACGCTTTATACTATAATATTAAAAAAATGTTATTCCTATAAAAACAAATCCCATTCATGTTATATTGTGTGTGTGTGTGTTTTTTTCTCACGTCGACCAACTCTTTTACTTGCATTCCACCCTTAAAGGACACCAGTAAACCTGTCTTTACCCCCACTTTTCTTTTCCTAGATATCTTCTCCTAGAATAGCTTGGATTTTCTAGAACTTTAAAAATAAAAAATAAGCCTTCGTTAGATCGTTATGTTCCCACTGTCCAACTGTCACGAGTTATTGGTCAAATTCTCCTCTCATATTTCCAAGGAGTTTGACCTTTCGGATCTCCTATAAAAGATACCAAACGATAGGGTTGGGCAAAAGGCCCAAAAGTTGTAAAAGTGTTCATGTGGTCGATTGTATGGTCGTTGAATAGTTGGTCGATATCCTCCCCTAACCATTTCTTGGTTATGTTCTTGTTGTCGAACTCCAACCATTTTTCACAGCATGAACTAACACAAATTATCGGAATAATAACACTTGGTCCATGGGTCAGATCGTGCTTTGGTTCTACGTAGTGGTTACCTGTGGTTTTTTCGAGTTCGTGGTGACTCAAGTTGCCCAATCTATTGTGACAATGTTTCTCGAGTTCATGAGAATCCATTTTGCTTGGATCCCATTGCATTTGTTGCGCCTGAAGTGTCAACATATTATGTTGAGGTCTCTCCTTACTCCTACTTTAAACAGAGAGGCCTTATTCAAGCAATGGAGGTTCATTGTCCATCATAGAGTGCTAAGTTTACTTGCCTTTCAAGACTTTATCTTGTACAAGACTAAGGTCCTCGATTTATTTTTCTCACTCTATGTAATTGGGTTTGGGCTTCGTATGCTTTTGATTTTTTGTTTATATGAGATGTAATCATTCTTTCTTTATGAAAATTTGAAGAAAAAAAAATCTCATTCAAAGAAACTTATATATTCTTTATAATCTATTTAATGTAAATTTTAACACATTTATGTATACATATCGAATTTATATTATTTTCATAATTTTTGCTAATAATTTATAATAATTGAATTTATAGAATAATTTGTTTGGCTATAAATATTTGTTGAATTGAATAACATATTTTAGTAAACATTATTTAAAAACTTCCCTTTGCACTCAATTTAAATATGTAAAGTAGAGAAAGAAAATGAATTTTGTTTGCGGAAATACTACTATTATCTACAAAATTTTATTTCATTCCTTGGTTAACTACTGAAATTAATTTTATCACTTAGTTATACACAAAGTTTTAATAGAGTGTGTAAGACCCAAATTTTCGCCTGGGGCCCAATACCAATTAGCAAACAGATCCAAAGTAATTGGCCCAATACATTACGAAGCCCAAAGGGCCCAAAACCTGTTAAGCCAACAGGAACCCTAGCCTTCACGTTGAGTCCTCGCGCCGCACGTTTCGCCAGCAGCCCACCAGGTCACCTTCACCACCTCGGCGTCGTGCTCCATCACGTCTCTAGTGTGCCTACAAAATAGGAGATAACAAATATAGGAGGGGATTGTAGATGAGATTCTTTTTGTTCAGGTTATAAAAGCCGAATGGAAACAGTGTAAAAGGGACAGTTTTTTTTTTTTGAATGTATAGCAGCAATATACACCAATTTTACCGAGAAAAAAAGCAATCCAGATTCTCATACACAAAAGAAGAAGAAAAGGGGCCATATTTGTAACGTTTAGCCCTCTGTTATTTTCTTTATTTTCGAATATATACATACTTTTATTTCCTATCTTTATGCTTTTCTTAAAAAATGGGGTGTTTTTAGAAACAATACATACAAAAATAGAAACTTATCTCGATTTCTCTGACCCATGCTGATGGTGTGTTCACAGCGAACTTGCTGCACGGAGGGGGGTTGTCCAAGCAGAGAAAAATGGGGTTCCATTTTGTTTTTTTCCTGTGGTTTTCGGCAGAGTGAATTGGCAAAGGAATAAAAATAAAGGGCCTAGGGTTTCTTTTGAAAATGGCAGAATGCCATTATACTTTTTACCTTTTTGGGGGGGGGTTTAAAACGGCAAATTAAATGGGGTTGTTTGGGGGGATTGGAAACCATGCTTTAAAGGGGAAATTTATGCAGCTGGTCCTTCCTTTTTGCGCCTACTTTCGATTTGACCCAGTTTAAATTTAATTTGTTTTAAAATTAGCCCCTGAATCTTACACGCCACTTCGATTTGGTCCGCCTTAAGGAGCTATGTTCAGGAGCTCAGAACAATTGCGTTTTTAGTCCCTATTCTTTGGCGTGAATTGTATTTTAATCCTATTTTGTTTAGATTCATTACAATTTAGGCTTTAAATTTTGTTTTTATTATGATTCGGTCCTTAACCTTTCTTTTAATCTGGACTTTTTGAGTTCATTATTTATTTATTTTTCAAATTATCTTCATATTTTAATCCCTTTCCTTATTTTTTTTATATATTTTGCTATTGATATCATTAAGTCGTTACTGTTATTTATTTTCAAAATCGGTATTAGTCTATGCATTATTATTATTCGTTATTTACGTTATTTTTATGTGTATATATTATTGTTATTATGATTATATTTATTATATTTATAATTATTATTAGGAGTACTATTATTTTTATTATTATTATTACTATTAATTCTATTGTTGTTTTATTATTTTTATTATTAATCTTACTTTTATTTTATTCACTGCTACTACTACGTTTTAGTATTACTATTAAATTTAATATTATCACCATTATTTTATTATTAATTCTATTTTTATTTTTTATTAGTACTATTATTACTATTTTTTTATTATTAATATTATTTTTTTCATTTTAATTTTTTTCTCTTCCCTACAGTATTACTTTTATTATTATTAATTTTTTTTTTTACCATTACCTTTCTTATTTTACTCCATCATTCTTACTTATCATTTTTCATTACTATTATATACTATTTTTATGTTTGTTACCATAATTATATTATTATCATTATTTTATTATTATTTTTATTTTTTTATGTCTTCTATTTTATTCAATATTCTTTCATTTGTCTATTTATCTTTGATTACTTTGCTCTCAGTATTGTTATTTATGTTTTCGTCCATCTTATTTCCATTACACGTATCAACGTTGCGATGTATTTTTCTGAATTCTTGTCCCATTAATTTTATTCGATCCATAATTCTTTTCAAATAAAGGCAATATTTGGTGGCTGGGGAATTCAAAGAATCGTGCCCTAACATGCTGGGTTTCGATTTTCCGTTTGACCAAATCATTAAAAATCCTTCAAGACTGTGTCCGTTTTTAAAATTAAAAACAAGGCAATATTTTGTGCTTGGAAGTTTTGAGAAATTGTGCCATAACGTGCTAGGTTTCAATTTTTCACTCGTCCAAAGGACTAAATATCCTTTTAAAATTTTGATCGTGTTTTCTCAACTTTAAAAATAAGGCAATATTTCATGCTTGGAAATTTGAGGGATCGTGCCCTAACATGCTGGGCTTCGGTTCGTTCGTTTGGCCAAATAATGGAATACCCTTTTTAAAATAACCATGCATTAATTTTGGAAATCATGAAATGATCTTGGTATCAAAAGTTTGAAATATCGTATCCTAACGTGCTGGATGTGATATTTCACCCTTTCAAAACAAGAGAATTTCGATATCCAATTCGAATTACCCAAACACTTTCCAAAAGATTCGTATTTTAAAATCTCTTCCAATTCTCGATATTAGGACATCAATCAATCAATAAGGTACCAATTTTGGGTGTTGCGAGGGTGCTAATCCTTCCTCGTACGTAACTGACTCTCGGACCCGTTTTCTTAAAATTCGTAGACCAAAACGTTTTCAAAAGTGGCCCAATCGCACTTTAAAAAAGATTTGTGGCGACTCCGTTTTTCGTTTTAAAGTCGGCCTGTTTTTAAACAAAAAATGGTTTCGACAACTTGGCGACTCCGCTGGGGACCTATAAGAGAGTCGAGCCGTAGAATTGATTGATTAATGTCCTTTTATTAAAAATTAAAATTCGATTTTGATTCTTCCATCGCATGAGTTTTGGTCGAGTCATATGTTTGTTACAATTTAAGTATCTAGGATACATTTAAGTATCTAGGATACATTTGCATCATATCGCATGACCGTAGTGGTCACACCTTTAAGTGAAAGTGAGAAGCTACTCCTTCGTGAGGTTTTCACCTCCGTGCAGGATAGTGAATCGCTTTCGGGATACATCCGTACCTATGTCTTCGTGAGATTTTCATCTCCGCGCAGCCATAGGGAAATGTATTCCCCTGAACTGAACTCGGTCCATATGAGCCTATAATGGGTGAGGATCGAGGAATCTGCTGGTTCAGGTACCCTCGCTTTAGAGCCAAACCGTATATAGAGAGCCCTAGGAACTTACCCTAGATAGAGCTACGCCAAACCCTAATAATCACCCAGATAGGTGCTATATTATTTCTCGCATGCCTTGAATTTTATTGTTGCTAAATGATACTAACTTGTTGCATTTTATTGTAATTGCATGCCATTTCATTTTAAAGAGGTGTCGACTTATGTTCGGTTTCTAATTTAGGAAGCTTGTTATAGAGAACGAATTCCTTGGTAAAGTAAAGGATAATATGGTCGTCCGAATATGATCAGAGCAAACTCAATTAGGAAAAGGGGACAGCCTAGCCGAAGGATATACATCAGAGCTATGTGATTACACCCGCATCAGTGTGACGCAGAATGATCTTCGGGAATTAAAATATGGGACCAGTAGGATGAAGAGATTAAGTAGTTGTTTTATGGGAATTATGAGGATTTGCCTCACTTACTTGACATCAATATAGATGAGCGTTTATTCCGGGCCCTCACTCAGTATTGGAATCACGTCTATAGCTGTTTTACCTTTGGGGAGGTAGATTTGGTATCCACTATAAAAGAATATACGGCTTTACTTCGATGCCCGAAGGTCCAAGTCGACAAGGCTTATTTGAGAGCCGCTTGTGTCCCCACCTTTTTGAAGAAGTTGATGAATATTACAGGGATGAGTGAACCATGGGTCGCAGCAAGGGTCAAGAAAAAAGGTGAGTGTAAATGCATCTCATGGAGGTTTTTAAAGGATTTGATTCTAGTACATCATGATACGAAGAAGAAAGTTGACGTTTTTACTTTGAGCATCTATGGTTTAATGGTGTTCCCTAGGGCATTGAGATATGTAGACGAGTCAGTCTCGAATCTCTTCGACCGACTTGATAGAGGGGTCACACCTGTTCCTACGATCTTGGTCGAGACATATGGATCCTTGAATGCATGTAGGAGAGCCGGTGAAGGCAGATTTATAGGGTGTGCACAGTTATTGTTAGCTTGGTTCCATAGCTATTTCTGGAAGGTGGATAAAGTCTCTTATCGGGTTTTTTCCAAGAATTATTCACTGTTAAAGGAGTTAGCAGCCACACCTAGAAGGGACAACGTATCAGAAGAAAATTAGATCACGCTTCCTCGGAATCTCAAGGAAGTGGACGTTGAGTGGAGAGCACCTTGGTTGGTTCCTGATGAAATTCTCTACTGGTGTGGGAGTTATGATTGGGTCCCTCTGCTAGGAATTTGGGGAGCCGTGAGGTATGCCCATTTGCTTGTGCTAAGGCAGTACAGATCAAGACAGTTCATACCGGTAACGTTTGGACTAGCTTAGTTTGAATTTTCGTATAGAGAGGATTATTATAAGAAGAAGGTTCGAGAGATTTCTGATGCTTAGAAGCAGACTCGTCGAATGAAGAGAGTTGCTGTAGGCCCGATGACAACCCTCGAATATAATGCTTGGTGAAGTAGGAGAATCAATGATAATATCCCCAAACCAACACAGGATGGTGCTCGACCGATAGAGGAATACCTGCAAGTAATCCCTTCCTAATTGGAAATAATGAAACAAGACTTTGAAAGTAAAAATTTGGAGTTAGGGAAAAAGATAGAGCAACTAGAAGAAGAAAATGTTCACTTGAGGTTAGATATCGACATCCAGAAATCAGAGACTGAGAAACTGAGGAAAAGGAAAAGGAAAGCCGAAGAAGATTTGGACAGTTTGAAGGCTAACTACAAAAAGTTGCATTCACCGATGAAAACTATTGGGCTGGGTAAAACCTTAGAACAATGGCGTCAAGAAATTCAAGAAGAGAAGGCCAAGGGCGATCAGTGGAAAAAGAAGTTTCATGATACTTAAGTATAAAAGGACGCCCTGAAAAAGACTGTATCTGAAAGCCAAAGCGAAAATGAGATGTTAAGAGCTTGAGTAGCAGAGTTAGAGAGGGCATTGGGTCGAAGTCGTAGCTCTACGATGAAGCTAGAATTAAGCCAAAACCAGAGTGAAAAGTTGAAAGGGAATGTGGTAGAGCTAGAAACAGTGTTGCAAAATAGTAAGCTCCGGATCCAACTATTGGAGGCAGATAACCAACAGTGGAAAGAACAGCTTCAAAGGTCAGAAAACCAGGTCAGAAAAAGAGACTACATTATGGGTGAAGCCGTGGTTCAGATACGAAAGGTGGCCGATCATCTACAAATCTTAACGGTTCATGCTGATGTGTTAAGTGTAGTATATGAGCTAGAGTCATATCGGGGTCAAGAGTTAGCTAGGCTTCTTAAGAAAGTTAAGGCTTTGGGCATAAGGGCTAGGTCGTATATGTGGCTTTGTTTTATGTAAAGGATTTTGTTTTTTAAATGAGTATTCTAAAAGAAATTGAACCAGAATCGACTCCTCTTATTTTTGCATTCATATCATGCATTTGCATTACATCGCATCATATGCATAAAATATCATAAAAGAACCCTATTAACTAGAGATCATAATATAGTTACCCTGGAACATCACTACTACACACGAAGGAAAATGAAAGTAATGAATCAAAGGATGAAAAAGTTAGAGCAAATGCAGAAGGAAATGCAGGACCAACTGTCGGAACAGTTGGCTAAGATCCGACAGGACATGAGGGATCAAATGCTGGAATCCCAGACAAGCATGATGAGCCAGTTGACACAACTGTTGACTAGAGGGCAAGATAAAGAAAATGGCCCTATGGTCGATACCGAAGATGATAATGAAAGATCTGCTTATCCTCCAAGCTTGGCCTCGGTAAATTCTCAAGCACAACCTCTGAGAGTGTCCGTCAACATCAAACCCCAGTACCAATATGGCACCTCAGCACCGGGAAACTTCCCGATAGGTTCAAGCTCCAACCCCGGGGATAATTTGGCAAAAACCATGGTCCCTGACTTCGATGAGGCAACAGAAGGAGAAAATGCAAAGGTAGAGCTCCAGAAAGAGTTTGAAGATTGGTGCAAGTGGTTAGAGGAAAGGTTCAAAGCATTGGAAAGTGTTGATCACCAATGCGAGGTGGATGCTAAGAAGCTAAATCTAGTCCCAGATTTGGTACTTCCTCCGAAGTTCAAGATGCCGGAGTTTGAAAAGTACAATAGGACCAGCTGCCTTGAGGCTTATATTACAATGTTCTGCCGGAGGATGACAGATCATGTCAGCAATGACCAGTTGTTGATTCACTGTTTCCAGGATAGTCTGACGGGAGCTGCGGCAAAATGGTACAACCAGTTGAGTGGTACTCAGGTTAAATCATGGAAAGATTTAGCACAAGCCTTCATGAAGCATTACGGCCATGTGACTGATATAGCGACTGACAGGATCATGTTACAAAACATGGAGAAAAAGTCAGGCGAAAGTTCCAAAAAATATGCCTAGAGGTGGAGGGAAGTTGCTACGCAAGTCCAGCAACCGCTACTAGAAAAACAAATGATCATGCTCTTCATAAATCCCTAAAAGCACCTTTCATCAATCATATGTTAGGGAGCGCGACCAAGAATTTCGCAGACATAGTGATGTCCGGCAAAATGATAGATAACGCGATAAGGTATGGGAAAATAAAAGCTAGAGAGAGCATGAGAAGATCAGCTCCAAAGAAAAGGGAGAATGAAGTAGGTAATGTAAGCTCGGGTTATCCCAAACCCATTATTGTCAGTCAACCGAGAGCGGTAGCTGTGGACCAACAGGCCTCACCAAGACAAGAGCCCAACACGAGGTAGAAGACTGAGAAATTCCAATTTACTCCCACACCTGTGACGTATAGGGAGTTGTATAAAACTCTGTTCGATGCGCATGTCGTATCCCCTTTCTACTTAAAGCCGCTGCAACCTCCATATCCTAAGTGGTATGACACAAATGCTCAGTGTGAATATAATGTGGATATAGTAGGTCACTCGATAGAAAATTGTACTTCATTCAAAAGGCTAGTCGAGAGGCTTATCAAGGCGGGTGTGGTAAAGTTCAATGACACACCTGGTGGGGGAAATCCGTTACCCAGTCATAGGGATAATGGGGTAAACGCGATAGCCGAGTACATGGGGAGGAAAATCAAGCAGACGTTTGCTGAAATAAGAACCCTATTAAGAGATGTTCGGAGAGAAATGCAAAAAAGGAGGTTAGTTCTGCAAGAGAATGTGAACAGATCTTGAGATGCAAGAAACTACTGTGAGTTCCATAACAAGGAAGGCCATGAGATTCAGCAGTGCAACAAATTCAGAGCCCTAGTATAAGGGTTAATGGATAATAAAGAGCTGGAGTTCTTTGACTCTTTAGAAGGAGAGGATGTATGCACCACAGAAGGAGGGTCTGCAGAGAGAGTCCCTAGGGTCAATCACCCAGTAGTGGTTATCACACGACCAAGGGTTGACAAAGCAGGAGTGAAAACGACACCGAGGGTTGTAATTCAAAAACCCGTGACTTTTCCTTATAAGGATAGGAAGAGGTTGCCTTGAGATTACAATTGCATTGTAACAATTTCTGGGAGAGAGAATCCAGTCAGCATGCCAAACACGAAGGTTGAACCAGAAGAAGGGAAGTACCTGATGTTTGGACAAGGGGAAAGAATGTCAGAATCACTGGTTAATAAACCAGTATCAGAAAATGAAGCCAAAGAGTTTTTGAAGTTCCTAAAGTACAGCAAGTATAGTATTGTAGAACAACTACACAAGCAGTCGGCATGCATATCAGTACTAGCTTTACTTTTTAAACTCGAAGGCACACCATAATGCATTGACAAAAGTGTTGAACAAAACCTATGTCGCTGATGACATTTCGGTAAATAAGTTGGACCGCCTTGTTGGTAACATAAGCGCAGACAATTTCATCTCTTTCAGTGATGATGAAATTCTACCAGGAGGCATGGGATCCACCAAGGCTTTGCACATCACTACCTGATGTAAAAGGTATACACTACCGGGGGTATTAATTGATAACGGATCGGCACTAAACGTCTTACCCCTATCTACGCTGAACAGGTTGCCCGTAGATAGTTCTCATATAAAATCGTGCCAAAATATAGTTAGAGCATTCGACGACACCGAGAGGAAAGTAATGGGAAGGATTGAGATACCTCTCCTTATCGGGCCAAATACGTATGAGGTAGACTTCCTCGTGATAGACATCAAGCCCTCTTATAATTGTTTATTGAGGAGGCCCTAGATCCACTCAACGGGAGCCGTACCATCACCATTGCACCAAAAGTTAAAGTTGGTGACAGATGGGCGGTTGATAACTATAAATGTAGAGGAAGATATCATTGCGTCCGTTACTAGTGATGCCCCGTACATAGAGAATGATACGGAGGCTATTGAGTGCTCTTTTAGGTCATTGAAGTTTGTAAATGCGTCTTTTATCATTGAAGGAAAAGGAGCATTGCTTGGGAAAGGACTCAGAAAATACCTCCAAGGACTGGTCAAAGTGTCAGGGTTGGTTGACAAGCGCGATCATTTTGGTCTGGGGCATAGGCCAGATACCAAACAGAGAAAGAAGGAACTGGAAAGGAAATGTAAAGGACGGAGGGCACGATTGAATGGTGCTGAGGTCAAATGGGGAGCAATGACTTTTCCTCATATATCTAATACCTTCGTGTCGGGAGGAATCATCTATTCAGAACTGGAAAATATGAATAAGGAAACGGCTGAAGATAAGATGAGAGCTTTGAGCATCAACGCCATGTCTGAATAGGGCCCGAATGAAAGAAACTTGGCGGGTATTCGCCCCTACGATCCTGGAAGTGTTCTGAACAACTGGACTGTAGAAAAAAATTCCTGTAGTTTTTAGGACTAAAACAGAGTAATGTTCAAAACACACTTGTTGTTTCAAGCCTAGAAACAATGAGAATCTTTTATGAAATAGGCTCATGTTCAAGCATTGTTATTTTCAATTAAAAATGCATCTTTTCGTTCATACCATGCAATCATTCCGTTACTCCTTTTCCATTCCATTCATAATCATACACATAAATGAGTTATTCTTAAATTCATTTCATTGAATATTCTTTCATACCTACCATAGGTCCCCAGATATCGATGTCATGAGCGACACTGTTATGGACCCAGAATTCCCCTACGAGCGAGACATGTGCCTAGAGGGATCTCGGAATTTTACAGATGACGAAGATTGTAGTTTATCCCCGGATTTATTAAGGATGGTAGAGCGGGAAGAGAAGCTGATTCTACCTCACAAAGAGACAATTGAGAATGTGCTTCTAGAAGATGGGAAAGAGGTGAAAATTGGAACCTGCATAATCGAGGAAACAAGGCAGGGCCTCATTAAACTTTTGCTAGAATTCAAAGATGTCTTCGCGTGGTCATATCAAGACATGCCAGGGTTGAGTACTGACATTGCAGTACATCATATCCCCATAAAAGGAGAATGTAAGCCGGTCCAACAGAAGCTTCGAAGGATGAGACCTGATGTCACAATAAAGATAAGGGAAGAAGTCAAGAAGTAATTTGATGCTAGGTTTTTACAAGTGGTGAATTACTCAGAATGGGTAGCCAATGTTGTCCCTGTTCCTAAGAAGGAGGGAAAAGTAAGAATGTGTGTCGACTACAGAAACTTAAACAAGGCCAGCCCGAAAGACAACTTCCCACTGCCTCACATCGACACCTTGGTGGATAACATGGTGAGGTATTCATTTTTCTCCTTCATGGATGGTTTTTCTAGATACAATCAAATAAAGATGCATCTTGAAAACATGGTAAAGGCCACCTTCATAACCTTATGGGGAGCTTTTTGCTATCAAGTGATGCCATGAGCAACATAGCAAAGGACTATAGTAACCTTGTTTCACGACATGATGCACAAGGGGATCGAGGTCTACGTCGACGACATGATCGCAAAGTCTCGAATAGAAAAGGAGCATGTGCAAGTTTTGAGGAAACTGTTCTTGAGGTTGAGGAAATTTCAGCTGAAGCTCAATCCAGCCAAGTGTACTTTCGGGGCTAGATCAGGAAAACTACTCGGTTTCGTGGTCAGTGAAAAAAGAATTATGGTCGACCCAAATAAGGTCAAGGCCGTACAAGAATTGTCTCCACCATGCACTCAAGTCCGAGACTTTTTAGGAAAACTGAATTACATTGCTCGGTTCATTTCGCAATTGACTGAAAAGTGTGACCCCATATTTCGTCTTCTTAAGAAACGTAATCCAGGCATTTGGGACGACAAATGCCAGAAGGCTTTTGACAGGATTAAACAATACTTGTCTAATACCCCAGTGCTAATGCCACCCAGTCTTGATAAACCATTGATTCTGTACTTGACGATATTTGATAATTCAATAGGATGTGTGCTCGGCCAACATGATGAAACAGGAAAGAAAGAAAAGGCGATATATTACCTCAGTAAGAAATTCACTGAGTGTGAAATGAGATACTCTTCGATTGAAAGATTATGTTGTGCTTTGGTCTGGACAACCCGGAGGTTGAGGCAGTACATGTTATACCATACGACTTGACTAATCTCTAAACTGGACCCTCTCAAGTACATGATAGAGTCAACTTCCTTGAATGGGAGAATGGCCCAATGGCAAATTTTGCTCTCTGAATTCAACATAGTCTATGTGAACCAGAAGGCTGTAAAGGAGAGTGCAATAGCTGATTTTCTAGCTAGTAGAGCGCTAGACGACTACGAACCCTTGAGGTTTGATTTTCCCAATGAAGATTTGATGTTTTTAGTGACACTGAAGAAGATACCCTAGAAGATCGCCCTTGGAAGTTGAATTTCGACAGAGCATCAAATGCCGTTGGTAATGGAGTTGGGGCAATCCTGATATCCCCGAACGGAGACCATTATCCCTTCACTTGCAAGTTGGATTTTGACTGCACGAACAATATGGTAGAACACGAAGCATGTATTATGGGAATTCGAGCAGCCATAGACCACAAAATTAAGGTGCTAGAGGTATATGGAGACTCCGCGTTGGTAATATATCAGCTCAAAGGAGAATGGGAAACAAGAGATCCTAAGTTGGTCAGTTACCAAAAGTTGATTTTGGAGCTAATCGAGGAGTTTCATGATATCACATTCTTTTACCTCTCGTGTGATGAATATCAGATGGCTGACGCCTTGGCCACATTAGCTTCTATGATCAGAGTGAATGAGCAAGAGGGTATAAAGCCCATCCAAATGAGTATCTGTGAGACTCCGACACACTGCTGCAATATCAACGAAGAGGAGGAGAGAGATGCTATCCTTGGTATCATGACATTCTGTAATATGTGAAGAGCCGTGAATACCCTAATCAAGCAACAGAAAATGATAGAAAAATAGTGAGAAGACTAGTTAATGATTATGTCTTAGACGGAGAGATCCTGTATAAAAGGAGGAAAGATCAGGTGTTGTTAAGGTGCGTCGATGCTGTGGAGGCTAGGAAAATCTTGGAAGAAGTCCATGAGGGGTGTCTATGGAACGCATGCCAATGGATTTACAATGGTCAGGCAAATCATGAGATTCGGGTATTACTGTTCCACGATGAAAAGAGACTGCATCCGTTATACCAAGAAGTGCCATAAGTGTCAAATTTATGGAGACAAAATCCATGTGTCTCCTTCACCTCTTCATGTTATGACTTTCCCATGGCCTTTCTCAATGTAGGGTATGGACGTCATTGGGCCGATCTCACCGAAAGCTTCTAATGGACATCGATTCATTTTCGTGGTTATCGATTACTTTACCAAATGGGTAGAGGCAGCTTCATATGCCAATGTCACGAAGACGGCAGTTAGCAAGTTTTTGAAAAAAGAGATCATATATCGCTATGGTATGCCGGAAAGGATCGTATCTGACAACACTTTGAACCTGAACAACAGTGCGATAGCAGAAGTCTGCAGTCAGTTCAACATTAAGCACCATAACTCGTCGCCATATCGCCCGAAAATGAATGGGGCCGTTGAGGCAGCTAATAAAAACATCAAGAAATTTGTGGGGAAAATGACTGAGACCTACAAGGATTTGCATGAAAAGATACCACTTGCCCTCTACGCCTATCGAACATCAGTTAGAACCTCCACCGGGGCAACACCTTTCTCATTGGTTTATGGGATGGAGGCAGTCTTGCCTATCGAAGTTGAAATTCCTTCCCTCCGTGTTTTGTCAGAGCTGAAGTTGGATGAAATGGAATGGGTTCAGTCTCGATATGATCAGCTGAATCTAATTGAGGAAAAAAGGTTGAGAGCCATCCGGCATGGTCAAATGTACCAGAAGCGAATGATGCGGGCTTACAACAAGAAGGTTCACCCTAGAGTATTCCATGAGGGAGACTTGGTACTAAAACAGATCCTCCCTATGCAAAAAGACTTCAGAGGAAAGTAGATGCCTAATTGGGAAGGACCTTATGTCGTAAAGAAGGCTTTTTCTGGGGGAACGTTGATACTCGCCAAGATGGACGGCAAAAGTCTGCCAAATCCAATTAATGCAGACTCCGTCAAGAAGTATTTCGCGTAAAAAAGGAAATGGGCCAATGCGAAAACCCGCAAAGGGCGTCTTGAGTTCAAAAAAAAAATAGAGAGGCCAAGGTGAAAACCCGCAAAGGGCACTTTGAGACCAAAGGGGCTTTGAATTGAAAACCCATAAAAGGCGATTCAAATGTTTGGGGGAAATAGGGCATGCGCTCGTCATCCTATACCTGAATTAACAATGAGGAGATATGCTACATTTTCGAGGCATTGGCAAAATACCACAGATCTCCTAAACACATGTTGAACTCAGAATAGTCTTCGAGAAGTTCGTACAAAAAAGCTCAGGCTATGATATTTGGGGCACCAATTCCACCCTTACTCGTTTTTTACTTTAGCAAAATTTGCTGCCTTTGTTCAATTCATTCTTCACGGGTTTTTTTTGTCCCGAATAAATTTTAGTTTCGTTCATCTTTATAATCTATTTTCAAGCATTTCATATTGAAATAATAATTAATGAACTAATAACACTTTCGTAAAAGAAGTTTTGCTTATTACTCTAAAAGTCTCTAAATAGCACAAGAATCCGAAACAGGACAATTATTTAAAACTCGCCAGGCTTAAGGGGCTCGGAATGCTTAAGATAGGCAGTAACGACATCTTTGGATTCTCTGTTAGAAGCATTAGCTGAACAAGAGGACATACGTTAGGGATAGCACCTTAATAAACAACAAGCACTGATAACCCAAAAGTTAAAAAATGGATCATTCTCATGACACTTTGCATCCATTCATATAACACTCATAATATATATGGTTAGGAGCATTTTTTTCGATCCTGACATTCTAATCATTTGGCATAAGCATGGACTCCATGAAATCAATTCTATAGGTAGGTTCCCCAGAGGGCAATGTAGCAAAATTGATGGGAGCTACAGAAAATAGCAGATCTTATCTCCACTGAGCAGGAGTGGAGTAGATCGAAAATAATAAGTCTTATCTTCATGTATCGGCAATGGAGCAGACTGAAGGATATAACTTTATCTCCATTGAGCAGGAGTGGAGCAAGCTAAAGATACAGATCTTATCTCTACTGAGCAGGAGTAGAGCAGATCAAACCACCAGCCTAACCCCCTAAGCAATAGGGTAACAGGCTAAAAATTACAGATCTTATCTCCACTGAGCAGGAGTGGAGCAAACCGGAGATGACAAATCTTATCTTCACTGAGCAAGAGTAGAGCAGATCGAAGACAACAAGTCTTATCTCCATGTATCGACAATGGAGCAGACTGAAGATTATAAGCCTTATCTCCACTGAGCAGGAGTGGAACAAGCTAAAGAGAGCAGATCTTATCTCCACTGAGCAGGAGTGGGGCAGATCGAAGACAGTAAGTCTTATCTCCATGTATTGGTAATGGAGCAGACTGAAGATAACGGATCTTATCCCCATTGAGCAAGAGTAGGGTAGATAAAAAATGACGAATCTTATCTCCATGTATCGGCAATGGAGTAGATTTAAGCCACTAGCCTTATCTCCACTGAGCAGGAGTGGAGCAGGCTAAAGATTGCATATCTTATCTCTACTGAACAGGAGTGGGGTAGATCAAAAATGGTGAATCTTATCTCCATGTATTGGCAATGGAGTACACTATAGCCTTATCTCTACTGAGTAGGAGTGGAGCAGGCTAGATATAGTGGATCTTATCTCCACTGAGCAGGAGTAGAGTAGATCGAAACAAGTCTTATCTCTATGTATCAGTAATAGAGCAGACTAAAGATTACAGGTCATATCTCCCTAAGCATTAGAGGAGCAGATTCCTATATTCCTGAGGAAGCAGTGAGTTAAAACGATGTTACCTGAAGAAAGGAAGCATCAAGAAGTCGAGACTCAGCAAGACCGGGCAAAATTGGTCCTCTTAAGGTCTTTGCTCCATTCTCGTTACACGACAACGAGCAAAGAGCGGCAGCTGTAAGGCCCAAATTTTCTCCCGGGGCCCAGTATCAATTAGCGAACAGATCCAAAGTAATTGGCCCAATACATTACGAAGCCCAAAGGGCCCAAAACCTGTTAAGCCAATAGAAACCCTAGTCTTCACGTTGAGTCCTCGTGCCGCACGTTTCGCTAGCAGCCCACCAGTCACGTTCACCACCTCGACGTCGTGCTCCATCACGTCTCTAGTGTGCCTACAAAATAGGAGATAACAAACACATGAGGGGATTGTAGATGGGATTCTTTTTGTTCAGGCTATAAAAGCCGAATGGAAACAGTGTAAAGGGACAATTTTTTTTTTTGAATATATAGTAGCAATATACACCATTTTTACGGAGAAAAAAAGCAATCCGGATTCTCATACACAAAAAAAAAAAGAAGAAGAAGAAAGGGCCTGATTTGTAAGGTTTAGCCCTCTGTTATTTTCTTTATTTTCGAATATATACATACTTTTATTTCCTATCTTTATGCTTTTTCTTAAAAAAGGGGGTGTTTTTAGAAACAATACATACAAAAATAGAAACTTACCTCGATTTCTCCGACCCACGTCGACGGTGTGTTCACGGCGAACTTGCTGCACGGAGGGGGGTTGTCCAAGCAGAGAAAAATGGGGTTCCATTTTGTTTTTTTCCTGTGGTTTTCGATAGAGTGAATTGGCAAACGAATAAAAATAAAAGGCCTAGGGTTTCTTTTAAAAATGGCAGAATGCCTTTCTACTTTTTACCTTTTTTTGGGGGGGGTTTAAAACGTCAAATTAAATGGGGTTGTTTGGGGGGATTGGAAACCATGCTTTAAAGGGGAAATTTATGCAACTGGTCCTTTCTTTTTGCTCCTACTTTCGATTTGACCCAGTTTAAATTTAATTTGTTTTAAAATTCGCCCCTGAATCTTACACGCCACTTCGATTTGGTCCACCTTAAGGCGCTATGTTTTTAGTCCCTATTCTTTGGCGTGAATTGTATTTTAATCCTATTTTGTTTAGATTCATTATAATTTAGGCTTTAAATTTCGTTTTTATTATGATTCGGTCCTTAACCTTTTTTTTTTTAATCTGGACTTTTTGAGTTCATTATTTATTTATTTTTCAAATTATCTTCATATTTTAATCCCTTTCCTAATTTTTTTTATATATTTTGCTATTGATATCATTATGCCGTTACTGTTATTTATTTTCAAAATCGGTATTAGTCTATGCATTATTATTATTCGTTATTTACGTTATTTTTATGTATATATATTATTGTTATTATGATTATATTTATTATATTTATAATTATTATTAGTACTACTATTATTTTTATTATTATTACTATTAATTCTATTGTTGTTTTATTATTTTTATTATTAATCTTACTTTTATTTTATTCACTGCTACTACTACTTTTTAGTCCTACTATTAAATTTAATATTATCACATTATTTTATTATTAATTCTATTTTTATTTTTTATTAGTACTATTATTACTATTTCTTTTTTTATTATTAATATTATTTTTTTCATTTTAAAATTTTTCTCTTCCCTACAGTATTGTTTTCATTATTATTATTTTTTCTTTTTGCAATTACCTTTCGTATTTTACTCCATCATTCTTACTTATCATTTTTCATTACTATTATATACTATTTCTATGTTTGTTACCATAATTATATTATTATCATTATTTTATTTCTATTTTTATTTTTTTATGTCTTCTATTTTATTCAATATTCTTTCATTTGTCTATTTATCTTTGATTACTTTGCTCTTAGTATTGTTATTCATGTTTTCGTCCATCTTATTTCCATTACACGTATCAACGTTGCGATGTATTTTTCCGAATTCTTGTCCCATTAATTTTATTCGATCCGTAATTCTTTTCAAATAAAGGCAATATTTGGTGGTTGGGGAATTCAAAGAATCGTGCCTTAACGTGCTGGGTTTCGGTTTTCTGTTTGACCAAATCATTAAAAATCCTTCAAGACCGTGTCCGTTTTTAAAATTAAAAACAAGGCAATATTTTGTGCTTGGAAGTTTTGAGAATTTGTGCCCTAACGTGCCGTGTTTCAATTTTTCACTCGTCCAAAGGACTAAATATCCTTTTAAAATTTTGATCGTGTTTTCTCAACTTTAAAAATAAGGCAATATTTCATGTTTGGAAATTTGAGGGATCGTGCCCTAACGTGCTGGGTTTCGGTTCGTTCGTTTGGCCAAATAATGGAATACCCTTTTTAAAATAACCATGCATGAAATTTGGAAGTCATGAAATGATCTTGGTATCAAAAGTTTGAAATATCGTATCCTAACGTGCTGGATGTGATATTTCACCCTTTCGAAACAAGAGAATTTTGATATCCAATTCGAATTACCCAAACACTTTCCAAAAGATTCGTATTTTAAAATCTCTTCCAATTCTTGATATTAGGACATCAATCAATCAATAAGGTACCAATTTTGAGCGTTGCGAGGGTGCTAATCCTTCCTCGTATATAACCGACTCCCGAACCCGTTTTCTTAAAATTCGTAGACCAAAACGTTTTCAAAAGTGACCCAATCGCACTTTAAAAAAGATGGGTGGCGACTCCATTTTTCTTTTTAAAGTATGCCTGTTTTTAAATAAAAAATGGTTTCAACAGAGTGATGTCAAACTTAATAAAAGTATGCCCCATAATTACTAATTAATAAGTCAATTATATCAACCATGTGCTATCATTTTCCCTTTATTTATTCTAATCAAATCACGATTAGTGCTGCTTAAACAATTCACCATTTAACTTTAATTAATTCATCCTGTATTATAAGTAATTTATGGATTTAGGGTGTAAAAATCCTCTTTCATCTAACCTTACTAATAAATATTTGGTGCATATAATTTAAAATCAGGCGTACATCACTTCGTCATCTAGATAATTTAACAATATCAATAAAACACTTGTAATTTGTCCTACACAAACACAGTAGATCACATTGCTAACCTACAAAGAATCTAAAAATCTAGTAGGGATCCTCTTCTACTTCTTTCTCCTTCCAACCCCCTATTACAGAGTCTCAACCATCTCTTCTTCTCCACAGGGCTCTTCACCCCTAGAATGAATCAGCTCCTTTACATCCTCATTGTAACAATCAACAGTTAGTGTAGTGATCGTGGATCGAACATGACTCACTCTAGCTCAAACATCCTTACAAATAGAGATGAACAAGAACAAAATCCCCAAACCATTATGTGATTTTAGAACACTACATTACCTTTATCCATCACATTGGGTGACAAAATAAATTTCTACGTCTTACAGTTATAATTATTTTATGTAAGTGAAAAATAGTTTTTTTTTTAAAATATATATATTAAGAAAAAAATAAAGTAATTTTTTAAATGAGTGGTTCTTATAGTAAATTGTAGTTATTTTAGCTTAATTTAGATTTAGCTTTTATTAAAACGTAACTACTAAATATCTCTAGTGATCTCTTTGAAACTTTGATTTAGGCTTTTCTTTTTTTAATCTAAACTTTGATTAAAAGGGTAAAGTTATATTTCTTTTTTGAATATTAACCTCAATAGGTTCTTATCATATCTGCTCTTTTTTATACAATGCTTAGAATTATTCATAGCCCCTCTACAACTCTTAAATAGGAGGATAATGCGCTTCAGCGCACTCGAACTCACGTCCTCCTGCACTGGTAACAATATCAATAACAATCGAGCTAAAACTCAACCCACATATAATTATAAAGTTAAAATCCTTTGTCTTATTTTCAAGTTTCATTATGCTTAATATTAATACATTTAAATACTTTTTTTAAGTATAGCGTAGAAATATAACTAAATATAGTAGAGATCTCAAGGGTTGAAGCAGCTAATACCTAATCTAAAATCTAGTAAATGTTATTATCTTAAGAGAATGATTATATCAATCAATTTAGTTTGAATTTTTAATAAAATTTACGTTTATGCTTTGTTAGTTATCGAAAAAGATAGGGGTTTATTTTTCTTTAAAGGATGTTGGGTTTATTTCAGAATTAAATTAAGTTGGTTAATTAGATTGAAAATTGATAAAAGTATTAGTTTAGAAAGAGATAAAAAAAAAATTGATTGATTCGTGAATCAATATGAATTGACTGAATAAAATTTCATAAATTTTTGATAATTTATTTTATTTAAATTGAACGAATTAATCACACTGATGAAATTAGAAAACTGATAATTTAATCCATCCTACTTCAACAAACATTAGTTTATTTATAAATGCTAAGAGTAGGGCAAGGCTTTACAGCTAACAAATGAAGCAGTTTGTAAGCGAAGATGGTACTTGAAATGCACACAAAGTTGCATTCTTGTCTCGATTCTCCAAACTTCATAGGTATGTGTCACTGCCCACCTGACTATTTTATGACAAATTATGTCCTTTGATTGCTTCCAAAGTTATTTAACTCACACCTTGCTTTTTCCGTGGTCGAGGAAGGCACATTTGTTTATTTTTTTTATTTCATCAAACAAACAAATATCCGACGCATATAATCAAACAAATTTGTGAATCCATATAAGTATAGTCGAGGTGGTAAATTTGTTGTATGTTACAGTAAAGAATAAAGTTCTGTCCCTTGGCTAAACAAGAAAGCAATGGTTTTGAAGCGTAGTGTCCATCCTCACAAAATGAAGAAAGAGTCTAAAATTGCAGTCGATTGAGTTTTAATTCAATTGACATCGGTATTATTCTTAGTGTAGGAGGATATGGGTTTGAGTGCGCTGAAACTCATTATCTTCCTACTTAATAGTTGGAGAGGAAGTATGAATAATTTTAAATATCTTTTATAAAAAAACAGATATAATAAAATTAATATTTAAAAAAAATGCATGCTCCAAAATCCTTTATTAATCCCACAACTACAATACATTAACTCCAACTCACACGCAATACAAAATTTTGTACCTCACACCTAATAAAAGTTGGCCCATTTTCTTGGGTGAGAAACAAATTTGGGCCTTAACACTAAATAATCAAATCTATTTTTACCTTAGGCGAAAGTGGTCAACATAAGGATTAAGCAAGCATTCAAATATCAAAATTTTCAAATTGGATAAATAAAGATCAATTGGTTTTTTTCTTTTTGGTGAGTAGAGGATTTTAATAATTCTTTTACTTTCTAATCTACTCATAATTTCTTCCCCTTCTTATTTAAATTTTTGAATAACATACATATAAAATATACTTCAACATGGGTTAGGTTGATACAAAATTTTAGGCCCATATTTAAAAGATGGACTTAAAATTCTCCCAAAGCATGACCCAGATTAAAAATGCTACATTCGGGCTCAATTCGGTCTGTCCGTATTAAATTTTTTTAGATTATTTTTTATGTAAAAAAATTTAACAAATATAAAACATCAAATACACTAAAAATATTGAAATAAATATTTCCCAACTAATTAAAAATATATTTAGAAAACCTTTATACTTAAATAACACTAAACCAATTGTAACTTAGCAAGCAAATGTATCTAAAATAATAGTGAAATTATTAATAAAATAAGAGTTATATAATATCTAAATAATAACAACAAAATAATAGCAATATAATATTAAAATAGCAGCAAAACAACAACAAAAGAAAAAGCTTAAGCTAATTCGGGCATAATCTATCTAGAAAACGAGATTTATTTTTTGTTTAACCCTATTTTTCAAACCTATATTTTTATTCGGAGGAATAAGTTTCTAAATCGTAATAAGGTTGTCCACAATTACTTTGCTCCTAAAGTCAACAGGGTTAGAGTTTTAGTAGGAAAAAAGAAAAGAAAGCAACTGATTTCCAACCTGTTGCTTTGCGCTTTGCTGTCAGATTAAAAGGAAGGAAAATTGAAACAATTGATTGAAGTGAGCTTATTTAATTTTTATACTACACTTCCATTCCTAGATTTACATGTTTATGTATTAAATAGTAAAAAAAATTATTTTCGACTGTTTGTATGTTCTTTTTATTTAAAGATAATTTTATTTCTAAATATTTTGGGTTAATTAATTAAATAAATGTATTTTTTTTTAACATTAATTTTATTATATATTTTGATTGTATCTGTTCTTTTTTATATAATGTTTAAAAATTACTCATAACCCATCATCAACCCTTAAATAAGAAAATAATGTGTTTCAATGCATTCGAACCCACATCTTCTTTCACTGATAATAATACCGATGCTAATAAAACTAAAACTTAAGAAAAATGAGTGTGCTAAAAATCTAGTTATATTCATTAGAATCAATTAATTCCTTATAATTATTTTCTAGTATAAATTTAATAGAATATTAGATATAACAAATCAAGATGATTAGGAATCTATTAAAATGTGTTAAACGTAGTAATGATAAAATCATGTTGATAATCTTCTCACATTTGTAATTAAAATCACCACGTAAATCTTACAAACAATAACATCAACCACTAATAAATATTATTTTAATAATTTTTATAGTAAAAGAAATAAAAGGGAAAGCTTCCATTAATGATGCTAAATAGGAGTTAACTGAATTTGGAAAAAAAAGAAGAAGTAGTATTGATATAAAATTCCTCAAGAGTCAAGATTTTTATTTATTGAGTTAATTGCACTAAATATCCCAAACATTTACCCTCATTTTATGTTGGTCCTTAAGCTTCATATCATTCTAATTACATTTTCAAACTATTTAGATTATATCAATTAGGTTATTACATTACAAAAATAGTTAATTTAACTGTTAAATGATACATCAAAATCTTATGTGACATAATTTAAAATAAAAATTTTAAGGAAAAAAAATTAAATATTGTAAAAATAAATGTTTTAAAAATCTTAGTTTTGAGGTTTTTAAAGCTTTCACAAAAGCTTTATTGTTCACTCTTTGTTATTTTTAGTTTTTACTTTTAAAAGTTGTGGGACAATGTTCTATTTTTCTTTAATTTTTTTCATTTTGAATTTAGCTACATAAGATTTGGTGTGTGATTTAATGGTTAAATTAATGCTTTTGTAATGAAAGGATCTAATTGATATAATATCAATAGTTTGGGGATGTAATTAGAATATTTTGAAGTTTGGGGACCAAATTGAAATGAGGGTCATAGTTTGAGGATTCTAGTGCAATTAACTCTTATTATTTACAAATTGAGTCCCTAATGTTTAACCATTTTCTGACTTTGACCCTATTTTTTTTATCACTTTAGCCCTCAACCTTCAAAATTTAGGGTAGTTTGGATAAGTGATTGGGTGCAGTGTATCTAATCTTACAACTACCGCCGTTTTTACACTAATAGTAGGTAAACAAACCACCTATCTAAACTCACCCCTTAATCAAATTACTTTCTTTAGGACGAAAAAACTGACTAAACTGTTGAAATTTTAATGACATTAATGTGATTATTTGTGTAATAGTCTATGTGTACTTTTTAAAAGATATTATGGATAAGTTTTTTTCTAAAAGATATTGTGATCTTTTTAAAAATTGTTGAATTTCTAAATATTTTTTTAACCTTTTTTAAATTTTTACAAAATATACATAAATTATCGTGTGAACCATAGTCTCAATATAATTAAAATTTTAATAATTCAGAAAATAAATTGAGTAAATTTTGAAAATGTTTATCCAAAGCAACGAAAGAAATAAGATCAAATGACACAAAAGATAAACTAAATTTATTATTACGACTTTAAACTTTTGGGGATGAACTAAAAGCTTCAAATTTGGGAAACGTGCAAGGAGAAGGGAAAATAATCTAATACATGGGAGACGTTTTGTCTTATTGAGAAGCATCACATGGATTTGACGTGAATGCATTTTTATTTTCCTGACACCATCTTCTTAATTTCCTTCTCCTAAAATGCAGAAACCATACCCAATCCAAACCCAAAATTTTTCTTACTTTTCGACATCCACCTTAAATTAAGGGTTACAATTTGTTTTGATAATGGTGGTGATGAAATTAATTATTATAATAATGAGATAAATAATTCTATGGTATTGCAGTCATCCCCTATCTAAAGAAAACTTAAGAGTGATTATTTGTATTCGCAAGATCCAAATAATTGGGAAGGAGTGAAAGAGGGAGAAGATGGTGGTTCTTCTTTTTCTTCTTCCAAACCCCACAACCACGAAATAGTCCAGCAGTGTAGCACTGAGAAATAATGATAAAGAGGCGAGTAAATTAGAAAGCAGATATTAAATTTAAAAGAGAATGGGGTCGGGTCCATCCTGCGGGTGGTTGAAAGAATGAATCAGGGCCGTGTCGTCCTTATTGCAAAACGCGTAGCCCCAATCCCATCAAAAAAAATAAAAGAGTGTGTGATATCAGTGTCAAATGGCGTAAGAAAGGGAGGGGATGGAGGGCAGAAGGGGGAAAGCAAGGGAGCCAGCCAGCGAGAGGGGCCACCCACGCAAGGAGAGGAAAGGCAGGCACTAAGGTTTAAATGTGGAAAGCGACCTGCTACAATCATGCACTTCATATGTTCCACTGCTTCTTTTCATTCATTTTTCCATCTAATTTCAAAACACTTAGAAATGACGCGAAATAATAAATAAAAAAGTGATGGTGGAAGGGGATAATTAAATATTTATTATAAAAAGATGATTTAATTTTATAAAAGTAGGAAACAAAAAGGCAACCTCATTATTGTTTGCCGCTAAATCTGGCCCTTAATTTCTCGCTATCTCACATACACTAAATTTGGCACATGATTACAAAAACACAACTTCCTCTCAATTTTACCCTTCCCCCTTCTCTTCTCTGTTGTCGTAATTTTCTTGTTCCAATCCACTTCCATTATTACCATTTTTGTTTGCTTTCCTTCCTTTTAATTTTTTTCTTCGTCATATTTGCCAGTTAATTTTTTTTTATTTTTTTAAAAATTTATTGGCTGAATTTTCGTTGTTTGGCACGTTTTCATACAGAGATTTCTCTGTTTATTGCGCTGCGTTTTGTTGATTAGAAATTCGAATAGCATTAAGGCTGCGCCAGTTCTGGTCTTTTGTTTGGAGTGAAGAGAAGAGAAGAGAAGAGTGAGTGTTTTTGCTTTCTTTTAGATGCGGAAAGGTGGATTTGGTTTAAGGAAAGAAGTGATGGGAGATTTTGGTTAATGAATTCTAAGTAGGTTTGTTTTGGGTGTGTTCAAAGTTCAAATTGGGTTGTTTAATTCCACTGAAAGAGGATGAGTTGTTTTCCTTGCTTAAATCCTCGTTCTAAGGATGTAAGGATCGACATTGACAATGGAAGTCGAACTAATTCTCGCCATTCTGCTGATTCCTCAGGTCCATTTTCTTTCCCCCGCTTCTCTCTTGTTTTTTTTTGCGTGTGTGTGTGTGTGCGCGCGCATAATTTGCTTATATGTTCTTATTTTTGGTAACCAGTTTCCGGCGCTACGAAAAGAAAAGCAAGTCTAGACGGTAATGCTAAGGGTTCTCATACCCAATTTCACTTGGAAGCTTTTTTTCTTCACAGTGGATTTGATTATTAATTGTTTTTTTTTTTTTTTTTTAATTTGGTAAACAGAGCATAAGAAGGGAAGTGATCAAGGAAAAGGCTCCAAAGGCAGTGGGGCACGTAGTTTCACATTCCGAGAGTTGGCAACAGCAACCAGGAATTTCAGAGAAACCAATTTGCTTGGTGAAGGAGGATTTGGAAGAGTTTTTAAAGGTCGATTGGAAACGGGGGAGGTAATTTGTTGCTTTTCACTTTTCCTTATCATCACTTTGCCTTTCTGGTTTAAATTGTATAACTTTCAAATTTATGTATCTCTTTGGCATATTCCCAGAATCTGCTGTCTATTTACTTATTGTGTAACTTTTTGAAATTTAAGTTGGATCATTTATTGTCTGTAACCAACCAGATTGTTGCAGTGAAGCAACTTAATCATGACGGTCTTCAGGGCTATCAGGAATTCATTGTTGAGGTTCTTATGCTCAGCCTGTTACACCATGTTAATCTGGTCACCTTGATTGGCTTTTGCACTGCTGGAGATCAGAGGCTCTTGGTTTATGAATACATGCCAATGGGCAGTTTGGAAGATCATCTTTTTGGTAATATATATTTACTGCAGATTTCTGTTGAATATGGAATCCATTTACTTGCCACATTATCTACTGTTTCTTGTTACCTTTCTTAGTGTCCCTTGTTAGGATTGTAAACCTTTTGCTTTACTCTATATCCTTAGTGTCTGGTTTACTTTAATTAATCCAGAGTTCTAGTCTTCATGTAAGGTTTTTGCTGTTGATCTTGGGGCTATGTCAGGAGAAATTCAATTTTCAAATCAACTAATAATGATTGTTCTGCTGAATTTTTCTTTAAGTTCTGGGCATTAGGTGTAAAGCTGCCATAATTTGCACGAATTTTCATCTTATTATATGAATTAAGGACAACCAATTTTGAAAATCCATCTTGAAGCAAGAATGTATAACATCTAATGCTGGTAGAATAGCCTTAGAAATTTGTGCTTTGCATGGCTGTGCATCACGCAATAATCTTTAGGGAGCAGATAATGGAGTCCTTTTGCTTGTTGGAGTGTTCATATTCGCTATTGAATATGCCTAGCACTTGGGAATGCAAATATTTACATGTTGGCATCAAATGTGATGCGTTTTACCTAGTTTTATGCTATTTGTCTTCCCGCTTGGATGTTTGGTCATGTTGCCACTTTATTTATAAGATTTCATGTAGTTTTAATCAGACCATTCTCATATGTAAAGGGACTGTTTCAGATGGTGGTGTGTAGGGATGGCAAAACACGAACCGCCCATGGATTCTGAACTGATCCGCTTGGGATGGAGTGGATTTTTTTGTTTGAAAAGTGGATGCGGGGTAGGGTGGATTTTTTCTTTTGGATAGTGGGTATGGAGCGGTTTTGGTAATTGTCTGCCCCGCTCAACCATGTTAAATTATCATTTTATCCTTGTATATATAAACTATTGAAAGGATATAAATGTAATAATGTAATATAGAAAAAATATATATTTTATGTTTAAATATATTTTTTAAAGGATTATGTTTAAATATTTATTTGATTTTAAAAAGATTGAAAAAATGAAAGATAACTAAGCAAAAATTATATGGGCCAGGGATGGATGTATTCGACACCCATGGTGGTAGTGGTTTTTAATATTATATATCCATAGTAGAGTGGGGCAAGTGGTGGAGCAGAGCATGATAATTATGGATTGGTAGTGGATTTAGCATTATCCGCCCTGTTCCATTGCCATCCCTAGTTGTGTGTGAACACAAATAATCGTTCTTCTGAATGTTACAACTTTTCCTCATATCTCAAGTGCCACTGGTTATATTTTTTTCTTTCCAGATCTAGAACCCGGACAAGAGCCTCTGAGTTGGAATAATCGTATAAAGATAGCTGTCGGTGCTGCACGAGGAATTGAATATCTACATTGCAAGGCCAATCCACCTGTCATTTATCGTGACTTGAAATCTGCAAATATTTTGCTGGATAATAATTTCAACCCTAAACTCTCAGATTTTGGCTTGGCAAAATTGGGACCTGTGGGTGACAATACTCATGTTTCAACCCGGGTGATGGGAACATATGGATATTGTGCCCCAGAGTATGCCATGAGTGGCAAATTAACTCTTAAATCTGACATATATTGTTTTGGTGTGGTGCTATTGGAGTTGATAACTGGACGGAAGGCAATAGATACTAGTAAGAAGCATGGAGAGCAGAACTTGGTTTCATGGGTAAGTTAGCCTTTGTTTATTTATTATCTTTTTTGTTTTTGTGTGTATGTGTGGCTTGATCTGGTTTGATTCCTTTCCAATCTTTTTTACGTCCTCCACTTCTAGTGGCTATATTTCATATATATGTTATTTCTCTAACGCTGTCCCTTGCAACGCTTTGATTGGCTAGTTGTTATGTTTTCTCTTTGCTAAACATGTTTACTGGTACAAAGTGTGATTTTATTGCTTCATTTACGCCTTTAATCTGAACTTGTTGCTATAGTTCTTTTTAGACCCATAGAATATCTTTAGTTTTTAGTAACAATTAATAGTGGAATTATATTCCATTACTAGATTCTGATGTCCTTATTTCTTATTTATTTGTTTATGTATTCTTTTATTGTGTTGCAGTCCCGTCCGTACTTAAAAGATCAGAAGAAGTTTAGCCTACTGGTTGATCCTCTAATTCGAGGATGTTATCCTCGCCGTTGCTTGAACTATGCAATTGCAATTACAGCTATGTGTCTCAATGAAGAAGCCAACTTTCGCCCACTTATTGGTGATATTGTGGTTGCACTTGAATATTTGGCTTCTCAGAGTCAGAATTGGAGCCCTGAATCACGTAATGTTGAGGTCTGCAATGCTTCACAGTCCTCACCAATGCGATCAGAGAAAGGGACCCCTCATCAATCAAATTCCAGAAGGGGTTGATGTTATTCAGTAAGAGCTATCAAGAAACTTCGATAAAGTAAGCTGCAACTCATACTTAATTGCAGACATTAGCATAATTCAGAATGATCTCTTCTTTTTCATTATCACAGTAAACAGCTGGTTTTGACTGCTTTATTCAAACAAAAGAATACTAATAGAATGAGCATTTTGACTGATGTGGAATTTTCCTATAAATTGATATTAGGTTGTTACCTCATCAAGCATGGAAGGAGGACTCAGTCAAACTCAACATGCATCGACAAGTGAGTACATAAGTGGGTATATGTATATGTGTATTTGGGTAATTGAAGGACTGGCATTTCTTTGGTGAAAATATGGTTATTGCATTGTGTGGGAAGCAACATCAACGGTTGCCAGCTTTGTTTTGAACACTCTCATTGAATGGAAAAGTTTTCTCTGTACGGATATGAGCTCTGTTTTGCTTCCATTGACTTTTTTTTTTTTTTTTTTGTAAATGGAAAAGTTATATAGATAGACATAAACATATAATATACATACAGTTTTTTTTTTTTTTTGGGGGGGCATACATGCAGTTCTCACATTAAAACTAGATCAGTCTTTGGCTTGTTATTGCACCCCACATAGTTTGGAGTTTAGCGATTAAGATTCTGATGGAAGCAGGGCAACATAAATTTTGGTCACATGGATGATGTATGGATATTTGTCTTTCATCCTTGTGGGAATGTAGCATTGTCAAATCATCTGCCCAGGGAATAACTCTTTGTCCCCATTCTTGTTTCTGGTAAAGAATATATTACGATTCATATGGTACTGAAGCAGCAAGTTTTTCATGAAAATATAATAATCATAGTTCTCAACTTCATTAATTGCCCTGCATTGTTCCTTTTGTACCTTATATCCTAAACTTCTCCTTGTAAAAAACAATAACAAGGGTTTATATTCCTAATGCACAATTCGACTGTGATTTACTTTTTAAAAGTTGATGTATTTTTTATAGTTTAATAACTATTATAATTTTTTTATTTCTTTTAAATGTAAAAAAATATATAATTACAAAAACTAGGTTAAAATATGTCATAAATTCCTTTATTCTTTCAAAATTTAGAATTTAGTCTATGTAATTTTTATTTTCATGAATTTAGTTCCTCTACATTTTAGATTTTAAAATTCAATCTAATTGTTGACACAGTTAAAAATTTTCTTAAATTCAGGTTTAAGTGGCTACCAATTAATTTTTTTTTATTTAAAGATGTCAAACAGGCAAATTTAACAAAAAAAAGAAAGAAAGAAGAAGACAGTATTAACAATTGAACTTGAATTTTGAAATAAAAAAAGAAAATTAAATTCTTGAAAAATAAAAATATAGAGATTAAATTTTAAATTTTTAAAAAATACAATTTATGCCATATTTTAATGTAAAAACTAATGCTAAAACTTAACCTCATGACTGAGAATACACATTCCGAAATATAAAAACAATAAAAATATCAAATTGTCTATAAATAAAGAACTTATATAGATAATAGAATTTAACGTTTATTTATTTTCTCATTGCTTTTACAAATTGAACGCTTATTGGGAATGATAATTTTTTACAAACCCCGGGTTGTCCATGATTTAAGTTTTAAGAGGTTTATGTTATAGGCCCCCTGTATAATTAAATAATTAGGGTCCGCTAATTATATATTTTTATGTGAGATGCCTAAACAATCTAATTGATTTTCCATCGATTTCAATTATATTTTGGTTGTATTAATTTACGTGCATTATTTCAATAATAAATCGGAATAGTATTTCTCTTTTCCACACTAATAAAAATTTCGATTCGTACCAATTGTACCAACTTGTTCCGCTCAATTCCAATTGTGTTGTCCGGAATATTGTGCATCGATTGATGCATGAATAATATTAAAAAATATAAAATTATTTTTACCAACTTTAAATTTTAAAATAAAAAAATTGATAAATAATAAATAATTAAAGGATTTGTATATGTATATGTATATGTATATGTATATGTATATGTTCTCATTAAACTTCCATTTTATATATTTAGTAAGGGATGGTTTTATTGTAGATTTTTTTCAGTATTGTTATGGGTAGTTTTGTTGTTTAATGTGTTAGGTGATTTTTTTCCTTGTTTACTTTATATTTATTGGATGTAGATTGATGATTATTTTAAATAATTGATTAATATTTTTATATTTGAAATTATTTGATCTAAATTATTTTATATAATAAATATTTTTTAAAATTATAATAAATTCAAAACGATATACTAATACATATAACTTCTAATAGAAAAATGATCCACGTACAAGCACGGTGCTGACTAGCTTAGCATGAATACATTTCTAGTTTTATACTATGTACGTAGGTCTGGTAGACATACCATGAAGATGAAGCAACTCCACGCCCTGGCTCCTTGTACCCACAAATTATAGCACAAACGTATTTCTAACTATTATTGCAATTTTCAACCTTTAGACTAAATCTTCCCACATTTCGGATAAACCTTCGCGACTTGATTCATGGATATAACCTTTCTCCTTCACACAATTTTTTATTCCTTTGAAATTAAATGTAGGTAAAATTCTACGGTAAACTCGAATTGCACACCAAAAATCTTGGTGAAAGTGTTAAAAATTTTGATATTAGTATAAATTTTAAAAAATGATAAATGTTAAAAGTTTTGGTAAATTTTAACAAATTTAATGGGCCATACTGCAAAATCCCCAAATGTAGTGTATGTCTGCATTTCCAACTAGGCTTTAAGCCTCTAGCTTTCATAGAGTGGTAGTTGTGCAATCATTTCTCACATATTCCCAACAGTATATATATATATGTTACATTTTGTTTTTTGTTTTTAATTTAATAATGTAGAAGGTAAAAATATTAGGAGTTGAATTTAAATACAACACAAATATCTTATCATTTGATAACAAATTCTAATGAAAAACTAGATTTTGCAGGGAGAGAAGTAATGAAAATCCACTGAATACGCTCGGTCCTGGGCCTTTAACAGATACAGACTCTGGGATACTCTGAGCTATGGTACTTCATTGCGGTAGCAACAATCAATAAAGTAGGCCACCACGATCCATTACGAAAATCCACAAAATTGACCAGGGGCAATATGATAATCATCAAGGAGATGGCAGAAGAATGGGTTCAAAGGTTGGTGAAACCCAACTTCCAAGGTGTGGAGGGGGAGCAAGAAGCTGCAATCGCTGGTGTCACTGAGCCTGTGCGAACCCTCAGGAATAGAGAATTTGTAGGTGAAATTGGGAATCTCGATTCCCTGCGCATTTAAGGCCCGATGCATCTTTTTGTATTTTGTAGTGCAGGGGAAAAAGTTGGCTTCGACAAGGGTTTTGGAAGCACGCTCTCGCGGTGGGCAACACATAAATAATTGACCATGAGCTCCTCTCATTCTTGACATGTTTTCAACGCAGAAAAAAGAAGAAAAGAATAAAGGAAACTTAAAACCTAAGATGAGAAGTTACTGAGATTTACCTTGAAGAAAAGCTTCAACTGATTCTGGTTACAAAAATATTAAGAGTGTGAATTTTAGGGTTTTAGAAAACCCCCTTTTAA
This sequence comes from Gossypium bickii, assembly GCA_025503065.1. Lineage (NCBI taxonomy): Eukaryota > Viridiplantae > Streptophyta > Magnoliopsida > Malvales > Malvaceae > Gossypium > Gossypium bickii. Next base: position 24,965,671 of record CP106715.1, read on the forward strand.
AGAAGTTTCTTCCCTCCAAGTTCTGACGGTTCAAATAAACAAGGGACACCAACGACCAGATACACGCGAGTACGATTCGTCCCTACACGTGGTGAAGCTGACATAAAGTCACAATAGACGTTGCGTATTTTGCAGGCTACAATAAACGCAAAGTGATGGCCCTAAGGAGCGCCACTTTGTAACCCTTTTTAGGCCCACTATGGGGGGACTAGATTGTCATATAGTAACAGTCACCGACCCGAGACCCAGATAAGATTCGGGTCGTCGACTCGCGACCTGACTAGACTTTACCATATGGATACACAAAAGACGTACAATGAGAGGATAGTTAGGGGAGCTCGCGGTATCAGCTCGCAGGAGTTGAAGGGAGCTCGTAGTATCAGGTTGCAAGAGTCGAAGAGAGTTCACAGTCCCAGTTCGCATACACCCAAGGAGTTCGCATAAAGGGGACCACAAACTCCAACATGCGACTTGGAACGATACACATGTCCAACCTGCCCGAGGCCTGCTCAGAGTGTTAGTCCTATGAATAGTGGGGTTAAGTCATGAACAATGGAGTCAAATCATGAAGAATGATAATATGTATAAATACCCGAATGTTTCCTTTAATGAGACACACATAAAATTACTCAACAATTAATATTATCATACAGTAATAGTCACCGGCCTGAGACCCATATAAGTTTCGAGTTGCCGACCCATGACTCAGCCAGACCCCACCAGATGGATGCACACGAGATGTACACGAGAGAATAGTTAGGGGAGCTCACAGTATCTGCTCGTAGAAGTTGAAGGGAGCTCCTGGTATTAACTAGTAAGAGTCAAAGGGAGTCTGCAGTCCTAGCTCGCATACACCCAAGGAGTTTGCGGTGCGAACTCCAGTATGCGACTTGGAACGATACACATGTCCAACATGCCCGAGGCCTGCTCAGAGTGTCAGTCCTATGAATAGTGAGGTTAAGTCATGAATAGTGGAAGCAAATCATAAACAATAATAATATATATAAATACTCGAATGTTTCCTTTAATAAGGCATACATAAAATTATTCGACACTAATCATATATATTTAATTTAAAAATATAAAATTTTTATTCATTAGTTAAAGAATAATTAAAATATAAAATTGTAAAAATTATTCAATAAAAAAAGAATAAAAATTGCGTCAAAAATTGGATATGTGAAAGATTTTTTTTTCTCTTTCAAATATTTTTCAAATTCTTTCTTATACTACTTCTCGATTAGTTGAAATCACTTTCTTTGAAGCTGATTCACTTTCATCTACAATAATATCAACATTTGAAATAATTTAAATGTTAATAAAATTGATGAGAGTGAAATTGTATTTGTTATTGCCTGATTTTCAATGGTACCGGAAAATATGATTACATAATCCTATTTTTGTAAATTGAGTTTGTAAATATTAAAAATAAATATTTATGGGAATAATATAAAAAATATAATAATTTTTGATTTAATAATTTTACCGAATTAATAGTTAGTTAAAACTCAAAGACTAAATTGTAGAAGTCCAATTACTATAAAATTTTAATTCATAAAAGACTTGGGGATTAAAATAGCAAATAATCAAATGTCTAAAATGGTAAATAAACCATTTTGGAATAATATTTAGTGGATGGTGATGATTAGAATCATTAAGTATTATTAGTATTAATTAAATGTAATTAATTAAGTTAAAATAAATTTTAATTAATGTATAAATACCAAATTTGGTTGAAAGAAAGAGAGAAGTTTGTTAATCTTTCTTCTCCACCTGGCTGTCCACCATAAATGAAGCAAAAGAAAAGCTTCTAAACATTGAAACGTTCGGTCATCTAATAGGTAAGTAAATTCAAGTCATTGTCTTAAACTTTTTATAGATTTGAGGTTGTGAGAGCTTGATTTAGCTAGCCGATGTACAATTTGTAAAACTGTTAAAATTTTAGAAAGTTGTCATTGTTTATTTCTTGAAGAATTAGGCTTGAAATTGATAGATTTTAAGCTTAGATTATGAAAAGGACTAGATTGTAAAGCTTAATTGCTAGTTTCGTACATAATGACCAAATTGATTAAAATGAAAAATTGCTATGAAATTTTGGTAGGAATAAGAAGTAGAGGGTTCCTAATTAATTTATTTGAAATCATGTTTTAATCCGAAGTTAGGAATCGAAAGTTATGACTATCCCAAGTTGAGGGACTAAATTGAATAAAATATGAAATTTTAGGGATATCAAAAAATTGAATTCATATAGGTTCATTCTTATTGTTTCATAATATGAAAATGTTTGGTATTGATTGATTATATAAAATAATTGTATAGATCAAGAATTGGATCAAAGCAGAGTTAATCGAGGAAAAGTTATGTTGATTAATCCCTGAAGAATCAACTTGTTTTTGTGTGTCGAATAGGTAAGTTCATATGGAACTTACTATCTCACTTTGCATTATATGTGTGCTTGTATTGAATTTAATATATACATGTTTCTATATAGATGAAATAATATGGAATTTAGCATATTTGGCTAGTATGAGACTAAATTGAAATATTATGTAATGATGGATTATTACGTGTTAATACAAGGTAAAAATGTATAAATATGAACGAATACATACCGTGGAAACGTAAAGTGTGACCCATTTTTTAGAGTGTGTTGTATAAACGAAAACAATTACAGGGATATTATTAAAATATACGAAATTGATGCCCGTGTGAACTTAGTAAAAGTTTAGGATATGATTGGCATGCCATGCCAATAGGCACTTGTGCGCACTTGCACGAGATTTAATACAAATGTTAATGAGATCCAACATTCGTTACGGATTCTTGGGTACTATGTGACACAAGTTTAGCTTGGATAAGTAACCGGATGTGTAACACCCTGGTTTAGGGGCTGTGCATATTGGGTATAAATCAAGTGTTAGTAGGTTTTTGGGAGTGCTTGGATGAGTTTTAGAGGTTTTAAAAATGCTTGGATGAAAGGGGAAGGCTTTGGAAAATTTTGGATTTTTGGTGTAAAAAGGGGAATAGTGCAGGAAGGCCTTAAAATAAATTGGGGGAGTTTAAGACACAAGAGAGGAATTGGCAAAGTGGCATGGAGGTGCTGCTTGGGGCTTGGGAAGGTGACGCCTAAGGGGTCAAAGGTTCGAGTTGCTGGGGCAGCAATGTTGTTTTATTTTTGCGTCAAGGGACTGGGCTAAGTAGGCCTTAAAAATAAATGGCCAGGTTGATGGACATGAAAGTCCAACTGGCGAAGTGGCATTCATGCGCCACTTAGGCGCTAGAGGTGAGTGAGGGCGCTGGTTCGAGTGGTAGAAGCGGCATTTTGGCGTTTTTATTTTTGTGCGGTTATGGGCTGAGATAAGAAGGGTTTAAAAATAATTGTTGTGGGTTTCTAGCATGAAATTCAATGTGGCCGAATGGCCTGGGGCTTTGGAGGGAGGCGTGCAGCAGTTGGTCCCAGTGTTCAACCCAAGGTCAGGCAATTGGTTTTTATTTTTTTCTCTTTGGCTTTTGGCTTATTGGACGGCACATGGGAGCTCCAAAAGGATAAAGATTAAGTCTTTGCTTAGTTCTTGTAGAATTAATGGAGGAGTTTGTACAAAGACATGGGTTCTTTATTTTATTATTTATTGATAAGGAAAAAAAAAAAGGGATAATATTAGCATTATTATTAGATTATTATTAAGGGATTAGACTAAGGTTGGTTTTATTTTAATTATTTTGAATATAGGATATGGGATAAATGAAGCTTATTAGATTAGTGTTTAGTTGTTTTAAATTCACTGGGTGGGTAGTTGTTTTATTTATTTATTTTTGATAAGCATAGGATTATTTTATTTAGTAAATGGAGATAATGGGTGCTGGTGGTTTAATTTTCTCTTGAATATGATATGGATAAATTAGTTGGCTAATTCAAATTAAATTGAATTAGTGGCTAGGAAGGTGGCAGCCGAAATTTGGGAGTCTTCAAGGGGGCATGCATGTGCCAAATTCTATTTAAATGGGCAAATTTCTTTCATAAATTTCTTTTGACCTTTGCCGAATTCTTCTACTCCCTCTCCTATTCTTTTATTTTCTTTTAGTTTTGCCGAAAATTGTAGTCAACCAATTCAAAGGCGAATTCCTTTCACTCTCTTCCTTTTCTATACCTTTTATTTCCTCCAACTTTGATTCTTTAACCTTTGGACTAGGCCGAAACTCCTTTAATATTGGGCACCGTTGTCAAAATCGTTGGCATCCTAGTGTGGTTGGCGAATATCTAAGGGGGTGATCTCCTTGGTTCATCTCCATTCGGTTTAAGGTCAGCGCGCGAGGAGCACTTAGGGATCTGCTTGAATTCGGTTACTCATCAAGGGGCATATCGACAAGAGCAAAGGAAGCCTTCGGGATCTCGATTATTTCGTAAGATATTAGTAAGTGACTTAGACTCGTTAATAAGTAGATTATGACTTGTTGATTAATGGTGTGATTCGATTAAGTGTCGATGGATGCAAGTGCCGATCCAAGAGGGGAAAGGAAAGTCCCCATCCCGAAGTTTAAGAAAAGAGCCGCCTGCGGCGCTTCGAGATTGGCCACCGGGGTGTGGTCGTGCAGCAGAAAACGATAGGCAGATAGCTGTAGTCTCGTTAAACGATAGCGTCGGAATCGAGGGATTAGAACTTCAGGTTATAAGGTGTGTAACTAACCTACTGTTTCTGGGTTTTATGTGTTATATGTGTTACTAACAAATGCAGTAATAAGTGTGCCATATATATCCTTAAAGGGTATAGCGATGATCAGGTTAGTATTGAACCTGTTGCAATGTGATTACTTGCTTGTATATGAGTATGTTTATGGATGTTAATAAGCATGTTCATGCATTATCACGATTATATTTTATGTGGCATGTGCATGGGTGGGTTATGAAAGAAGGTACGGGTGTACTTCGAGTACGTGGTTGATGTCAGCTTTGTGCTACATCGTGGATTGGCGCTGACTGAGGTCGTGTTGTGGATCTTTGCGATTTAGTTCGCGTGGTTACCTTGATTGATATCGGCTTTATGCCATATCGTGGCTTGATGGGTTGCTATGTGCTCCATCGTGGATGGCATTGGTTGCCTTTGTGGAGGGAAAAGGAGAGGGTGACTCGATAGTCCCCTGGTGTGTGGTAGGCTGGATAAGGGGGTGTGTAGCGGATGGACCCTAGGTTTGGGTTGGGAATCATGTTGCATTATTTTTGTAATAATATGGAAATGGGCCAAGCCCAATATGACATGTGGATAGGTATGTTTTGGGAACATACGTGGAAATGGGCCAAGCCCGGTTGATATGTGGTTTATTGAGAAATGGGCCTAGCCCAGTGATTTGAGTATGATTTGAATGTGGGCCAAGCCCAGTTGTTGTGTAATTGTTAAAATGAATATATATTACTTGTTGCATTTGATAATTGGGATATTATGTGGCTAGCATGTGGGTGGATTTCAGTGGTTAACTTACACACTGAGTCATTATGACTCACCCAATTATTTTCAAACATCGCAGGTGACATGTTGATCGGACCGGGTTGGAGTGGATACAAGGTGGCCCATGCAGAAGGGGATTTTCATGCAGAGGATGTTTTACTTTATTTAAGTATTTTATATTATCAGTATTTTGGACTTTTATTTGATGTAATAAGGGCCCCTTTTTATTTAAAGTACTCTATTTAATTTTGCTGAAGTTTACATTATATTCAGAAATATTTTTACAAAAGGTTCATATTATAGTAATTTATAACAATGTTTTAATTCGGAAATTTTCAACAAGCTTATATTATTTATTAAATTTTTAATGGACACACTTTCCAAAAGTTAATAAAATTTTCAAGTTTTATTCTAAAGTCAAAGATTTTTCAAACGGTTTCCGCAGTGACATAACCAGATCCGGTCAGGACTTGTGGGCCGGGTTTGGGGGTGTTACAGGATGTATCATGATATAGGTTTAGCCCAGAAGAGTAACCTAATCTATATATTCAGCTTGGACGAGCCACTAGTGTGGTGTAGCTTAGCTGTGTATCTAAGCCCGTTTACTAGGGTTCATCGGGCAAAGTAGTTTAAATGAAATTGGAACTTGAAATATGATGAAATGGACTTAGACACCAAATTGAAAGGTAATTATAAGGATTTAATTGTAAATGAATTGTACTTATGCTTTAGTGATAGAAATATGTTCAACATGAATTATTAACACTTGGTATAATATTATAAATTGTGGATTGAATATGTTATTTTGATAGTTTATTGTTATGTAATATGAGTTGATATGTCTAAGCTACTTGCAATATATAATGATCATGGATATAAACATATACTTACTTTATTAATTTTTTGAATGTCATGTTTTAGCCAACAGCATGCCAAATTAAAGTTTGCTATTAAGTTTATATAAGAGCAAGGCAAGCATAGTGTTTCCATTTGAACTTACTAAGCATTCTAAATGCTTATTTTAGTTGTTTTCCTTCTTTGTAGATCGTAACATTGTGGAACTTATCGAGCCGGATCAATAAATGAGCACACACTATCTAAAGACAATAGTTATATGTTTATTTTGAGTCTAGATTATGTAGCATGTACATAAGAGCTCTTAGTGTGCTTATGGTCATTTTAAAGTGGACAGTGTAATGTTACTTGTGGTGATGTTTAATGTTGGATGTACCATTTGGTATATAAGTTAATAGTGCATATTTTCGTTAAGTTTGATAATGTAAATGATGATTTTACTTTTGAATGGTTTGGCATGTTAAGCTATCAATTAGGCCATTTGAATTGGTTATGTTGAATAATGTTTTGGAAATGGTAAGATAAATGATAAGTATGTTCTATAACCTGGTATATGTTTTTATTAATTCATGTCAATCTCATGAGTTGATAGTTTCCAATTGGTAAAATGAATATGCTTGAGTTGGAACTGGAAGCATTTTGATATGGATAGATGAAATGGATTTGTATACGTCTAAATGTTGAATGATTAGCTTGTAAGGTATAGAATGGTTGATTAATTGGTTTTATACTTGAGCTGGTTGCCATCTGGTTTGGTTTAATGACTTTATTCTTGTGAAAGATTGAATGAAAACATTTAGGGAATGGTTTGGAATTATTTGAATTAGGTACACATGCGACTTGGAACGATACACAAGTCCAACATGCCCGACGCCTGCTTAGAGTGTCAGTCCTATGAATAGTAAGGTTAAATCATGAGCAATGGAGTCAAATCAAGAACAATGATAATATGTATAAATACCCGAATGTTTCCTTTAATGAGAGACACATAAAATTACTCAACAATTAATATTGTCATGCAGTAATAGTCACCAACCCGAGACCCATATAAACTTCGGGTTGCCAACCTATGACTCAGCTAGGCCTCACCAGATGGATGCACACGAGACATACACGAGAGGACAATTAGGGGAGCTCGCGGTATCAGCTCGTAGGAGTTGAAGGGAGCTCCCGGTATTATCTAGTAGGAGTCAAAGGGAGTCCGCGGTCCTAGCTCGTATACACCTAAGGAGTTCGCGGTGCGAACTCCAGTATGAGACTTGGAACGATACACATGTCCAACATGCTCGAGGCCTGCTTAAAGTGTCAGTCCTATGAATAGTGAGGTTAAGTAATGAATAGTGGAATCAAATCATAAACAATGATAATATATATAAATACTCGAATGTTTCCTTTAATGAGACGCACATAAAATTATTCAACACTAATCATATATATTTAATTTAAAAATATAAAATTTTTATTCATTAGTTAACGAATAATTAAAATATAAAATTGTAAAAGTTATTCGATAAAAAAGAACTAAAATTGCGTAAAAATTTGGATATGTGAAAGAATATTTTTTTCTCTTTCAAATATTTTTCAAATTCTTTCTTATACTACCTCTTGATTGGTTGAAATCACTTTCTTTGAAGCTGATTCACTTTCATCTACAATAATATCAACATTTGAAATAATTTAAATGTTAATAAAATTGATGAGAGTGAGATTGTATTTGTTATTGCCTGATTTTCAATGGTACCGGAAAATGTGATTACGGAATCCTATTTTTGTAAATTGAGTTCGTAAATATTAAAAATAAATATTTATGGGAATAATATAAAAAATATAATAATTTTTTATTTAATAATTTTGCCGAATTAATAGTTAATTAAAACTCAAAGACTAAATTGTAGAAGTCCAATTACTATAAAATTTTAATTCATAAAAGACTTGGGGATTAAAATAGCAAATAATCAAATGTCTAAAATGGTAAATAAACCATTTTGGAATAAGATTTAGTGGATGGTGATGATTAGAATCATTAAGTATTATTAGTATTAATTAAATGTAATTAATTAAGTTAAAATAAATTTTAATTAATGTATAAATACCAAATTTGGTTGAAAAAGAGAGAGAAGTTTGTTATCTTTCTTCTCCACCTAGCCGTCCACCATAAATGAAGCAAAAGAAAAGCTTCTAAACATTGAAACATTCGGTCATCTAATAGGTAAGTAAATTCAAGTCATTATCTTAAATTTTTTATAGATTTGAGGTTATGAGAGCTTGATTTAGCTAGCCCATGTACAATTTGTAAAACTGTTAAAATTTTAGAAAGTTGTCATTGTTTATTTCTTGAAGAATTAGGCTTGAAATTGATAGATTGTAAGCTTAGATTATGAAAAGGACTAGATTGTAAAGCTTAATTGCTAGTTTCGTACATAAGGACCAAATTGATTAAAATGAAAAATTGCTATGAAATTTTGGTAGGAATAAGAAGTAGAGGGTTCCTAATTAATTTATTTGAAATCATGTTTTAATCCGAAGTTAGGAATCAAAAGTTATGACTATCCCGAGTTGAGGGACTAAATTGAATAAAATATGAAATTTTAGGGATATCAAAAAATTGAATTCATATAGGTTCATTCTTATCATTTCATAATATGAAAATGTTTGGTATTGATTGATTATATAAAATAATTGTATAGATCAAGAATTGGATCAAAGCAGAGTTAATTGAGGAAAAGTTAAAATTGTTGATTAATCCCTGAAGAATCAACTTGTTTTGGTGTGTCGAATAGGTAAGTTCATATGGAACTTACTATCTCAATTTGTATTATATGTGTGCTTGTATTAAATTTAATATATACATGTTTCTATATAGATGAAATAATATGGAATTTAGCATATTTGGCTAGTATGAGACTGAATTGAAATATTATGTAATGATGGATTATTACGTGATAATACAAGGTAAAAATGTATAAATATGAACGAATACATGACATGGAAACGTAGAAGGTGACCTCTTTTCAGAGTGTGTTGTATAAACAAAAACAATTACAGGGATATTATTGAAATATACGAAATCGATGCTCGTGTGAACTTAGTAAAGTTTGGGATACGATTGGCATGCCAATAGGCACTTGTGCGCAGTTGCACGAGATTTAATACAAATGTTAACGAGATCCAACATTCATTATGAATTCTCGAGTATTATGTGACACAAGTTTAGCTTGGATAAGTACCTTGATGTGTCGTGATATAAGTTTAGCCCAGACGAGCAACCTAATCTATATACTCAGCTTGGACGAGCCACCGGTGGGGTGTAGTTTACCTGTGTATTTGAGCACGTTTACTAGGGTTCATCGGGCAAAGTAGTTTAAATGAAATTGGAATTTGAAATATGATGAAATGGACTTAGGCACCAAATTGAAAGGTAATTATAAGGATTTAATTGTAAATGAATTGTATTTATGCTTTAGAGATAGAAATATGTTCAACATGAATTATGAACACTTGGTATAATATTATAAATTGTGGGTTGAATATGTTATTTTGATAGTTTATTGTTATGAAATATGAGTTGTTATGTCTAAGCTACTTGCAATATATAATGATCATGGATATAAACATATACTTACCTTATTAATTTTTTTGAATGTCATGTTTTAGCCAACATCATGCCAAATTAAGGTTTGCTATTAAGTTAAAATGGAAACATTATGCTTACCTTGCTCTTATGGAAACATTATGCTTACCTTGCTCTTATATAAACTTATTAAGCACTCTAAATGCTTATTCTAGTTGTTTTCCTTCTTTGTAGATCGTAACATTGTGGAACCTTTCGAGCCGGATCAATAAATTAATACACACTATCTAAAGACGATAGTAATATGTTTATTTTAAGTCTAGACTATGTGGCATGTACATAAGAGCTCTAAGTGTGCTTACGGTCATTTTGAAGTGGTCAATGTAATGTTACTTGTGGTGATGTTTGATGTTGGATGTACCATTTGGTATATAAGTTAATAGTGCATATTTTGGTTAAGATTAATAATGTAAATGATGATTTTACTTTTGAATGGTTTGGCATGTTACGCTATCAATTAGGCCATTTGAATTGGTTATGTTGAATAATGTTTTGGAAATGGTAAGATAAATGATAAGTATGTTCTATAACTTGGTATATGTTTTTATTAATTCATGTCAATCTCATGAGTTGATAGTTTCCAATTGGTAAAATGAATATGCTTGAGTTGGACTGAAAGTATTTTGATATGGATAGATGAAATGGATATGTATATGTCTAAATGTTGAATAATTAGCTTGTAAGGTATAGAATGGTTGATTAATTGGTTTTATACTTGAGCTGGTTGCCATCTGGTTTGGTTTAATGACTTTATTCTTGTGAAAGATTGAATGAAAACATTTAGGGAATGGTTTGGAATCATTTGAATTAGGTACCAAATGTGCATTTTGGCAAAAATAGGGACAACTTCGAGACGAGAGGCCTTTGATGTCGCAATGTCGTTCGATAGTGAGTGACATCCTGACGTTGGTATACATGTTGTTACGACGTGACTCACTAAGATGATATTGTAACATTCTAAACGTGGGCCTGCGCATTAATGTGATAGTTTAATATGTTAAATTGAGATTTTAAGGATCGGGCTGACTTTTTAATTAAATATATGGATTAGGGTTTAAATTAGTGCTTTGGGTATTTTAAAGTGATATATTGGGCTTTAAAAATTTGGGTTAGGTGGCTAATACATGGTGGTAGCTTATAATTTAAGTAGATAGTTAATTAAGTGACAAGCTGGGCTTGTGGCCCAAAGAATTGAGGAGCTTTAAGTGGGCATAAGGTGGCGTCATAAGGGAGAAGGAGTTTGGGCCTAGTATGGCCACTTAGAACCCAAAAGTTTAAGACAAAAATTCCACTTGCAAGCCCTAGGACTGGACGGCACACTAGCTACAAAATAGAGATTAAAATTCTTTTATTTTCTTGATAAATAGGAAGATAATGAAGAGAAAGATGAGTGCTATTTTTTTTGAGGAGATAAGGATTGGGTTATCAGGTAAGATAAAGGCTATCAGGAGAAGGGAAGAGTTGGCCGAAATTCCAACTGTGTGTGTGGATGATATGCCGAAATTTCTCTATAAATAGGGAGTAGTATTCTTCAATTTTGGTATTTTGAAACCCTATTCTTCTCTAATTCGCTGCCGAAATTTCTAAGCCTTCCCTACAGTTTCTCTTTTTCTTTTTCTAAAAGCCGAATTCCTTTTGTTCATATTCTCTTCTCCATAGCTGAATCTACAAGGGAGGTTTCTGTTTCCCGATGGTGCAACATAAGCCACATACTCCTTAGTAATCTGGTGAGTTTCGAGATTTTATTCTATGTGATTTCACTCTTTCTTTTCATTCAGATCTAACCCGAAACACTTATTTAAAGCCTGTCGATTTTCCCTCTCTGCTTTTAGTAGCCGAATCTGTCTCATTAAAAGTCTCCTGTGCCGATTTGGTGGAAAAGCCGAAGGTAGGAAGGTGACGTTTCCTAGGAATTTTCGGGATTCGATAAATAAGGCTCTATGCTAAGGATAGTAGATTTTCACGGTAACCAGGTGTGTAATACCTCCCCACCATCTAGATCTGCCTATTATTGTATGTTTATATGTATTGATAAATGCCGAAATCTCGGTTTATTGATGAAAGCCCAAGGAAGGTAAAAGCGGATCCCCAGGTTAGTAAATAATCTGTTTAAATGTTATAAGTAAAATGCTTGTATGTGATTGCATGGGTTGGGTTGATGAAAGGAGGAAGTTATACGTTATATGTGTAGCGCTAATGCCGTGAATCACTATACTGAGCCGGCCATTAAATGTTATACGGGCTTCGCCATTATATGTTATAAGGGCTTCGGCCATCATATGTGGATGAGCAAAGATGACCGCCATCATGGTGTGTAGCGGTGTGGGTCGATTGTAGAAATCCCCAATGGTGTGTACGGTTGGTACGGGGGTGTGTAGCGGATGGAAACCTAGGCAAACGGGTTGGGCCTTGCATATTATTTGTTATTAATTTTTATTATGATTATTACACTGCTTATTTTTTGTTTAATGGGCTTAAGGCCCAAACTCTAGTGGTGCATGAGGGTTGCACACCGAGTCTCATGACTCACCCTTTTAATTAACATTTCAGGTGATACCTAGTGATTCGGACTGGGTTGGAGAGGAACGCAAGGTGGCCATGCAGAAGAATATGTAGATTTGGCAAAAAGAGACTCAAGTTTTATTTTATATTTTTAATTAATGGACTTCCAATCTCGTTGTAATAAGGCCATGGGCTATTATGTTTTATTATGGGCTTCTATTACTTTAAGTCATTTAAGTTTTTATTTTAATTAAACTAAGGCATGTATTTAAGTTTGGATTTTACTTTACTAAAGCATCTTCTATTTAAAACATATTTGGGCTTTTCTGAAAATACGACATGTTTTGATAGAATTTTTCTTAGTGACATACTAGATCCGGTTGTAGTGTTTGGGCCGGGTTTGGGGTGTTACAAATTGGTATCAGAGCCTGGTTCAAAACTCGACTCTGGGGGTTTTGGGCTCAAAACGTTTTCTACAATCGGGTTTTTGAAACATGCATTTTTTTTAAATGATAACAGGTTTGTTAGCTCGGTATGGCACCTGCATCTCCGGCCCAAGTCCGCCAGGTAAGTACTCCGAACCATTGTGTGATCTTTATATATGTGGGCTTAGTGGGCCTAGTGGGACGTAGACTAAGCTAGAATTAGAACTTGACGGACTTTAGGCTTAGTACAAACTACTTCTTAAGAATTCATAAAACTTAAGTTCACTGAACAAACCCATTAACGAGCCGTAAGGCTGAGGTGTAATGTAAATCATACGCGCATGCCTAGGAAGGATCCTAAGAGCCCGATATTTAAGCGATCCTAGTGACTCACCTCCTCTTCGTTGGAATCCTACCTGGTGCGTAGTGACTGTTAACCTTAGTCGAGTTAGGGTGTGGCAATAGGCAGACGCATGTCTAGGAGTGGATTCAGGGAGAGCTTGGTATTTAAGCAGTCCTAGCGACTCACCTCTTCTTCACTAGAATCCTACCTGGTGCGTAGTGACTATTCACTCTAGTTACGAGGATTTGTTGATGGGCTAAACCTCATAAGTAAAACCCGAAAGGGACCAGCCATTTTTTTTAAAAAAAAATCCCCAAGTTTTGTAAAATTTTTAAAATACCTTTGATTTATGAAAAATTTCCAATTAACCATGTTTCGAAAATTTACTCGAAAATCTCACGTTTACAAGAATAACCCGGACCATGAAACTAGATTTTACTAAAAGAACCCTCGTTTGAAAAAAAAAACAACAACAAACCCCATCAAAGTTTGAAAAATTACCAAATTACCCTTGTTTTATGAAATGACCAAAATGACCCTGATTTGTAAAATTACCAAATTACCCTTATTTTGCGAAATGACCAAAATGACCCTGATTTGTAAAATTTCTGAAATACCCTCAAATTTCTAAAATTATCGAAATATCCCCGGATTTCTAAAATTATTGAAATACCCCTGGATTTCCAAAATTCCTGAAATACCCTCGAATTTTCAAACTTTTCGAAATACCCCCGGGACTGCAAAATTATCAAAATACCCTTACTTCACAAAATCACCAAGGACCCTATTTTGAAAAATTACGAAAATACCCCTATAGGATAAAATTACGAAAATACCTCTGGGTAGTGGAAAAGAACAACAATGACAACAACAACACTTTTCGGTAATGAACGTGAGTTCATGAATGTTGATGATTGAATGTATGAACTTGAAACTGTATGGTGTGTATGAATTCGAAAGAACTACTTCTTAAAAACTACTACTCATAAGACTGTTCGCGATAAATCAGTGGAAAGAACTAATAATCCATAAAACTCTTAATCAGATAAACGCCAATCGGAGGAATGAGTTCAAGGGGTCGAGGATGTCCGCCGCGTGGACGCGGTAGAGGTAGAATGACCGCGTCAGAGCCGCAGGTCTCGCCACACAGTCGAAAACGAGATGCCGAATCGCCACAGTAGAAGGAGAATTTCGGGATGAGGCGCCCGGAGATGATGCTGTATCTCAGGCGATGTTGAGGGTTTTAGAGAGGGTTGCTGGAGTAGGCATGGGCATAGGAGCCCGGAAATTTGTGCCAGAACGGCTTAGGGCCAATGGAGCGGAAGTGTTTAGGAGAGTTTCTGGGGTAGCTCCTAACACAGCGGAGTATTGGATGGAAGCGACTGAGCGCATAATGGGTGACTTAGACTTCACGGTAGAGGAAAAGTTGAAAGGGGTCGTGTCTCTCCTCCGAGATGAGGCCTACCAGTGGTGGCTCACGGTGAAAGAAGGTGCTGCCGCAAACCGGATTGACTGGGACTTCTTTAAGGAGTCATTTCAGGGGAAGTATGTCGGGGCCAACTATATAGATGCCCAAAGGAAGACATTCTTGAACTTGGTATAATGAAGTAAGTCTGTGGCTGAATATGAGGCGGAGTTTCTGCGCTTGAGCCGTTATGCTCGAGGAATGGTAGCGACGGAGTATGAACGTTGTGTTCGGTTTGAGGATGGGCTGCGGAGTGAGTTAAGGGTTTTGATAGCGCCGCAGCAAGAGAGAATCTTTGCTGTTTTGGTAGATAAGGTTAAAATAGCTGAGGAAGTGAAACGGGTGGAGAAACAAGAAAGGGATAAAGATCGAGGTAAGAGTAAGAGGAATTTTGGCCCATCAAGAGCATCCGGGAATTTTCAGAAGAGGCCTAGGACTGATGAGCCAGTTCATGCTCCGACGAGTCAAAAACAGACATGTTCTACATGTGGCAAGACGCATCATGTGGAATGCAGAGTGAAGACAGGTGGGTGCTTTAAGTGTGGATCCATAGAACATCTGATTAAGGACTGTCCCCAGATGGATCGGGGGCAGCCAGCAGGCCGAGGTGCTGATCAAGTGAAGAGAGGTGATCAGCCCGGACCAAGAGGTCGTGGTGCAGGAAGAGGAGGATATGGGGCTGGTCGAGGTCGTGGAGCACCTGGCAGAGGTGCAGGTAATGTAGAGGCTAGGCAGCCGGGTCTAGTTTATGCAGTTCATCGACAGGAGGATGGTGACGCACCGGATGTCATAACCGGTACGTTTCTTATAGCTGACAGCCCTTTTCTTGCTTTGATTGATATTGGGTCAACCCACTCCTATATTGCATGTTCGATATCTGAGACCTTAAGTATAGATCCTGAAACAACTACTAGGAAGATGATTGTGGTTAGTCCCTTAGGACAATCTAGGGTAGTGAACAAGCTGTTTAAGGATGTACCTTTAGAGATTCAAGGGGTAGTGTTTCCGGCAGACTTAATGGAATTGCCATTCTGAGAGTTCGATCTTATCCTAGGAATGGGTTGGTTGTCAAAGTATCGTGCTAAATTAGATTGTGGGACTAAGCGCATGATGTTAAGTACCCTGGAAGGCGGGGAGATGGTTGTGTTAGGAGAAAGAAGGAACTATTTGTCCAACGTAGTGTCGACATTGAAAGCTGTTAAGATGATTCGGAAGGGAGGTAACGCCTTTTTAGCTTTTATTAGTGCTTTGGATGCTAAAGAGGTGACTGTCAATGAGGTTCGAACAGTCAAGAATTTCGCAGACGTCTTTCCGGAGGAGTTGCCAGGATTACTCCTAGATCGCGATGTGGAGTTTGGAATAGAACTACTCCCGGGTACAGCTCCGGTATCTATTACACCTTATCGAATGGCGCCGAAGGAACTGGTAGAGCTCAAAGCTCAGATTCAGGAATTGTTGGATCATGGGTTTATTCGACCGAGTGTGTCTCCATGGGGAGCGCCAGTCCTATTCGTGAAGAAGAAGGACGGATCCATGCGTATGTGTGTGGATTATCGTCAACTAAATAAGTTGACGATTAAAAATAAGTCCCCATTACCAAGAATCGACGATTTGTTCGACCAGCTCAAAAGAGCTTCGGTCTTTTTTAAGATTGATTTAAGGTCGAGATATCATCAATTAAGGGTTAAAGAAGCAGATATTCATAAGACGGCGTTTCGAACACGCTACGGTCATTATGAGTTTTTGGTAATGCCGTTTGGTTTGACGAACGCGCCAGCAGCATTTATGGATACGATGAATCGGGTGTTTCAGCCATACCTTGATTGGTTCGTCGTAGTGTTTATCGATGATATATTGGTCTATTCCATGTCTGAGGAGGAGCATGATGCACAACTCCGAGTGGTGTTGCAAATTCTGAAGGAAAAGTAGCTGTACGTAAAGTTCAGTAAGTGTGAGTTCTGGCTGAAGGAAGTGACTTTTCTAGGGCATGTAGTTTCGGCAGAGGGGATTAGGGTAGGCCCTCGGAAAATCGAAACTGTGTTAAATTGGAAATCGCCGAAGTCTGTGGTAGAATTCGAAGTTTCTTAGGATTAGCAGGATATTATTGAAGGTTCGTTGAGGGGTTCTCTTCCATAGCAGCACCTTTAACTAAGTTGTTGAGGAAGGGAGTATCTTTTGTGTGGACTGACAAACAACACTAGAGCTTTGAGAAGCTGAAGAGAATTTTGACGGAAGCGCCGGTGTTAATTCAGCCAGAGACAGGAAAAGAATTTATCGTCTACTGTGATGCGTCACATACAGGTTTAGGGTGTATGTTGATGCAGGATGGAAAAGTTGTAGCGTACGCATCTCGCCAGTTGAGGCCGCATGAGTTGAACTACCCTACGCATGACTTGAAATTGGCGGCGGTAGTGTTTGCTCTGAAGATTTGGAGGCACTACCTGTACGGGGAAAAGTCGGTAATTTATACCGACCATAAAAGTTTGAAGTATCTCCTTACTCAGAAGGAGTTAAATTTACGACAACATAGGTGGATCGAGCTCTTGAAGGATTGCTTGATTGAATACCATCCCGGGCAAATGTGGTGGCAGATACGTTGAGTAGGAAGGTGATAGCAAACCTAAGGGCGATGTTCGCTCATCTTAGTTTGTATGAGGATGGTAGCTTGGTAGTTGAACTACAAGTAAGACCTATGTGGACAAGTCTAATCAAGGAGAAGCAACTTTTGGATGATGTCTTAAGCACTCGAATCCGACAAGTGCAGGAGGGTGAAGTAAAAGACTATAGCCTGAACAATGATGGAGTTTTGTGTTTCCGTGGGAAGGTTTGTATGCCAAAAGATGAGGAGCTAAGGCAGATGATTCTTCGGGAATCGCATAGTAGCCCCTATGCCATGCATCCTGGAGGAGTTAAGATGTATCGGGATTTGCGAGAGTAATTCTGGTGGCCAGGTCTGAAGCGAGAAGTGACGGGATTCGTAGGTAAATGTTTGACGTGTCAGCAGGTGAAGGCGAAACCCCAGCTGCCTTCAGGATTGTTGCAGCCGATAAGGATTTCGCAATGGAAATGGGAGAGAATCACAATGGATTTTGTTAGTGGGTTACCCCTTACACCCACCAAGAAAGATGTAATTTAGGTAATTGTGGATCGGCTAACGAAGTCTGCTCACTTCATACCGGTTCGGGTCGACTACTCTTTGCAAAAGTTGGCTAAGTTGTATGTGGCTGAGGTTGTAAGATTACATGGTGTACCGGTGTCGATCATATCAGATAGGGACCCTAGGTTCACTTCACGATTTTGGAAGGCTCTTCATCAAGCAATGGGAACAAGGTTAGACTTCAGTACCGCTTTTCACCCACAGTCTGATGGTCAGTCTGAGAGGGTAATTCAGATCTTGGGGGATATGCTAAGGGGTTGCATCATCGATTCTAGGGGTAGTTGGGAGGAGTATCTACCCTTGGCAGAATTCGCGTACAATAATAGCTATCAAGCTAGTATTCAAATGGCGCCGTATGAAGCCTTATATGGAAGGAGATGTCGTACTCCAACTTGTTGGACGGAGTTGGGTGAATGTCAGGTATTGGGTCCTGAACTAGTTTCAGAAACGGAGGAAAAATTTAAGTTAATACGGACTCGATGTAACACCCCTTACCCAGGTCCGTCGCCGGAACAGGATACGAGGCATTACCGGGCATGATCCAAACTATTGTACAAAATTTAAAATGTAAAATCCATATAAATTTAAAACTTTTCCCATACATAGTCGTCAATACCCATAAGCAAAATAACCATTCGTTACTATAAATAACTAAACAATTAAGCCTTTTATACATGCCATAATTTCCAAAATATTGTTTTCAAAAATACCAAAAGAAGGCTGATAGTGTGGATGGATCTCCGACGATCACCGTATCCTGAGCTAGCTTGATGACACTATAGAACAAGGAAAAGAAAAGAGAGTAAGCATATAGCTTAGTAAGTAAGTATATAAATAATTAATAAATGGATTTAATATGTTTACAAAACAACACAATCAACCTACAATCAAATTCATTATTTATTCAAGTTTGGAGCAAGCTGTCTATTCGAGTCACAGTGACTAAATTATTTTTATCTTAAACTACAAAACTCAAAATTAAGATCCATAAATTTTACCTGAAACTAGATTCACATATCTTCATACCATAAAATTTCCAGAATTTTTGACTTGGCCAATTAGTACAATTTATTCATTAAAATTTCCTCTATTTCACTATTCATCTATTCTGACCACTTTTCACTACGAATCAATTTTCTCCTTGTGCAGAATTCAAATGATGTTATATTTTGTTTCATTTGAAACTAGACTCATTAAGGAATCCAAACATATAAATTATGTTCCAAAATTATTTTTGTACAATTTTTAATGATTTTTCCAAGTCAGAACAGAGGATGTCAAAATCACTCTGAACTAGTCTCACAAAAATCTAAATATCTCAAAATACAGAATTTCTTTGCATTTTCTATTTATTTCATATGAAAATAGACTCAATAATATTTAATTTCATATCACACTCAACTACTAATTCCATTTCTACCATTTTTGGTGATTTTTCAAAGTTACCCTACTGCTGCTGTCCAAAACTGTTTTATTTCTAAATTTCATTCTTTCATGTTTTCTTTATAGTAACTTTCATTGGAGCACTTACTCCGTATCAATCTTACCAAAGTTCGATCACATATCGAGCACATTGCTCATAATTTTACACGCATATACTTGCACTTATTCATCACATAATCATATTCAATTACACTTAGTCGTTACATAGCCACATTGTATTTTCACTTAGTCAATTTCCAATTGAACACATCTGAATATTAACGGAGACATTGGAATATTGCACATAGTGCCACACTTGTAGCCAAAGCTACTTCAAATCACTTATCACACATAGACTCATTCTCGAGTTATACACATTCGCGGGTCTGCTCACACAAGTCGCTTCGGTCATACGTAACTACTCGATCTCTTTGCTCACACAAGTCGTCGGTATCCGCAACACTTGCGGGATTACCCACCATCGTAGAACTTATAAGACCAGCACCCGTTTCACATAATCACAATCTCGGTTGCCGCTTCACACAAGTCGTCGGTCATACGTAACTACTCGCGGTCTTGCTTTCACACAAGCCGCCGAGTATCCGTAACACATGCCGATAACTCACCACCGGTAGAACGTACGGACCAACACCCGGATAACTTATTTCACTTAGATTTCACATAGGTTTCTAGTGAACATGTCACTCGTATCCATTTTTTATTCCTAAGGTTCAACCGGGAAATTTCTCATTTGTCTATATTTTGTCAATTACATCAAATATTCAGCCACAATTCATACCATTTATCAAAATATGAAAACGTAAGTAAAAACGATGCATTTATTTATATACAAACTTACCTCGGTGCAAAATATGACGAATTTGCAATTTAGTCCGCAACCTTTTCTTTTCCCCGATCAAGGTCAATTCCTCGTCTTTCTTGATAATCGAGCTTGGAAGCTTGAAAAACCCTAGCTATGTCTTCCTTATGAGAATTTCGGCCAAGGAGTTGAAGATGAGCAAAAATTGGCTTTTAATTTTGTTTTTAATTCATTTTAATCACCAAATGACTAAAATGCCCTTAATTTAAAAATATTCTATTTCACCTATTTGATGTCCATTCTTTGTCCAGCTAGTTAACCAATGATCTATTTACCATTTAAGGACCTCCAATTTAAAATTTCATAGCAATTAGATACCTCTAGCTTCTAGAACTCAAGTTTTGCACTTTTTACAATTTAGTCCTTTTGACTAAATTGAGTGCCCAAACATCAAAATTTTCGAACGAAATTTTCACGAAGTCATTCCGTAAAATTGTAGATCATAAAAACATAAGAATATAATTTTTTTTTCTATCGGATTTGTGGTCCCGAAACCACTATTCCGACTAGGCCCAAAATCGAGTCATTACAACTCTCCTCTTTGGGATTTTTCGTCCCCAAAAATCTTACCTAAAAGAGGTTTGGGTACTGTTTTCTCATGGCTTCCTCTGGTTCCCACGTAGCCTCTTCCACTCCATGTCTTTGCCACAACACTTTCACTAAGGCTATACTTTTATTTCTCAACTGTTTAACCTCTCGAGCCAAAATCTTAATCGGTTCCTCATTATAGGTCATATCCTATTGAATCTCAATCTCTGTCGAGAAATCACATGTGAAGGATCGAACGATAGCGTCGCAACATTGACACATGAAACACATTATGAATTCTTTCTAACTCTGCTGGTAAAGCTAATCGATATGCCACTGGTCCAATCCTTTCGATAACCTCATACGCCCCAATGAAACGGGGACTCAACTTGCCCTTTCTACCAAATCTCAAAATCTTTTCCATGGAGATACTTTCGAAACACTTTATCACCCACTTGAAACTCAATTTCTTTTCTTTTTAAATCACGTATGACTTTTGTCGATCCGGCGAGCGACTTTCAAACAATCACGAATTACTTTCACTTTCTCTTGATTTCTCTAACTAAATCAACTCCGTGAATCTGCTTTCTCACTAAGCTCGGTCCAATACAAAGGAGTTCGACACTTGCGACCATATAATGCTTCAGATGCGGTGCCATCCAGTATACTCGATCGATAACTATTGTTGTTAGCAAATTCAACCAAAGGTAGATATTTCTCCCAACTACCTTCGAATTCTAAAACACAACATCGGAGCATGTCTTCAAGAACCTGAATTACTCTTTCGGATTGACCGTCAGTTTGCGGGTGAAACGCGGTACTAAAATTTAATTTCGTACCCAAGGCTTCTTGTAACTTTTTCCAAAACCTCGAAGTGAACCTCGGATCTCTATCCGAAATAATAGACATAGGCACTTCGTGCAGTCTCACAATTTCAGCAATATACAATTCAGCCAACTTATCAAGTGAGTAATCAGTACGTATCGGTATAAAGTGAGCCGATTTAGTCAATCTATCAACCACAACCCAAACGACATCTTTCTTTTTCGGAGTCAGAGGCAAACCGGTCACAAAATCCATCGTAATTCTATCCTATTTCCACTCGGGAACCATCACTAGTTGAAGTAAACCCGAAGGCACTTGATGCTCAGCTTTCACTTGTTGACAAATCAAACACTTTGATACAAACTCAGAAATATCTCTTTTCATACCTGGCCACCAATATAATTTCTTCAAATCACTATACAATTTTGTACTACCCGGATGAACTAACAAACAACCACTGTGTGCCTCATGTAAAATTTTTCGAATCAACTCATCATCTTTCGATACACATACCCTATCACGGAACATCAAGCAATCATCTAATCCGATTCGAAAATCTGAATCACTACCCGATTCACATTGAACTCTTTTAACTTGCAATTCCTTGTCTTTCCTTTGAGCTTCGCAAATTTGCTGATGAAATAATGGTCTAGCCCTCAACTCAGTCAAAATCGAACCGTCGTCAGACAAAGCCAAACTCGTATTCATAGCTCTCAAAGCATACAAAGATTTTCTACTCAAGGCATCTGCGACTACATTCGCTTTTCCTGGATGATAATCAATCACTAACTCATAATCTTTCAATAATTCGAGCCACCTCCGTTGTCGCAAATTCAAGTCCTTTTGATTCATCAGATATTTCAAACTTTTATGATCAGTAAAGATTCGACATTTCTCACCATACAAATAATGACGCCAAATCTTCAAAGCAAATACGATGGCGGCCAATTCCAAATCATGCGTCGGATAGTTCTTCTCATGCGGTTTTAACTGTCTCGAGGCATAAGCTACTACTTTGCCCTCTTGTATCAACACACAACCAAGACCATTCAATGATGCATCACTATAAATCACAAACTCTTTTCCCGACTCAGGTTGTACCAAAACCGGTGCTTCAGTCAATCGCGCTTTCAACTTCTCGAAACTTTGCTGACATTTATCGGTCCATTCAAACTTAACATTCTTTTGCAACAACTTAGTCATAGGAGAGGCAATCATCGAGAATCCCTCAACAAAACGTCTATAATACCCGCTAAGCCCAAAAAGCTTCTAACTTCAGATACATTCTTTGGCGGTTTCCAATCAACTATTGCCGAAATTTTACTCGGATCAACCCGAATACCATCACCCGAAACTATATGTCCCAAAAATCGACTTCACAAAGCCAAAACTCACTTTTACTCGAATTTAGCAACAATTTCTTCTCTCTCAAAAATCATGCAAAGACCGCTTTCAAGTGTTCAAAGATGTTCTGACACATCTCGAGAATAAATCAGGATATCATCTATGAACACAACCACAAACTTATCCAAGTATGGTTGAAAAATGCGATTCATCATGTCCATAAAGATGGCAGGAGCATTAGTCAAACCGAAAGGCATCACAAGAAACTCATAATGTCCATACCTCATTCTAAAAGCGGTTTTTGGCACATCTGACTCTTTAACTCTCAGCTGATAGTAACCAGACCTCAAGTCGATCTTTGAAAACACTGTCGCCCCTTTCAGCTGGTCAAATAAATCATCAATTCTCGGCAAGGGATACTTGTTCTTTATAATCACTTTGTTGAGCTGTCGATAGTCAATACAAAGTCTCATAGATCCATCCTTTTTCTTCACAAACAATACGGGAGCACCCCAAGGAGAAAAACTCGGTCTCACAAATCCCTTATCTGTCAACTATTGCAACTGAGCTTTTAATTTTTTCAATTTAGTCGGAGCCATTCTATAAGGAGCAATCGAGATCGGTGCAGTCCCAGGCAATAGATCAATAGCAAATTCAATCTCTCTAATCGGAGGTAACCCAGGCAATTCTTCTGGGAACACATTTGGAAATTCACAAACTCACGGCATTGATTCAAGCTTCGACCCGACATCTCAAAGATTCAACACATAAGCAAGATAAGCTTCACACCCTTTTCTCATGTATTTACGAAAGCGGATATGCGAAATCACCATAGGCAATTTATTTGATTCATCTGTTTCAACCCAAAGAATCTCACCATTTTCACATTTCAATTCAAGGGTTTTCTCTCTACAATTTACCTTGGCATCATGCAATGTCAACCAATCCATACCTGAATAACGTCAAACTCATCAAATGGCAACAACATCGATTAGCGGAAAAAGCGGTGACCATGAATCATCAAAGGACAATTCTTGCAAACCTTATCAACTAACACATATTTGCCTAAAGGGTTTGACACTTTAATCACAAATTCAGTAAGTTCAACAGGCAAACTTTTACTAGATACTAAATTCACACAAACATAGAAATGAGTAGATCCGGGATCAATCAATGCAATAACATTAGTATCATAAAGAGAGAATGTACCAATAATCACATCGGGAGATGACGCATTCTCACGGGCACGTATGGCATAAGCTCTAACAGATGCTCTCACTTCTGACCTCACAGCTGATTCTTTCGCTATACTTTTACTGCTAGCTCCAGTTCTGGCATTTCTCAGTGGTTTACCTCTGCTGGCAGTATTACCCGGTCTAACATTCTGATATTTTCCTTCTTCAAACTTCTCGGGGCAATCTTTAATATAGTGCTCTCGAGAACCACACTTAAAACAAGTACGGCTAACCATATAACACTCGCCAGGGTGTCGTCTACCACAATGCTGACATTTAGGTCTATTGGATCTAACATTACCCATACTTGCCATTGAAGTAGCTTGAGTTTTAGAACCCGAATATGATCTCCCACGGTCTCGGTTCGAATTCCCAGCTGAAACAGTCAATTGATGATTCATATCTTTGGATTTCTTGGACTGAGATTGGAATGACTTACTTATTGGCCTCTTTCTTGCATCTCTGACTTCAATCACAAACTTTTCTTTTCTTTGTTCAAATTTTTCTCGCTTTATAAGCTCGATCAACCAATACCACAAACTCTTTCAACTCTAAGATCCCAACTAGCGATCGAATATCCTCGCTCAACCCATCTTCAAATCTCTTACACATAATGGCCTCTGTAGACACACATTCCTCGGGCATATTTACTCGAGTCTAACAAACTCTCTTTCATACTCGCCACGGACATTCTCTACTTGCTTTAACTCAAGAAACTCTTTGCGTTTTGGATCAATGAACCGTTGGCTTATGTACTTCTTTCTGAATTCCTCTTGGAAGAAATCCCATGTAACCCTTTCTTTCGGAACCACAGATACCAGTGTCTTCCACCAGTGATATGCCGAGTCCCTTAATAAAGATATAGCACACTTTAAACATTCTTCGGGAGTACAAGAAAGTTCATCAAATACCTGAATAGAATTCTCAAGCCAAAACTCTGCTTTCTTGGGATCATCATCTATGTTAGCCCCGAATTCTTCACCCTCTTGCTTTGGATCTTATCAACCGAGGCTTAGTCGATCTTATCATTTCGTGCACTTGAGGAACTATGGGAACCGGTTGAGGAATAGGAGGGGGTTGGAGGAGGTTGAACATTCGGATTCGCTTGAACAAATTTTGTATACCAATTATTCATCATATGGAGAAAGGCTTTCCGAGCCCCATCTCCATGACTATGTGTTTCAGTCTACTACCCACCGCACGGTCCCTTGCATGGGAGCCGGCGCATTACTATGTCATCATCACAACAAATTTCGGTCGGGATCCATTTACTATATAAAAACACAATTTAAATTGTCGAGTCGTCACACTATCACAGTATTTTTATGGCATGTATAGCTAGACTTTCACATACGCTATGTTAGTCCGAGAACCGACTAAACCATAGCTCTGATACCACTAAAATGTAACACCCCTTACCAGGTCTGTCGCCGGAACAGGATACGAGGCATTACCGGGCATGATCCAAGCTATTGTACAAAATTTAAAATGTAAAATCCATATAAATTTAAAACTTTTCCCATACATAGTCGTCAATACCCATAAGCAAAATAACCATTCGTTACTATAAATAACTAAACAATTAAGCCTTTTATACATGCCATAATTTCCAAAATATTGTTTTCAAAATACCAAAAGAAGGTTGATAGTGTGGATGGATCTCCGACGATCACCGTATCCCGAGCTAGCTTGATGACACTATAGAACAAGGAAAAGAAAAGAGAGTAAGCATATAGCTTAGTAAGTAAGTATATAAATAATTAATAAATGGATTTAATATGTTTACAAAACAACACAATCAACCTACAATCAAATTCATTATTTATTCAAGTTTGGAGCAAGCTGTCTATTCGAGTCACAGTGACTAAATTATTTTTATCTTAAACTACAAAACTCCAAATTAAGATCCGTAAATTTTACCTGAAACTAGATTCACATATCTTCATACCATAAAATTTCCAGAATTTTTGACTTAGCCAATTAGTACAGTTTATTCATTAAAATTTCCTCTATTTCACTATTCATCTATTCTGACCACTTTTCACTACGAATCAATTTTCTCCTTGTTCAGAATTCAAATGATGTTATAATTTATTTCATTTGGAACTAGACTCATTAAGGAATCTAAATATATAAATTATGTCCCAAAATTATTTTTGTACAATTTTTAATGATTTTTCCAATTCAAAACAGAGGATGTCAAAATCACTCTGAACTAGTCTCACAAAAATCTAAATATCTCAAAATATAGAATTTCTTTGCATTCTATATTTATTTCATATGAAAATAGACTCAATAATATTTAATTTCATATCTCACTCAACTACTAATTCCATTTCTACCATTTTTGGTGATTTTTCAAAGTTACCCTACTGCTGCTGTCCAAAACTGTTTTATTTCTAAATTTCATTCTTTCATGTTTTCTTTATAGTAACTTTCATTGGAACACTTACTCTGTATCAATCTTACCAAAGTTCGATCACATATTGAGCACATGGCTCATAAGTTTACACGCATATACTTGCACTTATTCATCACATAATCATATTCAATTACACTTAGTCATTACATAGCCACATTGTATTTTCACTTAGTCAATTTCCAATTGAACACATCTGAATATTAACGGAGACATTGGAATGTTGCACATAGTGCCACACTTGTAGCCAAAGCTACTTCAAATCACTTATCACACATAGACTCATTCTCGAGTTATACACATTCGCGGGTCTGCTCACACAAGCTGTCGGTCATACGTAACTACTCGATCTGCTGCTCACACAAGTCGCCAGTATCCGCAACACTTGCGGGATTACCCACCACCGGTAGAACTTATAAGACCAGCACCCATTTCACATAATCACAATCTCGGTCCGCTCACACAAGTCGCTTCATCGGTCATACGTAACTACTCGGTCTTTGCTCACACAAGCTGTTGAGTATCCGTAACACATGCCGGATAACTCAGCCACCGGTAGAACGTACGGACCAACACCCGGATAACTTATTTCACTTAGATTTCACATAGGTTTCTAGTGAACATGTCACTCGTATCCATTTTTATTCCTAAGGTTCAACCGGGAAATTTCTCATTTGTCTATATTTTGTCAATTACATCAAATATTCAGCCACAATTCATACCATTTATCAAAATATGAAAACGTAAGTAAAAACGATGCATTTATTTACATACAAACTTACCTCGGTGCAAAATATGACGAATTTGCAATTTAGTCCGCAACCTTTTCTTTTCCCCGATCAAGGTCAATTCCTCGTCTTTCTTGATAATCGAGCTTGGAAGCTTGAAAAACCCTAGCTATGTCTTCCTTATGAGAATTTCGGCCAAGGGGTTGAAGATGAGCAAAAATTGGCTTTTAATTTTGTTTTTAATTCATTTTAATCACCAAATGACTAAAATGCCCTTAATTTAAAAATATTCTATTTCACCTATTTGATGTCCATTCTTTGTCCAACTAGTTAGCCAATGGTCTATTTACCATTTAAGGACCTCCAATTTAAAATTTCATAGCAATTAGATACCTCTAGCTTCTAGAACTCAAGTTTTGCATTTTTTACAATTTAGTCCTTTTGACTAAATTGAGTGCCCAAACATCAAAATTTCGAACGAAATTTTCATGAAGTCATTCCGTAAAATTGTAGATCATAAAAATATAAGAATATAAATTTTTTTTCTATCGAATTTGTGGTCCCGAAACCACTATTCCGACTAGGCCCAAAATCGGGCTGTTACACTCGATTGAAAGAAGCGTCTGATCGGTAGAAATCTTATGCGGATCTAAAGTGGAAGGAGGTGGAATTCGCAGTAGGAGACCAAGTCTTCTTGAAGGTATCTTCGTGGAAGAAAGTAATGAGGTTTGGACGAAAAGGTAAGCTAAGTCCCCGGTTTATTGGGCCTTATAGGGTGTTAGAACGTGTGGGCCCAGTGGCTTATCGTTTGGAGTTGCCTTCAGAGTTAGAGTAGATACATGATGTGTTCCATGTCTCGATGCTAAGACGTTATCGATCTGATGCATCGCACATAGTGCCAGTAGAAGAAATTGAAGTAAGGCCAGATTTATCCTTTGAGGAGGAATCCGTACGAATTTTGGATCGAGACGTAAAAGTGTTGAGAAGGAAGTCCGTTCCTTTGGTCAAAGTCTTGTGGAGAAACCACGGCGCAGAAGAGGCGACGTGGGAACCGGAGGAGGTTATATGACAGCAATATCCCCATCTTTTCTCGATCGTAAATTTTAGGTCAAATTTATTTTAAGGGGATAGAATCAGAACATCCTAAATGTGGGCCTGCGCATTAATGTGATAGTTTAATATGTTAAATTGAGATTTTAAGGATCGGGCTGACTTTTTAATTAAATATATGGATTAGGGTTTAAATTAGTGCTTTGGGTATTTTAAAGTGATATATTGGGCTTTAAAAATTTGGGTTAGGTGGCTAATACATGGTGTTAGCTTATAATTTAAGTAGATAGTTAATTCAGTGACAAGCTAGGCTTGTGGCCCAAAGAATTGAGGAGCTTTAAGTGGGCATAAGGTGGCGTCATAAGGGAGAAGGAGTTTGGGCCTAGTATGGCCACTTAGAACCCAAAATTTTAAGACAAAAATTCGGCACTTACAAGCCCTAGGAGTGGACGGCACACTAGCTACAAAATAGGGATTAAAATTCTTTTATTTTCTTGATAAATAGGAAATAATGAAGAGAAAGATGAGGGCTATTTTTTTTGAGGAGAAAAAGGATTGGGTTATCAGGTAAGATAAAGGCTATCAGGAGAAGGGAAGAGTTGGCCGAAATTCCAACTCTGTGTGTGGATGATATGCCGAAACTTCTCTATAAATAGGGAGTAGTATTCTTCAATTTCGGTATTTTGAAACCCTATTCTTCTCTAATTCTCTGCAAAATTTCCAAGCCTTCCCTACGCTTTCTCTTTCTTTTTTCTAAAAGCCGAATTCCTTTTGTTCATATTCTCTTCTCCATAGCCGAATCTACAGGGGAGGTTTCTCGCTTCCAAGGTGCACCATAAGCCACATACTCCTTAGTAATCTAGTGAGTTTCGGATTTTATTCTATGCGATTTCACTCTTTCTTTTCATTCAGATCTAACCCAAACACTTATTTAAGGCTCATCGATTTTCCCTCTCTCGCTTTTAGTAGCCGAATCTGTCTCATTAAAAGTCTCCTGTGCCGATTTGGTGGAAAAGCCGAAGGTAGGAAGGTGACGTTTCCTAGGGATTTTCGGGATTCGATAAATAAGGCTCTACGCTAAGGATAGTAGATTTTCAGGTAACTGTGTGTAAATACCTCCCACCATCTAGATCCGCCTATTATTGTATGTTCATATGTTTTATATGTATTGATAAATGCCGAAATCTCGGTTTATTGATGAAAGCCCAATGAGGGTAAAAGTGGATCCCCACGTTAGTAAATAATCTGTTTAAATGTTATAAGTAAAATGCTTATATGTGATTGCATGGGTTGGGTTGATGAAAGGAGGAAGTTATACGTTATATGTGTAGCGGCTAATGCCGTGAACTGTTATACGGGCTTCGGCTATTAAATGTTATACGGGCTTCGGCCATTATATGTGGATGAGCAGCATGACTGCATCATGGTGTGTAGCGGTGTGGGTCAATTGTAGAAATCCCCAATGGTGTGTACGGTTGGTACGGGGGTGTGTAGCGGATGGAAACCTAGGCAAACGGGTTGGGCCTTGCATATTATTTGTTATTAATTTTTATTATGATTATTACACTGTTTATTTTGTTTAATGGGCTTAAGGCCCAAACTCTAGTGGTGCATGAGGGTTGCACACTGAGTCTCGTGACTTACCCTTTTAATTAACATTTCAGGTGATACCTAGTGATTCGGACTGGGTTGGAGAGGAACGCAAGGTGGCCATGCAGAAGAATATGTAGATTTGGCAAAAAGAGACTCAAGTTTTATTTTATATTTTTAATTAATGGACTTCTAATCTCGTTGTAATAAGTCCATGGGCTATTATGTTTTATTATGGGCTTCTATTACTTTAAGTCATTTAAGTTTTTATTTTAATTAAACTAAGGCATGTATTTAAGTTTGGATTTTACTTTACTAAAGCATCTTCTATTTAAAACATATTTGGGCTTTTTTGAAAATACGATATGTTTTGATAGAATTTTTCTTAGTGACATACCAGATTCGGTTGTAGTGTTTGGGCCGGGTTTGGGGTGTTACAGATATCGTCACAACGATGAAGATTTAAGATCGCAATGTAGGCCTGAGACTTTTAAAAACTTTATGTTTTGGTCCTAATTAATATTTGGGTTAAAAAAAGAGATTTCGTAAACTCGCAAGAAACCCAGAAATGGTTGTGTGATGTATTGAGAATATGTTTAATACTTAATTACTTATTTAAATGGTTAAATGACATATGATTTCCTTAGTTGCACCGGCAACAACTGTAGCATCTTGTGGCTCGGACCTAACGATCAGGTTAGGCAAGGAATATTACAGTATTTATTATAAAAAATATAATATATAAAACTGAATATAAAAATAGATTTGCGTACTCACAAAAAAATATATGTTTACAAAATGAAGATTTTATAAAATATTTAGATCTAGTTCTTCTTGAAGAATTCAAACCTTCTATTCTCCTAAAATTACATAAAAGAATATTGGAGTCAATGTATTATTATGAATAAAATATATCATTAAAAATAATAAAATTTATGGGCAGTATTAGCTTTGTTTTTTGCCCGCAGATTTTCGATGATTTCAAATGATTGGTTGGCCACCATTCCTGACCTGAAACGGTGGCGGGAGTCGATTTCCTCATGACTTTGGTGGCCAGTTGCTTACATGGTGCCTTTCCTCTCGTTGATTTCCAAGCTATATGCTTCATGCGTGCCATTGATTAATTGGCATGCTTGAAAAATTCTAGAGGACAAATGAAGCCAGTGTTTGATTGCAAAGAGAACTGATAGAATTTATGATGGATGAGATGAGAAAATAGATTTGGAGCATATATAAAGAAAGTTATTCTCTATACTTTTAAGGAAATTTGTCTTGTTTTTATCACTTTTTATCTTATATATTTCAAATTTATTTACTTGGATTTATTTTCAAACTTATCAAACCAAATCAAATTAAGTACATGCGATTAATATCTTAACCGCATATTATTATATTTTTTGAAATTTTTTATTTAACCCAACCTCTTGCTTCACTCAATCATACAGATGTGAAAATTTATTATTGTGTTTCAAATTTTATGAATTATTATTATAAAAAATTAAAAATTTTAAAATAAATGTGGATATTAAAATTAATTAATAATTATTTTTAGTACTATTCAAGTAAACATGTTTTAATTAATAACTTTTACTTTGTAATAATAAAATTTAAATGCGTTTAAATTGTTTATTAATATGTTAATTTAATTTTTATTATTTACTAATTAAAAAAATTAAATTTAAAGTTGATACAAAATGATTATGTCCTATGTTTCAATTTTTTTTGAATTTTTTTTAACATTAATTTCATTATAGATTCTTATCATATCTGCTATTTTTTTTTGATATAATGTCTAGAATTACCCATAGCCCAGGGGCGGATCTAGGATTTTACTCCAAGGGGGTGAAACTTCTAAATTTGAAAACATTTTTTTTAACTTAAAAAAGTGTCATTTTTTCTTGGATACTTTGTTTTTTTTTTATTATCAAACAAATCAATTTAATATTTTTTTTTTAAAAACATGAATAATTTAACTGTAAAAAAATTAAAAGAATAAATCATACTATATAAAATTCAATATTTCTTTCCAATATGCAAAAAAGAATAACTAATACTATACTAAAAATTTCATAAATATCATTATAATTCCAAAAATTAAATTAAAAAAATTGGTCTTAGTCCTATCTCTCAATACTAGGCATCCTAAATTGCACAATCCGCTTTTTCATAAGATCAAACTCATCAATGATAGAATTTGTTGAAAATTCTTGAGCTATCTTTTTTTCGATGTATGCCATCAAGTAAGTTGAAAGAAAATCACCCTCCATTTTGTTACAAAGCCTTGTCTTCACAATTTTCATGACTGAAAATGCTCATTTGGTTGTTACAATAGACACGAGAAGAGTTAGCATAAGACGGATAATTCTATCAAAAAGATGATAAATACTTGACTTATTTGTCTTAGCTAGCACTTGACACAACTCGACAACTGTAGAAGCTTTCTGCAACTTCGTGCTTTGATGAGCATCAAGTTGAAAATGCTCCAATTAAATCTTCATGTGTAGCTTTTCTTGCTTCGTAAAATCGCCTGGATAAAAATCATTCATAAGTTTGCAGATATCTTCCACCCGAAAAGCTTTGTAATTATCGTGTGGATCCAAAGAGGAGCTAAGAACAAATAACTCTACTACCTCATCATTAAAGTGTGAATTCATTTCTATTAGCAATGAATTGATACCAGCAATGAAAATATCAAATCAATAATAATGCTCAATTGTGAGGTTATCTCTCTGGATGTGAGATCGACCTCGACTAGCTTTGTACAAAGCATTTAAATTGGGGACTTCTATCTCATAATCTTTACAAAATAACTTCATTTTCTCAAAAAAAGCCACCCATGTTCTTTGAATTTATGGAGAAACGTTTTAGTTGATGACACCAACTGCATCGCTTTTAGTATATCTTACGATTTATATTGCAACGCTTGACAGAGATCATCAGTGATTCCAAGCATCTCAATCATAAAATGCAAGCTAAAAACAAATTCAATGAATGTCATTGCATCATATATTCCATCAGCTTCACTCCTTTGAGTAAGGTTGTCAGACATGATGATATCTTGTAATACAATACAGATGGAAACGAACATCCTCATCAAGCTATTGATAGAAGCTAAATGAGCTCCCCATTGGGTTTGCCTGGACGTTGGAGAGAACTAACTTGATTTTTTCCCTTTTCCAGTTTCAAGCTCATCATTGTCAATCAACTTCGCGATATGAGATGCCTCAGTGTCTCTTAATTGATCATATTGCTTGCTTGAAGAAACAACCAAACTGATATACTAGTCAAGTATAAAAAAGTTGACAGATAGGAATAACCTCCTTATATGTAGCTACTAGAGTTAATTGGAGACGATGAGCGAGAAAGTGAACATAGTATGCAAATCGACATTTTTTAGCAAATAACGCTTGCAAGTTGTTCCATTCACCATGCATATTGCTTGCACCATCATATCCTTGACCATGGATATCATCAACATTAAGGCAATACCGTAAAACAACTTCATAGATTGCCTTCTCCCAAGCTAACGATGTAGTGTCCTTCACATGAACCAAATCAAAGAATCGTTCATGTATAAAACCTTATTTATCAACAAACCACAATACAATTGCCATTTGTCTTTTCTTTGACTCATCGTGAGCTTCATCCACTATAATGAAAAACTTTGAATCTTCAATCTCTTCCCGAATGAATACTTGGATTTTGTTGGGAAATGTGTCCATATTGTAGTAAACATGTAACTGTTTTCTATTTATTTGAATGATGAACAAATAAAAAAAGTGCATTTCACTATTATGTCTTTTCTATTTTCTGTCTTTTATATTTTGCATGCATAACGAAATTGTGACAAACAAATATTAACTCATTAATTGTCTAAAGCTCAAATTGAAGATAAGTGGCATTGTAAAGAACATTTACATTATGAGAAAGATGACTTACATTAGTAGATAATATAAATGAGTTTGTAATCTTGTAAAAGAATCAAAGTGAGCATTTGATTCAAATATTGAGAAAGATTATTATGTCGTCTACAATTCCAATTGGAGAGATGACTAGTCTTGGCTATCGGAGCAATTTAACTCCACAAGTAAAGACATAGATGTATTCATTGGTAGAATGATACATTGGAATGGACCCAAGATGAATTAATTCTGAATCCGTTTGTGAATTAATTCACTTTTGACGTTCATGGTGTGATTTACCTAAATTCTGAGTTAGTCATTGACCATACATATGCAACTCATGTGCTTTAATATAAGTAGAGGCTTATGCTCTAAAGATGATCGAGGCCATAACCGGTATGTTGGGTACATGACTTGTGTATGGCATGGCTTTACTAGCAACAGTGGAATTCATAGCTTAATTAAAGAGTTAATGATATCCTCTCATTAGAATTGTGTGGATTGATAAATATGAAATGTGACCACAAGTTACTTGTTCTCAAACGAGCAATTTATCACAGTCATTTGTTGACAATGATCATATAAATCATTAAAAAAACACAATGGTGACAATAAGATAAAATATGACTGTATTGAGTGAACAAATTTAACTCAAAGGAATCAAGGATATCATATGAGGGTAACGCACACATGCTGAGGTTATTGGACAAAGCAGTTGGATGAATTGCTTTCGTAAAGAGTATATAATAAGGAGTTTTCAATCATGGTACTTCTTGTGGACTGACTCCATGAATAAGTAATTGCGAATTATCGAAATGATACTTCTGGACATAATTGCAATCACTAGAGCCTAACTGTATATGTTTGATAGGTCTCTCCGCTAGCTCAACAAAAGCTCGGTCGAGTCGTCACTAACCCGGACTGCCGTAAAGGTATTGCACCTGCATCAGCAGACACGACAGTGCTCGTGGCTGCGATGGCGACATCCTGGTGGCCGGCGACGGTTGGTCGTCGGTGGTTGAGCAGTGGAAGAGTTACATTCCTTCTAGAATTCTACCAGAGAATTTGATTTCAGATTAATTATTCCAAAAATAATATTATTTTAATAGTTTAATATTAAATTAAATTTAATACTTATCTAATATTTTATTAATTTAATATTAAAGTGATTATCTTAATATTAAATTTAATATAATTTTTCTATTATTTAATAATATTTAATATTATATTAATTTAATATTAAAGTAATTAAGTTTAATCATAGTTGAACTCTCTAAACTCTCCGTTATATAAAGAGAGCCTTGGGTCAATATTTATACACACTTGAATTTAAAAGAAAGTTGTAGAGAGAAAATTCTCTGAAAAGATTATTTTAGAAAATTTCTAGAGATATTTTTCTGATTTATAACTTGACCCAAAAGTTTAGAGAAATTACAAAATTACCCAACTGGTAATTTTTGTGAAAATTTTCTGATTCGAAGCGAGCCCACACTTGGCAGCCGTGAGCTTCAGGATAGTGGAGAAGACTACTCGGTCGAAACGCTCATCCTAGACGAATCGAAAAGGTACAATTTTGATTAAGTGTTTAATACTTTAGATAGCACAACAAAGATCTTGTTATGGAAAAACAATTTAAAACTCTGGTTTTTCTCTAAATTTATTTTTCGTTGCGTTTTCCAAACCCGTTTTTCCAACAGATTTTACTTGGCAATATAGAAAGAATTTCTTTCTGAACAGTCGAACTGACATACTGTGCATTTTGAGGGGCATTTTCTAAGACAATTTCCCCTACATCTTTATTATAAAAAGCCAAGAGTTTTATTAGTTTAAGAAAGTTACCTCGATTTCTTGAATCTTGTGCTTCATCGCGTCTCCTAAAGATACAAACTTGAAATACAAGCCACTTGATAGCATCTATTGACACCTTGAGTTTCTTTCTGAACAGTAGAACTGACATACTGTGCATTTTGAGGGGCATTTTCTAAGACAATTTCCCCCACATCTTTATTATAAAAAGCCAAGAGTTTTATTAGTTTAAGAAAGTTACCTCGATTTCTTAAATCTTGTGCTTCATCGCGTCTCCTAAAGGCACAAACTTGAAATGCAAGCCACTTGATAGCATCTATTGATACCTTGAGTTGTAGCCAATTTCTTGCAATTTATTCAGAATTTTGTTTCTGTAACACCTCACACCTGACTTGTCCGCCGAATCTAGGTATGAAGCATCACAAATGGACCTATACTTAATAGTTTCTAATTGAACTGCTATAAAACAATCTAAAAATAAAGACTATCTAATAATGAAATAAAAAAATATAATTCTTACAACTAAGCCCTTAGCCATTAAGTGTTGGGTCCTTCAATACTTGTTTACAAAGAAACTCTAAACATTTAGTTGAGGACTATTTGTCCTAAAGTCCAGATTTTAAGTATACTATCTGGCTTTGTTGTTATTGATCCTATGGCGAAGCCTCTAATGCTACTCCCTTTCTATATGTATGAATCTAACTTCCAAAGATCCCCGATCTTCATTCCATCTAGCTTGGTCCTTCCTCGAAGTCCTCGATCATCCTCGCAAGTCTCGCGAACATCAGCAAACTGATGTAAGTTCAAATGAGCTTAGTGAGTTCCTTTATAACATCATAATTTAACTCTATTGCACAAGGGTAACAAATGTAAGATGAATAAAGCATAAATTTTACTCCCTACTCGCCCAAGGCGAATGTTCTTATCAAGGTGGCAGACTTCACCTGATCCTTCGAGCTACTCGACTCACCGTGTGAACTTCCTCTAGTTGAACTCTCATTTAGGAGGAAGATCCGATATTTGATTTTTTTCCACTAATAATAGAAGGTTGATGAACCGATTGATCATTATTGCTTTCTAACACCCTTTTCTTGAAAAAAGGTTCGATCTTTTTGTTGACCATAATTTAATAAAAAAAACTGAAGGCTGTAATAATATATTAAACAATAACATATTAGGAAAAAGAAAAATAATAATAAGTCAAATAAATAAAGAACATAATTTATGCAAAAAATTCACTGAGAGGTCTTTAATGTAAGGAGCCGAGAAGAAGATAATTTGTAGTTTTTTACTTTGTGTTCTCAGTCTCAGCATCAAACTCCTTTCTTTTTATCTCGGCAGTGTCGGTACCTTACCAGAGGAAGATAATTCCTTAGCAAGACATATAAATTAAAATACAAGAAAGTCACTAATCTAATATGTATGAGTATGGGTCAAATCAATTAATTCTGGAATTCGGCTTTAAAGTCCATATTGAGCCTCTAAATTTAGTCTTTGAAGACCCATCATACATTAATATTTTATTATTATTATTAAATTTACATAATTAAAAACTGAAAAATACTTTGTTAATATAAAGTATAACCTTATGGCTTAAGAGGGCAAATTATACGAAATACAATTTGACCAAGAAGGCGAATGTTATACAATGTGGACACATGATAATTTATATATAAAATTCAAATTTGAAAATTCCAAGGGGAGTGACCGCCCCCCGTGCCCCCTGGATCCATCCCTGCCATAGCCCATCCTTAACCCTTAAATAGGAGGATAATGCGCTTCAGCGCACTCGAATCCACGTCCTCCTAGACTAGCAACAATGCTGATGCTAATCAAAGTAAGATTCGATCAGCCTCTTGTATTTATTTTTAAATGATTGTAAACTTATTTCAATTTAATTAATGAATAATTAAAAGCTAAAAAAATAGAAAAAAAAAACATGGTTGCACCACTTGTCTCAATTATAGTGTATGTACCTTGTTATATCATATATATATATATGATATGATATGATTAGACATTATATAATATGGTTTAAAGTGAAAAATAAATTATTTTGACTTGAATAGAGTGGTGGTTAAAACTCTTGTCAAACACTCGTTTGGCACAAGTTTGAACCGTGTTACCGTAATCCCTTGTCCTTAATATTGTATTGTCAATTGATTAATTTTTTATTGTATATTAATTGATAAAAATAAAAATAAAATAAATTCAAATTGGAAGGGAATTGAATTTTTTTTAATACACATGACAAAATTTGATTGAGTTTTTAAATATATGTGACACAGTTTAACTGATTAAATACAAATAAGCTAAAGAAGTTAACTTTTTGGAGTAAATTATTTAAGTAGTTATTAAGTATCAGCTAGATAAAAAAAATTAGGTATTAAATAAGTAGAATTCACCAAATTAAGATAAATATATATATTAACCTTTTTCTCAATTACCCAAAAATGCCTCAAAATACCTTAGGTTCATCAAACAATTATAACAATGGTCATATATGCATTTCAATTGATCTAGGAAAAAAAATCTAAACCACATCTAAATATCGAATAAAATTTTTGCTCTTAATGGGTAAAACTAAAACTCTAATAAAGTTACAAACCAAGATCTTTTGTGAATAAATAGAATGTGATACAAGACTTATTTCATCCATTGGAGAAGCTATTGAAAAGAC
Source organism: Gossypium bickii (assembly GCA_025503065.1). Taxonomy (NCBI): domain Eukaryota; kingdom Viridiplantae; phylum Streptophyta; class Magnoliopsida; order Malvales; family Malvaceae; genus Gossypium; species Gossypium bickii. The sequence goes on from CP106715.1 coordinate 25,003,899, forward strand.
GCCTTTAAATGGTTGATGTATTTATTTTTGATAAGATTAAAAATAGTGACAATGAAATTAATTATTATGACTATAAAATAAAAAAATTTCTATACATATAAATTCATACCAAACCAAATAATATTTCTATTAAGTCCATTTAATTTAATACCTTACTAAATTGGACCCTTAAAGATGACAAATTTATGAACAATTTTATTAACAGGTGAACAAAAAATTATTAAACATTCTCAACTTGGGTTTATAGTGCATTTAAACATTATAATGTATACATAAAACATAAAATCATGTTTTATTTATTTATTCTATATCTATGTTTTATAGCCTATGTTCGAAATTTGTAATTATCTCTTCTAATAAAATTGTTTTTAAAGTTCGAACTTACATAACATTTTAAGAGTACAATATATTGTACTACTACGCCTAATATTTATTGGTAAACAACCATACTCTTTAATAAGTAGCCTATGTAAACAGTTCTGTGCTATGCTCCAAAAATATACCAACATTTTCTAATTTCTATCAATATCAAACTTTCTGATAAAAGCATTAGAAATTTTGATAAAAAGTAAGAATTTTAGTGCAGGCCTGTAGCGTACAGTAGAATTTTCCATAGTATTTACAGACCTACCTACAAGGCTATAATTTTTAGTGTTGGTGTTGTCAAAGTTGAGTACCAAGAATGGCAATTCCCACCATATCACGACACAGGCTATGCAGCCCTCAGCCCTCAGCTCACAGCCCACATGATTCTAAATTAGCAGCACTTCCTTTACATAGCCATAGCCTATTTATTAGCCATTAGCCATGGCCCATGCATTTCTATCCACATTTGGTAAACAAGGCAAGAAAGAAGGAAATAACAGTTGTAGTTTATAAATAAACATATTTTTCTTGGGGTTCATATTACAAACCACAAATTCGAATCTAATTTTATTAGAAAAACAAAAGAGGATTTGTTTATTTTCTTCGACTGGAACTAAAACTTAGAGAATGGATTGTTAAATTTGAATGCCATGATCATGCATGCAAAAAGCTGAAATTGTTAATAGATTATACAACCAAATTATGATTAAAAGAGGTTTATCACGGTTTAGGGAATATGATTCCACATGCTGCACGCTCTCCATTGCCGACAACCCTTTTTTTTTATTGAATGTGTAATGTGATCTGATGCCTATGGAGTTGAAATGTTGATGATTTTGTTGGCTGGTGTGGACCCATAACCCATTGGTTTGCTGTTCAATACTGGAAGCACTAGGCGGCGCATTCCATACTAATCATCCTATTATCATCAACATTTAAATTAATGTCTTCGTCCCTTCTTTATTATTATCTAACATTTTGCGAGATTATATATGAGAGAGCTCTCTCCATAACATCTTGTTTTTCTTTTTAAAAATTAAATAAATTAGTTTTTATATATTAGATAAAAAATAAATTGATATTTTTAATAAAATTCATCTATTTGTACTATTAAAAATTAATGTGATTGATTGAATAATCACGTAGTAACATATGGTGTGTCACATTTACCTCATTCTGACGTACAATGATAAGTTTTTAATAATAGAAATAAATGAAATTTTTAAGAGAAAAACTTATTTGCTCTTTGATCTAACTTATAGGAGCTAATTTACTTATTTTTTAAGTAGAGGAAACAAAATAGAGTTCAACTTCTAATACAACAATCTTATGATACTTTTATCGAAGTAGATGTTACACCTCAAATTATTTGATCAAATTCTTTGGAAACTCAAATTGGAAAAAAAAAATGGACTATTTAGCTATTTGTTTTTCCATATATTTTGAATGAAATCTCAGATCATTGTAAGTTTACTTTTAGAACTGCCATAATATTTCATGAAGCATATAACATCTTTATGAGACAGTGAAGTCAAATGCATCATCATTAATATTCATGAAAACGTTTCTTCTTCAAATTATGTTTTCTTTATTTTGAACTGCTGAATGATGAGCCCAAAAACATGATTACATGAAAGCATTTGTAATAATTATTTTGTGCAATTTTTGGGATTCAACAGAAATAATACAGTGGGGAGGAGGGGGGTTGTACATTCAAGATGGAACCACTTTGAAGTAGCCTTGAGCCCCTGCTTGCAACACTTTTTTGCAGATCTAATTCAAAAACTTTTGAGAAGCACAAACATCCCAGTACTTGTATCTCTAGAAACTGAATTGGTATGCAGAGTTTTGCAGTAAAGAAATCTATTTTAACTAAGGACCACCATTCCGACTTAGCTAAAGTTTAAACAAACCAAGCAATGATTAGGTCGGCTTCAACTAGGCCCTAACATTTGGGACCATATATACACATTGCAATTTTTGCATTATTACTAATTTACACTTCACCTCCTCAACAATTTAGGCTCCATATGAAAATGCAGAAGCAATTTTGGATGAATCAATTCAAAGTTAATTGACCTAGTCTTTCTAATGATTTTATAATATATTCTTCTTATGTCTTGGAAAGTCAAGTGGACTGTAATGATAGATAACGGGACAAGGATATGAAATGTGAAAATCAAAGAGGCATGGTCCAACTTTCAAAGTTAGCCAAAAGGTAAAGGAGGCATTGATTATCAAGTTTGCTGCAGCAAAGGAGCTGAACGCTTCAAAGCGAAGAAAGACTGCTTCTCTGGGCCTTGAGAGCCTGCTGCTCCTCATTCAAGATTATTTATTAGCCTTATTTTGTCACCAAAAACAACAGACGTGTGTAGTTACTAGTGAAGCCTTATTTATGCTTTCACTCGACCTACTTATTTTCGCTAATGAAAAGATGGGGACCTTATAATATTTTAAATATGAAACAAATCACATCACACAAAAGGTAAGGGGCGCCGGATTATAAGCACAATCATCCGTAAGCAGTGCTCACACACAAATACGCAACGCAATTTGACAATCCGCATGGGATTTAGGAAAGGCCAAAAATAAACAAAAGAAATTCGTACACGAATCCACCTGGCACTTTGCACTTTTTTTACTTCCCTAGTGAGGAAACAAAATATAAAAAATGAAAATAGCATGAAGGAATCTGCTTTTAGGTGTGAGTTGTGTGGCAAGGACTAATTAGGAGTCCTCCTGCCTCTCCCAGTGTCCATGTGGCATGGTGGTGTGGGCATATTTTGCATGATCGAGGCGTGGCACCGAGGTGAGACGAGTCGCTATCATTACTCAAAAAGGGACCTTACTCAAAAGTTGCCCCTTATGCCTTGGCGTTTGTATTTTTCGTTGAGCTGAGTCCATCACGGTGACGGTGGTGGATCCTAATAAAGTGGAAGAGGGAGTCTGGGATTCTTTCATTCCTCTCTCTTTGTATTCAATTTTACGAAGGTTGATTTATATTCATATATCTCCTACTTTAATATTATTAAATCCTAGAGGCAAGCATCACCAAACATCGTAGCTTGTTGAGATTATAGTCGCACCAAACTCAACCCCCAAGATAAAACTGCAGTCACTCATACTATTTCATCCATCACATCAAGTCGTGTAGTCAACTTGAAAAAAAGGTTTACATTCAATGATAACCCGTTAAACTTACGAGTGTTTAGAAATAGCAACAAAAATAATATTATAGAGATTTTATACTAAAAGTTAAATTATATTTTACTCAAAAAAAACTAATTTAATCCCTAAACTTAAGATTAAAAAGTAAAATGATCAATTTTAACTCCTAATATACTCAATTTTAAGTAAAAAATAAAATACAATTTAACTCCTAATATTAGCACTTTCATTATACTTACCTTAGCACTTTCATTATACTTACCTTTTTCGAAGCTCAATACAAAACCTCCTTACTTAGGGCTCTCAACATCTGAGTTTACCTCCACATCAGCCTCCCCCAACATAGTATATATATAAAATAAATGAGTAATGTATAAATTTTAAAGTGAAATGAGATAGGAAAATATTGATCATAATTACCCGTTTCGTCAAGCACACATCTATTTTCTTTTAAAAATAAAATCCTTATGCAAAGGCCTGGACGGGGACTAGTCAAGAATGTTTTGGTGGATGACCTACTGTGCAGGGTCTCACCATCATTACTCCCATCTCCCCAACTGCTCCTTACTCCTCCTCTCTTGCTAATACTACCCAAATATCCACCATCACCATCTTGCATGTACATGAATATTTAATGACGATGTTAAGAACAAGTTTGACCAAATACTTCTGCAGACGACCCATTACATTTAATGAAATTTTAGTCATGGCAGCTGAGCTTACCCAACCTCCAACCACGTTCATTCTCATTTATTATATTATAACTCCTCACGATCGTCCAATATAAACAGTTAGGGTTCTTTCAAATACATACAAACAATAGGGTCCACAAAACTCGTTCCATCTATCAAATTGAATTTTCATTTAGTTTCTAGAATTAACTAAAATAAATAATTTAATTTTTTAAATTTGAATCAAATTAAATATTATAATTTGAATAATAAATTAGTGTAAATATCCATTTTTTCTCTATTAATTTTGAGATTGAACAAAAAATTACAAAATAATCTTAAAAAATCAAAATTTTATAAAATAATCTTAAAATTTTAAATTATAAAAGCATTATTTTTTTTCCAAAATGATAAATAACTAAACCAAATTATCTTGTTTTGAAATAATTTTTAAATATATATAGTTTCAAAATTATGTTCTCTAACTTAAAATTTAGTTGTATTGTCTACAAGATTTTATTTTGACTTATTCAATTGTTTAATTTAATTCATATAAGTTTTGAATTTTATTTCAATCGATTCAATTAAAAAAATCAAATTAAGCTAAGATGATAATTAAAATTCATTAACTTGATTAATTCTAATTTTCCACTAATATCTTAATAAGAAAGAGGTGAATTTAAATTTAATTGGTAATTTTTGTCAACATATAAAGTAATTGTTATACAAATATGTGTTTCACTAAGCTCGCTATATCTGTGCGGACAATCATAAATAGGGAATAAACGTGGCTTCAAAAATGGCTGGAATCAAACAACGCCTGCTTTAGCAAAGCTGTCATTGATCATGATTATGCTATATTTTCTTTATCAAGAGTTCATCAAATTTGACATTGTAAAATGTCTAATTTTTAATTTAAATGATTACATTGTGTCACTATAATTTTCTTCTTCCACTTTTAATTCCTTTTATAAGAATAAATTAAATGGAGATTAAATTTTATTATTAGTTTTTGTATTTATAAAATTTTTAAATTTTAGTTCTCATTAAACAATAATTGCTAAATTCATTAAGTTCTGTTATTTTTCAAAATCTGATGAGTCAAACATATTATTATATGTGCAATGTCTTACCAACTTGTTATTTTCACATGCTACTCACTAAAAATCAAATTAATGGGCTAAAGACTATCATTTGTATTAAGATTGAAATTTCAAAATTCAACAAGTATAGAGACTTAAAAGGATCAAATTGGAGAATATGGGCTAAATTTACATCTGTACAAGACTAATAATCGAATGTAACCAAATGGATTTAACTAGAAATGCTTGGCTTAGGACTAAAATGTTAAAATTTAAAAAAGTATAAGGACAAAAATTTACAAATTCAAAAAGTTTGGGAACTAAAATTGATCAAATTAAAGTATATAGATTAAATTTACAATTTTAGTAAAGTACAGAGACTAATAACATAATTTTAGTAAAGTATAATTATTTGTTTTCTGATTTATATATATGTTTAACTTTTTATTAATAAGATGCTTGAATAACTTTGAGTTACTGATTTACATCTTCGAATCTCAAACAGTGTCATTGAATTTATACTTGATTAATATGTAGGAATACATTTACCTCCTTTTCATCATCATCATTATTAAAAAAGTATCATTAATCAAATCAAAAAAAAAAAAAATCTAATCTAATCTAACCCAACTCAACAGAGTAACTTCATACACTCGTTCAATGTCCTATAGTCTCTTTCTATAACACATATACACTCGTTCATTACAGTTAACATTGTGCAAAACTTCAGAAATTCAATTAGGAATAGCATCACAAATGAGTAGTTAACATTAGATGAGGTTACCTTGGAAGATTATGTTACTAGTCGGTTATCGATTTATAATTATTAATTAAATAATTGTATTGTAAAAATATAAATTTTATGCGTAAAGTTTTCATATAAAGACATAACTTTATATAAAGTCATTTTGTAAAACAATACAATCCTTTAAAAGATACATACACATTAGATATCTATATAAAAGACTTTTCTATTAATGTTTAAAGTGTTGAGGAATTTATTGCAAATTAGAGATATTTTAAAGCACTAAGAAAAATGTTGTAGGCGCCTCAAAGTCATCGTATTTTACTAACATTATATTTTATTTTTCTTGCTTCAAGTTTCCTAATTATTCTTCTAACATCTTAAGGCTTTAATAATCATATGAGATTTAAATTCAAGGCTGTAATGACGGACAAGAGAAGAATAAATTGCGACGGTTGTTTGACTTCAATTATTATTACAATGAATCAAGACCGGTTTCTCATCAAAATGATCATGTAAGTTCTCTTTTTAATTTTGCATTTATTTTTATTTTTTTTTATCATTATAATGCTCATGTACAAGTTGCTAAGTAAGAAAATTGTATCACTCTAGCAACAAAGTAAAATAAAAACTGCATAATTCATTTTTCTCTAAAAAACTTTTGCTAAAAACTATGTCGGAAAACTTGATCAGGGTTGGCGGTGACATTACTCCGATTGAGGATCGCAATACAAAAAAGTTCGCTTTAAGGAGCCCCCAACCGATACTGACAATTTCATGGCGGTGGACTCGACTCCAGTGTTGGTGGAGTCATGGAAAGATAAATTGCTAGGAAAGGGACATCATGCTTATGCCGGAGAGGAGGATCTCAAGTTTTTAGAGGGTGATATCACGAGGACTATGATTAATGGCAACCACGGTGGTGGTGAAATTATTGGGATGAAATATAGCCTATTCCACCTTGCACGGTCAGCTCTTTAGTCTTTGGAACCCTTCACTTCCGTTCCATCTCATGGATGTTGAGAACGATTATTTTCTCATCAAATTTTAGGGTAAGGATGATTATAAAAAGGTGCTCACTCAGGGGCCGTGAATTGTTTTTGAACTATACCTCACCGTTTAGCCATGGACCCCAGATTTTAATCCCCTTCAGCTGTTCCCGAAATCTGTCATGGCCTGGGCTCGCTTTCCTAGTTTACCTAGGGTCTTTTACAAGAGGAAAATTCTAAAAGAAATCAGAAGTCTAATTGCTAAGGTGACCAAACTTGAATTTAAGACAGATTGTCGTTTAAGAGGAAGATTTGCTCGTATGGTGATTTTTATCAATCTAGATAAACCGCTCATACCACATGTTTTAGTTAATGGTACAGTGCAATGCGTTGAATATGAGTCGCTGCCGGTAGTTTGCTTTTCATGTGGCCGACATGACCATGTCCATGATATCTTCCCTTACCAAGAATCGGCTACAGAAGGCACAATGGTTTAAAAAAAAAAAACCAATCATGATGAACTTACTAGAGAAGGAGAAGATGAAGGAGACGTCAAAATCATTTGGTCCATAGATGTTTGTTGAGTGAAAATCACGGAAAAATCCAAGGGGTAATGAGAATTTGATAGCAAAAATCTCGCCTAAAAATGGGGTGGGCTCTCGTTTCACTATGCTGTCGGGGGTCGGTGATGGCGTAAATAATGGAACAAAGGAGGTGTAACACCCCTAACCCGTATCAGCCATCGAAATAGGGTTATGGAGCATTATCGTAAAAACATAATTTATAATCATTCATTTCTAAACATTTTGTAAATCATATCATAGTCCATTCAAACACATGCATATTGTCCCTTACTTGAGCCCTCGAAGCCTTAGAAACACTTTAAAAACAATTCGGGACTAAATCAGAAACAAATGGAAACTTAAGGAAAAAATAGAAAATTTCACACTGCAGAGGTCACACGGCAATGTAACTCACATGGCTAAGAGACACGTCCGTGCCCTGGGCAATGTAACTCTCGAAATGGCCTCACACGCCCGTGTGCCAGGCCATGTAACTTTCGAAAAGCAACCTTTAAAACCTACAGAGGACACACGACCATGTCACATGACATACGGCTAAGATACATACATGGGTCATAGGCCGTGTGGACAGGAAATAGGCCAAATTCATGCCATTTTTTCACCCAATTCAAACATGTAACAACCAGTTTTTGGTCAAATCAGAATAGTGGTTTCGGGGCCACAAATCTGAAGTCAAAATGATTATTTTATTATTATTTCAATGTCTACAGCATGATAGTATGTTGGTGTGAAAATTTCGTTAACAAATTTTATTGTTTGAGTGCTTAATTTGATAAAAAGGGCTTGTAACAGCCCGGTTTTAGCTAAATCAGAACTGTGGTTTTGAAACCATAAATTTGAGGTTTAAAATTTATTTTAATATTATTTTTCTGTTTATATCATGTGATTATGTATGTGTGAAAGTTTCGTGTTTTAATTTTATCGATTGGATGGTTAATTTGACAAAAGGACTTAATCGTGTAAAATACAAAAGTTGCATTCTAATTGTTAAAGGTGTTTAATTACTATGATTTATTAAATGAAAAGTCCTTATGATGATATTAGACCATTGATAGTGGGAATGGACATAAATGGGCATATATTAGGTGATTTTATAATGGTTTCATTAAGGTTATAATAGTAAAATTTTAAATTAAGTTTAATTACATAAAAAAAAAGCCATTTTTCTTTCAAATTTTATCACCTAGCTGAATATTGAAGAAGAAAAAGAACTATTGTTGCTCATTTAGGGTTCGACACTTGCATAGCTTGATTAAGGTATGGTTTTAACTCGATTTTTAATGATTTTTACATTTTTGAGATCGTTGCTTTGTATTCTAGCTAGCCCATGCCTTAATTTTTGAATTTTCTTTATGATTTGTGAAATGCCATTGATGATTATTTGAGCTTTTGGATGTTTGATGGTGAAATGTGAAAACTTTATGATAGAATTTCATGTTTTATTAAGTGATTTTTGAAGAAAATACAAGTTAGGGATTAAATTGTGAATTTTGTAAATTGGGTGGCTGAAATGTTAAATAAATATTAAATATGGGCTGCTAAGGATATTATGGCAATTCGGCTAAGAATGTGTTTTGTTAAATTTTGTGTAATTTGTGTTTTTATGAAATAGGGACTAAATTGTAAAAATGTAGAACATAAGGGGCTAAAGTGTAAAAATTCATAAATATGTGTTTGTGGACTGAATTGAATGATTTGATGAATAAATGAGTTAACTTTTAATGTATATAGATCAAGAACAAAAGAAATTGGATTTAGATCGGGGAAAATTAAAGGTTATCGAATAGTCGATCCAGTCTGTTTATCCCTAATACGAGGTAAGTTCATATGCAAATAAATGTCTTTAAATTGAATTATATATGTTTAATTGTCATTGAACTGCTATGAATATTGAATGATCAAATACGAGCAAGAATCAACAGGGTTACAATATCCGAAGTCCCGTACGAACCTTAGGAATAGTATAGGATGCGAATGTCATGACATTAGGATTATCGAGATGTGATTATGTGTAACACCATGTCTGGGACATTGGAATCATTATGTGATTACGTGTAAGACCATGTTTGGGACATTGGCATCGTTATTTGATTTCCTAATAGACCCTGTCTGGGACAGTGGTATCGATATGTGATAACATGTATGACCATATCTGGGATATGGCATTGTACGAGCTATATGTGATTTCTGAGTATCCTTAACGATTCCGAATAGGTCAACGGGAAAAGTTAAGTCAAGAAAGAATGTGCGAATAAGTTAAGTGGCTGAGGTACGTACGAGATTCATATAAGTATTGAAAAGGTAAGTATTTGATGAATTCACTTATGATATTAAATATGTATACATTGGGAAAGGTTTGTGAGCTTATATGTGTTTATTCATAGTTTACCTATTGATGGAAATAATGTTAATTCATGTGGTAATTTTATTATATATGGCTTACTAAGCTTTTAAAGCTTACTTTGTGTGTTCTTTTCTTGTTTTTATAGATAATCGAAGCTACATCGGACTCGGGGATCATCAGGAACATCGTCACACTATCGGTCAACTTGTTGGTACTTTTGATGTTATGTATATATCGTATATGACAGTTAAAATGATATGTTTTGAGTTGTGATTTTAGCCATTAGAGTTGGCTTGTAAATGATGTACATATTGGTGAGTATTTGGCCATCTAAGTTGGCTTAATTTATGAATTTGGTAAGTGATATGTGATGTATATATATGGCCTTGTGTTTTGGCATGTTTTGGTATAATATAGGGATGACGAATTGGTATATTTTGTGGCATGAATTAGTTGATAAAGTGATGAGAAAAACGCATAGGGAAGATAGTTGAAATTATTGGTAATAACATATTATTTTGTTATGTTTATGGTTATGATTTGAGTAGTGAAATGGTTGAAGATGAAATGGAATGATTTGTATATGAATTGGCATGTTTTGGTTGCCTATAAATGTGTTGAAATGGTATTATTTTGTTTGTTTAGGTGAACATGAAAAAGGGTGGCAAATTGGCCTTGAAAGTGGCCTATTCTTGTCCATACGGGCAGAGACACGGGCGTGTGTCTCAACCGTGTGTGACACTCGGTCATGATACACGACTGTGTGTCCCTTGGTGTTGGAATTAAATTGAAGTCAGTATGTTTCACACAGCCTCACACACAGGCGTGTGATTGGCCGTGTGGCACAAGTTAGTATACCCTACAGGATTGGCACGGCCTAGCACACGGCTCAGCACACGGGCGTGTGTGGCCATTTCGAAGGGCACATGGGCTAGACACACGGGTGTGTGGTCAACTGTGTGACCCAAGTCAATATGTATGCCCTGTTTTCACATAGCTTTAGACACGGGCGTGTTAAGAGCCGTGTGAGGCACATGGCCTGTTCATACGGGCGTGTGACCCTTGTATGTTTGAAAAATTTCTAAGTTTTCAAGAATTTTCGTATGTTATCGGTTTAGTCTCGAACAATTTCTAAAGCATGTTTAAGGCCTAGTAGGCCCTTATAAGGGACAATGTGTTTATGATTGAATGGTGTTTGAGAATGGATGCATAAATGTATGTTGTATGTTGTATGTTGTGATTTGATAGGTAATGCCGCGTGAATGATTTCTAAAGCATGTTTAAGGCCTAGTAGGCCCTTATAAGGGACAATGTGTTTATGATTGAATGGTGTTTGAGAATGGATGCATAAATGTATGTTGTATGTTGTATGTTGTGATTTGATAGGTAATACCGCGTAACCATATTTTGTCGACGGATACGGGTTAGGGGTGTTACATTTATCGGTATCAGAGCTACGATTTAGTCGATTCTAGGACTAACATAGCATGTGTGAGAGTCTAGCTATACATGCCATATATACTCTACGATAGTGTGATGATTCCTGATAACTTAAACTGTATTTTCGTATAGCAATATATCCCGAAAGAGCTATAGCTAACGATGTAGAGAGTAACGCGCCCGCTCCTGCTCAAAGGCAGCGCAATCTGACTCTAGGCCTGTATCTAGTAGCCATGAGGGAGAGGCTAAACAAACCTTTTTCCAGATGATTTGTGAGTGGTTTACGGAGTTCGTTCAAATGAATTCGGCTCCTCAACAACCTCCACCCCACCTATTCCTCAACAAATCCCTGTTTATCCTCAAGTTGTAGATCCGATACGATTGAATAAGCCGCCAGTAGATAAGATTCGTAAACATGGGGCTGAAGATTTTTAGGCTACCGTTGATGATGATGCTGAGAGAGCTGAGTTCTGACTCAAAAATACGATCCGAGTATTGGATGAATTATCTTATACTCTTGATGAGTGTATCAAATGCGTTGTATCTTTGCTGAGAGATAATGCGTACCATTGGTGGAAAACGTTGGTATCTGTGGTACCGAGAGAACGAGTGACTTGGGAATTCTTTCAAACGGAGTTCTAAAAGAAATATATAAGTCAACGATTCCTTGATCTAAAGCACAAAGAGTTTCTAGAGTTAAAATAAGGCCGTATGACTGTCACTAAGTATGAAAGAGGGTTCGTACAATTAAGCAAGTATGCTCGAGAGTATGTGTCAACTAAGGAGATTATGTGCAAACGATTTGTAGATGGATTGAATGAAGATATAAAACTACTAGTCAAAATTTTAGAGTTGAAAGAATTCGTCATTCTGGTTGAGAGGGCTTGTGAAGTTGAGGATTTTAGTAAAGCAAAGAGAAAAGCTAATTTTGAAGTAAGAGATTCGAGAAAGAGATCAACTAGTAAATCTTATCAGTCTGTATCGAAGAAATTTCGAGATTCGTTTAATAGTTTTAATGCATCAGTGGGACATTCAAGCAGAGATCGTGAAAGGCAACATTCAAGCTTTAAAACTCTGGCGATCTCGATAGCTAGTGTCGGTAGTGCAAAACCAAATCAACCCGAATGTAAACAGTGTGGAAAACAACATTTCGGTGATTGTAGAATGAATGATCGAGCTTGTTTTAAATGTGGATCGTTACATCATTTTATCAAAGATTGCCTAGAGTTAGCTGAAAAAGATAACGCTCAGAGTACGAGGCCGAGTAATATTGCAATTAGAGGAAGACCACCCAGAAATGTTGGTAATATGAATGGTAGTCAGAGAGTGGCAAAAGACTCTGATGTGAGGTCTGAGGCCAGAGCACCTATACGCGCCTACACTATTCGTGCTCGTGAAGCAACGTCATATCCAGATGTTATCACCACTACTTTCACTCTCTATGATACTAATGTGATTGCATTGATAGATCCAGGATCAACCTATTCTTATATATGCATGAATTTAGTATCCACTAAGACTTTGCTTGTAGAGTCTACAAAATTTGTGATTAGAGTATCGAACCCCTTAGGCAAGTGTCTTTTGGTTAATAAAGTGTGCAAGAACTGTCCATTAATGATTCATGATTTCTATTTTCTAGCTGATCTGATGTTGTTGCCACTTAATAAATTTGATATAATTATAGGTATGGATTGGCTAACGCTACATGATGTTATAGTAAACTGTAAATGAAAGACGATTGATCTAAGATGTCAGAATAATGAGATTATTCGGATTGAGTAAGATGGTTTGAATGGTTTACCAGCAGTGATTCCATCGATGTTAGCTTAGAAATATGTGAAAAAGGGTTGCGAAGCTTATTTTGCCTATGTGCTTGATACGAAAGTGACTGAAAAGAAGATCGAATCAGTGCCAGTTGTGTGTGAGTATTCGGATGTGTTTCCTGAAGAATTACCGGGTTTACCACTAATTCGAAAGGTTGAGTTTGGCATTAAGTTAGTGCTGGGAACTACACCGATATCGATAGCTCTGTACAGAATGGCCTCAACAGAGTTAAAAAAATTGAAAGCTCAGTTGCAAGAGTTGACAGATAAAAGTTTTGCTAGACCGAGTTTCTTTCTCTGGGGTGCACTGGTATTTTTGTGAAAAAGAAAGATGGCACGATGAGAATGTGTATAGACTATTGGCAACTCAACAAAGTGACGATCAAGAATAAATACCCTTTGCCACGAATAGATGATTTGTTTGATCAGTTGAAAGGGGCAATAGTGTTTTTGAAAATCGATTTGAGATTAGGTTATTACCAGTTGCGAGTTAAAGACTCAGATGTGCCAAAGGCTGCATTTAAAACAAGGTACAGACACTACGAATTTCTTATTATGACTTTCGGATTAACGAATGCACCTGCTATTTTTATGGACCTGATAAACTGGATTTTCAAGCCGTATTTAGATCGATTTGTAGTTGTGTTCATTAGTGACATATGGATTTACTCTCGTGATGAATCTGAGCATGCTGAGCATTTGAGAATCATACTACAAGCTTTGAAAGATAAACAGTTGTTTGCAAAGTTTAGCAAATGTGAGTTTTGGCTATGAGAAGTTGGATTTCTGGGACATATTGTTTCAGCTAATGGTATCCGGGTTTATCCGAGTAAGATATCTGCGATTATAGATTGGAAGCCTCCGAGAAATGTTTCTGAGGTCCGCAGTTTTTTGGGACTAGCGGGATATTATAGACGGTTTGTAAAAGGATTTTCAATGATTGCAACTCTGATGCCAAGATTGCTTCAAAAAGATGTTAAGTTCTAGTGGTCAGATAAATGCCAGAAAAGTTTTGAGCAGTTAAAAGCTTTATTGACTAAAGCTCTAGTGTTAGTTCAGCCTGAGTCGGGTAAAGAATTCATAATTTTCAGTGATGCATCGTTAAATGGCCTGAGTTGTGTTTTGATGCAAGAAGGAAAAGTTGTAGCTTATGCCTCGAGACAATTGAAACCACATGAAAAGAATTATCCGACGCACGATCTTGAGTTAGTTGCGATAGTGTTCGCATTGAAAATAAGGCGTCATTATTTATTTCGTGAGAAGTGTCATATTTATACTGATCACAAAAGTTTGAAATATCTGATGACTCAGAAAGAATTGAATTTACAACAGTGAAGATGGTTAGTACTACTAAAAGACTATGAATTAGTGATAGACTATTATCTGGGGAAAGCGAACGTAGTTACTGATGCTTTAAGCTGAAAGTCCTTGCTTGCCTTACATGCTTTAAATACACATTTGACTTTGTCTGATGATGGTTCGTTAGTAGCCGAGCTGAAAGCGAGACCGTTGTTTATACAATAGATTTATGAGGCTCAAAAGCTTGATAATGAACTACATGCAAATCAGGTTCAATGTGAGTCAAATTATGATTTAGAGTTTCAAATTGATTCCGATGATTGTTTGAGATTCAGAGATCAAATATGTGTTCTAAGAAATTCAGAGTTGATTCAGATGATTTTGAATGAAGCATATAGTAATTGTTTATATGTACACTTAGGAAGCACGAAAATGTATAATGATTTGAAATAGTTTTATTGTTGGCGTGACATGAAAAGAGATATCTCAGAATTTTTTTTGAAATGTTTGATTTGCCAGCAAGTCAAAGCTGAGCATCAAGTGTCGTCGAGTTTATTACAACCTATCATGATTCCTAAGTGGAAATAGGACAAAGTACCCATGGATTTTGTTTCGGGTTTACCCTTAACTCCGGGAATGAAAGATGCAATCTGGGTTGATGTTGACAGATTGACGAAATCAGCTCATTTCATTTTGGTATGTAAGGATTACTCACTTGATAAATTAGTTGAGTTGTATATATTAGAGATTGTTCGTTTGCATGGAGTGCCGTTATCTATAGTTTCGGATAGAGATCTAAGATTCACTTCACGATTTTGGAAGAAACTACAAGAGGCATTGGGTACAAAGCTACATTTCAGTACCGCTTTTCACCCGCAAACAGATGGTCAATCCAAGCGAGCTATTCAGATACTTGAAGATATGTTGAGATGTTGCATTCTTGAGTTTGAAGGTAGCTGGGAGAAATACCTACCACTGATTGAATTTGCTTACAATAATAGCTTTCAATTGAGTATAAAGATGGCACCATACAAAGCTCTATACGATCATAAATGTTGAACACCGTTGTATTGGAGTGAGCTCAGCGAAAATAAGATTCACGGGGTTGATCTGATCAGAGAGACAGAAGAAAAAGTGAAAGTAATTCGTAATAATCTGAAAGAAGCGTCAGATCGACAAAAATTGTACGCAGACTTGAAACGAAAAGATATTGAGTTTTAGATGGGGATAGAGTGTTTCTGAAAGTGTCACCATGGAAAATGATATTGCGGTTTGGTCGGAAAGGGAAATTGAGTCCGCGATATATCAGACCTTACGAGATTATCAAGCGAATTTACGTGATTATCGAGCAAAGTGGGCCAGTTGCTTATCGATTATCCTTACCGTCTGAATTAGAGAAAATACATAATGTATTTCTCGTATCAATGCTACGACGATACCAATCCGACCTTTCACACGTCATTTCCCTGACTAAGGTTGAAATTCAGTCAGATATGTCATATGATGAAGAACTAATTCGAACTTTAGCTTGCGAGATCAAAGAATTGAGAAATAAGAAAATCGCATTAGTGAAAGTCTTGTGGCATTGGCACGGGATTGAAGAAGCTATGTAGGAAACCGAGGATGCTATGAGAAATCAATACCCAAACCTATTCACTGGTAAGATTTTCGAGGACGAAAATCCCTAAGGGGGGAGAGTTGTAACAGCCCGATTTTAGCTAAATCAAAATAGTGATTTCGAAACCACAAATTCGAGGTTAGAAAATTATTTTAATATTATTTTTTGGTGTTTATAGCATGTGATTATATATGTGTGAAAGTTTCGTGTTTTAATTTTATCGATTGGATGGTTAATTTGACAAAATGACTTAATCGCATAAAATGCAAAAGTTGCATTCTAATTGTTAAAGGTGTTTAATTACTATGATTTATTAATGAAAGGTCCTTATGATGATATTAGACCATTGATAGTGCGAATGGACATAAATGGGCATATATTAGGTGATTTTATAATGGTTTCATTAAGGTTATAATAGTAAAATTTTAAATTAAGTTTAATTAAATAAAACAAAATTCATTTTTCTTTCAAATTTTATCACCTAGCCGAATATTGAAGAAGAAAAAGAACCATTGTTGCTCATTTAGGGTTCGGCACTTGCATAGCTTGATTAATGTATGGTTTTAGCTCGGTTTTTGTTGATTTTTACTTTTTTGAGATCGTTGTTTTGTATTCTAGCTAGCCCATGCCTTAATTTTTGAATTTTTATATGATTTTGTGAAGTTTCATTGATGAATATTTTAGCTTTTGGATGTTTGATGGTGAAATGTGAAAACTTGATGATAGGTTTTCATGTTTTATTAAATGATTTTTGAAAAAAATACAAGTTAGGGATTAAATTGTGAATTTTGTAAATTAGGTGGTTAAAATGTGAATAAATGTGAAATATGGGCTGCTAGGGGTATTATGGTAATTTGGCTAAGAATGTCTTTTGTTAAATTTTGTGTAATTTGTGTTTTTATGAAATAAGGACTAAATTGTAGAAATGTGGAACATAAGGGGCTAAAGTGTAAAAATGCCCAAATATGTGTTTGTGGACTGAATTGAATGATTTGATGAATAAATGAGTTAACTTTTAATGTATATAGATCAAGAACAAAAGAAATCAGATTTAGATCGGGGAAAATCAAAGGTTTTCGAGTAATCGATCTAGTTCGTTTATCCCTAATACGAGATAAGTTCATATACAAATAAATGTCTTTAAATTGAATTATATATGTTTAATTGTCATTGACCTGCTATGAATGTTGAATGATCAAATACGAGCAAGAATCGACAAGGTTATAATATTCGAAAGTCCCGTACGAACCTTAGGAATAGTATAAGATACGAATGTCATGACATTAGGATTATCGAGATGTGATTATGTGTAAGACCATGTCTGGGACATTGGCATCATTATGTGATTACGTGGAAAACCATGTCTGGGATATTGACATCGTTATGTGATTTCGTATAAGACCCTGTCTGGGACAGTGGCATCGATATGTGATAACATGTATGACCATATTTGGGATATGGCATTGTACAAGCTATATGTGATTTCCGAGTATCCTTAATGATTCCAAATGGTTCAACGAGAAAATTCAAGAAAGAAAGAATGTGTGAATGAGTTAAGTGGCTCAGGTACGTACGAGATTCATATAAGTATTGAAAATGGAAGTATTTGATGAATTCACTTATGATATTAAATATGTATATATTGGGAAAGGTTTGTGAGCTTATATGTGTTTATTCATAATTTACCAATTAATGGAAATAATGTTGATTCGTGTGGTAATTTTATTTGTACATGGCTTACTAAGCTTTTAAAGCTTACTTTGTGTGTTCTTTTCCTATTTTATAGATAATTGAAGCTAGCTCGAACTCGGGGATCAGCAGAAGCATCGTCACACTATCAATCAACTTGTTGGTACTTTTGATGTTTTGTATATATGGTATATGGCATGTATAGGCTAGTGTTAAAATGATATGTTTTGAGTTGTGATTTTAGCCATGTGAGTTGGCTTGTAAATGTTGTACATGTTGGTGAGTATTTGGCCATTTAAGTTGGCTTAATTTATGAATTTGGAAAGTGATATGTGATGTATATATATGGCCTTGTGTTTTGGCATGTTTTGGCATGATATAGGGATGACGAATGGGTATATTTTGTGGCATGAATTAGTTGATAAAATGATGAGAAAAACGCATAGGGAAGATAGGTGAAATTGTTGATAATAACATTGTTTTGATATGTTTATGGTTACGATTTGAGTAGTGAAATGGTTGAAGATGAAATGGCATGATTTGTATATGAATTGGCATGTTTTGGTTGCCTATAAATGTGTTGAAATGGTATTATTTTGGTTGTTTAGGTGAGCATGAGAAAGGGTGGCAAATTGGCTTTGCAAATGGCCTATTCTTGTCCACACGGACGTGTGTCTCAGCCGTGTGCGACACCTGGTCATGATACACGACTATGTGTCCCCTGGTGTTGGAATTAAATTGAAGTCAGTATGCTCCACACGGCCTCACACACAGGCGTGTGATTGGCCGTGTGGCACAAGTCAGTATACCCCCTAAACGGCATACGGCCTAGCACACGAGTGTGTGACTTGGCCTTGTTGCATAAGTCAGTATACCCTACAGGATTGGCACGGCCTAGCACACGGCCTGGCACACGAGCGTGTGTGGCCATTTCGAAGGGCACATGGGCTAGACACACGGGCGTGTGCTTAGCCGTGTGACCCAAGTCAGTATGTATGCCCTGTTTTCACACGGCCTGGGACACGGGCGTGTTTAAAGCCGTGTGAGGCACATAGCCTGTTCACACGGGCATGTGACCCATGTATGTTTGAAAAATTTCTAAGTTTTCAAGAATTTTCTTATGTTATCGGTTTAGTCTCGAACTATTTGTAAAGCATTTTTAAGTCTTAGTAGGCCTTTATAAGAGACAATGTGTTTATGATTGAATGTTGTTTGAGAATAGACGCATAAATGTATGTTGTATGTTGTGATTTGATAGGTAATGCCTCGTAACCCTATTCCAGCGACGGATACGGGTTAGGGGTGTTACAGGACTAAACCGCGTAAAGTGTAAAACTTGAATTCTATTAGCTAAATGTATCTAATAGCTATAGAACCTTAAAGTAAAGGTCCTTAAGTGGTAATTATCCCATTTATAAATTTAGTGGACAAGGATGGACATCTTTTAATGGCTTGAAAGGTTATTTGAATAAGGTTAAATAAGTAAATTGGTTATTAATTAATATTAAGTAAAAAATAAAACTGAAATTTCACTTTGTTCATCTTTCTCCTAACCGAAATTAGCAAGAAGTAATCCATTAAAATAACTTCAAGGTTTGTCCAAGCATTTTTCATGCATGTAAGTTCAATTTTGTCTCGTTTTTAATAATTTCTATGTTTTTGAAATCGTTGCAGCTTAATCTAGCTAGCATAGGGACTAATTTGCAAAACTGTTAAAGGTTTAGGGTTTTGCCATTGATTAATGTTGGTGTGTTTTGATGTTTAACGGTAGAAAATGCATGCTTGTTGTTAGATAAACAACATTTGTTAAGTGATTTTTAGTAAAATGTCCAATTAGTGATTAGATTGTGAAATGTGTAAATTGTGTTGTTAAATTGTGAAATAAATGAAAGATATGGACTGATAGGGACCTAATTAAAATTCAGCTAGCATGGGTTTTGGTTGAATTGCATGAATTTGTGATTTTATGAAATAATGACTAAATTGTAAAAATGTGAAATATTAGGGGCAAAAAATGTAAAAGTGCCTTAATGTGTGTTTTTGGATTAAATTGACTAGAGAGATTATTAAATAAGTTAATTTTGATTATATTTAGATCAAGAAAGATGAAATACGAATTTAGATTGGGGAAAGAATTCGGACTAATAAAATTATTTCGCTGTTTTTACATTCGAGGTAAGTTCGTATGTAATAAGTTTTGTTATAATTGTATTTTATATGCTTTGATATTGCATAAACTATGAATATGACTCTACGGACATGTTCAACGACAATTTGGCAAGTGTGAAATCCTAGTTGAACCTTAGGAATAGATTAGGATAAGAATGACATATCATTAGGGGTTATTATTGTTTTAGGTGCTGGTCCGTACGTCCTACCAGTGGCTGAGTTATCCAGCATGTGTTGCGAATTCTCGTCAGCTTGTGTGAGCAGCACCGTGTAGCTACGTCATGGCCGTTAACTTGTGTTAGCAGACCCGTTGATAGCTTGAGAGTCAGCATTATTGAGATATGATATTAAGATAGCTTCGGCTATGTATTGGCACTTTGGTGCAAGATTTTATTGAGATAGCTTTGGCTATATATATTGGCACTTAGGGTGTGAGGTTCCCGAGTATCCTATGTTATTCCAAATGGTTCAACGAGTATATCAAAGATATGAAATGGTGAGAAATAGATACGTATCAATACATGTATGTACGGAAACTATATATACATCGAACATATGGAAGAAATAGGTGATTTGAATACATGTTAATTTTGTGATTAAATATTTTATAATATGTTATATGCATATTTTGAATGATTATTAAATGGTGAGTCTTGCTTATTATTTTCATACAGGCTTACTAAGCTTTACAGCTTACTTTGTTTAATTTTTTTGTGTTTTATAGTGAAATCAAAGCTAGCTCAGATTCGGGGATCATCAGAGACTTCGTCACACTATCCTACTATCTCTTGGGTACTTTTGAACTTAAGTGTTTTAAGTATATGGCATGTATAGAAGTTTGGTCATTTTGGTATATGAGTTGGTAATGACTTTAGTCATCTGAAATGGCTTGTAAATGTTAAATGTTTTTAGTTTTGTATATAGCCATGAGAGTTGGCTTAATTTGGTTGGTATGGTTTTGTATATATATATATGTGTGTATGGCTTGTGTTGTGAATTCATGGATGAATATTGATGCTTGTGGACTATAGATATTGTGGTTGTCAAATGGTTGATATTGGAGAAATTATATGCTTGTGAGTTTGAACATAATGGTGCATGTTTGAAAGTGTCTAATTAGTTGAATTGTATATTTGAATTTGGTATAAATGGAATGACCTATTTTGTGACTTGTGTGTATTGTGGGTGATGGTATAAAACTAACATGAATTAGGCTTGTTTTAGTTAGTCTGAATGCCTATTTATGCCATGTCTTAGTGTTATTTGGTTTGGTGTAGGTGTGTGCAAGATTGGGTGGCAAAAATTGGCTTGGTAAATAGCCTATTTTTGTCCACACGGGCGTGTGTCTCAGCTGTGTGTGACACACGGTTAGGTTACACAGCCGTGTGCCCCTTGATGTTGAATTAAAAATCAAGTTAGTATGCTCCACACGGCCCAGCACACAGGCGTGTGACTTGGCCGTGTGGCATAAGTTAGTATACCCTACAGTTTGGCACGGCCTAGCACAAGGCATGGTACACGGGCGTGTGTGTTGGCCGTGAGACCCAAGTCAGAAAGTTACACGGGCTCAGACACGGCCATGTGATTCCATTTTGAATGTCCACACGGCCTGCGACACGGGCGTGTCTTTGGCTGTGTAAGACACAAGGCCGGGCCACACGGGCGTATGTCCCTTGAAATTTGAAAAATTTTCTAAGTCTCGTAAAAGTTTACTAAGTTATTGGTTTAGTCCCGAACCATTTCTAAAGCATGTTTAGGACCTCGCAGGCTCGTATTAGGGACAATGTGATTAAGTTTAAATGGTGATTATATGAAATTTGAAAACGTATGTGAAATTATTGTTTAATTGTTTTATAAGTTCAGTAATGCTCCATAACCCTATTCCGGTGTTGAATACGGGTGAGGGGTGTTACAAAACACACACCTACAAGCCATTTGCACATTCAATCAAACCTTCAAACATACCTAAAACATGTATAATAAGACCAATTCAAAAGGTCATTTATCTATACAACCAATATGCCCAAAAGGCACCTTAAACACAATGTATCAAATATGCCTAAACATATGCATATTTAACCATTCATCAACTAAATTATTTTCCATACCAAAACATATCACAATTGGCACATATCAACCATACCATATTAGATTCATGTCATGTCAAAGTAACATTACTATTTGGACCATTTCTCACATGCATCAAAACCATATAAATGACACAAATCTAGCCATTTCCAAATGGTACCAGCAACCAACATATATGCATACCATATTCAATCTTACGCATCTATTCAAAGCTTTTCCAAAGCATATCATAACTTGACCATACTGAGGCCAATTCATCACCTATCACTTTGGTCATTTAAACATGCATTATCACATGGTCAAAACAACACACATCAACAAGGCATCAAAAATACCAAGGTTACATCAACCAAAATGACATCTACATGCCAAACTCATCAACTAACATAAACCACAAGTCCACCTATACATGCCATTATAACTTTGATCAAAACATCAAAATCTACCAATATAATCGTTGGATAGTGTGATAGATATCCGACGAGCTTCTAAATCTATCTAGCTTCCGATAATTTGTAAAGTAAGAGAAAGATAACTACGTAAGCAATGAATGCTTAGTAAGCTCGTAGAACATGAAACATAACTTATCACTTTAATACTATAATACATAGATTAACACCAATACTTTAAACCTAGTATAAACCTATTGAACACCATTCAAATCACAATTGAGTATATTCATCAACATCACATATACTTTTCATATATAAGATATTGGGATTTATAAGTAATAATACATAATCATCAACCTTTCATAAGATTTTGAATCGTTCTATTTACTTACTTTCCATTCCATTCCAAATGCTTAGCATAAGTCTAGACAATATTATCATTTCACAAATTAGTGTATTTATCCATGATATAGGTAAATTCTTCCATAGCATAAATAGACTTTTCACATATAAGTACATCATTAATCACACCAAACCACAAGCTTGGAACAAGCCTAAGCACATCAACAACATATATTAATTCATTTAAACATAATTCACTTGAATTAACATAAGATGAACTAATGGTACATGAGCAGACTTCTTTTAAATGCATCATTTCCATGAACATAACATACTTTCATATAAACTTTTCATTTCAATCCGTTTCATAATTTCATGACATAGTTCATTTGGATACATACCTTTCCTTTCCCTTTTATAATTTCATGACATAGTTTATTTGAATGCATACATTTCCTTTCCTTTTTCAGGCCCATTGAACCGTTTAGAATACCATTGGATATGCGGGATAGCTCATACTAAGTGTGCTAACATATAACTGTAACATTTCCTTTCCTTTTTATCATTGCTCACATGAGCTGTGAAATGGGCCTACTCACACAAGCTGTGGGTCAAAATGTAAGCTACACGATGCTGCTCACACGAGCTGTGGAGTATCCGTAACCAAATGCTGAACCTCAGCCATCTGTAGGACATTCAAGACCAGTAGTGGAAACATGAAAACCATAACGACATGTCATTTGTATCCTACGAATTCTTAAGGTTCAAACGGGGCTAGATAATCGTCGTACGTCGTTGGATTTTTATCGTTTCATGACATGATAAATTGCATGATAACACATATACATGTTGCATTATTTACATTAGAACAACACATTAACAATCAATTTAATCAACATTTAAGTGACTATAGTTCATACGAACTTACCTGACTAAATTGCAAAAATGTCTAAGTATAGGGCCTATCTGGAAATTTTCTATTCTCCTCGATTTTCGAATTGATCTTGATCTAGATTAATAATTTCATTCAATTTCTTAATTTAGATAGTAAAAAGATTTATTTTATGCAATTTAGTCATTTTTAACATTTTTACAAAATTGCCTCTAACATTTTACTTTTATTCAATTTAGTCCCTAAGCCTAAAACATGCAAATTAATCATTTTTATTGCAAACCCATACCAGACAATATTCATAGCTTCCAATACAGCCCATATTTATAAAAATGACACATCAAGTCATTGCATTTTTACTATTTCAACAATTTAGTCCCTAATCGGCAAATTCATTAAAAATTACTTAACAAAATACTTTTAAATACCAAATAACACTTCAAATTCACCATTTAATATCTAAAATCACATAGATTCATCAATGGAAACATTCAATATCTTTAACAGTTTCAAAAACGAAGGTACGAGCTAGCTAGACCTAGTTGCAACGATCTCAAAAACATCAAAATTACTAAAAAAAGGTAAGAATTACTTACCATGCATGAGGAAATCACCATGGCCAAGCCTAGCTTCATTTCCATGGACATCCAGATGTATTTGGAGAAGAAAACCAAAAAGATGATAATAATTTAGCATTTTGTTTCTTTTAATTAATTTAATTATAAAATTACTGTTTTGTCCACTTAAATATCATCCAAATTTCATGCTTTTAGTTGCCCAAAATTGTCCACTAAATAATTAAATGGTTTAATTACCATTTAAGTCCATTTTTCCTTTAGTCAATAAGGCATTTAATCACTCAAATCAAATAGTGATTAAATTTTACATCCTTTACAATTTAGTCCTTTTTAATTAATTAACCAGAGAAACATTAAAATTTCTTAGCGAAACTTTAATACAACCTTAATAACACTCTGTAAATATCTATAAAAATATTTACGGCTTGGTTTATAGAAACGTCCCAATACCTCATTTTCTAAAACCACTTGACTCTAGAGTCTTATCACTTGAACTTAATTAATCATTTATATAACATAAATTACCAAATCAAAAACCTTTTAAAAATCATAATTGAGTCGTAAATATTCAATATTTACAAACTTACTCGTCAAATTTGTGGCCCCGAAACTACTATTTCTGACACCACTGAAAAACGGGCTGTTATAGTAGGAACTTTTGGGGGTTCTATTTTAGAAAGGTGACTTTTTAAAAATAAGGGAAAAGGGCTCTTTCTAATTTAGGGGTTACTAATAAAGGGAAAAATATTCCAAGTAAAATGGGCTAGCATTTTGATAGGTTTGCTGGGCCTATTAGTGGAGTTGATATGCTAGAGGGTAACGAGCCAGAAGCTTTAGCAAACTTAGTTCAGACTAGTTCTATACCTGAAAGCCCAAGTATGGTTTCTAACCCAATTATGATTTCTCCAAAGTCCAATTTTATTTCTTCTCCATATGAGCCCAATGACATCATAGTGGGTACAAAGGCTATGGAAATTAACAAGGAATAGGTTAAGGCGTGTTTAATTTCTTTGCAGCAACAGCCCCTGTGATATCACTGATTTTTCAATACAAGTTGCTTTGAATGATTTTGTTAATAGAACAACTGAAATGATCAATGCACTAAACTATGATCCTCAATCGTTGATTTTAAATAAGGGTCAATTTCAGTGGGAATTAATGCTCACTTTAACCTCACTTTTGATGGGCCGGTTGAGCCAGTGGTGGTTTTAAGTAGTGAAATTCTCAATCCAAAAAATACTGAATTGTTATTTTCAGGGATATTGGGAGAAATAAACATGCCAAGCTTCTTGTAATTGGTACCACGGTTGGAAAAAGGTAAAGGGGGTCAGGAATTAAAGGCACTGTTTGCTCTAGTGGTGCCATTAGTAAAATAATTCAAGAGAGAGGGGGCGTTTTAAAAATTCTAGAAATACGAGGGTCCCACTAGCAGGCAATATGAACTCAGTGGCCAAGCTTATTAGCTCACAAATTAATTTGGAGACTAAGCAGGAAGGCTAAAGCAGCAGTGGAAAAAGTCAAGAAGTGTAACAACCCAAACCCGGCCCAAACACTATGGTCGAATCTGGATCGTTACGGGGAAAAGCTTTTCGAAAACCATTTTGGAAACCCATTAAACTTTGTTGAAAAACTTCTTGGATTTGAAAAAAAACTTCATTTTTTTAAAAAAAATATTTTTAAGTCGAGTTATAAAACAAATTCCAAATGTGCCCGATGGCACGTAAAGAAAACAATTTTCGTTTAACTTGGATTACATGAAATTTTAATTTAATTTTAATAATATAGTTTTAAACAAAATATCCAACATATGAGAAAGATAACAAAAATAAAGTTTGAGGAGGCCTTATTACATCCAAAATAAAATAAACCAATAATAAAATAAAATAACTAAATTTGAAGTTCATTTAGTTCAAGTCCACCGCATGGCCACCTCGAGTCCATCCTACTCCACATCCGCGTCTATGTATCACTGAAAAATAAAGGAGAAGGTGAGTCACCATGACTCAATGTGTAACCCTTCTCCCCCGAATTAAGTAATTTCATACACAACATGTAACAATTAATGTGCATAATATCATGTACCCGTCCTAGCCAACCATACGCCACTGTCTACCCCGTTGTGGTACCAAACCACTGGTGGTGCCAAACCACTGGTGACATATAGTCACAATGTGCTACCAAAGCACTGGTGTCCGTAGACACGAATCGGGTGATGGGGCCAACCCATCGTGTGATACCAAATCACCGCGATTTATCCCATATCTCAAGTGGGGCCAACCCACTCGTGAGTGTTAACCACGTGGATAAGTCGCTATTGAGGTACCAAACCTCCGAGGTACCAAACCTCCGTGACCGTAGTCACGGTGTGTTACCAAAACACTGGTGCCCGCTCGGCACATTATCACCGCCCCTCCACTCATCAACCCATATCACGCTCATCACAGAGCTCATACATTATCACATGTATTAAATAATTCATGCTTCCCAAAAGCATCATAATAATCTCATGTAAACAAAGACTTACCGGATTCTTGCTTGTACCATTAAGGTACTATTCCGTATCTACATCAAATAGATTTACAAGCAACATATATTTATCACACATATTAATCAAGCTATAAGTGTGTATGTACACACTGATACCAATGAGGAGTCTAAATCCCAAAACAACCAATCGGCCACACTTAATGTCCTTGCCCCTATATTCGGCCATTCACGGGGTTAGTATCCTAGGCCATTCGGCCAAAACCATAATACCAAAAAGGGTTAAGATTTAACCCAAAGCCTTACCTAGCGCCCTTGAGTACTAGCCACCAAACTATGTATTTCGTCCCCTACAATCGGCCATTGCCACACTCACATTCAGTAGTCTTCAATTTAAAGGACAATCAAATAACTAACTAAAAGAGATCTTACCTCACTTATCAAAAACCGAACACTTTAGGAATTAGAGGCTTGAATCAATCGCTTGCGAATTTGGAATACCTAAAGAGAATTGATCATCGAAAAGTGTTTAGAGGCCTTATCAACACTCAAATTAAATTGACACTTTTCTTGTAAAAGTCGACGAAGACATACCAAAGAAACCCATATGTATTCGGCTAAGCACCTTACCTTCTTGATCGCTTGCTAAGGAAGATTCAAGGAAATATATCCCGCTCAAAAATTCGGCTTAGATGGGTTCAAAGAAGAAAGAGAGATTCGGCACCCACGTTAAAAATAGGTTCTGGCTATAACTTGAAAGGAAGGAAAAATAATGGCAAAGAGAGAGTAGGTGTTTTGGTCGTAAATCAAAAGTAGAAGAAGAGAAAGATGGTGATGTAGAAATCGGTTTTGGGAAAATGAAAGAAAGAAAATGTAATAGGTAATTGCTAGTCGAAAATTGAGAAGAAGAGACTGCAAATTCGCCACTTAGCAAAAATTGGAGAAAAGAAAAACAAGGGGTCAACTAATGTATTTATAGACTTGCCGTCCACCTTCTAATTAATTCAAATAAATTTTGAATTAATCCCATAAATCCTTTGATAATCCAACTAATATCCAATAACCCTTTTAATCTAATAATCCCCCTAATTATCCTACATTATCACACTATTAAAATGATAATAGTAATATCCTTAATTTATCTTCTTAATATTAAGGAATTAAAAACCAATTAAAATGCTCACAATATCTTATTATCCAAGTAAAAATCTAATTAATAAACCCTTCATAAATAATAATAATATCCTCATTATTATCTCTATTATCAAGAAATCTAATTAATCCTTTAAATCAAATAATCCTCTTAATATCCAATTAATGATCTATTTTAAAACTTAATAATATCCCACACATTATCCTTAGAATTTTAAGGAAATTAAAGCTCATATTATCACTTAAAAAAATAATTAAAGAGAGAAAACTCTCTACATGTGCCGTCCCACTATAGTGCCAAAAGAGGGATTTTTGTGACTCAACCAAGGCTCTCCTTGCTTCCTTGGTGGCGTCACACTAGCTCCTAAGTGGGCTTAATTTGCCACTTAATCTAGGCTCATCTTATGTCCAAATCATCTCCATTTATTCTTATAACACCCTTCATTAAGGCTCCTTACCTTTTGCATTAAAACTATAATTTATATTAAACCGAGCACACTCAAAGCCTTAAATTAAGCTCTCTTATTCCATAAATAATATTTCAAAGAGTTTATACATAAGAAAATAATGAAATTTCAAATAGCCCCATTTTTGGGATGTTACGCTTCTACCCTCTTAAAATAAATTTCGTCCCCAAATTACTTAACTAGAAAAGGTGGGGGTATTGCTTTGCCTCATTGCATCCTCGGTTCCCACGTAGCTTCCTCTCAACCATGGTTCCGCCACAAAGACCTTCACCAAGGGCACCGACTTCCTACGTAGAACCTTCACGCCTCGGTCTAAGATCCGAATCGGTTCCTCCTCAAACGATAAATCTGAATTCACCTCGATTTACGCCATCGGCACCACATGCGATGGGTCCGGCCGATACCGCCTCGGCGTTGATACGTGAAAAACATCATGGATCTCAGTTCGGGCCGCGGTAACTCTCAAGTCGGTGCGCCATCGGTCCAACACGCTTAATCACCGTGTATGGCCCGATGAACCTTGGGCTTAGCTTCCTTTCCGTCCAAATCTTAACACCTTTTTCCAAGGCGACACCTTCAGGAAAACCTTGTCTCCTACCGCATACTCCATTTCCTTGCGTTTTAAATCGCATATAGATTTCGCCGTCCGATGCTTCCTTCGCATTTAGACCGAATCACTTTAACTTTATCCTCTGCTCTCGCTACCACCTCGGACCCAAAATCATCTGTTCGCTTAATTCCGTCCAACACGTCGGGTACGACATCTCCGCCATACAATGCTTCGTAGATGGTGCCATCTGGATACTTGCTCGATAGTATTTGTTGTAGGCGATTTCTCGCTAACGGTAGAAATTCCTCCCAACTACCACGAAATCCAAGACACAACCTCTTAACATATCCTCCAAGATCTCAGTATCACCCTTTCCGATTGTCCGTCGATCGTGGATGGAAAGCGGTACTAAAATCCAACCGTGTGCCCATAGCTTGATGCAAGGCCTTCCAAAACCTTGACGTGAACTCGGGATCCCTATCCGAGATGATTGATGTTGGAACCCCATGCAATCTTACTATCTCCGAGACGTCATGAAATTAGCTAGCTTCACGAAGAGAGAAATCCATCCTCACCTGGTATGAAGTGAGCCGACTTAGTTAACCGGTCTACTATTACCCAAACCGCATCTTTCTTCTTGGGCGTAAGGGTAGCCCACTAACAAAATCCATAGTGATCCGCTCCCACTTCCATTGGGGAATCTTCACCGGTCAAGCAACCCCGACGGCAAATCGATGTTCACCTTTGACTGGCGACAAGTCGACACTTACCAACAAACTCTGTCACTTCACGCTTTAACCCGCCACCAAAATCGCTTCTCTAAGATCCCTATACATCTTGCTTCCTCCCGGATGCATAGCGTAAGTGGCTGCTATGTGCATCATGGAGAATCTTCGCCTCAATTCCACATCCTTTGGCATACACGCTGCCTCTTGAAAGCATAATACTCCATCACTCGACGAAAGTTATATCCTTCCAAACCACCATCCCGAACTTGTGCTCTCTTAGCGTTCAACCCTTCATCCACCGATCGCTTTTTCCTTAACCTCCTCGATCCATGTTGGCTTAACTCAAGTTCCGCCAATAGACTTCCATCATCATATAGACTTAACCGAGCAAACATTGCTCTTAAGTCCGTCACTACCTTCCGCTCAACGCGCGTCGCTACCACGCTGGCCTTGCTCGATGATACTCGATTGAACAATCGTAATCCTTCAAAAGTTCGATCCACCGACGCTGCCTCAAGTTAAGATCCTTCGAGTCAAGAGATACCTCGGACTCTTGTGATCTCAGATAAACTATCGACTTCTCCCCATAAAGGTAGTGTCTCCATATTTTCAGAGCGAAGACGATCGCTGCTAGCTCTAAGTCGTCGCGTTGGATAGTTCAATTCATGAGGTCTTAATCGACGTGATGCATAGGCTACTACCTTCCCTTCTTGCATCAAAGACACATCCCAAACCAAGATGGGACGATCACAATAAACGGTGAACAACTTCCGCGCTTCGGGTCGCACTAAAATCGGAGCTTCCGTCAAAATTTTCCTTAGCTTATCGAAGCTTTCCTGCCGCTTCTCCGACCATACAAATGGGACTCCTTTTCTTAGTAGCTTCACCGTCAGCGGTCTTTGCGATCGAGAGAAAATCCTTCTACAAACCTTCGATAATACCCCGCTAGACCTAGGAAACTTCGATCTCTCGCCATCGACCTAGGCGGTTTCCAATCCAACACCGCTTCAATCTTGAAGGTCCACTCTAATCCCTTCCGCCGACACTACGTGACCTAAGAAAGCTACTTCCCTTAGCCAAAATTCACACTTACCGAATTTGGCATATAATCGCTTCTCCTTAGTACTTGCAACACTATTCGCAAATGCTCGCCATGCTCCTCCTCCGCCTTAGAGTACACCAAAATGTCGCCAATGAATACTACGACGAATCGGTCTAGGTATCACTGAAATACTCGCTCATCAAGTCCATAAATGCCGCGCGGTCGTTGGTCAACCCGAATGGCATTACGAAACTCGTAATGTCCATACCGAGTTTTGAATGCCGTCTTGTGGACATCAACTTCCTTCACCTTTAGTTGATGGTAGCCCGACCTAAGGTCTATCTTTGAAAACATCTGCGGCACCTTTCAGCTTGGTCAAACAAGTCATCGATCCGAGGCAACGGATACTTGTTTTTGATCGTTAACTTGTTTAATCGACGGTGAGTCGATGCACATTCGCATGGACCCGCCCTTCTTCTTGACAAATAAGACAGTGTCCTCCTACGGGGATATGCTTGGTCGAATAAACCCTCTATCCAAGAGCTCCTGAATTTGGGCCTTCAGCTCCACCAATTCCTTTGGTGCCATTCGGTATGGTGCTATAGACACTGGTGCCGTTCCGGGTAGCAAGTCAATACCGAATTCAACTTCCGATCCGGAGGCGGACACGGAAGTTCTTCCGAATACGTCGACAAATTCCCAACCGCTCGAACCTCAACTCATCGACTCCTTAGCTTCCAAAGCACAGATCCGAACCAAAAATGCCTCGCAACCTTTCTTAACCATCCTTTCGGCCTTCAAGGCCGACACCACATTAGATAGGTAATTCCTTCTATCACCTATCATAACCACTTCATCACCTCACCGCCTTAAGCACCATGCGCTTAGCTACGCAATCCAAATTACTTTGATACTTAACTAGCCAATCCATTCCAAGGATCAAATCGAACTCTCCAAAGGTAGTTCCATCGGATCGGCTACAAATACGACCCCTTGGAGTTCTGGGGGGTACACCTCTATAAAGTTTGTCTACTACTACAGAGTGTCCTGGGGGCTTAGCACATACCATCTTCCTAAGAGTAGTCTCAGAGTCTAGGTCCATAGTTCCTACCACACTACTAGCAATGTACGAGTGCGTCGAACCCACATCAATCAATGCAACATAAGGTAAACCAAATATTAGAAACGTACCGGTTATGACGTCCGGTGCGTCTCCTCCTCACTGCCTCGCCAGCATAGACTAAGCCAGTCGCTTAGCCTCAGTGTTACCCAACCTCGCCCGAGTTTCACGACCTCGGTTGAAACCATTGTTTCCTCTGCCATTACCCCGACCCCTCTGTGGTGGTCCAACGTTTCTGCCCTGAGCGCGATTCTGCCCTTCTGGCTGATCCTTCGCTGCCTTTTGAGGACAGTCCCTTACCCGATGCTCCAAGGACCCACACTCAAAACAACCTTTGTTACCGGTCCAACAACCTCCCCAATGGGTTTTTCCACAGCGGTTGCACTGAGTCGGCCTTTGATTAGTAGCCGTGGGCTTTCCTCCCTGATTCGGCCCACTCTGCCTAGCCCGCTTCTGAGCATTAGTGTTACCCGATCCAGCTGACCCAAATCCTCTCTTCTGATTATTCCGACTATAGTTTTGTCTCACGGTCTCTTAATCCTTCTTCGCCACCTTGGCCTTCTCTCACTAGGGGCGAGAACTCACGAACTCGCTGCGGGGCAATTAGCAATCTCGGATCATCTCTCGAGCCTGTCCTCAAAGCGGACACGTCGCTCATGTCTGTTCGGGCTACGATTCCTCCGCATACCTACTTAGCCTCAAAAACTCCGCCTCATACTCGGCCACCGACTTAGTTCCTTGCACTAGACCTAGGAAGGCTTTCCTTTGGGCATCAGTGTAACTAGTGCCCACATACTTCTTCTGAAAGGCCGTTTTAAAGTAGTCCCACGTGAGATCATCAGCCGCGGCTCCATCCCGACGATCGGCCACCACCACTGTACGCTTCATCCTTTAGAAGCGACACCGCCCCTTTCAGCTTTTCCTCGTCAGTCAGGTCGAGATCATCCATGACCCTTTCCGTAGATTCCAACCAATATTCTGCGGCACTGGGTGCCACTCCTGAGACACCACGGAATACCTCGGCCCCGTTAGACCGAATTCGCTCGGGAACAGGACTTTCGAGCTCCCAAATTCCCACCACCCCCGCCACCATCTCCAAAACTCGCCAAACGACTTGCGACACGGCCTCCGCCGGTGCCCGGTCCTCGCTCTCACCCGAAAGTAGGAGGTGGTGGTGGCGGTGGTACCTCGCTTTTCCGAACCTCGACTGCCCCACGGGTTCGGACACCGTCATCCTACCCCTACCGCGTCCCACGACGTCCACGCCCTCTAGAACTCATTCTATCTATCGCGCTTTTAACTGATTAAGAAAATTTTATGCGTTAGCATTTGTTTCACTTTCTTATTCGCGAAGAAATTTTATGAAATGTAATTTAATTAGGATTCTTTCGAGCAAACAAGGTTTCAGTCTTCTATCCTAGTTCACACAAAAGAGTTCGTGCATCCATTCCCTAATACTTTCCATACCTATTCGCTCCTCGGACATTTCTGCCCTTTTCTAACCCAGGGGTATTTTCGTCATTTTTCCTACAGGGGTATTTTCGTAAATAAGGAAATTTTAAAACTTTAGTAAAGTAGGTCATTCTGAAATTCCCAAAACTGGAGGATATTTATAAAAATTTGCAAAATTGTAATCGTTTTGAAACCAGGGGTATTTTGGTAATTTTGTCAATCAGGGGTAATTTTGTCATTTTGATAAATCGGGGATATTTTCGAACGATTGTAAAACTTTGAGGTCCTTTTTGAAAGTTTTCCTTTTCAAATAGTGATGTTGGTAGAGTTTTCCAAAGATCGTGATCATTTCGGTAATTTTACAAATTGAGGTGTTTTTCGTAATTTTCTAAAACCAAAATATTTCAGTGTTGATTTTCGAAACTAAGTTGTTGGATATTTGTAAAGTAGTCAAAATTTTGAGCAAAACCATTGAACGGATATTTTATGAGTCAGGGGCGTTTTAGTAATTTTACCCCTAAGGGCATTTTTGTAATTTTCCAAAAATTTGAGTTTTTTTTTCTAGGAAAACGTTGTAAATATGAGGTTTTCTGATTTGAAAGAGTTGTTGCAAGAGTTTTGAAAACATTTGAGTTGTTGTTGTTCGTTCTGTTTCGAAAACATGGCTAATTCCCTTTTCGGGTTTTAGTCATTAGGTTTAGCCTATGACCGAGCCCTCTTGGTCGTAGTGAACCAAAGCTACGCACAGTGCAGATTCGAGTGAAGAGGAGGTGGGTCACGCGGACCGCTTAAATACCAAGCTCTCACCGAACCTTTCTGAGACATGCGCATGAGGTTGCCACACCACCGAGCCCTCTCGAGTTAGGGTGAGCCAGAACTGGCTACGCACTGTAGGATACTGCGAAGAGGAGGTGAGTCACACGATCGCTTAAATACCGTGCTCTTCCGGATCCAATCCTCGACATGCGCATGTGGGTTACCACACCCTAGCTCACCGCTAAGTCATAGATTGGTTTAGTTCTTTAATGTCTTATGTTCGGTTCATGTGTTTGAGTAATCTAATCCTAGGGTTCAAGTCCTATAAGTCTATCTACGCCCCATACTTCTTACCCTTCTACGAATATAATTCACCAAGAGGTTCGTAGTACTTACACAAGGCGGATCGGTGCTGAGACTCGGGCCATGTTTGTCAAAAATCCAAAAATCATTTTATAAGGCCTTCTAAAACATTTTTGGGCCTTGCCCCCACACAAGAGCTTTGAACTGGCTCGATACCAATTTTGTAACAACCCAAACCCTACCAAACACTATGGTCGAATCTGGATCGTTACGGGGAAAAGCTTTTCAAAAACCATTTTGGAAACCCATTAAACTTTGTTGAAAAACTTCTTGGATTTGAAAAAACTTCATTTTTTTAAAAATATTTTTAAGTCGAGTTATAAAACAAATTCCAAATGTGCCCGATGGCACGAAGAAAAACAATTTTCGTTTAACTTGGATTACATGAAATTTTAATTTAATTTTAATAATATAGTTTTAAACAAAATATCCAACATATGAGAAAGATAACAAAAATAAAGTTTGAGGAGGCCTTATTACATCCAAAATAAAATAAACCAATAATAAAATAAAATAACTAAATTTGAAGTTCATTTAGTTCAAGTCCACTTTGCATGGCCACCTCGAGTCCATCCGCCCCACATCCGCGTCTATGTATCACTGAAAAATAAAGGAGAAGGTGAGTCACCATGACTCGAGATGTAACCCTTCTCCCGAATTAAGTAATTTCATACACAACATGTAACAATTAATGTGCATAATATCATGTACCCGTCCTAGCCAACCATACGTCCATCGTCTACCCCGTTGTGGTACCAAACCACCGGTGGTGCCAAACCACCGGTGACATATAGTCACAATGTGCTACCAAAGCACCGGTGTCCGTGAGACACGAATCGGGTGATGGGGCCAACCCATCGTGTGATACCAAATCACCGCGATTTATCCCATATCTCAAGTGGGGCCAACCCACGGTGGTGTTAACCACGAGGATAAGTCGCTATTGAGGTACCAAACCTCTGGAGGTACCAAACCTCTGTGACCGTAGTCACGGTGTGTTACCAAAACACTGTGTGCCCGCTCGGCACATTATCACCGCCTCCACCACTCATCAACCCATATCACGGTCCATCACAGAGCTCATACATTATCACATGTATTAAATAATTCATGCTTCCCAAAAGCATCATAATAATCTCATGTAAACAAAGACTTACAGGGATTCTTGCTTGTACCATTAAGGTACTATTCCGTATCTACATCAAATAGATTTACAAGCAACATATATTTATCACACATATTAATCTGCTATAAGTGTGTATGTACACACACTGATACCAATGAGGAGTCTAAATCCGAAAAACAACCAATCGGCCACACTTAATGTCCTTGCCCCTATATTCGGCCATTCACGTGGGTTAGTATCCTAGGCCATTCGGCCAAAACCATAATACCAAAAAGGGTTAAGATTTAACCCAAAGCCTTACCTAGCGCCCTTGAGTACTAGCCACCAAACTATGTATTTCGTCCCCCTACACAATCGGCCATTGCCACACTCACATTCAGTAGTCTTCAATTTAAAGGACAATCAAATAACTAACTAAAAGAGATCTTACCTCACTTATCAAAAACCTAACACTTTAGGAATTAGAGGCTTGAATCAACTGCTTGCGAATTTGGAATACCTAAAGAGAATTGATCATCGAAAAGTGTTTAGAGGCCTTATCAACACTGCTAAAATTGACACTTTTCTTGTAAAAGTCGACAGACATACCAAAGAAACCCATATGTATTCGGCTAAGCACCTTACCTTCTTGATCGCTTGCTAAGGAAGATTCAAGGAAATATATCCTGCTCAAAAATTCGGCTTAGATGGGTTCAAAGAAGAAAGAGAGATTCGGCACCCACGTTAAAAATAGGTTCGCTATAACTTGAAAGGAAGGAAAAATAATGGCAAAGAGAGAGTAGGTGTTTTGGTCGAAATCAAAAGTAGAAGAAGAGAAAGATGGTGATGTAGAAATCGGTTTTGGGAAAATGAAAGAAAGAAAATGTAATAGGTAATTGCTAGTCGAAAATTGAGAAGAAGAAGAGACCGCAAATTCGCCACTTAGCAAAAATTGGAGAAAAGAAAAACAAGGGGTCAACTAATGTATTTATAGACTTGCCGTCCACCCCTTCTAATTAATTCAAATAAATTTTGAATTAATCCCATAAATCCTTTGATAATCCAACTAATATCCAATAACCCTTTTAATCTAATAATCCCCCTAATTATCCTACATTATCACACTATTAAAATGATAATAGTAATATCCTTAATTTATCTTCTTAATATTAAGGAATTAAAAACCAATTAAAATGCTCACAATATCTTATTATCCAAGTAAAAATCTAATTAATAAACCCTTCATAAATAATAATAATATCCTCATTATTATCTCTATTATCAAGAAATCTAATTAATCCTTTAAATCAAATAATCCTCTTAATATCCAATTAATGATCTATTTTAAAACTTAATAATATCCTACACATTATCCTTAGAATTTTAAGGAAATTAAAGCTCATATTATCACTTAAAAAAATAATTAAAGAGAGAAAAACTCTACATGTGCCATCCCCACTATAGTGCCAAAAGAGAGGATTTTTGTGACTCAACCAAGGCTCTCCTTGCTTCCTTGGTGGCGTCACACTAGCTCCTAAGTGGGCTTAATTTGCCACTTAATCTAGGCTCATCTTATGTCCAAATCATCTCCATTTATTCTTATAACACCCTTCTGTTAAGGCTCCTTACCTTTTTGCATTAAAACTATAATTTCTATTAAACCGAGCACACTCAAAGCCTTAAATTAAGCTCTCTTATTCCATAAATAATATTTCAGTAGTTTATACATAAGAAAATAATGAAATTTCAAATAGCCCCATTTTTGGGATGTTACAAGAAGGTATCTGACAGACATGAAATATGATACGTTTTCTTTCTTTTTTTATGAGTTTATCTATTTTCTTGTGGAATTGTCAAAGGTATGTTAGTAGAAAGTTTTTGCAGTTTTTTCGAGAGTATAATCGAGATTATAAGTAGGATATTGTTGGCCTGTTAGAAACAAGAGTTAGTGGTAGCAAAGTCGACTCGATCATTGCTAGCCTCGATTTTCAGCATTCTCATCGGGTGGAAGCTATAGGTTTTTCTGGGGGTATTTGGGTCGGCTGGAAAGAGTTGATTCAGGTGGAAATTATACAGAGTCATCCGCAATTTGTTATAACTAAGGTTTCTTATTGTTCTCTTTAACAACAGATTTATGTTGTTTTTGTTTATGGTAGCCTTGATAGTCGTAAACGCAGGGGACTTCAGGATGCCCTGAAGGTAATTATTCCATGTTCGAGTTCCCCTTGGATGGTAGTGGGGGATTTTAATGTAATTTTAGCCTCTAATGAAAAAAAAGGTTGGATGAGTTAATGGGAAAATGTGTTCTTTCTTCGAGAATTTTATAGAACCCGTCGATTTTCATGACTTGGGATTCAAAGGCACACCCTTTACATGGCATAGGGATGGTGTATTTGAGCGACTCGATAGGGCTATTGGTAATAACGTGTGGTTGTTGAAGTTCTATTATTGTTCTATCACTTATCTTCAGATCACAGGCCACTTTTCTTATCTCTTCAACCATAGATTCATGCTTATTTGGGTAGACTATTTTGCTTTTTGGAAGGAAGGGTTGAGCATTCGGGTTTTTTTTAGTTTGTCAAGAAGAATTGGAATTTTTCTGGAAATATGTCAAATTCTCTTTCCAACCTTATGAGTCACCTTAAGGATTGGAATAAAAAGGTTTATGGGCACATTGGTACTTAGTAAAAAGACTAATTTAGAAATTAGCCAATATTCAAAGCGATATGAAATTTTCTCAATCTAATTCTTTACTTCATTTGGATTTGATGATTAGAGAAGAGTTAGAACAGGTCTCGTATCATGAGGAACTTTTATGGAAACAAAACGCGAGATGTGATTGGCTTTCCCTAGGAGATCACAACACAATCAAAATCAGATTATGGCTTTAGAAAACAAGGCGAGGGAGTGGATTTTTTATGAGGAAGAATTGCGTTTTGAGGCGATTCATTTTTTCGAGAAGTTGTATGGTAAGGAACAGGTGATGACAAGGGAAATTCCACCGAGTTCGTTTCTTAAGCTTAGAGATGATGAGATTCAGTTGCTAAATAAGCCGATTTTGAATAAGATTGAGTATTCGATCGAGTCGAGTCGAATTGAGTCAAAAAAGTTCGAGTTAGTCGAGTTTACGAATCCTATTTTAGCAACCAAACTCAATTTGAATTTTTTTCAAATCAAATCAAGTAAAAAAACTTTGAATCAAGTCGAGTCGAGTTAACGGATCCTATTATTTATACTTAATGTTGCGTTTACATAGATCGATTATTTAACTAGTAGATAAAGTACAAGATTATTTAACTACATAAATAATATAATGGTTTTGCCTTTTAACTTAATAGGTAAATAACTATCAAAACAACATAGTTTTGCCTTATAACTTAATTATTTTGACTTTTAACTTTAGAAAAGGTAAACATTTATCAAAACAACGTAGTTTTGCCTTTTCTTATTCGGATTTTTGGTTAACTCAAACTGTATAATTCATATTTGAGTTAAACCGAATTTTTTTATTTTTTTATTCGAGTTGATCCGAATCACTCAATTAACTCAAATAAGTCAAACTATTTAATTCAAAATTTAAATTTTTTTTGAGTTTTTTGATTCAAATTGGATTTTGCTCACCCCTAGTTTCAAATGAGGAGATAAAGTTTGCCTTGCTTGAGATGGGACCTTTAAAAGTACAAAGAAATGACGGTTTCCATGCCCTTTTTCTTTTAGAGTCAGTGGGAGCGCCTTGGGGATTCAGTTTGCTCGTGGGTCAAGAGAATCTTTGCTGTAGAGAAAAACGATCCGGACTTTAAAAATACCTTAATAGTCCTCGCCCTGAAGGTTTCGAATCTAGAATGTTTCACTCAATTTCGACTGATTAGTCTGTGTTTGGTTCTTTATAAGTTGGTGATGAAAATTATTACGAATCGGTTTAAACTGATTTTTCTAAGAATTATTGGCCAAAAGCAATCTAGGTTTATTGCGAGAAGGAGCACCATAGATAACATCATTATTGCTCAAGAGGTGTTCCATTCCATGAGAATTAAGAAGAAAACCAGGAACTGGTTGGCCATTAAGGTTGATCTTGAGAAAGCCTACGATCGAGTGCGCTAGGAGTTTATCTGAGCTTCCTTCAAAGCTTCATGTAACGACCTTATAGTCGTGGTGCCGGTAGAAGTGTATTTACGGGACTCGGTTCAGTCATCGAACTCGTAAATATTTTTAATAAATATTTGTGAAGTTAGTTATGTAGTTAATTAGATTTTGGTTAAGTGAATATGCATGATTTAAGAGTTATTAAATTATAAGGGCTAAATCACGTATAGGATAGAAGTTGAATTATGATTTTAAAATAATTAAAGGGACCAAAGAAGAAATTATGCCTTTGCTCCATTAAGTGGATGGCATTAATGATGAAGTGTATATATATTATATGTAAACTTGTTATATATATTATTGTAATTAATAAATTAAAAGTTAAAAGTATGTATATGTATTATATAATATATGATATATAATAAATAAAATTATATTAGATAGAAAGTGGAGAAATGTGAAATAAGACATGCAAAATAAATAGAAAAAAGAAAAGGAGAGAAACGCATGGCCATAAGGGTTTCTAAGTTTCAACTTTAATTGGTTAGTCAATTTAGTCTATTTTCTTGTATTTTTATATTTTGGAAATTCTAGTGTTAAGTACTACCCACCCATGTTGAAATTTTAACATTGATTAAGATTTTAGATATTGTTATTGTTGAATAATTTTAGTATTAGTGATTTAATTGATAGATTTTAAGCTAGAAATGGAAAAGGATTAAATTGTAGAACAAATTGTAAATTTTGAGTAATAGGGATGATGCTTTGATGGTGTGGAAAGAGGCGCAAAACGCTGAGCAAAGATTTGAGAATCTTTAATTTGATCGAAACTTCTGCTATTCCCCTACTCCGACAAAAAGGGTTGGATAAAACCCCCAATTAGATACATCAAAGTAAATGTGGATGATGCTGTTTTGACTGGGTGCAGTGGATTCGGTGCAGTTGCAAGAGACCATGATGGCTTTGTCCTTGGGGCTGCTATAAATTTGTGGAAAAGTCTTTGGATGTAATTTTGGGCGGAGTTGGAAGCTTTAAACGAAGGCTTAAAGTTGGTTGAACGGTTAAAAATGGCCCAGCTAACATTGAAGTCTGATAGCGCCATGTTGGTCAACACGGTCAAAAAGAGGATGTAGGACGTCACTATTTTGGGCTAGCACATAAAGCATGATTGCAAAGCCTTTAACAAGTTTGATTCGGTCCAAATTACTTGGATTAATCTTAACAGTAATAATGTAGCAGATTCACTTTGTAACTTAGCCATTAAAAATAGAAATGATTTGTATTCGATATGGATTATCCGTTGGATATCCATAACATTATTATTCATGATGCAATAAAAAGAGGTTGACCTTCGAGTCGTTTTTCTTTCAAAAGAAAAAGAAAACTTGAATTTTTCAAAAATTTTAGAACTACGGATTAGGTGAAATTAATGGTTTAAATATGGAATTAAATGACATTTAGGATGTTTGAAATTAAAATTGGGGATCAAAAATGAGATTAAAATGTCAAAACTTCAATTAAAATAATTTTTATTTTATCCATGGATTCCGAGCTATTCGAGTCGATTTTATCCTTTCCCTTTTTAGTCGAGGATTTCAGTATTATGTTAGCTACGGAATTAAAACAATTAAAATACACCAATACAACACAATTCACTTTCACATTGAATATTTCAAATTTTACTCAATATTTGCTTAAATTTCAATTTAGTCCCTAAATCGAGACTAATTTTTATTCTTCACATTTAATCCTATATTTTTAAAAATTCAGTTATGAACTATCAAATTGAAGTGAAATACCTTCTAATTAAGTTAGAATGAATCAAAAATAACTTTAAAAACATGGGTTTACTCAAGATTTTGATTTTGCCATTTTTGAATCCAAGCTTACTTGAAAAATAGTAAATCTAAATATAATCGTTTAAAACTCAATTTGAATTAACAATACTTTTCATTTAATACTAAGAAGTCAGAATTTACCTTAATTTGATGAAAATGACGATCTACAACTCTAATTCAGGATTTGAACTCAAGAAGAACAATGACGAATTTGGGGAAGAAAACACGATTTTCGTTTGAAATTGGGGGTTATTTTGGTGTTTGGGAGATTAATAAATTCGAAGGAATGAATTAATTTTCAAAGAACTCTCCAATTTTAATTTTTCAAAACTTTTGAATGATTTGGGGTTTAAGAGAGGAAGAAGACGGTGGTACCATGTAAAA
Source organism: Gossypium bickii (assembly GCA_025503065.1). Classification (NCBI taxonomy): domain Eukaryota; kingdom Viridiplantae; phylum Streptophyta; class Magnoliopsida; order Malvales; family Malvaceae; genus Gossypium; species Gossypium bickii. Next base: position 25,045,702 of record CP106715.1, read on the forward strand.
GACTAATTTGAAATTTGGGCAATTTTTCCTTTTAGTCACTCCATGTTTTTTTTTTCTTTTCCAATTAGGTCCTAACTCAATTAAAATCCTTTTTTTTTTCAAGTTAGACCTCAAAATTAATTTTTTAAGCTAGTTAATAAAATAAAAATCCAATTATGTTACTCTAATACTTTAATTACTCATTAACGACCCTAATTTATGATATCTAACACAACCCCTTGGTTTAATCACTCGGTTCTACTAATCAAAATTATTAGGCTGGGTTTTAGAATGTTACAAAGTATGCTAGAGAATTCGTATTTACCGAAGTGGAAATGTGTACTCATTTTGAGTAGGGATCGAATCTTCATTTGAATGCTAGTGGAAGCTCTAAAATTGAAATAGTTTGTTGCTTTGTTTGAGAGGGCTTAGAAAATGGATGATATGCGTAATGAGAAAAAGCAAGTCAAATCCAAGATTCGAGATTCCGACAAGCAGAGTATGACCAGATCTTTCTCAACTCCTCTATCTAAAAATTCGAGAGATTTTCAAAGTCGTTTCTCTACTCCATTAGGGATGTCCAAGAGAGATAGGCCGAGACCAAATATTCTGCGACCCCAAACTATGTCGGTAGCTAGTGTTGGAAGTGTTCGAAATGCAAATAGACCAGTCTATGAACATTGTGGAAGAAATTATAGGGGTATGTGTAGATTGAAAAGTGGAGCTTGTTTTCTTTGCAATTCCAAAGAACATTTAAGAAGAAATTTTCCAAAAAGACCAGACGAAAGCAAAGAACAAAGTGTAAAGTCAGTGTTAGCTCCATAAAAGGGTAGAAGATCGAAAACTGGTGACAGTACTGGTGCCAATTGAGGTAGAACCAAATATACATCAGTGAGATCTGAGACTTGTTCACCTGCTAGAACTTATGCTATTCGAATCAGAGAGGAGGCTACTGCTCCCGATGTTATTGCTGGTACTTTCTCACTATTTGATATTTATAAGAATTTTTTTGTCTTTTGATATCTATATTATTAATAAATCCCTAATTGAATTGGTGTCATGTGTAATACCCCAAAACCTGACCCAGAAGTTTTGACTGGATTCCAAAGGTCACATTGGCCACCGAAATAACCTTAAAACAAACATTGAACAAATCTCTTAATTTTCTTTCTAAAACCATTTTTGCTAGCTTTAACAAATTTCAGTAGTAATTCATCCTATGATTTCCAAACATTAGTTTAATTATCACTTAAATTAATTTGAAATCAAATTAACAGGTCATGTATTAAATTTGTAACCAAAACAGATTTAGAAGTTTTGTTAACCGAAGTTCCAAAACAAAATTTGCAACGTAAAATCAAAACCTTTCTTCTCGCTTAAAACCATAAACAGTTACTTCAGAACAAACATTTGTTAAAGAAAATATCATTTCGGTTAGCTTAAACCCATGCATGAAATTATAGTTTTTAATTCAAAACTAAGAACCCAAAACTTTACAAGTCCAAAATTCAAAACTCATACCATAGTCCATATAACTTAATTACAGTTCGATTGAAAATAGTTTATTAAATCTTAGTAAAAACTTATTAAACCAAAACCATAATGAAAAACTTCAAAACCTCCGTTTCACTGACTACGGGACCTAACCTCGCAAATTACCTGAAAAGGGAAAACTAATGGGGTGAGCTACGAAGCTCAGTGTGAGTCTAAAACAAATGTAATAAGCAAAGTCGAAAAATAGCAAACAAATACAGTAACACTTAATAGCTCAAACTTATAGAAGCAAAATTCGAATCATACTCAGACATCATAACAAAATAAAGCATCATAGTACTTTACACTACAGAGGTGCAAATATCATATACAAATGCAATATGGCGAACAACTACCTATCCAACTGCTACACACCATCTCCATAAATCCCACGCCCACACCAATAAAATTATACTAAACCCTTTCCAACCTTTACACACCAATATTTGGGTTATGGTGGACCCATCCAACCAAATCACACCTTAAAGTGGGCATGTGCCACTTGTATGTTATGTAGTCAAGCTGCTAACATAATTGCGATTTTACCGCTATAATATGGAAATGCAGGTTTACTGCCAAATCAAACTTCATTCTCTTCATATTCATATCCCAGACACAATGCATATGCAAATCACATCATTTGTACGAATAATTTCTGAATCAGACATCTACATATTCAGTTTTTGATAACTCACATCATACTCACGGCCAATACAAGTTAGCAAAATCATTAATATGCACACTTTTCTAATTAACACATTCAATCCATCCCATATCACAAAATTAATTCCACGAATCATAATAACTAAAACTTATACACATATGTACAAATGCGTAAAAATATCCATAAAAAAAAAACTCATCACTGTCAACCAATAATCAGTATTCATGTTCCAAACATTCCTACAGAGGTTTAAACGTGCAAGAAATCAACCAGCGACTAAAACGAATCATTTAACGAATAAGGAGTAAAAACTGCAAAAATAGAACCACACAGTCGTGTGGCCAGGCCATGTGGGAAGGTTTAGACCATGTGACAGGTTTACACGGTCGTGTGGCTGAGGGACACGCCCATGTGACTGAAATACACGGCCATATGGCTGAGTGACATGCTTATGTAACTAGGGTACACAGCCATGTGGGTAGACCGTGTAACTCTCTGTACCCGTGTGACAAAATTCACAATTTAGAAGCAGGGTAGACACAACCATGTCTCAAGCCGTGTGGGAACTTCCCAGATCTTGTGCGATCGATAAATTCCCTAACCAAGGTCACACAGCTATATGGCCAGCTCGTATGACTCACCCTAGGCCGTGTGACAAGAAAATTGACCTAACCTTTAAAGCAGAACACGCTCGTGTGGTCTAGAATCCATACCAAAATCTGTTGTGAATCATGCAATTCAGCATTAAAACGACCCCTAATTACAAGAGTTAAAGAACACACACCCTAAAATGCAATTCCAAGCACCAACAAATGATCGATTCCCACCACTATACCGATATTGCACCCTTCAAATCCTTGTTGAGTGAAAAGAAAACACAAAAGAGCAAACGAACTCCAAAGAGCTGGAAATCAATAGTGATATAAAAACAACAAAGGGCAGCACCAAAATTAACAGGATTTTAACAAAATCCTATCATTTTTATTAGGGTTGGAACCAAAAATTCAACCTCCTCTAAGCACACACGAGGATTCGAACATGAGAGCTAAGGCAACCTATCACCTTATCACTGAACCAGCAAGCTCATTTTGTTCCTAAAATGCAGAAACTAACTTAAAGGTCCATCCGAACCACTAACCCAACCAACAAATCTTAATTCTTCTAACCCCAATTTCGAGATGTGACATCACGAGTCAGTTGGTCATAAACTACACAAATGTCCTTAAGCACATATTACCTTTCATTTTAAGCATGAGGATGTGGTTTCGAGCATGCTTACGCACATATTACCCTTCATTTGTATTCTAAATACGTGATTTATATGTTTCAATATTTATTATACATATTTATATTCTAAATTTATAGTCTCGCATAAACATGATAATTTCTTTCATCCGTATTATGAAATGGAAATGGTTACTCTGTCCTCTACAAAACCTGAACTTAGGTTAAAGTCTAAATTTAAATATACCTTGAAGTAGATTAACTATTTCCCTTACATAACACATATTAATAAAAATAGTATTTTATTTTAATTAATAGTTTATATTCTAAAATAAGTCATCTTGTTAAGATATTTCAGTAAGTTATGGCAAATAATAAAAGGGGTGGGGTTAACGTCTTACATGGTCAACAAAGATGCAATTCAATTTAATTCACAGTTGAAACTTTGAAAGCGTTATCAATTATTCTTAAATTACTTTTATTTTAAATCAAAATGTAAATATCAAATTCATTAAAATCAGAGTTGGGACGAAGTCCATGTAATACAACCTTCTCATATTTATTCGTAAGCTAAACTCATTAATTAATTAAATAATAATTAGATTATGAATGAAAATTTTTATATATAATCATTGAAATTGAAATGATAAATTTATATTTTTAATACGTTTAATTTTTTAAAATATTTTTTTTCATTTTCAAAAAAATATTTTCATTTTTTGAAAAATGAAAACCACATTAATAAATAAAAATAAAAATAAAATGTTTTCAATAATAAAAACATGAAAATATTTTAGATACCTAATTTTCTATAATAGAAACATGAGAAATAAAATAAAAATTTTTACATTTATATGGATTCAAACAAGAACACCATATTTAATATTTGAAAATATGCCTTTGTTAAAAATATTTTTGTGTGTATATATATGTTTGAACCAGCTGGATCAGTTCATTTGAAGTTAAAATTTTTTATTTTCATCATTTTCAATTTTACAAAATATTTTTAGTAAAAATTTAAAAATATGTATTTTTTTATTTTCTAATTATGGAATATTTCATCTTTATTTTTTAAAAAATTATTTTTAAAATTTTCAACCAAACATATTTTTTTAATATTTTTCATTTTCTAAAAAAATAAAAACTACATTTATTTCTTAAAACCAAACAAAACCTAAGGCTCAGTTTGGTTTTTTTAATATATCTGCTATTTCTATTTCCATTTCCATTTTATTTTTTCAATAATTGAGGCTAGTGCCACTAGATTAATAAGTTATTTTTTTTTTCTAAAAATGAAAACACACATTTGGTAAATAAAAATATTTTTTCAAAATTGAAAATATATTTGGTACCTATTTTTCTATAATAAAATTATGAGAAATGAAATAAAAAAAATTATAATTATATGAATTCAAGCCAGAGTACTAAATTTAATATTTAAAAAATTATTAAAAAATGTTTTAATGTTTATATAACCAAATAGAACCTAAATTTCTTAAATTTTTTTAAATTTCAAATTTTATCACATGAGGTTATTTTAAAAGAAAAATTCAAGAATATTTTGTAAACAAAATTAATCTTTTAATAGAATTAAGGTTTGATTACTGTGGGAGGCATGGGGCTGTTTTTGTTTTTATTTTTTATTTATGAAGGAAGGCTGCTTGGATTGGATGAGTCAATTTATTGTTGCGTATAAGTTATATATTTGTAAGCGATGCTAATATGTCACACATCTGATAACTAAGATATGATATTATCATTATTATTATTACTATAAAAAGTCGAAAGGGTTTTGTCAGCATTATCCTTTCAGGATGAACACAACCCCAACGCAACAACACAATTCAATTCATGTGATTTTATCTTAATGCAATAGGCGTTTTCAGTGCTTCCTCCACTCTGCATTTTCCAAACCATAACACATACAATTTTGGTCTTCAAACCAGTCAAATAAAAATAAAAAACTGAGGGTATTAAAATAAAATAAAATATTAAGAGATTAATATTTTCTTTAAACGCAATGGGTGGCCAAAATGTGAGTGGAGTAGAGTGGTTGGGCACATTTTCACTTTTTTTTTCCTAACACCCTTTTCATTCTAGAAGTAGTATATATCTTCGTAAGACATTGGTTAACTGTGAAGTGGGAGGAGCTAGGCGGCTTCATTAATCAAACTTTCCAAAAACAAATAGAATGCAAATAATTTTGTGGATACTTAGTTCAACACCCCTTTCACATCGCTCACTTTGTGTGATATAGCTTAGGACAAACATTTCCCACCTATACTTTTCTACCTGTTTTCTCAACCCTAGGAAGTTTATCTAACTAAGGAAACATTTCCCATTAACAAACTTCTATTATTTCCCATCTCCCTCTCTCTCCCCTCTTTATTTTAAATTATGAAATTATGTTGATAATGAGCAGTGTGAGGTTACAAAAATAAATTTTAGGACCAAAATTAAATTGTATATTTTTATAATTGTAAAAATATAATTTCATTATTTTAACAGTTTATATTTTTATCATTTTTAAATAGTTAAATCAATTTTTTTATCATATTGGGTAGCAAAATATAATTTTACTATTACTAATTTAAAATTTCATAAATTATATATGGTCTAAATGAAAATTTTTCCATTTTAAATTAGCCGGGCCCCTGCTAGTACCCTTGACTTCACCACTAATAATGAGAGAAGGGCGAAATTTGACGTATGATTGAGTGTATATAATTAAAAATAAAAAAAATTGTAAAAAACTTGAAGGATTTATCTTATTAATCTTTTAATTGTAAAATTTATTAAAAATATAGAAAATCAAGATAAAATTGTAATGGAATGAAACATAATTTTACATTAATGTGTACAAAAAATTTTAAGAAAAAAAAGAAGGGGGTTCGCGAGGAGTATTAAGAGATGTGGTTACAATGAACAATATACTAAGTAATATATCTATTAATAAAAGAGGAATGATGTATTAAATAATATTCTAGTATTAAAAAATGGATGAAAAATAAGTGTTATCATATCAAAGTGTTTGGTGGTAAAACAATTATGATATTTATTACTCTTCTTATCTTACCCTTAACATATATTAGCTTCACATTTTATTTCACTATTTTCACTATAATTATTATAATTTCTCTCAGCAACACTATTATATTTATAGACTTAAAAAAATTTTAATAATATAATTAAATTTAGTATTTAATCAATGTTAACAATTTTTTTTATAAAATATAACAATAATTTAACAATAAAACACAATTAATATATATATATACATATATAATTCAAAATAGTCCTAATCTGATTCTTCTGTTTGCAGAAAAAAAATCATTATACTTAGTATTATAAACTAATGTTTACCAATAAAATTACATTTACATTAAAAACCATATCATTAATTAAAATAAATCATTATCCACATTATTTTTCATCAACAGGCATTCATTCCATGAAAAAAAATGAAATAAATTAATACACTCACATGCTTATATGCTTCAATATATTGATCCAACAAATTAAATAAACTACTTTAATATAAAAATAGAATTTAAATAACTTAAAAGTGACTTTCAAAGGGGACAACCTAGATTTTATAGGGAAAAACTTAGAAACTTTTTTTTTTTTATTGGAAAATGGGTTTTTACATGGTAAAATCATTTCATCTTTTTATTTTTCTTTATTTTTAAAAAATTAAAACATCAGATCTTATAGGAAATTATCAAGCTTTAAAATGAAAGATTTGGATTTTTATAGGGAAAAGTTATTTAATCTTTTATATTTTTTATTGTTAGGATTAATTTTAGTTTTTTCAGTAAAAGAGGAAACAAGAGTTTATAAGGAATTATTTGTATTTTTTATCGTCGTTACTGAATAATTCAATTCTCTATAAAAGTTTAATTTTTTTTTTCTTTTTGAAAAAGAACAAAATGAATTATAAAAAAAAAAATGAAATGAATGACCAAAACTAAAATCTATAAAAATGGTGACTAAAATTAATTTCCTTTTTTTTTTCAATAAAAAAGGAAACACCTTGTGTTTATATATATAGACATATATATAAACTTTGATTTTTACAAGAAAAACTATATCTTTTTAATTTTTTTAAAAAAATTTTAATAAAAAGAAAAATCTGAGTTTGAACTTAGAAAACTTAAACTTTTACAACGAAATTAAATTATAGGATAAAAACTTATCATTATTATTGAATAACTTAATTCTCTATAAAAATTTAAATTTTTTTATTTTTGAAAGAAAAACATATTAATTATCAAAAATTAAATGAATGATTAAAACTAAAATTTACTAAAATTAGTTGAGTAAAATAAAGATATAACATTTTGTTACAAAATTTTTCAGATCCTCAAATAAAAACTTATAAGTCACCCTAAAATTAGAGTGATGTGCCAATAATTTAAAACAAGAAGAGACTTGGGTCATTTTCACTCAACAACCTACACACTAAAATCGAAGCATCCATAGCATTCCAAGGTGTCCAAAAACTGTGAAATGTAAGGCAGGCTTTGAAGCTGACGACCTTTTTATTGGCTTGTCAGTGGAACCTCATCGCCCTGTGTCTGAAAATCACGCATAATTAGGGTCAGTCAGTTCCCACAACTGCGAATGTGAGAGTGACATGGACTGATTATTTTCTAATCCACCTCTGGTCCCTACCCGACCACGCTCATTCGCTCTTCATCATTATTAGTTATACCTTTCCAACTGTGAAACAAAATATAAAGTCACCAACATGTTTTCCCCAAATTAGTTATTACCAAATGTTTTGATGCTTTTCTTAATATTATTTACTCAATTACTACTTACAGTACAGCATTTAACTTTTACTATTTTTAAATACATTAGCCATGCCCATAATGTTTTCAACCTTTTCATATCTTTATTATTTTAATTTTATATTTTATCAACTGGAAATTATATATATTAAAAGTTATTTAAATTTTTATAATTTGCATAAAATTACAAGTGTAACGATTTAGTGAATTGTTATATTCCTATGTCACTCTTAATAAAATATAATAATTTTATATTCAATTTCCAAGTTTCATAGTATATAGAATTGCCCATGGTCTGGTTATTCGCTCAAAATTTGGAAGAGTTTAGGTAAATATATTAAGTTTGAAAAATGGACTTCGATAAAAAAATTAAGCCCGTTTAAAATATGATTTAAGCTCGAGCTTGAACATTCAAGGCTTGAACCTGATTTGTTTTTAAGATTATAATATTTTATATTATGTTATATAATTTAGAACACAAAAAAAGTAAATCTATACTAAATATATAATACTACTGTAATGCAAATATTAAAATAATATTAAAATGATTATATAAAAAAATTTCAATAAATAAAAATATATAAGATTATTAAATATTAAAATAAAATAATATAATATAATATAAATATAGTTTTTTAAAAAATTTAAAAATAAAATGGGCAGGCCTAAATGGACTTGGGATAGTTTTTTGTAAATATGGACGGGTTTGGACAAAATTTTGAACTCATATTTTCGGATTGAACCGGGTTTGGACAAGAATAAAATATATTAATATCATATTTAGACTTGACCCGAACTTGACCCATAAAAACCTCTAATTATAAATTAAGAATCTTATTTTAGTTTAAATTTTATTATTTGTGGGCTTTATTTATATTTATTTTGCTTTAAATCTTAATATTATTTTAATTATCAATAAAATTATACCTTATAATGGTTAATTTTTTAGATTAAGTTTAGGGACGAAAGGAGGAGGCAAGTAGTTTCTGGGTTACACACTCAAAAATAATAAAATTTTGACTTAATTATTTTAAAAATTATAAAAATAAAAATTAATATAATAAAAATATATTTTAACTTTTATAAAATATATAACATAATCTCACCATTAATTAATACTAACTCGATTAGGAAATATTTTTAATATCGAAAAATATGTTTACCACAGTGATATAATTAAAATAACTTTTTACAAAGTGAAACCAAGCAAACCCCGCAAATACCAAATGAAGCCAACCGAAAGCGAGGGTGTTATCGTAAATAGCACGAATACGTGCCCTCAATCATAAATCCGTGCCAAGGATTTCATTATTATTATTATTTACCTTAAAATTGTTGGAGAAACAATTTAAATTAAATTCCTCTTGAAAAGCGTAAGGTTGGCAGGTGTGAACGAGTATTTTTCTGGCTCCAAAGTAGCTATAAATATAGTTTTCCTTTTTTCACTCCCTCCCTCCTTCACTCCCTCACACCTTCACTCCACAAAACGGCTTCACCAGTTTTCTTTCTTAACAAATTCTGCTTTCCTCTCTCAAACTACCAAAGCTGCAATTCTGCAGGGAAAAGACATGGACTTCTCTCGCCGAAGAACTGGATTTCTTTTATCCATTGCTTTGTTTCAGGCGAGCGCTTCCGTCGCTTTCATCCTCTGCTTCCACTGTTCCAATTTTACTTTCTTTTTTCTTTTCTTTTCTGTTCAATTCTGACTTCTTTTTGGCGTTTAATTTTTATCTCTTTTTTTTTTACCGGAAAATATTTGTCATTGTCTTTCCTTTTTGGACTCTTGATTGAACTCTGAGAGATCTACAATCAGATTTTGTGCTTCTTATTTTTGGTCAAAGCTTGTCAATACTTCACTTGATCAAGTTTTTTTTCTCCTTCAGTTTTCAAAATGAAATCGAAGCTTGAAATGCTGAATTCAAGTTATATTTTGCCTCCTCCGTTTCTAACAGAAACAGAATCTTAAATTATTAGTTGTTTCTTTGGTCATAATCTTCCATAAAAAAATGGGGGGAAAAAAAACAAAATAAGCACCTATTTGTTAGCTAACGGGGTCATAAGCAGATCTTTTTCTTTCTTTCGTTTTGGCATTTCAATTTAGCGAAAGTTTTAGCAAAAAGAAAAACGATTCAATTGTCCTCGTTAATTTCAACTGAATTTGCCGTTTTTTTTTATTTGCAGGTTTTATTAATTGTACAAGTGGCCGTTGCACAGACGAGCAATGATGAACGCAGGTAAGACTTTTTATTCATGCTTACCTCTGCTAAGTTTGTTACAAAATAGAAAAATAATAAAATTCAATACAGCTCAAATTTATTTTTCTGAGCTGTCATTGTAACGCGAGTGTACGTTTCTAGTGCTATTATCTTCTCCTGTAAAATAATAGCCCCAACAACTCGTGGTTAAATTTGCGCTTTCTAACAATCTATACAATAACTAATGACAAATGTTTTTCTTAATCTTGTTTGAAAATTTTAATTGGTAAATTATCATTAATTGTTTTTTTTTTTTCGTGTTTGTGTTTGATATGTCTAGGCAGAGACATTCTGAAGGATATTGTGCAATGTATGACATTTGTGGAGAGCGAAGTGATGGCAAAGTAGTGAACTGTCCTTATGGTTCTCCAGCAGTAAAGGTTAGTTGCTTATTACTGTCTCATATAAATTTTGTACTAATTATGGTTAATAGCAGTTGACTGTCTCGCAACATATGAACTATATTCCATGGGCCAATTTGCACAAGAATCTTCTTTTTTTTGGTTGGTTTTATTTTTTGTTTTGAAGAACTTTGGAAAAACCTGTTACAAAATATAACTGAAATTATTTGACGTTTACATCTTATTACGCCTCTCAGCCTGATGAGTTACTTTCGTCAAAGATTCAAAGTTTGTGCCCCACAATTACTGGAAACGTTTGTTGTACGGAAGCTCAATTTGACACACTACGGAGTCAAGTCCAGCAGGTAAGATTTATCACTCTGCTCTGCTCTACTCTACCGTTGTTGGTATGCTGACTTGCATTATTAGACATTTATTTCCTAGGGCGAGTTGATGACTACTGCTTCGCTTATGTGGCATTTGATGTCATTAGATTGTTATTTGGCATGATTAACTTTTCTACTAAGCTTTGCCTTTCTAGTTTGATCCGAAGTATAAAATTTGTGTCTGACCCAGAAGCTTAAAATCTATTTTAAACAATGAATTCCATTTGAGCATCACGGTCGGTTTTGATCGATTGGAGGTAGTCGATTGCATACTCCTAAATTTCATCATTTCATAACATTATTTATTTCCTTTGTGCATTATTGCAGGCAATTCCTTTTCTTGTAGGTTGTCCAGCTTGCTTGAGAAACTTTTTGAATCTGTTCTGTGAGCTCACATGCTCCCCAAATCAAAGTTTGTTCATCAATGTGACTTCTATATCCAAGGTCAGGAATCCCAACTAATCCTCATGATCATGTTCTAAGAAAACTTGATATCTTGTCATATGATTGTGGCTTGGTGTATGCCTTCTAAAAACTTGGCAATGTCATTGACCAATATGAACTTGGCAATGATATCTTTTATCATATTGTAGTTTCAAACATTATTTTATGGGTGAAAATCTGAATTCACTGCTATCATACACAATGTCTTAAGTAAGCTTATTTAAACAGATGGCCATGCACTTCTTTATGGATACATTTTTATATCAAAGATGATAAATTACTTTATATATCTTATTCTCTTTGCAGATAAAAAATAACTCGACTGTGGACGGAATTGACTTTTTCATAACTGATGATTTTGGTGAGGGGTTGTATGAATCTTGCAAGGATGTCAAGTTTGGTACCATGAATACTCGTGCTTTGGAATTTATTGGTGCTGGTGCTAAAAATTTTAGAGGTGAGGTGATAGTTACAAATTCATATTGTGAGACTTGTATGTCATGTCTTAGTATCTGTATCCGCTTGATTGGTTCTGGCAGAGTGGTTTGCTTTCATTGGTAGGCGAGCGCCGAACAACATGCCAGGTTCACCATATGCCATTCAGTTCCTGCCAACTGTTCCTGAATCATCTGGGATGAAGCCTATGAATGTATCTACATATTCATGTAGAGATGTTTCACTGGGCTGTTCTTGTGGTGATTGTCCTTCATCTCCTGTCTGTTCTAATACAGCTATATCTACTTCCAATAAAGGGGCTACATGTTCAGTTCAAATTGGATCTCTTAAGGTGAGGGATTACTTTTGTATTATCTAATTTTAATCTATTTTTCCGAATGAGAATTCCTTAATTCATATGAAAGCGCAGTTGGTTTCCTAATTTGAGCTATAATACAGGTTTTTCTAATAAAGTATCTATGTTGAAAATCTGCAGGCCAAATGTGTTGATTTAGCTTTAGCCATCCTTTATATTGTATTTGTTTCTATGTTCTTCGGATGGGGTGTGTTTCACCGGACTAGAAAAAGAAGCCGGTCTTTTAGAATGAAACCATTTACAGATGCAGCTGAGGGTGGTGAATCTCATTCTCTTAGTAGGCAAAAAGCTGACAATCTCCCCATGCAGGTGCTTTTTTTTACTTTGTGCTGACCTTGGATCTCATTCTATTTCTCACTCGATATTCCTGTTTAGGTTATTGCATTCATGTTTGGCATAGAACTTTACAAAATTGTAATTCTTATTTAACAACCTTTCTATGTCACAGTTCTTTTTGTTTCTTCTTCTTCTTCCTTTTTGTTTCTTCTTTTTATTAGTTTAGTTATATGCTTTTCCTATTAAATCTCACGTGATTTTCTTTGTTCAGAGGCTAGAGGATGCTAATCAAAGTAGCACTGGGGTTCAACTTTCTGTTGTGCAAGGATACATGTCAGATTTTTATAGGTTAACTTTCTATATGCATATAAGCTTACATCACTTGAGCAACGGTCAGGTCTGTGATTTTGTTCTTACATACTTATGTTCAGGAAATATGGACTATGGGTTGCCAGACATCCAACCCTAGTATTGAGTTTGTCAGTGGGAATGGTTCTTGTACTTTGCTTGGGTCTAGTCCGTTTCAAGGTGGAAACACGGCCAGAGAAGGTATTATTTGACCTCTGAATAGCTAGTTGTATCTGTATATAAACTGAACCTCTCTATAGTTGTGCATCATTGCTTATCATTGTGGACTATAAATAACCACCTATGATTATCTGTCAAGCATTTTGAGATCAGAGATTGATTTTGATATATTTCTGATTACATGCTTCTTTCGGTAAACTTTTCTTTTATCTGAATATATGTTATCAATACAATGTCAGCTATGGGTAGGGCCTGGGAGTAAAGCTGCGGAAGAGAAACGGTTTTTTGACAGCAACCTAGCTCCTTTTTACAGAATTGAGCAGGTTTTGCCTTATTTTATTCTATTTTCCCTTATTTACCATGTTATTTTCTTCCCCTATTGTTTTCTTTAATAACGGTTACCTATTGTTGATTGCTGGTAAGAGGGTGAATATCATAGAATGATTCTGAGGTCAAGGTCTGCTAAGTAAAATTTTCTTGTTATATGGCATACTTTTGCAACTTTCAACTTTTATATTTGTACATCTTTTCTTTAAAGTAAAATATTCCTGCTAATTCTTTTTCGGATAGGATATTCCTGTTTCCTTAAGGGTTCTACCATCTGCCTGCAATATCATTTCTATATTTAATAGCCCTCACTACATCTTTTTTTATCTTTTCCTCTCTCCTTTTAACTATTTATTAAAATCAACTTTATTTATATGATTCTCTTCCTTATAGCAACATTTTTCTCACGTTCTTTTCTTGTCTTCTCTAATGAGATGTTTTATAGGAACCATTGGTTTAAATTCCTCTTCATTGGATTTAGCAATGTGCAATATAATTTCCATATCTAATAGCCCTCATTTCACGTTTAAAAAAATAATAATCTTTTCCTCTCTCCTTTTCCTATTTATTTAAATCAACTTTGATTGTATAGTTCTCTTCCTCATAGCAACATTTTATCACATTCCTTTTATTTTCTTCACTAATGGGAGATTATATAAGAACTGATGGTTTAAATTCATGTTCACCAGATTGAGCATTGGTTTTGTTTTTCAGGTGCATGTGTCTTACCATATTACTTTGGAATAACTAATGTTATCTATGTTTTTCAGCTAATATTAGCAACAATTCCAGATGCCTTGAATGGTAAATCATCCAGCATTGTGACTGAGGAAAATATTAAGTTGTTATTTGAAATTCAAAAGAAGGTATTGGTTGTACTTTAATTTGTCAGGTTGGATTAACATAACACAGTCTGACCTGAATTGTAATTGTTTGTACATTTACGTTCTCTTAAAAGGGTCTTACTTAAACACCTTTAGTTTACTTAACAGATTGATGGAATCCGGGCAAATTATTCTGGCTCAATGATATCTTTGACAGATATTTGCATGAAGCCAATGGGGGAGGATTGTGCCACACAAAGTGTTATACAGGTACCGTGCTTGTCTTGTATCTGGCAAGAGTGAAGCATATAGAATCATAAATTGGCAATTTAAATGTAAAAGTATGGAAGTGTAACTGATGAATTGGATATCATCATAAATTGTTCAATCTCAGCAGAAAAGCAATATGCTTCATATTACTTTATATGGACAATTTAGTTGCTCTTTTATGTGCATATTTCAGAAGTGAAAAACATTTTGATGCTATGTCTTATTTGTTTGTTAGTTATGACAATCCATGCTTCTTTTGTAATTACATGCATGTGACATGAACTTAGCCTGGTTTTCTGCTCTTCCACCTGCCTGTGTTTTGACTCTCGTGTTATACTTTTGACTTATCTCTAAAATAGATAATGATCTGTCATTTTCTGTTGTGTTTTATATTTCAGCACCAAGTAACTTATCATTGAATTTCGAGAGCACCTTATAAGTTCTCCTTTCTGATCCTTTTTCTTTATTATTTTTATTTTATCATGTTTCTCTTGATAGTATTTCAAGATGGATCCAAGTTATGATGCTGATGATCGACTGGAACACGTGAACTATTGTTTTCAGGTATATCCTAACACCTCTTTATTTATTTGGTTTAAAGGTAATTGCCTTCTTTACGATTCTACTTAACCAGCCTCTATTCTAAGGCATGTTCAAGTCATAGATTTTGATAGTAAAATTAAATTGTTGATTCTTTTAGTTTTGTCTCACTCTATTTTTTTTGTCACCTGAGTTGACCTTTAATGTTTACATGCTATGTATTCTTTCAGCATTATACCTCTGCAGAATCATGTATGAGTGCTTTTAAAGCCCCAGTCGATCCTAGCACTGTATTAGGAGGTTTCTCTGGAAGCAACTATACTGAGGTGCTAATTTTACTTTCCTGATCTGTCAATACAGTCAGATCATTGGATGTAAGATCTTTAAAATATAATTGGATGTGGTAACCTAAGATTTTCTTTATCTTACAGGCTTCCGCATTTATAGTAACTTATCCGGTAAACAATGCTTTGGACAAAGAAGGGAATGAAACTCAAAAAGCAGTTGCTTGGGAGAAGGCCTTTGTTCAGTTAGCAAAGGTTTGGTACTTGTACTTGCATCATATCAAGGATTATTTATTGTCTTGTACTTGCCTTGTATTGCCATTTCTCAGATAAGTGAGTTTCACATGCAATGCTATGTTATGGAACAGGATGAGTTGTTGCCTATGGTTCAGTCTAGAAATTTGACATTTTCTTTTTCTTCGGAAAGCTCCATTGAGGAAGAGTTGAAAAGAGAGAGCACCGCAGATGCCATAACCATATTGGTAGGTGTTTGTCTCTATTATGGCTTGAAAACATGATACCTGAGTCCTGTATATAGAAGCTTAACTTTTGTAACTAATGGAATCTCTAACAACCCTGCCTTTAGCTTCTTTTAGAATAAAACTATTAACCTTGTAAATGTGATTTTTTTTCTTTGGAAATTTTCTCTGACTGCTTTCTTGTGTCTGCTCCCTTATATTATTGCAGATAAGCTATCTTGTGATGTTTGCTTACATATCTCTGACCTTGGGTGATACACCTCGATTATCTTCCTTTTACATTTCATCTAAGGTATCTTATTCATGTTTCTTCTTTACGGAAAATATATTCTTTTTTGAATTATTCTTCTTCCTGTCTCATTCTGTTCTCTTTTTGGGTGTGTATTCTAGCCTAAGCTTTTCTGTTGAGGGGTACTGAAATTTATCTGATCAAATGCTACAGAATTCGAGCCTGGACAGATTTAACTGCATAAGGTTAACAGTCATAAATGCACTCTGAACAGCTTTTTGAAGGTTTACCCCTAATTAGTATTTCTTTTAACAACAATAGAGAGACTTTTCATCCGGTGGACGAACATTTTGATATAATCTCAGGAAGGAAAGGACAAAGAAAATGAGATAGATTGGTTATATATCTAGAATCCAACCATTTGAATGACTTTTTCTAGACCTCTTTTATATGTTGTTTCCAATTTACAGAAACTTATTTTAGGCGACCTTTTTACCCAAACAAAGTATTGCTAATTATGCTTTCAGGAATCTATATCTAATAAATGAGTTTCTCTTGGTTTTGAGGATTTCTAAGTCATGCTTTATCTGATGAGGTTCTGCTTGGACGGAGCAATAAATAAGCATCCCTTTGATTCTAGGACTGCAATAGTTAGGTTAACAAGATCAAAAAAGCTCCCTGCTAGGGTTGGATGAATGTCTGAAAATTTTTCTGTTACTTATCTTCTATGATGTGTACTGATTGTCTTCCAGGTATTGCTTGGCCTTTCTGGCGTTCTGCTTGTCATGCTCTCAGTTCTTGGATCTGTAGGATTTTTCAGTGCTATTGGAGTAAAATCTACTCTAATCATAATGGAAGTGATTCCTTTTCTTGTTCTTGCAGTAAGTGCCTTCCTCCTTTAGCATATTTCAAATTCATATGATGTTATCATGTGTTTTGACTTGGAGGATTTTTATATTACAATTACATCAAGCCTTTTGCCTGGCAAATTCTCTCTCTGTATTGCCAAGTTCTGTCGTAGCTCACCTTCTGAACTCTTTTTATCTTGTATAACAGGTTGGTGTGGATAATATGTGCATATTGGTGCACTCTGTTAAGCGGCAACCTTTGGACTTACCTCTAGAAGGAAGGATAAGCAATGCACTTGTGGAAGTGGGGCCATCCATAACCCTTGCTAGTCTATCTGAGGTTTTTGTGTTTGCAGTTGGAAGTTTCATTCCTATGCCCGCCTGCCGTGTTTTCTCCATGTTTGCAGGTTTACATATTTGTCCATTTTATAGTGATAAAAATAGAATTCTTTTTTTTCTTTCATGTTGCTTACGTCATTCCCCTTGCACTGTGCATTCTATTGCAGCACTGGCTGTTCTGTTGGATTTCCTTCTGCAGGTCACTGCTTTTGTTTCTCTGATAGTTTTCGACTTTTTGCGAGCCGAGGGTAGAAGGGTTGATTGTTTTCCATGTATAAAAGCATCATCAACATATGCTGAATCTGAGAAAGGTATAGTTGGTGGATACTGGAGTCGTATGATTGATGAATCATGTAGTGTAATTGTTATGATGATCTTGATTCTTTGAACTGATTTTATATTAGATCTAGTTTTCATAGTTATTTAATACTTCGAACCCTCTCACATTCATTGTAAAACTGTCATGAAGTCTAACTACAGAATTGCTTATGGAACTTTAGGCATTGGTGGGAGAAAACCCGGGCTACTGGCTCGATATATGAAGGTAATTGTTTCTACTTCAGAATTTTTGTAATTTTTTGGTGTCAACAGTTAACAAGGTGATTTACCTTTTCTTGAAACAATTTTCATTTGTTTTGCTTATTAATTTGTGTCTGTTTTCACTTTTAGGAGGTACATGTTCCCATTCTCAATCTTTGGGGGGTGAAAATTATAGTGGTTGCTGTTTTTGTTGCTTTTGCATTGGCTAGCATTGTAAGTTGCTTTAACTTTTGTCAAGTTGATCTATTATTATTATTATTATTACTACTACTACTACTTCTTTGTTTGACTTGAAGTAAACTTCTTATGCTTGCAAATTTGGTAGGCACTGTCCACCCGTATCGAGCCTGGTTTGGAGCAAAAGATTGTTCTTCCCCAAGACTCGTATCTGCAGGTTGAATTTTTGTTTCCTTTTAACTGAATGGAGAAATGAATCGCATGATATCCTCTTTTATCCTTGAGTAATTGGTGCATTTTATCCCACAGGGCTATTTCAATAATGTTTCAGAGTATCTCAGAATTGGACCACCGCTGTATTTTGTTGTGAAGAACTATAATTATAGGTATTTCCATGTTATTTTTAGTTTGGTTAAAATATGCTGTTAGTCCTTATACTTTGACAAATTTTGAGATTTAATCCCTGAGTTAAACTAAATCCTACTTTTTTTATTTAAAAATCTCAGTCCAGTCGTTAAAATCGTAAGTATTTTCTGTCAATTTGTGAACTTAGAATTTTGATTAGGCTGCCCTCATATGACATGCCATATGATTGACAGAAAATAAATATGAAAAATTGACAAATTTTGACAGAAACTATCAAAAATGATAATAATGATTGGATTAGGGTTTTTAAATTGAAAAAGTAAGAGGATTGAATTTTTAACCTTAGGGACTAAATCTCAAATTCTATACTAGTACAGGGACTAACAACATATTTTGACCTTCTAGTTTCTTTTTGTCTTTGGTTTACTGCATGGTATCTGTTTCTGTTTGCTTAAATGGATGCTTACCTGGCCCAAAGCATAAGATACATTAACATCTGCTTCAAGTATTGGTTGTTTTTCACTTTTGTATAGTTGCGCACAAACATGATGAACCTTGCATGTAGAGAATTTTCAATACCATAAATGACATAGCTTAATATTGGCTCTTCTAAAAGCGTATATTTTTCTTGTCTAAATTGTATCTGGAATAATTATAAACATCTGAAAAAGAACAGGATGGAATTTGTTTTACTACTAATGGCAGAAAACTGCCATTTTAGGCTGAGTCTATTAGAGCTCCATGTGAATATTCTTCTCTTACCTTCTATAACAGAAGGTGTTATCATTTAAGAAGTAGAAACTTGCTGTCCAAGATGTGAATCTTCATTGCTCATCAAGAAAAAGAAATGGAGTTATTCAAGTTTTCATCTAATTGATTTTGTTGATAAATATGCTTTTTCATGCTGATGCTTTTCTATCCTCAGTTCAGAATCAATAGATACAAATAAGTTGTGCTCCATCAGCCAATGTAACTCAGACTCTCTTTTAAATGAGGTAAAATTGTTTGGTATATTCTCTCTTAAGTGTTCATTCATGATATAGATTTTTTTTGGTAAACCACGCTTTTCTATTTAGTTTAAAGAATGTTTATGCTTTTAAGATTATCAACAAACCTTGCCTCCTGTTGTTGCTATATGGACTTTGTTTGATATGACAGCTTTATCCTGTTTCCTCTGTAGATAGCTAGAGCATCCTTGACACCAGAATCAAGCTATATTGCTAAGCCAGCTGCTTCATGGCTTGATGACTTTCTTGTATGGTTATCTCCAGAAGCATTTGGTTGCTGTCGGAAATTTACTAATGGGAGTTATTGTCCCCCTGATGATCAGGTTATTATCCTATTATTCTTGGTACTTGTTAGATTTAATTCACCTCCTGTGATATGCTGAAAATATTTCATTCCCCAGTAATGAGTTGTTCCTTCCAAATTATGTTACCTAATAACTTGGACTTAATCTGCGGGGCCTGATTTGTGTTTTGCTTGTGAAAAGATAACCACTAAAAACCTCAAATTACATGTTTCTTTAAAATACTATACTGCTATAATAGGTTGAAGGAAATTTGGTTCTAAAATTTTTATCTAATTCCAAGACTGTGGGGGATTGCTTTACAGCTAAGTGGCTTTTGGTAATGGTGCTTCCATTGTTGAGCAGAAAAACCAGATGTCCCTATCTAGTGTCTTAATACTTGGCTATGCTTAACAGTAGTCATTTCTTAGAAGATAGCACTGAGTTCACTAACCTGTTTCTCATATCATGCCAGAATTAGGTTTTCCAAGAATTTCATTTATGGTAATTGGATATGGTTTGGTTTACTAAAATTAAATTTTCTTTCTTCCAGCCTCCTTGTTGCTCTCCCAATGACACTGCTTGTGGGTTGAGTGAAGTGTGCAAAGATTGCACTACGGTAATATACACCCTTATATTCTGCCTGATATTTTGGTACTACTGTAATATTTGTCAACATGAAATTAAGCAGTTCTTGTGACTAACAATTATGTGATGTTTCAGTGCTTCCGTCACTCAGATTTACATAATGATCGCCCCTCTACAGCCCAATTTAGGGAGAAACTTCCATGGTTCCTTGATGCTTTGCCTTCTGCTGATTGTTCAAAAGGCGGACATGGTGCTTACACTAGCAGTGTGGAACTCACAGGTTTGTTTGAATAGATCTTTCTTTTGCAATTGCACCCAGTTTACCATTCGTTGATAATTTTCACTTGCCTATTTTACTTTGAGATAGAATCTGTAAATGATACAGATTCGAATTTGGATTTGGTAGTTACTGGTTTTACATTTTGTTATCAGGCTATGAAAGTGGTATCATTAAGGCATCATCATTCCGCACCTACCATACACCACTCAATAAGCAGGTAGAGCTAATACTCAGTTAGGCAGTCATTGTTGAGTAATTTTCCTTTTTATTTTGTATTGCAGCAGCACCATTAATTGGCTTTCACTTGTTTTAGATTGATTATGTTAACTCAATGAGGGCTGCTCGAAAATTTGCATCAAGGGTTTCAGATTCTTTAAAGGTAAGATATCAATTGTAATATTCTGTCTTAAATTTTTGGTTTGTATATTTGTCCTTTAATAGAAAAACATGGTTTTTTCTGCTTAATTGGGTACCCTTATCTAGCTCTTCTTTTGCACGGTACAATTGTTAGTCTTTATCATACAACTTTATCGTCCTCATTAATTCTCCTCAACCAACATTGAATGGGAAGTTATTGAGCTTCTCATGCAAGCTGTCTCTTGTTTTGAATATATTTGCAAATTTAAATGTATGCTAGTGATGAGATAATATCTGTTTGTAAACTGAGCTTTTCTGGTGCAGATGGAAATCTTCCCATATTCCGTGTTTTATATGTTCTTTGAGCAATACCTTGATATATGGAAGACAGCTCTCATCAACCTTGCAATTGCGATTGGTTAGTAATTTGCAGAAACCTACCCAAAAGTGCCATAATTAATACACATTTTTCCTGAAATTATTTATTTTTAAGGCATTTCTGGTACAAATTAATGATTCAAATTTTATTTAATTTTGTTCTGTCTTTATTTCGCAGCATTCTATGGCTTGTAATTTTGTTGTTATTTCTAATGGTCAATTCTATTTTCTTCTGTTTGATTGCTTGCAGGTGCGGTATTTATTGTTTGTTTAGTTATTACATGCAGGTTAGCTTCCTAATTTTGTCCCTTGACTTATTATACCAAAGTCATTATCAGTCGTTTTTTTTTTTAAAGTAGATGATAGATGATAGATTCAGCTATTTAAAATCAGCAAAAGGATTTTTAACTTGGAGCTAAAGTCATCGTTAACCTTTGGAGAGATGAAACTATAATATTTCTTTATTTTACTTACCTTTATAATTATTACTAATCTCTTGGCATTTTCCCCCAAATATAGTTTGTGGACCTCAGCGATCATTTTGTTGGTGTTGGCAATGATTCTCGTTGATCTTATGGTATTCTATTCTCTGACTGTCACCATAAAACTTCTTCCATTTGCTTATCTTATACCCTCTTACAAAGTTAAACTCCTCAGGGTGTGATGGCAATTCTTGGAATTCAACTCAACGCGGTCTCCGTTGTTAATCTTGTTATGTCAGTGGGCATTGCTGTTGAGTTCTGCGTGCATATAACACATGCATTTTCAGTTAGTATCATTCAGCTTTTCATTTAATCTTGGTTCATCCTCCTGATTTGTTGTGTGGATCTTTACCACATTCATCATAATTTTGCTGATATAAACTTACAAGTTCCTTGTGCAGGTAAACAGCGGGAATAGAAATGAAAGGGTAAAGGGGGCTCTGGGAACGATGGGAGCTTCTGTCTTCAGGTTCTGTTCCTAAACTTATAAGCATCCCCCCTCCCCCCACCCACACTCCACTCCGTCTTCCCTTGATTAACTGTCATTATCTGATTTAATTATTGCAGTGGAATCACTTTGACAAAGCTAGTAGGGGTGCTGGTACTCTGCTTCTCAAAGACGGAAGTTTTTGTGGTATTTTTTCCTTCATTGACTTTTCAATTATGGGACCCTTTCATTTTCTGTGTAAAATTTTAATCCATTGCCCTCTTGCCTTTGGATTTTGTAGGTCTATTACTTCCAGATGTACCTAGCTTTAGTCCTTCTAGGTTTCTTACACGGGCTTGTATTTTTGCCGGTAAGCCCTCCCTTGTTTTTTTTTTTTTTTTTTTTTTTCTTTTCATGGAGGGTGAAATGAAATAATGTAGAAAGCCAAGCAGTAAGTTTAGTTCCAAAGCAAAAGCATTGACCAAATGTTTTATTCAGGTGGTGTTGAGCATGGTCGGTCCACCGTCAAGATGTATACGAGTTGAGAAGCAAGATGAGCGACCCTCGGTTTCATCTCAGCCATAATTGATGATCTTTCACACAGTTCATAACTCCTTTTGTAGAGAGTTTTACAATGTCTGATATAGAAACTGCATGTACAACCAGAGCAAAGGCTTAAAAAGGGGGGGAAAAGAGAATAGTTGTCCCCATCCCATCCCATCCCAACATGTAAAGGTTTGT
Organism: Gossypium bickii; assembly: GCA_025503065.1. NCBI lineage: Eukaryota > Viridiplantae > Streptophyta > Magnoliopsida > Malvales > Malvaceae > Gossypium > Gossypium bickii. The sequence continues at coordinate 25,068,700 of CP106715.1, forward strand.
TCAGAGAAGGAAAAGAAGAAGAGAAAGTAATAGAAAAATGATATTGGGTGCTGTCGTTGTTGTTGTCAATATTATAAGGCAGCTGATTCATCTAATTTAAAAGTTAATACTTGGGATAGAGTTGTGAGATTTATATCTCTGTTATTTTTCGGACATGTTCACCGTATTCGTCCTATGTAATCTTTATTTGTTTTTTTTTTCTTAATTTTCGTTACTTAAATTTGTCCGGTACTTATATTTCTCTTCTACAAGATCAAAGAAGTAACTTTTTGGTGAAACACTTGCACATGGCATTTGCCATATAGGGAACCCCAAAATCCAAAGGAAATAATGTATCCTGATGTGTATCAGACAAAGGTGAAAGAATATAATGATTCTCGCTGACAGAAGAGAGAAAAAAAATAATCTATGGGTGGGGTCAACAAAGAAAAAAATTTAAGAAGTTCTTGAAAAATTAAGTAATTGGTAGTTGAAAACATTCCAGCATTAAATAGTGTACAACGTTACAATATAAAATTTTATTAAAAACAGATTCTTATGGTGCAGTTTACTATACGCCACACTTCTAAGATGTCCTTTGCATACATTATATTTCAACTTGTCGCTACTCTAGCACATTCTTGGCTTGGTCTCTCTTAGCGTACTCACTCTTACATCAGAACTTGAAACATGAATAAACACTTATAAGTTCTCACAAATATAGTGAGTTTTAATCTAGATTATCTTGAAGCATTTTTTAGTTGAACTCTTTATCATGAATATTTTGCCTTTCTAATTGAACTCCTTATCATGAATATTTTGGAATTCATCTCTATCTTTGGCAGATACTTTCCTAATATTAGACATATACATATATGTCAGCATCCATACTTAACAGACCTACTCACCCTTCACTCTTTGGCTGATTCCAGATCTTACTAGTCAATATAGATCTTATTTCCTATCCAGAAAAACAATTATTCTTCTCAGAAGAATATCCATACAGAGTCTACCTTGGACAGATTCTCCTTCAAATAGACATAGAATACTTTTTCCCCCAGGATGGGTACTCCAAATACTACTTTTAGCGGATAGTAAAACTAATGGATCTCTTAGGTTGAACTCCATACTGATCTTAACTCTAGCAAATTCTTATACTGATTCTGGTAGCTATCAGATCACCGATCAGATCATATCTTGAATCAACCCCAGATCATAACTTATACAAATAATGAAACGTTCCGGATCATCTAGAAGAATTCCAGACGACTAAGTTACATAACATGAGAACACCCAACTTGAAAAACGACTTAGATTCCAAATGGCCTCTATACGATACCTGAAAATCATTTAGATTTGACGGTTACCAAATAACTCAGATTACTTCCTTAAATAGTGTAGACAAGCTTAGGTCTAGCGAACACTTAAAACCTTTCATAACTATGAATATGTCAATTTCCTGTACTGACATACTACTATGGCAGATTCCCTTTTTAGAAATACAGATGTATATTCTTTTTCAGGAAACACCCCTTAAAGCTCATTCAATTTCATCACAAGACTAGCTAAATCAAATTATCGTCAGACTTATCAGATCCTTATCATAGAGTTAGTTATCAAGAAATCACAAAACTTCCCAGATATTACCACAAAGGTGATTAACCATATTCTACCACGTACGCATCACTGAATACGCTGCATAGGCATTATAGGATTCACCACAAAGGCAATATAAAATATGTCACTAAGGCTTAGCAGAACACGCCATACAAGCATCACAAAGAGTTATGTGTTTATTGTCCCAACGGACTTTCTCAGAAGGTGTCATGGTTTTCTCCTTCATGGTCTTATACATATCTTCACGTGGTGATCTGCCAGTCCGATTTACATCTCACCAAAGGCAACAACATTAATATTTTCATTTTCATACTATGCCATGGGTATCAGCCACATGGACTTACACATCCTCATGTCGTGTTTTACCAATCCAGTTTACATTTCCCCAAGGTTACACCATGAGTATACTTGTCGTCAACATGATTTGCCTGTCCAGATAGCAATGTATCTGTCCTACCGGAGGCATCACAATTGAAAGATTTACTCACTTAACATCAATTACACTTACCCAGATTCATTCACTCATCTAACTAATTCATACTCTTCCATACCTACTTTTACATGCATACATATCATACATCATCTCATCTATGCAGCAACTCATATAGCTCACTTATAAACATGTAATGCTTTTTACGATGCTTCACACATATATACTTTCACCAGTTATGTAACACCCTAACCAGTATCCGTCGCCTGAATAAGGTTACGGAGTATTATCGAAAACTTTTAACTTAAAAGTTTGATTACAATCATTTATAAAACACATCATACTCCATTCAAACACATGCATAACATCTTTTTTTTCGAGCCCTCGAGGCCTTAGAAACACTTTAGAAATGGTTCGGGACTAAATCAGAAACATTTAAAACTTTATGGAAAAATTCACACTATAGAGGTCACACAGCCGTGTGGCCAGGCCGTGTGACTCACACGACTGAGACACACGACTGTGTCTCAAGCCGTGTGGGCGTTCGAAGTAGGGATACAAGGCCGTGTCCCATCCCATGACTCTCTGACTTGGTTCACATGGCCAAGCCACATGCCCGTGTGCTAGGCCGTGTCACTCTCGAAATGCAACCTTTAAAAAAACTACAAGGGACACACGCCCGTGTCACGTGGCTATGTGTCACACACGGCTGAGACACATGCCCATGTCTTAGGTCATGTGGACAAAAAATAGGCCATTTTCAAGCCATTTTCCTCACCCAAACTTGGTCACTTACACAAGCCCAATGCACCTAGTTTCATGCATCCAAATTGTACCCAACACATGCATATTCAAGCTAGATCATCATAATATTCAATCATACAACCAATATGCCTAAAAGGCACCTCAATCACAACAATCAAACTTGATTATACATTTGCTAAGTTTAGCCATAAATCAACCAACCATTAGAACAAATTATATACCAACATTTACCACAATGTTCATATACCAATCATACTCAAATATACCAATTTGACCATTCAACAACTATCATCCCTAAACCTTAATAAACTTGGCTATATGCCAACCATGTTCAAACTTACCAAAATAACCATTTATTAACTCAATGTACACTATCTATTTCCATATCAAACCATACCTCAATGACAACCTTCAAGCATATCAAAACAACATTTAATAGCATGCATTTAACTTACCATTCCATCATTCCCCATTTAAGCACCAAAATGCCAAAATGCCAGTAATTATAACATCACATTTACATGCCAACATGCCAACATATTCATCAATCAAAGTCCCAAATTTACAAGTCATATATATAATGACCCTTTCATCAAACACAAAACACCTATACATGCCGTTATAACCATGACTCAAAATCATCAAAATTTACCGATATGGCCGATGGATAGTGTGATGGATCTCCGACTAGCTTCAATCGAATCAAGCTTCCGGTAATCTGTAAAGTAAGGGATAAACAACTACGTAAGTAATGAATGCTTAGTAAGCTCGTACAAACTTTAAACATAATATTCCAATTCAATAATGAACTTTATATGATAAATATAAAGCTATACCAATGCCTCAAGATTTATCAACTACATAACCACCAACTCATAAATGAGTAAGTCTATCAATATCATATATATTTTCATTCCTAACATAATAGGATTTTATAAAACATTTTACACCATCATTAACCTTTTCATAAAACTACGAATAACTTCCTTTACTTACTTTCTATTCCATTTACTAAGCATAAACTTAAATAACAGCATCAATTAACTAATTAATATATTTATTCAAAACATAGGTAAGTTCAACCATAACATACGTAATTTCACATATACAAGTACATTATGCAACTCATCAATCCCTTTTTCATCATATCAGATTTCAATTATGAACTTACCATTTCATTACGTTTTCTTACCATTTCATTTGTATAATACCGGACATAAGCATATACATCAATCAAAACCTCAAGCTTAACATAATCCTAATCACCATCATCACTACACAAGTTAGTGCATTTATGTATATAACTCATTTGGGGTCAATCACATGATAAACCATTTTATAATAAATTACACCATTTGAATCTTACCACCTTTTCACGAACATAAGCATATTTCCATTTGGCCAACTACCATTTCAATGTATACCATTAATATTAAACATGATATAGTGCAACCAAAAACTCGGCACAAACCTAAACATCATCCACAATCTCAACCGATGAATTCATTTATGTTCAGGTCTATATTCAATAAATAACAAATCTTTCAAATTCATAAACAATTTATCTTACCGAGATTTTCCATACGAAGAATGACTTACGGATAAGAGTACATTGTCAGTCCAACACTAGATGCTCACACAAGCCAATCCCTCCAACCACCAATGCTCATAAGAGCTAATCCAACCAACACACCAAACATAGTATATAACATGAGAGTTCACAACAAATGCTAAACCTCGGTTTACTCGGGTAATATGAATATACATCATTCCATAACCATCTCCACTCCAATCTCCCATAACACACCAAATCACAAATGTACTCTATCCCGCGTTCAATCTAATCTGAGTAATCAAATTTAATATTATATCTCAAATTACCATTAATTATCAACAATTAAAAATAAATAAACAACTTGTACCATGTTAATCTACTCAAAAATTCATATTGATGTTAAATTCTAACCACACGAACTTACCTGGCTAAATTGTAGAAATGTCAAAATACATGGGCATTTTGGTAATTTTTTATTCTCCTTGATTTTCCACCCGATCTTGATCTAAATTAATAATTTCATTCAATCTATTTATTTAGACAATAAAATAATGTATTTTATGCAGTTTAGTCATTTTTTATATTTTTACAAAATTACCCCTAAATTTTACTTTTATTCAATTTAGTCACTGAGCCTAAAATATGCAAATTAACCATTTTTTTATGAGAACCATGCTAGTCGAATATTCATGGCATTCAATATAGCCCATTTTTGCAATAATTTCACAACAAATTCACAACAAACCCTTATATTTTTACTATTTCAATAATTTAGTTCCTAATCGGAAAGTTTACCAAAAATCACTTCATAAAATACTTTTAAATAACAACTAATATATCAAATTCATCATTTAACATCTAAAATCACAAGGTTAATCAATGACAATATTCAAAATCTTTAACAGTTTCAAAATCGAAGATATGGGCTAGCTGGACCTAGTTGCAACGATCTTAATCACCAAGCCAAAGTTTGGCTGAATATACTTCCTTCTATTTTAGGGTTTCGGTGAAGAACTTCAAATGAAGAAGATGATAATTAATTTTGATTATAATATACATAATTAATAATTTACCCTTTTACCCTTTAAATTATAATCAAACATTAACAATTTATAAGCCCACTAACGTCCACCAACCCTTGAATGGTCGAATTATTATTTAAGTCCCTTTTCCTTTATTTAATTAACCATTTAATAACTCAAATCAAATAGTGATCAAATTTTACATCTTTTACGATTTAGTCCTTTTAATTAATTAACTATCGAAACTTTAATACCACCTTAATGACACTCCATAAATATTTATAAAAATATTTACGACTCAACTTATAGAAACGAGATCCCAATACCTCATTTTTTTAAAACCACTTGACCTTAGGGTCATACCACTTGAACTTAATAAATTGCTTATATAACATAATTTATCAAATCAAAAACCTTTTTAAAACTATATTTGACTCGTAAATATTAAATAATAATATTTATGAACTTACTCATCGGATTTGGTGGCCCCGAAACCACTATTTCTGACACCATTGAAAAACAGACTGTTACAAGTTATCTATTGCGACATCTACATCCAATTTTCCATTATAAATTACTACTCATGAGTCAAGATAAAGATTCACCTTTACTATATCTCAAAGTTCTAAACTTGAACGTCCTTCAAGAATTAGAGCAACAACTGCTTAAAAGAACATGGATTTACCATTAAAAACTCATTTATAGGTAATTTGCTATCATCTCACTTATAGACGACCCCCATATAGGGTCTCTTATTCATATCTTACTGTTTATGCTTCATAACATCTTTACTCTTTCAAAATCCAAACATACAGAGATACTAGACTTATCAAGAGGTTGAAACATCCGCCAATGACCCCAGAAACCTTAGCTTTTAGTTTAACGAGAAAGAAGAGAATATTTAATTTTAAGAAAGCTAAAGCATAGAACAGAAGGAAGAAAAACCATCTAAACGTTCCCTTTCTTAATATATATATACTCAATACCTCATAGTGGATCTTGACAAGTGTCAAATTCATATAAAATTTTTCCTTTAAATGTACTACAAAAATAAGAGAAAATATAAAAGAAAATTCAATACTGGTACTATTTGATCGGTCAAACCATTCAGTTGACCCTCAACCAATCACTTTACAGAACCCATCTTGCACATCTTTCGAGCAAACTTGGTGTACCATACCTATGGCGATAACTCGTATATGGCGTGGCCTTAAAAACACTTTAACCCCTTACAACTTTAACATATACTTAGTAGGCGCGTCATGCTTAACCAACATTCTGAGGTGCGCTCTTCGCTTGTCGTACTCTTTCTTCATTTGAAGAATATTACGAGAATAAATCGTTAGATACTTTTATGGGTGAATACTCTATGCGCCAAACATTAGTTCGCTTGAAGCTTATAAATTGGCAAACTAACTACCAAAGTGCTCCAAAATAGATAACCTTCACATTTGTTCACATTTCTTTCGAATCTACCACTTTTAGGGTGTGATATAATCTTTCAATACTTTAAATGGATACATAAGTGCCTTTTCAAAAAGGAAAAACATTTTATGTTTGAATGTAACAACTCAATTTTGATGAAATAGGAACAGTGGTTTCGGGACCACAAATTCGAGCCGAAAATAAAATTTATTTTTATTTTATTATATGGACCTTATTATGTTAGAAAAGTCATGTAAAAATTTTGATAAGAAAATTTTACCGATTATGTGCTTAATTACGAGAAGGACCAAATCGCATAAAATGCAAAAGTTGAATTCTAAGTAGCTAGAAGGATTAAATAGCTATGGAATTCAAAACTTGAGGTCCTTATATGGTAATTAGACCATTAAAGAAAAGTATGTAGATATTTTGGTGACTCATCCATGGAAATTTAGAAAAATGGTAAAGACTAAATTGGAAAGTGAACTATTTAATTAATTAAAAGATGATAAAAAAGAAATATCATCTTATTTTATCATCTTCTTCCCCAAAAATACAAGGAAACCCTAGGAGAGAGAGAAGAAACTTTCATGGCCAAATTGGGTAAGTTTTATTGTCCCGTTTTTAGTAATTTTGATATTTTTAAAACCGGGATAGCTTAATCTATCTATTTGGGGGATCAATTTATAAAGTTATCAAAGTATGGAAAATGGGTCATGGATTTATATGCTGAAAATTAGAAATCTATGGTAGAAATGAAAGGTTGTTGATAGATAAACGACTTTTACAAAGTGATTTTTGATGAAAACATGATTTAGGGACAAATATGCAAAGTTGTGAAATTTGATGAAAAATTTTGAATTTTTATGAATACATGTGCTGTAAATTTTGAGATGGAATTTTGATTAGGCTTGAAATAGGGAATAAATTGCACAAATTTCATTTTCCGAGCCTAGGGACGAAATGAGAATTTATGGAAAAGTTAGGGGCAAAATAGTAATTTTACCTAGGATGAAAATTGAGTCCACTTGAATGTGAAATATGATAAATTGATGTTAAATTTACTCATATAGATTCGGATAGACCAAATTCGGAGCCAGAACGAGGAAAAGAAGAAAATGTCGGATTAGTAGATTTTACGTACACGAACATTTGTCGAAGTAAATTTGTGTAACTAAATTATGTATATTCATATGCTTGTAGTGAATGTGTATATGTGTGAATTATTTGAATGTTATAAATATGAACTTTGTTACATGATCAAGAATACTTAACAAAAGTTAAGTCCTGTAAACATATCCGAGAAATACCAGATAAATGATAATGCCTAATTTAAATGATAAAATGTTATTCTTGTATATGGTTTGAATAGTGAATGTGATTAAAGGAATTATTGGATACAATTGTGATAAATAGATGAAATAATCACATGGGTATTTATGTTCGAAAAATGTTAAATCCCGTTTGAATAAATGAAAATTGATGGTTATGTGATTTCTCGAAATGAATGAGATCCTGCATTCGTTGCTGACGGGATTTAGATCGGGCGATTAATCCTATTGACCTCATTTATGAAAGGATTTAGCCCGGACTGGTAATCCTGTTGTTTTTATATATGAGGCTCGAGAGTGTACTCTTTGAAATAGTACCTTATGGGTACCATTAGACATGAATTGACGGAATCTGATTCACACACCTCGAGTGTACTACCTGTGTACCCATCGATATTTTGAATAAATTCAACGGGTAAAAGTTCTTGACATTTGAAGACATGTATAAGAAATGAGTTATTACACATATTGGCCTGAAATACATGAAAATGATGATACATGACGATTGATATGTGGAAATAGGAAATGATGATATTGTACATGGAATTTATTTAATAAGTATGTACATCCTTGATTATAGACTTGTACACCTTGAGTGTACTAATCGTGACCTTGATATTCCGAGTGATATGGATAAAGTTTGATATGAAATGATCTGAACTCGAGATGAACTATTATGAAATTATACATGTTTAATGAATACATGTTGTGGAAAGCATATGTGCTTGGAAACTTGATTGTTGTTGACCCATATATGTTTTGATGTTATTATGGAATATATGACTAACAAGGGAAATGAGGATATGTGTAGGGCTTGAGGGCAAATTGATTGAATATGCCTTACATAGTTACCTCAGAATAGAATGAATGGTAAGTTAAGTACCATGTTATACGAACTTACTAAGCATGTAATGCTTACTTAGTTTTATTTCCCTGTTTTAGAGTAAATCGGAAGCTCGTTGGATTGGAAGCTTGGAGGGGATCACTCACACTATCCATCGGCCCATGTCGGTACAATATGGTAAATTCAATTGTGGTTATAATAACATGTATAGGTTATATTGGCCATATTGGCATGTAAATGTGAATGTTGCTTGTAATTTAGCCATTGAAATGCCTAGTAATGGTTTGTTTTGATATACTTGTAATGTCATACTGTGGTAGCTACATATATGTTCAATGGTTGATCAAATGATGCCTAACATATGGAATATAACAAGAGAAGATTATCAACATGCATGCATGTAATGATATGCCTGGTAGAATGATAGAGTTTGCTTAATTTGAATGCTTGAAATGGTTGGTATTTGGATAATGGTTTGGTGTAGGAACTTGGTAAAAATTTTGGGTGAGAAATGAAGCTAGAAATGGCTTTATTTTGTCCACACGGGCAGACACAAGGGCGTGTGTCTAAACCGTGTGTGACACACGGCCTGGTACATGGGCGGTGGTTAGGCTGTGTGTCCCCTGCACCTTAAATTCGAGAAAATAGAATGCTTAGAATTGAGCACATGGGCAGAGATACGGGCGTGTATCTCAGTCGTGTGTGCTACACGGCCTAGCACAACGGCGTGTGGCCAGCCGTGTAGCGCAAGTCAGAGAGCTACCTAGTTTCAAACACGGCCTATAGCACAGGCGTGTCCTAGGGTCACACGGGCGTGTCCCTTGGACGGGCGTGTGAGCCCCGTACCTTGGAAAACTTTTGGAATTTTGCGAAAAATTCTTAGAGTTCCCGATTAAGTCTCGACTCAATTCTAATGCTCATATTGGACCTCGAGGGTCCACTTAAGGGACGTTAGGAATAATTTCGGAGGATGAATAGTAATTGATATAAATTATCTGTAAATGTTCTAAAAGTTCTAGTAATGCTCCGTAACTCTGTTCCGAAGACGTATATGGGTTAAGGATGTTACATTGAAAGTTTACAAAATAAACATGATTATTCATATTTGAAATCATCGAACAAACATAAGGTTTTAGCTTAAGACACCAATCGAAACATCATTTCCTTCCATTGCTTAAAAGTTTCATTAACTTTTTCTTTCTTCTTTCACTATTGTTATATACATAAATGTATATAATATATAATATATAATTCTATACCAATCATAACTATACATATTAAAAATATCATGCATATAATAAATTAGTATTTGATTTTCATCAAAAATTAATGCACGAGGCAATGATACTTTTTTTATATAATACTTCTATAAAAACATAACAATTGAAATATAATTAAAATAAAAGAAGTAAAACAATAAAATTTACGTACATTTTCTTCTACAAATATCTTTTTTTCTAAATAAAAAGTTCATGAGATCATTGGCCTCAATGTTGCTCCATTATTAATAGTCATTCTCATAGTGCCATGCTTATAAGGGCATGTGAATGTGCGGTGAATTGGTATACCTTCTCTAATTTCTCATGAATTTGCAAAAAGTAGAATTTTAAAATTGTTGGTGCGGTGAAATAAAATAAACTTATGAGAAATTAACTGAAGGCTTCAAGATGTGAAACCAGTCCACTATTTTTAATATTTTATTTGCTTCCACATATATTTTAATGTGCAAAATAGTTATTGGCTAATGAAACTCAAAGACACAATGAAGAATAATAACCGTATGTGTTTTGCACAGGCAAACAATCACTGAGCATTAAGAGAACTATAGTAAGAGTATCAATTTTTATAAAGAACTTTTGTAATAATCCTTTATAGAACTATATTTGAATATATGAAAATGGAGGAGAATAAAAAGAACATTTTTACATATCATGCAAGTGAAACTCCACATTTACTTATAGAAATTCTCATATTTCTTTGTAAAAATATAACTATACAATAGAAGCCTATTTAGATAGTCGCATCTATTAAGAATGAATATAATTATTAATTACATATTACTTGAATAATTATAATTTTAATTAATAATTAATATAATTTTTAATAATAAGAGACATAACTTATTCTATGAATAGTAATAACTTTTGATTAATAATCAAATGATATAAGTTTTAATTAATTATAATTTTTCATTTGAAACTAAAATGTTAAAAAAAATCAGTAGAAGAGAGAAAAGAATAGGAATATATTTCTTCATTTCTACTAGTAACAACCATAGTTGATGGGATGTTTGTAGGTTAGCTAATAAAAAATGAAAATAAATACAAATTACTAACAGATGTATTACTAATAGACCTACGGCTAGGTAGTCTGCTCAATCCAGTAAGTCCAACCAAATACAATTTAAATAATAAAAAATATTTTAAATTTAAATTTAATTATAAAAATATATAAATATTAATTATAAAACATATTTTTATTATTTTATTATTTTTTAATAACAAAACAGGTTTATGGACCCAGCTGGCTTAAAAATGGGCTGAACTTAGAACTAGACTCCAATCAGACCCTACCCATAAAAACCATACTCTTACACCGTATGACCTCCTAACCCAATAACCATACCCATCAGACAATTCCCAGCCCAACATTACTTTTATTGCCAACATACAAGTAATCAGAAAGGTCTATTTTGCAGTAACGAATAGACCTTTTTTCTTAATTTGGTACTTAAACTTGACACTTTTTTATAAGTTGGTACTTAATTTTTTTTAGGGTTCAATTTAGTACCTAAACTCAACTCTTTTTCCTAATTTAGTATTTAATCTTTTTTTTTTGTTTGATTTGGTCCTTGAACTTGTCAAACGTTTTACAAATTACTTCAATACAGTAACAAAACTATTTTTGTTATGAGGTAGCAAAAATAATCAATGTATGACTAACATGTAACAGAAGATATGATTTTTTTTTATTTTATATGTTCAGTTACTTTAAGTTTTATTTATTTAATTAATTATTTTATTAATTGAAAATAATAAATTTCTTTTGATTTGGAGTTTTAAAATTTTTTTCTTATTTAATATTAATTAATTAAGCATAGTTCAATACCTTTTTTTTAACATAAATTTCCTCTAATACTGACAATATTTTTGTCGCATAATAAAAAAATTTAACATCGTTAATGATTTGCGTAATTTATATAATATCTAATAAATTTAGATACCAAATTAGAGAAAAAATACAGCTTCAGATATCAAATGTTAAATTAAGCATAACAAATACAACAAACAGCAACATCAATTCCTAATGCAATGGAAGAGCACAAAGAAACACAAAACACATATATTGTTGTCGATTAATGCACCTCCCATTGGATGAGTTTATTTGGAAGTCCAACCACTAATACTCCAACCATACAAGCTGATAGTATTCCACCCCTTTGAAATTGGCCAATCGAAGCTTCAATATTTCAAAAACTATAGTTTTTTTTTTTTTTTAAATATTAACAGATTATACAGATGTTAGCTCCATCACCATAGTCACCATAACAATAAACAAGAAAAAAAGAATGCTTCCTTACAAACTAAATACCCATTCCACATTTTGTTGGATATCAATAAAAGGAATCAAAATCTTTGCAAAAAAATATCCTCTTTACTACTGTTACTAGTATTCTTTGTGACATAGCATCTTTTGCTGATCTGCTCATCACTAAAATATACAGCAATTCTCAGCAGTGCACTGCATCCGAAAGTGTTACCGTCATCAAGGAGCATTAAGGTTTCTGCTCTCGGAAACATCACGTTAAGAGCCAAAAACCCGAATCATTGAGAGAATGCATTCATATCACTACTACATGCTGATACTACAACTTTAGATCTTCATCAAGAACCAGTGCTACCTGAAAACTGGTCCAAATGATGATGAGAAACTTGCAAGGACAATTTGATTGTGTTGCCCTGCGACGATCCACATACATCAATACACTCCACCATATCGGCATCACATGTTAATAGCACCCACTCAGAATCATCATCTAAGTACTTTAGATCAAATCTGCTTATATCATCTATATTGAACCGTCTTGCGATTTCATGCAATAAATCTTTGAACTGCCATTTACTCTGCATGCGGAACCGGATTTTCTCATCTCCATACGTGACCTTTACCCTTTGAGCTTCTAAATCATGAGCAATTGGGCTAGTATTCTTAGATATGGGTTGAAGATTGTCACAAATAAGCTGTTCCTTAAGAGATCTAAGGCTCTGGGATCTTGGGAACAGCTTTGGTCCTTCTTGACTTGAGGCATGCAACTCTACATCACTTTTGACCCTTTTCAGATCACCATCCCCAGAGTTGTCTCCAATTATATGATCTTCCTTACCAGGCATGTTAAAATTTGAAGGTCTATGTGTTCCACTCGAACAGCTATGACTTGAACTGGAACTCTGACTACACGAGGAGGAAGGTGAATTTGAGAGAGCAGCTTGGGACAGGAAATTACCACCCTCAGGCTGTATGTTTATTTGCTTTGGTTTATCATTCAGCGGTGAGGTTGATAATGCACTGTTTCCTAACAATTTTGGAGATGCCAACTCGGGAAAATTTGCATAGAAGTTACTAATATGAAAAGCGCCAGAGGCACCTTGTACTGAGTCGATGACATGTTGGAGTTTCTGTAAGGAGTGTCCAACTTTCTTGATTTTTCGAGATGGCCAGCGCTTTATTCCGTGTTGCCTACAGATTCTTTTCAAGGTAGTGGGACACACTGAAATCAAAGGAAAACAGGAAATAGCATCAAATTACAAGGAAATAATAGAGAACAATATAACATTTATCTTCATTATTTGACCATACTATAAAACGAGATTTTCCGAAACACATAAAGCCCATAAACCAGAAAGAAATAGCAACCGAACATTAATAAATTTTAGCTTTACAGAGTACACTTACCACCAAGGCTTTTTGCTGCATCTTTGAGGCTTCCAGCAAAATATTGGCGGAGAACTTGTAAAGTGATAGTTTTTTCTGCCTTGCTACGCCTCTTCTCACTTGTTTTTCCCATTGTCACACTCGAAAAGCTAATCTCATTAAAAGTAGAATCTCCGCACTCAACACTTTCTTGTAGGCTAATATGTTGTTGATGCTGCTCCACCTCAGGTAGTTTTTCATCCAACATCGGCCTTGGCTTTTCTTTCTCGAGTACCAAGACAGTGTTACTACTCTGTTGAACCTTAGTGAGGCAAGATGAACTTTCCCCAGAAAGTTTCTTTGAATGATGATGAGTGCACTGCTGTTTCGATGACTCTTCTCTAATAGGTAAGCCATCTGAAGGTGCTACAACTTCACTAACTGCCAAATCAGTTTCTTCCACTAGCTCCTTATCTGTTACAACCCGCAAGCTACAGCATACTTGCTGTATAATGATAGATAGTGAATTAAGCATCTTCCTTTGTCCCTCGGGATCTCTGCAGTGCGCAGGTAAGAAGAACTCCAAAACAAAGTCTGCTTTACCGGTGTGAATGGATCTGAACCGTATCGCAACAGCAGCATGCAAATTAAACATCATTGCATGGTGAGCAAGAGGATATTCAGTCTTCTTAAAGGAAGTTATGTCAGTCAAGAAGCACGGCTGATTAGTCATAAATGCTCTCCCGACAACACCTTGACCTTTTAACAAGTGATGCTCAGAGCAAGCCTCATGAAAACCCTGGATACTAGGATCAGCTATACAGCAAGCATCATCCACAGTAGACACACAATGAACATAGTTCTCAGAGGAATGCCGGCAACCCTCTTTACCTTGCTGGATACAAGGAACCCAAGCCTGAGCTAGGGGTAATCTGTGTGTCTCGCAAGCACACCTTAAAAGTTCTTTGATCTCGGGTAAGGCGACTTGGTAGCAATTATTGTAAGCCTGACAAAACATAAGTCCGACCCATAAGTACAACAAGAAGTTTAGAACTCTTAACAATTGAACTTATTCCATAACTGTCACAATTACCTTTATGTTTTGAGTGCTAGGAGTTATAGAACTCCGAAGATTGACAGCCTGCTTGCAAAGAAAAACAGGATAAGGAGTGTTTATTGAGCAAGAACCAAGTACATAACAAAACAAAAAACGCAAGGTAAAGGAAAGGACCTCTAATGCTTTGCAAACACTTTCGAGCTCAGGCTGAATCTTGATTTTCTCGGTTGTCATCACAACTTCAATAACACCCAAGCAAGTTCCACTACCTTGTTCGAAAACAGGAAGGGCAAAGGTACCACGGACATCATGTTCTTGAGCATGACCTACTCTTGGGTATTCATCCCTTTTAAAGAATCGAACATCAGGAGTCCACTCCGGAACCTTACTCAAGAAAACCCGACCAGGCAACCCTGCCATGTCCTTGGAATCCTCCTCTGCCGGAAAATTATATTTGACAGAGATGTTCCTATAACTTGCAAGTTTTTGGCTTTTTGGATCGAGTGAAAAAGGTTGCTCACTGGTAGTTAGAAAGCGTCTACCTCCTCTATTTACAGGCAACCATAGTTGTACAAGGACATCTTTTTCTTTTCCAAAAGCTTTGATATAACCAAGTGCTTGAATTAACCTCTGCATTACAGTGGTTGCAGGACCTGAATTCGTTCTCGGTCCAATCCACCATCTTCGATTTGGCTCAGAACCGTCAGTTGCACAATCACTATCTAGACTGTGACTTTGGCTAAAATGAGGACTGACCAAACTTTCACCTTGAGCTTCATTCCAATGTGAATTTCCAGACAACAATGATCTTTGGTTCTCTCCTTGGTGAGAGAGGCCACCGCCCAAATCACCCGTGTTAGACTCCGAAGTAGGCCATGTAAATGCAGGATCAAAGAAATTATTTGAAAAGGGTAGAGTAGGATTAAGGAAATCAGATCCCTGTGTTGTCTCTAACCAGCATCCATCTAACAACAATTCGTCCATGTAGTCGAAATCCATTGCTGAATCTGGTAGTCCACCCAGCATGGTGCCTTGTGAGAAAATGGTATCTTCCATGGCAACGTTATTCCACTCGATTTAGAAATCAAAGAGGATGGCAAAAAAAAAAAATAAAGCTTCCAGTATCAATTCCAGTCTTCACCAGAGAATCTGTTCAAAATATAATGACCCATCAAATATTTGAGGAACACCACCAACTAGGACAAGATCATAAGAATAATGAAGTTCCAGAGGACTCTAAGCAGCAAAAGATTATGTCAAAGGATAAGGAATAATTAATGTGCGTCACATAAAGATTAGGCTTCTCTTTTGCAGTTCCACATCTAGTATCAGTCAACTCAAAAGAGAGGGGGGAAAATACAAGAAATAAGAACAAGAATCAATCAAAGGATAAATCCTAATCTAAGGAGCACCATATTTCATGATGAAAATTCAAAATAGCGAGAATAAAAGAACAAACATTGAAAAAAAAACACCACTTTCTACATATTCTTCCCCAATTGGTCAGCTGATATCTTCAGCACTTTTGGTTCAAGATTCTCACTTTACCGTAAGGGAATAACATGGAGTAACATGGCCCAGAACATTAACCATTAAAACCAAGAGATTTTCATTTTCTTTAAAAATAAAAAGACAAGACAGCAACTCAAGATGTTGTATATTTACTAGGCGGAGATTCTTGAAGATACCCCAAATCTCAAACGGATACTACATCACCATATCAAAATGTTCTATTTTCTGGAATATTTATTATTATTTTAGTGTCTTGTAAGTTGAAATAGTAGTTCAAAGAGAAAAAAAAAAAAAAAAACTGTCTGAAGAAGCAAAAACAAGAACGTGGAGGAGCAACAAAGAAAGATCTCATAAAAAAAAAAAAAAAAGCTTGAAACAGACTGTCTCTGTTCATACCTCTCTAAGATAAAACCTGTCTGGGGGTCATAGTTATTATCTGCGGCTGCCTTGGAATAGACTCAATATGATTCCTGGGTAAATGAGAATGAATGAAGATTCTGCTGCCATTGAAGCACTGACCCCACGTCATACATAAACAAACGCCTTCATTGGGCCTTGATATTCTCGATGAAAAGTCAACCTTTTCCAGCCCACCGCTGGTGAAGAAGAACAACAAGTATGCTTTGATGACGAATAATGGAGTTTACTATTTAATTACTAAAATAAGGAAAGTGGAATCAGATTTTCTTCCTTCAAGTGGTAAAAAAATGGTTGCTTTCTGAGTGTTTACCCACTTGGACGTCCCTTGAGAATAGAGATGCTCTGCTTAACCATCACCAGCTTCCATCTCTACATTAATTTATTTCCACAAACATTAACAATCCCCTTTTTATTTATTTATTCAGTAAACAACTGGTGCACGATGGGTGGCCAAGGCTCCTCCAACCGAGTGAGGCGGACTCAGAGACAAGAGTGGTACTTTCCCCCACCTCTAATGTTAAAAAGGTTCATTCATTTCCTTAGTTTTAACAGTGTGTTGAAGTTTCCATGTTAAAAAGTGAAAATCTTGAGTAGACTCCAACCCTATTTATTTAGAAAATGAGAAATTTCATTTAGAAATTGGATTTTAGAATTGAAGATCTAAAATTATATATAATATAGTTGCAAATGCAAGTGGAGAATTATGGCATCCACGCTAGTGAGGGCTAAGCCCTCTCCAATCAATTTGACCAACTTGAAAACATCATCATCCTAGACTTTCCCTTTTCTTTGCTGTGTTCCCCGCGAAACTGTTTCTAGTCTGCCTTTTGAAAACTAAAATTGTTATTTTCTTATACAACTCTTTCAAAAAAAATTATTGATTTATGTTTTTTTTTATTATTAAAAGTAACATATATTTTAACATATTTGTTGAGAGGGAATTGGCTCCAATCGACTAAGTATCATCTTTCAAACAGTTAACTCGAATCCCCAATAATAGAATGTGTTGTTCTTATGTTGAGGCTTTGTCCCTAACATCCGCAGAGAGCCGTGTACAAGTTACAAAAAGAGGTGTCTTGATTGATAGAATTAAATACTTGACTCGGGAAAGATGATAATATTTAGCATACAAATAATAATAAAAGTATCTCGGCACATCATATTTTGAATCACCAATCTAAGCTTAAAAGTAATAAGTTTACAAATATCTCCTTAATTGTACACAACTTGTTATAAAGTTTAAGAACAAAACTTCAAGACAAAAACAATACTTTTGATTATTAAAAGTTTAGAGGAAGGTGGTTCAAAAAAGAATTTCCAAAAAAATAAATTTTCCCAACAATATTTAATTAAAACCCTAAAACCCTTAAAAGAATTCATCTTTAAAGTTAAAATCCTTATTTTTGTAAATGGAATGTATAATAAATTGGAATCTCAATCTCAATGCATAATTAAGAGATTCAATTGATAAAAAAGAGAGAGTAAAAACTCATTCTAATCTGACACTTTACCTCATCACTAAGAAAATGGAGTGTGAAAACAGAACACGCAATGTTTAATTAGTTAAGGTAAGGTTATGACTTAGGAATTAAGAATGATTTATGCAGTAAACAAATAGAATTATGGAACATAGTGGTGGGGTTGTTTTCATTAAAAAATAAGATGATTCTAGTTCTTTTCTTTCTTTTTTTATTATTTAATATTATTATTGATGCTCACCTCAGCTAAACTGTTTTAATACTAGCCTAGCCTAGCCTGATGTTGGATTTTTCTTTTATTTTAATGCTAACTAGAGTGAACTGTCTTGCTGGATTTCTAAAACCGATTAATTAATATCATATTAATTATGCTAAATCCAAATCAAGGCAATTCTTATGCAATTTAAAATAATATTAAAATTTCTTTTCATTTTATAATTATTTTAAACACATCAAAATTGTCGATTTAGTCTTAGTCCAATTAGCATATGCATTGTCATTAATGTGTGAGTTTGAGTACGTTGAAGCATATTATCTTTCTACTCATAGGTTGAAGAGAAATTATAAACTTTTTAAACATTATGTCAAAAAAAAACACAATAAAATTAAATACCTCTTCTTCTTTTTTATTTGTAATAAACTTATCGATTTTTTTTTATTTGTGATGTAAAGGTAGTATTCGCTATATCTGTTTGAGTTAATTAAAAAAAATGTTTGAGTAAAATAAAATAAACAAAGGTTTTGTAAATTTCTCAATTATTAAACTAAAAAACGTACATGTTTATTTATTTATTAAAGAAAACAAAACTCAATTTGAAATGAAGATGTTGGAACAGGGACAGGTTGTGCAAGCATTTTGTCTCAGTTTCATTAGTTTACATACATTCAAACAAAACACATCAGCAGTGTAATTTGAAAGATTCATTCCATTTAAAAAATTAACAAAAATCTTATGTTACCTAGTGTATTCTGATGTACCCAAAAAAACAAAAACTAGTCTTTTTTTAGTATCATTTAAAATTAATTTAATACTTTTATCAAATAAGATATTATTATATGAGAAATTTTTAAAAAAAACATCTTCAATTTCATCGTTATAATTAAAAAATTACTCATAAATTATACCTGTTTTTAATTCTTAATTTACTGTGTCGTTACCCATTTAACCGGCAAAATTAGGCCTAAAAACCGTTTTTATTTTTAAATTAGGACTTTGGGTAGTTTTTTTAAAAAAATTAAGGAAATAGGTCAACTGAACGTACTTTTTGCATAAGTGATAGGTAAGCACATTCAATTGGACGTATTTTCTCATAACAGTAAAAAATTAACGGTTTTTTAAATGTTGCCCTGCCAACAGTAAAAAAAATTAATGGGGCCAATGGTAACATTTTTTTTACCCTATAAATACCCTCAAATTTTTTTTTAATTCACATCCTTTTTTCAACTTTCTCAAACTTTTTGTTCTAAACTTATCAATATTCTCATTTAAAAATATATTTTTTTAATTATCTCGTATTTTATTCATTCAAATTAATTTCTCACGAATGACCGCCTTTTTAATTCGTTTCGACGAAAAGCATATTTCTGTTACCCGTATCAACAATGATAAGACAAAATTTTAAATTTTATTATTTTCAATTATGTTAAATTTAATTAATTATTTTTTGATAATTTGAAACAATTTTTTTATGTTATAAATAGGCGAATGATCATATTTTGGAAGGGGTTTATACATAATATGGGAAAGCTTCCGATCCCTCAAATTCATAGCTATTTGCAAGAGGCTGGATTCTTACATACATCTCGCATGGCCGGGGGCTGCAAACTCAATCCTACACTAATCAACATGTTGGTGGAAAGATGGTGGCCTGAAACACACACTTTCCACCTTCTATGCTGCGAGTGTACAATCACACTTGAGGACTTAGTGTTACAATTAGGTCTGTCGATGGATGGGCCAGTCGTCACGGGATCAACCGTCGTTCCCGGTAAAGTGGACCTTTGTAGAGCAATGATGGGGAAGGTCTCAAACAGGTTTGACGATGGTTAGATATCGATCAACCGGTTGGAGGATAATTTCGAAGAGCTTCCTAAAGGCCCAACGAAGGAGGTCATAGAACAATATGCCTGAGCATTCATCATAAGGTTAATCGGGGGAATTTGAATGCCCGATAAATCTCAAAATTTGGTGCACGTAAGGTGGCTACTACACCTAGTGGACTTTATCAAATGTAGAAAACTAACTTGGGGGTCTGCCGTCTTGTCCATGTTATATCAGGAGCTATGTCGGGTCACGGTACTGAATGGGATGTTGATCGGTGGTTGTCTGCTCCTACTGCAGTCGTGGGCCTAATGGCGACTACTGTTTCTACGTCCAAGAGTAACAGACTCATACATGTTCCTATTAGTGACAAGGTAAAAATTTAAATTTATTAATAAATACGTAGTTTGTACAATAAATGTTTTTATTTATTATATGTGTTATAATACGTAGCTTATGACTTCTCATAAATGTGTTATAATTTATATGTTTTAAATTTATTATATGTTTGTACAATAAATACGTAGCTTGCTGAAAAAGTCTCTTTACGGTTTGAAACAGTCACCAAGACAGTGGTATAAGAGGTTTGATTCCTTTATGACTTCTCATGATTTTAAAAGAAGTAGTTTTGGCAAATTTGTGTTTACTTTAAGAAAAAGCAATGATGGTTCTATTGTGTATCTACTTCTTTATGTTGATGACATGTTGATAGCAAAGAAAAGATAAAGGAGAGATAAGAAAGGTCAAATCCCAACTAAATGAAGAATTTGAGATGAAAGATTTAGGACCAAACAAAGAAGATACTTGGTATGGAGATTCTCGAGAGATAGAAAAGCAAGTAAATTGTACCTAAGTCGGAAGGGGTACATTGAGAAAGTTCTTTGCGAGTTCAATATGCAGAGTGCTAAGCTTTGTTAGTACTCCTTTAGCAACCATTTCAGACTTTCATCGGTTTTGTCTCCACGATCGATGATGAGATTGAGTACATGTCACATGTTCCATACTCTAGTGCGGTGGGATCTCTCATGTATGCTATGGTTTGTTCACGTCCGGTTTATCATATGCGATCGATGCGATTAGCGAGATACATGGCGAATCCCGTAAAAGAACATTGGAAAGCGATTCGGTGGATTTTAAGATACTTGCGAGGTACTACCGATGTTTGCTTACGCTTGGAAGAACTAGAGATGGAGTCATTGGGTATGTTGATGCTGATTTTGCCGGAGACCTTGATAGAAGAAGATCTCTCACTTGGTTATGTCTTTACAATCGGAGGTTGTGCAATCAGCTGAAAGCTACTTTGCAAACTACGATTGCTTTGTCTACCACCGAAGCCGAGTACATGGCGATTCATCGGGCTTGTAAAGAAGCTATTTGGTTGAAGGGACTCTTTAGTGAGCTCAATGAAGACCTTCAAATTAGCACAGATTTTTGACAATGAGTGCTATCTTCCTTACAAAAGATCAAATGTTTCATGAGAGAACAAAACACATTGATGTTCGGTATCATTTTGTTCGTGATATTATTGCTCGTGGTGATATTGTTGTGAGCAAAATTAGTACTCATGAAAATCCTGCAGATATGATGACTAAGTCATTTCCTATAACCAAGTTTAAGCATTGCTTAGACTTGGTTGGTGTTCATTGTTGAAATTAAACCCTTAAGGGGTTTTATGGAAGAGGTGGAGAACTTGTTCGTTAAGAGTTCGCGATGAAGAACTTGTTTATTGAGAATTCGTGTCAAGGTGGAGATTGTTAGAATTAAGTGACCCAAATTCTTATTTAAATAAAATACAATGGTAAAATAAAATAAAAGAAGAATCCCTATAGAACTACACTTCTTTTATTTTATTTTGAATAAGGTTTTTTAAACCTTATTAAACTCCATCTATTTGATATTGATTAGAATAAGGAGTTTCAATCTTACTACACTCCTATTAGAATATGGCTTTATAAGCCTATAAATAGACATGGTCTATTCCTCTTGTAATTGATTTGAATTCGACATAGTGAATTTTCTTCTCCTCTGCCCGTGGTTTTTTTCCCGAAAGGGTTTCCACGTAAAATCTGTGTGTTCTTTCCTTTTTTTTTATTTCTTTTTTTTTTTATTTTTTCAATATGTTTCGACTAACATATCGCTCGTACAAATGAAACCATGGGCCGAGTTATGTGGGATTGTCGAAGAAGCTTGAAGATTTTAGGCTACTATTAGATCAATGCTTCAAAGTCGAGGTTAGTTACTTATTCTTTCGAACCTATATTAATTACACAATGGTTAGTAAAAAAAATCATATGTAACGATATTTGCATCTCACCGGAAGTGCTTAGAAGCCAGGATATGAGGAATTCGAAAATGTTGTTGGTAGTGTACGCCATGGTGGAAATGCACGAACTGAATTGGGTGTTGCGGCAATTCGGGTGGAGGCAACGGATTCCATCGCCACCATGAGACATGAAGAAGCTGCACAAAGTAGACATGCAGAGGAAGAACGACAAGGATTGGAAGAGAAGCACAAGGAGCACATCTAGACTTGAGATTGTAGGATGGAATCCTTACCCATCCACGAACCATTTTTCTCAGCAGACATGACAGTAGATACCGATTACATGACGTAGTTTAGAGTCGCTGGGAAGCCGTATTTACTATCATCAGAGGCGAGGAGTAGGCATATTTGGTCGAAGAGGTAACGATGACTGCCACAGCAACAGTGTAGAAAAGGACGCGGTTGCACGATGGGTTCATCATCGGCTCTAGCAGAAGAAATGTCACATATGTCTACAGGTTATGCTCAAATCTCGACCGATACTGGACACCAAAATTTAGATCCGTGCCAGAAATTGATGAGTGTATGCCCATATATGTTTCGGGAACATCGTAATAGCAGCTTTTAACAGGCCAGTGAACCCACCATACAACTATGTAGTAAGATTTTTTGCTTCAGCTTCGGTTCTCGTATTCGTTGCAACGGTGGTCGAAGATGAGCTAGATCTACCAGCTTCGGCGAACTCGACGTATAACTCCATTACAACATTTTTTCTTGAGCAATGTGATGATATTACTATCTCGAGATGGACCTCGCCAATCATGTCGAATAGCTCATACCTATATGGGTCAACAGAGGCAAGAAATATGCATTACAACTTTGAAATTCTTCTCTGGGGTCAATTCCCTGACTTTCTTCTTGATTCTAGTTCGTAGCTTACATAATTTAATCGTAGGATTGAATGCTAATTCCACAGACTTCGCTTCTACAAACACCACCCCGACCTCTGTATTACAGATTTGACCATCGTAGTAAATAACAGATTTCATTCATCGACTCATTTCAAGATCAGTCACGAATTGGATTAACAAAAGAAAAAAAATAAGTAAAGGAATATCCAAAGAAGTACACACAACTCTCGCAAGGCAACCACTCGATGTTTGATATTTATTTCATGTGTGTCTAAGTTGTTAAAAATACATCCATTTTATAGGAGGGTAATATAGGGAGAAAGGAAATATGTGCTTCAAAATTCGTTCATGAATGCACACATTCGTTTAATTTTGTATGATGCAAGTGCACTGGAATATTCAAAACGCGTTCAGAAGTCATATAATTTCAACCCACCTCATAACATGCTCCCCAGGTATTTTGCAAATGTTACTTTAATGTATGGCAGACGAAAAATAGTAGAGAAAGCACGCCTAAAAGTGTTTGACGCATCGTGTAACACCCCCTACCCGTATCTGTTGTCGGAATAGAGTAGGAGGTATTACCGGAGTTTACTGAACATTTTCGAATAATTCTGAGTCATTTATTGTTCATATTCTGAAAATAATCATAACGTCCCTCTATTGGGCCTCGAAGCCCAAAACATACATTAGAGCCAACCGAATTAAATCGGGATCATAGGAATTTTTCGCAAAATCCTAAAATTTTCCTACATTGGTTAGCGTACTTTAATATTAACAAACTTATTTTCTCGACATGTCTCGCTTCAATTTATTACTTGTCCTAATATACATAATTTTCCTGTATCAACGTATCAAAGATAGTATTATATTTACATGTCATGATACATATCATTCTCTTATTGTTTCTTCATAAATATAAATTGTTCAATTTATTATGACGATATTTCATGTATCATCATTTTCATGAGTTTAATGTATATTTATTCCAAAGAGTGATTCATAATCTTGAATATGCATATTTATCGAGCAAATTTCATATTTTCCATGCCATATTTCAATGTATCATATAATTATCATTTCTATGTCTTTCAAATTTAATTTCATGATTTCAAGTACTTGTCATTTTCTATATTTATCCCGTTGAATTTCTCGAATTTCGATGGATTTTCCAAGAGTACACTTATAGTGTACAATTCGATTCCACAATTCGCATACATATGGATATACCCTTTTTCCGAGAGCACACTCCGCGAACCTCGTCCCTTACAAATGGATTACCACCGTGGTAAATCCTCCAGAAGAGAGCACACTCGCGAACCTCGTCTTTACTAATGGGATTACCATCCAGCTAAATCCCTGTAATATAAACTCATAGAGTATTGTCGGGATTACCACCCAGCTAAATTCGGACACTAATTCGGATTACCCGTGCAGGCTAAATCCATTTTCCACATATTCTTTGGGAGGGCTATATCGTGGATCACCCGTCCGGCTAGATCCTTCTTACACATATTCTTCTGGAGGGCTATATCGTAATAGGATCACCCGTCCGGCTAGATCCTTTTTACCGTCAATTCCTTTTCAGAGATCCATCGAATTTTCCTTTCATTCAACCGGGATTTCTTCCCCTTTTTATCAAATATATCATCAATCTTCATACAATGAACATTCAAATTATATTCACATCAATAACATATATTTTAAGCATTTAAGAATGTAGTTCAAGTTACATGAACTTACTTCGTTGCTTGCTCATGTTTATAGTTTCCACGTTCAAATCTCATATTTGAGTTATCCGGATATTTATAAATAAATTTGATCATCATTTTCATTCATTTCATATTCTGATACATTCAATTAATGCTCTAGGCAAAATTACCATTTTGCCCCTAAACTTTTAATTAATGACGATTTCATCCTTAGATTCAAAAAAAAAATTCTTGTAATTTAATCCTTGTTCCAAGCCTAATTATTCTCATATGTATCGACAACAGCCCATGAATTCTATGAAATATCAGAATTTTCCATAATTTCAACACTTTTCAATTTAATCCCTAAAACATATTTTTACCCGATCTTGATCTAAATTAATAATTTCATTCAATTTTATAATTTAAATAATAAAATAATCCATTTCATGCAACTTGGTCATTTTTGACATTTTTACAAAATTGCCCATAAAGTCTTACTTTTATTCAATTTAGTCCCTGAGCCTAGAACATGCAAATTAGCCATGCTAGCTAAATACTCATATATATTTTCCTCCTCCTCCTCTCCATTCCACATCCTTAATTTATATAACCTTCTTATAAGTAACATTATCTATGATTTCACTATTTACTCATAAATTTATTTAAAGCTGTTCATTTGCGTCATAGTCACTAATTTATTTATATCTTGAGATACAGAATTCCAATTTAAGATCTACTAATATCCCCTGAAACTAGATTCATGTATATTCTTACCATAAAATTTTTAGAATTTTTGGTTTAGCCAATAAGTACAGTTTATTCTTTAAAATCACCCCTGTTCTGCTGTCTGACAGTTTCGACCCTTCTTTACTAAAAATTAATTATCTCCTTTTACAGGATTCGGGTGATGTTAACGTTTATTTCTATTGAAAATAGACTCACTCAGGATTTTAATGATATAAATTTAACACCCCAATTATTTTTATACAATTTTTGATGATTTTTCAAAGTCAGAACAGGGGAACCCGAAATCATTCTGACCTTGTCTCATAAAACCTATTGTATCTCATGATTTACAACTCTATTTCTTACACAGTTTCTTCTATAAGAAACTAGACTCAATAAGCTTTAATTTTATATTTTATTCATCCTCTAATTCGATTTATACAATTTTTGGTGATTTTTCAAAGTTAGACTACTGCTTCTGTCCAAAACTGTTTTAATGCAAAATGTTAATTATCAAGTTTATAACACCTTTATTTCCTTTCTCTACAACATTTCCCATTACTTTCTCTTATTTTCCTTCACTAACATATCAAGAACATAAAACTTTATATAATAAAACTCTACAATAACATCATTTCCATGCTTTTTCCATAATATCAAACTTAAAAATATATTGAAAACATGATGTTCTTACCTTGTTTTATAGATTTCAATCTTTAACTTGATTTTCTCTCTCCTCCAGCTTCTATTTCTTGAATCAAACTTGATATTCTTGCTCCCCATAGTCTCCTTGTCATCTTTCTCTCTTGATGGCTATGAAAATTCTTTTGAATTCTAAGTGAAAATGGTAGATTTTTGGTGAAAGGACTAATTTGTAAAGAAAGCAAAACTTTCTTTTCTTTCTCTTCTTCTCACGTTGGTTTGCATGGGAAAGAAATGATGATAATTCATCATCTTTCCTTCCTTATATACTTCATAAATAATAATAAAATAATAATAAATAATAAAATATCTTATCAAAATATTAATAAAATAATATTTATCTAATTAAATAATTATAAAATATCATCACTATCATCATTCTAGATTTCTCTCTCTTCCAATTGACCATTTTGCCCTTTGTGATCTTTTAAAATTCCATCCTTGAATCATCACATAATTTGGTAAAATTATAATTTAGTCCCTCATAACTCTTTACCTATTCAATTTGGTCCTAATTCATCCATTTCCCTTAGTTTCTAGATTATTCCACCCCTAAAATATTTGCACTATTAGTCCTTCAACTTTTTTCATATTTACACTTTAACCCCTCAAATTTTGAGTATTTACACTTGGGCAAGAAAACTTTTCTCACTTTACAATTTAGTCCTTTCTTGAATTAATAATGTAATATATCATAATATACTTCCGAATGTTGACATAATCCAAATTTTTCTTTTTGTCGCTTTATTTCCTTATTTTACTATATCAAAGATAATATCTTACTGTAAAAATTTTTTTTGGATATTACACATCGTATATTTCGGCCATTTTAACAACATTTCGAATATATTCTTCGATTCCTGCAGCGCGTTTTCAACGTAAGAAAATTTTTAGTTTACAAATCAACCCTTCCCTGCGACTATAAAATGGCTCACACACACCAAGCTTTATTGTCCCTTAATTATCTTCTCACCCCTCTCCATCCCTTCTCTATAAAATATTTTCTTAATGTTTAAAGTATTCTTGTAACACCCCTTACCCGTATTCGACACCGAAATAGGGTACGAGGCATTACCGGAATTACAAATTTATTTATCAAAAATTTTATATCATTTAACATTTATTTTTGAAACCAATCAAAAATCAAACATATTATCCCTTAAAACATATTTATTTTTTCTTATTTCATGACTTACTTGAATTTATTTCTCGTCTCAACATATTTAATTACCTTTTATTTACATATTACAGATAATCACATATTGACATGTCATGATAAATATCATTCTCTTGCCGTTTATTCATAAACATATATTAGTTAATTCATTATATCAATATTTCACGTGCTATCAACTTATATTTCCTTATATCACATATTTAAAGTTACACTAACTTACTCTAAATTTGCGTAAATACCAAGATTCAAGGGCATTTTGGTAATTTCCCATTTTCATCGATTTTTCAAACGATCTTAATCTAATTAATAATTTCATTCAATTTTGCAATTTTAAATAATAAAATAATCCATTCCATGTAAATTGGTCATCTCCAACATTTATACAAAACTAATCATAAACTTTTACTTTTATTCAATTTAGTCCCTGAGCCTAAAACATTACAAATTAGCCATGCTAGCTGAATATTCATACATATTTTTCCTCCTCCTCCTCTCCATTCCACATCCTTAATGTATATAGCATTCTATAAGTAACATTATCAATAATTTTCAACATTTACTTATGTGAATATTTAAGCTGTCCATGCGTGTCATAGTCACTAAATTATTTTTATCTGGAGCTACAGAACTCCAAATGAAGAACCGTTAATTTTTCTTGAAACTAGACTCATATATCTTTTTACTATAATTTTTCCAGAATTTTTGGTATGGCCAATCAATACCAGATTATTCTTAAAGTTTCCCCTGTTTTACTGTTTGACTGTTCTGACCTCTCTTCACTACGAATCAAATTACTCTTCATACAAAATTCATATGACCTTCTTGTTTATTTCATTTGAAAATAGACTCATTCAGGATTCTAAAAATATAAAGTTAAGCCCCTAATTATTTTTCTCCAATTTTTTATGATTTTTCAAAGTCAGAACAGGGGATCCCGAAATCACCCTGAACCAGTTTCACTAAAATTTAAATATATCATAATACAGAACTTATTTGATTTCTCTATTTCTTTCATATGAAAGTAGACTCAATAAGCTTCAATTTCATATCTTACTCAGCTTCTAATTCCACTTCTACGATTTTTGGTGATTTTTCAAAGTTACTCTACTGCTGCTGTTCAAAACAGTTTTGTTATAGCTTATTTTACAATTAAATCCTTTACCCAATTCTAACTTCAAATTCTTTCAATTAAACCACTAATTCATCATTTTATTCATCATATGCTATATTCAACAGCTTTAAAACTTCAAAAACTTCAACTTAAATTCATCAAAACTTTGTTCTAAAACTTATAAAACATCAAAATTAAAAGAGAAGGACTAAATTAACTTACCAATTAAACTTCCAAGCTTCAAACCATCAATTTCTCCTTTTTCTTTCTTTCCCCTTTTTCTTCCCCTGCTTTCGTCTTGTTCTCTGTTTCATTTTCTGGTATTCTTCTTTTACTTCTTTTGGTTTATATATATATAATAATATAATAATATAATATAATATAATATAATATAATAATATACTTTTAAAAATCTGAGATTTTCTTACGTTAACCGCCTCAACTATGCAAAATGGTAAAATTACCATTTTGATCCTTCATAATTTCTTTTAATCTATAATTTAACTTTTACTTTCATTTCAGTTTAGTCCTTTTCATTTAATTTCCTACCCAAACGTTAAAATTTTCTAACGAAAGTTTAATAATAACTTAATGACACTCCATAAATATTTTTAGAAATATTTATGGCTCACTTTATGAATTCGAGGTCTCAATACCTCGCTTTTGGCCCAATTTTTCTAATTAATTCTTTCATTCACAAAATTCACTAATTTTAAAATATTTCTAAAATCACACTTAACTTATAACTATCGATTAACAAAATTTTCTAACTTTTCGTCGATTTAGTGATCTCGAATCACTTGTTCAACACTATTAAAATTGGGTCATACAATTCTTCCCCTAAAAAAATTTCGTCCTCGAAATTTCCTTATTATTTTGATCATGAACTTCGTTATTTCTATAATTCTATAGCTCCTTTGTGCACATATTTATCTGATTTATCATTTATATCCATTCCATATCCTTTCAGTTTGCAATTCATTTTTAATTCAATATTGCGAACATACCTTATAGCGAAAATTACTTACCTTTTTATAAGAGGCCCAATAGATTCAATAGAATACTTAAGATATATGAAACAAATATAGAAGTGTATTATTATTTACTATTAATCAGATAGCACTTGATGAGAACCAAAGTGTTATTTATCGAGAGAATGCGCTAAAGTTCCTTAATGGTATACCACTAATATCTTAGTAGATTTAATCTCATTTACTTGGGAAAATTACATTATACCCGCATGTCACTTTTACAATTTTAACATAATGCTTTTACATATCATTTTTTTTTTTCCAATTTCACTTAATGTATTCACAAATAAATTTAATTTCACTTCCTCTTCAATATACAATTCAATACTAATATTTATCCATCGCTTAATTCAGTTTCCATTTAATTCATCAATAACGCTTACCTCATACTTCACTTACTATACGCATAATTTAAATTTAACATTTAATATTAAATAGTAAACATCAAGCATGCAACAATATAAGTCATATGTGTTAATTTATACTTTAATTTCATACCTCAACAATAGCATTTCATCAAATAGCATCATATATCATCTATATTATTTTTAATCAATTCATAAACCTTTGGTTCAAGTTTTCAATCTCATATCTCAATTTCAATTTACATTTCAATTCCTAATTCCACTTTTCCATACTTTCAATAGTTTAACCGATCAAATTCAATCGATTTTTCTCATTTCGTTTATTCAACAGATTTCAATAATAATAATTTGATATTTTAACAAATTTATGAACCTTAAGTTCATACTTCAATTCTCACATTTCAATTCGATTCACAATTCAACTCATAATTTCTTACTCATATTTTCAATAGTTCAATCGATCAAATTTATTTAGTTTTTCTCATTTTAGTTATTCACCCTATTAACAATCCGGACTTTGACAGATACACGGATTCCAACCCAAACACACCAGTACGGCACATTGTGCCTTAACGGTACACAATATACGACACACAAAGTGTCGAATCGGTAACAGTAACAGTAACAGTAGTCGGCATGTAAGTGCCTGATCAGTAAGCCGGCAAAAACCTGCACTCTTCCATATCCTATAGCATGCCAATTATATCCGACTAGTCCGACAAGTTAATAGGGAGATCAATTCTCATTTTAATTTCACTTAATATTCATATCTACCCCTATTAACAAGACTCGGACTTTGGCGGATACGCGGATCCAACCAAACACACCAGATTGGCACCCAGTGCCTCATCGACTCAAGGTCGAAGAATCCCTGAACACTTCCAATCCTATGGCATGCCATTTATATCCAATCTAGCCCGATAAGTTAATAGGGTATTCAAATCATCATTTCATTTTTTTTTTTCTATTTCAAATTCACTTTTCCATTTCCTAATCAGTATATAATTCAATGATTCACTTTGTTCTCATTTCACTTTCTTAGCCCAAAGTAGACTTTATAGAACACACCGGATATACTGAATGCAGTCTGAGGTGCATTATGATGCACAAGTGAACAGAGAGCACCAATGTGCTAATAATCAGAGAGCACCAACGTGCTAATAATCAGAGAGCACTGACGTGCTAATATCGGAGAGCACCAATGTGCTAATATCGGAGAGCACCAATGTGCTAATATCAGAGAGCACTGACGTGCTAATATCGGAGAGCACCAATGTGCTAATATCAGAGAGCACTAACGTGCTAATGTTCCTTAATATCCCAAAGAGTTCTAAATTTCGTCTATTTGGGCATTAAAGTTTGAATCTCATATATTTAAATAATTCACATAAATATTTCAAAAGGATAAATAACAATAATTTAAAATTCTTGTAGTACTTACAACAAAAAGGTTGAAATGATATATGTTATTCTTCCTTCACTCCTTAACCTTCTCTTTTCCTTTTCCTTCAATTCGGTCCTCTCCTTTCTTTCTCAAATTGATTTCATATAAACATATAACATTTATATGTAAAAAGTAATCAAATAAACTTTCTATATTATTTAACAAAATAAGCATGTATAATATATTTTTATTCAATTCGTATTTTTAATTTATTGTCTAATCAAATTTAAAATCACTAATTACTTTTCAATCAATATACATTTCAATTACTCACATATTTTCTTTATTTAATTTAATTTGCCTTCAAATATTCAAATAATTCATAATTCGATTCACGTAATTTAAATAACTTTCTAATTTCCAGTTCATTCTACTTTCACTTCTTATTTCAACCAGCCACAAAATGATTGCGGAATTCTTCATAGTTTAATGCAATACACATAACAATATTCAATAACTTCATGATTCAATTCAAGACACAAAATAATATTCAAAGATTCCATAATTCGATTCGATGATCGCCTCAACTTCAAGACTCAATCTTAAATTTATCATTTTACTAAATACTTACCTTAAAATACTTACCACACATAATTAATAAATTACACATAATAATGATAAAGTTTAAATTATAATGATACAAATATCATCAAAGTCGAACATATCACATTATCTCAAGTTATATATTAATAATAGCATATATTTCTAGACTTCACATATACTACATTTGGTCCGAGAACCGACTAAACCTAAGCTCTGATACCACTAAATGTAACACCCTTACCCGTATTCGACACGAAATAGGTACGAGGCATTACCGAATTACAAATTTATTTATCAAAAATTTTATATCATTTAACATTTATTTTTGAAACCAATCAAAAATCAAACATATTATCCCTTAAAACATATTTATTTTTTCTTATTTCATGACTTACTTGAATTTATTTCTCGTCTCAACATATTTAATTACCTTTTATTTACATATTACGATAATCACATATTGACATGTCATGATAAATATCATTCTCTTGCCGTTTATTCATAAACATATATTAGTTAATTCATTATATCAATATTTCACGTGCTATCAACTTATATTTCCTTATATCACATATTTAAAGTTACACGAACTTACAAGCTAAATTTGCAGAAATACCAAGATTCAAGGGCATTTTGGTAATTTCCCATTTTCATCGATTTTTCAAACGATCTTAATCTAATTAATAATTTCATTCAATTTTGCAATTTTAAATAATAAAATAATCCATTCCATGTAAATTGGTCATCTCCAACATTTATACAAAACTAATCATAAACTTTTACTTTTATTCAATTTAGTCCCTGAGCCTAAAACATTACAAATTAGCCATGCTAGCTGAATATTCATACATATTTTTCCTCCTCCTCCTCTCCATTCCACATCCTTAATGTATATAGCATTCTATAAGTAACATTATCAATAATTTTCAACATTTACTTATGTGAATATTTAAGCTGTCCATGCGTGTCATAGTCACTAAATTATTTTTATCTGGAGCTACAGAACTCCAAATGAAGAACCGTTAATTTTTCTTGAAACTAGACTCATATATCTTTTTACTATAATTTTTCCAGAATTTTTGGTATGGCCAATCAATACCAGATTATTCTTAAAGTTTCCCCTGTTTTACTGTTTGACTGTTCTGACCTCTCTTCACTACGAATCAAATTAATCTTCATACAAAATTCATATGACCTTCTTGTTTATTTCATTTGAAAATAGACTCATTCAGGATTCTAAAAATATAAAGTTAAGCCCCTAATTATTTTTCTCCAATTTTTATGATTTTTCAAAGTCAGAACAGGGGATCCTGAAATCACCCTGAACCAGTTTCACTAAAATTTAAATATCTCATAATACAGAACTTATTTGATTTCTCTATTTCTTTCATATGAAAGTAGACTCAATAAGCTTCAATTTCATATCTTACTCAGCTTCTAATTCCACTTCTACGATTTTTGGTGATTTTTCAAAGTTACTCTACTGCTGCTGTTCAAAACAGTTTTGTTATAGCTTATTTTACAATTAAATCCTTTACCCAATTCTAACTTCAAATTCTTTCAATTAAACCACTAATTCATCATTTTATTCATCATATGCTATATTCAACAGCTTTAAAACTTCAAAAACTTCAACTTAAATTCATCAAAACTTTGTTCTAAAACTTATAAAACATCAAAATTAAAAGAGAAGGACTAAATTAACTTACCAATTAAACTTCCAAGCTTCAAACCATCAATTTCTCCTTTTTCTTTCTTTCCCTTTTTCTTTCCCCTGCTTTCGTCTTGTTCTCTGTTTCATTTTCTGGTATTCTTCTTTTACTTCTTTTGGTTTTTATATATATAATAATATAATAATATAATATAATATAATATAATATAATAATATACTTTTAAAAAATCTGAGATTTTCTTACGTTAACCGCCTCAACTATGCAAAATGGTAAAATTACCATTTTGATCCTTCATAATTTCTTTTAATCTATAATTTAACTTTTACTTTCATTTCAGTTTAGTCCTTTTCATTTAATTTCCTACCCAAACGTTAAAATTTTCTAACGAAAGTTTAATAATAACTTAATGACACTCCATAAATATTTTTAGAAATATTTATGGCTCACTTTATGAATTCGAGGTCTCAATACCTCGCTTTTATTAATTTTTTCTAATTAATTCTTTCATTTCACAAAATTCACTAATTTTAAAATATTTCTAAAATCACACTTAA
Source organism: Gossypium bickii (assembly GCA_025503065.1). Classification (NCBI taxonomy): domain Eukaryota; kingdom Viridiplantae; phylum Streptophyta; class Magnoliopsida; order Malvales; family Malvaceae; genus Gossypium; species Gossypium bickii. The sequence continues at coordinate 25,103,281 of CP106715.1, forward strand.
CTTATAACTATCGATTAACAAAATTTTCTAACTTTTCGTCAGATTTAGTGATCTCGAATCACTGTTCCGACACTATTAAAATTGGGCTGTTACAATTCTTGAGTTGTCGGTGATGTGATATCGCTTCGAGACATACACATTTCATATGTCCTACTGAGATGGGACCATTATCTTCGAAACCTATCCTGGAAATTTGGGTTCGGAGGTGATTTTGCTTTATGCATGGAGGAATACGTAGAGGTCTCAATCAACAACCGTTATGTGGTAATGGACCGGAGTATAACGGGGGAGCCAGTTGACGGTCATTACGTGATCACGAGCTCAATCTTTTTGGATACCTGAAAATGATGCCCTATAAATACCATACAGAAGTTAGAGGGCATATTTATACGGAAAAACTTTGTGGTTTTTCACTATAATTGGTGTAGTTTTTTTCTCCATTTCCAAGCAATCAGTATTTTTAACCTTCCTTCTTATTCGAAGGTCAGCACCATCGTAGACGTAAGAAGACTCTCAGGTAGGGAGCGGTTGTTGCAGTGAGTAAAGGTGATGCTCCTTTCGAGGCGACGACAATTTTCGTTATTAACCAACCTATTAATAACTACAACTAGGGGTGAGCGTTCGATCGAATCAGATCGAACCAAATGAAAAAATTTTGAGTTAATCGAGTTGACAAATCCTATTTTATCATCCTAACTCGATTTGAAATTTTCTTGAATCGAGTCGAGTGAGATAGAGTTCGAAACGAATATATTTGTTTAAGTTAAATTAAAAAAGATATTTTGGATCCTTGTAATCACTGTCACTCACCGTAATCAATTTTGTTATTAACTTTCATCCCCTCATAATTTATTTATTAATCTTTTATATATGGGTTAGCTTCTTTACCCTTTAGTTGCTTCAGTTATCTTCTGTTTTTTGTCACTATGTATTTTTAAATTAAAAATATATATTAAATGTAAAAAAATATGATTTTTTTAATAAAAGTTGTCTTAAAGATGAAATGTGAAATTGATACCCACATAAAATTTTAACACGAATATTTTATGGCATCATCAGTAATTCAATTTTTACAAAAAATTATAAAGATCCAATATGATTAAACAATTCAATAATAAAAATAGTACAAAATGTAAAATTTAATTTAATAATATAAATAGTAGATATAAATAAAATTATTACTATTTAGGTTTAGGTTTTTTTTGGTTGATTTTAATTTTTGATTTGGGGATAAAATGTGAGAAGTAAAAATTTAAGGGGGGAATAGGTTTGGGGTTGTAGGAGGTAGGGGAGGGGAGTAAATGTTTTGAAGGGAAAATAAAAAGGTCTGAGAGTTTGGGGTAAAAAGTGTAAAATAATATAGTTTAATATTTGGTTTATTTGAATTATTCGAATTCAAAAACCAAACTCGACTCGAACTCGAAATTCGAAATTCGAAATTTGAAAAAAAATTGAGTTGGCTCGAATAACTCGTTTCGTTTAACTATAAATTCTATTTTTTTTTTTTTGATTTTTTTGAGTTGAATCGAATTTTGCTCACCCTTAACTACAATCACTGCCACGCGTCCGAGTTTGACCTCTATTGTGCCAGAATATCCACTCTCCACTTGAGAGCCCTCTTCTGTCCAGCTCGGTGTCAGCCTTTAGATAATAATTAAATGTTAAAGATACCAACTGCTTGAAAATAGAGAAAAAAATTACATTGATTACGTCGGATGTCCCCAAAGTTTTTCTGTATGATTATGACCTCAATCTTATGTTTGGTATATATAGGACACCATTTGCAGGTATCCAAAAAGCTTGAACTCCTGACCGTGTAACGACCGTCACCTAGACCCCCGGTTCCACTCGAACCTATGGCCGCATCACGGTTGCTGGCTGAGACTTCCACCTAGACTTCGGCCCCTGATCGTATCAAACATTATTACCTCGAAACTTGGTATCCCCACAATAAGTTTTTGAGGTGATGGTCCTATCTTGCCATAACATATGAAATATATTTGTTTGAGGCGCGTTATCACATCCTCAACCCCTCAAATCTGCTTATAAACTTCTGTGGTTTCAATAAAAAATCCTAATTCATAAATCCAAAAACCCTAACCTTAATAAAATTAAAAACACTAACTCTAGGAGAGAAAAGAGAAAGGGAAAACGTGTCCAGCTGGACGCGCTTTCCTGCCAACTATGCAAAAAGCGCACCCACTTTCTATTTCTTTCTCCTAAAACCGGCCTATTTTCTTAATTAAAAAAAAAACCGCCTAAAGGGCTAATTAAAAAAAAACCCGCTTTTACGCCTTATTTAGCACATTTAACCTGTCAAAAAAAATTGACTAACGACTACAACGTCACCATACAACTTTATCTTCTTTTGAAATTGTACATGAAAATTAGAAAAAGGAAAAAATAAAAAAAATATTTTTATTACTGTAATAAAGTTAGTTAAAATAATTAACTTATTATTAATTTAAAATGTCGACAGCATGGAGGCGGAGCGACGAGGACTAATTGAGGGGGGCAATACAGGAGCTACAGAGGCGTCAGAGGACGGCGGCGAGTGGCGATGACCCGTCGTGTGACCATGCTGTGAGTCCTGCGTGGCCAACGCCGTTGGTAATCTTTGCCAAAGCTTTGTCTTTTGTTACGGTGTTAAGAGAAGGTGATTCTTGTTCGCGCTTTCAAGCTCGCCAGAGGACAGTCTTATTCTTTGCTTCTTGATCCCAAGGTTAGGGTTTTAACCAGCCAAATGGAATCTTAGTGAGCTAAAAAAACCTAACTCTCTCTTTTTTCCAAATTTAAATAAAAAAAAAAATGGTGGCTAATGAGATTAGATGATTATTTTACGGAATTATTGTGATTTTTAGAAAAATAATCTGGTTTCTTTTTGGGTAAAACTCAAATAATTATTGTAATAAAGTTAATTAAAAATCATTTTTATTTTTTTCTTTTCCAATTTTCATATAAAATTTCGAAAAAAAAAATAAAATCTGTGAGTAAACAGATACCAGCAATATTTATTTGGTATAGTTGAAGGGTATAACCTTTTAATTAAGCCCTAAAAAGGGCAGATTAGTGTGTATAAAATTTGTGGCTGGGGTGGGGTATGAGAAAGGGAAGCGAGAGAGTAGGCGACTACAATTCACAAAGACAAGTTGGGTTGAGCGCAGCAACTTGGAAGAAACGTACAAGCGCCGTGCGTGACACTGACAAAGTATATTTTTTATTCTAACCCACATACCCTATAAGCCCTGTCTATTGTCAACAACACTAACCTACTTTACTTCAACTATCGGTTAGCTTTTATTTTACTATGGTTGATTAAAAAATGTTTCGATTCATCCCAATACCAACACTTTCAGTATTTGATGATGCAGATTCAAATATTCAAATAAATACTAATAATTTATTTGGATAAATAATTTGTAATATCCGTGAAAAATGGATCCAAATTTCGCCTTCTCTAAATTTGACGGTCCAGCCCAATGGGATTTGCTGTTTTATTATCCTAATTATCTCCTGTCCTGCATCTCTCCAGCTTCCAATTGAACTGCAGCAGTGCAAATAAATAATACTAGTACACATAAAACGGCATTTATTAATTAGGACCATAAGCGTAAAACTTATAGTATATGAGACTTTATTTCAGTTATGGCACACAGATCAAAAGGATCAACAATAAGTTTATGCTTCCGAAACAACTAGATGATGGCCTTTCTACATTTCAGTCCTTTACTCATCCTCCGCAACTCCATGTCTAAATGCTGGGTCTCACATTGAGGCGAGATGCTAACTTCTGACCCAGTGATTTATCAGCCTGTATCACATGCCAATCATCCATGAAACTATCAGTAAAGCTAATTCTAAAGATTGGACCTATGAAGCTCAAACGGATATATACTTTGTGAAGCATTGGCAGGAAAGAGTGTTTTTACCTGAGACCAGTATGAGATCCATATGCTGCGAATTTCATGAGTCACACGTGGATCAGAGAAGGCATCAACCCAGCGGCAGATGAATCGCTCTTGCCTGGTTACAGCAACGCAAAGCAGAAAATAAGAAGTTAGCAATCAAAAGTCCAATATATGCATTTGTTTTAATTTACCAAAGCAGAGAACCCAATTATACCTGTCTGCTGCCCAGGACCTGTATCTCTCTCCGGGCTGTTTGAAGTTGTTCTCCTTCTCAATGATGCACTGTGACCATAAGACTTAGTAAGTACATTACTCTCAAACAAAAGGTAGAGCAATTTGTAGTAAAACCGAAAACTGCAACTAAATGTTTAAGTGACAAAGCACTTGAAAAGTGAAGAGTAAATATCGTCTCTATCCTCTATCCTAAACCAAGCAAAAGCCCGAAACATGCTGTTTTGCTACTGCTTTAAACCATGATTTTTTTTCCAAACTCCTTTTTGCATTTTTATATCAAAATTTTAACTATCAAAATCAAGCAAATTGTTGTGTCAAATCAGATTGCACAAAAAAGAAACATACATTATAGGCTAATAAACTTGAACAAACATGAACTGCATTGCTAAACAGGGTTGAAATTAAAGACATTACTTTGAAATAAGACACAAGAAAGTACAGGAACTGACCTTCTCACGCCTTCCAGTGCAAACAGCAGGTGGGATAGGGAACATCTCTGCATGACGAACAGGATCGTACCTTGAAGGGAAGTAATTTATCTGGAAAACAGCGTCATACCATTGGATCAGAACTCCGGTCATCATGACTTATAGCATGCATTAAAATCAATGTTGCTCTTTAGAAGAAGCATATAAATATTTTTAGTTCAGCACATTTAGACATTCAGGAATCCATTATCGTGCTAGGAGAAATTAATGGAAAAGAGCAAAGTACCTCCTCATCCCTGTGCATGAAATTCATAAAACCTTCGTGGTGATTGTTGTGATGAGCACACTTGGGAGCATTGGCTGGGAGTTGCAGATAGTTTGGCCCAAGTCTGTGCCTCTGGGTATCAGAGTAGGAGAATATACGAGTCTGGAGCAACTTATCGTCTGAGTAGTAGATTCCAGGAACCACAATGGCAGGGCAAAATGCAAGCTGTTCATTTTCGGCGAAGAAGTTGTCAATGTTCTTATTCAAAACCAAGCGGCCAACAGGCTGCAGGGGCAAGATGTCCTCAGGCCAGGTCTTAGTCACATCAAGAGGGTCAAAGTCAAATTTATCTTCATGGTCAGGATCAATTGTCTGGATGAAGAGCTTCCACTCAGGATAGTTGCCAGCAGCAATTGAGTCATAGAGATCCTGAGTGGCATGGCTGTGATTAGCTCCTCCAACCTTGATTGCCTCATCTTCCAGCAAGCATTTGACCCCACAAGTGGGCTTCCAGTGGAATTTCACATAGTGTGCTTTGCCAGCCTTGTTAATCAGAGTGTATGTGTTTACACCAGAACCTTCCATGTGTCTGTAATCTTGTGGAACACCCAAATCATCAAAGAGGAAAGTAAACATATGCAAGCTCTCAGGATGGTGTGAGAAGAAATCAAGTATCCTCCAATTCTCCTGAATATGGGACTTAGGGTTGGGCTTAAGAGCATGGACCATATCAGGGAATTTCATTCCATCACGAATAAAGAAGACTGGGAAATTGTTTCCCACAAGATCAAAATTACCCTGAGTTCATATAAAAAGTTCAGAACAAGAACTGATCAACACATTGGCAAATAAATAATATTTATAAAAGTAATGCATAATAAACTCAGGACTTCATTCATGAACTAAGATTCTTACCAAAAGAAGAAAATTATGAATGTAATACATGCATATGTACATACATTTCTTCAGAGCATGTTTTAGCTAATAACCGATGTTACAAGTGCTCTAAACCTCTTTTTCCTTTACAAATTACAACGCACCAAAGGAGCTTAGTGACAAAAGGAGGTGGCAGGTGAACTCATACCTCTCGGGTGTAGAACTTCACTGCAAAACCACGAGGATCCCTGAGGGTTTCAGGGCTTCCACGCTCATGGATGACAGTTGAAAATCGCACGATAACAGGGGTTTGAACTCCAGGTGCTCGCAGAAAATCAGCACATGTAAGGTGAGAAATGTCATGGGTAACCTCGAAGAAACCCTTCGCGCTTGCTCCCCTTGCATGGACAACACGTTCTGGAATCCGCTCCCTGTCAAAGTTGGCAAGCTTTTCCACCAGATGATAGTCCTCAAGGAGAATTGGACCTGTCAAATAAAACAGTGCGCTCCAACTTGTCAACACCTTGTACTAAAAAGACAAATATTCCTCTCACAAAAACTTCAACATAGTGATCAAGTTTTACAATTGACCCATACAAAATGCCAAGAGCAAATCCAGGTCCCCGCCCAAAAGTAAAAAAGAAGGTTTTTTGGTTATGGTAACCATATGATGAAATACGAACAACAAAAGTACACCAAATCAACGAGGATGCTTATTATGGAAGATAAATCATGACTAATAAACACTCAGTAGCTCAGGAATTTCATCATAATAATAAGGGGGGAAACTCATATATACCTCTGGGTCCAACAGTGAGTGATGAATTGTTATTCCAAACTGGAGCGCCAGAATTGGTAGTCCAGAATGGTGAATTGAAAGCACTTGATGGACGGTGCTGTATCAACCAATTTAGAATACCAAAAAGAGAGCGATTATTCGCAAACTACAGATAATTATTTGAAATGGTTGTCAAATAAATTTCATGATTTATCATCTAATTTCTAATAGCCCAAGATAAGGAACAAACCTTAAAGAATATACAGGATTAAAATCAACAAAAAAAAAATCATCAAGGATCAAAGATGATATACGAATACATCATATTCGATTCGATTTAAAAAATAAATAAATCAATAGAATCAGAAAGAAATAGCGCAATGATTAATAATAAAAATCATAATAAAAAGGGAGAAAAGATAGGGTACCTTGTAGGGATCCATAGAGAAAGAGGCGAAGTAGACGAAGACAGGAAGAGAGAGCTTGAGACGTAACGGAAGGGTCGTGTGTCGATAGAAAGCAGATGATTATTTATAAAGCGAACGTGGCTCGCCTTTCTATTTTTGTATCTCTCCGCTTTTATCTAAAACATAACAGTGACTGCATTTCCCCCCCGGATCCCGATACTTTCAATATCTCCCACCCAATTTAACGTCTCGCCGAATGCCCGCAACAAAATTAAAGGTCTTTCTCAAGTTTTAATTCAAGTAAATAAAAATTTATTATTCTTGTTTTCAACAATATTTTATTGAAGTTATATGTTTAATGTGCTGGAAATTATTTTATTAGCTTTTAATTATTCATATTACTATAAATTATATTTTATTAATCTCAACAATTGTCTATTATTTTGAATGTGATATTTATTATATTTTTACTTAGTTATTACAATTTTTTTAGTTATTACAATTTTTTAACATTTATTTTATTTTTTAAAGTTCAAATGTTTTATCGAGAAAGTCTAACTTAACTAATTATAAAATTTGACAAAAATTTTTTATGTCTTAAATAAATATATATTTTTATATCTCATTTATATGTTGATATCATGGTGGTTGGTATTGTTTTGGCATCGTCCTATTGGTTGAAATATTCTATTCTAGTAGTAAATCGGAACAAAATATTTCAAATTTTATTTTGGTGCAAATTTCGGTCAATATTGACCATATTGGTGCGTACCGATTGATTCCATTCGTACCAATTGATACAAAAAAAAAATTCTAAAATAATTTTAAATTTAAATTTTTATTATTTATTTGTAAAAATAATTGTTTTAAAATATATTTTAATCTTATTATTATTTATTTGTACCAAAAAATAATTTTAAAATATATTTTAAATTTAAATTTTATTTATTTATTGAGAATTTTTTATTATTTATTTTAAATTTGTTGAATTTGAATTCTTATATTCATGGTATGGGATGATTTTATTGTATAATTTATGGAAAAAAAATTTAAATTTTTTATTTTGAATTTGTTTAATGATAAATGGTATTTGGAAAACTTATTAAAAATTATTTTATATAATTGATGAATATCTTTTTATATCTTAAAATTTACAAAAAATAAGATCTAAATTCAGGCTTTATTTTTAAAATTTTTTTTTATCACTTCAACCAAAACTTTAATTTTTATAAGTATTTTGTACTCAAGATTATTTAATCTCATTATTTAATATTTTTAAATACTTTTAATATGTATATATTAAATATTTTAAAAATAACAATAAATTCGAAATAATATAACAAAACAAACTTATAATAATACATACCAATATTAATAAAAAACGATACTTCCACGGATACTATCCTAATAAAGATATCAAAATATAAAAGAAAAATTGATATAATTATAGAAGAGAGAACATATTTATCGTAAAGAATGACGAGAAATTGGAATATGCACCGATATTTATGGTAAAGAAGTAGGAAAAGATGGGGTCCCGCGGTGATATTACAGACTTTTTAATGGCAAAAGAAATAGAGAAATGCAAGAAAAAGGAAATAATTAAAAACTAAAATATATATGAGAAGTGCAGCAGTTTATGTTTCCTTATCCAAAATTTGGAATTTTGCTAGACCCAATTCGTACACCACTTATGGCTGGAGGTGAAATGGGCCACTCTTCTTATGACACGTCTTCACCAAACTCCTTGAAACGTGTGCTCCTGTCTTTGTAATTTCAGCTTTTATCTCTTATCTTAGGATAAGTATCATTAAAAATATTTGTTTTTAATAATATTTTAAAATAATAATAATAAATATATTTATTTAATTTAATTTATTATTATAAAGGATATATATATTGATTTAAAAACCAAGCAGTCGATAATATCCACTTTAATCAACATCATTGAAATTTTCTTTAAACTTATGCATCTATCTGGCCTTGGCCTGGCCTGGCCTGGCCGGATTTGATTCAAAATTAAGCTATCAAATGAATAAAATTTCATTAAAATTTAATTGTTAAGTTTACATAATTTATGATGTTTAATTTATTTAAATAAAAATGGTTTAAAGTATAAAATTGTCATCATATTATATTTTTATTGATATTTACTATTATATTTTAAAAATATAAGTAAATTTATCATTTAACTCTTATATGATTTAATTTTATTATTAATTTTTAAATTTTATTAAACCAAATTTAAAATTTTAATTAAATTTTACCATCCAATATTAAATTTAATGATATGAAAACATAATTTAAAAAGAAAAAAAATCTTTCAAATATTTTATTTAAGTAGTTAAAAATAATTTAACTTTTAAATATTAAAAATTAATAAATAATTATAATTTCTATTTAATGAAAAAAATTGAAAAAAGTAAAAACGCATATATCATAAAAGAAAAAAAAAGTTTAATTTTATAAGTAACCATTTTTATTTATTTTTAATATTATATTAACTAACATATTATTGTTAATTATTAAAGCTAAATGTAAAAATAAAATAATATTAAAATTTATCTTTAAATAAAAGTGAAACAATAAAATTAGTACAATAATAAATTTATTTCTAATTCATGACAAAATTCATTTCTCAGACAAATTTGTATTATAACCCAATAAATATTAATAATTTTTAATTGTAAATCCAAGTGAATAGATTGGAAGGATGTTTCTGAAGATAGTGTGAAAGCGGTAACATTGGGGAATATGCTGATAAGATTATAAGGGCCCTTCAGCTATGGTTAGCCACACGACTGACTCTTAGCCTGGGACCCACATTTATTAAAAGAACACAACAAACGTTATTTGAAAAATACATCATTTTACAAAATATCAATGAGACCATTAAAATGGGAACACATATTATATAGATTTTGTGTTAGCTGCAAATTTTGCTTGCTTTTCTTGCGTCGCGTGTAACTAAAAGAATCACACTTTTTTTTTTTTGCACTTTTTATCCCTAAAATAAGTACAAAATGGAAATGCTTGATATCTTTAGTGTTATATGATCGAAAAAATTTATTGATATTTAAAAATCGACTTGTGAATCTAGTTTATTGACTAGAGAAGTCTAGAAACTTTTTTATGTAGGCTTACGTATTTTATCTTTTCCATTTGTTCTAGTTTCATGTTGTTCTGCCTTAAAAATAATTATAAAATTGAATTTCATTATATGTTGATATGATGATTAAAGTGTTCATCACTTTAAAAAAAATACAACATTAACAAAAATATAAACAAACATAATTAATGCCATGGAAATGAAACATGGTACTTCCCCTTGTAGCATATTAATCTTATTGTCTCTCTTGATAGTGTGTGTATTTTCTATTCAATTGATATTTGGAATAGATTCATAAAATGAGCAATATATGAATGTAACAGCTCTAATTTTCAATACACTGAATTTGAAATCATAATAATTTCTTTCATTTTTTATTCCTAGTAATAATAGCAACCTCATTGAGTCTTATATATCCTAGCTCAACCAAAACTTGCCATAGTATTAACAAATGACAATGCCTTAAATTATCCACCATAAGTGTGTTTCCTATTATTAAAAGTGAAGATTCTCCAAAGTTATTGCAACCACTACTCCAAAGCCTTTAGATGTATTGTCGGCTACAGCAGCTATGCTTATAAGTACTGAGAAAACCTGTAAAGTTTGAGAGGCAACCGAATAGTCTTCATTAATTGTTAATATAAATGGGCTTACGTTCTCCACATTTTGAATTTGAGTCTTAGCACTTTTGTGAAAAGCTTTAGCAATTTGACCTTTATAATAACTCACCCACCGAATTGTTGGAAAAAATCTAGTTTGAAAATCGAGACAATTTGTGATATTTATAATAATAAACTTTTTCCCGAAATGTACCTGTGCTTTGAGCGAGATGAATCCTTGTTGTTCCCAACTTTCAACATAAATACTTCTCGGCTATTCTTGTACCACAAGCTGCTTTGAGTGTGGGCTTAAACAATTTTGAATCAAACACAGAATAAAAAATATTTCCTTTAATTTCAGTAGGAAAGCAAATCGCTCTCTTATAGAAATTGGTAGAATTGTTATTCTCGAAAAATAGAATTTATACTTAGAAATAAATTCTCACTATTTTCGAGCAGAATAACAGTATCTCAAAGTTGTATATCACTTATGTTTTTAGCTTTACTGTGCCATCTATTTATAGGAAAAGGAAGTGAAATCCTAGTTGAATTAGTAGAATGCATTTTTATCCATTTATGTTCATTTCCAAATGTTTCTCATTTCTCTAACTTTATCATTTCTATTCATTTCTGTTCGTTTTATTCAACATGCTATTTATTTTTGGTTTCGACGAGCTAGCGGAGGGACCAAATTGACAACCAAATTGACATATGTGATTAGGGCTCAAATGATTTATAATTAAGTTCCAACTTTTCACCTATTAATTATAAACTCATTTAGTCACAAAGTCATTCTATTTTAGTATCATGACTGAGCTCTCCCCAATTACATAGCATTACGAAAGTTACTTGATCAGTGCTTGTCTAATGACCTTGTCATAAGTGTGTTACCCTTATAGGATATCATTAGTCTCTTTGGGATAAATTCGTTCTCCCAATATGATCCTATTTTATTTCATGGTAACCATTACATCTTCCTTCATGAAAAGCCAATTACTATCAAATAGTAATTAAGTCATTCATCACAAAGACAAACGACCTGTGGCCACGTTTACTTTTAATCTATCATGTCATGCCAATGAGAGGATATCATTTACCCTTGTCTTAGGCTATGAATTCCACTATTGTGAATGGTGCTATACACTGAAGAAGTCGTATATCCAATGCACCACCTTACGGTTTCTTATCTATTTTACCTCAGGCTTTTACTTATATTGAAGTATATGAGTCACGCATACATGGTCCATCATCCATTCAAGATTAAAGTATGCCACACTATAAACATCACAAGTGAATAAATCCACAAAAAAGTTTCAAGACTTATTCTTTTTGGGTCATGTCCGATGTACTATCAATCCAGTTAGTTACATCTATGTCTCTATCTTCTGGGAGTCATTCGCTCCGATGCTCAAGACAAAGTGTAACAGCCCGTTTTTCAATTATGTTAGAAACGGTAGTTTCGGAACCCCATTTTCGATGTTCGAGTCTATAAATATTATTATTTAATATTTATGAGGTTAGTATAAAGATTAATTAAAGTTTGGTCCCTTAATTTTGTCAAATTGATAGTTAATTAAGGTACAATAATTTTTGTAAAAGAAGTAAAAGTTAATTGGTATGGATTTTTAATTAATCGAAAGATTAAATGAGTAAATAAACCACTATTACTTAGCCAGATAGTGGTGAATGACATCTTTCACCCACCAATTTAGTTCATTAATATTTAGTTTTTTTAATTAAGGTTTAATTAAATAAAGTATAATTAATTAGTTTTAATTAAGGTATAAAAGAAAAAGAAAAAGAAAAAGATGACATTTCAATCATCTTCTTCCCTTATCTATAGCAAAAAAGAAAGGAAAAAGGGGTTGAAACTTTCAATCTTTAGTCTTTTGATTAGTAAGTAATTTCAAGTTCGTTTCTTGTAATTTTTATGTTTTTAAGATCATGAGAGTTTGATTTAGCTAGCCCACGTGCCAATTTGTAAAACTATTAAAGTTTTCAAAAATTTCCATTATTTATTTTTTAAATTTTTGTATACTAAATTGTTAGATTTTAAGCGTAGAAGTGAAAAAGGACTAGTTTGTAATGTTTAATTGCTAATTTTTGAACACAGGGACTAAAGTGCATAAATTTTAAAATTGGTGTAAAATTTTTATAATTATTGATAATAGATGGTTATAGAAGGATGTAATTGAGATTGATTTCGAAATTGGAGCTTAAATTTGAAAGTTATGGCAATTTCGATTTTAGGGATTAAATTGAATAAAATGTAAAATTTTAGGGGCATTCAAAAAAATAAAAATTAGATTGATTCATGCAGTTAGTAAGATGTTATAATTTGAATTGAATTATCATATAGATCGAGAATTGAACCAAATCGAGTATAGTTAAGAAAAAGGTAAAATTACTAATTAGTCCTTGCGATTCAACTTGTTTGCTGATTAAATTAAGTTCATATGGTGTGTTTGTGTTTAAATTTTTATTTATTTAAAGTTATGAATATATGTTTGTTTAATCGAAATTTAGATTGTTTACGATTTGATACTAAATGTAAGATTTGGACTAAATTGTAAAGAAATGAATATGAACTTATATGTTGGATTACCCTGATGAACTTAGTAAAGGTCTTATACACATGGATACAGATTGATTACCGATGATTACCGAGATCCAACATTTGTTGCAGACTCGAAGATACATGTAACACATGTTTAGCTCGGACAAGTAACTTGATGTTGTTTTAAAGGTTTAGTCCGGACGGGTAATTTGACATGTATATTTACAACTTTGGCCAAGCTATTTGATGTGTCAATATAAAGGTTTAGCCCGAACGAGCAACCTGACATGACTATATGTTTAGCTCAGACAGCAACATATGTGATTAGCATCAGTGTACTCGAGTTCATTTATTGAGTTTCATAAGGTAATATTGATAATATGAAATGATAAAATGAGATGACATAAAATGTATTTGATGGTCAAATATGGCATTAGTGAATGATTTGAATATAAAGCTTTGGAACACATGTATGATTATTTATTTCATGATTAACATGAGATTGATATAGATATTTAAATGTTATCAATTTGGTACATTACATGATTGATTAAGCACTAAGCTTACCTTGTTGTTGTGGTTTGCTATGTTAGGTAAACTTTGTCAAGTTAAATAGTTTAATTGAAAATCGAGGTAAGTTTCTCGTTTAAATACCTATGGACTTACTAAACATTCGTTATGCTTACCCCTATTATTTTTCTCTTTTCTTATAGATTGTCAACTTGTGAAACGTGACGATCGAATCTACGAGAAGCTCACACTATCTCGTGATTGACTTGGTAGTCTTTTAATCATTTTAAAGCCTAGTTATGTGGCATGTACATAGGTATTAATATTTGTGTTAACTTTGGATTGATAGTTTGGTTTGAACTTAACTAAATTTTGAATTATGGAAAGTTAGTCACATATGTATATGTGTGTGTTTGGTAAAATGATAAGCTATAAATGTGCCACTTGAATGACAAATTTGCTTGATAAAATGGTATGGTAAATGATGGAATAAAATGGCTATTGTAACAACCCGATTTTAGGGCTAGTCGAAATAGTGGTTTCGGAACCACTAATCTGAGGTCGGAGAAATTATTTTTAATATTATTTTATGTGTTATAGCCTGATTATATGTATGCATGAAAGTTTTAGTGAATTAATTTTAGTGATTGCATGCTTAATTTTGAAAAAGGACTAAATCGCATAAAGTGCGAAAGTTTTGCTCTACAAGCTAAAGGTGTCAAATAGCTATAGAACCTTAAATTGGAGGTCCTCAATGTGCAATTGGGCCTTTAAGAGAGTGTTGGCCGGCCATAGGGACAATAAAATGCAAATTGGTTAAGTTGGTGGAATTAGGTGACTTAATTGATGAAATAAAATAAAATAAAGAGAAAAAAAAATATCACCTTTCATTTTCATCCTCTCCACCAAAAATATCAGCAAAAATAGGGGTTTTGGAAGCTTTAAATTTTCAGCAACTTACAATCCTTGCAAGTAAGTGATTTTAGTGGCCATTCTTGATAATTTTTGTACTTTTGGGACCCTTATGGCATAATCTAGCTAATGAGGGGACTATTTTACAAAATGGTTGAAAGTATAGGGTTTTTCCATGAGAGAATTAGTGTTGTTTTCTTAATTTTTATGGAAGAAAATGAATCTTGGTTGTTAAATAAACAGCTTTTGTGAAAGGGGTTTCCATGAAAACACATAAAATGGACATTTTTGTAAAGGTTGTAAAATAGGTAGTAAATGTGTGAAATAATTGGATTTGTGAGTTTCTATAAGTTTAGAATAGATTTGACTAGGCTTGGTTAATGAGGAAATTTGATGAAAATCGTTTTACGAGCCTAGGGGCAAAATCATAAATATGTGAAAGTCTAAGGGTAAAACGATAATTTTATCGAAGTAGGAATTTTGGAATGTCTTGATTTATGTAGTGATTAAATAAGTGAATTTTTCATTATAGATCAAGAAAAATGGAGTCCGGACCTAGACTGGGGGAAAAACCAAGCTAGTAGATTAACTCAATAAAATGCAAATTGGTTAAAGTTGGTGGAATTAGGTGACTTAATTGATGAAATAAAATAAAATAAAGAGAAAAAAAAATCACCTTTCATTTTCATCCTCTCCACCGAAAATATCAGCAAAAATAGGGGTTTTGGAAGCTTTAAATTTTCAGCAACTTACAATCCTTGCAAGTAAGTGATTTTAGTGGCCATTCTTGATAATTTTTGTACTTTTGGGACCCTTATGGCATAATCTAGCTAATGAGGGGACTATTTTACAAAATGGTTGAAAGTATAGGGTTTTTCCATGAGAGAATTAGTGTTGTTTTCTGAATTTTTATGGAAGAAAATGAATCTTGGTTGTTAAATAAACAACTTTTGTGAAAGGGGTTTCCATGAAAACACCTAAAATGGACATTTTTGTAAAGGTTGTAACATAGGTAGTAAATGTGTGAAATAATTGGATTTGTGAGTTGCTATAAGTTTAAAATAGATTTGACTAGGCTTGGTTAATGAGGAAATTTGATGAAAATCGTTTTACGAGCCTAGGGGCAAAATCGTAATTATGTGAAAGTCTAAGGGTAAAACGGTAATTTTATCGAAGTAGGAATTTTGGAATGTCTTGATTTATGTAGTGATTAAATAATTGAATTTTTCATTATAGATCAAGAAAAATGGAGTCCAGACCTAGACTGGGGGAAAAACCAAGCTAGTAGATTAACTTAATCTAGTCGCCTATTTTTTGTGTACTTAGGTAAGTTGTACGTAAATAATACAACTTTATTTTTATGATGCATTAAACAATTGATATTGCGTAAAATGTTTGATTATGGTTGTGAAAATGCATGATGAGAATTGAGATAGTCAAAACTCCTGGTTGAACATTAGGAATAGATTGGATATCCAAGCCATGACATTTGGGTGATATGTGTGCTAGTGTAAGACCATGTCTGGGACATGGCATCGGCAATGATATGTGTGCTAGTGTAAGACCATGTCTGGGACATGGTGTCGGCCACAATACGAGAGCCAGTGTAAGACCATGTCTGGGACATGGCATCAGCATTGAGATGAGAGCTAGTGTAAGACCATGTCTGGGACATGGAATCAGCCTCGATACGTGAGCCAGTGTAAGACCATGTCTAGGACATGGCATCGACATTGAGACGAGAGCTAATGTAAGACCATGTCTGGGACATGGCATCAGCCTCGATATGTGAGCCAATGTAAGACCATGTCTGGGACATGGCATCGGCATTGGCATCGTACCCTCTTGAGTGAGGCTTGTCAAGTATCCTTTGGTATTTCAACTGGTTCAACGGGTAATTTAAAGTTTGTGTTAAAAGTGAGAAAAGTTACAACCATGTTCTAAGTGATACAAGTACCTACACAAAATTTATGAGAAATGAGCTCGATTTATGTTGTATGATTAGTAAGGATGAAAATGAGTAAGTTATGCCTTTAATCATTCGAGAATTATATGCAAGTTTATCATATGTTATGAGTATATAATGTATGGTAATTGTTGTTAATTATTTACATGCGACTTACTAAGCTTTATGCTTATTCCCTTTTCTTTCCATTTTCTTATAGTATCGCCAAGCTAGCTCAGGGATCAAAGGATGTCGGAGGCTCGATCACACTATCAATCTGAACATTTGGTATAGTTAGATTTAACATTTTGATTATGGCATGTATAGGGACTTGGTCTTTGTCAAGTGTCATATTGTTTTGGCCAAATATGTTGGCTTGTCTTGAAGATTGATTCATTTTGTATAGGGCCATGGATGATGGCTATTACTTATTATTAATATATGAAAATGATAATGTTTTTCATGAATGTGCAAATTGCATGGTTGAGTATTTGGTATGTTAATGCTTGAATAAGTAGGTTATTTGATATGGCTTATGTTGGTGCAAGTAAGGGTGACAGAAAGGGCTTGGTAAATAGCCTTGTTTTTGTCTTTGTCCACATGGTCTACCCCATGGATGTGTAGTTTGGCCATGTGTCCCCCTACACCCTAAGTTGGCAAAACAGAATGCCCAGGAGTAACCATACGGGCTGAGACACGGCAGTGTGTCTCGACCGTGTGGAAGACACAGCCATAAACATGGGCATGTGCCCAGGCCATGTGAAGTCTGCACTTGAATTTAGGAATTTAATTCGCCACATGGCCTAAGAATGTGGGCGTTTTTCTTGGCTGTGTGACCTTCTTAGGTTGATGACGTCAGAAGCAGAATGTCAAGGTTTTTGCACATGGGCCGAGACACGGGCATGTTATGGCTGTGTAAGGGACACGGGCCATGGACACGGACGTGTGCCAAGCTGTGTGAAAACCCCTGTAGGTTCAAATTGAGAAATAAATCCACACGGCTAGGGAGATGGGCGTGTCCCTTGCCCCACGGATGTGTGCCCCTATTTTTAGTGAAATTTTCCAAAGTTTTCTAAAGTGCCTGGTTTAGTATCGAACCATTTCTAAGATATATTTTGGGCCTCGTAGGCCCATATTATGGACGTTAAAAGGAAGTTTGAAAATTTTTAAATTTGAACGAACTTCTATGACCCAGAAATGCATGTTAGTATGTGTTTGAGCTAGGTAACGCCTTGTACCCTGTTCTAATGTTAAACATGGGTAATGGGTGTTACAGCTATAAACGTATGTGATTGACTTGTGAATCAATAGGTTGAATTAATATGTTTTGATGCCAACTTATGGCATATTGGTTGATTGATTTGGTTAAAATGTGATGTTTTGGTATTTTTTTTTAGAATGGTCTTGTATAGGTAAGGTTGTGCAATTATGCACCAAACTTTGTGTTTGATTGTTTGCTTGAAATAGGTATCAAATGGCCAAATTTATGCTAAAAACAAAGTCCACGTCGCGACGTCAGGCGATGTTTGTCGCGACGAGCTCTAGACTTTAGGCCACGATGTAACATTCCTAATCCGAATCCGTCGCCGGAACAGGGTTACAGAGCATTACCAGAGTTTACAGAACAAATAGACAGAAATTTCACATCATATTATATTTATATAAGAAATCAATAAAAATCATACATATTGTCCTATATATGAGCCCTCAAGGCCCAAAATATGCGTTAGAAACAAACCAGGACTAAATCGGGTACTCAAAGAATTTTTTAAAAAATATTCAAAATTTTCAAAGGTGTAGGGGACACACGCTCTGTAACACCCCTAACCCTAAACTGTCGCCAAAACAGGGTTACAGAGCATTACCAGACTTTTCAGAACAATTACAGAACATTAAATAGATAATTAGCATACATTTCATAATTAAATCATAATGTCTCTTTTATGGGTCCTCGAAGCCCAAAACACGTATTAGAAGCCAACCGGGACCAATTCCAGTACTCTAGAAATTTTTCATATTTGATATTCAAATCAATTCAAATCTGTCACATTCAATCAAATTCAAGTTTGTACCAAATTATGCCATATATCATCTTATATTCATATATGTTGTATTTAACCATTCAATTTCATATATTATTCCCTAATTTACACCGATTACTCAAGATGACCAACGCAAACATCCTAGGTACATGCCATTACCAAAGAAAAGTACTTCATCACCATAAGTTCGGGATCGACTTTGGATGCTGGACCAAAATTTTGTCTTCAACTAACCTGCGCACGGAAACAAGCTGTACATATATATACTCAGTGGTATTACTATAATTCAAATTTATAAATAATATAGCAAAATATGCATATTCAATTTATGTTTATAATATTTCAATAATCAATTTATACATTAAACCAATCTATTTCAATAATAATCACTATTTTCAAACTATTTTATTTTTACATTCTTATTTCAATATTTCATTCCATTTATATATAAAATCATTCAATATCAATTCTAATTATCAATTCGTAACATTACAATAAAATTATGCATTATCAATTTATACATTGAATCTTCCAAAATCAAATTAAATATTTAAACCAACATGTTTCAATAATAATACTAACTAATTTATAAGATTGTATTCAATTAAACTCATACACCATTTCTTGATTTCTAATTCATTTCATTTTCACTTTTCGTTTCGATAACTAAATTCATTTCTTATATAGAATCATTCGATTTATCAATTTATTCAAAACCAATTCTAATTTCCAATTCGTTCATCTACCCCTATTAACAAGACTCGGACCTTGGTGGAAACATGAATCCAACCAAACACACCAGAATGGCACCCAGTGCCTCATCGGATAGTTCGAAGCAATATTTGACACCCAGTGTCTCATCGGCCAAGCCGAAGAAAGTTGGTACCCAATACCTCATCGAATCTATCTGAAGTAACAGTATGACACCTAGTGTCTCATCGACTCAAGGTTGAAGTATCTGTGAATACTTCCAATCCTATGGCATGCCAACCATATTCGACTTAGCCCGACTAGTTAATAGGGTATTAGATTCACTTTCTCAATTCACTTTCAATCAAATTCAAATCACTATTCACTTTTCAATCAATATACATTTCAAATAATCACATATTTTCATCATTCAATTCAATTTGATTCAATTCAAATCACTTTTAATTTCCAATCAATATACCTTCAAATATTCACATAATTCATAATTCAATTATTTAATTCAAATCACTTTTAATTTCACTCAATATTCGTATCAATTTCAAATACTCACCTCAATTCTTACTTACCATGCATAACAATTAAAATTCAACAATTAATAATAATTAAATTCGAATTATAATAATACAAACCAGAATTTCTGAGCTACTCCTCATCGGCTTTATCTTTTCCTTTCTTAGTCGAAGTTTCCGGTACATCGTTAGCTACGAAAATTAAAACAATTAAAATTCATCAATACAATACAATTTCATATTGAATATTTCAATTTTTATTCAACTTTTGTCTAAATTCCAATTTAATCCCTAAACTGAGACTAATTTTATTTCTTCAAAACTAGTTCCATATTTTCATTCAATTTCCATTTTAGACTAAATTTAACTCTCTAATTTCACTCAAATCCCTAATTTTTTAAATGTAGTAAAATTTTACTCTAAAAAAAAAAAAACACAAATTCAACACCAAACACTCAAACAAAACTCTTTCAAATAAAAGGCTTTAAAATATCTCAATGTTATATATAATTCTCTCATAATTATCCACTAACCAAAACTAATCAAATTAATGGACTATTTATTTAAATAGTCCCTTATTCTAATCCCACTTTGAAATTTAATACTAATTAACTTAATTAAACACTAATAATTAAAATTATCAAACTATCATTCTACTCATTTCTAAAATGACTCTGTAAATGTTAATCTCAATTTCATATACCATTCAATTCAATACCTTTAGCTACTTATTTATGCTTTTACACATTTGCCCCAAAACATTTACATCCTATACAATTTAATCCATCATATCAACAAACATAACCCACTATTGCCGAATACTTAACCCTTAACAGCCTATATATATATTTAATTTATAAAAAAAATCCTTTTCATTTGTAATTTACTCAATTAAATCCCCGATTATAAATTATATTATTTAATTAAAATCAAGAAAGTACCATTTCAACCGATTATTCCACAAGGTTCAAAGCAACTCATACTTTCAATTAATTCACAATTTAATCCTTGAATTTATGTAACATCCCGAAATTGGGCCTAGGAGAATTGAGCCCAATGGGCCTTAGGCGTAGTAGCGTTTAAATTTTTAGAGAACAAGAGATCGGCTTAATTGTAAGTTAGACCTATTGGATAAGTGATTTTGGAAGGTTAGAGGGCTTCTATGAAGTCCCGGGATCAAATATTGGCTTTGGGGAAATTTTGGTTTTAGGTGAAAAAAAAAAATGGAAGTTGGCAGATAGGCCTTAAGAATAAAATATGGAGGAAAATGACACAAGTGGAGTAGGTGGTGTAGTGGCAAAGTGACGCCACTTAGGGGACAAGGGAGTGACGCCACAAGGAAGGAAGGAGGTCCAAGGTTCAAGCCTTGGCTTTTACATTTTGGTTTCTTTTTACTTGGATCTTAGAATTTGGGCCATAGTTTATATTTAGTTGCGCATGGTTTAAGACACAAGAGGAGCTTGTGGCCAAGTGGTTAGCGGCGTGGATTATATTGCAAGGGAGCCTGGGTTCGAATCTCATGAGAAGCAAGGGAGTATTTATTTTATGGGTGCAGACGGTAAGAGTTTCATTGAATTTAAACTCTCACCGACGAAGGATCCCACATCGGAAAGACACAAAGAACGAAGGTGAAGAGCTAGCTATATAAGCAAAGATCTTAGGAGGAGAGTAAACACATCTTGGAGGCGTTTGGGCACAAGAGTGGTCGGAGCGCTGATTAGCCCCAGAGTCCTATCGTGTGTGTAACTCTCTCTACTCTAGTCGTAGAGCGGCAAATGCCGGGTCTGCCGATCACGGCAATAGTAGCCACACGAGCGTCGCGGCGCACGTGTGGGGGCTTCACGCAATAGTTGAGGCCATCGTGAGTATTCTTGTGGGTTGGGTTTTGCTTGGGCCACGATGGGCGAAGTGGGCCCAATGGGCCCGTGGGCCCATATGAGTATATTGTATGATTGGTTAGTATTTGTTGAACTAGACTAGGTGGAACTTATATATGTGGCTAGATTCGTGCTAGGTGGGCCACACGAGCGTGTGGGCTCGGATGGGCCGAAATCGGGTTTTAGGCCCAATCATCCGGTACGACCGAAAATGGTAGCTGAGTCGCTAGTGGCCACATTAGGCCTTCGGAAAGGCCATTACAGGTGTGAATTTACGAAAATACCCTTGGTGGGTAAATTACAAAAATACCCTTAGTAGGTAAAATTACGGTTATACCCTTAGAGGTTGATTAGCATGATTATGTTGTTTAGTTTTGACCGATTGTAGGGGAAGGCTTGATCTCACATATCTCGGGTTGTGACTAGTGCTCAAAAAGCGTTAAGGAAGGGGGATCTAGTGCGTTAGATCTTGATCTACGGGATTTGATAGTCGCGTTAGTAACCAGGTGTGTAACCTTACACACTTCATTAGTATTACATGTTATTGTGTTAACTGTTATTAGCTGATTAGCCATTGAAACCCCTGTGTGTGCCTTGTGGACATGAGCGTGGACTCCGGGTAAGTCCTCTGATTGTGGATCTTGATATATGCTATCATGTCGTTGTTGAATGCTATGCTATATGTTATTTTGCATCATCATATGTTATTATGCCACGATTAATTTTGGACATGATAGTGGGATTGTTGAGAGGAGGGGGATGATTTATTTGGACTGTCACCAGTGGTTTTGACCATAAGATGGGTTGGCCCCATCATTTGATTTGTGACTACGGTCACCAGTGGTTTTGACAACATTACTATTATGATTTGTGACTAAGTCCCAGTGGTTTTGACCACCAGTGGTTTTGACCACACTATTGATATTTGTGACTATGGTCACCAGTGGTTTTGACCACAAATGAATATTGTGACTCGTCCCAGTGGTTTGGTACCACAGTGGGTTGGCCCCACATGATATATTATGGGATTGTCATCCGATGGGTTTTGACCACAAGATGGGTTGGCCCCATCACTTGATTTGTGACTACGGTCACCAGTGGTTTTGACCACACCGATATAATATTGTGACTTCAAATACCATGGTTTTTGACCACCAAAGTGGTTTTGACCACACGGGGTAGAGAAAGGAGTTCGGATGGTTAGGTTATGGGGTTTGCATGATTTGCATGTTTTATCAATGATCCGTAAGTGCTTGAATTATCGGGTTGGGGATTTATACACTCGAGTCTTGGTGACTCACCCTTCCCTTATATTTTACGAGATGAGGCATAGATCGCGGATATGGAGCCGGGAGGAGTCGGGTGGCCATGCATGTTGGTTTCGTGTTTTGACTATAAAATACCTTCTTAGTTTTATTTATTTTCTTTAAACTTGGTATGATTTTGTAATAAGGTCACTGGTTATTATTTTGGGTTTTGGTTATTTGATTTACTTCTGATTTTGTTATGCATGTGATTAGAACTTGATTGCTTAATTAACCGGTAAATATAGCGTTTTCAAAACTATACCTCTTCGGGTTTTCCAAACGTTACAAGATAATAAAGGTAACTTGGATGTTTTTATAAACTCTCATTTTCAAATCACTTTAAAGGCAAATGGTTCTAAACTTGATTTTTCTTATCGCGTCGCTTTTAACAAGTGTCCAATGTTTTCTCAAATCGGCAATCACAAATGGGTTTTTACTCACGAGTTTTCCAAGTATTACGACAACTCCTAAAACAAACTCAGCATCAATTATTACTAAGTTTTCTAAACCCAAAAACAAAACAAGAGTCTTCTTTAAACATTTTTGACAAACTTATGATTTTAAGATGTTTTCACTCCGTAACATGCCAGATTCGGTCGTAACGTTTAGGCCGGGTTTGGGGTGTTACAATTTACCATTTCGATAATTAACCAATTATACATATAATTTATTAACAATCCCTAAATTCTTGAATTTTATAACTTAACACCATGCTAATTTAATTTATAGCATTAAATTCCTTGAAAGCTAATATTAACAAAACTCATGGTACAAAATATTTTAATTACTCACTAAACTTAATAATTCAACTCAAATTTCCAACACGAAGAACAATTGAAACACCCCGCACCCGGCCCACGAGCCTGAACCGGATCTGGTATGTTCCTTAAGTAAACCGGTTTCAAATTCTTTTATTTCTAGAGGAAAACTTGTGCGATTTTAAAAATTATATTATTTGAGTTGGGCTTGAGTTAAAAACCCATTTATCTTATTTTAAAATCCAATTAAATAAGGTGACAAAACAATTAGAGTTTATTTTTAAAGAAATAAATTTTTCTTAACTTTAATTGAAAATAATTCGTAACATAGTAATTAAAAATAAAAATAAAGAAATGTAACTTATGGCCTTATTACAACAAGTAAAATCCCAAAATAAAATTCTAAAATACTTAAATAAAATAAAACGTCCATATTGAATAAACTTCAAGCTGAGCATGGCCATCCCTAAGCTTCTGCCGAACCCGGTCCATTACTGATCGTCACCTGAAAAAAATAGTCCCACAATGGGGTGAGTCAACAGACTCAATGTGTACACAACACTAAAATCCAATAGATCAGGCATACATTTTCATATCAAATACTTATTCATATAACAGATAAAAATGATGATGCAACCCAACCCAAACCTAGGTGCCATCCGCTACACATCCCCGTACCAACCTGCACACCGTCGGGACTACTAAGTCAACCCTCCATCCGCTACACACCATCGGGCGGCAACGCAATGACGTGCTCATTGCCCATATAAAATTTGTGGCATAGCCACTGTGATATAATTGTGTCAAGAGACACCAGATTCGGATAATGTAACCGGTTACCACATTCGATAATGTGACCAAGTCACCACATTCAGATAATGTGACCGAAGTCACCACATTCAGATAGTGAGACCAAAGTCACCACATTCACTTCCCCTTTCTCATATAACCCGAATGCCCCTTATTATTCATGTTATGCATATCATACTTAAATTCACATTCTTATCATATTTCACATGTTAAACATAACATATTTCGTAATCCTAGTAGAAGTAGGAAGCGTACCTGAGTACTTTGTACCATAACACGGTACCTTAGCCATATTCTTATATTTTCATATTAGAACATAGAACAAGTTTAAGCCATACATCGTATTAAAAGATAGTGTGGGGTACACACCTGATTCGCTTAACGAAGTCCTTGAAATCCCGAGAACCGATCTACAGATTTAGATCTTTAACTCCTATATTCGGCCAATCGTTTAAACATTAATAACCCTTTTCGGCTTTAAACCAAATCCTAGTAGGAATAGTATTACTAAAACTTACCTTGTTTGCCGATTTGATTGATAATCAAATCCTGAAATTTGTAGTATTCCTCCCTTAAAATCGGCTAGCCACCAAATCATGTAATCATGTCAGTTTTTGACTTTTGAATAAATGGGAAATAATTCTAAATACCAAAATAAGCCTTGGCCGATTGGATCTATGCACTTACCTTACAATTTCCAAATCCCGAAAGTATTTCTTGCCTTGTATGTCTGTCGAAATCCCTATAACTTCATGTTAGATTTAATCTAATATTAAGACATAAAACATAACCTTTGACCGAATATTCATATTTCTTACCTTAGATCCTTGAATTCCCGGAAGATTCCTCCTTGTATTCGACAATTGTAGAAACCCGAGAGATCCCTTGTAGATTCGGCCAAAATTGCTAATAAGATTAGTACCTTGATTTCGGTAAAAAGAAAAGGAATAAAAATTGATTGACCACAGATCTTACCCTTTTGATGCTGTAGTTGATTGCTCCCTTACTTAGATCCTCAGAGGAATTCGGCTATGGAGACTTAGACAGGGATCAAAGAGATTTCGGCTTGACAGTAGAAGAGAAAAGAAAAAGAAAAGATGGATTTTTGCTTAAGGAAAATTTCGGCAGAGAGAGAGAGGGCTAGGGAATTTTCGGCAATCACTTAGAAAAGATGGAAGAATGGCCTCACTTTTCCTCCCTTAGCCGAATTTACCAGGCTAGAGTCCCCTACTTGGCCACCACTCTTCCTTTGTGATAATATTATCCTTTAATTATTACTTTATTTAAATTAAAAGCATTTAATTATCTCTTCAAAATAATCCAAATTTAAAATCCTTTATTTATCCCATTAATTACCGAAATTTAAAGGGAATAAACTCCCTTTTTCTAGAAGCCTTGCCGTCCCACTCCAGCCTTCTCGAAGCAAAAATTAAACTCCTTTTTATTTGCTTCCCAAGTGACTCGAACTCAGGCCCAACACCTTGCATGTGGCGCCATTTCCATAGGCCCTAAGTGCCATCTTCAGGCCACTTTTCCAAGCCTATTTGTGTGTCAAATTTCACAAACTTTTTCTTTTAAGGCCACCTTGCCTTTATTTCCTGTTTTAAAACTTAAAACTCGACATTTCTACGTCATTTCTAAGTTTTCTAAAATTTTCGATCGGCTCTGTAAACTTGCCATTTCCTTACATTTCCAAGTTTCCAGAAATGTTTACTTTCCATTTTTGAATCATTTCCTTACATTTCCAGGTTTCCAAAAATGTTCATTTCCATTTTCATTTTCATGCATTTCTAGGTTTCCAAAAATATTAAAAATTTATTCATAGTACTTAAGACTTGTCATTTCATACAATTAAACCGAAAATGCATAGGCCCTTTCCAGGATGTTACAGTTCTACCCCCTTAAAATAATTTCGTCCTCGAAATTTCCTAACTAAAATAACTGAGGGTATTGCCGTTGCATTGTCTCTTCTGCCTCCCACGAAGTTTCTTCTGATCCATGATTGCACCATAACACTTTGACTAGAGGAACTGACTTCCTTCATAGTACTTTCACCTCACGTTCCAAGATCCGAATCAGCTCTTCCTCGTAGGATAAGTCTGGCCTTAGCTCCACCTCTTCAACAGGTACCACATGAGACGGATCCGATCGGTAGCGACGTAGCATGGATACATGGAATACGTCGTGCATCTGCTGCAACTCTAGTGGCAACTCCAATTGGTATGCCATCGCCCAACTCTTCGAGCTTCAAGACTGATAGGGCCCTATAAACCTTGGGCTTAACTTTCCTTTGCAACCGAACCTCATAACCTTCTTCCAAGGGAGACTTTCAGGAACACTTAGTCTCCAACTTCAAACTCTATTTCCTTCTGCTTGAGGTCTGCGTACGACTTCTGCCTATCAGAGGCTTCCTTCAATCGTGCCCGAATTAACTCAACCTTCTCTTCGGGCCGCACTAACTCTAGACCCAAAACTCGACGTTCTCCTAACTCAGTCCAACAAGTAGGTGTTCTACACTTCCTACCATACAATGCTTCATATGGTGCCATCCGAATGCTAGCCTGATAGCTGTTGTTGTAGGCGAACTCAGCTAGAGGCAAGTAATCTTCCCAACTTCCTTGGAAATCCATCACACAGCCTCTCAGCATATCCTCCAACACTTGTATAACTCGTTCAGACTGCCCGTCTGATTATGGATGAAAAGCCGTCGTGAAGTCCAACTTAGTGCCTAAAGCTTGATGAAGTGCCTTCCAAAACCGAGACGTAAACCTTGGGTCCCTATCGGAGATGATCGATACTGGTACTCCATGTAACCTTACGATTTCCGCCACATATAACTTGGCTAACTTCTGAAGAGAATAGTCGACTCTCACAAGAATAAAGTGTGCAGATTTGGTCAAACGGTCCACTATCACCCATACCGAGTCCTTCTTAGTAGACGTAAGGGGAAGCCCACTAACGAAGTCCATGGTAATTCTCTCCCACTTCCATTGTGGAATTTCGATTGGTTGAAGCAATCCCGATGGGACCTCGTGTGTTCAAATTTAACTTGTCGACACGTCAAACATTTTCCCACGAATTCAGTAACTTCTTGTTTAAGATTAGACCACCAAAATTGTTCCCTTAGCTCTCTATACAGCTTACTGCCTCCGGGATGCATAGCATAAGGACTACTATGCGCTTCCCAAAAGATCCTCTGTCTCAACTCCTTGTCCCTCGGCATACAGACCTTCCCTTTGTAGCACAATACTTCTTCATCATTGACGCCATAATCCTTTAATTCTCCGCTCTGTACTTGCTGTAACTTAGCACTTAGGTTCTTATCAGCGAACTGTCCCTCTTTCACTTCCTTCAGCCATGTGGGCTTGACTTGCAATTCTGCCAACATGCTTCCATCATCATACAGACTTAAATTAGTGAATAAAGCCCTTAGATCCGACATAACCTTCCTACTTAGGGCATCAGCTACCACATTCGCCTTGCCCGAATGATATTCTA
The DNA here is from genome assembly GCA_025503065.1 of Gossypium bickii. Classification (NCBI taxonomy): domain Eukaryota; kingdom Viridiplantae; phylum Streptophyta; class Magnoliopsida; order Malvales; family Malvaceae; genus Gossypium; species Gossypium bickii. The sequence goes on from CP106715.1 coordinate 25,131,321, forward strand.
TCGAACAGTCGTAATCCTTCAACAATTCCACCCACCTTCGTTGCCTCAAGTTCAACTCCTTCTGAGTCAACAAGTACTTAAGACTTTTGTGGTCTGTGTAGATAACTGACCTTTCTCCATAAAGGTAGTGCCTCTAAACCTTAAGGGCGAAAACCACTGCTGCCAGTTCTAAGTCATGAGTTGGGTAGTTAACCTCATGAGGCCTTAACTGCCGAGACGCATAAGTGACCACTTTTCCATCTTGCATTAGCACACAGCCTAACCCCGTATGCGAAGCATCACAGTGTACCACAAAATCTTTTCCCGCCTCGGCCGAATTAACACCGAGCTTCCACAACACCTTTTAAGCTTTTCAAAGCTCTCCCGCTGCTTATTAGTCCATTCAAAGGGTACTTCCTTCCTTAGCAACTTTGTCAAAGCGCGGCTATATGACGAGAACCCTTCCATAAACCTTCTGTAATAGCCTGCCAAACCTAAGAAACTTTGGATTTCAGCCACGGACCTAGGTGGTTTCCAATCCAACACTGCTTCAATCTTCCTAGGGTCCACTCTTATTCCCTCTGCGGATACCGCATGTCCTAAGAATGCTACTCTCCTTAAGCCAAAATTCACACTTGCTTGAATTTGGCATAAAGCTTCTTTTCCTTAACAGCTCTGCTGACAACTCGGAGATGTTCATCGTGCTCCTCTTCGCACTTAGAGTACACCAAGATATCATCGATGAACACAACGACGAACCTATCCAAATAGGGTTGGAAAACCCGATTCATCATGTCCATGAACGCTACCGAGCGTTCACAACCCAAACGGCATCACCACAAACTCAAAATGGCCGTATCTTATCCTAAAAGCGGTCTTATGGATATCGACCTCCTTCACCTTCAATCGATGATATCCCGACCTTAAGTCGATCTTTGAAAACATCATGCGGCCCCCTTCAACCGATCGAACAAGTCATCGATCCTTGGCAAAGGATACTTGTTCTTAATGGTCACTTTATTCAATCGACGGTAATCTATGCACATACGCATAGTTCCGCCCTTCTTCTTCACAAATAGGACTGTGCTCCCCATGGAGAAACACTGGTCGGATGAACCACGATCCAACAACTCTTGGATTTGAGCCTTGAGCTCCACTAACTCCTTTGGCGCCATTCGGTATGGAGCGATTGACACAAGAGTCGCTCCCTGTGAGCAAATTTATTCCAAATTCTACCTCCCTATCTGGGGGTATTCCTGGTAGTTCCTCTGGAAATACATCCTCAAAGTTCTTGACCGTTCTAACTCCGCTAACACCTTCTTCCTTTCCACCCAACCCACTTACGAAGGCTAGAAATGCCTTGCACCTTTTCTTAACCATTTTCTCAGCCTTCAGCGCCGAAACTACGTTAGACAAGTAGTTCCTCCTTTCTCCAACCATTACTACTACTTCATCCTCCGAGGTCCTTAGTTCCATTCATTTAGCTGCACAATCCAACACGGCTCAGTGTTCTACTATCTAGTCCACGCCGAGTATAAGTTTAAACTCTCCGAAGGGTAACTCCATTAAGTCAGCCCGAAAGTTCACTTCCTGAATCTCTAGGGGTACATTCCGAAAGATCTTATCTACCACTACAGTTTGGCCTAATGGGCTTACTACAGTCATTTGCCTATCAGAGAGTTCAGAGTCTAGGTCTAGTGTTTCCACTACACTACATGTAACATATGAATGGGTCGAGCCTACATCAATTAGAGCAAAATAGGGCTTGTTAAAAATAAAGAACGTACCGGTTATAACATCCGGCGCGTCACCATCCTCCCTCCGGCGAACCGCATAAACCAAACCCGGTTGCCTTGCCTCAGCATTAGCAGCACCTCGGCCCTGGGTTCCACGGCCTCTGCCAGTACCATTACCTCTGTTGTCCGAACCACGACCTCGTTGAGGTCGCTGTCCCCGCTCTACCACCGGCGACTAACGATGCGAGTGCGATCGACTCTCATCTGGTTTTTTGGGACAATCTTTGAGCATATGGTCCTTGAACCCACATCGAAAACATCCTCCCGTCTTTTTCCAGCACTCCCCTAAGTGCTTCTTTCCACAATGCTCACAAGGACGATACTGCCATCCTGTACCAGCTTGCTGATTTCGCGGCCCATCAATTCTAGGCCTCTTATGAACCTTTCCAGATGGTTCAAAACCTCTTTTGGGCTTATTCCTACCCACAGCTTGCTTGGTAGAATCCTTAATTCCCTCGGCCACCTTGGCCTTTTCTACCAAAGTAGAGAACTCCCGCTCCTGATGCGGTGCTATCAACAGTCTCAGATCGTCCCTCAGTCCGTCCTCAAAATGGACACATCGCTCATGCTCAGTTGCCACTACTCCTCGAGCATAGTGATTCAACCTCAGGAATTCAGCTTCATATTCCGCAACAGACTTGCTCCCTTGCACTAGCCCCAGAAAAGCCTTCCTTTGCTCATCTGTATACCTGGTTCTTACATATTTCTTCTGAAATGCTTCCTTAACATATTCCCAGGTCAGATCCTCAGCCGTGGCACCATCCCGAACAGTTAACCACCACTGATACGCTTCATCGCGTAACAGTGCCACCATCCCTTTCAACTTTTCCTCCGGGGTCAGATCAAGCTCGTCCATGATGCGCTCCGTTGCTGCCAACCAGTACTCAGTTGTACTGGGTGCCACACCCGATACTCCACGAAACATTTCGGCTCCATTAGCTCGAAGCCGTTCAGGCACAAACTTACGGTTTCCCGAATTTCCTCCTACACCAGCCACCAATTCCAAAACTCACAGCACAGCCTGCGACACAGCATCTTCCCCCGTCTGAGCTTGTTGCTCAACACCAACAGCTGAGGGTGGTGGTGGCGATGGTATCTCATTGTCAGAACCTTGACCCGATCTAACGGGTTCTAATATACTCATCCTTCCTCTACCTCTTCCACGATGACCACGTCCTCTAGAGCTCATTTCTAACGTCGTGATCTGGTTAAGAAGTTTTATGAATTAGTACTTTTGTTTCACTTGATTACCAGCGAAGAAGTTTTATGAAAAAGAATTTAAGAGTAGTTCTTTCGTATTCATACAAACACACAGTCTTTCCATTCATTCATTCATCCATCAAACAAGTATGAACTTTCGTTCATTCAGAGAAACGTTGTAGTTTACATCGTTGTTGTTTTTCCACTACCCAGGGTATTTTCGTAATTTTTCCTACAGGGGTATTTTCGTAATTTTTCAAAAGAAAAATTTCTTTGTTGATTTTGTCAAAAAGTGTTTTGGAAATTTTGAATTTTCGAGGTATTTTTGAAAATTTCGAAATCCGGGGGTATTTCGGTAATTTTTTACAAACCGGGATAAATTCGTAAAATCTAATAAATCAGGGATGTTTTGAAAGTTACAAAACTTTGAAGGTTCTTTTTGAGAATTGTACTTTCCAAAATGGTGATGTTACAAAAATTTTGGAAATCAGGGTCATTTTGGTCATTTTTTGTAAGTTAGGGGCAAATTTGTAATTTTCCAAACTTAAGATATTTTTGATAGTTTGCAAATTAGGGTTTTTGAATACTTATAAAATAATGAAATTTTGATAAAACTGTTGGGTAGTTGGTTATTTTATAAACCAAGGGCATTTTGGTAATTTTACCACTAAGGGTATTTTTGTAATTTTCATAAATCGAAAATTTTTCGAAAAATTTTGTAAAGATAGTTTCCACAAATTAAAAGAGTGATTTTAAAGGTTTTAAAACTAGGGTTTTGTTGTTTTTCTTTTTTTTTTTTTTTTTTTTTTAAAAAAACATGGCTAGTTCCTTTCGGGTTTTAGTTATTGTGTTTAGCCTATGGACCGAGCCCTCTTGGTCGTGGTGAACCAAAGCTACGCACTGTGCAGATTCGAGTGGAGAGGAGGTGAGTCACGCGGATCGCTTAAATACCAAGCTCCCACCAAAACCATTCCTAGACATGCGCATGCAGGTTGCCACACCACCGAGCCCTCTCGAGTTAGGGTGAACCGGCTTACGCACTGTAGGATTCTGCGAAGAGGAGGTGAGTCACTAGGACCGCTTAAATACCAAGCTCTTCCGATCCAATCATAGACATGCGCACGTGGGTTACCACACCCTAGCTCGATGACTTAGCCATAGGTTTGTTTAGTGCATTAAGTTCTTATGTGTTTGTGTTTGAGTAGACTAGTCCTGTGGTTCAAGTTCCTATCATGCTATTCTACATTCCATTCCTTTTCTACCCTTCCACAATTCATAATTTACATAATCACCCAAATAGTTAGGGGTACTTACCTGGTGGACTGCGGGTCGGAGACTTAGGTGCCATGCCAGAAAATCTGTTTATTTCATAAAATCCTTCCAAAAAGCTAACTTGGCTTGATTTGAAAATGTTTTGGGCCTTAGCCCACAGGCCGAGAGTTTAAAATCGGGCTCGATACCAAATCAAACACCACTTTCCTACTACGAGCCTGAACCGGATCTGGTATGTTCCTTAAGTAAACCGGTTTCAAATTCTTTTATTTCTAGAGGAAAACTTGTGCGATTTTAAAAATTATATTATTTGAGTTGGGCTTGAGTTAAAAACCCATTTATCTTATTTTAAAATCCAATTAAGTAAGGTGACAAAACAATTAAGGTTTATTTTTAAAGAAATAAATTTTTCTTAACTTTAATTGAAAATAATTCGTAACATAGTAATTAAAAATAAAAGTAAAGAAAATTAACTTATGGCCTTATTACAACAAGTAAAATCCCAAAATAAAATTCTAAAATACTTAAATAAAATAAAACGTCCATATTGAATAAACTTCAAGCTGAGCATGGCCATCCCTAAGCTTCACTTAACCCGGTCCATTACCGATCACACCAAAAAAATAGTCCCACAATGGGGTGAGTCAACAGACTCAATGTGTACACAACACTAAAATCCAATAGATCAGGCATGCATTTTCATATCAAATACTTATTCATATAACAGATAAAAATGATGATGCAACCCAACCCAAACCTAGGTGCCATCCGCTACATATCCCCGTACCAACCTGCACACCGTGGGGACTACTAAGTCAACCCTCCATCCGCTACACACCATCGAAGGCGATCATTTGCAATCGACGTGCTCATCGCCCATATAAAATTTGTGGCATAGCCACCAGATATAATTGTGTCAAGAGACACCAGATTCAGATAATGTAACCGAAGTTACCACATTCAGATAATGTGACCGAAGTCACCACATTCAAATAATGTGACCGAAGTCACCACATTCAGATAGTGAGACCGAAGTCACCACATTCACTTCCCCTTTCTCATATAACCCGAATGCCCCTTATTATTCATGTTATGCATATCATACTTAAATTCACATTCTTATCATATTTCACATGTTAAACATAACATATTTCGTAATCCTAGTAGAAGTAGGAAACGTACCTGAGTACTTTGTACCGTAACACGGTACCTTAGCCATATTCTTATATTTTCATATTAGAACATATAATAAGTTTAAGCCATACATCGTATTAAAAGATAGTGTGGGGTACACACCTGATTCGCTTAACGAAGTCCTTGAAATCCCGAGAATCGACCTACAGATTTAGATCTTTAACTCCTATATTCGGCCAATCGTTTAAACATTAATAACCCTTTTCGGCTTTAAACCAAATCCTAGTAGGAATAGTATTACTAAAACGTACCTTGTTTGCCGATTTGATTGATAATCAAATCCCAAAATTTGTAGTATTCCTCCCTTAAAATTGGCTAGCCACCAAATCATGTAATCATGTCAGTTTCTGACTTTTGAATAAATGGGAAATAATTCTAAATACCAAAATAAGCCTTGGCCGATTGGATCTATGCACTTACCTTACAATTTCCAAATCCCGAACGTATTCCTTGCCTTGTATGTCTGTCGAAATCCCTATAACTTCATGTTAGATTTAATCTAATATTAAGACATAAAACATAACCTTTGACCGAATATTTATATTTCTTACCTTAGATCCTTGAATTCCCGGAAGATTCCTCCTTGTATTCGACAATTGTAGAAACCCGAGAGATCCCTTGTAGATTCAGCCAAAATTGCTAATAAGATTAGTACCTTGATTTCGGTAAAAAGAAAAGGAATAAAAATCGATTGACCACAGATCTTACCCTTTTGATGCTGTAGTTGATTGCTCCCTTACTTAGATCCTCAGAGGAATTCGGCTATGGAGACTTAGACAGGGATCAAAGAGATTTCGGCTTGACAGTAGAAGAGAAAAGAAAAAGAAAAGATGGATTTTTTCTTAAGGATAATTTCGGCAGAGAGAGAGAGGGCTAGGGAATTTTCGGCAATCACTTAGAAAAGATGGAAGAATGGCCTCACTTTTCCTCCCTTAGCCGAATTTACCAGGCTAGAGTCCCCTACTTGGCCACCACTCTTCCTTTGTGATAATATTATCCTTTAATTATCACTTTATTTAAATTAAAAGCATTTAATTATCTCTTCAATATAATCCAAATTTAAAATCCTTTATTTATCCCATTAATTGCCGAAATTTAAAGGGAATAAAACTCCCTTTTTCTAGAAGCCTTGCCGTCCACTTCAGTCTTCTGGAAGCAAAAATAAAACTCCTTTTTATTTGCTTCCCAAGTGACTCGAACTCAGGCCCAACACCTTGCATGTGGCGCCATTTCCATAGGCCCTAAGTGCCATCTTCAGGCCACTTTTCCAAGCCTGTTTGTGTGTCAAATTTCACAAACCTTTTCTTTTAAGGCCACCTTGCCTTTATTTCCTGTTTTAAAACTTAAAACTCGACATTTCTACGTCATTTCTAAGTTTCCTAAAATTTTTGATCGGCTCTGTAAACTTGCCATTTCCTTACATTTCCAAGTTTCCAGAAATGTTTACTTTCCATTTTTGAATCATTTCCTTACATTTGCAGGTTTCCAAAAATGTTCATTTCCATTTTCATTTCCATGCATTTCTAGGCTTCCAAAAATGTTCATTTCCAATTTCATTTCCATGCATTTCTAGGTTTCCAAAAATATTAAAAATTTATTCATAGTACTTAAGACTTGTCATTTCGTACAATTAAACCGAAAATGCATAGGCCCTTTCCAGGATGTTACAACAATCCACCAAAACAGTCCCTAGACTTCACAAAATTAACAATCTAACCTCCAATTCTATCAAAAAAATCCCTAATTCTTTCATTTATTCAACATAATCAATGTTAAGAAATCTAATAACTTCCAAAATTTCAAAATAAACCATGAAATATTTTGTTCTAGGTTTCTAAAAACTCAAAAATTACAAAAAAAAGGACTTAAATTGACTTATCAATTGAGCTTGGAACCTCAAAACCCCAATTTTCCCTTTTCTTTCTTTCTTTCTTTCTTTCCTTCTCTGTTTCGTTTGCCTATTCTGTTTCTATTTGTCTCTTTTTCTATTTTTTATTTCTTTTTATTTCCTTTATTTAATTAGTTTAATATAATAACAAAAAAATATATAATATAATATTATTTACTTAAATAATAAGTAAATATGTAATAATTACTGATATATGTATTTCATTTTTCCACATGTCATCATATGCACCATACATTTGTCAACTCTTTGGTTTATTTATAATATAATAATATAATATAAATAATATAATTTACAATATAATAAAATAATAATATACTTTATAATTAAATAAGATATTTATATATATTTAAAACATAAAATTCTAAGATTTTTATCAGGCATATGTCGCCTCAACTATAGAAAAAAGGCATAATTTCCTATTTGGTCTTTTTAACTTTTCTTTAATCTATAATTAAGCTTTCACCCTTATTACAATTTAGTCCTTTTTCCTAATTACTCCTAATTCAAGCAAATTCACTTAACCAAAACCTCATTAACTACACAACCAACTTCGTGAATCTGATTTACCAGAACAGAGTCCCGGGAATGCTTTTTTTTTTTTCAACTTGAACCTTTTTAACCAATTAATCATCGAAACGTTAAAATTTCTTAACGAAAATTTAATATCACCTTAATGACACTCCGTAAATATTTATTAAAATATTTATGCACAGTTTATAAAAATAAGGTCCCAATACCTTATTTTTTAAAACCACTTGAACTTAATAAATCACTTATATAACATAAATTATCAAATCAAAAACTTTTTTTTTAAAAAAATCACATTTGACTTGTAAATATTAAATAATAATATTTACGAACTTACTCGTCGGATTTGGTGGCCTTGAACCACTATTTCTGATACCACTGAAAATTGGGTTGTTACACGCCCGTGTGGCTAAGCCGCGTGGCTAAGCCGTGTGTCTCACACAGTCAAGAGACACGCCCGTGTCTCAGGCCATGTGGGTATTCGAAATAAGGATACACAGCCGTGTCCCAGCCTATGTCCAAACTTGTGAGCTCTCTGACTTGGGTCACACGGCCAAGCCACACGCCTATGTGCTAGGTCGTGTGAACATTCTATTTTGTGCAAATTAAAGATACAGGGGACACATGGCTGAGACACACGCCCGTGTCTCTGCTCGTGTGGACGAAATATACCATTTTTCTAGCCACATTTCTCACCCAATTTGGCATCAACCTAACTCAACATTTTTGCATAATAAATAGCCATAACAAGACACTTAGAATAAGCTAAACTCAAGTTTTATACATGAGATATCTTCACATAAATCCAAATATCCAAACTTACCTAATTGACCAAATACACATATATGCATATTTTACCAAATATACCAATTTAAACCAATCATCAATAGACCTATAAGATTTTCATCATTCAACCATTTCAAACACACATCAAACATGGTAAGGCCACTTATACACACATCAAAATATATCCATCACAAGCCATTTAAATGGCTAGTCTTAACAAAACATCTACTTGCCAACATTGGCCAAACTAACTTATATATGCCATTATAACTAGAATTAATTTACTATTTATACTAAATGAGCCGTTGGATAGTGTGAATCTTCTCTGACCAGCTTCCAACCAAAACGAGCTTCTGAATTAGTATAAAGCATTGAAAATAACACAGAGTAAGCATTTAAGCTTAGTAAGTTCGTATAACAAGGAAATTAACTTACCATTTAATCACATTTAAGGTAAACATGCTAATATAACCAAACCAATTTGGCCAAAAGCCTAAACACATATCCTTAACATGTTAGTCATGTAACGTTTTCCATAACCAATAAACATAGGTGTACATAATCACTAGGTAAGATTCACATACATGTATCATCCATCTCATATTTCAATATATCATGTAATATCATTTCCATGTAATTCAAGTATATACCTGTAATTTTTCATTTCAAACTCATATTGTTTTATATCAGAACTTTGCCTGTTGAACCATTTAAAATATTGTTGTATACACGGGATGTAACAACCTGATTTTGAGCCTAGTCGGAACAGTGGTTTCGAGATCACAAATTCGACATAGTAAAAATTATTTTATTATATTTTTATGGTCTATAATTTTATGGAACGATTTCATGAAAATTTCGTTAAAAAATTTTGACGTTTGGGCACTCAATTTAGTTAAAAGGACTAAATTGCAAAAAGTACAAAACTTGAATTCTATATGTTAAAGGTGTCCAATTGTTATGAAATTTTAAATTAGATATCCTTAAATGGTAATTAGACCATTGGTTAAGTTGGTGGACAAAAATGGACATGGTTTGGTATGTTTCTAAAGTTTTTCATTAAGGACATTTTGGTAATTTGGTAATTAAATGAATTAAAAAGCCAAATTAAAGCATAGATGGCTTGAATTATTGAAATATTGTGAGCAGTTATCGGTTAACATTTGGGAAAGCAGATATAGTTGCAAATACTTGAATGGAAAACCTTTGATTATTTTGTGAGTATTGGATACATGATTATTCTTATTTGATGAAGGTCTGAATCTAGCTAAATTAGAAGCTTAAGGGATGTTTTCTTTGCAAGATTGAGAACCTCAGGAATGTGATAGTGAGTGGTACACTGAACGAGTACAGTGTGAGATGACTTATGATTCTGAATTTCAGGTCGGACCTGATGACTGTTATCATTATTCCAAGATAGAATTTGAACACTGAATAATTCAGAGTGTATGCAGAAAATTTTGTACGAAGCTCAGTAATAGCTCGTTTGCTCATTCAAGGTGTAATAAAATATACAAATATTTTAAATAGATGTTCTGGTGATCGGATATGCAACAAGATAGATTAGTTGAGTTATATGTTTCAGAGACTATCCGATCAGAAATCATACAGAAAGTAAAAGTGATTTATGGTAGTTTAGAATCCATTTTAGAGTGTCGGAGAATGTATGTGAATTTGAAACATGGGGATATGAAATTCCCGTTTAGCGATAGCATGCTTCCGAAAGTATTGCCTTGGAAAAAGATTCAAAATGTGTTTTTTGTATCTATGTTGCGATGGTATCGATTGGACTCTTTGAGTATGAATTTCTGATAGGGATTAAGATTCAGCCGATGTGTTGTATAATGAAGAATCAATCAGAATTTTGACACGAGAGATTAAAAAGTTGGGAAATAAAAGCATAACCTTATTAAGGGTTCTTTGGTAGTGTCACGAGATAGAGGAGTTTACGTGGAAATCGAATTTATATTTTGGTAAGATTTTCGGGATGAAAATCCCTAAAGGGGGGAGAGTTGTAACAGTCCGATTTTGAGCCTAGTCGGAACAGTGGTTTCGGGACCACAAATTCGACATAGTAAAATTTATTTCTATTAGATTTTTATGGTCTACAGTTTTATGGAACAATTTTGTGAAAATTTTGTTAGAACATTTTGACGTTTGGGCACTCAATTTAGTTAAAAGGGCTAAATTGCAAAAAGTGAAAAACTTGAATTCTATATGTTAAAGGTGTCCAATTGTTGTGAAATTTTAAATTAGAGGTCCTTAAATGGTAATTAGACCATTGGTTAACTTGGTGGACAAAAATGGACATGGTTTGGTATGTTTCTAAAGTTTTTCATTAAGGGCATTTTGGTAATTTAGTAATTGAATGAATTAAAAAGCCAAATTAAAAGCCAATTTTTGTCCATCTTCCTCCCATGGCCAAATGTACCAAGAAGAAACCATGGCTAGGGTTTTTCAAGCTTCCAAGCTCGATTGTAAGTCCGTTCTAGCCCTGTTTTTAATGATTATTACATTTTTGAAGTCGTTGTAACTCGATCTATCTATTTCTACCATAATTTGAAGAGATGTCAAAGTCTAAAATTTTACCCATGATTAACATGTATGTATTTTGATGTTTGATGGTAGAAAATGCATGTTTGTTAATTGTTAAACGACTTTTGCTAAGTGGTTTTCGGTAAAAATGCTTAAAAGGACTTGTTTGTAAAAGTTGTAAAATGAGTAGTAAAAGTGTGAATAAATGAAAAATATGGACTGTTATGAGTATGAAAATGGTTTGGCTAGGCTTGGGTTGTAAAGAAATTAATGAAAATCATTTTACAAGCCTAGGGACTAAAATGTAAAAAAGTCAAACTTTGGGAGCAAAAATGTAATTTTTCCATAATATGATTTTGGGCTGATTTGAATAGTATAATGATTAAATAAGTTAAATGTGATGTTATAGATCAAGAAAAACAAGTATTTGACGATTTAGTCCTTTTTGCCATTTCTATGTCGAGGTAAGTTCGTATGTTTAATAAGCATTAAATTATATGTGTATAAATGCTTAATTGATATAATTGTGGTAAATGATACATTATTGAAATGAAATGTAAATGCTATTGAGTATGATACTACGTAAATGACCGACAAAGATTCGATACAGCGAAAGTCCCGGTTGAACATTAGGAATAGATAGGATACAAATGTCATGACATTAGGGTTACTGAGATTACGTGTAAGACCATATCTGGGATATGGCATCGGTACCATATCTGGGATATGGCATCGGTACCATATCTGGGATATGGCATCGGTACCATATTTGGGATATGGCATCGATACCATATTTGGGATATGGCATCGATATGAGACTTCGTGTAAGACCATAGCTGGGCTATTGGCATCGATACGAGATTACATGTAAGACCATATCTAGGATATGGTATTGGTACAGTCTTGTATGTATGAGATTCTCGAGTATCCTTTAGTATTCCAAATGGTTCAATGGGAAATTCAACGGGTATGTCAAAGACGAGAAAGTATATGATTATGTTACGAGATGGTATAGGTATGTACGTAAAGTTTATAAACATTGACTTTATGAAATTGTGAGTTCATGGTTTCCATGAGAATGTTTTTGTGAAAACCTTGTGATTATTGGTCTATAGTTGAGATGTATGAAATACATGGTAAATTAGATTAACGATTATGTGATTGGCTTTCGGGCCAAATTGAGTTATGATGTTGCATGTTTTATTCACACAAATTGTGATTTATTGGATATGAGAAAAAGGGAAGATTGGCATAATTAGTTGTTGAAATGGTTATGGAAATATGGGAAGATAAGAGTTTAGGCAATTGAAAGATGTTAAAGTATATGCTTGAAATGTAAATACTCATAATTAATGTTCATGGTTACTATGAAGTTTGAAATGATTTGTTATTTGTTGTAATCTAATACAAAGGAGAAATTATGGTTGTTAGGCTAAAGCCATGATATGTTAAATTATGCTTATAAGTTGATAGAGTAAACATTATGACTGGATAAAAATTATAACTGTGAGATTCATAGAAATTTGTATTATCTTGTGTTCAAATTGTTGAACTTGATAAAAGATTTGAAAGAGTTGCTTATTATTTTCGTACGGACTTACTAAGCAATAGAGCTTACCCCCTTCCCTTCCCTTGTCTTATAGGGTTATTAAGCTAGCTCGGGTTGGAGATCGCCGGAGATCCTATCACACTATCAAGCTATCATTTTGGGTATAAATGAATCCAAGCATTTTGAGTCTATGGCATGTATAGGGACTATGTCAATTTGTTATGTGTGTTATTATTAATTTGGCCATATGTGTTTGTTTGTAATTGTTAATGCTTCATCTTATATATAGCCATGAATGATGGCTTATTGTAACAGCCCGGATTAGACCCTAGTCAGAATAGTGGTTTCGAGACCACAAATCCGAGGTCGGAATGATAATTTAATATTATTTTCTGTGTGAATAGTATGTGACATAGTTTGTTTGAAAATTCTGTGTGAAGATTTTATTGATTATGTGTTTAATTAAGAGAAAGGACTTAATTGTGTAAAGAGTAAAAGCTATGTGCTGATTTTTAAGTACTTAAGTGTTGTTGTTTTATTAACGTGGAGGCCTTATGAGGCAATAATGCCAATATTTAGATAGTGGTATGGTAAAAGTCATGAATGGCCTTATTATATATATGTTATATATGTTTAATGAAAGGTCATTTTTGTAATTGAATTAATAAAATAAGATTAGTAAAACAAAACATGAAACAAGATGAGTATTCATCTTTTTACTCACTGAAAATAGAAAAGAAAGAAGGGCTAGGAAGCTTTGAGGTTTCGGCAAGCTTAGGCACAAATTGGTGTGTGATTTTAGCTCAGTTTTTGATAATTTCTACGTTTTCGTAATCGTTGCTTCGTGCTTTAGCTAACCCATGTTGAAATTTTGTGAATTGATGATGTTATTGAGATGAGCCATTGATGAATGTTTGAGCTATCTGCTAGTTGATAGTAAAATATGAAAACTTGGTGTTGGATTAACATAATTTGTATTGGAATTTTTAGAGAAATTGAGTGTTTTGGAATTAATTGAGAAAATGAGAAATTGAAGGGTTAAAATGTGAAATAAATGAAATGTGTGAGCTTGTATTAGCATGAGAAATATTCGGCTAAGCATATGTGTTTTAAGATTTTGTATATTTGATAATTTTATGAATTAGGGACTAAAGTGTCGAAATGTGAAAATATGAGGGCTATTCTGTAAAATACCCTAAATATGTGTGTTTGGACTAAAATGAAAGATTTGGTGATTGAATGGATTTAATTTGAATGTGTATAGACCAAGAAAGAAGAGGTTCGGATCGAGATCGAGGCAAAGATAAAGTGCTCGATTAATCGACCGTATCAATAGTTCAACGTCCGAGGTAAGTTCAGATATAATACATGTTATTAAGATATGGTTTAGCATTATGAAATGAATGTGTATATGTGTATGAAATCAAAATGCTATGTGCAAGATTTAGTTGATGGCACTAAGGGTGCAAAATTGAAATTGAAACAGAGATGAATAGCACTGTGTGTGCGATGTTATGAAAGCTTCAGCTATTTGACGTGGCACTGTGTGTGTGATATTGAGATAAGTCGGTTGAAAGATTAGGCACTAAGTGTGTGATGACTAATATATATCGATCATGTATATGGCACTGAGTGTGCGATTAAATTGAAAGAAAATCAGATGATGATCGACTTGTAATATCAAGCATTGAGTAGCTTGGAAATTGAATAACTATGTGTTAGCTAAGGTATGTATTGAACCTTTGTGGTTGATGAGTTTATAGATAAAGCTATGAATGGATGAATGAATAATTTTAGCTATGGATGATATGGTATGTATAAGAGAGAATTGATCTATGTGATGGTTGGTTTAGTTTAATGTTTTATGTTACGAACTTACTAAGCTTTATAAAGATTACTGTGAGATTTATTTCTCTGCTTTGCAGTGTTAGTAAAGCTAGCTCGGATCCGGGAATCGTCAGCATCTCGATCACACTATCGGTATTCTATTTTGGTACTTTTGGAAATATGTACATAGTTGAAATATGGCATGTATAGGCTAGTTGTTTTGACTCACATTTAAGATGTGTAAATAGCCATGTGATATGGCTAGCTAAATGTTGGAAATGTGCATGAGTGAATATGGTATTTGGTGCATATTTTGATATAGCATGATGGTAATGAATTAGCTTATAAATGTGAGTTCAATGATGAATTAATGCCTTTGTGATTTAGTGAAGTTATGGATGATTTATACCTAAATTTACATGTAATTTGGTTGTATAAAATGGCATGCTTAGAAATGAGATTATATGTGATGATATGATGATTATTGGACATGAAATTGGTTGCCAAATTGTGTGTATAAAGATGCTCAAATGTGCTTGTAGGATTGACCCATGTGGGTGGCATTTTGGCCTTGCAAATGGCCTATTTTTTTGCCAGACGGTTGTGGCACACGGGCGTGCCTAGTGACCGTGGGCGTAAGTCAGTGTTTCGCCTAAGAGCACACGGCCACGACACACGGACGTGCCTGGTAGCTGTGTGGTTTTTGACAGGATTGACCACGGCCAAAGTACACGGGCGTGCTTGGTGGCCGTGGAGCAAAGGTCAGTTTCGACCACGAGAAGGACACATGGGTGTGTTTGGAAGCAGTGGGAGGCACACGGCCTACTCCCACAGGCGTGTATCCCCTGAAACTTAGAAAAGTTTTAAATTTCCATGAAGTTTCTGTATGTGTTTCGGTTTAGTCCCGACCCCTCTCTAGCATGTGTTTAAGGTCTTATACACCTTAATAAGGGACTAATTATTTATGTTTGACGTATTATGATGATGATTGACTTTGTGTCGTAAATGAGTTGTGAAATAACCCTATTGTCCGGTAATGCCTCTTAACCCTAATCCGGTGACTGTTTCGAGTTAGGGGTGTTACATTTATATTGGTATTAGAGCTACGGTTTAGTCGATTCTCAGACTAATGTAGTGAGTATGAGTCTAGCTATACATACCATATTATAAAATTGCGATAGTGTGTTAAATTCTGACAGTTGAAAATGTGTTTTCATATAGTAATGGATCCCGATCGAGCAGTTGTTGACGATGTAGAAAGCAATGCGCCTGCTCCCGCTCAGGGGACAGCGTCGGCCATATCTCGGGCGAATGATAGTGGTGAGAGAGGAGAGGCTAAGCAAGCCTTCTTCCGAATGATGAGCGAGTGGTTTACGGAGTTCATTCGAATGAATCCGGCTGCTCCACAACCTCCACCCCACAAGTACCTGTTGTGCCACAAGTTGTAGATCCGATCAGATTGAATAAACCACCTGTAGACAAGATTCGAAAATACAGGGCCGAGGAGTTTAGGGCCACATCTAATGACGATGCTGAGCGAGCTGAGTTTTGGCTTGAGAATACAATCAGAGTATTCGATAAGATGTCGTTAAATCCTGATGAGTGCATTAAGTCTGTAGTTTCCTTGTTGAGAGACACGGCTTATAACTGGTGGAAAACATTAATATCTGTGGTTCCGAGAGAGAGAATTACCTGGGACTTCTTTCAAGCTGAGTTCAGAAAGAAGTATATCAGTCAACGCTTCATTGATCAAAAACGTAAAGAGTTTCTAGAATTGAAACAGGGCCGTTTGTCTGTTACTGAGTACGAGCGGGAATTCGTAAGATTGAGTTAATACGCGAGAGAATGTGTTTCGATCGAAGCTACTATGTGCAAACGTTTCATAGAGGGATTGAATGAAGATATTAAATTGTTGGTTGGGATACTTGTTATAAATGAATTTGCAGTGTTAGTCGAAAGAGCATGCAAAGCTGAGGAGCTCATTAAAGAAAAGAAGAAAGCCAATTCTGAGGCTCATGATGAAAGAAAGAGATCGATGAATAAGTTCTCTTAACCTTCAGCGAAGAGATATAGAGATGCAAGCAATCGTTCAAATGTTTCGTTTGGACATCCAAGTAGAGATTGTTCGAGGCAAAGTACTGGTTCACGAATTCAAGCTCCGAATGAATCGAGTGTTGGTAGCGTTAAGAGTAACAAACTTGAGTGCAGACAGTGTGGAAGACGAATGTGGGAGAGTGCTGGGGCAAGTACAACAATAGAGTTTGTTATAAATGTGGCTCCCGAGATCATTTTATTCGAGATTGCCCAAAGATGGTGGAAGAGGAAAATATTTAGAATGAAAGACCAAGTAATGTGACGGCTAGAAGTAGACCACCTAGAAACATCAGAAATGTGAGTGAAAGTCAAAGGGGGACAAGCCGACACACCGTGAGCTCGCTCGAGCGAGCACTGTCCCGAGCCTATGCTATACGTGCACGAGAGGAAGCATCATCTCCAGACGTCATCATCGGTACTTTCACTTTATTTGATACTGATGTCATTGCATTGATAGATCCAGGATCAACTCATTTCTATGTGTGTATGAATTTAGTATTGAATAAGAATCTACCTGTTGAGTCTACTGAATTTGTGGTTAGAGTGTCGAACCCTTAGGTAAGTGTGTCCTGGTGGATAAAATATACAAGAATTGCCCATTGATGTTTCGTGATATATGTTTTCTGGCCAATTTGATGTTACTACCATTCAATGAGTTTAACATAATTCTGGGTATGAATTGGCTTACTCTGCATAATGCCATCGTGAATTGTAAAAGAAAGAGTATTGAGTTGAAGAGTCAGAATGGTGAGATAGTTCGAATTGAATCTAATGATATGAAAGGATTACCAGCTGTTGTATCTGCGATGAAAGCTATGAATTATGTGAGAAAAGGTTGTAAAGCTTATTTGGCGTATGTAATTGATAAAAAAGTGTCGGAAAAGAAAGTTGAATCTGTGCCTGTGGTATGTGAGTTTCCAAATGTATTTCCTGAAAAGCTACCGGGATTACCTCCAATTCGGGAAATGGAATTGGTGTTGAATTAGTGCCGGGGACCACTCCCATTTCTATAGCTCCGTATAGAATGGCACCAACAGAATTGAAAGAGTTAAAATCGCAGTTGCAAGAATTAACTGATAGAGGATTTGCACGACCGAGTTTCTCACCCTGGGGAGCTCCTATGTTATTTGTGAAAAAGAAAGATGGAACTATGAGAATGTGTATTGATTATCGACAGTTGAACAAAGTGACGATAAAGAACAAATATCTGTTGGCTCGTATTGATGATTTGTTTGATCAGCTGAGGGAGCTACAGTGTTTTCAAAGATAGACTTGAGATCAAGCTACTATCAGTTGAGAGTTAAGGAAGCTGATGTGCCAAAAACTGCTTTCAGAACGAGGTACGGACATTACGAATTCTTAGTGATGCCTTTCGGACTAACAAATGCTCCTGCAGTGTTTATGGATCTAATGAATCGGATATTCAGACCGTATTTAGATCACTTTGTAGTGGTGTTCATTGATGATATTTTAATCTATTCGTGTGATGAGACGTAACATGCTGAGCATTTAAGAATCGTGCTACAAACTCTACGTGAGAAACAGTTATATGCAAACTTTAGCAAATATGAATTTTGGTTGCGTGAGGTTGGGTTTCTGGGACATATTGTATCAACTGCTGGAATACGAGTTGATTCGAGTAAAATCTCTGCTATTTTGGAATGGAAGCCTCCGAGAAATGTGTCTGAAGTTCGTAGTTTTCTGGGACTAGCGGGATATTATAGACGATTTGTGAAAGGCTTCTCGATGATTGCAACCCCATTGACAAAGTTGTTACAGAAGGATGTTAGATTCGAGTGGTCAGAAAAATGCCAACAGAGTTTTGAACAATTGAAAATGTTGTTAACGGAAGCACCAGTGTTGATTCAACCCGAATCAGGGAAAGAGTTTATAGTTTACAGTGATGCATCGTTGAATGGTTTGGGCTGTGTGCTAATGCAAGAGGGGAAAGTCATTGCTTATGCTTCAAGACAATTAAAACCGCATGAAAAGAACTACCCAACGCATGACCTTGAATTGGCTGCGATTGTGTTCGTATTGAAGATTTGGTGTCACTATCTGTTTGGGGAAAAATGTCACATCTATACTGATAATAAGAGTTTAAAGTACATGATGACTCAGAAAGACTTGAATTTGCGACAGAGAAGATGGTTAGAATTATTGAAAGACTACGAACTTGTGATAGATTACCACCCGGGTAAAACTAATGTTGTAGCTGATGCCTTGAGTCGAAAATCATTATATGCTTTGTGAGCTATGCGTAATCAGATAGATTTACGTGATGATAGTGCGGTGGTAGCTGAATTGTAAGTAAAGCCGATGTTTGTATAGCAGATTTGTGATGCTCAGAAAAATGATGTTGAAATGACGGCTAAACGAACTCAATGTGAATTGAATGTTGAATCAGAATTTTGAGTTGGTAGTGATGATTGTTTGAGATTTAGAGATTAGATTTGTGTTCCGAGAAATTCAAAGTTGATTTCGATGATTTTGAATGAAGCTCACAATAGTTATTTGACTGTACATCCAGGGAGTACAAAAATGTATAATGATCTGAAACAGTTCTATTGGTGGCATGGCATGAAAAAAGACATTTCTAAGTTTGTGTCGAAATGTTTAGTTTGTCAGCAAGTCAAGGCTGAACATCAACTTCCGTCTAGTTTGTTACAATCGATTATTATTCCTGAGTGGAAATGGGAGAGAATTACGATGGACTTTGTGTCATGTTTGCCCTTATCTCCGAGTAGGGAAGATGCAATCTGGGTGATAGTGGACAGATTAACGAAATCAGCTCATTTCGTTCCGGTGAGAACCGATTATTCTTTTGATAAGTTAGCTAAACTGTATATCGATAAGATTGTGAGATTGCACGGAGTACCATTATCTATAGTGTCAGATAGAGATCCGAGATTTACCTCACAATTTTGGAAGAAATTGCAAGATGCTTTAGGCACGAAATTGCATTTCAGTACTGCTTTTGATCCTCAAACGGATGCTCAATCCGAGCGAATCATTCAAATTCTCGAAGACATGCTGAGATGTTGCATACTTGAATTTGAAAATACGTGGGAAAAGTATTTATCATTGATTGAGTTTGCGTATGACAACATTTTTCAATCTAGCATTAAAATGACACCTTATGAGGCTCTTTATGGCCGAATGTGTCAAACTCTATTGTATTGGACTGAGCTGTGTGAGAATAAGATTCACGGGATTGATCTGATAAAAGAGACTGAACAGAAAGTGGAAGTAATTCGTGACAATTTGAAAGCAGCTTCAGATCGTCAGAAGTCTTATGCAGATTTGAAACGAAAGGATATTGAATTCAAAATTGGTGATAAAGTGTTTCTGAAAGTGTCTCCGTGGAAGAAAATACTTCGATTTAGCTGAAAGGGCAAGCTGAGTCAGAGGTTCATCAGACCATATGAGATTATTGAACGAGTTGGGCCGGTTGCTTATAGATTGAGATTGCCATATCAGTTAGAAAGGATTCATAACGTGTTTCATGTGTCAATGCTTCGACGGTACAGATCAGACCCTTCTCATGTGATTACTCCTACTGAAATTGAGATTCAGTCAGACTTGTTGTATAGCGAAGAACCAATCTGAATTTTGGCACGAGAGATTAAAGAGTTGAGAGACAAAAGAATTTCCTTAGTGAAAGTATTATGGCATAAACACGAAGTTGAAGAGGCTACGTGGGACCCTGAGAACATTATGAGAGAGCAATATCCACACCTATTCACTGGTAAGATTTTCAGGGACGAAAATCCCTAAGGGAGGAGAGTTGTAACAGCCCGGTTTAGACTCTAGTCGAAATAGTGGTTTCGAGACCACAAATCCAAGGTCAGAATGATAATTTAATATTATTTTCTATGTGAATAGTATGTGACATAGTCTGTGTGAAAATTCTGTGTGAAGATTTTATTGGTTTTGTGTTTAATTAAGAGAAATGACTTAATTGCGCAAAGAGTAAAAGCTATGTGCTGATTTTTAAGTACTTAAGTGTTGTTGTTTTATTAATGTGGAGGCCTTATGATGCAATAATGCCAATATTTAGATAGTGGTATGGTAAAATTCATGAATGACATTATATAAATGTTATACATTTTTAATGAAAGGTCATTTTTGTAATTGAATTAATAATATAAGATTAGTAAAACAAAACATGAAATGAGACGAGTATTCATCTTTTTACTCACCGAAAATAGAAAAGAAAGAAGGGCTAGGAAGCTTTGGGGTTCGGCAAGCTTAGGCACAAATTAGTATGTGATTTTAGCTCAATTTTTGATAATTTCTACGTTTTCGTAATCGTTGCTTCATGCTCTAGCTAACCCATGTTGAAATTTTGTGAATTGATGATGTTGTTGAGATAAGCCATTGATGAATGTTTGAGCTATGTGCTAGTTGATAGTAAAATATGAAAACTTAGTGTTGGATTAACATAATTTGTATTGGAATTTTTAGAGAAATTGAGTGTTTTGGAATTAATTGAGAAAATGAGAAATTGAAGGGTTAAAATGTGAAATAAATGAAATGTGTGAGCTTGTATTAGCATGAGAAGAATTCGGGTAAGCATATGTGTTTTGAGATTTTGTATATTTGATGATTTTATGAATTAGGGACTAAAGTGTCGAAATGTGAAAATGTGAGGGCTATTTTGTAAAATGCCCTAAATATGTGTGTTTGGACTAAAATGAATGATTTGGTGATTGAATGGATTTAATTTGAATGTGTATAGACCAAGAAAGAAGAGGTTCGAATCGAGATCGAGGCAAAGATAAAGTGCTCGATTAATCGACTGTAGCAATAGTTCGACGTCCGAGGTAAGTTTAGATGTAATACATGTTATTAAGATATGGTTTAGCATTATGAAATGAATGTGTATATGTGTATGAAATCAAAATGCTATGTGCAAGATTTAGTTGATGGCACTAAGAGTGCAAAATTGAAATTGAAACAGAGATGAATAGCACTGTGTGTGCGATGTTATGAAAGCTTCGGCTATTTGACGTGGCACTGTGTGTGCGATATCGAGATAAGTCAGTTGAAAGATTAGGCACTAAGTGTGTGATGACTAATATGTATCGATCATGTATATGGGACTGAGTGTGCGATTGAATTGAAAGAAAATTAGAGGATGATCGACTTGTAATATCAAGCATTGAATAGCTTGGAAATTAAATAACTATGTGTTAGCTAAGGTATGTATTGAACCTTTGTGGTTGATGAGTTTATAGATAAAGCTATGAATGGATGAATGAATAATTTTAGTTATGGATGATATGGTATGTATAAGAGAGAATTGATCTATGTGATGGTTGGTTTAGTTTAATGTTTTATGTTACGAACTTACTAAGCTTTATAAAGATTACTGTGTGATTTGTTTCTCTGCTTTGCAGTGTCAGTAAAGCTAGATCGGATCCGGGAATCATTTGCATCTCAATCACACTATCTGCATTCTATTTTGGTACTTTTGGAAAGATGTACATAGTTGAAATATGGCATGTATAGGCTAGTTGTTTTGACTCATATTTGAGATGTGTAAATAGCCATGTGATATGGCTAGGTAAATGTTGGTAATGTGCATGAGTGAATATGGTATTTGGTGCATATTTTGATATAGCATGATGGTAATGAATTAGCTTATAAATGGTGAGTTCAATGATGAATTAATTCCTTTGTTATTTAGTGAAGTTATGGATGATTTATACCTAGATTTACATGTAATTTGGTTGTATAAAATGGCATGCTTAGAAATGAGATTATATGTGATGATATGACGATTATTGGACATGAAATTGGTTGCCAAATTGTGTGTATAAAGATGCTCAAATGTGCTTGTAGGATTGACCTATGTGGGTGGCATTTTGGCCTTGCAAATGGCCTATTTTTTTTGCCTTACGGTTGTGGCACACGGGCGTGCCTAGTGACCGTGGGCGTAAGTCAGTGTATGGCCTAAGAGCACATGGCCACGACACACAGACGTGCTTGGTAGCCGTGTGGTTTTTGACAGGATCGGCTACAGCCAAAGTACACAGGCGTGCTTGGTGGCCGTGGAACAAAGGTTAGTTTTGACCATGTGGAGGACACGGGTGTGTCTAGTAGCTTTGGGAGGCACACAGCCTACTCCCATGGGTGTGTATCCCCTGAAACTTAGAAAAGTTTTAAATTTCCATAAAGTTTCTATATGTGTTTCAGTTTAGTCCTGACCCCTCTCTAGCATGTGTTTAAGGTCTTATACACCTTAATAAGGGACTAATTATTTATGTTTGATGTATTATGATGATGATTGACTTTATGTCGTAAATGAGTTGTGAAATGATCCTATTGTCCAGTAATGCCTTTTAACCCTAATCCGACAATGGTTTCGGGTTAGGGGTGATAGACTTACGTTGATCATAAATTTATTCATATTTTAATGCCCTCTTATGAATGTGAAATTAGTATGTTTTTATCGGGCTAAGTATGATGTTTTAAGCATGATAAATGATGGTATAACAATGACATGTTATTGTCTTGTTTGTGGTTGTTTGGTTGTATTTAGATGCTTGAATTTGTGCCATGAGATGTTTATGTAGATGTGTGCAAGTGTGGGTGGAAAAATGGCTTGGTAAACAACCTTGTTTTTGTCCACACAGGCGTGTCTAGGCAGTGTATGATACACGGTCTACCCCACGGGCATGTGTTCTGGCCGTGTGTCCTCTGCACCTTAATTTTGGAAAAACAGAATGTCTAGAATTGAGCACACGGGCAGAGACATAGGCGTGTGTTTCAGCCGTGTACTTCAGCTGTGTGTGCTACACAGCCTAGCACACGGGCGTGTGGCACAAGTCAGAGAGCACCCTAATCTCGAACACTGCCTGCAGCACGGGCGTGCCCCTTGGACCACACGGGCGTGTGAGCCCTGTAACATGAAAAATATTCTAAGTTCTGTAAAATTTTGTAAAGTTCTCGGTTTAGTTCCGAACCACTTCCAAAGCATGTTTTGGGCCTCATAGGCTCGTCTAAGGGACTTTATGATTGAATATGAATGGTTTTAATGTTGACACAAATTTTATGGCTCGGAATTGTGTGGTTGCTTGTGTTATAAGTCCGGTAATGCCTCGAGCCCTATTCCGGCGCTGAATACGGGTAAGGGATGTTACACAGGTAGTACACAAGAAGTGTACAAATATGTAATCTATCAATTCATATACACGTATGCTCATACGAGTATGCAAATGGAAAGCTCTTCCGAGTCATATAACGGGAAGCTCATGTGAGCTAAGTAACGGGAAGCTTATACGAGCTGTATATCGAGAAGTTCTTGCGAGCCAAATATCGGGAAGCTCATGAGAGCCAAGTATCGGGAAGCTCAAGAGAGCTGTGGTGTATCCACAACACATGCAAGATTACAACCATATTGGGAACCCTAATGACATGTCATTTGTATCATTCGAATTTCTAAGGTTCAAACGGGACTCGATAATTATCGGATATGTGGTCATAATTACACATGACAATTTTTACAAACCACACACAACAATATTCAATTTAAAACATTTAAATATACAATTTAGTTACACGAACTTACCTTGATAAGTATATGTAGATACGGAGGCTACTAATCTGATACTTTTTCTTTGCCTCGATCTAACTCCGTATTAGGTCTATCCGGATCTATACGAATGAATTTCACTCAATTTAATATAATTCATATTCAATTTAATCCAACACATATCTTTGGCAAAATTACTATTTTACCCTTATACCTTTAATTAATTTCAATTTAGTCCCTAGGCTCGACAAATGAAATTCATACAATTTAATCCTTATTCAAGTCTAGCCGATTTTCATACATATCAATAGCAGCCCATGTATTTCACAAAATTTAGATTTTTTCCATAAAATTTTCATCTATTCAATTTTGTCCCTTATTGACAATTTCATCAAAATTCTCTCTACAAAAGTTATTTATCTAACAACAACCTTTTATTTTCTATCATAAAACTTCAAAATTCAACTATACTCATCCATGGCAAAACCCTAATACTTTAACAGTTTTACAAATTAATCCCCGAGATAGTTAGATTAAGCTATTATGATATCGGAAACATAAAAACCATTAAAAATGGGACAAGAATACATACCTAAATGATCAAAATAAGCTTGTCTAACTTCAAGCTTCCATGACTAGGGTTTCTATCTTTTTTTCTCTTTTTTTTTTTGGTAAAGATGATGAGAATGGATGATAATAAAATAAAATAATTATTATCATCACCTAAAACTTTAATTTTTCCAAAATTAACCTTAATAATTTATTAAATTTCCAATGATGAATAATCATTCTTATCCACTAACTACTCTGAATGGTCTGTTTGCTATATAAGGACCTTTAATTTAAAATTCTATAGTTATTTAATACTTTTAGCTATTAGAATTCAACGTTTGCACTTTATGCAATTTAGTCCTTTTTATCATGTTAGACATTTAAATGGTAAAATCTCTTAATGAAAATTTCATACGATATTTCTATCATATTGGAGACCATAAAATAATATTAAAATGAATTTTCTTCTAACTTTGAATTTGTGGTCCCAAAACTACTATTCTGATTTCACTGAAAATGGCCTGTTACACACGACATGACGAGGAACTCCATTGGCATAACGAGGCCAATTCAGTATGTCACATCGTGATGAGGAACCCCTCACGTCGTGACGTCATCTTGAAGTTTTGAAAATGATGTAAATTAGTCATTATTCAATCCCGGGTTAACTTTAGAGTATACGTAGGCTCCTATAAGTCCCATAAGAGGTTGTATATCATGTTATTTTTTGAAATACTTATGTTTACATGAATTATACCTTAAAGTTATATGTTTGTTGTAACACCCCAAACCCAGCCTAGACGTTATGGCCATGGAAGGGATTTTGAAAATGGAGCTAACTCAATAAAATTCTTAAGCTTATAAACCTTCAATTGCTTTCATTTATTTCAAAACATATATTCCATTAGTTAACTTGCCTTAAAATGTATCATTTTAACGGAAGCTTAGGAAAAATCGTCGTGTTTAAGGAAAATAGTTTGCATTTTTAGAAAATCATGTTTAGGGTAAAACCATCATAGTAATAATCAAGTTAAATCCAAAAATCCAAAAACAAACCAAACAGTTTAAAAGAGTCCAGAAAATACAACCTCTCAAATCCCAATGCCAAAACTTAATTAAACCATAAAATAAAATAAAACAGTAATTGCGAGTGGTCACCGTCGAGTCTTCCGCTGCACCGATCTGCCTAACTCTGTGGATTACCTGTACAGTGTAAACAAAAAGGGTGAGTTTACGTAAACTCAGTGTGTAACCCCACAGAATTAAGCATACAAACAACTAGAAAATCAGAATTAGTCGGGTACAGATTCAGGCCTAAGCCCATTATAATCACAGATGCATATTCGGGCCTAAGCCCTTCTCAGATGCAGATACAAATATGCAAATCAGAATCAGGAATTAGATATCCTACCCCCAACCTCTACATACCATCTCCGACCATCCCTACACACCATGTGGGGTTTAAAACACCTGCAGCCCTACACACCATGTTGTACCGATGAGGCACATAACATATATAATGCAACCACACTACCAGATAATAGGCAAAACTGCCTTTCAGAACACTTCCTCCAATATACATCATCCCACCCCAATAACAGTAACAGTACATATATACAAAATTAACAGATAGAACATGCTTAACATGCTTATATAAACAGATAAAAAATATACATGGCATAGACATGATCAGAGCAGTACTACAGTCTAACAAATCATATAGTTGCAGGGTTTAGTAAGCGTTTACCAACCCTACAGCAGGTCCACAGCTGATTAGGATGATCCGTGTGACCCTATGAAAAATTTTAGTATAAGGGGCCCACATGCCTAGATTGGCCTTGCCAGTGTGGCCCACACGGCCTGGGCCAATAATCCACACACCCGTGTGGCCCACACGCCCAACTTAGCCTAGCCCGTGTGGCCTACACGGACACACTTGAGCTACTACACGACCGTGTGCTGCGTACGACCATGCCTTCATCAATCACACGGCCGTGTACTCACACACAGCTTGCTACACGGGTGACCACACACCTGTGTGGCGTCGACAGTGACCTTTTTTGGCTTTTACTAGAACCTCTTTTTCTGCATTTTGGGTACACACCTAATTCGTTTTCAACACAGAAGCACTCTCGGGACCACCGAACCTAACTAACAGCAACCAAAATGCCCTAATGATAAACCGAAAATGTAACATATTTTAAGCCCACATTTAGCATGCTTTTGGTTGATTTAAGCATCGATTTATGTAATTTGGTGCTCTTAATCCTTTCTTTTCATGTTTTATACTCAGGAGAGCACCCAATGACGAAAAGAACGAGAAACAGCCTTAAAACAGACTAAATTGGGCCAAATTAGAAATCGACACGGCCTGGGCCCAATACACACAGCCGTGCCTCATTAAAAGCCCGAACACAGCCTGGCTAAGATTCACACGGGCGTGTGCCATGGCCGTGTCCCTCTCGTGGAGAAGAGCAATTTCACTTAGAAAAGGATACTTAGGGGTAAAGAAACCCGTTGCAAAAGCCTATATAAACCCCTTAAGTATAACCTAGAAGAGGACGGTTAGCTAGGCCAAGGAGCCGAGCCAGAAAGGTCAGATTTGTGGAAATCACTCGAAGATAGCCAGTTGATCCATCTCAAGAAGCTGGAGTTATACTCAAGATGGAAGATCTCTCCTTCAATTCCTTCAGGGGGTTTTAGGGATTTCTTATTTGTTTTATCTTTTCTTCTGAGATGTTTTCTTTTATTTTTATGAACTAAACCCTCAGATACTTGAGGGGGATGAAACCTAAGATGAATCTTGTTATCGTTTTCTAAATTATATGATAAATATTTGACTTGTTCTTAATTGTGTGTTCTTAATTCTTGTGTTGATATTTCTGGGATATTAATTCAAGTAGGATGTGCTTAGGTGAAGGAGCAAAAGTCCCTGCTTAAGAGTAGATCTAGCATAATTAAGAGGAATTGATCGCGCGCCTAGTGATAGGGTGACGAGATTTTGCCAGATTAGGGTGAAACCTAATATAGGAGTCCATAGATCGAGTTAATGCGATTCTAGGGGTTTTAATTAGAAAGAGATTTCAATTAATCAACCTAGGGTTAGACGTTATTCACTTCGAGGGAGGGTTTAATATAACTTAGGGAATCTTACGGATCAAGCGTCTGGTTTAGAGGTAGATAACAAGTGAAGTTTAGGTGGATTCTTCCTTGGGTGTCGTCTTAATCAATTGGTTTTCTCTCAAGTTATTTTCTCAATTCGTCCTTTCTATCTTTGCATCTTTAGTTTAGTTGATAGTTAAATTTAGATTAGATAAATAAGTTCCCTTAATTCTTAGGCTAAATAATAAAGAGAGAGTTAGTATCAGTACTTTTGGTTCCTTTGGGTTCGACATTCCAGTCTTACCTAAACTATACTACTGTTCGATAGGTGCGCTTGCCTCAAATCGTTGTCAGAGTTAGTTTCTAGGTTCGATCATTCTTTTTATAAATTTTAAGACTCGACAGACATGATCACCTAATTCAATACACAATTACGAAACTCAACCCGAAGCCAATCCACATGTGCAGCTTAACAACATCTACCACGGAGTTTGAAAACTTACCACCAACGAACAGAGATCCCTTAATGATCAAATCGCTTGACCTTCCCCTCACCGAGAGTAGCACACAAAAAACCCCTATTAGAACACTAGCCATTAAACACAAAAATCACAACAATGCAAAAACTTACTAGTGAACACAGTCAAATGTTGCACTGAAACAGAGGTGGATTTGGAAAAATCAAAAAGGAAAGAAAGAAGCAAAAATTTGGCAGTAGAGAAGATGGAATAATTGACGTCAGAAAGTTTTTTGGGACAGAGAAAATTTTGAAAATAAAAATAAAATAATAATAATACCAAACTAACTTCCACATCCCTCAAATCTCTCCCACTAATGCCCATCAATCTCAACCACTATAGGATTCCATCTCCATCCAAACACTCTCAGTCAACTGGTGTAAAAATAATACCCACGCTCGCATAGGGAATCGAACACAGGACCCTCAACACATCAGTTCCCTTACCACTCGAACTAGTAGGCTCATTCTAATATTGAATTACAGACAATTAAATGTAAGCCCTCTGAGTAGAGATATGGCTTAATTCCAAAAATAGCCAAAATTACTAAGGGTAAGGCTTGAACTTGAGACCTCTCACACATACCCAGAACACTTAACCACTGAAGTAGGTACACAATTGTGTCAAATATTTACAGAAATAGAAATGTATTATTTTGGGTGTTACATTTGTAGTTAGTTTGGCAATGGATGTAGCATCTTGTAGCTCAGACTTGGTGATCGGGTAGGGCAAAGGGTGTTACATTTAGTGGTATCGGAGCTGCAATTTAGTTTATTATAGGACTGAATGTAACAATCTATTTCCAGTGAAACGAAACAGTGGTTTCGGAACCACAAATCTGAGTCAGAAAGAAGATTTATTTTAATATTATTGCATGGTCTGCATTATGATAGAAATAATGTATGAAAATTTTGTTGCGAAAATTATACCGATTACATGTTTAATTATAGAAAGGACCAAATTGCATAAAATGAAAAAGTTGAGTTCTGGTAGCTAAAAGGATTAAATAACTATAGAATTCAAAATTTGATGTCCTTATATGACAATTAGACCATTAAATGGAGTTAGTAGATATTTATGATGATTCATCCATGGAAAATCAGAAAAAGAAAAGGACTAAATTGGAAATTGAATTAATTAAAGATGGAAATAAGCTAATATCATCTTATTTCATCTTTATCCCCAAAAGTTTTCTATGGAAACCCTAGTTAAGAGAGAGAACTTCAAGCAAGCTTAATTAGGAAGTAATCATGTCCCGTTTTTAGTAATATTTATATTTCCGATATCGTAATAACCTAATCTATTTGTTTTGGGGATTAATTTGCAAAGTTATCAAAGTATTAAAATTTTACCATGGATGAGTATGTTGAAAATTTGAAATTTATGGTACAAAATGAAAAGTTGTTGATAGATAAACAACTTTTGTAAAGGAAATTTTCATGAAATTATGATTTAGGGACTAAATTATAAAGAAGTAAAATTCATGGAAGATTTCTAAATTTTATGAATTACATAGGCTTGGAATAATGATTAAATTGCATGAATTCCATTTTTCGAGCCTAGGAACAAAATTAGAATTAATCAAAAGTATATGGGCAAAATGGTACTTTTGCCTAAGATGTAAATTAGATTGAATTGAGTGTGAAATGTGTTAAATTGATGTTAAATTCTTTTATACAGATCCGGAAAGATCAAATAAGGAGTTAGATCGAGGAAAATAAAAAGTGTCGAATTAGTAGAAAATCACATACGAGCAAGTGACGAAGTAAGTTCGTGTAACTAAATTATGTATATTAATATGTCTAAATTGAATGTTGTATATGTATGAATTGTATAAATGTCTTATGTATGAAAATCAATCACATATCCGATAATACTTGGTAAACGTTAGATCCCATTTGAATAAATGAAATTCGATGGATATAGGATTTTCCGTATCGGTCGTGGTCCTACATATGTTGCGGACATACCTTAACTCTTATGAGCATCCTGTTATAAGCCCTCTCGAGCTTCTTGTTATATGGTTCCTGCGAGTATCCTGATCGGTAGTGATCCTGCATGTGTTGCGGACTACTGCAACTTTTTGTGAGCGTCTTGTTATATGATCGGTTGTGATCTTGCATATATTGCGGACACAAACGCAGCTCTTTATGAGTGTCTTGATATAGGCTCTTTGTGAGCTTTCTGATATGGCTCGCTTGAACTTCTTGTTATATGGCTATCTAGAGCTCCCTGATAATAACTCTTCAGAGTTACTTGTTAAGCTCAATGAGCTTCTTGTTTTAAACTCTTATGAGTTTCCTATTATAGCCCGGATAAGCTTCCTATTATATGGCTCAAATGAGCATTCTGTTAAATGCCTTGAGAGAGTGCTTCCTGATTATGTGCCCTAATAGGTACCCCTAGATATGAATTGACGGATTTCAGTTTTGTATACTTTAAGTGCACTACATGAGCGTATCCATCAATATTTCAAATAAATTCAACTGGTAAATTTCTGACATGGCTAAACTGAACTTGAAACGATTTGTCATGGAAATGTACATGTAATATGGAAGTATGATATGGAAAGCATATGTATATGAAAGTTATTATATGATGAGCTCACCCATGTTCTTGGTATTTATGTGAATTACTTGACTAACATAATTTGGTGAAGTTGTATGTTTTAGGCTTTAAGCCAAAAATTTCTTGGATGCTATTTATATGTTTATTTAATAAAGATGAATGGTAAGTTAAATTTCTAGTTATGCGAACTTACTAAGTAGTAATTGCTTACTTTGTTTTATCTTCTCTGTTTTATAGTTCTCGGAAGCTTGAAAAGGTTGGAAGCGGGTTAGACAAAATCAGACTATCCTTCAACTCGTTTTGGTATAAAATGGCAAACTTTATTTTGGATATAATAGCATGTATAGGTTAACTAGCCAATGTTGGCAAAATAATGTTTTGGTTGTAACTAACCATTGGAATGGCTAGTGTTTGGCATATTTTAATGTAAATATATAAGGCCTTATCATGTTTGTTATGTGTATTGAAATGGTTAAATGATGGAAGTTACATAAGTATGTTAATAATTTCATGAATTAGTAAAATACATACATATATGTTTATATGGTCAATTAGGTAAGATTGAATACTTGGAAAAATGTGATTAGATTTCATGTAAAAGACTTAGATTTTGACTTGGTTTGAGAGTTATGAATTGGCTTGTGAATGTGTTTAAATGATGTTGTAGCTGAAAGGCAGTTTGGGTAAGAAAAGTGGCCTATAGAAGGGCCTATTTTGTCCACACGGGTACAGACACAGGCGTGTGTCTCAGCCGTGTGAGCCACACGGCCTAGCACATAGGCGTGTGACTTGGCCGTGTGACCCAAGTCAGAGAGTTACGCGGGTATGGACACGAGTTAGGACACGGTCGTGTGCCTCACATCGAATACACACACGGTCTGGGACACGGGCATGTCACTTGCCTGTGTGAGCCACACGACCCAGCCACACGAGCATGTGTCCCCTGCACCTAAGAAAAAATTTGAAATTTCGTGAAAAATTCTCTAAGTGTCCGATTTAGTCCCGACTTATTTCAAATGTATAAATTGGGCCTCGAGGGTCCATTTAAGGGACAATATGTCTAAATATGATTGGTTTCTGATATGAATAGTAATTAACATGAATTAATTTTATTTTTTCTGTAAACTCCGGTAATGCTCTTTAACCCTGTTTCAGCGACGAATATGGGTTAGTGGTGTTACATTTATTGGTATCAGAGCTACGGTTTAGTTGATTCTCAGACTAACGCAGCAAGTACGAGTTTAGCTATACATGCAATTATATAATTTGTGATAGTGTGATATCTTCTGACCATTTCAAATATGTTTTTTTTCATATAGTAATGTCGTCCAACTGAGCTAAATCTGAGAAAGTTGAGAGCAATGCTCCAGCTTCAGTTCAAAGAGCTGCTTCCAGTAGTAAAAGGCCCATATCTGAGGGCCGATGTGAGGAGGCTAAAGAAGCTTTCTTTCAAATGATGAATGAATGATTCACTGAATATTTAAGAACAAACCCAGCTGTGCAACAACTTCCACCCCTTCCTGTATCTCAATCGGTTCCTAATATGCCACAAGGTACAGAAATCTTTAGAACTGGTATACCTCCGGTAGATAAAATTCAAAAATATGGGCAGAAGAATTTAGGGCCACTGTTGAAGATGATCCGGAAAGGGTTGAATTTTGGTTAGAAAACACCGTCAGAGTTCTGGATGAATTATCTTGCACACTTGCCAAATGTTTGAAAATGTGTTGTATCTTTGCTAAAAGATTCGGCTTATCAGTGGTGGAATACTTTGGTTTCTGTTGTACCGAGGGGAATGTTACATGAAAATTTTTCCAAATAGAATTCAAAAAGAAGT
This sequence comes from Gossypium bickii, assembly GCA_025503065.1. Classification (NCBI taxonomy): domain Eukaryota; kingdom Viridiplantae; phylum Streptophyta; class Magnoliopsida; order Malvales; family Malvaceae; genus Gossypium; species Gossypium bickii. The sequence goes on from CP106715.1 coordinate 25,164,107, forward strand.
ATATTAGCTAGAGATTGTTGGATAAAAAGTGAAAGGAATTTTTAGAACTCAAATAAGGGAATATGATTGTATCTGAGTACGAATGAGAATTTGTCAAATTAAGCAAATATGCTAGAGAATGTATCCTGACTGAAGTTGCCATGTGTAAATGTTTCGAAGAAGGACTAAATAAAGACATCAAGTTGTTAGTTGGGATACTGGAATTTAAAGAATTCATTGTAATGGTTGATCGAGCACATAAAGCTGAAGAATTAAGTAAAGAAAAGAGACAATCAGAGATGAAAGCTCAAGCTTTGAGTAAAATATTTATGGAAAAGTCACAATCGTCAGCTTCAATGAAATTGAAGAAATATCATGATCGTTCAATCACATCTGTGGGGTATTCTGGAAAAGACCGAGGCTCTCACCGCTCTAATCTGAGATCTCTGGTTCCATCATGCTGGAAGTGTTGGAAATCTCAAACCCAAATGTAAAGATTGTAATAAATGGCATTTTGGTGAGTGCTGCAAGAGAAGTGGAGCCTGTTCAGACTTCAAGGCTGAGCAACCCTGCCTCGAGAAGTAAACTACCCCGTAACCCCAGTAATATGAGTGATAACCAAGGTACAAGAAAAGATTTAACTTCCAAATCTGAAGCTCGAGCACCAACAAGAACATATACTATTCGGGCAAGAGAGGATGCCTCTGCACTAGACGTCATTACTGGTACTTTTTCTCTTCTTGATACTGATATTACTGCTTTGATTGACCCTAGTTCAACACATTCATACATATGCACAAATTTAGCATTTATTAAAAATTTATCTGTTGAATCTATTGAATTCGTGGTCAAAGTATCAAACCCCCTAGCCCAGTATGTGATGGTGGATAAAATTTGCAAGAATTTTTCGCTAATGATATAGGTTTTTTGTTTTCTGGCTGATCTAATGTTACTGCCATTTGATGAATTTGATGTAATCCTGGGTATGAATTGGTTAACTCAGCATGATGTAGTGGTAAATTGTAAACAGAAATATATTGTATTAAAATGTCATAATGGTGAATTACTCTGTGTTGAATTTGATAAATTGGATGGGTTGTCTAATATGATATCAACTATATCAGCACAAAAATATATCAGGAAAGGGTATGATGCTTATCTTGCATATGTGTTAGACACTAAAGAATCTGAATCCAAAATTAAGTTTGTGTCGGTTGTTTGTGAATTTCCTGACGTGTTTCCAGAGGAATTACCTGGATTACCGCCAGCCAGAGAAGTGGAATTTTCTATAGATCTTGCTCCGGGGACAACACCGATATCTATAGCACATTACAGAATGGCCCCTACAGAGTTAAAAGAGTTGAAAGCACAGTTGCAAGAATTAACTGACAGATTTTTTGCTCGACCTAGTTTTTCACCTTGGGGTACGCCACTTCTGTTTGTTAAGGAGAAAGATGGGTAGTTGAGATTATGCATTGATTACCGGAAGCTCAACAAAGTCACTATTAAGAATAAGTATCCATTGCCTCGTGTTGATGACTTGTTCGATCAGCTGAAAGGTGTTACTGTGTTTTCAAGTATTGATCTTCGTTCCGATTACTATCAGCTACGATTGAAACATTCAGATGTGCCAAAGACAACTTTCAGAACCAGGTACATGCACTATGAGTTTCTTGTGGTGCCGTTTGGTTTGACTAATACACCTGCAGTATTCATGGATTTAATGAATAGAATTTTCAAACCGTATTTGGATAGATTTGTAGTGGTATTTATTGATGATATTCTAGTATACTCCCGAGATGAAAATGAACATGCTGATCATTTGAGAATTGTTTTGCAAACACTACGTGAGAACCAGTTGTATTTCAAATTTAGTAAATGTGAATTCTGGCTTTGGAAAATTGGTTTTCTAGGGCATATAGTATCTACTGAAGTTATCAGAGTGGGCCCGAATAAAATTTCAGCAATTGATAATTGGAAACTACCAAAAAATGTATCTGAAGTTAGAAGTTTTCTGGGATTAGCTAGTTAATATCAGAGATTTGTAAAAGGATTTTCAATGATAGCCTCTCTGATGACACAATTGTTACAGAAAGATGTGAAGTTTGAATGGACTGATAAATATCAGCAGAGTTTTGATAGATCGAAAACCTTATTGACTGAAGCACCAGTGCTAGTTCAGCCTGAATCGGGTAAGGAATTTGTGATTTATAGTGATGCTTCATTGAATAGTTTAGGTTGTGTCATGATGCAAGAAGGTAAAGTAATATCCTATGCTTCTAGACAGCTAAAACCACATGAAATGAATTACGCGATACATGATTTAGAATTGGCAGCATTGTGTTTGCATTGAAAATTTGGCGGCACTATTTGTTTGACGAAAAGTGTCATATATTCACTTATCACAAGAGTTTAAAGTATTTGATGTTGCAAAAAGATTTGAATCTGAGACAGCGCAGGTGGCTTGAATTATTGAAAGATTATGATCTAATTATCGATTATCATCTGAGAAAAGCCAATGTGGTTGCTGATGCTTTGAGTAGAAAATCTTTGTTTGCCTTACGAGTGATGAATACCTAGTTGTCATTATCTGAAGGTGGTTCAATCACAACTGAACTAAAAACTAAACCGACATTTCTACAGCAGATTTGTGAAGCTTAGAAAAATGATGATGAATTACAAGCTAAACGGGTACAATGTGAGTCAATTTCTGATTCAGAATTTTAGATTGGGTCTGATGATTGTCTGTTATTTAAAGGCAGAATATGTGTACCAAAGAATTCAGAACTTGTACAGAAGATTTTGAATGAAGCTCATAGTGGTACTATGTCTGTTCATTCGGGGAGCAACAAAATGTACAATGATTTGAAAAAGATGTATTGGTGGCCAGCAATGAAACTTGATATTTCTGAATTTGTGTCTAAATGTTTGATTTGTCAATAAGTTAAAGCTGAACATTAGGTGCCTTCGAGATTATTACAGTTAGTAACGATATCGGAGCTTAACAAGCTAAGTGTGATGAGAACTTCATTACATGAGAAGTCAAGGTAATAGGGTGAGCTTAACAAGATTAGTGTGAGATTAAACAAACAAGCATTAATCATTCATACAAGAAATTTCATATGGAATCTAATAGCATAATCTAACATCAATAATAGTAGTATTAGTGAACATGATCCTGACAAAATGCACATGTGAGATCCTGCCCGTACCATCCGTTACACACACAAGTTCCGCAAAACCCGTATGCCAAACTCCAACAAATGCGAGCATAGCTCGATGCAGTAAAATCCCCAATAATCAATAATGTAGTGAAACTATCAAATATCAAATATTGCGATATAATCACTAATCCCCTCGGTACTCCAAATGCATTGCACTGACTACGAATAAATGCGGACTTAATATGCCGCTTGTACTCCACGGAACTCCTCTGTCAACCACAAAATATCCCATCCCAGTGCACATACAATATATCTTGCAAACTCATACATAGCCACAATTCAATACTTTTTACATCTAATTGACATGTTTACATGCCTTCAATAATTAAATACATTCAATGAATGGAAACAGTGTTCCAACTTTTAGATTACCATTTTTATGGTGCCTATCAATATTATTTAGTTTTGTATACTTTACGAATTTTATTATGCATGTATAACAACCATTTCAATATATCATATCAAATGCCCCATGCAATTACATCATGCGTAAACTAAATATTTCAGAAAATCATGCTACTCAAACAACCAATCTCATACCATATAACATAATCAAGCATCATAATCTCAATCACGAAATCATAGTAAAACTAGCAACTTTGCTTACACATCAATCATTTAGGCTCAAAATGTACCTGGTTCGGTCACTTATAAAACTAATTATTTGGTTATTAGGAAATTCCAATTAGGAAGCTAAATCAAAAAATATAACATGATAACCAATAATTTCAAACAATCTTATGAGTTTAGGACCCACGCCTTATCTTTTGCTTTTTCACAGCACACTAGCGAATCTTTTGATTTTCCTTAATAAGCCTTAAAACGAACCTAATTAAAAAATCAGTATAAATTCTATCAATTCATTTCTTAACCAACCCTTAAAAACCCACTTATGGTTTCAAACCAATCATCAAAATTACTACTATTTTACAAATCCGTACTAGTTAGATTTCTTACATTATTTTGATGTGAATCGCACACGTGAACATCTTTCGGCTTTACGGTTGATTTGGGGCATTCAGGTCAGCACCTAAGACATTTACATACTAGAAAATAAGTAGCCAATATTGATTAAAATCTTTCATTTAACCAATCTATAACCTTTACCCAATAACTATGTCGAAACAAGAAACTAGTTTGCCTTTAATTGCACTTACGCTTCTCAATTTGAGAGATCCGAATGTCGAATTGATCAAGAATGTTTTTCCATAATTGATATGTAATTAAAGGCTGATTAGGGTTCAAAAACACAAACTAAGGCTAGAAAAGAATAGTCAAGATTTAAGAAAGGTGCACGCACTACCACCCACGGTGGCCAAAATTGGGGCTGATTTAAAAATGATTTAAAGATCCATTAAAATATGGAAAAATATATTTAAAATAATTAAAATTCACCCAAATTCTATACCTAGAAATTTAGGTTTTTAATTGGCAAGATGAATTAAGAAATTTAAGAAAGAAGAGATTTTACCCAAGCTAGTTGAGAGAAATGACAATGGCATTTTCTTGGCAATGTTTAGGATCGATCTTGGAGTTCAAGATTTTAGATTTGGGGCTGATTTAGTTGAGGATTAATGGAAGAAAATTAATGGAGAAGATGATGCTCAATCTTTGTGACAAAAGAAAGAAAATCAATAGTGAATGGTGGTAGTAGGGGTGACGCCAACAATGGTGGGAGAAGGGAAAAGGAACAGAAAATAAAAATCAGGATAGGGAAAGGCGGTTAGGAACAACTAAGGTAGGGAAAGGGAGGATTAAAGGCTGATTGTTTGTGAAAATTTTGTATTTATACCTAGGTTTACTAGGCTTGGGTGGCAAACACACTTAAAAATAAGAGATTTTTGCAAAAATTAATTTATTTGCAAGAGAAGGGATTTGAACTTGGGACCTCCAACTAACTTTCATGCTTACACATTTAAAAACTAATCACTTAGCTAAATCCATTTTTTTATTTATATTTTTACATTCTTATCAACCTAAATTTTAGGATGCTACAGCTCTACCCCTTTAAGGAAATTTCATCCTCAAAATTACCTGATTCGAAAATATTAGGATACTGAAGCAGAATTGAGTCCTCTGGCTCCTAGGTAGCCTCTTCAATGCCATGATTTTGTCAAATTACTTTAACTAATGGAATTTGCTTACGCCTTAGCACTTTGATTTCACAATCCAATATCTGAACTAGTTCTTCCTCAAATGTCAAATCCGGTCTAACATCAATCTCCTCAATTGGTATAACATGCAAGGATTCGATCGATATCGCCACAGCATTGAGACGTGAAACACATTGTGAATACAATATAAATCAGGTGGCAACTAGAATTGGTAAGCCACGGGGCCAATCCTTTTAAGCACTCGATACCTACCAATGAATCTAGGGCTTAACTTTCCCTTTCGACCAAATATCAAAACTTTCTTCCATGGAGAGACTTTAAGGAAAACCAAATCCCCCATATTAAACTCAATGTCCTTGTGCTTCAAATTTGTATACGACTTCTGTCTATCAGAAGCTTCCCTCAACCTATCTTGAATTAACCAAATTTTATCCTTGATTTTTGTAACAATTTCTGAACCAATCAACTTTCTTTCTCCTATTCTAGTCCAACATAAAGGTACACAACACTTATGACGATAAAGAGATTCATAAGGTTTCGTCTTGATACTTGACTGAAAACTGTTATTATATGTGAACTTCGCCATTGGTAGGTGTTCTTCCCAACTACTTTGGAAGTCGATAACGCAAGTCCTCAACATATCTTCCAATATTTGAATGACCCTTTTTACTAACCATCAGATTATGGATGAAAAGTCGTATTGAAATCCAACCGAGTACCCAATGTCTTGTGCAACTTCTTCTAGAACTGAGACGTGAATCTGGGATGTAATAGCCCGTTTTAGTGAAATCAAAATAGTAGTTTCGAGACCACAAATTTGAAGTTGAAAATTTTATTTTATTATTATTTTATTTCCTACAGCATGATAGTAGTACCTTATAAAAATTTCGTTAAGAAATTTTACCGTTTACATGCTCAATTTGATAAAAGGATTAAATTGCGTAAAAGTGAAAAAGTTGAGTTCTAGGAGCTAAAAGTATTAAATAACTATAGAACCTTAAAGTAAGTGTCCTTATATGGTAATTGGATCATAAATGTTGATAGTGGATGAACATGGTTTGGCATTATTGAAATTTTGAATAATTTTTAAGGTTATTTTGGTAATTAGAAAATAAAGTTAAAAGTTAATAATACAAAAGACAGAATAACTTTCTTCAACCGATTTTCATAAGAAAAGGAAGCCATTGAAGAAGTTAGGTTCACCCAACACAAATCCAATTGCATATCAAGATAGACTTCGTACGATTTTAGATCGGGGCAAAAAGAAAGTCTCAGATTAATCACCTCTGTATCTACGTATACTTGTCGAGGTAAGTTCGTATAATTAAATTGTGTATATATGTGTAAATTACTATATATATACACCGGTTGCATATCCAACGACATACGATGATTACCGAGCCCCGTTTGAACCTTAAGAATTCGTAGGATACAAATGACATGTCATTAGGGTTTACATGATTCGGATACTGGTCCTGAATGTCCTACCGATGGTTCAGGTCCGGCATGTGTTATGGATACTCCGCAGCTTGTGTGAGTAGCATCGTGTAGCTACATTCCGACCCACAGTTATAATGGCATGTATAGTTACTTTAGCTAATGTTGGCCTACATGATTTATTTGTTGAAATGGACATTTGATTTGGCTTGAGTTATGGTATTTTGGTGTTCAAATGAATTTATTCTTGGCATGTAAATATTGATCTTAATATGGTTGATGTTTGGCTTGATATGCTTGAATTATGGAAGATGAAATTATGGTTTGAATATGCATATTATATATGGCTTGTAACTTGTTGTAAATGTGGTGAATTGGTATCTTATTTTGTATGATTGATATGGTCATTTGATACTAGTGATAGAATGGCATTTTGGCACCAAATGGTTTGTGCTTTGGTAAGTAAATTTTATGGTATGTATTGATACAAATATTGTTGGAAGTTAATTGATTATTTTGGCTAAATTGAGTACATGGCTTTACATGTTTTAATGTTTTCAATTGAGGTGTCTTTGGGCATACTGGTTGTATGTGATTATACCATATGTGTATAGCTTGATTATGCATGATTTTGGTGCCTTGTTATGACTTGTATATATGTGCATTTTTGGTTGTAGGTACATACCAAGATGGTTGAGAAAATGAAACACCCCACACCCGGCCCACGAGCCTGAACCGGATTTGGTATGTTCCTTAAGAAAATCGGTTTCAAAATTCTTGGTTACTTAGAGAAAGTTTGTGTAATTTTGAGAAAATATTGGTTTGGGTTGGGCTTAGATTGAAAGCCCACTTGTCTTACTTAAAAAAAAAATTTACTTAAACTTAAAATATAAAATGGTTCATAGCATAGTAGTTAAAGAAAATAAAAGTAACTAAATAAAACTATGGCCTTTTCGGCCTTATTACATCAATAATTTTCAAACTTAAAAACTTAAAATACTTAATAGAAATAAAGTCCCAAATATTAAAAATCCCTTCTTGCTGTGCATGGCCACCTTTAGCTCCCGCCGACCCGGTCCATTATTGCTCATTACCTGAAAAATAGTCCCACAAAGGGGTGAGTCAACAAACTCAATGTGTACACAAACTAACAATCAACAAATCAGGCATACATGTTCATATCAAAGACATATTCATATAAAAATGATGCAACCCAAACCCAAGCCTATTTGTCCATCCGCTACACACCACCCGTACCTGCCAGTCACACCGTGGGGACTACTAAGTCGACCCTCCATCCGCTACACACCATCGAAGGCAGTCGCTACAGTCGACGTGCTCATCGCCCATATAATTTGTTTCATTAGACACCATATTCAGATAATGTAACAGAAGTTACCAAATTCAGATAATGTAACCGAAGTTACCATATTCATATTATGTGACCGTAGTCACCATATTCCGTTGGTGAGACCGAAGTCAACACCTTCTTCCCCTTTCACATATAGCCCAAAATGTCCCAAATATTATTATATCATGCATAACATACTTATTTCTCATTCATGTTACTATTCACATGTTCAAAATATATCATATTCGTAATCCTATCAGAAGTAGGAAACATACCTGAGTACTCTTTACCACATTTGTGGTACTTAGCCACATTCTCATTCTTATGCATATTCATATATTAAAATAATTATTGCCATAATATATTGAAAGTTAGTGTGAGTACACACCTGATTCGCTTAATAGGTTCCTTGAAATCCCGAAGAACGATCTACCGATCTAGATCTTTCACTCCTATATTTGGCCAATCATTAAAATATATTAACAAACCTATTTGGCTTAAAAACCAAATCCTAGTAGGATTTGTATTACTTACCTTGTTGCCGAATTGGATGATTATTCAGATCCTAGAATAGATCCTTGCTTCCTTGATGTTTGTTGAAAATCCTACAACCATATGTTAGATTTAATCTAACTCTAACACATAGAATATGGCCTTTGGCCGATTATACAGGTTTCTTACCTTAAATCCTTGAGTTCCCAAAAATATTCCTTGTCCTGTATGTCTGTCGAAAACCCTTAGATCCTTGATCCTTGTATTCAATAGTTGTAGAAACCTGATAGACCCCTTGTAGATTCGGCCACCACACAACAGTAGGATTAGTCTTTCTCTTTTATCAAATAGGAAGGAAAAGAACTTGAATATTGATAACCTTACCCTTAATGCTTAGTCGATCGCTTCCTTGCTTAGTCTCTCGAGGATTCGACTATTGTAGACTTAGACAGAGAAGAGGTTTCGTCTTGACAGATGAAGAAAAGAGAAGAAGAAAAGGGAGAAGAAATTTCTGAGAGAGAGTTTGCTTAGGGAATTTCGGCGGGGGCTTAGAAAAGATGAGAGAATAGCCTTTAGTTCTCCTTCTTTAGCCGAAATTATCGTGCCAAGAGTCCTTGACTTGGCCACCACTCTTCCTTGTGATAATATCATCTATTTTATTTAAAATAAAATAGAAAAATCCTTATTATCTCTTCTAAATAATCCAAATTAAAAAGCTTTTATTTATCACCTTATTAAGCAATATTAATGGAAATAAAACACCTCTCTTTTTAAACACATGTGCCGTCCACCCCTTAACCTGGGAAGCAAAAATAAAACTTCATTTATTTGCTTCCTTGTGACTCGAACCTGTGCCCATGCCTTTTGCACATGGCGCCATTTCCATAGGCCCTAAGTGCCATCTTCAGGCCACTTTTCCTAGCCCGTTTGTGTGTCAAATTTTACCAACTTTTTCTTTTAAGGCCATCTTGCCCTTATTTCCTATTTTAAACTTTAAAATTTGACATTTCTGCGTCATTTCTAAGTTTCCTAAAATTTTCGATCGGCTCACATTTACTTGCCATTTTCTTACATTTCCAAGTTTCCTAAAATGTATACTTTCTATTTTTGGATCATTTCCATTTTCATTTCCTAGTTTCCAAAAATGTGTACTTTCCATTTTGAACCATTTCCTTACATTTACGGGTTTCCTAAAATGTTCATGTCCTAATGCATTTCCGTGTTTCCAAAAATGTTGAGTTTCCAAAAATGTTCGAGTTTCCAAAATGTTCATTTCCATTTCCATGCATTTTCATACATTTCGAGTTTCCAAAAATATCAAAAATTTATTCATAATGCTTAAGACTTGTCATTTCATACAATTAAACCGAAAATGCATAGGCCTTTTTCCGGATGTTACGCTTCTACCCCTAAACAAAATTTCGTCCTCGAAATTTCCTAACTAAACAACTGAGGGTATTGCTGTCGCATTGTCTCTTCTGTCTCCCATGAAGCTTCTTCCGATCCATGGTTGCGCCATAACACCTTGACTAGAGGTACTGACTTCCTCCGTAGTACTTTCACATCACGTTCCAGGATCCGAATCGACTCTTCCTCATAGGATAAGTCCGGCCGTAGCTCCACTTCTTCAACAGGTACCACATGAGATGGATCCAATCGATAGCGACGTAGCATGGATACATGGAATACGTCGTGCATTAGCTACAACTCCGGTGGCAACTCCACTTGGTATGCCACTGGTCCAACTCGCTTTAGTACTCGATAGGGCCCTATAAACCTTGGGCTTAACTTCCCTTTGCGACCGAACCTCATTACCTTCTTCCAAGGTGAGACTTTCAGAAACACTTGGTCTCCCACTTCAAACTCAATTTCCTTCCGCTTAAGGTCTGCATACGACTTCTGCCTATCAGAGGCTTCCTTCAACCTTGCCCGGATTATTTCAACCTTTCCCTCAGTTTCTGCCACTAACTCCGGACCCAAAACACGACGTTCTCCTAACTCAGTCCAACAAGTAGGAGTTCTACACTTCCGACCATCCAATGCTTCATATGGTGCCATCCGAATGCTAGCCTGATAGCTGTTGTTGTAGGCGAACTCAGCTAAAGACACATAATCCTCCCAACTTCCTCGAAAATCCATAACACAACCCCTTAACATATCCTCCAACACTTGTATAACCCGTTCAGACTGCCCGTCAGATTGTGGATGAAAAGCTGTAGTGAAGTCCAACTTGGTGCCTAAAGCTTGGTGAAGCGCCTTCCAAAACTGAGACGTAAACCTTGGGTCTCGATCGGAGATGATCGATACTGGTACTCCATGTAACCTTACGATCTCCGCCACATATAACTTAGCCAACTTCAAGAGAATAATCCATTCTTCTCGGGATAAAGTGCGCGGACTTGGTCAAACGGTCCACTATCACCATATTGAGTCCTTCTTAGTAGGCATAAGGGAAGCCCACTAACGAAGTCCATGGTAATTCTTTCCCACTTCCATTGGGGAATCTCAATTGGTTGAAGTAATCCCGATGGAACTTGGTGATCGACCTTAACTTGCGACACGTCAAACATTTCCCCACAAATTCGATCCACCTCTCGCTTTGGTCGGACCACCAAAATTGTTCCCTTATATCTCTATACAACTTGATGCCTCCGGGATGCATAACATAAGGGCTACCATGCGCTTCCCGAAGAATCCTTTGTCTCAACTCCTTATCCTTCGGCATACAGACCTTTCGCTTGTAGCACAATACTTCTTCATCATTGACGCCATAGTCCTTTAATCCTCCTTGTTTGTACTTGCTTCAGAACTTAGTACTTAAGTCCTTATCACCCAACCGTCCCTCTTTCACCTCCTTTAGCCATGTGGGCTTGACTTGTAACTCGCCAACAAAGCTTCCATCATCATACGAGACTTAAATGAGCGAACAAAGCCCTTAAATCCGACACAACCTTTCTACTCAGGGCATCGGCTACCACATTCGCCTTGCCCGGATGATATTCTATCGAACAATCGTAGTCTTTTAGTAATTCCACCCACCTTCGTTGCCTTAAGTTCAACTCCTTCTGAGTCAACAAGTACTTAAGGCTCTTGTGGTCTGTGTAGATAACTGACCTTTCTCCATAAAGGTAGTGCCTCCAAACTTTAAGGGTGAAAACCACTACTGCTAGTTCCAAGTCATGGGTTGGATAATTAACCTCATGAGGCCTTAATTGCCGTGACGCATAAGCGACTACTTTTCCTTCTTGCATTAACACACAGCCTAACCCCGTGTGCGAAGCGTCACAGTATACTACGAAATCCTTGCCTGCCTCTGGCTGAATTAACACTGGAGCTTCCGTCAACACCCTCTTAAGCTTTTCAAAGCTCTCCTGCTACTTATTAGTCCATTCAAAGGGTACTTCCTTTCTTAGCAACTTTGTCAAAGGCGCGGCTATAGACGAGAACCCTTCTACAAACCTTCTCAGATAGCTTTGCAAGCCTAAGAAACTTGGTTTCAGCCACGGACCTAGGTGGTTTCCAATCCAACATCGCTTCAATCTTCCTAGGATCCACTCTTATTCCTTCCATGGATACCACATGACCTAAGAATGCCACCTCCTTAAGCCAAAATTCACACTTGCTTTGAATTTCGCGCATAAAGCTTCTTTTCCTTAACACTTGCAAAGACAACTTCGGAGATGTTCATCATGCTCCTCTTCAGACTTAGAGTACACCAAAATATCGTCGATGAACACCACGACGAACCTATCCAGGTAGGGTTGGAAAACTCGATTCATCATGTCCATGAACGCGGCTGGAGCGTTCATCAACCCAAACGGCATCACTACAAACTCAAAGTGACCATATCTTGTCCTAAAAGCCGTCTTATGGATATCAGCCTCCTTCACCTTCAACTGATGATATCCCGACCTTAAGTCGATCTTTGAAAATACTGCGGCCCCCTTCAGCTGATCGAACAAGTCATCGATCCTTGGCAAAGGATACTTATTCTTAATGGTCAGCTTATTCAACTGACGGTAGTCTATGCACATACGCATAGTTCCGTCCTTCTTCTTCACAAATAGGACCGGTGCTCCTCACGGTGACACACTGGGTCGGATGAACCCACGATCTAACAATTCTTGAATTTGAGCCTTGAGCTCCACCAACTCCTTCGGCGCCATTCAGTATGGAGCGATTAAAACAGGAGCTGTTCCTGGTAGCAAATCTATCCCAAATTCCACCTCCCTATCTGAGGGTATTCCTGGTAATTCCTCTGGAAATACATCCACGAAGTCCCTTACCGTCTTAACTCCATGAACACCTTCATCTTTACCTCCCTACGCACTTACGAAGGCTAAGAACGCCTCGCACCCCTTCCTAACCATCTTCTCAGCCTTCAGCGCCGAACCCATGTTAGACAAGTAGTTCCTCCTTTCTCCGATCATTGCTACCACTTTATCCTCCGGGGTTCTTAGTTCTATCCGTTTAGCCGCACAATCCAACACGGCTCGGTGTTCTACTAGCCAATCCATTTCGAGTATAAGTTCAAACTCTCCGAAAGGTAACTCCATTAAATCAGCCCGAAAGTTCACTCCCAGAATCTCTAGGGGTACATTCCGAAAGATCTTGTCTACCACTACGGTTTGGCCTAATGGGCTTACTACAATCATTTGTCTATCAGAGAGTTCTGAGTCTAGGCCTAGTGTTTCCACTACACTACATGCAACATATGAATGGGTCGAGCCCACATCAATAAGAGCAAAATAGGGCTTGTCAAAAATAAAGAACGTACCGGTTATAACATCCGGCACGTCTCCATCCTCCCTTCGGCGAACCGCATAAACCAAACCCAGTTGCCTTGCTTCAGATACAAAGACTCCTCGGCACATGCACCACGGCCTCTGCCGATACCATTACCTCTGTTGGCCGAACCAAGACCCGTTGAGGTCGCTGTCCGCCTCTACCAGCCTGACTAGCATTCTGAGCCGCCGGTCGGCTCTCATCTGGTTACTTGGGACAATCCTTAAGCATATGGTCCTTGGACCCACACTTAAAACATCCTCCCGTCTTTCTCCAACATTCTCCCAAGTGCCTCTTTCCACAATGCTCACAAGGGCGATCATCGCCACCAGTACAAACAGTTGATTCCGTGGCCCGTCAACCCTAGGCCTCTTATGACCCTTTCCGGATGGGCCAAAACCTCTCTTAGGCTTATTCCTCGCCCACACCGCTTGCAGTAGCATCCTTAATTCCTCGGCCACCTTGGCCTTTTCCACCAAAGAAGAGAACTTCCGCCTCGATGCGGTGCTATCAACGATCTCGAGATCATCCTCGATCACGTCCTCAAAAACGGACACACTGCGTTCATGCTCGCTTGCCACTACCCCTCGAGCATAGCGGCTCAACCTCAGAAATTCCGCCTCATATTCTGCGACAGACTTACTCCCTTGCACCAACCGCAGAAAAGCCTTTCTTTGTTCATCCGTATACCTGGTTCCCACATATTTCTTTTGGTACGCTTCCTTAACGTACTCCCAGGTCAGATCCTCAGCCGTGGCACCATCTCGCACAGTTAACCACCATTGATACGCTTCATCATGTAACAGTGCCACCATCCCCTTCAACTTTTCCTCAGGGGTCAGATCAAGCTCATCCATGATGCGCTCCGTTGCTTCCAACCAGTACTCAGCTGTACTGGGTGCCACTCCCGACACTCCACGAAACATCTCGGCTCCATTAGCTCGGAGCCGTTCCGGCACAGATTTTCGGGTTCCCGAATTTTCACCTGCACCAGCCACCAATTCCAAAACTCGCAGCACAGCCTGCGACACATCATCTTCCCCCATCTGAGCTTGCTGCTCAGCACCCACAGCTGGGGGTGGTGGTGGCAGTGGTATTTCATTGTCAGAACCCTGACCCGATCTAACGGGTTCTGACACAGTCATCCTTCCTCTACCTCGTCCACGACGATCACGTCCTCTGGAGCTCATTTCTTAGCGTCGAGATCTGATTAAGAAGTTTTATGAATTAGTCATTGTTCCACTTATTTACCCGCGTAGGAGTTTTATGAAAAGAGTTTTAGGAGTGGTTCTTTCGTATTCACACAAGCACACAGTCTTTCATCCATTCATCCATCCATCAAACAATTATGAACTTTCGTTCATTCAGAGAAACGTTTGTAATTTTCATCGTTGTTGTTTTTCCACTACCCAGGGGTATTTTCGTAATTTTGTCCTACAGGGGCATTTTCGTAATTTTTTTTTCAAAAGGAAAAACATTCCTTGGTGTTTTTGTTGAAAAGTATTTTGAGAATTCAAAGTCTCGGGGTAATTTGGAGAAATTTCAAAATCCGGGGGTATTTCGGTAATTTTCGACCTCAGGGGTATTTTGGTAAATTTTCACAAATCAGAGTAAATTTGCAAAATTTAATAAATCAGGGATATTTCAAAAGTTGTAAAACTTTGTGGGTTCGTTTTGAGAATTGTTCCTTCCAAAATGGAGATGTTGCAAAAATTTTGGGAATCAGGGTCATTTTGGTAATTTTGTAAGTTAGGGGCAATCTTGTAATTTTTTAAAATCATGGTATTTTGATAGTTTGCAAATCAGGGTTCGTGAACATTTATAAAATAATGAAGTTTTGGCAAAATCGTTGAGAAGTTTGACAATTTGTGAATCAAGGGCATTTTGGTAATTTTACCACTAGGGGTATTTTTGTAATTTTCACAAATCAGAAATTTTTTGGGAAATTTTGTAAAAATAGGTTTTACAAATTTAAAAGAAAGTTTTAAGAATTTTAAAACGAGGGTTCGTTGTTTTGTTCTTTTTTTCTTTAAAAAAAAACATGGCTAGTTCCCCTTCGGGTTTTAGTCCTTAGGTTTAGCCTATGACCGAGCCCTCTTTGGTCAGGGTGAACCAAAGCTACGCACTGTGCAGAGGATTCGAATGGTGAGGTGGTGAGTCACGCGATCGCTTAAATACCAAGCTCCCATCGAAACCATTCCTAGACATGCGCACATGAGGTTGCCACACCACCGAGCCCTCCGAGTTAGGGTGAACCGCTTACGCACTGGTGGGATTCTGCGAAGAGGAGGTGAGTCACTAGGGACCGCTTAAATACCGTGCTCTTCCGGATCCAATCCTAGACATGCGTGCATGTGGGTTACCACACCCTATCTCATGACTTAGCCATAGGTTTGTTAAGTTCATTAAGTCTTATGGGTTACTGTGTTTGAGTAATCTAGCCCTGTGGGTTCAAATTCCTATCATTTTATTCTATGTTCCATGCCTTTTCTACCCTTATACAGCTTCATAAATCACGTAATCACACATAAAGTTAGGTACTTACACGTGGATCATGGTCTGAGTCTTAGGTGCCATGCCGTAACACCTGCTTTATTTCAAAGAAAATCATTTGGGCTCGAATTAAAAATGTTTTGGGCCTTAGCCCACAGGCCAAGAGTTGAAAACTGGGCTCTGATACCAAACTAAAACACCCCACACCCAGCCCACGAGCCTGAACCGGATCTGGTATGTTCCTTAAGAAAATCGGTTTCAAAATTCTTGGTTACTTAGAGAAAGTTTGTGTAATTTTGAGAAAATATTGGTTTGGGTTGGGCTTAGATTGAAAGCCCACTTGTCTTACTTAAAAAAAAATAATTTTACTTAAACTTAAAATATAAAATGGTTCATAGCATAGTAGTTAAAGAAAATAAAAGTAACTAAATAAAACTATGGCCTTTTCGGCCTTATTACATCAATAATTTCCAAACTTAAAAACTTAAAATACTTAATAGAAATAAAGTCCCAAATATTAAAAATCCCTTCTTCTTTGTGCATGGCCACCTTTAGCTCCACGACCCGGTCCATTATTGCTCATTACATTACCAAAAATAGTCCCACAAAGGGGTGAGTCAACAGACTCAATGTGTACACAAACTAACAATCAACAAATCGGCATACATGTTCATATCAAAGACATATTCATATAAAAATGATGCAACCCAAACCCAAGCCTATTTGTCCATCCGCTACACACCACCCATACCGGCAAATACACCGTGGGGACTACTAAGTCGACCCTCCATCTCACACACACCATCGGCAGCGCGCCATTGCAATGACGTGCTCATCGCCCATATAATTTGTGTCATTAGACACCAATTCGAATAATGTAACCGGGTTACCAAATTCGGATAATGTAACCGGTTACCATATTCATATTATGTGACCGTAGTCACCATATTCTCATTGGTGAGACCAAGTCAACACCTTATTCCCTTTCACATATAGCCCAAAATGTCCCAAATATTATTATATCATGCATAACATACTTATTTCTCATTCATGTTACCATTCACATGTTCAAAATATATCATATTCGTAATCCTATCAGAAGTAGGAAACGTACTTGAGTACTCTTTACCACATTTGTGGTACTTAGCCACATTTTCATTCTTATGCATATTCATATATTAAAATAATTATTGCCATAATATATTGAAAGTTAGTGTGAGTACACACCTGATTCGCTTAATAGGTTCCTTGAAATCCCCAAGAACGATCTACCGATCTAGATCTTTCACTCCTATATTCGGCCAATCATTAAAATATATTAACAAACCTATTTGGCTTAAAAACCAAATCCTAGTGGGATTTGTATTACTTACCTTGTTGCCGAATTGAATGATTATTCAGATCCTAGAATAGATCCTTGCTTCCTTGATGTTTGTCGAAAATCCTACAACCATATGTTAGATTTAATCTAACTCTAACACATAGAATATGGCCTTTGGCCGATTATACAGGTTTCTTACCTTAAATCCTTGAGTTCTCGAAAATATTCCTTGTCTTGTATGTCTGTCGAAAACCCTTAGATCCTTGATCCTTGTATTCAATAGTTGTAGAAACCTGATAGACCCCCTGTAGATTCGGCCACCACACAACAGTAGGATTAGTCTTTCTCTTTTATCAGATAGGAAGGAAAAGAACTTGAATATTGATAACC
Source organism: Gossypium bickii (assembly GCA_025503065.1). Lineage (NCBI taxonomy): Eukaryota > Viridiplantae > Streptophyta > Magnoliopsida > Malvales > Malvaceae > Gossypium > Gossypium bickii. The sequence goes on from CP106715.1 coordinate 25,181,693, forward strand.
TTACCCTTAATGCTTAGTCGACTACTTCCTTGCTTAGTCTCTCAGGGATTCGACTATTGTAGACTTAGACAGAGAAGAGGTTTCGTCTTGACAGATGAAGAAAAGAGAAGAAGAAAAGGGGAGAAGAAATTTCGGCAGAGAGAGTTTGCTTAGGGAATTTCGTGGGGGCTTAGAAAAGATGAGAGAATAGCCTTTAGTTCTCCTTCTTTTTAGCCGAAATTATCAGGCCAAGAGTCCTTGACTTGGCCACCACTCTTCCTTGTGATAATATCATCTATTTTATTTAAAATAAAATAGAGAAAAATCCTTATTATCTCTTCTAAATAATCCAAATTAAAAAGCTTTTATTTATCACCTTATTAAGCAATATTAATGGAAATAAAACACCTCTCTTTTAAACACATGTGCCGTCCACCCTTAGCACAGGGAAGCAAAAATAAAACTTCATTTATTTGCTTCCCTTGTGACTCGAACCAGTGCCCATGCCTTTTGCACATGGCGCCATTTCCATAGGCCCTAAGTGCCATCTTCAGGCCACTTTTCCTAGCCCGTTTGTGTGTCAAATTTTACCAACTTTTTCTTTTAAGGCCATCTTGCCCTTAATTCCTATTTTAAACTTTAAAATTTGACATTTCTGCATCATTTCTAGGTTTCCTAAAATTTTCGATCGGCTCTGTTTACTTGCCATTTTCTTACATTTCCAAGTTTCCTAAAATGTATACTTTCCATTTTTGGATCATTTCCATTTTCATTTCCTAGTTTCCAAAAATGTGTACTTTCCATTTTTGAACCATTTCCTTACATTTTTGGGTTTCCTAAAATGTTCATGTCCTAATGCATTTCCAGGTTTCCAAAAATGTTCAGGTTTCCAAATATGTTCATTTCCATTTCCATGCATTTTCATACATTTCTAAGTTTCCAAAAATATCAAAAATTTATTCATAATGCTTAAGACTTGTCATTTCATACAATTAAACCAAAAATGCATAGGCCCTTTCCAGGATGTTACAGAAAAATGGCTTGTAAAATGGCCTATTTTTGTCTATACAGGCAGAGACAAGGGCGTGTGTCTCAGCCGTGTATGACAGACGGCCAAGCGACACGGCCGTGTGTACCCTGTAGCTTTCAAAGGGTTACAAGCCAGGCTATTATGCGGCTTGGCACACGGACGTGTCTCTTGGCCATGTGACCCAAGTCAGTGAGTTACATGGGCTGGGATACTACCGTATGTCCCTACTTCGAATGCCTACACGGCCGTGCGACCCCTGCAGTTTTGAAAATTTTCAATGTTTTCTAAAAATTTTAGAGTTTTCATTTTAGTCCTAACCTGTTTCTATTACGTATTTAGGGCCTCAAGGGCTCATATAAGGGACAATATGTATGATTTTGATTGGTTTTAATATGATTATTGATATGATTTGAAATGTTTGAAATTTATGTTTATTTGATTTGAAAACTTCGGTAATGCTCCGTAACCCTGTTTCAGCAATAGATACGAGTTAGGGGTGTCACATGGGATCTCTATCTGAAATAATTGACACTGGCATGCTACTATCTAGGAAATAAAAAGCTTAGCTAACTTTTATAGAGAATAATCGGTGTATACAGGAACAAAATGGGTGGACTTTGTCAATCTATCTACCACAACCCAAATCGAATCTTTCTTGGTAGGTGTCAAGGACAACCCACTAACAAAGTCAATTGTCACTCTCTCCCACTTCCACTGTGGAATCTGAATCGGTTGAAGTAACCCTGACGGAAATTGGTTCTCAGCTTTAACTTGCTCGCAAGTCAAACATTTGGATACAAATTCAGTTAATTTACGCTTAAGACTCGGCCACCAATACATTTCCCTCAAATCACGATACAATTTAGTACTACTAGGATGCATAGTATAAGGACTGATATGTGCTTCCTAAAGTATGGAATGTCTCAAATTTTGATCGTTAGGCACACAATACCTCCATCTAAAGCACAAAATTCCTTCAGAATTAACCCAAAGTCCTTAGTTGATCCATCACCAACCAGTTTAAATCAAGGTGTGAAAGTTTCATCCAAGATACCCCATCATCAAATAGACTCAAGCGAGAGAACATAACCCTCAAATCAAACATTGCCTTTCTGCTTAAGGCATTGGCCACAACATTGGCCTTTCTGGGGTGATACTCAATCGTACAATCATAATCATTTAACAAGTCATTCCATCTTCGTTGCCTCAAATTAATTTCCTTCTAGGTAAGCAGATATTTGAGACTGTTGTGATTGGTGTAGATAATACACTTCTCACGATACAGGTAATGTCTCCAAATTTTAAGAGCAAACACCACGGTTGCCAACTCCAAATCATGAGTGGGGTAATTACATTAAATTGGCTTAAGCTGTCTCGAAGCATAGGCTACCACTTTACCATTTTGCATTAGGACACAACAAAGCCCAACATGTGAAGCATCACTATGGACAACATACTCCGCATCAAATTCCAGTTGAATTAGGACGGGAGCTTCTGTCAACACGGATTTCAACTTTTCAAAACTGGTTTGTTGTCCGTCTCCCCGTTCGAAAGGAACATTCTTCCTCAATAGCTTAGTCAATGGTTCTGCTATTAAGGAAAAACTCTCGACAAATATTCGATAATACTGAGTAAGACCCCAAAAACTCTAAATTTCTAAGACATTCCTCGGTTGCCTCCAATCTAAGATAGCTTCAACCTTTTTTCGGATTTATTGAAATACCCTCAGCCAATACCACGTGACCCAAAAACATCACTTCTTTCAACTAGAATTCACACTTACTTAGTTTAGCAAACAATTCATCAGGAAAAACATTAGGAAATTCCCTTAGTATACGAATTCTATCAATTGAAGGATCAACAGTGCTAGCATCTCAGACATAAGTTAGAAACACCTCACGCCCCTTTCGCACCATCTTTTTCTGCTACCATAGTAGAAATGACATTGGATAAATGGAAGCAAAGTAATGGATAAGATGATGCTCAATCTTTGTAACAAAAGGAAGAAAATCAATGGTGAATGGTGGTGGTAGGGGTGACGACTGCAATGGCACAAGAAGGGAAAAGGAAAATAAAATAAAAATCTGGAGAGGGAGAAGAGGTTAGGGACAAAATAGGGGAAAAGAGGACTAAAGGCTCATTATTTATACCTAGGTTTACTAGGCTTGGACGGCAAACACACTTAAAAACAAGGGAATTTTGCAAAAATTAATTTATTTGCAAGAGAATAGATTTGAACTTGGGACCTCCAACTAACTTTCATTGTAATGACCTATTCTCAATGAAATTGAAATAATGGTTTCGAGACCACAAATCTAATGTCGTAAAATTTATTTTAATATTATTATGTGGTTTACAGCATGTTAGAATTCTGACATAAAAATTTTGTTCAGAAATTTTACCGTTTGAATGCTCAATTTGTGAAAAAGGACTAAATCACATAAAGTGCGAAAGTGGTGTTCTATTAGATAAAAGTGTTAAATAGATATAGAAATTTAAATTAGAGGTCTACATGGATTGCAATCATGAAAATTGTAATGTTAGGTGGGTATTAGGTTATTAAAAGATAAAATAAACAAAAGAAAGAAAAATATCACCTTTATTTCATCTTCTTCCACCGATTTTTCCACCAAGAAATAGCCAGTGAATAGCTCAAGTTTTCAGCAACATAAACCCCTTGCATGTAAGTTATTTTGGTGTTTGTTTTGTTGATTTTTATGTTTTGGAACCCTTGTAGCTTAAGTTAGCTAATTAGGGGGCTAATTTACAATATGATTGAAAGTATAGGGGTTTTCCATGAGAACATCTTGGTTTTTTTTAAGTTTAATGGAGGAAAATGAATCTTGGTTGTTAAATAAACCACTTTTGTTAAAGAATTTTTAATGAAATTGTCATATAGGGGCTTAATTGAGAAATATGAAAATTTTGTGTTAATCATGTGAAATTGTGAAATATATGGGCTGATATAGGTATATATGAAAATTGGCTAGGCTTCTGTATAGATGAAATTACATGAATTTCATTTTACGAGCCTTGGGACTAAATTGTAAAAGAGTCAAAAGTATAGGGGTAAAATAGTAATTTTACCATAACCTGAATTTTGTATTAAATTGAGTAGCATAATGATTAAATAAGTTAAATTTGATTATATAGATCAAGAAAAGCAACGCAAGGAATTAGATCGGGAAAAGAACAAGGTTATGAATTAAACGGTCATTTTCCGTTATACAAGTTCAATGTAAGTTCTTATAAATAACTTACATATTTATATGCTTTGATTGAAATATACATATGAGATTAGTTTAATTATTATGTATAATTATCGAGTACATAACCGACAATGTATGATGAATACCGAGCCTCGTTTAAACCTTAGAAATTCATAAGATACAAATGACATGTCATTAGGGTTACCGTTTTGGTTGAGGCTCTGCATTTGTTGCGGACTCACCATAGCTCGTATGAGCTTACCGATATTCAGCTCAGAAGAGCTTACTGTTTATCTCTCGTATGAGCCTACATGCACAGGAAATGATTGTTTATAGTTTAGTACACCTCGTGTGTACTACCCGCGTATCTAACGAGATTTTAAGTGGTTCAATGGGCATAGTTTTGTTATGACATTATACGAGTTCAATATGAACAAGTGCAGGTATTTACATGGAAATGGCTGATATTTAATATATGATTTTCGGTTTTATGTGAATATATGACTAATGTGATAATGGATTGTATTATAGGCCTTGGCCAAATTGAATTGTGCCTTATTTTGAGTTTCTTATTTAAATGGAAGTCAATTGGTAGGTCTAATTCAGTATCATACGAACTTACTAAGCTTAATTGCTTACTCTGTTTATTTTCTGTATTTTATAGTGTTCAGGTAGCTCGCTCAATTAAGAAGTCGTTGGAGACTGCGTCGAACAATCAAACACTCGTTTTGGTACTATGGACTTTTGATATTTTGGTTAAATTGAATGTATAGGTGTTTTAGCTTATGTGAACTATTTTTTTATTGTGTTTTGGTCTTGTATATAGCCATATGATTTGGCTTATTTTGGTATAATTGGTTATGTAAATATGTATATATGACCTTGTGTAATGAGGTGTTTAGTTGCTATATGATTACCTTGTTGATGAATTGGTATTTGGGTACCAAATGGTCAAAATTGAAATGTGGTATGCATGTTGAATTTAGGCACAAGATCTCATAGGTGAGATTGACCATTTAGTTATACTTTGGGAGTATGTGTAGTATGTTATAAAGTGATTAATTGAATGTGTTTATGAATATCATGTTGTTTGTGTGAAAGTACATGTTATAAACTTAACATTGGTTGGTTTAAGTGCCTATTTATGCCATGGTTGTATGTGAAATATTGAGCTCAATTTGGTACCACTTTGGGTGAGAAATATGGTTTGAAAACTAGCCTATTTTTGTGCACTCAGGCAGGGACAGGGGCATGTGTCTCGACCGTATGTGACACATGGCTAGTTTACACGGCCATGTGTCCCCTAATACCTCATTTAAATCAAGTCAGTAGCTTCACACGGCCTAGCACACGGATGTGTGGCTTGGCCATGTGGCACAAGTTAGTATACCCTCTAGTTTTCACATGGCCTAGCACATGACTTGGTATACGGGCGTGTGAGGCCAATTCCAAGGGGTACACGGCCTGGCACATGGGCATGTGGCTTGGTCGTATGACCCAAGTTAGTGAGTTACTCAGGGTCTCACACGAGCTGGGACACAGCCATGTAATCCCATTTCGAATGTCCACACGGCCTGAGGCATGGGAGTGCCTCTTGGCCGTGTGAGACATACAGCCTGGTCACACGGGTGTGTGTCCCTTGCACTTTGAAAATTTTCAATTTTTTTCTAAAAATTCCTTAAGTATTCGGTTTAGTCCCGAATCACTTTTAATGCCTATTTGGGGTCTCGATGGCTTGTATTAAGGACTGTGAGAATGTATATGAATGTTTTTTTAATTGAAGGATTTGTGAACATGTAATGTTTGATGTTTGAGTTATAAGTCTGGTAATGTTCTGTAACCCTGTTTCAGCGTCGGATACGAGTTAAAGGTGTTACATTCATGTTTAGACGTTTAACAACTAATCATTTAGCTAATTTTATATATATATATATATATATATATATTTACATTCTCATTAAGCTAAATTTTGGGATATTACACTAGTATAGTTAATTAGGGTTGCCGCCACCCTACTCCTAGTTAGACTAAGAATTCGTTTTTTTATTGAAATAAACTTCTACAATTCAACAAGGGTTTCACCTCTTATTGTAACACCCCAAACCCGACCTAGACGATATGGCCGAATCTGACGATGTCACGTGGAATGGAATTTGAAAGCAAACTTAACAAGTTAAAACTGTTTCCATTTATTATCTTTTATTAATCTCTCATTGGTTTCAAAATCATTTTCTTGTTAATTTGGTTCGCTTAAAAACATATTCAATAGCGGAAGCTTTTTAAACCGTGATATTTTAAGAAAATCGTTTGCGTTTAGGAGAAACGTTGCGTTTAGTAACTGAGGTTTTGTTGCAGTTTAAAAATTCATGAAAACAGTTAAAAATCCCAAAACAAAAACAAATAGTCCAAAAGTCCATATTAAATCAAAATTACTCTAAAAAAAGGAATTAAAAACTGTAAATGGAATTAAATCGCTCAATAGACATGTGGACACCGTAGAGTCCTCCGCCGCACCAATCCATCTAAGTCTGGGGATTACCTGTACCAATAAAACAGAAAGAGGTGAGTTTACGCAAACTCAGTGTGTAATCCCCATAGAAAACATGCATATAGTCAAACGCAACAAACAGTCAAATGCAGTCTGGGCCTAAGCCCATTGTAGTTTCAGTAGTAGTTCGAGCCTTAGCCCGTTTCAGTTTCAGTATCAGATATGCATTAGGGCCTAAGCCCATCACAATAACAGTATTAGATATGCATTAATCAGTAACCAGGGTCCTACCCAACCAGCCTCTACACATCATCTCCGTCCATCCCTACATTCCATGTGGGGTTTAAAACACCCACCCATCCTTACACTCCAAGTAGTACCGAATGCGATACATAATCAGTAAATTGCAGCTGAACTGCCAGATAATAGGCTTAAGAGCCTTTCAATACACTTCCTCCAAATATCAATATCCTAACCCAATGCAATGCAACATACAGTATATGACATGCTAATACATGAGTATTAGTTATTCATACAATTCAGTATTCATTCATATAATCATCATACATATATTTCACGCATTTAAGGGTCCATGTAGTGCTTATCAACCCAACAGTAGGTTCACAGTCAACTTTGGCAACCCGTGCAACCTTAGAACGCATTTCAGTTAAATGGGCTCACACGCACATATGGCCTGCCCGTGTGGCCCATACGGCTCAATTTGGCATTGGCCCTCTGGATCACACGGCCTGGCCCAGAATCCCACATGCCTATGTGGCCCACACGACCCAAATCAGTCTAGCCTGTGTGTCGCATATGGCCTACCTGGCCATCACAAAGCTGTGTCTTGCGCGCACGGCCTGGCCTTGTCGATCACACACCGGAGTGGCGTCGATAGTGGGGTTTTTCCCTTTTGTTAAAACCCTATTTTCCGCATTTTTAAGTATACACTGGTAACCTTTAGATACAAAACCACCCCCGAGCCTTTCAAAAGCCTAAAATCGACAACACAACACTCGAAATCAGTCTTAAAATCTGCTTAAATATAAATAGCAAAACTGACTGATCATGTGTCAGAGTCTTAAAAATTTATAAAAAGAATGATCGAGCCTAGAAACTAACTATGACAACGAGTTGAGGCAAGTGCACCTATCAAACAGTAGTATAGCTTAGCGGCAAGACCGGATTGTTGAACCAATAGGAACGAAAAGTACAAATACTAACTTTCTTTTTATTATTTAGCCTAAGAATTAAAGGAATTTTTATCTAATCTAAAATTAACTAACAACTAAGCTAAAGATGCAAAGACAAAGAGATTGAATTTGGGAAAAATACTTTGGGAAAAACCAATTAATTAAGACAATACCCGAGGAAGAATCCACCTAGACTTCACTTGTTATCTAACTCTAAACCAGACGATTTATTCACTTGACTTGATTCGTAGGATTCCCTAAGTTATATTAGTGCCTCCGTCGAGGCTACTAACGTCTAACCCTAGGTTGATTAATTGAAATCTCTTTCAAATTAAAACCCCTAGAATTGCATTAACTCGATCTATGGACTCTCATATTAGGTTTCACCCTAATCCGGCAAAATCTCGTCACCCTATGTCTAGGCGTGCAATCAACTCCACTTACTTATGCTAGATCTACTCTTAGGCAGGGACTTTTGCTCCTCCACCTAAGCACATCACACTTGAATTAATATCCTGGAAATACCAAAACAAGAATTAAGAACATATAATTAAGAACAAATCAAGAATTTATCATATAGTTCAGCAAACGATAACAAGATTCATCTTAGGTTTCATCCCCCTCGGCTATCTAAGGGTTTAGTTCATAATGATAAAAGAATACATCTCAAAAGAAAAGATAAAACAAAATATAAGAAAACTCTAAAACCCCCTGAAGGAATTGAATGAGAGATCCTCCGTCTTGAGTATAGCTCCGGCTTCTTGAGATGAATCAACTGGCTTTCTTCAAGTGAATCCCATAATTCTGGCCTCTAGGGTGTTTATATAGGCTTTTGGAATGGCTTTCTTTGCCTCTAAGTACCCTAATTCGACTGAAACTCTTCTTTCTCACGTCAGGGACACGCACATGGCACACGCCCATGTGAATCGTGGCCAGGCCGTGTTGAGTCTATTAAGGAGGCACGGCCGTGTGGTCTTGGGCCCAGGCCATGTTAATTTCTTTATATGGCCCATTTTCTTTGTTTTGGGCCCGTTTCTCATTCTTTTCATCCTCCGGTGCTCTTCTGAGTATAAAACACGAAATTAAAGGATTAAAAGCACCAAATTACACAATTTAAGGCTTAAATCACCCAAAAGCATGCTAAATGGGGGATTAAAATATGTTCATATTACAATTTATCGCTGACAGTATTTCAATCAAATGTTTAACACTTACGCAACAACCCTGAGCGATTCAGCTACGATTCTAAACAAGGACAGCCTCTAACCTCTTGATTTGCTGTTGCCAAAACCAACAATGAGTCTCCAAACAAAAATTGGAAAAAAAAGGAACATTTACCTCCACTTACCGAACAACTAAACAAAGGGTGCAAAGAGGAAATAGTTGAAACAGAAAACAAAATGAAAAAGATCAAAACGAAACGAAAAAGAAAAGAACGGGGAGGCAGAATTTCGGCTGAAAGAGAAGAACGGAACATCAGTTTTCTGCAAAGAATTTCTTTTGGGAGAATAGATTTACCTAAATCCCTAAATTCACTCATCCACTCACCCACTACTTAGAATTCCAATAGCACTGAAACGCTTATGTAAAACCCAGCAAAAGTAAACTCCCACGCTCGCGCAGGGATTCGAACACAGGACCTCCAGCATACCAACACTCCATCTAACCACTAGACCAGCGAGCTCATTTTGATATGTTTCTACAAATAATCAAATATAAGCCCACTGAATAGAGATAGGGCTTTATATCAGAAAAATACCAAAATTTTCCAAAGCTAAGGCTTGAACTTGGGACCTCTCACAGACACCCAGAACACTTAACCACTAATGTATATACACATTTGTGTCATATTTTAACAGAAACAAAAATAAGAATTTTGGGGCGTTATAACTCTACCCCCTAAAAAAAATTTTGACCTTGAAATTTACCTGATCAGAACAAATGAGGATACTATTGACGTATCGCATCCTCAGGCTTCCACATAGCCTCTTTAGTGCTATGATTCTGCCCCAGCACCGTCTCTAATGGGATGGACTTCCTTCGAAGAACCGTTAAATAGCGATCCAGAATCTGAACCAGCTCAAACTCGAAGGTCAAATCTGGCCTAACCTCAATCTCCTCAACAGGGACAATATGAGTAGGATTAGAGCGGTAACGCCTCAACATCGAGACGTGAAAAACATTATGGATGCGGTCCAACTCCGGGGGTAGCTCTAACTGATAAGCGACCGGTCCTACTTGCCTCAAAATTCGGTAAGGCCCAATAAACCTAGGGCTCAGCTTGCCCTAACGACCGAACCTTAAAACCTTCTTTCATGGCTAGACCTTAAGAAACACGAAGTCCCCCATAGAATACAAAATCCCATGTCTCTTCAGATCAGCATAAGACTTCTGTCTATCATAACTCGCCTTTAAACGATCCGAAATCAGTTGTACCTTATCCTCAGTCTCAGAAATCAGCTCAGGACCCAATACTCGATGCTTGCCCAACTCAGTCCAACACAAGGCAGTACGACACTTACGACCATACAGAGCCTCGTAAAGTGCCATCTGAATACTTAACTGGAAGCTGTTATTGTAGGCGAACGGTAGATAATCCTCCCAACTATCTCGAAAATTGATAACACAACTCCTCAACATATCCTCCAGTATTTGAATTACCCTTTCAGATTGACCATCGGTCTGAGGATGGAACACAGTACTGAAGTCTAATCTTGAACACAAAGCCTCATGTAACGTTTTCCAGAACCGAAAAGTAAAGCGAGGATCCCTATTAGAAATGATTGAGATCGGTACCCCATGCAGTCTCACTATCTCAGAAATGTAGAGTTTCACCAACTTCTGAAAAGAATAGTCGGGCCTAGCCGGAATAAAGTGCGTAGACTTGGTCAATCGATCCAAAATGACCCAGACAGAATCCTTCTCAGTGGGTGTCAAGGGCAACCCACTAAAGAAGTCTATCATCATTCTCTCCCACTTCCATAGCGAAATCTTAACCTGCTGTAGCAAGCCCGAAGGTAATTGATGCTCAGCCTTAACCTGCTGGCATGTCAGACATCGTGCTGCAAAATCAGTAACCTCTCGTTTCAATCCCGGCTAGCAATACAGTTCTCAAAGATCTCGATACATCTTATTCCCATCGAGATGCATAGCATAAGGGCTGCTATGCGCCTCTCTTAGAGTAGCCTGCCTCAGATCAGTATCATTCGGTACACAAATCTAACCTTGGAAACAGAGTACCCCATCATTATTCAAATTTAAAAATCCATAAATCTCGCCACTCTCAATCTGGCGGGCAGAAACTCGAGACTCATCCCCCAACTGTTTATCTCGAATCTGCTCAATCCAAGTCAGCTTAACTTGCAACTCGGCCAACAGGCTCCCATCATCAAACAAACTAAGGCAAGCAAACATCGCCCTCAAATCAGTCATCGTTCAAAGGCTCAATGCATCGGCCACTACATTGGCCTTGCTAAGGTGGTACTCAATAGTACACTTATAGTCCTTAAGCAGCTCAATCCATCTACGCTGCCTAAAATTCAACTCCTTCTGAGTCAAGAGGTACTTGAGGCTTTTATCGTCAGTGTAGATAATACACCTCTCACCGTACAGATAGTGCCTCCAGATTTTCAAAGCAAAGACTACAGCGGCCAGTTCCAAATCATGGGTCGGATAGTTCGCCTTATGCGTCTTAAGCTGACGAGACGCATATGCTACAACTTTACTGTCCTACATCAAAACACAACCCAAACCCACATGCGAAGCGTCGCTATATACTACAAACTCCTTGCCAGATTCAGGCTGTATCAGAACAAGAGCTTGAGTCAGAATAGTTTTAAGCTTCTCAAAGCTTGATTGCTGTGCATCAGTCCAGACAAGCGATACACCCTTACGTAGCAGCTTAGTTAAGGGAGCCGCAATCAGAGAGAAACCTTCCACAAACTGCCAATAATACCCCGCCAGTCCCAGAAAACTGCGCATCTCAGACACTTTCTTGGGCTGTTTCCAATCCAGTACAGGCTCAATCTTTCTAGGATTGACTCAGATCCACTCAACAGACACTACGTGCCCCAGAAAAGTGACTTTACGAAGCCAGAACTCATACTTACTGAATTTAGCGTAGAGTTGCTTCTCACGCAGAATCTGAAGTTCTACTCTAAGACGCTCATTATGCTCCTCTTCAGTCTTAGAGTAAACCAGAATGTCGTCGATAAAAACTATGATGAACTGATCTAGATAAGGCTGAAACACTTGGTTCATCAGATCAATAAATACGGTTGGTGCATTCGTCAACCCGAAAGGCATGACTAGGAACTCGTAATGCCCATAGCGAGTCCTAAAAGTAGTCTTGTGAATATCCACGTCCTTAATTCTTAGCTGATGGTACCCAGAACGAAGATCTCTCTTAAAAAATATTGAAGCCCCTCGAAATTGATCAAATAAATCGTCGATCCTCAGAAGCGAATACTTGTTTTTGATAGTCAGCTTGTTCAACTGCCAATAATCTATGCACATCCTTATGGTCCTATCCTTCTCCTTAACAAACAGTATCTGTGCTCCCCACGGAGACGAATGAAACCACGGTCTAAAAGTTCCTACAGTTGAGCATTAAGCTCTATAAGCTCCTTCAATGCTATTCGATAGGGAACAATAGACACCGGAGCTGTACTAAGAAGAAGCTCAATCCTAACTTCCAATTCCCCATTCAGAGGTAAAATCAGTAGCTCTCTAGGAAAGACGTCTGGAAAATCCCTTACAGTTTGGATGTTCTTTATAGTAGAGTCCTTAGAAGCGGAAACACTAACATAGGCTCAGAACGCCTCACGCCTCTTACAAACTAGTTTCTTAGCCACCAGTGCAGAGATCACATTAGCCAAATAATTCTGACGTTGTCCAATCATAACTACCTCATTATCCTCTTCGGTTCTCAAGACAACCCTTTTAGTCACACAGTCCAGACTGACACGGTGCTTGACCAACCAGTCCATACTCAGAATCAGGTCGAACTCCCCAAACGGAAGCTCCATCAGAAATACCAACCCTTGAACCTCTAGCGGAACATCTCTATACAGTATGCTAACCCGAACCGATTGCCCTAGTGGACTCAGTACAGTCACCTCACTAGAAGTACTCTCAACCAAAATCCCCAAATTTCCAGACACAGTGCTAGCTACATAGGAATATGTGGAACCTACGTCTATCAAAGTAAGATAAGGTACATCATAAATTAAGATCGTATTGGTAATGACATCTGGAGCATCTCAATCCTCTCGGCGATGAGCAGCATAAACAAGAGCAGGTTGCTTCGCTTCAGTCTGTCCAGCACCTCTACCTGGTGCTCTCTGTCCATGGCCCACACCGTTACCACCCTTAGCTTGACCACGGCCCCTCGGTGGCTGCTGAACTACCCTCTGTGGCTGCGCAGTACCAGAACCTGAAGCTTGCATCTGATCGGCCCTCAGCGGACACTCCCGAATACGGTGCTCTAATGACCCACACTTCAAATAAGCCTCATTCCTCCTCCAACACTTGCCCTGATGGCGTCTACCACAACCTCCACACAGCTGCAATCCAATAGGAGCAACAGGAGGCCTAGCTCTAATTAGCCCATCAGTCCTGGCCTTTTACTTAGGCCACTATATCGAACTCGAGGGCTCTGAATCCCTCTTATTCTTACCCCTCTCACGGTCTCTGTTTTGGCGCTCAACGCGCTTAACCTCTTCGATGATCTTTGCTTTCTCTACCAGGACAGGAAACTCACGCTCCCTCTGTGGAGCTATCAGCACTCTCAGATTATCCTTGAGACCATCCTCAAAATGGACACATCCCTCATACTCATCCGCCACCATGCCTCGAGCATAGCGGCTCAATCTCAAGAATTCGGCCTCATACTCAGCCTCAGATCTGTCTCCCTGAGTGAAATTCAAGAACTTACGTCTCCTAGTATCAACATAACTGGCTCTCACATATTTGCTTGGGAACGAAGTCTTAAAGAACTCCCAATTTAAATGATCAGGATGAATGCCCTCCTTAACAGTCAACCATCACTGGTACGCCTCATAGCGAAGTGATTGTGTCTGTCGAGTCTTAAAATTTATAAAAAGAGAATGATCGAACCTGGAAACTAACTCTAACAATGACTTAAGGCAAGTGCACCTATTGAACAGTAGTATAGCTTAGGCAAGACCGGATTGTCGAACCCAAAGGAACTAAAAGTACTAATACTAACTTTCTTTTTATTATCTAGCCTAAAATAAGTGAAGTTGTTATTTAATCTAATTTTAATTAACTACTAAGCTAAAGACGCAAAGACAAAAAGAATGAATTGGGGAAATACTGTTGGAAAAACTCAGTTGATTAAGACGATAGCCTTAGGAAGAATCCACCTAGACTTCACTTGTTATCTAACACTAAACCAGACGATGTATTCACTTGACTTGATCCGTAAGATTCCCTAATTTATATTAAACCCTCTCTCGAGGAGAATAACGTCTAACCCTAGGTTGATTAATTGAAATCTCTTTCTAATTAAAACCCCTAGAATCACATTAACTCGATCTATGGACTCCCATATTAGGTTTCACCCTAATCTGGCAAAATCTCATCACCCTATCTCTAGGCGTACGACCAACTCCGCTTAATTATGCTAGATCTACTCTTAGGTAGGGACTTTTGCTTTTCCACCTAAGCACATCATACTTGAATCAATATCTCAGAAATATCAACACAAGAATTAAGAACACATAATTAAGAACAAATCAAGTATTTATCATATAGTTCAAAAAACAATAACAAGATCCGTCTTAGGTTTCATCTCCTTCAGGTATCTGAAGGGTTTAGTTCATAACTATAAAAGAAAACATCTCAGAAGAAAAGATAAAACAAAACATAAGAAATCCCTAAAACCCCCTAAAGGAATTGAAGGAGAGATCCTCCGTCTTGAGTAGAATTTCGGCTTCTTGAGATGGATCAACTGGCTCTCTTCGAGTATTTCCCACAAATCTGACCTTTTCGGCTCGACTCCTTGGCCTAGCTAACTGCCCCCTTTCAGGTTATACTTAGGGGGTTTATATAGGCTTTTGAGATGGGTTTCTTTGCCCCCATGTATCCAAATCTGAATGAAATTTCTCTTCTCTATGACAGGGACATGGCCATGGCACACGCCCGTGTGAATCGTGGCCAGGCCGTGTTCAGACTTTTAATGAGGCACGGCCGTGTGGTCTTTGGGCCAGGCCGTGTCAATTTCTCACTTGGCCCAATTTGGTCTGTTTTAAGCCCGTTTCTCGTCTTTTAATCCTTCGGTGCCTTCCTGAGTATAAAACATGAAAAGAAAGGATTAAGGGTACTTTTTTTTACATAAATCAAGGGATAAATCATCCAAAAATATGCTAAATGTGGGATTAAAATATGTTACTTTTACGTTTATCACATACCCCACACTTAAGCTTTTGCATGTCCTCAAGTAAAATTCTCAACTTACAATTAAAACGAACTTTCCATAATTAAATATTTCTATGGACAATGTCTCATCACAATTCATAGACAATTTATACATGGATAATTTAATTCAAAGAGTCCTAAAGATTCAAACAATATAAGTCATGCATTTGTATCATGAAAACATAGGTGTCTCCCTTTATCTGAATAATTACCTTTTAATTCAAAACCGAAAAGGATTGACATCCTCACAAAAGATTCACTCAAATCACTTGAAGTGTTTAAGGTTCAGGAAAAAGAGCACTCATAAGTCGAACCTGAAAAGTTAATCCCATAGGCTTGCCTGAAAATCAAATCTCCACCACTATAAAATGAGATGATACACAAATCAAAAGGTCTTTACAGGGTTGTAACGGGGCTAGGTTAAGGGCATGGATATAGGCTGAATTAGCAGGTTAGAATCGAGATTGACCTGATAAATTACCTAACTAGAAAAATGAACTAGTCTTTAAATAATTACATCAATTGAGAACTAATAATACGAGCTTTTTCTTCAAGATTTGAAATTTACAAATATAAGCTCAGCTAATCATAGAATTAATAATGAATACACTTTGAAAATTTTTTTAAGAACAAATCAAATAATAGGAAAGAACTTTTACAACTGAAATATAGAACATAGTTAGGTAACTACTCAAAATCAAATCTCGACAAAAAAGGGTAATCAAGGAATGGTGATAACAAATACAAGGGGTTTTGGGTTAAAATTAGTAGGTGAGTCAAGAGAAAGTGTTGTTAGGATTAAACGGGGTTCACTAGAGGTTAATTACGAAGGTAAGTTTTTAGTGGAATAAGTGGGTTAAATCCTAAGTGCCTTTATCATCTCTGTATATCAAATCAAAGGTGTGGTCTCAACCTGTATAATCGAGGCAAGTTCTAGAATAACAGTTCAATGTTGAGACACTCATAATCAAAAAGTGAGCAAGAACAAGAATATATGCTCTACAAGGCTCAAAAATCTCACAAAAATTATGGGTATTTGATGTCAACCTTGTAGAATTCAAATTTCAAAGTAATAATTAGATTCAGGTTAACAACCTAGCAAAAATTTTAATTCTGAAAATTAGACTTAACATGCTTGATTCCCTAGTATCCTTCAAATTTAATCATCAATATACAATTATCAATGACTTAATCCAAAACATATCAATAAAAATCTTAAATCATCAGAAATTTCATCCTAGTTAGTAATATGAGGAACTTACTTCAAGACAAGACATAATTCAGGTATTTGAGTATAATGCAGAAAGTTAGGCATTTTCTCGAAATAACTATTCACCCCTCCACACTTAAGATGTACATTTCCCTCAATGTACAAAGATAGATATGCAATTTAAGATAGAGGGAGAGGTGAAACTTTCTGAATTTGGATGGTTTCCCGGAGTTGGAAATTGATAGGGGTGGTTTCTACTACCGAGCTCTGCGCAGATAAAGAAATTGGGGAGCTCGTAGAGAATTAGCCAGAAGTTATTAAGACACATTTAAAATAAACTAAACATATAAATAAAGACAAGAAAGAGAAAGAGAAAGAAAATAAAAATGTAATTAAACTAAGGCTATCAGATAAAGGGGCTTGAGAATCCTTATTAGTAGATGGTTCGCGAGGTGGGTGTGACTTCTAAGGCTGTGGAGGTGCTGGTGGTGGCAGAAGTGGCGTGATTCCCAAGCAGCCTTTAGAACCTAACACTAAGAAAGTAAAATAAAATAAACTAATTTAAGGATAAGATAGTCAAAGAGAAGGAGAATAGAGGAGAAGATAAAAGTGAAACAAAAGATAAATGGTCTCAAAGACCCTTGGCTTGTTGAATGAATGAAGCGGTCGGCATGAACTTATGCATATCGGTCTCTATGAGGGAGACTATGCTTGGATTCTTCTGCTTCTCCGACATGGCCAAAAGTTTGAGAAGCATGCTATGGAAACAAAGAATTCTGAGAATGGAGGGTGTAAGGGAGGAAGAATGGTGAGAAATAGGTGAGGAGATAGAGGGGTGGTTTAAATATAATTCCAAGTCAGATACAGTCACACGCCCGTGTACCGTGGGTGTGTTGATTCATACAGCTGTCTCGCACGGCCGTGTGTCTGGGCATGGTGGTCCACCCACGCCTATTTTACAGATTGCCACACCCGTTGGTGATAAGTCAGTGTCGTCCACAGTCGCGTCGCACGGCTGTGGCATTTTGTCAGTGCCCGTAGGGTGGTGGTTGGAGTCCGTGACTCTGAAATTTGATTTTCTCTGACTCGTACCATCCCTGCCATGTTAGTACGGAGATTCTTGAGATCCACACGACCGTGTGGTCTGGAAATCTACACTTTTGGTTAGTTTAAAACTAGGTGTTTAAGATTAAGAGAAGAAAAGAAGATAAAATGAAAACAAATGCGAAAGTAAATAAGGTTAGTGCTCGGGTTGCCTCTCGAGAAGCGCTCGTTTAAAGTCTTAAGCTAGACTTTCCTCGTATTCACAAAAATCAGGGTGGTTTAAAAGTTTGAATATCTTCCCTCATGCTATCAGTTCTATTTTCTTGATAAAGTTTAAGTCGAGAAGCGTTTACCTTAAAAGAGCCGAATATAGGATTGCTTACCTCGATTGTTCCGTATGGAAAGATATTGTGTACCTCAAGAGAAATTTCTTCGTTCGTGTTCAGGTCTGATATGATGATACGAGGATCTGCTTTATCTAATAGTACCTGGTCTCCTATTTTGAAGAGGTTTGTTGTTCCTATGAGCTCTTCTGGGGGCTCCTTCGGTTTTACTTCGTGTGGTTCTGGTTCTTCTTTGAATTGTGTTTTCCACTATTCTAGTTTGTCGACCCTAAGGCTTCGTTCTGTATGTAATTATTCTTTGTTGGCATGGGGTCCATGATTCGGATCAGATTTGTAATCTTGTAGTGTTTCCTGTGGTGAAGGTTGAACAACTTGGTTATCAACTTATTTTACTTTCTCACCTTCATCAATTGTTGTCCTGGCCGAGTCAAGAGCTTGTAAACTGATCGATTCGTCACCTACACGAAGGATGAGTTCTCCTGTGCCAACATCAATTTTTGTTCTAATAGTTGCTAAAAAAGGTCTTCCTAAAATTAGGGGAATCGAATTATCCTCATCCATGTCTAATACAATAAAATCTACTGGGAAAACGAATTTATTAATTTTTACAAGAACATCTTCGATAATACCCCTAGGAATTCTAACAGTTTTATCAGCTAATTGAATGCTCATCCTAGTTTGTTTGGGTTTCTCTAGACCTAATTGTTTAAACATTTTATAAGGCATGACATTTATACTTGCCCCTAAATCAGCTAAGGCGTTATCAATAGTTAAACTACCAATTAAGCATGGAATTGTAAAAATCCTTGGATCTTTTAGCTTTCGCGGTAGTTTATTCTGTAACATTGCTGAGCATACTGCGTTTAATTCCACATGTGGCTCCTCGTCTATCTTTCGCTTGTTCGTCAAGATTTATTTTAAAAATTTCCTCGAATCTGGCATCTGTGACAGAGCTTCAAGAAGAGGTAAGTTGATATGTAATTTCTTTAAAAGTTTAAGAAACCTACCGAGCTGTTCCCCTGTATCGTCTATCTTCATCGCTTCGGGATAAGGAATGCGAGGTTGGTACTTTTTGATTACCAGTTTTGGCTTTTCCTGTGTTACCTCAACTTTACCTTTCTCTACCTCGTTCTTTTGTATTGGATTGGGTTCATCTAACCCTATACTATTATGAGCTGTGATGGCTTGGGTTTGCTCCTTTGGGTTAATCTCAGTGTTGCTTGGTATACGCCCTTGCGATCGTTCGGCGATTATCTTTGCAAGTTGTCCAACTGTCTTAGTAAGTTCCCCAACTTGGCTTTCGATCCCTTTGATTGATGCCTGTTGATTCTTAAGGGTGGTCTCAGTGCCTTGGAGACGGTTATCTGTGGCTGCCATGAATTTTGTCAGCATCTCTTCGAGGTTCGGCCTCTTTTCCTGTGGATAGGGCTGATATTGGAAATTTTGAGGAGGTTGTTGTCTTTGATTTCCTTGACCTCCCCATGAAAAATTTGGGTGGTTCCTCCAACCTGGATTATAAGTATTACTATAAGTGTTATTATTAGATCTGAAATTATTACCTATATAGTACATCTGTTTCGCTTCTACGTGCCGGTTGGCGGGGGTGGGTACTCGTGGATTCGCTCTACGATTCCACTTGTGTCGCACTACATTACTGGATGTACTTGCAAAGAACACAAACTATCAAGCTTTTTATTCATCATCTCTACCTGTGTTGATAGCATGGTTACTGCGTTGAGGTTGAAAATTCCGGCTGATTTTGTTGGTTTTGTCCTTGTAACTTGCCACTGATAGTTATTTAGTGACATCTCTTCTATAAACTCGTAGGCTGCTTCAGGAGTTTTATTGTTCAGGGTTCCACCGGTGGATGAGTCAATTAGTTGCCTCGCTGAGGGGTTTACACCGTTATAGAAAGTTTGGACTTGGAGCCACAAGGGTAAACCATGGTACGGACACCTTCTCAAGAGATCCTTATATCTCTCCCATGCGTCGTATAATGTCTCTAAATCCATTTGCGCAAAAGAAGAGATATCATTCCGTAATTTGGCCGGTGGGAAATATTTTAGTAAAAATTTTTCGGTCATCTGCTCCCATGTAGTGATTAACCCTCATGGTAGTGAGTTTAACCACTGTTTGGCTTTATTCCTTAATGAAAAGGGAAATAACTGAAGACGTATGGCATCATCAGAAACGCCATTTATTTTGAAGGTATCACAGAACTCTAAAAAATTAGTTATATGAGTATTTGGGTCTTCGTCCTGTAAACTATCAAATTGAACAAATTGTTGAATCATTTGTATAGTGTTAGGCTTTAATTCAAAATTATTAGCAACTATAGCAGGCCTAACAATGCTTGATTCTGCTCCTGTTAAATGAGGTTTAGCATAATCATACATTGTACGCGGAGCATTATTTTCTATCATATCTTGTGGTGGTGGATTGTTCTCGTCCATCCCTTCAGTAGGATTGGGTCTGCTTTCTCGCTCTTCTTTTGTGTAATTTAGGGCTCGCCTAATTTCTCTGTAATTCCTGCGAACGGTAGCTTCAATATCACTGTCGTATACTAGTGGTCTGCTCGGGTTCCTTCTAGTCATAAACTAGAGGTACCTGTTAAGAAAAGAAAGAAAATTTAGCAAAGTTAAAAACAAAAAAAAAAATAAAAGTGAATTGCGGAAAATAAAAAATAAAAATAAAAAACAGTGGCTAAAGTAATAAAAATAGAGTTTTCTTAATATTTTAGTTCCCCGGCAACAGCGCCAAAAACTTGACCGTGTCTGTCGAGTCTTAAAATTTATAAAAAGAGAATAATCAAACCTGGAAACTAACTCTGATAATGACTTAAGGCAAGTGCACCTATCGAATAGTAGTATAGCTTAGGCAAGACTGGATTGTCGAACCCAAAGGAACTAAAAGTACTAATACTAACTTTCTTTTTATTATCTAGCCTAAAATAAGTGAAGTTGTTATTTAATCTAATTTTAATTACTACTAAGCTAAAGACGCAAAGACAAAAAGAATGAATTGGGGAAATACTGTTGGAAAAACTCAGTTGATTAAGACGATACCTTTAGGAAGAATCCACCTGGACTTCACTTCTTATCTAATACTGAACCAGACGATGTATTCACTTGACTTGATCCGTAAGATTCCTTAATTTATATTAAACCCTCTCTCGAGGCGAATAATGTCTAACCCTAGGTTGATTAATTGAAACCTCTTTCTAATTAAAACCCCTAGAATTGCATTAACTCGATCTATGGACTCCCATATTAGGTTTCACCCTAATCTGGCAAAATCTCGTCACCCTATCTCT
The DNA here is from genome assembly GCA_025503065.1 of Gossypium bickii. Lineage (NCBI taxonomy): Eukaryota > Viridiplantae > Streptophyta > Magnoliopsida > Malvales > Malvaceae > Gossypium > Gossypium bickii. The sequence goes on from CP106715.1 coordinate 25,202,943, forward strand.
AGGCGTGCGACCAACTCTGCTTAATTATGCTAGATCTACTCTTAGGTAGGGACTTTTGCTCCTCCACCTAAGCACATCATACTTGAATCAATATCCCAGAAATATCAACACATAATTAAGAACAAATCAAGTATTTATCATATAGTTCAGAAAACAATAACAATATCCGTCTTAGGTTTCATCTCCTTCAGGTATCTGAAGGGTTTAGTTCATAACTATAAAGAAAACATATCAGAAAAAAATATAAAACAAAACATAAGAAATCCCTAAAACCCCCTGAAGGAATTGAAGGAGAGATCCTCCGTCTTGAGTAGAATTCTGGCTTCTTGAGATGGATCAACTGGCTCTCTTCGAGTATTTCCCACAAATCTGACCTTTTCGGCTCGGCTCCTTGGCCTAGCTATCTGGCCCCTTTCAAGTTATACTTAGGGGGTTATATAGGCTTTTGAGATAGGTTTCTTTGCCCCTAAGTATCCAAATCAGAATGAAATTGCTCTTCTCCACCACAGGGACACAGCCATGGCACACGCCCGTGCGAATCGTGGCCAGGCCGTGTTCAGACTTTTAATGAGGCACGACCGTGTGGTCTTTGGGCCAGGCCGTGCTGATTTCTCTCTTGGCCCAATTTGGTCCATTTTTAGCCCGTTTCTCATTCTTTTCATCCGTCGGTGCCTTCCTGAGTATAAAACATGAAAAGAAAAGATTAAGAGCACCTTTTTACATAAATAAAGGGATAAATCATCCAAAAATATGCTAAATGTGGGATTAAAATATGTTATTTTTACGGTTTATCACGAAGCAAGGAGATTGCACCCTTCAATTTCTGCTCCGGGGTACAGTCTAGATCGTCCATAATCCTCTCTGTGTCCTTCATCCAATACTCAGCCACGTTAAGGGCGACTCCAGTGACACCCCTAAAAAGTTCAGCTCCATTACATTGGAGTCATTTTGTAACCGACCCTTGACCCCCAGATCTAGTGTTGGGCCCAGCAACCCTCTCTAGTATCCTTAGCATGGCTTGGGACAGTGTGTCATCCCCAACTGAGGACTTTGAGACCCAGTCTCAGTAGCAGGCGACATGGGTGTCTCACTTGTGTCCAGATTTGGCATGCTGCCTAGAGATGAGGACTCAGCTCGAGCCCCCTACGGCCTCTACCTCGGCCTCTAATACCACGTCCACGGATACCTCGTGCTCTCATGTCTATTTGGATTTATCTGTATTACGAATTTTATGAATCAGTTACAGTTTCAATAGTTACTAACAGATGTTTTATGTAAGCAGTATCATATATTCGAATTTTTTTTTTTTTGCAAATACAGTCTCTATCAGTTTCAGTTTCACTACAGTTTCAGTAGACACTAACTAGAGTGTTTCAGAATAGACTATCTATAACAGTTTATTAGAATACTTACAGGATCGGCGTCGGAGACTCGGTGTACCATATTCTCAGTCAAATCATTTCAAGTCAAATGAAAATCAATTCTTTAAAAACCAAGTTTTAAAACCCAAAATCTACAGCTGAATTTTGCAATCTGGTTCTGATACCACTAAATCTAACACCCCAAATCCAACCTAGATGTTATGGCCGAATCTGACGATGTCATATGGAATGGAATTTGAAAGCGAACTTAACAAGTTAAAATCGTTTCCGTTTATTATCTTCTATTAATCTCTCATTGGTTTCAAAATCATTTTCTTGTTTATTTGATTTGCTTAAAAATATATCCAGTAGCAGAAGCTTTTTAAACCGTGATATTTTAAGAAAACCATTCGCGTTTAGGAGAAACGTTGTGTTTAGTAAACTGAGGTTTCGTTGTAGTTTAGAAATTCATGAAAACAGTTAAAAATCCCAAAACAAAAGCAAACAGACCAAAAGACCATATTACATCAAAATTACTCCCAAAAAAAGGAATTAAATATCGTAAATGGATTTAAACCGCTTAGTAGACATGTGGTCATTGTAGAGTTCTCTGACATACTGATTCGTCTAAGTCTGGGGAATACCTGTACAGATAAAACAGAAAGGGGTGAGTTTACGTAAACTTAGTGTGCAATCCCCACAAAAAAACATGCATACAGTCAAACACAACAAACAGTCAAATGCAGTCTGGGCCTAAGCCCATTGCAGTTTCATTCGTACTTCGAGCCTTAGCCCGTTTTAGTTTCAGTATCAAATATGCATTAGGGCCTAAGCCCATCACAATAACAGTATCAGAGATACATTAATCAGTAAATAGGGTCCTACCCAACCAGCCTCTACACACCATCTTTGTCCATCCCTACACTCCATGTGGGGTTTAAAACACCCACCCATCCCTACAGTCCAAGTAGTACCGAATGCGACACATAATAAGTAAATTGTAGTTGAGCTACCAGATAATAGGCTTAAGAGCCTTTTAGTACACTTCCTCCAAATATCAACATCCCAACCCAATGCAATGCAACATACAATATATAACATGCTAATACATAAGTATCAGTTATTCATACAGTTCAGTATTCATTCATATAATCACCATATATACAGGTCATGCATTTAAGGGTCTAAGTAGTGCTTACTGACCCAACATATAATCACCTATGTGTCGCACACGGCCTACCTGGACATCACACGGCTGTGTCTTGCGCTCACGGCTTGGCCTCGTCAATCACACGCCCGTGTTATAGCACACAGGTGACCACACGCCCGTGTGGCGTCGACAGTAGGGTTTTTGGCTTTTGTCGAAACCCTATTTTCTACTTTTTCGAGTACACACCTGGTAACGTTTCGATGCAAAACCAGTTCCGAGCCTTCGAAAAGCTTAGAATTGACAACACAACACTCGAAATCAGTCTTAAAATCTGCTTAAACTGAAATCATGAAACCAATAGTATTTCAATCAAACGTTTAACACTTACGCAACAACCCTGAGCGATTAAGCTACGATTCTGAACAATGAGAGCCTCTAACCTCTTGATTCACTATGGCCAAAACCAACAATGAGTCTCCAAACAACAGTTGGAAAACAAGATTACCAACAAGGAACATTTACCTCCATTTACCGAACAACTAAACAAAAGGTGCAAAGAGGAAATAGTTGAAACAGAAATCAAAACAAAAAAGATCAAAACGAAACGAAAAAGAAAAGAACGGGGAGGCAGAATTTCGGTTAAAAGGGAAAAACGAAACGTCAGTTTTTTTCAGAGAATTTCTTTTGGAAAAAAGGATTTACCCAAAGCCCTAAATTCACTCATCCACTCATCCACTACTTAGAATTCCAACAGTACTGAAACACTTGTGTAAAAGCCAGCAAAAATAAACTCCTACGCTCGCTTAAGGATTTGAACACAGGACCTTTAACATACCAACACTCCACCTAACCACTAGACCAGACTCATTCTGATAGGTTTCTACAAATAACCAAATATAAGCCCACTGAATAGAGATAGGGCTTTATATCAGAAAAATACCAAAATTTTCCAAAGCTAAGGCTTAAACTTGGGACTTCTCACACACACCCAGAGTACTTAACCATTGAAGCAGATACACATTTGTGTCATATTTTAACAGAAACAAAAATAGGAATTTTAGGGCGTTACACTTCTCCCTATAAATAGGTGGTGAATTGGCTTTTAAAAAATTTTGTGAAAGCTAAAGAGAAAGGATAGAGAAATAAACATAAGAATTTAGAGTGCTTTGGCCCCAATTGCCTACTCCACTACCTTAAATTTTCACTACTAAGGATTTTCCCAAATTCACTAATTTGACAACCTTTGAGGACAATGTTTAACCTTACAAACTCCCTTAAGGTTTTTACCGCAAATCTTAATATACAAACCCTCTCAAATAGATACAAAGAAACAAACCAATAAATAATCCTTAAAAGATTGATGTGTATGCAGATTAAGCTCAGTAACAATAAAAAACACTTGAGCAAATAGAATGGAAATAAAGCTCAAAAGTGTATGAAAGAAAAGTATGGAAATATTTGGCACAAAGGTTGTATTAATTGATCTTTAAACTTGAATATTTTCTCTTTTTGCTGGAGGACCTTTAGAAGTTGGTATTTATACCCTCTAATTCATTTTCAACCATTGTGGTTGTTGAGAAAATAAATAGAGCCACTGGGGATGAAAATACCAAATCATTAAATTCACCTACAATAAAAATTATCGATACTCTTTCTACGAGTATCGATACTAGTAGTATTTAATGCCAACATTAAGTGACTATTAAAATCTATTTCCAACAATACCAAGAATGATTTATTGATACATGATAAAAGGTATCGATATATTTATAATGGGAATTGGTACTTTTTGTCACCTTTTGAAAGATCATAAAAACAGAATGCAAAAGTGGTATCAATATAAAATTTGGCATCTACATAAATCATTACGTATCGATATAATTTTATAATTATCAATATTTATTGTTTTTGTTCAATTTTTTATTCAAGTCAAAGAGCAGTTTTGGTATCGATAAAAATTATGGAGTTATCGATACATTTTTGAAAATATTGATACTTTTTGTAAGGAACAATTTTTCAATTGATTTGAGATTGTTTCAATCAAGTTAAAGTGTTTAAAGTTGATTTTGAACTTTTTCCAAAATATTCTAAGTGTTCAAAACATTTTCTAAGATTTTTGGAAGTCTTGAAATAATTTTATGCTTTGAACTTTATTAATTCTTTGTTTTAAAAACAAATTTTCATTTAAAAATATTTTTGTTTGTTATATCAAAATAATTTATCAAGTAAAGCTAATTTAACAATCTCCCCCTTTTTGATGTAACAAAACATCTTGGTAAATTTGTTTTTGATTTGTTACTCCCCTTTTTAAATTTCAATTTGAATCAATGACTTGAATTTTATGAAATTTGGAAACAAGGATTTGAAAACAAAATTGGTCACTTGATGTTGACATTAAAGGATTAGTCATAGGAATAATCAATTAAATACCAATAATTTACCATTCTTTTCTCTTCTCCCCTTTTTGTTATATAAAAAATAACCAAATAAAGTTTAAGAGAATTTTTATTAGTTCAATAATAGTAATATAAAAAGATGAAAACATAGAACTAACATTAAAAATAAGCATGAAAATATTCCAAAGTAATGTAGGACAACAGAAAGGTATATTAACAAATTAAAAGATGCATGAAGCAAGTGTATGAATGATCTAAACTAAGCATCCCTAGGTGTCGAAGGAGGATCCAATGGAGGAAAGCGAGCTACAAGTTGAGTCATTTGCTCCTCCAAAGTCCTTATCCTAGAGCCTAGGCTACCAACATTAGTATTAAGCCATTCAAATGCATTATCTACTCGAGTGCGGAAACCTAAAAATCTTCATTAAAAAAGTAATGGCACCAAGGATGGTGGCAACCATGTCATCAGAGAAAGGCGGCGCAGATTGTTGAGCGGGTGAAGAAGCCGGTAGAGGGTCTTGCTCGGTTGGAGGAATGTCATCATGGTCATCTTTAAGGTCCTTATCATCATCATCTTGAGAGATATAATGGTCATTTTTGTAACAGCTTGATTTAGGAGCTAGTCGGAATAGTGGTCTCGAGACAACTAACCCGAGGTTGAAGGAAATTATTTTAATATTATTTTATGAGTTATAACATGTTTATAAGGGTGCATGAATATTTTGGTGCTTTAATTTTAGCGATTTCATGCTTACTCGTGAAAAAGTTCTATTTTATTGGCTACAGGTGTCTAATAGCTAAGGAATATTAATTGGAGGTCCCTAATGTGCAATTAGACCTTTCTAAGGTTAATAGCTGATCATAGGGGAAAAAGAAATAATTTTTAAATGAATTAGGTGAGGTTTTGGTGGTAATTTGTCTAGAATAAAATAAAATAAAGAGAAGAAAAGATATCATCTTTTCTTTCCCTTCTCTCCACCGAAATTTCTCAAGGAAAATAGCCATGGAAGCTAGAAAATTTTCAGCAACTCCTCACCTCTACAAGTAAGTCATCTTGATGATTATTTTTGATGATTTTTGTACTTTTAGAACCTCCAAAGCTTGAGCTAGCTAATGAGGGGACTATTTTGCTAAATGATTGAAAGTTTAGGGACTTGCCATCAGAGAGTTCATGTTGTTTGCTGCATTTTTATGGAAGAAAATGAGTCTTAGTTGTTAGATGAACAACTTTTGTGAAAGGTGTTACCATGAAAACACCTAAAAGGACCTTTTTGTAAAAGTTGTGAAATAAATAGTGAATGTGTGTAATAGTTGAAATCTTGAGTTGCTATAGGAGGAAATATGAATCGGTAGGCTTGATTAACAAAGAAATTGGATGAAAATCGATATACAAGCCTAGGGGAAAAATCGTAATTTTTGCCAAAGTCTAATGGCAAAATGGTAATTTTGCCAAAGTAGGAATTTTGAAATGTATTGACTAGTCTGGAGATTAAATGAGTAAATTTTATTCTTATAGATAAAAGCAAACGGGATTCGAACCTAGAACGGGAGAAAAGAGAAATATGGACAATTAGGTCCCTTTTTACCCTTTTTGGTATTGAGGTAAGTTCGTGTGCTAATAATGCACCTATAAGTGAAGCATTTAATATTTCGATGTTGTATGAATTGTATATTGTCTCTATGAAAGTATATTAAATTCGTTTTTGATGAGATGTCAAGGAATGAAATTTTTCAATCGAACTTTAAGAATGAATAAAATGCAAATACTTTGATATTAAGGTTATTAAGGTACCGTGTAAGACCATATTTGGAATATAGCCTCAGTGTGAGATTTCGTATAAGACCATGCCAGGGACATGGCATCGATATGATATTTCATGTAAGACCATATCGGGTGTAACATCCTGAATTTTTGGGCCTATGCGTTTAATGGAAGAACAGGTGTAATGTGTTAATTTAACTGTTAGGGGTCCAAATTGGGCTCAGGACTAGGCAAAGGCCTTGGTTAAATTATCTGATTGGGCATTATAGAGTTAAAATGAGGTAATTGTGTTTAAAATACCAACATGGGCTTGTGGCCCAACAATAGGTGGCACTGCAAGGGAATTTGAAGGTGGCGTCATTAACAATTAAAGGGGCCCAAGTTTTGGCCGCAAGGAGCCCATGTTTCTGGGCCATTTTTGACACTTTAAAGGGAGCAAGGGGTGACGCTACACACAAGAAGTTAGGGGCCCAAAATTTAAGTTTCATAGAGCCCAAATCCTTTATTTTAAGTTAGCTAAATTCGACATTAGGGTTAGGTGAAGTGGACGGCAAAAAGGCTCAAAAATGGGAGGATTTATGTGGATTTTATAATTGATAATATAGATGATAAAAAGGAGAAAAGATAGGAGCTATCTGCAAGGCAAGGTGATGGCCGAAAATCCACCACCTAGAGGAGTAAAGAATTTGGCTACTTCATGGATAAGGGGTGCCGAATTTTCCCTTTTTATTAGCTGACTTTTAGCTATCAGGAAGGGCGTTTTCGATTTTAAGCAGTAGATGCCGAAATTTCTATAAATAGGAGGGGATATCTCATTGATTCTGGCATTTAAACCCTAATTTCCTCTTCACTCTTTATGCCAAAATTCTTAGCCTCTCCCTCTATAATTTCTTTTCTTCAATTTCTTCAAAAGCTGAAACCTCTCCTTTCACTCTTTTCTCCATTCTTTTGCTCTTGAGCCGATTTCTCTAAAAAGCCAAAATCTCCATAGTTTCATCCCATTTGTGAGATAGTTCTATTCTTCCGGCATTTAATCTTTTCATTTGGCATTGCTGAATCTTCTCTCTAGTGCTAGCTGAATCCCCTGTGTTAAGGTAAGCATCGACTTCTGTTAAGCTCTCAAGTTCTATTTCGATTTTTGAAAGTCAAAAGCTGAAAAGCTAATAGTTTAATGGTTCTATGTTGGGTGGTATTCCGGGATTTGAAGGAAACTTGGTCGTCTAGATCTAAAAGTCAAAAAAACGTTAGTCTCCAATTTCGGGATTTTGAGGTAAGAAGATTTTCCCTAGATTTTTACTAGATTCACTTATTATATGTAAGATCTTAACTTTATGATGAGGATTAATGATCATAAATTGTGATAGTAGTTCTGACAAGGACTTGTGATGGAATTAATTATGGATCAGGCAAAGGAAAGAATCCCTAAGTTTAAGAAACGAGTGGTATCTGCCGTTCGAGATTGGCCACTTGGTTGTGGACCGATTTCTGAACAACATCTTAGGCAGATAGCGATTGTGTTGGCCACGGATAGCGTCGACATAGAAAGTATCATTCTATCAGTCATCAGGTGTGTAGATCTCTAACACACTATTAAACCTGTATGTATGTTTATATATATATATATGTTATGGGCTAACAAGCCGGAAAGAGGCTGTGTAGACAATCGAATGAAACCCTAACAGGGGTTAGGCAAGGATGCCAGTTACGTAATCATAGAAACCTCTATGTGTATCGAAATATATATGAAAGCCTGTGTGATGTTTTTTTTTATGTGTGTATGCATGGGGTGGGATTATGATATGGAAAGGGGAAGAGCATGATTGGTCACATGGTGATCGATGGTAGAAAACCCACGTAATGAAATGTTAGGTCACATGGTGATCAATGGTAGAAAACCCACGAAATGAAATGTTAGGTCACTTTGTGATCAGTGGTAGAAATCCCACAAATATGAGTGTTAGGTCACACAGTGATCAGTGGCTATGCCACGTTTAATGATTCCTGAATAACAGGAATAGGCAGTACGGCTGTCGCTATGGTTTGAGCGGATGGAGGGTTGATTGTATAAATCCCCAAGCTGTGATGCTCGGTACGGGTTGGTGTGAAGAGGATGGAATTCCAGGATGGGTTGGGCTATGCATCATTTATTATCTATCATGTAATTATGATTGTTGCCATTGTGTATGGGCCAGGGCTCATAATGTGTTTTTGGGCCCAAGCCTTTTATGTGTTTTCGGGATTTACACACTGAGTCTTGGTGACTCACTCTATTATTTTCCCTAACTTTTCAGATGAGCAGTAGATCGTGGACATGGGAGCCGAGACGGACTTGAGGGGCCATCAAGTTTTATTTTTTTAGATTATTTTCAGTTTTCTTTAAGTTTTTGGTTATTATTTCGCGAATATTTATGTAATAAGGCCCCATAGTTTATACTCACCTAAGTAGTTTTTAATATTTGCAACTTAAGAAATTTTGTCAAAAGGTTTAATTATTCAAAATAATAATAATACAAGGTTTTATTTTCAAAAGGTCGCCTATTTATTTAAATATTGTCTAATTAACTTACGATTTTCGAAACCAACGAAGCAAAAGTTTTCAATGTACAACCCGTAGCATACCAGATTCGATCGAAATGTATGGGTCGGGTTTAGGGTGTTACATCGGGGATATGGCGTTGATGTGATATCGTGTGTATGAAACTCTAGAGTACCTTGTAGCATTTTGAGTGATTCAACAGGTATGTTAAAAATAAGGAAGTATGTGGATATGTCATGAGTGGTACAGGAATGTACCCAGAACTTATATGAAGTGATTTTGGTATATGATGAATCCACAGTAAGTTTATGCGTAAATAATGCATTCTTTATTGCGTATGTTTTATTCATTAATGCATTGCGTGAATGCGTATAATAGTTGTAGAGATCTATTAAAAATGACAGAGAGTGACGAAATCCTCCAATGAATATTGGAAATAGGAAAGTGGATAAGAATAAATATTTGTGAATGTGAGATAATGGTGGGCTGTGTGCGATACCACCTTATTAATTGTTGGCGATGGGCTGTGTGCGATACCATCGCAAGTATTATCAATGGTGGGTTGTGTGTGATACCACCTTATTGTTTATTATCGATGGGTTTTGTGCAATACCATCGTGATAAGTATTAATGGTGGGCTGTGTGCGATACCACCTTATTAATTATTAAATGGTGGGATGTTGCGAAACCACCGAGTATTTATTATTATTCCGAGATGATATCGAGAAATTTGACTAAGTGAAATTTGCATGTGGCTTTATGGTGATAAATGCAGGGTGTAAATGCTAGTAAAGGTGAACAATGTTTTATGATATGTGTTTGTGATATGTGAAGGTTTGAAATGAGTAAGCATTATGAATGATCGAATAGGAAATCATAAGCTTAAATGTAATATAATTATAATACCTTTGTGGTTGAGTAAAATAAATTAATGTCAGTAGTTGATTATTAATTGCATATGAACTTACTAAGCGTTATTGCTTACTCCTTTTCCTTTCCTATCTCTTATAGGTTAACTTAACTAGCTCAGGTTGGAGATCGCCGGAGATGCTTTCACACTATTGAGTAGTCGTTTAGGTATAAGTTTTCAAGTCTTCTTGAGATATGGCATGTATAGAGATCTTATTCTTTGTTTAATAATTAAGTCATAGTTAAGGTAGCCAAATGTGTTAGCCTAAAACAGTTTATCGTTCGGTTTTGTATAGCCATGGATGATGGCTTATGTCGATTGTATTTGTGCTGGTGATAGTACTCCCTCCTATATGGAAAGATAGTTTGGTTTTCATGGTTTAAATGTGAAAATTTAAGTACCATAATTTATGATTTGAGATTGATATGTGATGTTGTGTGAATGTGTGCAAGTAGGGTGACTAAATGGCTTGGAAAATAGCCTAGAATTGGTCCGCACGGGTAGACACACGGATGTGTGTCTGGGCCGTATGTGACACACAGTCAGTCCCATGGGTGTGTGGCTGAGCCGTATGTCCCCCGCATGTTAGAATTGCAAGACAATGTCAACCACGGGCTAGACACACGGGCGTGTGCCTAGGCCGTATGCCCCTTATGAGGTTGCTGACATCATAAACAGAATTCCTAGGTTTTTATACACGGGTGAGGACACGGGCGTGTCTAGGCCGTGTGAAAGACACCGGCCAAAGACACGGACGTGTGCCCGGTCGTGTAAAAACCTCTGTAGATTCGAATTGAAAAATAATTCCACACGGGCATGGAGCACGGGTGTGTGATATGTCACAGGGGCGTGCCCCACCCTTCACACAGGCTTGTGACCCTGTTTTATGTCAAAATTTTCTAACTGTTTAAAAGTTCCGGTTTGGTCCCGAAGCATCCCGAGTATATGTATAAGGTCTCGTAGACCCATAATGGGGACGTTACGAATGTAAATGAAAATGTTTTATGTTGGAACGAAATTTTATAGCCCAAAGTTGAATGTTCAAGCAAGTCAAGTCCGGTAATGTCTCGTACCCGGTTCCGGCGTTAAATATGGGTAATGGGTGTTACATTTTTAAAACCAGCTCTATAAAGGGAAACAAAACTAATAAGTTGATATTTCTTAACCAAAAGAGAATTGGAATATTTAGGAATTAAAAAATTTATGACAAGAGCATGCCAAAAGGCAAAGAGAGCTTACTCTCGAGCTCCTTGCTAATGTGTTTCAAAAATTCATTGAAATTTTCTACAGTTAGACGAATAGGAGTATCCATGAGAAAAGAATTAATACCAACCACATTCTCACTGAAGTCATCACATTCAAGTCTAGCATTTGAATAAAATACTCTAACAAGATTAGCATGTGTCGGTGAACGAATTTTTAAAAAGCTGATCCAATGCCAATCAGCTAATGTTTCAAGAACCTAAAAAATTGATTTTCGACAAAAAAATCGATATCAAGGATGCGAGAAACATTAATGTTTTGTTTTAAAAAATAGTGATCAAACCAATAAGAATCATCGTTATCTCTAAAATAATCATTGAAAGAAATGGGTTAACGACTAGATGAAGATGTAGGACTGGAACAATGATGTCTCCTAACAAACATTCTAACTAACTAGATGATAACTCTTGAAAAGAGTTATATTTCATGCCTTTAGACATAGCTAATTCTTTGTACTTAAGTACATTTTGTTGCATTTTAGGACATTTTAGTTAGCATTTTTAATATTGCATTAGGACTTGGACTGTGATGGAATTAAGTGCTTTTAATCTCTTGCGGTGGAGTTTTTTGTGTGTTGGTGTGGCAGAAACATGTTTTGGAATGAGGAAATAAATGAGTAAAATTTTGTCAGGGAAAACTGCAGATAGTTTTCCAACATGAAAGCCATGGCAATACTAGGAAGACCAAGTCAACATTTTTCGCACAACAGTCCTAGCTTAAATCCAAACTTGTACCAGATAAATCCCACTAAAAAAGGAGAAGATAATCACGAGCTATTTAATCTATCTATACAAGCCGATGAAGGGGACCTGTAACGCCCCGAATTTTGGGGCTAGAAGTTCTGGGTTTCGTGGTTAGGGTTAGTGAGTTGGTGATGCTATTGGGTTTAGTGGCTCATTTAAGTATTAGAATGGGCCTGCTGGTCTGGCGGTTGAGTGAGTGTTAGTGAACCTTTGGGTTCTGGGTTTGAGTCTTTGGGTATACATTTTTGGGGATACAATTTATTTTGCTTTGTTTTAAGTTAAGATTATTATTAACTTTATTTTTTATTTTATTTTATTATTATTTTTTGTTTTTTTCACGTTCTCCTATTCCTCTCCCTCTCTTGGTTTTTCTTTTTGCTCTTCTTTTTTTGCAAAAACGGTTTTTCTCTACGGTATTTGGAGAGCTTCATTTCCTCGTCGACAAGTCAGAGTCTAAGTGATAAACCGTAATTATAACATATTTTAGTCTCGCATTTAGCTTACTTTTGGATGATTTATTCCTTGATTTATATAAAAAGGTGCTTTTAATCCTTTCTTTTCATGTCTTATACCCAGGAAAGCACCCGAGGATGAAAAGAACATAAAACGGGCCCAAAATGGAGTAAATGGGCCTCAGCACGAAAACGACACGGCCTGGCCCAAAGCTCACACGACCGTGCCTTGTCGAATAGTTGGAACACGGTCTCAACCTCAAGTTACACGGTCGTGCCCCAAATTAGAAATCCGAACACGGTTTGAAGTTGATCCACACGGGCATGTGCCATGGCCGTGCCTCTGTCGCTAGAAAGAGCAATTTTAGTCGAAAAAGGATACTTAGGGAGAAAGAACCGCATTCCAAGGGCCTATATATACCCCCTAAGTACCAGCTTTGAGGGGGTGTTCAGCTAGGCCAAGGAGCCAAGCAGGAAAGGTTAGAATTGTGGGAATCGCTCAAAGTTAGCCAGTTGATCCATTCCAAGAAGCCGGAATTATACTCAAGACAGCGGAATTCTCCTTAAATTCCTTCATGAAGTTTCAAGGATTTCTTATGTTTTGTTTTATCTTTTCTCTTGAGATGTTTTCTTTATTCATTATGAACTAAACCCCTCAGATACCTGAAGGGGATGAAACCTAGATGAATCTTGTTATTTGATTTTTGAATTATATGATAAATACTTAGTTTGTTCTTAATTATGCATGCTTAATCCAAATCTGATGTGCTTAGGTGGAGGAAGAATAGACCCTGCTTAAGAGTAGATCTAGCGTAATTAAGAGGAGTTGATCACATGTCTAGAGATAGGGTGACGAGATTTTGCCAGATTAGGGTGAAACCTAATATGGAAATCCATAGATCAATTTACTGCTATTCTAGGGGGTTATTATAAGAGAATGAGAGTTCCACTAATTAACCTAGGGTTAGACGTTATTCGCTTCGAGAGAGGGTTTAATATACGTTAGGGAGTCCTACAGATCAAGCTAAGTAAATAAATCATATGATTCAGGGTTAGATAACAAGTGAAGTCTAGGTGGATTCTTCTTGAGGGTATCGTCGTGATCAATTGAGTTTTTCTTCAAGTTATTTCCCAATTCGTTCTTTTTGTCTTTGTCCTTAGCTTAGTCGTCGTTAATTTAGATTAAAACAACTTCACTTTATTTTTAAGGCTAAATAATAAAAAGAAAGTTAGTATTAATACTTTTGGTTCCTTTGGATTCGAAAATCCGGTCTTGCCTAAGCTATACTACTGTTCAATAAGTACACTTGCCTTTAATCGTTGTCAGAGCTAGTTTCCAGGTTCGATCATTCTTTTATAAATTTTAAAGCTCTGATTTCAGCAATCAAGTTTTTGGCGCCGTTGCCGGGGAACTAAAATATTAAGAAAACTCTATTTTTATTACTTTAGCCATTTTTTTATTTTTAGGTTAAATTTTAATTTTATTAATTTTTCTTTCTTTCTTTTCTTTCCAGGTACCTCTAGTTTATGACTAGGAGGAACCCGAGAGGACCTTTAGTATACGACAGTGATATTGAAGCTACCGCTTGAAGGAATCGCCGAGAAATTAGGCGATCCCTAAACTATACAGAAAGAGAGGAAGAAGACATATCCAATCCTACTGAAGGGATGGACGAGAATATTCCACAACCCCATGATGTGAGGGAACACAATGCTCCACGTACTATGTTTGATTATGCTAAACCACATCTAACAGGAGCAGAATCAAGTATTGTTAGGCCTGTTATAGCTGCTAACAATTTTGAATTAAAGCCTAACACAATACAAATGATTCAATAGTTTGTTCAATTTGATGGTTTGCAGGATGAAGATCCAAACACTCATATAGCTAACTTTTTAGAGTTCTGTGATACCTTCAAAATAAATGGTGTTTTTGACGATACCATACGTCTTCGGTTATTTCCCTTTTCATTGAGGAATAAAGCCAAACAGTGGTTAAACTCGTTACCATGAGGGTCAATCACTACATGGGAACAAATGACCGAAAAATTTTTATTAAAATATTTCCCACCGGCCCAAACGGCCAAATTACGGAATAATATCTCTTCTTTTGTGCAGATGGATTTAGAGACATTATACGACGCATGGAAGAGATACAAGGATCTCTTGAGAAGGTGTCCACACCATGGTTTACCCTTATGGCTACAAGTCCAAACATTCTATAACAGTGTAAACCCCTCAACGAGGCAACTAATCAACTAAGCCACCGGTGGAACCCTGAACAACAAAACTCCTGAAGCAGCGTACGAGTTCATTGAAGAAATGTCACTGAATAATTATCAGTGGCAAGTTACAAGGACGAAACCGACAAAATCAGCCGGAGCTTTCAACATATACACAGTGACCATGCTATTAACACAGATGGAGATAGTGAATAAAAAGCTTGATAATTTGTGTTCTTTGCAGATACATCCAGTAATGCAGTGCGACACAAGTGGAACTGTGGCGAATCCTGAGTACCCACCCTAGCAACCGGAAGCAGAGAGCGAATAGGTGAACTATATAGGTAACAATTTCAGATCCAATAATAATCCATATAGTAATACATACAATCCAGGATGGAGGAACCACCCAAATTTTTCATGGGGAGGTCAAGGAAATCAAGGAAATCAAAGGCAACAACCTCCTCAAAACTTCCAAAATCAGCCCTATCCATAAGAGAAGAAACCAACCCTCGAGGAGATGCTGACAAAATTCACGACAGACATAGAAAAACGTTTCCAAGAAACTGAGAGAACAATTAAAAGCAACGAGAGTCGAATCAGAAAAATTACTAAGTTAGTCAAAGAAGTCACTAATGCAGTCGAACAACTCGCAAAGCTGATGTCAGAACGACCGCAAGGACATCTACCAAGTAACACAAAGATTAACCCTAAGGAACAAATTTAAGCCATCACAGCTCAGGACAGTAAAGGGTTAGATGAACCCAACCCAATACTAGAAAATAAGGTAGACGAAGGTAAAGTAAAGGTAACACAAGAAAAGCCAAAATCGGGAATTAAAGAGTACCAACCTCGCATACCTTATCCCGAAGCCATAAGAAGAGACGATACAGAAGAACAGTTTGGTAAGTTTCTTAAACTATTAAAGAAATTACACATTAACTTACCTCTTCTTGAAGCTCTTTTTCAGATGCCAGACTCGAGGAAATTTTTAAGACAGCTCTTGACAAACAAACACAAATTAGATGAAGAGCACCACGTGGAACTAAACGCAAAGTGCTCAGCAATTCTACAAAATAGACTACCACAGAAGCTAAAAGATCCAGGGAGTTTACAATTCCATGTTTAATTGGTAGTTTAACTATTGATAATGCGTTAACTGATTTAGGGTCAAGTATAAATGTCATGCCTTATACATTGTTTAAACGACTAGGCCTAGGGAAACCCAAACAAACTAGGATGAGTATTCAATTAGCTGATAAAACTGTTAGAATTCCTAGGGGCATTGTCGAAGATGTTCTTGTCAAAATCAATAAATTCGTTTTCCCAGTAGACTTTGTTGTCTTAGACATGGATGAGGACAATTCGATCCCTTTAATTTTAGGAAGACCTTTTCTAGCAACTGCCAAGACTAAAATTGATGTTGCCACAGGAGAACTCATACTTTGTGTAGGTAATGACGCAGTCACTCTTCAAGCTCTCGACTCAGCCAGAACATCGAATAACCAAGGTGAGAAAGAAAAATCTATTGATAACCCTTCCATTAACCTCTCTTTTCAGGAACCACCAAAAAAGGACACTATTGAATCTAATCTTCAGTTTGGTGCCAACAAAGAAATAACTCACGAGGAACAAAGGATTCAAACCGATGACTTAGACGAGTGGAAAACACACTTCAAGGAAGAACCAGAGTTACACAAAGTAAAGCCAAAGTAGCACCCAGAAGAACTCGTAGGAACATCAAACCATTTCAAAATAGGAGACCAGGTACAGCTAGATAAATCAGATCATCACACCACCACAGGAACCCCACAAACATCTCCTCCTGATCCTATTACAAATAAAGAAATATCTTTCAAGGTAATTAACGTATTCCCACATGGGACAATTGAGGTGAGCACCCCAACATTCGACACTTATAAAGTAAACACTTCCCAATTTGGATGTCATTAAGAAAATAAAACTGTAAGTATGAGGGAAGATATCCAAACCTTTAAACCCCCTGACTTTTTAAGGAAAAGTCTACCTTAAGACTACAAACGAGCGCTTCTCGGGAGGCAACCCAAGTGCTAACCCTACTTCTTTTTACAATTGTTTCCATTTTATTTTCTCTTTCTTTTTCTTTTTCTGTTTCTTTTTAAAACTAACCAAAAGTGCAGATTTCTAGGCCACACGGCCTTACACACAGCCGTGTCCGTGGCCGTGTGGACCATCAGAATCTTGGTACTTACATGGCAAGGGAAGTACAAATCAGACTCAACCAATTTCTGAGTTACGGATCCAACCACTCCCCTACGGGCACCGGCAA
Source organism: Gossypium bickii (assembly GCA_025503065.1). NCBI lineage: Eukaryota > Viridiplantae > Streptophyta > Magnoliopsida > Malvales > Malvaceae > Gossypium > Gossypium bickii. The sequence continues at coordinate 25,220,046 of CP106715.1, forward strand.
AATGGCACGCCCGTGCCCCACAACCATGTGAAGCTACTGACTTACCAACCACAGGTAGAACACACCCGTGCCCTCAACCCGAGCCAATATGCTGACTTGTCAAAAATGGGCGTGGCGTGTGAAAGAACGGGCATAGAGAGCCAACACGCATAGGCACACGGCCATGCAAAGCGGTCGTGTGAATCAACACACCCTCGGGCCACGGGCGTGGGAACATGCCAGATTTGAAATTCTATTTAAACCCCACAGCCCTTCCCTTTCCCCCCATCTAATTTCATCTTACTTCTCTTTTTCCCCTTCTCCCTCTCAGACTTTTCACTCCATTTACTAAAACTCTAGATCCTTGAGCCATCACACAACATGTCGAAGAAGTGTAAAAGGCCAAACTCCTTAAAGGAGGTTGATTTACAAGAGTTCATGACAGCAGCTTCATCCAACCAACAGGCCAAGGGTCTTTGAGACCATTTAGTTACTATTTTTTGTTTCTCTTTCCTTTCATTCTCCTTTTCTTTAACAATCTTATGATTAATTTAGTTTAACTTAATTTAGTTTCGTAGAGTCAGGTTCGTCAGGCTGCTAGGGAATCACGCCACTTCTGCCACCGCCAGCACCTCCCCAGCCTTAGAGGTCTTAATAATTCTTGGCTACTTCTCAGAGCGCTACCCAATTTCTTCAGCTAGTGCAAGTTTGTCATCCAGACCGACTATCACCACCACCAAAGACACTCCTCCGGGGAAACATCCAAAACTCAGGGAGTAATTCATTCCCCTTCTCTTTTTATTTATCCCTTAAATGTTATTATATATCTTTGTACATTGAGGGTAATGTACATCTTAAGTGTGGGGGATGAATAATTATTTTGAGAAAATGCCTAACTTTCTTCATTATTCTCAAATCCCTAAATTTAGTCTTGTTTGAAAGTAATTTTCTCATATTACTAATTAGGATGAAATTTCTGATGGTTTATGATTTTTATTGATATGTTTTTGAATAAGTCATAGTTAATTATGCATTGATAATTAAATTTGAAGAATACTAGGGAATCAAGCATGATAAGTCTAATTTTCAAAAATTTAAAATTTTAGGTTGTTTACCTGAATTTGAATATTACTTTGAAGTTTGAAATTTATAAGGTTGATGTCAAAAACACCCATAATTTTTGTAAGAACTTGAGCCTTATAGAGCATCTATTCTTTTTCTTGCTCATTTTTTTATTATGAGTGTGTCAACTATGAACTGTTATTCTAGAACTTGCCTTGATTATACATGTCAAGACCATAGTTATTATTTGATATTCCGAGATGATAAAGGCACTTAGGTTTTAACCCACTTACTCCACTAAAAAGCCTACCTTCATAATTAACCCCTAGTGAACCCCGTTGAGCCCAACAACCCTTTTTATTGACTCACCTACTAATATTAACCCAAAAACCCTTTTGTATTTGTTACCACCATTCTTTTAACTACCCTTTTTGTCGAGATGTGATTCTAAACAAGTTTCCTAATTATGTTTTATATTTCAGTTATAAAAATTCTTTCTTATTATTATGTTAGTTTGTTCTTAAAAAAACGAAGTATATTCTTTATTAGTTCTATGATTAAGTGAGCTTGCATGTTCAAATTCCAATTCTCAAGGAAAAAGCTCGTATTATTAGTTCTTAATTAATGTAAGATTAAGTTCATTTTTTCTAGTTAGGTAATTTATCAAGTCAATCTCGATTCTAACCTTCTAATCCAGCCTTTATCCACACCTTTAACCCTAGCCCCGTTACAACCCTAACAAAGACCTTTTGATCTATTTATCATCTCATTTTACAGTGGTGGAGATTTGATTTTCAGGCAAGCCTATGGGATTAACTTTTGATCTGTTATTCGCCTCGAGAGAGGGTTTAATATATGTTAGGGAGTCCTACGGATCAAGCTAAGTAAATAAATCATATGATTCAGGGTTAGATAACAAGTGAAGTCTAGGTGGATTCTTCCTGAGGGTATCGTCGTGATCAATTGAATTTTTCTTCAAGTTATTTCCCAATTCATTCTTTTTGTCTTTGTCCTTAGCTTAGTCATCGTTAATTTAGATTAAAACAACTTCACTTTATTTTTAAGGCTAAATAATAAAAAGAAAGTTAGTATTAATACTATTGGTTCCTTTAGGTTTGACAATCAGGTCTTGCCTAAGCTATACTACTGTTCGATAGGTACACTTGCCTTTAATCATTGTCAGAGTTAGTTTCCAAGTTCGGTCATTCTTTTATAAATTTTAAAGCTCTGATTTCAACGATCACTAAGCGTCTTGGATCACAAGACAGGTGTGGGTTTCGAACTTTTCTACTTTATTTACAAATTCTAATTCGACTTTGCTAAAAGTCAACTATGGACGTGATATCGTTATTTTATGCTTGGAATGTGTATAGTTTTGTATAATTTTGGTCTAACAAGGAACGGAAAGTGCTTTGTGGCTGAAAGCACATTTTTCTGAGCTATTTTAGGGTGGTTTCGTGACCACACACGCGTCCACACGGGCGTGTGACGACTCACATGGCTGTGTGCTTTTGGAAATTAGGGTTTCTAGGCTAATTTTGGTGCCACATAGTCGTGTGGCCGACTGAGGGATTTTATCGTTTCTTACACGGCCGTGTCCCCTAGGCACACGGGCGTGTGAGATTGGGGGATTAGGGTTTGAGTGGTTTGGTGCCACATGGCTATGTGGCTAATTTAGGAATTAGGGATTCCACACAGGCGTATATGTTATGGACACACGGTCGTGTCTGGTCGGCACACGGTTGTGTCAGCCCCGTACTTAAATTTAGTGTAAATAGACAGAGAGTTACACAGCTTGTCTCAATAGCCATGCCCCTGGTCCACACGGGTGTGTGCCGCAGTCACACAGTCGTGTGCCTCTCTTCACACAGGCGTGTGCCTCTGTCAAACGGCCATGTGCCCCTCGTCACACGAGCTTTTGTTCTCCCACACGGCCTAGGCAATACCGCAAGGCCAGAGCACATGAGCATGTGGTCATAAGACACTTATAATGGTTTTGTATATATTTCTTATCTGAATATCTGTTTGTGTGTACTCTGACCCTTAACTAAGTTTAGTGAAGGTGTTCAAGACTCGATATCTGTGATGGTTGTGTGTGATGTATGATTTTGAATCTGGTCTAAGGAGTCTGCTACGTAACTGTTCTGACTGACTGTCTGTTAATGTATCTATGTTCTGTTAGCTTAAATGCATTCATGCATTTGCATAAAATATTTTGGGTTGGGTTTTGAAGAGAAGGAAGACTATATCTGTTCTGAACTGGCAGTTTAACTGCAAACTTAGACGTACAACGATTTATCACACTGTACCGTACGTGCATCAGCTTCGCTACGTACTATTATCTGATTTAGCGCTTTAATCGCAACATTATCGTCTGATGATTACAGCATTCCATCATCTTTATCGCAATGTTTAGCTTTGCTGCATACCATTATCTATCTGGCCTGTACCGCGGTCTACCGCATTACACAGTACAATATATACGCTAACCCTGCTACGTATTATTATCTAAGTGGCTTAGTCCACATATGTGGAGTGTAAGGTTGGATGGGCCTTCTGAGGTCCTAATTGGTGTGATTGGTTGGATAAGCTTTAACAGCTCTTATGAGGTGTGATCGGGGGACAGAGAGGTGTGTTGGCTGGATGGGTGGGTTATATTTATCTGACTGCATTTCATTTGCATCTGTCTGTGTGTTCAGACTACAAGACTAGTTGTTTGTAATTTGTTTGTCTGATCAGCATTTGAGCTGAGTATTTGAGTGAATTGAGTGTGCTCTGGTTGTTAAGTTCTCTTGGGACATCAGTCCCAAGTGTGCGTTTTGACTCCGTGAGTAACTGAAAATCTATTGTGCTATTGTTTTGAATTTTGTATCTCTATTTGAGACTTGTTTCGGAAACATACTTAGCTCGAGTAGCTCACCCCCTCTTAGTGTTTCTTTTCATGTACCCTTTTTGTATTCTGATGCTGGACTCAGTATGCGGAGGTTTCAGACAGTCTCGGTAGAAAATAAATTATCGGTTTGGGTTTTCGATTACTACTTTGTTAATCAGTTTTGAAATGTAAGGTTTTATAAAATTTGTGGTAAAATTCCGTTTTAAGTTTTATGTGATTTTGATCGTGTGTCAGAGTCTTTAAAATTTATATAAAGAATGATCGAGCCTAGAAACTAACTATGACAATGATTGAGGGAAGCGCACCTATCGAACAGTAGTATAGTTTAGTGGTAAGACTGGATTGTCGAACCTAAAGGAACCAAAAGTACTAATACTAACTTTTTTTTATTATTTAGCCTAAAAATTAAGGGAATTATTAATTAATCTAAAATTAACTAACTATTAAGCTAAAGATGCAAAGACAAAGAGAATGAATTGGGAAAATACTTGTGAAAAACCAATTGATTAAGACAATACCCGAGGAAAAATCCACCTAGACTTCACTTGTTATTTAACTCTAAACCAGACGATTTATTCACTTGACTTGATCTGTAGGATTCCCTAATGTATATTAATACCTCTCTCGAGGCTACTAACGTCTAACCCTAGGTTGATTAATTGAAATCTCTTTCTAATTAAAACCCCTAAAATTGCATGAACTCGATCTATGGACTCCCATATTAGGTTTTACCCTAATCCGGCAGATTTTTGTCATCCTATCTCTAGGGTTGGGATAAACTCCGCTTAATTATGCTAGATCTACTCTTAGACAGGGTCAATTCCTCCTCTGCCTAAGCACATCAATACTTGAACCAATATTCTGAAATATCAACACAAGAATTAAGAACAAATCAAGTTTTATCATATAGTTCAGAAAACAATAACAAGATCCATCTTAGGTTTCATCCCCCTCAGGTATTTGAGGGGTTTAGTTCATAATTATAAAAGAATACATCTCAGAAGAAAATATAAAACAAAACATAAGAAAAACCCTAAAACCCTTGAAGGAATTGAAGAGAAAATCCTTCGTTTTGAGTATAACTCCGGCTTCTTGAGATGAATCAACTGGCTTTCTTAGAGTAAATTCCACAATTCTTGCCTCTCTGGCCCGGCTCTTCGGCCTAACTGGAGGCCTAACTGGACCCCCTTGAAGGTTGGCCTCTAGGGTGTTTATATAAGCTTTTGGAATGGCTTTCTTTGTCTCTAAGTACCCTAATCCGAATAAAATTCCTCTTTGTCACGGCAACGACACACCAATGGCACACGCCCATGTAAATCGTGGCCAGGCCATGTTCGGGTCTGTTAAGGGGGCACGGTTATGTGGCTTGGGCCCAGGCCGTGTTGATTTCGTAATTTGGCCTATTTACTCTATTTTAGGCCTGTTTCTTGTTCTTTTCATCTTCCGTTGCTTTCCTGAGTATAAAACATGAAATTAAAGGATTAGGAGCACCAATTTCCACAATTCAAGGCTTAAATCATCCAAAAGTATGCTAAATGTGTGATTAAAATATGTTCATATTACGGTTTATCAGATTTTATTTCTGTTAAATAAGTATTAAACATAACTGTAATTTTACTGTCTGAATTTTAAACGGATAAGTGTTTTGATTTAACGTGATAACTTGCTTTGTAAAAATTTACCTATAAGCACTTCGATGATCAATGTGACATTCGGGATTCAGTCTAAACTTCTAGGTCGGGTTTCGGGTGTTACATTTAGTGGTATTAGAGCCAGGTTCACAAAAACTCGCCCTATGCTTCTACGTGTCCGTATGCTCACGTGGGTGTTTTACAAAGAAATTTTTGAGAAACTTTACCACGGTAAGTTAAAATTATTTGTATTTTGGGAAAATGTTTTACGAAAATGAACTGTCTGAGACTCCGATACTGGTCCAGGTATGAATCTAAAACTGTAAGATTAGAAATATAGATTTCTATGTTTAACCTATGTTCGTTTTTTGGAAGTGTAGATATCTTAAATTAGCCTCAAGGCGGATATAAGTTCTGAAGGTGAGCAAGATCGTGAAGAGTTGTCTGCTTCTTCGGGACATGTGTCTATTCAGGAGCCGGAGGTCAGTGTGATTCCATAAACTTCGGGTGGCGATAACCCGAAGCTCGGTATTGAGGCACTGACTCAGGTAGTGAGGGAGGTATTAGAGAAGGTATTCGAGGCTAAGATAAGGGAGACTAGTGAAATCAATCAAGCTACGTGTGTGGATTGTGGAAAGAAAAGAGATTGCAGTCCTCCGAGGTGGGAGTCTCGTTCTGCAAAGCATGTTAGAACACATATGAGTGGCAATAGTGGTTCTGCTCGGGCTAGAGTACGCAGCTGGAGTGTGGTGGTGTAGTTGTGATTTACCACTGTTTGGTTAGTTGGAAATTTCGGGGACGAAATTTTTTTAAGGAGGGGTGAGTTGTAATGCCCTGAATTTTGGGGCTAGAAGTTTTGGGTTTTGTGGTTAGGGTTAGTGAGTTGGTGATGCTATTGGGTTTAGTGGTACATTTAAGTATCAGAATGGGCCTGCTGGTCTGACGGTTGAGTGAGAGTTAGTGAACCTGTGGGTTCTAGGTTCGAGTCTTTGGGTATACATTTTTGGGGATATAATTTATTTTGCTTTGTTTTAAGTTAATATTATTATAAACTTTATTTTTTATTTTATTTTATTATATATTTTTTCACGTTCTCCTCTTCCTCTCCCTCTCTTGGTTTTTCTTTTTTTTCTTCTCTTTTTGCAAAAATGGTTTTTCTCTGTGGTATTTAGAGAGCTTTGTTTCCTCGTCGACAAGTCAAAGTCTAAGCGTCTTGGATCACAAGACAGGTGTGGGTTTCGAACTTTTCTACTTTATTTACAAATTCTAATTCAACTCTTCGAAAAGTCAACTATAGGTGTGGCATCGTTATTTTATGCTTGGAATGTGTATAGTTTTGTATAATTTAGGTCTAACTAGGAACGGAAAGTGCTTTGTGGCTGAAAGTATGTTTTTCAGAGCTATTTTAGGGTGGTTTCATGACCACACAGGCATCCACACGGGCGTGTGACGACTCACATGGCCATGTGCTTTTAGGAATTAGGGTTTCTAGGCTAATTTTGGTGCCACACAGCTGTGTGGCCGACTAAGGGATTTTATGGTTTCTCACACAGTAGTGTCCCCCAGGCACACGGGCGTGTGAGATTGGGGGATTAGGGTTTGAGTGGTTTGGTGCCACACAGCCATGTGGCTAATTTGGAAATTAGGGATTCCACACAAGCGTGTGTGTTATGGATACACGGCCATGTCTAGTAGGCACACGGGCGTTTGAGACCCTCACACGGCCGTGTCAGCCCTGTACTCAAATTTAGTGGAAATGGATAGAGAGTTACACGGTCTATCACCATGGCCATCTCCCTAGTCTACACGAGCGTGTGCCTCAGTCACACGGCCATATGCCTCTCTTCACATGGGCGTGTGCTCTATTACAAGGTCGTGTGCCCCTCCTCACATGAGCTTTTGTTCTCCCACACGGCCAGAGCACGCGGGCCTGTGGTCTTAAGACACGTATAATGGTTTTGTATGCATTTCTGATCTGAATATATGTTTGTGTGTGCTCCGACCCTTAACTAAGTTTAGTGAGCGTGTTCAAGACTCAATATTTGTGACGGTTGTGTGTGATGTATGAATTTGAATTTGGTTTGAGGAGTTTATCTGCAAACTTATACGTACAGCGATTTATCGCATTGTACCATACGTGCGTTAGCTTTGCTGCACACTATTATCTTATCTAGTAGTTTAACTGTAATATGACTGTATAGCGGATTACTGCATTGCACTGTAATGTACGTAGGTCAGCTTTGCTGCATACCATTATCTGATCTGGCCTGTACCGCGGTCTACCGCATTGCATAGTACAACACATACACTAACCCTGTTGCATATTATTATCTGAATAGCTTAGTCCACATATGTGGAGTGTAGGGTTGGATGGGCCTTCTGAGGTCCTAATTGCTATGATTGGTAGGATGAGCTTTAACAGCTCTTATGAGGTGGGATCAAGGGACAGAGAGGTGTGTTGGCTGCATGGGTAGGTTATATTTATCTGATTGCATTTCATCTGCATCTGTTTGTGTGTTCTGATTGCAAGACTAGTTGTTTGTAATCTGTTTGTCTGATCAGCATTTGAGCTGAGTATTTGAGTGAATTTGATGTGCTCTGGTTGTTAAGTTCTCTTGGGACTCGTCCCAAGTGTGCGTTCTGACTCCGTGAGTAACTAAAAATCTATTGTGCTACTATTTTGAATTTTGTATCTCTGTTTGAGACTTGTTTCGGACACACACTGAGCTCGAGTAGCTCACCCACTCTTAGTGTTTCTTTTCAGGTACCCTTTCCAAATTCTGATGCTGGACTCAGTATGCAAAGGTCTCGGACAATCTCGGTGGAAAATAAATTATCGACTTGGGTTTTCGGTTACTACTTTAATAATCAGTTTTGAAATTTAAGGTTTTATAAAAATTGTGGTAAATTTTCGTTTTAAGTTTTATGTGATTTTATTTCAATTAAATAAGTATTAAACTTAACTGTAATTTTACTGTCTGAATTTTAAACGATTAAGTGTTTCGATTTTACGTGATAATTTGCTTTGTAAAAATTTATCTATTAGTACTTCGGTGATTAATGTGACATCCGTGATTCGGTCTAAACTTCTAGGTCGAGTTTCGGGTGTTACAGGACTCAGAAATGGAAAAAAAAAGTGGAAGAGATCCTTATGTGTGAATAAGGGTTCGGCTGCGAAAAGGAAATAAAGTCAAAGGCAGTCCTTGTCAACCATCATAGGATGCTGTGCTGTCGAAGTGTGGACTGGGCAATCGAAAGTTGTTTCCAGAAGTTCTTCCATTATTTCCATTAGTGTTCCTTCGAAAGATTGAATTGAAATAGTTGAACACAATTTCGGATAATATTTTGGTCTGGAACTTTATTTCCCAGCCTATGAGCTAAATCTCATAGGGTTGGGATTACTTTCGATGAAATCTTAAACTTTTTTTTATTGATGCAATATATCTCTAATTTACTTTACCGGTTTATTTGATTGTTCTTATTTCTTAATTAAAATGCAACGATCTCAGGCATAGAAGACAGTTCGCATACTTATAAACTGATTCTAATTCCAAAAGAGTTGGATTGGTTAGATTAAAATTAAATGAAATGAGCAAGTATTCGATAGACACTTTTAGTCGACTCTAAACATAGAGTCACGATCATATAGAAGGAACCCATGCAAGATATCTAAAAAGCCTATAAACAAGGGCAAGCCTATAGACAAGAGCAAGGTAACTTGAGGTTTTGCTTTCGTGAGAGGCAGGCCATTTTAGAACTCTTCTGCACAGTAAAGCAGATACGATTTTGCCAATGCATTATTAACAATAAGGGTCGATTTTGGGTAATCCCGACCTTCTGAATCAACATCACTCTATCCTTATTCTTTGTCGTAATGACTTTGCCACAGCATATTTAGTTGTTAATTTCTTTGTTTACATTCTATTCGGATAATCACTCTCGTTATTGCCAGTACATTTTTGCTCTCCCTTTTGCCATAGAATTTCCAATTATTCATCAATTCAATCTCTCGCATACATCATCATTCCTTTAAATTATCACTGCATACTTACCTTAGTTTACCATAGCATCTTTTTTGTCAGTCTTACCATAACATTAACCATATTACAATAACGTTATCAATTGTGCGCGTCAATTTGATCCTCATGGGAACAATACTCACTCATCATTTTGTTACTTGAACCGACATGTATACTTGCACAAAATCACACATAATTTTACACTCGACACTAGACTAGAGGTTCTCTATTAGCAATTAAAATTTTGGTTGGGGAATTTATTGAACCTGTTGTAGGCAAAAGGTTTAAAGAAAAATTTTAAGATTTTGACTAAATTTAGACAACCTCCTACAAGAAAATGCAAGTATATATTCCCAAAACACATTTCTAATTAACAAATTAACAAAAATTCAACAAATTTCCTAAAGGAATTTTTTTTACCTCGAAACTGCTTTGAAATTGTGAAATTTGAGAGCAAACTTGTAAAATCCTTGTGGAAAATGATAATGTAGGTTGATTTGTGTCAAGATTTTAAAGAAAATACGAAGATTTTGAAGAATGGGGTTAAGAGGGTTTTGAAAAAGGGAAAAAACCTGACGAGTATGAATATAGATGGCATGCCATAAGATAGGAAGAGTTCAGGGATTGCTTCGACCTCAAGGCAATGAGGCTCTGGGTGCCAATTTGCTTTGGTTTAACCGATGAGACACTGGGCATCAATTTATATAGCGCTGGACACAGTTATTACTTCGGATTTATCCAGTGCCAAACTGGTGTGTTGGTTGGATCCGTGCATTCGTCCGTGTTCGAATCATGTTAATAGGGAAAAGTAAAATAATAATTTATGTGATTGATATTAAAATGGAAAAGATGAGAAATGAATAAGAGATGAGAAAATATTGAAATGGAAAAGATGAGAAATGAAATATGAATTGATGAATTGAGTTGTGAAACTTGAATGAATTCAAGTATTGGCCAAAGATATGAATCATGCCATTGCATGAGTTGATGTATTCAAATGTTAAATGAATTTCCATTGATACATATTTATATATTTGAACATGTGAAATCTTATTAGATGTGAATAAGGAGTGAGCAAAATTATATTATTGATTTGAAACACACGTACATAGCTTACTTGTTGCATTTTCCATTTTAATTACTTATATCAAGTTTATATTATTTGGATTATAGAAATACCACTGAGATATACTCAGTGTGCGGTTTTGTTTCCGTGCCAAGGCTAGGTAGTTTTTGACGTAGCGCTGACTCAGCATCAAACAACAAATCCCGAGCTCAAGTGTGGTGATATCTTATTTTGTAATGGCATGTACCTAGTGAGTCTTTTGTTGATATTGTTATTAAGGTGTTGTTATCTTAGTTGCAAGTGAAATGATGGTTAAATGTGTATATGGTTGTGGTTGAGACTATGTTGGTATGTTAGCCTAGTTTATATTTTGGTATGTGATAGTTTAAAGTTTGGTAGCTTAAATAGCTAAGTGATAGTTCAACTATGGTAAATGTGATATCAATGAAAGTCTTGAATTTTTGATGTGTTGTTGATGTATTTGAACATATAAAATATGGTACCAATGAGGGTATTGTAACAGCACGATTTAGGGGCTAGTCAGAATAGTGATCTCGGGATCACTAATCCGAGGTTAGAGAAATTATTTTCATGTTATTTTATGTGTTATAACAAGTTTATAAGGGTGCATGAAAATTTTGGTGCTTTAATTTTAGCAATTTCTTGCTTAATCGCGAAAAAGGACTAAATCGCATTAAATATGAAAGTTCTATTTTATTTGCTAGAGGTGAAAAATAGCTATAGAATGTAAATTGGAGGTCTTTAAAGTGCAATTATACCTTCCTAAGAGTGATGGACGGTCAAGGGGACAAGGAATTAAAAATTTGACAAGAGTTGGTGACTTTTGTTGACTAAATGAATAAAATAAGAGGAAATAAGAAAAAGCTATCATCTTTTCATTTAGTCTAATTCTCCAACCGAAAATATCAACAAAGGGAGGGCTTTGAAAGCTTGAAAATTTTAGCAACTCTTTTTCTCTACAAGTAATGATTTTGATGGTTTTAGTTGATAATTTTTGTACTTTTTGAGTCCCCAAAGCTTAAGCTAGCTAATGAGGGGACTAATGTGCAATATGATTGAAAGTCTAAGGGCTTGCCATGAGAGAGTTTATGTTGGTTGATGAGTTTTTAAGGAAGAAAATGAATGTTGGGAAGTTGAGAAACAACTTTTGTGAAAGGTGTTGTCATGGAAACACATAATTAGGACTAAGATGCAAATGATGTAATTTGTTCATTAATGCATGAAATAGTTGGAATTGTGAATATTTTTAAGAGGATTAAATGTTCAGCTAGGCTTTTTTAATGAGAAAATGTGATGAAAAGTGATTTACGAGGCTAGGGGCAAAATCGTAATTTTGCCAAAGTATAAGGGCAAAATAGTCATTTTTTCCTAAGTGTAGATTATGATGTATTATGATTTATAAGTGATTAAATGAGTAAATTCTATTGTTCTAGATCAAAGAAATGATATTCGGACCTAGAACGGGAGAAAAGAGACATATGGACAAATAGGTCCCTTTCTACCCTTTCGATATTGAGGTAAGTTCGTGTGCAAATGTTGCAATTACGTACGGGTTATTTAATATTCCAGTGTTGTATGGAATGTATATTTACGCTATGAATGTATTAAATATGTTTTGACGAGATGTTAAGAGAATTGAATCTAAGAATAATGGGAAATACAAATAGCATGATATGATGATAGTTAAGGTCCCGTGCAAGACCATATTGGAATATGGCCTCGGTGTGAGATATTGAATAAGACCATGTCAGCGACATGGCATCGATATGATATTTCGTGTAAGACCCTATCGGGGGCATGATGTCGATATGATGTTATGTGTATGCGACTCAAAAATGTTATTTAACCATTTGAGTGATTCAACAGGTATGTTGAAAATGAGAAAGTATGTAGTTGTACCACGATAGGTACAGGTATGTGTTAGAATTAAATTGTGGTGAATTCGGTATATGATGAACTCATAATGGTTTATGTGTAAACGGTGCATTTTATATACACATTGTTGTTATTGATTGGTGTATGGCATGATTGAGAACGTGTATGATTCAATGTGGAACAAATTCGATAGTTATTGTACAGTTTTGTATGAATGACGAAATAATTATGTGAATGTATAATAATCACACTTGATGATGGGCTAAGTGCGATACCACCTTATTACGTAACCACGATGGGATGTGTGCGATACCATCGTTTATATTGATATTTGGTGGGCTATGTGCGATACCACCATAACTATTCTTTTGGTGGGCTAAGTGCGATACCACCCTATTAAAGATCAATAGTTGGCTAAGTGCGAAACCACCGAGTAATTTAACATTGTGATTGGTTTAGTGATAAAGCATAATGTGTTGTATCAAGAGAATTTGTGGTGATAAGTGCAGTGAATGTATGTGAGCATTAAGCTCGAGATATGGTTAGAACGTGGTAAGAGACAGAATGAGTAAGCATTATGAAGGGTTGAATAGGTAACCATGAGTTTAGGAGTAACTCATTATAATACCTTGTGATTGAGTATAATCAATGAATATCAAAAACTGATTATTATTTGTATATGAACTTACTAAGTATTATTGCTTACTCCTTTCCTTTCCTATCTCTTATAGGTTAACTTATCTAGCTCGAGTTGGAGATCATCGGAGATGTTTTTACACTATCTAGTAGACACTTGGTATGAGGTTTCAAGTCCTTATGAGTTATGGCATGTATAGGGATAGTATTTAAAGTTGATTAAGTCATAGTTGATATAGCCAAATGTGTTGGCCTAAGAGAGTTTATGGTTCAGTTGTGTATAGCCATAAATGATGGCTTAAGTCGGTTATAATTATACCAGAAATAGTTCTCTCTCGTGCATGGGATGAAGACTTCATTTTATAGATTAAATGTGATAATTCAAGAGTTATAATTGATGATATGTGAAGTTTATGTGATGGTGTATGAATGTATGCAAGTGAGGGTGGTTAAATGGTTTGGAAAATAGCGTTGAATTGGTCCGCACTGGTAGACACACGGGCATGTGTCAAGACCGTGTGTGAGGCACGGTCAGTCCCATGGGTGTGTGACCAGCTCGTGTGTCCCCTGCATGTTAGTGTTGTAAGTCAGTGTCTACCACGGGCTAGCCACACGGGCGTGTGCCTAGGCCGTGTAACCCTTATGAGGCTGCTAACGTCACAAATAGAATACCCAAGTTTTTACACAGGGGTGAGGACACGGGCGTGTCTAGGCCGTATGGAACACACGGGCCAAGTACACGGGCGTGTGTCCGGCCGTGTGAAAACCCCTGTAGGTTTGAAATGAAAATAAATCTCACACAGGGTAGGGACATGGGTGTATGTGACCACACGGCCTGCCCGCATAGGCGTGTCCCATTTCACACGGGCGTGTGGCCCTTATTAGGTGAAAATTTTCTAAGTGTTTAAAAAGTTCCAGTTTGGTTCCGCGACATCCTGAGCGGGTGTAAAGGGTCCAGTTGACCCATGAATGGGATGTTGCGTTGGTGAATGAGAAGTTTTAAATTGGAAAGAATTTTTAAAGCCTAAAGTAGAATGATCATGCAAGTCAAGTCCGGTAATGCCTCATGCCCAGTTCCGGCATAGAATCCGGGTAAGGGGTGTTACATTTAGTGGTATCAAAGCTATGGTTTAGTCGGTTCTCGGACTAACCTAGTGTGAGTAAGAGTCTAGCTATACATGCCATATGTGGACCTTGATAGTGTGATATCTCCCGACTCTAACGAAATTATTTTGTTAAGACAGAGATGATTTCCAACCGAGCTAATTTCAATAATGTTGTAAGTGATAATGAGGAAATTAAAATGTGCTTATGCATTGATGATATACGGAGAGGTATGAATAGAAGTTTATGACATGTGTGTGATAAGGTATGAAATGAGATAATTCTAAATTGAGGATTGAAATGAGAGTTGTAAAGTGATAAGCTTATCTATATTGGTTTGATATGCATACGATGTTATATACTCAACCTATTGGGTTAAGTGCATATAGTGAATAAATTTACCCAGAGAACGGGATATGTGTGTATGTACAACTGTTTGAATGATGTATGATCAATATGTCCACATAGTTGAATCTTATGTGTGACTGTTAAAGTAGAGGATGTATAATGTTTTATTTCGTGACTCTTTATAAAGCCACACGTATTATACGTGTGGGAGTTAAATTGGGAAGTTTGATTAAATAGAATGCAGGAGATGAGTACGATTGTTCAATGATAAAATGATGAATAAGACCATGGTTGGACCATGGCGTTACATGTGATCCCATATAAGACCATGTCTGGGACATGGCATTGGTAATGATACGTGATTCCGTGTAAGACCACGTCTGGGACCTGGCTTCAGTATGAAATCGTGTAAGACCATAGCGAGGCTATGGCATCGTGACGACATGTAAGATTATAGCTGGGCTATAATCTTGTGATACGAGTAAGACCGTAGTTGGACTATGGCAATCAAGTAAACGACGTACTCATACCTGTAAGACATTCTCTAAATTGATAAGCAATGGTAAGAGAAATTAGAGCTTAATGTTGAGTACTCGAGTAGACATTAATGTGGAACTTGAGTAAGTGAAGTCACTGTTCGAGATTATGGGTGATAGAAACAATTGTAGCATCAGTAAGCGTGAAAACTCACCTGGAGCGAGTTGTGTGACTACAATGATATTTCATTAATGATGAATGTTAAATCATATGTATGTAGTCACGAGAGTCAAGTTAGGGACTCTAAGACCTCACCCCCTTACCACTGTTGAGTCGTGATGAGATGTTTATGAGAGTCAAGTTGAGTAAGTTCACGAGTATGGAACGAAAGAGATCAGTGGTGAGACAATTAGTATTGTATATAGAGATAAAGGTAGTTAGAAGGTGAAAAATAGTTTTGATAAGAATGTATGAATGCTTTGACGATTGTACTGATTATGCAATGTTAAGAGCAAAGAGAAAGTTAGCCTAGGCTATTTGACTCAATTGAGTAGGAAGCCTGAGGTGTATGCTTATCGAGACCTCCCTGAATTAATGTTCACTAATGAAAGGAATAGTCAAGAAGTTTTGATAACGGAAATGGTTAGAGAAACAATATTTAAACTGCGAAAGTGTTTGATCATGACAACCATAGTTGTATAGATCATAATGATCTCTTTGAGTATTACGTATTAATATCTGTTGCCTTTCAGGAGTGATGTAGTTGTTCTTTTCATGAATAGTAATCATGTGAAAATGTTAGCTGACTGTAAGATCAGACAAAATGGTTGTCGATTTAGTCAATTGAAATCGACATTCCTTTATCCCTTCGTAACCTTATTCTTGTACTTTGAGGAGGAAGTTGGTGATAAAACTTTATATGAGATTTCTCTTATATTTCTGTTGATCATGGTTATCTTTAAAGTGTATGTTCTTTGAGTTGTGATAGTTATATCTACTATGATTGTGCTTTTGATTTAATCATAGAAAGGTGATAATTCTAGTATAAGAAGTGAACTCACAAGTTTCACATTGTACGATAGGTTTTCGGGTAAGCCGAATAGAGTTAATGCACTCGATTAAGATGTCCCTGCTATCTTGGGTATGACGATAATAAAGGTTTTAAATTAGCACATCAAGAGAAACTCAAATGAGAGTGTGTTTGAAATATATTCTTAGTGTGGAGAAAAGAGTAGGTTGATGTATTGAGATATGATTCAAGTTATGTGTATATTTACGCATGAATCAGTAAGGAGAATGAAATTCTATATGTACATGAGTAGGGAGCATAATACAGAGGTATGCTCATTGAAATATTTTAACCGTGATGGTTAAGTTGAAAGTCATTAAAGGTACTATTAACTGAAAGTTTTAGTATTGAGTTCAGTATGAATCGAGCAAAAAATAGTTTGTAAGTTTGTATGTGATTAATGCAACATTCATGTTAGCATTATTAAGAATGCTTGGTATCATATTGATGCATGATACTCTACTAAATTGAATGATTGATATTGAATATGATGTTGAAGTTCTAGTGGACTATAATGAATATGAAAAGGTTATCATCGACATATGAAATAGGTAAGGTCCCGTATAAAACCGTGTCTGGGACATGGCCTCGGCATCGAGTTGAGATCCCGTATAAGACCATATCTGGGATATGGTTTCGATAATGAATCTGAGAATCATATAAGACCATATCCAGGATATGGCATCGATACTTGATGTGAAATTCCATATAAGACCTTATTCAGGATATGGCATTGGCATTTAAAGGTGACTCCATGCAAGACCAACTCGAGGATGCGGTACTGGCTTCGTACCTATAGTAATGACGATGAATATGCGTCTTTGACTATCCCTAATGATTAATGGGATAAGTAGATAGTTTAGAAGTAGAAATGAGAATTGTACTAAAGTCATGTGAATGAGTGAATACAGGTACTCGTCAACGAGTCACGAAAAAACGAATACGATGTGTGGCACGGTATGTGCTAAATAAAGGCAATTGTAAGTATGGCAAGAAGCCTATGACTTGTGTATGGTTAGTTAATGCCATGGATGGTATTTTAAATAAGCTCTGAGTGAGTTTGACTAAGACGTTAAAATTCAGGTCGAATAAGATTTCCATTGTTGATGTTACCTTGAGGTAGAATTTGTATGTTGATGAATTCTGAACTTATATAGAAGGTTTTGGCATGAGACTTAGTAATAGCATGTCTACTCATGAAAGATTAAGAAAAAGTACAATTATATGCATAAATATTTTGACAATTGAGTACATTTCACGATATGATTCAGTTTATGGTCAGAAGTAGTCGACCACTAAAAGCTGAATTTTCAAAGCTTGCAAGTCAGGACTATTACAGTCGGTGAATATCCTAGTGATAAAGTGAGATAAAATACAATAGATTTCAAATTTGAAGTGACTTGATTTCCAATGAGGGGGATGTCATCCGAATTTTAGTGAAGTATGCGATAAAGATCCGAATGGTCATTTTGGCATGTGTCGAGTTCACGTTGTAAGATTTCTGAGTATATGTGCCCGAGAGAAAGAGTAATCTAGGTCTCAAGTTGTGCTTCGACCTTCTGTACTACAGCTTAAAGGTTGTTGGCGAGAGAAAGTTAAGGATAAGTCGATTTGTGATTTTGATGAGTTGGTGGAAACCTTTCAGGAATGTTAAGAGCAACTTCTCCTGGTAAGATTTTCGGGGACGAAAATCCCTAAGGGGGGAAAATTGCTCGATTTAGAGCATAGTCGAAATAGTGATCTCGAGATCACTAATCCGAGGTTAGAGAAATTATATTCATGTTATTTTATGTGTTATAACATGTTTATAAGGGTGCATGAAAATTTTAGTGCTTTAATTTTAGCGATTTCTTGCTTAATCGCAAAAAAGAACTAAATCGCATTAAGTGCGAAAGTTCTATTTTATTTGCTAAAGGTGACAAATAGCTATAGAATGTAAACTAAAGGTCTTTAAAGTGCAATTATACCTTCTTAAGAGTGATGGACGGTCAAGGGGACACGGAATTAAAAATTTGACAAGAGTTGGTGAATTTTGTTGACTAAATTAATAAAATAAGAGGAAATAAGAAAAGGCTATCATCTTTTCATTTAGTCTTCTTCTCCAACCGAAAATATCAAAAAAGGGAGGGCTTTGAAAGCTTAAAAATTTCAGAAACTCTTTTTCTCTACAAGTAAGTGATTTTTATGGTTTTAGTTGATAATTTTTGTACTTTTGGAGTCCCCAAAGCTTAAGCTAGCTAATGAGGGGACTAATGTGCAATATGGTTGAAAGTATAGGGACTTGCCATGAGAGAGTTTATGTTGGTTTCTGAGTTTTTAAGGAAGAAATTGAATGTTGGGAAGTTGAGAAACAACTTTTTTGAAAGGTGTTGTCATGAAAACACCTAATTAGGACTAAGATGCAAATGTTGTAATTTGTTCATTAATGCATGAAATAGTTGGAATTGTGAATAGTTGTAGGAGGATTAAATGTTCAGGTAAGCTTGTTTAATAAGAAAATGTGATGAAAAGTGATTTACGAGCCTATGGGAAAAATTATAATTTTGCCAAAGTATAAGGGCAAAATAGTCATTTTTGCCTAAGTGTAGATTATGATGTATTATGATTTAAAAGTGATTAAATGAGTAAATTCTATTATTCTAGATTAAATAAAATGAGATTCGGACCTAGAACGGGAGAAAAGAGACATATGGACAAATAGGTCCCTTTCTACCCTTTCGATATTGAGGTAAGTTCGTGTGCAAATGTTGCAATTACGTATGGGTTATTTAATATTCCAATGCTTTATGGAATGTATATTTACGCTATGAATGTATTAAATATGTTTTGACGAGATGTCAAGAGAACTGAATCTAAGAATAATGTGAAATGCAAATAGCATGATATGATGATAGTTAAGGTCCTATGTAAGACCATATTGGAATATGGCCTCGGTGTGAGATATTGAATAAGACCATGTCAGGGACATGGCATCGATATGATATTTCGTGTAAGACCCTATCGGGGGCATGATGTTGATGTGATGTTATGTGTATGCGACTCAAAAATGTTATTTAACAATTTGAGTGATTCAACAGGTATGTTGAAAATGAGAAAGTATGTGGTTGTACCACGAGAGGTACAGGTATGTGTTAGAATTAAATTGTGGTGAATTCGGTATATGATGAACCCATAATGGTTTATGTGTAAACGATGCATTTTATATACACATTTTTGTTATTGATTGGTGTATAGCATGATTGAGAATGTGTATGATTCAATGTGGATTGAATTCGATAGTTATTGTATAGTTTCGAATGAATGATGAAATAGTTATGTGAATGTATAATAATCACACTTGATGGTGGGCTAAGTACGATACCACCTTATTACGTAACCACGATAGGCTGTGTGCGATACCATCGTTTATAGTGATATTTGGTGGGCTACGTGCGATACCACCGTAACTATTCTTTTGGTAGGCTAAGTGTGATACCACCTTATTACATAACTACAATGGGCTGTGTGCGATACCATCGTTTATATTGATATTTGGTGGGCTATGTGCGATACCACCATAACTATTCTTTTGGTAGGCTAAGTGCGATACCACCCTATTAAAGATCGATAGTGGGCTAAGTGCGAAACCACCGAGTAATTTAGCATTGTGATTGGTTTAGTGATAAATTATAATGTGTTGTATCATAAGAATTTGTGGTGATAAGTGCAGTGGATGTATGTGAGCATTAAGCTCGAGATATGGTTAGAACATGGTAAGAGACGGAATGAGTAAGCATTATGAAGGGTTGAATAGGTAACCATGAGTTTAGGAGTAAAACTCATTATAATACCTTGTGATTGAGTATAATTAATGACTATCAAAAACTGATTATTATTTGTATATGAATTTACTAAGCATTATTGCTTACTCCTTTCCTTTCCCATCTCTTATAGGTTAACTTATCTAGCTCGGGTTGGAGATCGTCGGAGATGTTTTTACACTATCGAGTAGACACTTGGTATGAGGTTTCAAGTCCTTATGAGTTATGGCATGTATAGGGATAGTATTTAA
The DNA here is from genome assembly GCA_025503065.1 of Gossypium bickii. Classification (NCBI taxonomy): domain Eukaryota; kingdom Viridiplantae; phylum Streptophyta; class Magnoliopsida; order Malvales; family Malvaceae; genus Gossypium; species Gossypium bickii. The sequence continues at coordinate 25,240,277 of CP106715.1, forward strand.
AGTTGATTAAGTCATAGTTGATATAGCCAAATGTGTTGGCCTAAGAGAGTTTATGGTTCAGTTGTGTATAGCCATAGATGATGGCTTAAGTCGGTTGTAATTATACCAGAAATAGTTCTCTCTCGTGTATGGGATGAAGACTTCATTTTATAGATTAAATGTGATAATTCAAGAGTTATAATTGATGGTATGTGAAGTTTATGTGATGGTGTATGAATGTATGCAAGTGAGGGTGGCTAAATGGTTTAGAAAATTGCATTGAATTGGTCCACACGGGTAGACACACGGGCATGTGTCAAGGCCGTGTGTGACAAATGGTCAGTCCCATGGGTGTGTGACCAGGTCGTGTGTTCCCTACATGTTAGTGTTGTAAGTCAGTGTCGACCACGGGCTATCCACACGGACATGTGCCTAGGTCGTGTGACCCTTATGAGGCTGCTGACGTCACAAATAGAATACCCAAGTTTTTACACACAGGCGAGGACACGGGCGTGTCTAAGCCGTGTGGAACACACGGGCCAAGTACACGGGCGTGTGTCCTGCCGTGTAAAAACCCCTGTAGGTTCGAAATGAAAATAAATCCCACACGGGGTAGGGACATGGCGTGTGTGACCGCACGGCCTGTAACACCCCTTACCCGGATTCTACGTCGAAACCGAGCACGAGGTATTATCAAACTTGACTTGCTTGATCAATCCACTTTAGGCTATAAAAATTCTCTCCAATTTAAAACTTTTCATTCACCATCTTAACAACCCTATCATAGGTCGACGAGACCCTTTACACCCGCTCGAGATGTTGCGGAACAAAACCAGAATTTTACGAACACTTAGAAAATTTTTACCTAAACAGGGGCCACACGCCCGTGAATGGGGCGCGCCTGTGTGGGCAAGCCGTGTGGTCACACACGTCCATGTCCCTACCCCGTGTGGGATTTGTTTTCATTTCGAACCTGCAGGGGTTTTCACACAGCCGGACACATGCCCGTGTGCTTGGCCTTTGTGCTCCACATGGCCTAGACACGCCTGTGTCCTCGCTCGTATATAAAAACTTGGGTATTCTGCTTGTGACGTCAACAGCCTCATAAGGGTCACACGGCATAGGCACACGCACGTGGTCGACACTGACGTACAATACTAACATGCAGGGGACACACGGCCAAGTCACACACCCATGGGGCTGACCGTGTGCCACACACGGCCTAGACACACGCCCGTGTGTCTACCCGTGTGGACTAATTCAAGGCTATTTTCCAAGCCATTTAGCCACCATCACTTGTACACATTCATACACCATCACATAGACTTCACATATTATTAATTATAACTCTTGAATTATCACATTTAATCTATAAAATGAAGCCTTCATCCCATACACGAAGGAGAACTATTTCTAGTATAATTACAATTGACTTAAGCCATCATCTATGGCTATACACAACCGAACCATAAACTCTCTTAGGCCAACACATTTGGCTATATCAACTATGACTTGATCAACTTTAAATAAGATCCCTATACATGCCATAACTTATAAGGACTTGAAACCTCATACCAAGTGTCTGCTCGATAGTGTGAAAACATCTCCGGCGGTCTCCAACCCGAGCTAGTCAAGTTAACCTATAAGAGATGGGAAAGGAAGAGGAGTAAGCAATAATGCTTAGTAAGTTCATGAGAAATAATAATCAGCTATCAATATTCATATGATTATACTCAATCACAAGGTATTATAATGAGTTTTACTCTTAAACTCATGGTTACCTATTCAATCATTCATAATGCTTACTCATTTCGTATCTTACCACGTTTTAACCATATCTCGACTTAATGCTCGCATTCATTAACTTACATCCTTGCACTTAACATCACATAGTCACATGATACAACACATCGTACTTCTCAATGAACCATTCATACTACCAGTCACTCGATGGTTTCGCAGTTAGCTTACCAACAATCTCTAATTGGGTGGCATCACACTTAGCCCACCATTTGATACTAAACTCGATGGTATCACACACAGCCAATTGATAACAAGTAATATGGTGGTAACACACACATCCCACCATTAATAATATTGCTGACGGTATCGCACACAGCCCATCACTAACAATTAATAAGGTGGTATCGCACATAGCCCACCATTTGATACTAAACTCAATGGTATCGCACACAGCCCATCGGTAACAAGTAATGTGGTGGTAGCACACACAACCCACCCTTAATATACATTCACAGATATTTATCCACATGCATTTCCGTATTTCAAATGTTCACCCGAGAACATCCTCACACACTATCATTCTTACTTAGATTTCTACAATAATCATTTGCTTTCAAGCAATGCATTTATAAATATAACATATGCAATTAGGATACATCATTTACACATAACCCACTATGGGTTCATCATATACTGACTTCTCCTCATTTTAGTTCTAACACATACCAGTACCTCTCATGGTACAACCACGTACTTTCTCATTTTCAACATACCTGTTGAATCACTCAAATTGTTAAGTAACCCTCTTGAGTCTCGTACATATAATCTCACATTGGCATCATGCTCCCGATAGGGCCTTACATGAAATATCATATCGATGCCATGTCCCTGATATGGTCTTATTCAATATCTCACACCGAGGCCATATTTCAAATATGGTCTTATACGGGACCTTAATTGTCATCGTATCATGACCTTTGCATTCTCTCTATTCTTAGATTCAATTCTCTTGAAATCTCGTCAAAACATATACATTCCATACAAAATTGAAATAATAAATATCCCACACGTAATTTGTAATATTTGCACACGAACTTACCTCAATATCGAAAGGGTAAAAAAGGGACTTATTTGTCCATATGTCTCTTTTCTCCCGTTCTAAGTCTGAATCTCATTTTCTTTAATCTAGAACAACAGAATTTACTCATTTAATCACTTATAAATCATAATACATCATAATCTACACTTAGGAAAAAATGACTATTTTGCCCTTATACTTTGGCAAAATTACGATTTTGCCCCTAGGCTCGTAAATCACTTTTCATCCCATTTTCTTATTAAACAAGCCTAGCTAAACATTTAATCCTCTTACAACTATCCACAATTCCAACTATTTCATGCATTAATGAACAAACTACAACATTTGCATCTTAGTTCAAATTAGGTGTTTTCATGACAACACATTTCACAAAAGTTGTTTCTCATCTTCCTAACATTTATTTTCTTCCATAAAAACTCAGCAACCAACATAAACTCTCTTATAGAAAGTCCCTAAAATTTCAACCATATTGCAAATTAGTCCCCTTATTAGCTAGCTTAAGCTTTGGGGACTCCAAAAGTACAAAAATTATCAACTAAAACCATCAAAATCACTTACTTGCAAGAGGATTGCTTGGCTGAAAGTTTGAGCTTCAAGAACCCCCATTCTTGCTTGTATTTTCAGTGGGAGAAGAGAAGAAAATGAAAAGATGATAACCTTTTTTTTATCATCTTATTTTATTCATTTATTCAACTAATATCACCAACTATTGACCAAAATAAATGATTTTGTCCCCTATGCATACTATGGCCGGCCAACTCACTTAAAACAAGGCCAAATTGCACATTTGGGACCTCCAATTAATATTCTATGGCTATTTGGCACCTCTAGCAAATAAAATAGAACTTTTGCACTTTATACGATTTGGTCCTTTTTCGCGATTAAGCATGAAATCGCTAAAATTAAAGCACCAAAATTTTCATGCAACCTTATAAACATGTTATAACACATAGAATAACATGAAAATAATTTTCTCTAACCTCGAATTAGTGATCCTAAGATCACTGTTCCGACTAGCCCCTAAATCGGGTTGTTACACGGCCTGCCCGCATGGGCGTGTCCCATTTCACACGGGCGTGTGGCCCTTATTAGGTGAAAATTTTCTAAGTGTTTGAAAAGTTTCAGTTTGGTTCCGTGACATCCTGAGCGGGTGTAAAGGGTCTCGTTGACCCATGAATGGGATGTTGCGTTGGTGAATGAAAAGTTTTAAATTGGAAAGAATTTTTTTAGCCTAAAGTGGAATGATCAAGCAAGTCAAGTCCCGTAATGCCTCGTGCCTGGTTCCGACATAAAATCCGAGTAACGGGTGTTATAGGTACATTGGTTAGGCATATTAGGTGATGAATTTTGTATATTTTGGATGTGTTTAATCGTGTTTTGAATAAGTTAAATAATTGGTAAATGAGTTGCTTAGTGTCCAAGCAAATAAGAAATGGTAAACTTGAGTTTTAAGGCATTTTTAGGTGCACACGGTCATATGTCATACACGGGCAACACACACGGATGTGTGAGCCAAGTCAGTGAGTTACATGGGCTGAGACACGGCCGTGTGTCTCAAGCCAGTGAGTTACAAGGGTAAGGACACGGTCGTGTGTCCAAACTTCGAGAGTCACATGGCCTGGGTCCCCTATTTTTAGGAATTTTCAAAAAAGATCCAAATCTTCCAAAATTGTTCCAAATTAGTCCCTGTATGTTTTTAAATTTTAAGATCTTGTAGACTCAAAATAGAGGCTGTAAGAGTAACTATTACTCTGAATTGGGATGGATTAGCAAACCTAAATTAAGTGCATTCTACTAACATCATCGAAGATAAAATAAAAAGATAATCGTAGTCGGAGTATGGACCAATACTCTGATGCTAATAATTGGAATAGTCTTATATGTATCCGACTTTTGACATTCAAGAAGGGATAAATTGTGATAAGAGTGTAGACAGTGGAAGACCAAGTTTAACATTGCATAGTATGATTTGTTATTCGATTGTATATTAAACTGTTAATGGCTAGCTTATATGTTTAATTATGATTGATCAATTGTTTGAATTGTTAGTAATACCTGTAACCCTAATTCGACGACAGAGAGGGGTTAGGGGTGTTACAGAGACAAATAGCACTAGTATTATCACACTTGATAGAAATGATATATCAATTCCATAGTCCATAAGTTGTTTCATTCATAAAACTTAAGGACAAAAACTACCAACAAAAATATATTCTGCTTCGGTGGTGGACAATGCAACACTATTTTATTTATTTGAAAACCATGATATGAGCATGTTGCCTAGGAATTGACAAGTATCGAAGGTGCTCTTCTTATCTAATTTGCAACCTTCAAAATCTGATTCAAGAATGCATGCAAGCTAAAGGATGAGTCTCTAGGATACCAAAGACCTAAATTAGGAGAATATCTAATGTATCTAAATATTCTCTTAAGGGCTTGTAAATGTGATTCCTTAGGACATGATTGATATCTAGCAAACAAGTAAACACTAAACATGATATCCGGTTTACTTACGGTAAGATAAAACAAAGAATCAATCAAAGACCTATATAATGTTAAATCAACACATTTTCCTTCTTCATCTTTGTCAAGCGTTATAGAAGACCTCATGGGTGTAGCTTTTGGTTTGAGATTATCTATCCCAAACTTCTTAAGCATTTCCAGTGTGTACGTAGCTTGGTTGATGAAGATGCCATCTTTCCTTTGCCTAATTTGGAGTCCCAAAAAGAAGTTTAGTTCTCCCATCATGCTCATCTCAAATTCACCTTGCATTAGCTTAGAAAATTCTTGACAAAGAAGATTATTAGTAAAACCAAAAATAATATCATCAACATATATTTGAACTACTAATATATCATTATCTTTTCTTTTAATAAAAAATGTTGCGTCAACCTTCCTTTTACTAAAACCTTTTTCAACAAGAAAATTTGATAATCTTTCATACCAAGCTCTAAGAGCTTGTTTCAAACCATATAAAACTTTTGAAAGTTTGAAAACATGGTTTGGAAATTTTAGATCTTCAAAACCGGGTGGTTGTTCAACATACACTTCTTCATTTATAAAACCATTTAGAAAAACACTTTTTACATCCATTTGATATAATTTAAAGTCATTAAAGCATGCAAAAGCTAAAAGCATCCTAATGGCTTCCATTCTAGTTATGGGAGCATATGTTTCATCATAATCTATTCCTTCCTCTTGAGTATAACCTTCAACAACAAGTCTAGCTTGTTCCTCACTATGTTTCCACTCTCATCTATATTATTCCTAAAAAACTCACTTAGTACCTATAGTAGATTTTTCACTAGGTCTATCAATTAAGTTCCAAACATTACTTTTCTAAAATTGATTTAACTCTTCGTGCATAGCCAATATCTAATATTCATCATCTAATACTTCTTTGATATTTTTAGGCTCAATGCATGAAATAAAAGCAACATAATTACATGTATTTCTAAGAGAAGATTGAACGGTTACCCTTTTGGATGGATCTCCCAAAATCTTACCATCCTTCACGTAGTTGAACTCTCTTGGATGAATGGCTTCTCTCTCCTCTATTATAAGCTCTTTTAGAGCATTTTGAGCTTGTTCTTGTATCTTCTCACTTGATGATTGATCATATTTATTATCATTGTGAAAATTTTCTACATCAGCATCATCATCAATACAAGAGTCCTTTCTAGGAGGACAGTTAGAGTCATCAAAAACAACACGTATAGACTCTTCTACTACTAAAGTTCTTTTGTTAAATGCTCAAAAAGCTTTAGAATTTAAAGAATAACCAAGAAAAATTCCTTTATCATTTTTTGCATCAAATTTATTAAGATTATTTTTACCATTATTTAAAACAAAACACTTGCATCCAAAAAGATGAAAATAGCTAATGTTAGGCTTTTTATTTTTGAAGAGTTCATATAGAATTTTCTTTAAAATAAGTTTAATCATTACTCTATTAACAATATAGCAAGCAGAGTTTGTGGCTTCCACCCAAAAATATTTTGGTAAAATGCTTTTACAAACCATGGTTCTAGCCATTTCTTCTAAAGTTCTCTTTTTCCTCTCAACAACTCCACTTTGTTGAGGGATTCTAGGTGTAGAAACATTATGGCTAATTCCATTTGAGTTGCAAAAATTTTCTAAACCAAGATTTTAAAATTCGGCTCCATGGTCACTTCTAACACTAGTGATAAAGTAACTTTTTTTCATTTTGATTCATTTTTGAAAATGTGATAAATTTTTCTAAAGCCTCATTTTTAGTACTTAAGAAAATAGCCTAAGTAAATCTAAAATAGTCATCAAAAAGCACAAAAGCATATTGTTTTCCACCCAAGCTAGGTGTCCTAATAGGACCAAATAAATCTATGTGAATTAGTTAAAAAACTCTACTAGTTGATACATCATTAATAGGTGTAAATGAGACCCTTCTATGTTTACCCTTAAAACATGCATCATAAACTTTATCTAATTCAAATTCAATTTTAAGAAACCCCCTAAGTCATTTTGGCTAATTTATACAAAATGCTCAAACTAACATGTCCTAGTTTTCTATGCCACAATAAAGAATTATTTTCATTTTTAGCAATAAGACATATGAATGAATCATGCAAATCATCTAAATGCACCTTATATGTATTTCTTATCCTATGTCCTACAAGCAGAATCTTATTAGATACAACATCAATTACTTTACATCCATTAGACTTAAAAATGACATTGAGGCCTTTATTACGCAATTGACTAATACTTAGTAGATTATGCTTAAGACCATTGACATAGAAAATATTTTCAATAAGAATTGAATAGTTTTTATCAATAAAGCCAATTCCTTCTATTTTTCATTTGGATTTGTCACCAAAAGTAACTTCTCCTTCACTTTTTGATTTTAAATTGATAAAGTAGCTCTTGTCATTTGTCATGTGCTTTGAGCATCCATTATCAAGGTACCATGAGTTTTTACTTGAATTGTCCACCTTGAAGCAATGCTCCTCTTCCTACAAACATAGAATTAAACTTTGATTTTTGTTACCCAAATTCTTTTGTGTCCATAAACTTTAGTTCCTATAATTTTGGTCCATTTAGGTATCCATTTTGAAAGGATGTCATTATCTTGAGTAGTTATGAGTCCTTTAGGGACCCATACACTTTTAATAATTTTTCCTTTGTAAAAACTAGGGGGACCTCTATGTTTATAGAAATTAAAGCTAGTTTTAACAAAGTTTTGTTTTAAGCTTTCTCCTCTTAGAAATATTTTTAGCAAAACTTTGTTAGAGTGAGTTTTTTCACTCTTAAGCAACTCAAGTTGCTTTTGATGATCATCATGAACATTAGAAAGTAAATTATGAAAATCACAATTCTTTTTCTCAAAATCATTTATAATAGCTTGCATATCATTTATTTGACTTTCAAGTTCATGATTGCCTTTGGAGAGTGAATTATTTTCATCTTGTAGTTTTGAAATAGTTTTACTATATTTTGAAACCATTCATTCAAACACCAAGTCTAGTTCATCATAAGCATCTCTTATAACTCATCAAAAGAATAGAAAATTGAAATAGATGAGTTAGAAGTAACCTTAGGATTATCAAGGGCCATAAGGAAAAGGTTGGCTACTTCTTGATCTTCATTGTAGGATGAATCTTCATCACTCCAAGTAGTAACATGAGCCTTGAGCTTTTGTTTGCTTGACCCATTTTTTCTTCCATTAGAGATAACCAAAACTGATGTGTCCCGCCTTCTTGCATTCATAGCATATGATAGAGTCATTCCCCTTAGTAGATTCAAGCTTGAGTCCCTCCTTCTTTTGGAATTTTCTCCCTCTATTAGACCTCATAAACTTTTTGAATCTTCTAGCAAACATGGTAATCTCTTTGTCTTGATCAACCTCTTCACTTGATTTACTTTATTTATTCATAATGAATTTGATAACAACACCAACCTTCTTCTTCTCAATTTTGGCTTCTTCAACCCCTCCATTGAGTCTCATCTCATGTGTAAGCAAAGAACTAATGATCTCATCCAAGTTCAACATTTCTAAATTCTTTTCTTCTTCTATAGCGGTCACTTTGGCTTCCCATGATTTCGGCAAGCTTCGAAGCATCTTCCTCACAACTTTTTCATTGGGATAGGTCTTCCCATAAGATTTTAGCCCATTGATGATAATGGTGAAACTATCGGAATTACTTTGATGTCCTCATCGAGCTTCATCTTAAAGGTCTCGTAATTGAGAGTGAGGATTCCCACATTTGATTTGTAACATCCTAAAATAGGGGTTATGCGTTTGGAGCATAACTCAAGTGTTAGTAGGCTTTAAGTGTGTTTGGATGTGTTTTAGGGGTTCTTGAAACTCTAGGATTAAAAGGGAATGCATTGGAAAATTTTTGGATTTTGAGTTAGTAAGGGGAGCAAGGCCAGGGAGGCCTTAAAGGAAAATTTTGGGAGTTCTTAGGCATAGAAATTACCTTGGTAAAGTGGCTGGAGGCGCCACTTAGGGCCTTGGAGAAGTGACACCTCAGGAAGGGCCTTGGTTCGAATCACCTTGGCAGCAAGTAGTGTAATTTTATTTTTCTTTTGGCGCTAAGACAAGGGGACTAGGCTAAGGAGGCTTTAAGGGAAATTCGTGAGGGATTTATGACACAAGGGTTGGCCTGGTAAAGTGGCAGTAAGGCGCCACTTAAGGCTTGGGCAAGTGACGCCTCAAGAAATGGGTAGAGGGCCCAGGTTCGAGTTGCGAAGGAAGCAGGAATGAGCATTTATTTTTGCATCAATAAGGAGCTTGGCTAAGGACGTTTTAAAAGAAATTATGAGGAGTTGATGACACAAAAGAACCAGCAGCAAAGTGGCTTGGACGCTTGCGGCAAAGGGAGCTTCATGAGGGCTCAAGTTCGAGTCTCGTGGGCAGCATAAGTGTGATTTTATTTTTCCAAGTTAGCGCTAAAGGAGAAGAAGGCCTTAAAAAGAATTGTTGGGGGTTTATGAAGCAAAGGAGCTAGCAGCGAAGTGGCTGGTAGCGTGTGGTGACTACTGCAGGTCCCATGTTTGATTCACATGGGCAGCAAGGAGTGGGGTTTTATTTTTTTGGCTTTTGACGTCAAGAATGGGGGAAAAAAAATTGGACGGCACATGGAATTTTAATTGGATAAGGATTTGGCTTAATTCTCCTATTAATATTCAGCTAAGAGTAGGATAATTGTAGTTTTATTTATTTATTTTATTATAGGATAATTATGGTTTTATTTAGATTAAATGAGATTTTATTATATTTTATTTTATTTTAGATAGGTAGATAAGAGATAATATATGGGATTAATTTATTTTATTTGTTAAAGGGATAAAGAGTTAAAATAGGAGTTTGATATGGGATAATGTGAAGAATTATTTTATGTTATTTGTTAAGATAAAGTAGGAGAGTGATAAGAGATAATGTATTGGATTATTTTAGTTAGTTATTAAAGTGATTAAAAAGATTAAATGGGAGAAAACTTTGGAATTTGATAAGGGGGAAGCTAGTAGCCGAATTCTTTATAAGGGGGAGTGTTCATCTTTGACATCTCTTTTGCTTCTTTAATTTTTCTTTGTGCCGAAAAACCATAGGAACTCAACTTGTTTTCTCTTTTTGACAAATGCCGAAACCCCTCTACTATTAATTATCATTGCCGAATTCTCCTAGGCCTCTCCCTTTCATTTATTCTTCTTTTCTTCAAACTGTTCTTCTCCTCTATTTGCTAGCTTGGCCGAAACCTTGATTTAGTTCTCACCTGTGGCCGAATCTCTCAGTGATCAAAGGGGGGGGAGGTGTTGTCGATTTCTTTTGGTGTAAGTTATCCAAACGGTTCAGTATAAAGGGAAGGTGATTTCGGGAAGTTGATCATAGTGGTAAGTGTGTTTTCCTTTGCAATCGGTTTCCTTCTCTTTTCTATTAGTGTGTCGAATCATATAAGTTAGGCCTAGGGATGGCCGAATGTGCTTTAAGTTCGTGATATGTTTTTGTAAAGGTAACTAGTGATAAGAAACATCAGAGGAGTTCTTTTGGAATTCGATTCTTTAAGGGATTTCGACATCACTTGGAGCAAGGATCAATTTCGGATTTCAAATCACAAGGTAAAGTATATATGTACAATCGGTCAAGGCTATATTTGGTGTTTTAGATCTAGTTCATATTTATTCAAAAGCCGGAACTAACCAAGTAAGTGATTTAACATTTGCCGATTTAAGGAAGGTCACAGATTTTTGGGATTTGACTAATAATCAAATCGGCAGCAAGGAACTTAGGATCTAAGGCATTAGATCAAGCTTTTCGGGATTTAAGTGAACCACTAAGTGTATCAGGTGTGTACCCCACACTATCTTTTAATAAGATTTATGGCAATGTTTAATATGTGTATGTTTATAAGAATGTGAATATGGCTAAGGTACCATGTAATGGTACAAAAGTACTCAGGTACGTTTCCTACTCCTACTAGGATTATGAAATATGTTATATTTAACATGTGATAAGTGATAAGAACGTGAAATTTGGCATGTTAATGCATAATATATGATATGGGGCATATGGGTTATTGAAAAGGGGAAGTGAATGTGGTGACCTAAGACCACGATATCTGAATGCGGTGACCTAAGACCACGATATCTGAATGTGGTGACCTAAGACCACGATACCTGAATGTGGTGACCTAAGACCACAATATCTGAATGTGGTGACCTAATACCACGAATATTTATAAGGGCGATGAGCACGTCGACTGCAGCGACTGCCTTCGATGGTGTGTAGCGGGTGGAGGGTTGACTTAGTAGTCCCCACGGTGTGCAGGTTGGTATGGGTGATGTGTAGCGGATGGCATCTAGGTTTGGGTTCGGGTTGCATCATTATTTTATCTGTATATGAATATGCATGGGATATGATAAGGTATGCCTGAGCGATTAAATTTTAGTGTTGGTTACACATTGAGTCTGTTGACTCACCCCGTTGTGGGAACATGTTTCAGGTGATGAACAGTGATGGACCGGGACGGCAGAACTTGTGGTGGCCATGCTCAGCTTGAAGTTTACTTTATTTCGGACTTTCTTTTATTTCTAAGTACCTTGAATTTTATTTTGGGTTTTTATTTGATGTAATAAGGCCATAGCTGAATTTCTTTATTTTTACTTTTATTTACTATGTACGAATTTTTATCAAGCAAAGTTTATTTATTTTATTAAAAATAAACCCTAAACGTTTTGCCACCTAAACTAAAGGATTTTAATAAGGACATAAACTTGTTTTCAACTCAAGCCCAACCCAAACCGATCTTTCTTTTAAAACACACAAGTTTTTCCTAAGTAACAAAAGAATTTTGAACCGGTTTACATCGAGGAACATACCAGATCCGGTCAAGGCTCGTGGGCCGGGTCTGGGGTGTTTCATGATTTCTTCACTTGGTTATTTCCCGCATGAGTTACCTCAAGTTTATCACATATCTCCTTGACATTCGAACATTACGATACTCTATTATACTCATCCGGACCAAGTGTACAAAAGAGAGTGTGCATGACATTGGCATTAAGTTGAATACTCCTTCTATCTTCTTCGTTCCATTATTTCTTACTCTTTGGAACTAAGAGCTCTTCTTTTTGCTTGAGTGGAACTGAAGGGTCATCCATAATAATTTCCCAAATTGCAAGATCATTTGCTTGGATGAATAGTATCATCCTTATCTTGCAATAAGAATAATTAGCACCATTGAAATAAGGAGACTTGGAGATAAGTTAAGACTCACCAAGAAAAATTGAGCTAGAAGTAGACGTCATTGTAGGAATTGAGTTGATGAACGTTGAGTTTCCTCAAGGATCTTCTCTTTGGTTGTTAAACCTTCTAAAAGAAATTAGCTTTAATACCAATTATTAGCTCAAATAAGCAAATCGAAATTGCCAAGAGAGGGTGAATTAACTTTGAAAAAAAATTTATGAAAGCTAGAAAGAAAGGATAGAGAAATAAACACAAGAATTTAGAGTGGTTCAACCCCAATTACTTACTCCACTACCTTAGCTTTCCACTGCTAAGGATTTTCTCAAATTTACTAATTTGACAATCTTTGAAGATAAGGTTTAATCTTACAAACTCCTTTAAGGTTTTTACCCCAAAGCTTAATATACAAACTCCCTCAAATAGATACAAAGAAACAAACAAAGAAATAATCCTTAAAAGGTTGATGTGTTTGCAAAGTAAGCTCAATTACAATGAAAAACACTTGAGCAAATATGAAAATATCAGATCATTAAATTCACCTACAACAAAAAGTACCCATACTTTTTCTACGAGTATCGATACTAGTGGCATTTATTACCTGATTTGTTGACCATTAAAATTAGTTTCCAACTATACCAAGAATGATTTATCGATACCTGATAAAATGTATTGATATATTTATAATAAGTATTGATACTTTTTGTCCCTTCTTGAAAGATCATAAAAATAAAATACAAAAATGGTATCGATATAAATCAATAGATATCTATATAATTTTAAAAGTATCGATACTGATTGTTTTTGTTCAATTTTTTATTCAAGTCAGAGAATAGTTTTGGTATAGATAAAAATGAGGTATCGATAAAAAATATGGTGGTATTGATACATTTTGGAAAATATTGATACTTTTTTGTAAGAAGCAGTTTTTCAATTGATTTGATATTGTTTCAATCAAGTTCAAGTGTTTAAATTTGATCTTGAAATTTGTCCAAAATATTCTAAGTGTTCAAAACATTTTCTAAGATGTTTAAAAGTCTTGAAATAATTTTTATGCTTTGAACTTTATTAATTCTTTTGTTCTAAAAAAATTCATTTAAAAATATTTTTGTTTGCTATATCAAAATAATTTATCAAAAAAAACTAATTTAACAAGAACTAAATATACAACTTTGAGATATTGTTTTTCTTTCTGAAAATAGTGAGAGTTTATTCTCTAAGTATTAATTTTATTTTTCAAAATAACAATTTTACTGGTTTCTATTGAGAGAGAATTTTGCTTGCCCACTAAAAGTAAAAGTACACAATTTTTGGTTCTGTGTTTGATTCAAACTTGTTCAAGCTCACACTCGAAGCAATTTTTGGTATGAGAATAGCGAAGAAGGTAATTCGGTTGAAAGCTAGGAATGACAAGGATCTGTCTACTATACTGGTGCAATTTCGGTAAAGGGTTTATTGCTATAAATATCACAAACCAGCTCAGTTTTCAAAATTTTTATTTTTCGCTGTACAAAAAAATCGTTTTTGAATCAAATTTTTTCCAACAACTAGCATGTTATCCTCAATTTTTTCTTTTAAGAGAAAACATTTAAACATGAGTTTTTTTTTTTTTCTCTTACCAACACAAAACTTCATACAAGGGGCAACAAAATGGAAAATTTAATATTTTCTTTTCTTTTTCTACGTAACATGAATTTTATTTTTTACAAGTATATTATTTTTTATTTTTTTATTTTTTTTACTACACTCTTCTTGCATGAAAACTTGTACAAAAAATTCTCATGTAGGGGCAAAATGTAAACGCTCAATTTTGACTACTAACATTTTATCTCTTCCTTGAGATAAAGATCATTATATTTCAAAAAATTGTGCTACTAAACATATCTCTTTCGAAGCAACAACTCTTGTTTAGAATGGTTGTTGTTCAAAAAAATGTTGTTCAATATTAACAATGCCCAAAATAGGGCTTTAGTTAAATCAAATGTCATCTAGTGTTGTTATTATTTTAGAACAACTCTTGTTAAAAACAATTAAAGTTCAGAAGAGCTCTTATTTAGAATAATCATTATTTGGAACAATTGTATTCTTCCAAAATAGGCATTATTCAAGAACAACTCTTATTTGGAATAACCTTTATATTGAGAACAACTCATATTTGAAAAAAATTAAAATAATTATTATTCATGAATAATTCTCATCCAAGAAAAACCATCTTAACCATTAATGTTATTGTAACATAAATTTATTCTATTATATCTATTGATTGTCAATTTTGTAACTCCTATTTTTTGGAACATTATAAATAGGAGTCTTTCACAATGGTAAAATGATTTTTGGCACTTCAAAATTTGAACTCTTAAATCTCAATTATTATTTTTTTCTTAACCTTGATATCAGGAGCGAAGTTAGGGGGTTGGCATGGGTCCTGGCCCTCCTAAAATGTAAAATTGCTATTTAGGCCCTTAAAATTTTTTTAAAATTTTAAATTAGTAAAGGTAAAATTGCACTTTGGTCCCCCTAAAATTATAAAAATTTGATTTAATCTTTTACAAATTATAAAGATATAAACTATAAAAAGTTAAAATTTCATCCGGCCCCTTAAAAAATTGTTCTAGCTTCGCCCCTGCTTGATATTCCTTTTTTCACCTTATCAACTATCATCTACAGTTACGCTTTATATTACCGAATTACTTTAATCTTCATTTCTACTTTTTTCCAGTACATTCAATCATTTCTTTGCAAAGATTTCTCTTTCTTGGAAAGCTTATCTATAAAAAACCCTTTATCACTCAAAATCATGAAAATCAAACCAAGGGTTGAGCAGACCAGATAACCCTCGCCACGTTAACCTTAGACACATCTACTTAACACCAAGCGGTGCACCTATCTTTCACTACTTTAACACACCAAACTACAATAGAAGAGAGAATACAAGCAGATTAGATTTGCGAAAAGAGAAATTAGAACCCCAAGGATTTTGTAGAGGAAAGTTAAATCAGTTTAGGTCTCAAGGAGAAAAAGCTTCTAGAAAGAAGTGAGGATAACAAGAAGAATGTATTGTCAATTTAGGAAACATGGGAATAAGTTACAATGAAATTAAGTATTATGAAGATAAGATTGATGCTTTGTTTGATTGGGGGGTGAAATAATAAGGGAAATTTTATTCAGTACATTAATATTAAAATAGTTTTAACAGTATCAGTATTAAAATAATCTACTTTTTGGTAGATAAAAGAAGTTCAACAAGTAACATTAAATTATCACTTTATGTAATGTGAATTTTTCATTAATAAAAGAAATAAACCCTTAATAACTGATTTCTTTTCATGACTTGATAAAATATTTTTTAAATTTGTTCTACAAACATAGTCTTAATATTTCTTTTAAAAAAATGATAATTATTTTATAAAATTACATGCTAATTTTATAAACTTTTTATACGCCTCTACAATAAGTTTCATTCAAAAACAATTTTTAAATAAAAATATTTTATAAAATATTTCATTAAATAAATTATTTTACAAAACAAGACACCAAACAAAAATTGGCTATGAGAATAATATATTTGGAAAAAAAATAAAAGTTGGAATTAATTTTTTAAAATTATAAAATTTTCAAATTATATAATTTAAAAATTAAAAGAAATATATATATTAGTTGGAACTAATGTAGGAACAAAAACATAATTTTAATTTATTATAAAAAGTCTTATATTAAAGTTCAATTACTATATCTGCAAGTGTAAAACATTTTCTTAAAACTAAAAGAAAAAGCTTCTTTTAAGTGGTGAAATAAGTATTGACTTGATTTTCCTAACTAAAAAAGTGGGTAGTGTTTGTAAATATATATATAATATATATATTTAATGTTAATACAAGCATGGATATTTTAACGAGCAACTGTGAACAGTTTTTAGCCAAGCACTGGCTGAGCAGAGACGTAGGGATATAAAGGAAGTAACCCAATGGCCAGAAAAAGGGCAACCAACTCCAACATCATAATATATGACTGCATCTTATATGTTTGTTCATCATGAAATATTAAAACTCTTGTACACTATTCATACAAGATTTAACTACAACTTTATTACATAAATTACAAAATAAGTGGAAATAAGAGTTACAAATTATTAGGAGATTTAAGATAAAAATAAGGAAAGGCCAGTGTGGCTTCTCATGTACAAGACTCAAGAAATAAGTATATGCATGCAATACAAGTAAAAGACTGCTCCTAAGTTAAGGGCCACAAATTAAAACGTTGAATATGTATACTCTAATATCTGTGAACAGATATGATCATCTCTATCCAGAGAGAAAAGAAAACGAAAGCAAAAGAATAATCAACTAATTGAGATATTGGGATTTCCATATATAGATGATATATGTATGTATAATGTTGAGAAGAATTATGGAATTTGTTCGGACTTGGTCATAAGCTGTAAAAGGCCATTTGCTTTCCTCTGAGCTCTATTGGTTCCACTCTCAGCGATCTCAACTAAATGCTCATATACACCAAATTGAAGGGCAGCAAGAATGTGTGAATAATTATTTGAACTCAACTCAAGAAGAACCGAGGTTGCACACTCCTTGTTCTTAGGGGTTCCATCTTTGATGATGTCAACCAGAGTTTGAATGAATGAAAGTTGTCCCATCTCGTGTCTCCCCTCTGCGTGAGTTGCAAGAAGTAAGAGGATGGAGAGGGCCTCATCAACCATTCCCAGTTTCTTGTCCTCCAGTAACAGCATTAAGGGTGGGACTATGCCTGCTTCAATAGCCCTCACCTTATTTAATTGGTTGAGAGATAAGCTGAACAGCGCAGTGACAGCATCTCTTTTACCTCTAATTGTGCCTTCCTGCAACAAATCTACAAGCGGAGGAATGCCGTTTTCCAGAGCTATCGTCACTTTGTTCTCGTCCAGCATCGACAAGCTAAATAAAGCGGCTGCCGAATTCTCTTTCGACTCCATACTTCCATTTTGCAACACCTCTATGATTGCTGGTATTGCGTGTTCATCGGTTATGAGCCTCTTATTAGACTCGTCTATGGATAAATTCAATAGAGCTGTAACAGCATGTTCTTGGATTTTAGAATCTGGATAGGACAATAGCTTTACTAATCGTGGGATGGCTCCATGTTTAGCAATCAAAACTCTGGTCTCTGGATTCTCCTTGGAAAGGACACGAATATTCTTTACGGCTTTTCTCTGCACTTCTAGTTGACTGGAAGATAGTTGTTCAACCAGACATGAAATTTCGTCTTCATGATCAACAAAGAACTTCCTGGAAGATGCTTGATCCTCTTTCTTGGGGAGATGAAAGTTGTTCTTCTCACACCATTGTGTGATCAGGTTCTTCAGGGCATAATTAGGCGCTACTGACAAGTGAGCTAGAGTCTGCCTGGTCTTCGGACATGTGCGATGGTTAGAATCAAACCACTTCTGGATGCTCTCTCTTTCAAATGTCTGGATTTCATTGGAATAAATAAATCAATAAGTTTCCCATAGCATAACATGGTGAGCTTCCATACAAATGTTGTCTTTTACATTACCTGTCCACTGGCAACAATAACAGGATCTCTCATGATTTCAAGTGTGATGGGGCAGAGGAACTCATGAGGGATGACCAAAGAGTGGCACTTGGACAACTTCTGAGGCGTGTCAGTATCATCAAGAACATTGGTAATTTCCATGCCTAAAACCTGCTTGAATTTGTTGAGAAGTTGTATGATTTGCTGTATAGATTCTGCAGTGCTGCCTCTTTCTTTAGAAAGTTTCTTTACAGCTATGGTTTCTATCTTCAAGTCCTCAACGGTATGTAGGTCTAGCTTTTTGGCTAGCCTTTCTACTATGGCTATGTCAGCATTCCTTTCATCGGTTTTTGAGGATACCGCCATCAGATCTACTGCAAGCTCTATGTCTTGCGTGTCTGTTCTCTTTTTGGCCCGGGTTAATTGAGTCAGCATCAGCTCAATCTGAACAACAATCCACATTCAATTACCAAGAATCAATCTTAAGTAATCATGTTCTGAATCCCAAACATATATCCTATCAAATTAATTATCTTATAAAAGCTCATATATATATATATATATAGGGACCAAGTCAAGAGGCAGCTTTTCTGAATGATGCAATTGCACTTTTAATCCCTCTTAAAAATTTAAAAGTTCAATTTAATTCATTTTAACTTTGATCAAATGGAAAAAAATTGCATTTTTGGTCTCTCCAAGAAATTTATCATTCAAATTAAACCATTTTAACCCAAAATTTTCTACCTTTGGACTCAAAATATTTTTAATTTCATTTCGAACACAAACAGAAAATTCCTAGCTTTTGTCCCTTATTATATATATTTATATATATATATATATGTGTGTTGTTAAGATGGGTGAAGGCATTGAGCATAGTTTCGGGTTTCCAAATAATTCTTCAAGGCTTGAAAAAGCAAAGAAAGATAATAATTCCATACCTGTTCCCTCACTTCGTCAGATACCTCAAGTTCATCGAAAGGCAACTCTTCCAAAGCTTGGGTTAACTTTACGTAAGCATTATGAAATTTGATCATTATAGCCTCACTCTCCAATGCCTGAATTACAAAGGCAAAACCCAGAATATATTTATGTAAGCAACAATGAGATTTAGAAGAAAAAAAAAATGATATGATATGAGACACCAAATATAATCCACAAATTAATTAAACACATCCTCTTATTACCAGGTGGATCTTGCTACCCTCATTGCAAGTTTTCAATAGTTTCATTGCCAAACGGATTGCTTTCTTCAACCTAGACAAAGAAGCGACGCAATTGTGGCTGATGGGGGAACCATGGTGCCGAATCTCATCGAAGAAAGGTAACAGAATCTTCATGCGCCTAGCCAGATTGTAACATTCTTTCCTTTGGGCTCTTCGGTAATCCCCAAATCGAGCCACATACTCAATCATACTCACCGTTTCATCCACCAAATCGGTGGGTGATTTCGTCCCATTGTCTTCCCCCATATTCTCCCATCCTCCATCTTCGCCATCTCCGTCTCTTTCTCCAACATCCATCACCATCTGCAGCTTTCTGCTACCTACCTCTTTCCCTAGATCTACACAACTATCTATCTACTGTGCTTGAGACTAACTCAATATATATAATCCGATTGTGCATAGAGAGATATATATGGTTTTGAAAGTTATATACGTCAAACATGAATCGTTAACAACATCCAGAATTGAAAGAGGGAGATGGGATTAACATAAACCAAAAAAAAAAAAAAACCCTAATTTTCCATGAATGTTGGAGTGTTCATTGGTTAAGTTTTGGCTTCTTAATATAGAATAATTCCTTTTCAAAGTTCGTTACTCGTAAATGGACACCCATGGTTTGCTTATGGAATTACACATGTACGTAATTTAATTAAAGGTTAAATCTGCTACCAGTTCCTGTACTTTTGCAAAGTTTGAGTTTTAGTCCTTATACCTAATTTCTCAATTTAAGAATACTTGTCTAATCATTAATATAGTTAATAGTTCTTGTAAAAGAATTTCAATTTGAAATGTTTATTTTCCATCAATCATATGTTACTTTATATAAAGTTAGGCTAATCAATATGTCATGTTGGTAAATTGTGACATAAAATATTATGTAGGATTTTTAACTTTTTCAAAGTATAGGGACTGAAATATAATTTAACCTTAATTCTAACTCCTCTCAAATAATAATTGTGAAAAGAAAAAACCATATATAGTTTTCAGAGGACAGGGAGTGTGTTTTTCATATATTTTTTTCTAGAATAAAATTGTTAAAAGTAGATTTTCAAGTTTTCGAAACTGATAGTATTTCAAAACAAATGCAATCTAATATGTTAATTAGGTGACAAACCAATGAAACCATGCAAGTTTGAACAGATTAGGTCAATTTTTATAATTAGTCCTTGTGGTTTACTCGATTGGTGAATTTAGTTACTTTATTTTAATTTTGATAAATTTGGCCCTGTACTTCACGAGTTTATAGATTGATGACATGGAAGGAATTTTTATTTTATTTTATTTTAATGAGTTGGCATTATAGTGGATTCTTATTGGTTGGGATTTGAACGTCAAAACATGTTGAGTTTTAAAAATATATTTAAATGTTTCATTTAATAAAAAATAGAAGGAAAGAAAACTAAAAAAATAACCCTATTAAATAAGGAATATGTTTATCTTCATTAATAAACCGTTATTGTCGTGTAGGTGCATTGGGTACCATCGATTGGGAGGGTCAAAGTTGATGCGTCATTTATCTTCGAAGCAATTGGGCAGGTGTACGAGGTGCATGGAGGTCTAGTGGATTATGTACTTGATTGTGATGATTTAGTTTGAGCTGAGATCCAGGCCAATATGTTTGGGTTCAATTGACAGCATCATTAAAGTTATGCAACATTATTCTTGAACTTGGAATAGATAAAAGATTTGTACCATTTTTCTATTTAATTTTGTAACTCGTTCAAGATAACTGAATTTGGCTTAAATTGTCTGCCCTCTATTTCTTACTCAAATCAACTACCCTTTATAGTGTTTTATAAAAAAAAAAAAAAAAGAATTTGTAAGACGTGGAATGTGTAAAATTGATGAACTGATTTTTAATGAAAATTGAAGTGCGTTACTCAAATCCACAAGTATATCAACTAATTATAGAATGTGATGGATAGATAAGGGTTGATTTTCTAAGGTTTTAAGTCTTTTTGGTGTAAAAAATATCTCACAGGATGTGGACATATACTACTTCCCTGCCATTGATTAATTTTTCTTTAATATTTATTTGAATTTATTCATATAAATTAGTAAGATTGATTAAATCGAGAATCACGTAAGGATGGAACCAATCTTTAAGTGAAAATTGGATATATTTTGTAATTTTTTTAAAATTATTTATTTTGAATTGAATTAAAAATAGATAATATGAGGGATCCAAATATTAAATTATTAATATTTCCTACTAGATGGGGACTTGAGAGGGATGGGGTTATGTATTTGGATCCATGGCCCCAATTTGTTTACAGTTAGCTAGATCCGACCCAACAACCATGGATAATGAATAATCATAATAAAAAAGGAGTAAAATTTGAAAGCACGTGGTATGTTAAGTTAAGCGTTGTGTCTTTTCATTCAATTTACTAGCCGTTAGATTTGAAAATAAAGAATTTCTTGTTTGCATGCTTATTTAATTTTGGTCCTTTTCTACAAAACCAAAAGAAAAAACCCCCAAAAACCTGAACGGAAGAGAGGAGAAAAAAGAGTGACAGTGGGAGAGAGAGAGAGATCATTCCATCGCCGTCCAGTCTTCAAATGTCAAATACGAGTAATCTCTCTTTTTAATTTCCTTTTTTTTCCGTGAATTGAGCATCGAAGGAGACGGGGTTTTTCTGATTGGAATTCTGTAGAGTGGGCAAAGATCAACGAGGAAATTCATTTGAGACAGGTTCTTGACTATTTCCTTGTTTAAGATGATTTTATGATCTTCTTTCTTTATTGGGTCTTTAGCATTTCTTTCAATTTAATCAATATTATCAAAATAATAATAATAATAAAATCGCTTTGATTTTGATATGGAGTCTTGAGTTTGACGATCTTCAATGGAGTTGTAGGGATGCCTATGTTAAGGGGGTTCTTATTGTTTGGAGTTTTTGTTTGTAGATACGGAAGATATGGCTGGATCAGATGAGAACAATCCAGGAGTTATCGGACCCTCACAAGGTGACTAATTCCACCCCATTTTCTGTTAACTTGCGTTTGATGTTTAAATAACTATTCGATATTTAAAGAAATGTATTTTCTTCTTCTTCTTTTTTAATTTCAAATAGAAGTGGGTTTGCGAGCCGGGGCCCGGGGGAAGTTCGCGGCGGCGATTGGGCAGAATCGGAGGGCGTTGAGCATCGTTAATCGGGATTTAGTTGGAGCTCTACCTTTCCCTTGTGCTGTCAAAAAGAGACCTTTATCTGAGTGAGTAATTTCTTAAATCCTCTCTCTGTTTGGTTGCCTATAACAGAAAAAAAAAGCACGGTTTTTTCAGTTTGCTTTTGTTGGTTTGAATAAATGATGTATATGAGGAGTGGGGTTTCTCTTGGAATTCAAGGGTCCAAAAATGAGACTTTTTTTTATAATTAAACAAATAGTTTTCTATTTCTCTCTTTCTCAGTAGCTAGAGAATGAAATTTTGTAATCAAGGCACAGTTTTGATATCCTGTCCATTTTCCTTTTGTGTTTTAATTCAGAAGAAATGCAGTCTCTAATAAGATCCCATCCACACATGTGCATAGACCAATTACTAGGTTGGTAATTTTTTTCTTTATGTGATATTTGTTTTGGTTTCCCAAATTTATCTTCATCTTGATCCTTTTTTGTTTATGATTCATTTTCTCAGGAAGTTTGCTGCGGAGATGGCGAACAAGCAGCAAATGAAACCAGAGGTACCCTTTTTACAATGAGAAATTTAGGTATTGTTCAAAATGAAGATTAATGATTTAAGTTACACTTACAGGTTCCAAATGAATCGGATGATTTCACTATCATAGATTTGGATGACCCCAAGGAAAGTAATGACACCGAAGTGCCTATGTTTGAGCGACATGTTGAAGCTATGTTGGAGGAGATTGACCGGATGGTATGGCACGCCTCCCTTTACTAACTCATACATCAATCAGTACCATTCTTTTGTTCAAATGGCACTGATGCTTTGCTTCCGCTTGCAGGAGGAGGTTGAAATGGAAGACATTGCTGAAGGGCCTTTTTTGGACATTGACAATGGTGATAAAAAGAATCCGCTTGCAGTTGTTGAGTACATTGATGATTTATACAAATTCTACAGGAAAGCAGAGGTGATTTCATGCTCAGTTGCAACTTAAAGAGATGGAGTGATTAATCATTTTGTTTTGGTTGATTTTCTGAACCCTTTTCATTTAATTTTTGCAGTGTACTGGTTGTGTCCCTCCAAATTATATGGCACAACAACATGACATTAACGAAAAGATGAGAGCTATCCTCATTGATTGGCTGATAGAGGTAAGGGAAATGTTGCATTAATTGACATTGCTTCTTGTTATGGGATGAATTTGGTTGCATCCTGGCAATTAAATTATCATCCATCAATTGCAGGTTCATTACAAGTTTGAGCTGATGGAAGAGACCCTATATCTGACAGTCAATGTAATTGATAGATTTTTATCAGTCCATCAAGTTGCGAGGAAGAAACTTCAGCTGGTTGGAATAACAGCCATGCTTCTTGCCTGCAAATACGAAGAAGTTTCTGTTCCGGTTGTGGAGGATCTGATTCTGATTTCTGATAAGGCTTACAGCAGGAAAGAAGTGCTTGACATGGTTTGTGATTCAACACTGTGTTTCATAAATATATTGATGAGTATAAGAAAAAAGGGTGATACATATATACATCTTGATTTGCAGGAGAAATTGATGATCAATACTTTACAATTCAATCTATCTTCTCCTACACCATATGTGTTTATGAGGAGATTTCTCAAAGCTGCTCAATCTAACAAGAAGGTTTGAGACAACAAAAACATTATCGTTTTTTGCTTTTGTCATTAATTGAATCTGAGATGGCTTTTAAATCTGACTTTGAACCAGCTTGAGCTTCTGTCGTTCTTCATGATCGAGCTGTGCCTAGTTGAATATGAAATGCTTAAATTTCCACCTTCTTTACTAGCTGCTGCTGCTATTTTCACTGCTCAGTGTACTATTGGTGGGTTTAAGCATTGGAGCAAGACCTGTGAGTGGTATACCAACTACAGAGAAGAGCAGCTTATGTAAAGTCTTTTGGCTCTTTCCTCTTTCAGTTACCATGAAATTTCAGTAACTTCCTTCTAAAAGCCTACTCATGTTATTTGCTTGTTCTGTTGGTGTAGGGATTGCTCAAGAATGATGGTTACTTTCCATCAGAAAGCAGGGACAGGGAAACTTACAGGCGTACAACGCAAGTATTGCACATCTAAGTATGGTTATGCTGCAAAAACTGAACCAGCAACTTTTCTCCTTGAGGCAAAATCCTAGCACACCTTGAAAGCATTTGCCTTTTTATTGACCAAATAAAGCTGCCAAGAAACCTTACTATGAACTGAGAGGGATAGGGGAGCAAAAGAGCAACACAAGTTGCCCCTGGATTTATGAATATGTCGCTGTCTGACTCAGTGCTTGCCTTTTTTTAGTTTTATATCTTATTTGAACTTAACCAGATTATGTTTGTTTTTCATTCTCTTTCCCGGAGAGAATAAATTGTAGAACTGTTCCAACAAACCCATTTTTATTTGTTTATATATCACAAGCAACTTAGACTTAAAGCCCCCCCCCCCCCCGGCGCAATTGGATAAATGATTTGTGTTGATGTTATTTCCATTCCTTTCTTTGCTAGACATCTATCACTACAGCCTACCAAGCAAAACTAAAAATCTCCAATACACATCTATCATTTTCCGAAAAGTATTGCCTTGTCATTAAAACATTTTAAACATTCACACAGAAATTGAGCAGTCATTTTTGATTCAGGCAAAGTGACTTCACCTCTATTTTCCTCAACGAAATGAAACGAGTCAATCCTTTTACATCAAATATGAAGAGTACAATATGAAAAGAGTCAATCCTTTTGCATCTCAAGTGGTCTGCAATGATGAATGATGCTTCTGACAGAAGAGATTACAAAGCACTTCACAATACCAAGTTACCTACGAATAGATGGCACAACAGCACCTCTCCCGGCTGTTGTGCCACGGCCAGCAGCTTGAGCCTGCAAAAACATAAAAGAGTGTAGTTAAAAATTGGTAGCACAAAAACTAGTCAAGGACATTACTGCTGGGGGTCCATCTTCATTACTGGACGGATGAACTTACTTTGGCTCGCATTGCAACAGCTCTACCTCTGCCAACTCCAAGAGATGAACTCTTGCCCTTCATGAAGTTACACAAGGGAGTTAGAAATCTTCTTACAGAAAACTTAAAACTTACTGGTAAAATGTACCTTGATTTTAGCATCTAGACGTTTGAACATAGGAGCATTCTTCAACATATCTGGTATGACCATAAACCTGTCAAAATATGCCCCTTTTTAATAGCCAAACAATGTTATCTGATCTAAAGAGAGAGCACACCCTACACTACATACAACCCTTTAAAAACAAAGGAACAAGGCTATGAGGGAAAGAAAGAGAGAGAAAATACCTGACTTTACTGCCTCGAATGAAAACATGCTCAAGCTGTGAAACCTTCCCATCCTGAAAGCCAAGCCAAAAGCAATCATCTTAAAATCAGTTACAAATTAATGCAAATGCGAGGAAAAACAACACGAAGCTAGGTCCAAAGGGGATGTGCACATGCTTTTAAAAAAGGATGATGCACTTAAATCACAACGAACTATCTTGGAAGAAAAAAAAAAAAAACTGTGAAATTCTGAAGTCCCAAGTGCAAGTTTTAATTGTATACAACAAATAGTAAAGAAACATGTTCCAAGAAAGTCAGAAATTAGGTTACTTCATTAAATCAGCTACCAGACGTTTGTGGGATATGATTTCAAGTATAAATTTTATTGAAATGGATAGAACACACACACACACACACACACAAAAACTAATTAGAATGACACAACAACCAATTATCAAAGCTCAAGGACAAAGTCGGACATAGCAGTGAGTTATTGCTGAGTTATATCTTCAAATTGGAGCATAAACTCCATTCACCTCTTCCTTTCTCTCATAGGATTTAACCCATTTATAGGTTTAAGCCCAGAGATCCTACGCCTAAATCTAACATCATATGTTTATAGCATTTTAAGGTTTATCACTAACTGGGAACAAAAGCCCTGAATTCAACAGATCCAAAATAAAATAAAGAAATCAAAGTCATTAAGAAACAAGTAAAAGAAAAAAACAAAAGGGACAAGATAAAGTGAGGTACTTTAGCAGTGAAGGTGATGTTCTCGAGCTGGCAATTCCAGTTATCCTCGCACTCGACCATGCTTCCTCTGTAAAGCTCTCCACTCTTGAGCTCCACAGTTACGATGTGACCTGACGCCTCGTGCAGTAGCTTCACCGGTATACCCAAACTCCGACTCATTATTTCTCCCTCGCCTGCTTTGCTTCCGTACAACTCGAAGAACCCTAGTGGTTTTTTCACTAATTACTTCTCTCCTTTCATTCTATTAACTCTTATCTAACCCAACTCTGGTTTAGATTTTAGCCCAAAATAGGACGGTCTGAGATTAGCCCAATTTTATTGTTTTCCTGCTTGATGGGCCTACTTCTATGCCCACCCCCATTGAGTTTATATTACTCTGTTTGCTCTTAGCCCAATTTAATTGAAGCAAGCATCGCTCGAAAAACGAAAAATCAAATGAAAAAACAGTATTGAAGACGAACTCTTTCGATCAAGAATTCTTGCTGCCATAATCGGAGAAAACGGCATTAAAATTGGTCAAGGTTTTGAAGAGAAGACGAAAATGGATGCTGCCAAGAACAAGTACAGTATAATAGTACCAACGTATAACGAGCGCCTCAACATTGCTCTCATCGTCTATCTCATCTTCAAACATCTCCGGTATGTCCCTAACCATCCCAAATCTCTCCTTTTCTTTCCCTTATTACATGGATCTCTTTCATCGCGATCTTTTGAAATGCTCCACCGAGATCCGATTACATTTCTCAAATTCGCGCTTTATTTTTCTTGTTATTATCGAGTTATGTTGTGGGTCTTCCATGGTATTAGAATTTTCTGTTGATTAATTTTATGTATTTTTATTATATTGTTCTCTTGTTCTTCAGATTATTTGAATTTGATGACGGATATAGAGAAATCTTTCACACTCTGTTTGGTAGGAATGAAAGAAAATGAGTGAATTTGTAGCTTTCTCTTCCTTCCAAATCCAAAACATTATAACCATAGTGTTAATTTTTTCTTTCCTGGCTAACTTTCCCTTCCTTTCTATCATTATGCTTGAATAATTATAAGCATCTGTTATTTTTGAGATATCTTTGTACATAAGCTGTTGTAACTTTTCATGTCTGGAGTAGGGATGTAGATTTTGAAATAATTGTTGTGGATGATGGGAGCCCAGATGGTACTCAAGAAGTTGTGAAACAGCTGCAGACACTGTATGGTGAAGATCGAATTGTAAGTTATATACCTCCGAAATTCAATCCATATGCAGTCGGTTTTGCTGATCAATTCCTATGCTTACATCTGTTTCTTTTTCCCTTAATTATGCAGTTATTGAGACCTAGACCTAAGAAGCTTGGATTGGGTAAGTGAAAATTATTCCCTTTCAGGAGTAGTAGCTTGATGCCTTGATCTGCCCTTTGAACCGTTATTGGTTTCAGGAACGGCTTATATACATGGTTTGAAGCATGTCTCTGGAAATTTTGTTGTAATCATGGATGCTGATCTATCACATCATGTAAGTGCCATGCTGTGTTTATATGCCTCTTCTGCCAGTTAAATCTTACAACACTTCAGTGCTTGATTTATTTCTTCAATCTTGTTTTGCAGCCAAAATACTTGCCAAGCTTCATCAAGTAAGAACTCCTTTTGTTGATCCTTTTTGGTTCACAGTTATGCCTGATTTACTCAAATCCTTCAACTGTGCTGGTGCATGACATCTTTTAGGAAACAGCTGGAAACTGGTGCCAGCATAGTTACTGGAACACGATATGTCAAAGGCGGTGGTGTGCATGGATGGAATCTGATGCGCAAGCTAACAAGTAGGGGAGCCAATGTTCTTGCTCAGACTCTTTTGTGGCCTGGTGTATCGGACTTAACCGGATCCTTCAGGTACGAGGTCTAATCAACAGAAAATGGACTATTTCAGGCTGTCATAGCTTGTTTAGATATAACAATTACTTTTCCCTGTCTCTTTTAAAGGCTTTATAAGAAACCAGTGCTTGAAGATGTCATTTCCTCCTGCGTTAGCAAGGGATACGTATTTCAAATGGAGATGATTGTTAGGGCTTCAAGAAAAGGCTATCACATAGAAGAGGTATAATTCATTTCTATGTAAGAGTTGAAACTTCTGTTATCTTCTTCTAAGGTCAGTATATTTCACTTTAAAAGCCCAAGACAGGACACGGCCTTGAGTACCATGCCTTTTAGCAATTTCCGCAACTAACTTGAATGCTAATTTGTTTTATTCAATATTTTCTTTTAACTCAATCTCTTCCTATTTATCTGTCGACGGGATTCCGTGACGGAGAGAATGTTCTGCCCTTTATTCACCAGATTGTACAGAAATTATCTAGATTGGGGTGTTGGTCATATGCTTCACCCTGTTTGGTTTTCGTTGCATCCCCTATTTCATTTTAAACCATTAAGTTGTTCTAAAATCAATAAATCATGCAGCAAAGGCAGCTTATTTAGACCTTGGAAATCTCATTGATTTGAATATTTACTGCCCACAGGTTCCAATAACTTTTGTTGATAGAGTATTTGGAAGTTCAAAGCTTGGGGGATCCGAAATTGTAGAGTATCTAAAAGGCCTTGTGTACCTTTTGATGACTACATAGACCTTGCTACATATTGTTCATCGCAAGAAGTAACTGGCGATCCAAGACAGAGACACTGCGGCAAACAACTTTTTCTGCATCTTCTTAGAAGTTACTGGCTTTAGATGGCAATTTTTTCCTTTCTTTTTTTCTTTTTGAGTATTTTGGTTAACAATATTTACTGAGGAATGTTTGATGAAATGAAATGGGGAAAGCTAATCTTTGCACTTTACAGATTTTAGGATGGAAGGTTAAGTTTAAAAACAGAATGTGTGTTCCTGTGATCTTTGGGAAAAAAACTATCCTTGTAAAGAAAATTTAATAACATTTGCATTACTACTTCAAACGTGGAAAAATAATAAATACTAAATTATATAATACAATGAAAGAAAGATTCAATATTAAAAATATACTTATATCGCTTTACTTTACTTATAAATTAATGATTAAATCTCTTATTTAAACATTATGTTTTCATTATCTATAATTCTACACATAAAAAGGCATGTCCCAAAAATGCAACAAGATTTTATAAGAATGGTCCAATTTCAGTGTTAGTCCTTATAATATGCTCAAATATCAAGATTTCATAAAACGGTCAATAGAAAAGAATGTCCAAGGCATTCTTTTTATGACACCTGTCCAAATAATAAAATAAAGCGTTTTATTTTTAGATTTTATAAGAATGTTCCGATTTCAATTTTATTCCCTATAATATGTTTAAATTTTAGATTTAATTTTATACTCTAATTTTTTACATAATTTGCTACATCAATTCTTATATTGTTATAGTTAATCTAAATACTTCATTATAATTAAAATGTTGACATATGTGTGTCTAAATATACAACCTTTTTACTTCTTTTTTGAGATCCGTTAGAGTCGTGTGACCCAAATTCCTATAGCAAAATTGGTGATCTACGAGGGCCGAAGGCGCGGATAAGATGTCTAAATACATATAGAAATTTACTTCCTCTAATTGACGTTGATTAGAATAATGTGTTTTAATTCTACTGCATTATTTCTATTTAACCTTGATTAGAATAAGATTTTAAACCTATAAATAGATGTAATCGCCTCTCCTATTGTAATCATTCGAATTTGACATAGGGGATTTTCCTTCTCCTCTGCCTGTGATTTTTTTCAAAAGAATTTTCACGTAAAATTCTGCGTGTTCTATTTTTCTTTCTTTTCTTTACAATACATTACCATTATTGACGTTCAATTTCTCTCAAGATCATACAATAATTGATAAATTTTAGTTTTGGCTCCTATACTATGCTCAAATTTGAATTTCAATATGTATGTTTAATTTTTGACATAATTTGATACATCAACTTTAATATGCCATTATTAGCCTAAATACTCTATTACGATCAAATGTTAATGTATAAGTGTCAAAATACATAGAATTTTTCCTTTTTTAGATTATATAATAATGGTCAATTTTCATTTTTCAATTTTAATTTCTATACTGTATTCATGTTAAATTCAAGTTTATTACAAGACTATCAATTAAGTAATATTTTTTACATTAACTAATTTAATAGAAATTTTTTAATGATGTTAAATATTGAACTAAAATTTTGAAATTCGAAAAATAAAAAAATTTAATTTAGAAGCATAGTAAAACTGTAGTGGAAGGCGAAGGAAGAGGGTTTATTAACAGGGAAATCGGCGGTAGGTTTCAGCTATCCAGGCTAGGTATTTTTTAGCAGAGCGAAAGGAAGTCATTACTATTATTTGATTATTATTTTTCTAAAATAATCTGTTGATTAAATTTGTTGGTTGGATTATTATAATGTAAAGTGATGGACAAAATTAAATGAGATTCTAGAATAAAACACAGTTAAAAATAAAAATAAAAATAAAAATCTAATCAAATTGGGTACGACTGCAAATTACAGTGTATGCATATATTTGTATGGCTATTTATAGTATCATATTCCCAGAAAACATGAAATGAAAAAAAATAAAATAAAACACAGAAGCCTGTCCGGTCCAGTCCACCACTCGCAGGGTCAGCGTTATTGTTCTGATATTATCGGCGATGGGTGGTTCATTTCTTCTCTTCTCTTACCTCCTCTCCGTTTTTGCTTCTTTGCCAAGTTTCACTGTCGTTAAAGCCGATTCTGATCTCACTCGACCTTCTTTTACTCCCATCAACCGGGATCTCTACCATTCCAGGTCTCTTTTCTCTTTCTAGTTATTATTTTTGTTTCCTTTCAATTTCGATACACAATTTAGCTATTCCTTTTTTGGTGCGTGTATAGCGTTCGATTTAGTATCAAAATTATAGTATCGTCAATATTCTGATGATCCCAAATCTTAAACGTGCTCGATGTACACTTTTTTTCTTCTTTACCCTTTCGTGGAATCAATAATTAGAACATTCTATTTTAACTTCTTTTTAACATTTTGGCGGATGATTTAAACGAATCTTTTGAACCCAAATAAGGAATTAAACAGAGTTGTTTGTTATGCGTCAAATACGTTAGCTTGAAATACAGCTAACAATGTGAAATCTAAGTAGATTCGAGTAGAGTGATCTCTATAAAAATGTGTTCTTGATGCTTCAAGTAGGGAGATTTCTGTAACAAAATGTTTTCTTGATGCTTCCTTAGCTTGCTGTAATCAAATTGACTATCCAATCTTCCTTTCAAGCTGAGATTTGAAGCTTTCTAATTTAAACCTCCAGATAAGGTAAAATTAAGCTTCCCCAGGCTAGATTTGGAGAATTACATTGTACTCTGCCGTTCTGAGATTAATTCGGCATGGTGGAATGTGCAAGAATGTATTTGAATGTCAGGTTTTGACTTTTCTGCCATACATTTTAATTTAAGTTGTGTTTTAGAACTCGAGAATCATAAACATGAGAACAAAAGGAGTAACAATCAGAGAATAGGCTGGAGCGAGAAATGAACTAATCTAATCTAAATTGTTGAAGTAGTTTGAAAGATCTAGGTCAGACACCAAGCATTTTTTTTCTTCAATCTTTGTTTTAAAAGTTCTGTTGAACTTTGGAGTTAAGAGTTTTTTTTTTTTTTTTTTTTTAAATATTGTTTCTTGTTTTAATTTACTTTTATACTATTTTGCAGTGATGATTTGATTGAACAAATAAAGTCTTTGGTCCATCGACACCCTGACAAACTCACTGTAGGTGAACTACATCTTATATTTGGAAACAATTTTGTGTGAGAATTTGATTTTATATTATTCACACCATAAACAGGTAGAAACAATTAAAGCCGGAAACAAAGGGTACACATCGGAGATAACTGTTGTTACTTATTGCCAGAGTAGGAAAGAGACTGATGACAAATCCAAGTTCCGGATCCTTCTTGTAAGTTCCTCCATAAATCATATTTGGTGAATAGTATAGCAAGAACTATGGATGTTTTTGCCTTTCAGTTATTAAATATTGTAACAGATTGAATCTACCGCTTAAATTTCCATACAATCACTGTATCTGCTAACCTTTTTCTCTTATCTGGTATGTAGTTAATATATGATCTCAGATTGGTAATTGCTGGTGTTCTTGACAGATTATTCATTGTCTTCCAGAGTTTTGGGCAGCATGGACGGGAGCTTATTACATCTGAACTGGCATTGCGGATCTTGTCAATCTTAAGCGAAGAGCAGTTTCTACCCAAAATGGACCGAGCTTCCTTAAATGGTACCCTTGAAAATGTTGTCATAAAGGTAACTTTTATTTACTGGCAAGACATTCATTGCTTTTGTTGGGCTTCTGATTAGTGAAGTGGGTTGTTTATGAAATTTTAGTTTACTCGAACTTCAATTATGAGCTTGCTACAGGAGGAAATATGGATAAGATTTTTTTCTTTTATTTAAATGAGCATGTGATGCTAGATTGCTTGAGAGATATAATATATGGACCATTTATTACTTGAGTGCTAATGTCCAATAACATGGCAGGTAGTGCCAATGGAGAATCTGAACGGTCGCAAGCTTGTTGAAGCAGGAAATCTTTGTGAAAGGAGAAATGGTAATTCAATTTATCTCTCAACGATATATAATATCTATGATCTTGATAAGAAGTTGAAAGATTTAACTTGGGTTTCTTTGGCAGGGAGAGGAGTTGATCTCAATAGGAACTGGAGTGTAGATTGGGGAAAGAAGGAGAAGGTTCATCATGCTGCCCATTTTCTTCATGCAAATCCTATTACATATAGTTCTTACGCCTGTTTCATGTTTAAGTTGTATCTTCTTTTACATGATGAGGTTTTCCATTCTAATATTTTGTTCGATTATAGGACTATGATCCATATGAAGAGAATCCTGGAATTGCTCCTTTTAGTGAGCCTGAAACCCAAATCATGCGGAAACTTGCCATATCATTTGATCCTCACATATGGGTTAATGTACACTCTGGAATGGAGGTGAGTGGTCCTGAATTGCATGTTAATAGTTCTTCCTTTCCAATTACTGATTTTGCCTTAACTATTGTGCAACCCTTAAGCTATTATTTCGTATGATTGCAGCATTAAGGTACCTTTTTTTGACACTGAAATCTCTAGGAAATATTTAAATTCACTGAAACATTTTTTTTTCACGTAAAATGTTTCATCTATATCACAAAAACACACAATGTCGTAAATAAAGCTGTAGTATGTGCAATCAAGAGAAAACTTTGGATGTCTTATCCTGTATAATATTGCTTTATGCTTTTTGTCTCGTAAGGATAGGTCAGATGTGTTGCCTATATGCTCCAGCTAAATTCTGTTTTATTGGAGCTAACCATTGCTGTAGGTCATTCCAGACCCACTTCTTGCTTTTGATTTAATTCATGATTTCATGTAGGCACTATTTATGCCATATGACCACAAAAACAGAACCCCAGATGGACTGCCATCACAACAAATGAGATTGTTGCTTGAAGAGTTGAACAACCTCCATTGCCACAAGCGTTGCATGATTGGTTCTGGCGGAGGTTCTGTCGGGTTTGTATTCTTATACTTGAAGAAATGATGAATAGCGTCATGGTAGTTATATTAAGCATATAGTATCTACTTATAATAGTCCAAGAATTTGAGGGAGTTCTAGGGATAGGATCACTCCCCACTAAAGCATTTCACATGGGCAACTAGTCATTTTACAGCTTCATTATCTCTCTTTATTTCTTTATTTTTTTTTTTAACGTTGTCTTTGGGAGCTATTTTTGCTCAACTTATCCATCCTGTAGAAGTCGTATGTAGTTTCATTTTTTGGGTTACAAGTAGTTTTTAGTTCATGACAATGACATCATTCCTACAATATCTATTTTTGTACTAGAGCACTCTAGTTCAGTGAGTTGCTATATATGAAACCAAAGGGGTTTTAATGGAAACCTTTCTGTTCTCTATCCAAAAAGTTAAAGCAGAATAAAAAAACTGGACTGTTTGAAAACTGGCTTTTATTGAACTGATCAAAAAACGTTTGTGCCAGAGAAAATCGGATTACACTATTACTTGAATCAGTTTTAGGGTTTATGTTATTATTTTATTATTCAAAATTCTTTGCAAGTGGTGAAATTTGAACTTTGACCTTTTTTTTCTATACTGTAGACCATACCTTTAAGCCAAATGCTTGTTTTGTTTTTTTTACTATACTTCATACTTTATATCAAAACCATGCACTTAATACCGAAATTTCCAATTGGCCGACTGGTTGAACCTGTCATACTGGCAGAATTGCAATCTAAAGCTTCACCTAGTCCAACCTCCTATCTGGTTTCAAAAACATTGTTAAAAGTAAATAAATAAATAAAACTATAATGATAACGATAATAATAACTGTGTTTTGATATATTCACTTGTTCTTCATGCAATCTCATCCCACTAATATATGGATGTTACTTGTTTCAGGTATCTGGCACATGGGACAGCAACAGATTACATGTATGATGTTGTAAGAGTTCCCATGTCATTCACCTTTGAGGTATGTGAATTGCGAACTCTCTTTCCGCAGAATAATTTAAAGCGAATTTATCTCATTAACAGCCACAGCTGCATGTTGGATGACAGATCTATGGAGATAATACAGCCACATTAAAAGACTGCTTTAAAATGTTCAATCCTGTTGACCATACCACCTTCAAGGTATGTTTAACTTGCCTCTGAAATCGGTTTCTTGCTTTTGTTTTCTCTTTCACTTTATTTTTCCAAATATATAATCTCAAATATCTAGAATTTTCTAAACTTCATTTGTTTTCCGAGAGTGGAAACTGTAGTTAATTGATGATTAAATTAGTTTGTTTATTTGCTGTAACAACTAACGAATATTTTATTTGGATTTACAGAGAGTTCTCAATGACTGGTCTGCAGCTTTTTTCACAATATTTAAGCTGGGACCACATCAGATTGATGTCCATTCCAAGGCTGCTGTATCTAGCATGGACAAATGGGTATCCATCGATGAATACTTTGATGGCTACTTAATGGGACGGAGAAACAGATACGGTAAGAAGATGGAGGTTCTTGAGGTTGGAATGCAGGAAATAAGAACATATTTCCGGCTTTTCTTGTTATCCTCAGTACTGTTATTGTTCATGTTCTGTTCTCGAATTTCTAAAACCGGCAGACAAATTGTTTCGGCCATACCTATTTGAACTTTTTTACATAGAATACGAACTCGGGACAACGGGACAATACATTCTTTTGATAAAGATGTATGTTGTGATTCTGTACACGTTAATTAGAGGCCTTTTTTCTTTTGTATGTTGAGTACATTCTTATTAGGTAATGTAGATAGTATTTTTACCATTTTGGGTGTATCACAAAGCTAAACCTCGCGTGTTTGCTGCAATTGGAACTGGAAAGTCCTTTTGTTTGGTAGTAACTTATTTTCTTTTTCTGATATAGAATCATTCTTTTAAGCACCAAAAATCGGGGGTATGAAAATTTTGCGATTGTGGGAAAACGTTAGGCACAAGCTGAAGCGATTGCGTGCATTATTTTTTTTTAATTTTTTTGACAATCCTGACAGCATTTGCAGGCAAATTGACTACCAACGAATACGCATTTTTACGAATATTTCATTTTTGTGGATTCAGATAATCATAGAATTTTGATATTTTAATCACATTTTGTTACGAACTTACAACCTGTGTAAATATTAATCTTCAGATGTTCACTAGTTGAATCTATTATGTAAACATATCCTATCCTAATTCGAAATTCAAAAATTTGGTAAATAATTTAATTAATTTGATTTTAAATAATATCATTTAAATTATATTTTGTTGATGAGAGTGTCTAAATTGATGGAGAGTATGAAATATGTGTAGATAATTAATCAGTGAACACACAATGCAGTTCAAATCATTAACCAAGACATAAATAGTTTTCTCAAAGAAATATGGTACCACTTAGCTAACTCTATGAGTCCTTCAAGTACGCACTCTCTTCACCAGACACTTCCACTCTGTAAACCCTCAAGGCTTTTCACAGAGTCAAGAGACAAAACTTGAATTCTTATCTATGATCGACTGCCCAATGAACATTACTTCAGAGACTTTTCCTGAAAGAGTGGATCCCCTCCCCATTCAATATATATATAAAAGAAACATATTCAGATTTTAAAGTTGCGGACCGAGATAAAAATTTTGCAAAAGTTGCACTCGCTACTATATGCAGGCATCCCGAAGTCGGATTGCAACAAATATTATTTCCACAGATAAAACAGCAGAGGTCAGAGTACATTTTGAATGTTGTTTTTCTTCTATAGAATGTTTCTTGTTTTGTTATATATAATACACAAGCTACAGGCAATCAATCATATTGTTTCTATTTTGAGATGGTGAAAAAAATGTTCAACAAAAATGCAAAGAGAAGAAGAGAAGGGGGGGAGGTGCCATCATGTCATATGTATAATAGTCCTAACGTATGGTAAATGTTCCTCATTCCAAGCTCCGGAATACAACTCGTGGGGTTCAACCACTCCACTGAGTCACACAAGGATGACCCTGGCCAGCATGGCAGTATGAATTGATGGTTCCTGCAAAACAGTTTATGAAGGAAAACAATTTACTGGATATAGCAGAAGATTATCATTTTATTTCCTATAAAGTGACATGGGGTTAAAAAGTACCCACTCACTTCTCAATTAAAGAACACTTTATTGTAGGTTCTTTTAAAAGAAGTAACTTGTGAGCAGAAAACAAGCTTACTTTCACGATGGAATTATACAAAATGTTCATACATCAAAAGATCATGTCTACTAACCTCAAACTGATAACTCAAACAACTATTTGTTCAGTCATGACTTGCTTTAGCCATATGGATTATGGATTGTCAACTATGACTTCACTGCTTGCTTCATGTATCTCAGAGCAGACCGCAACATTGCCCTAGCTTTCCTATCAGGAGTGCAACCAGACAAAATCATCTCTTCATATACAGCTGGGACCTGAATCCAAACCACACAGAGTATCTTTAAATAACAAAACATGGATGTTACAATTGTAAATAGATGATGCATGCAATGCATTACGTTAAGAGCAACTGATGTAGAAGCAGAATTGATCAGACCAATACCACAAATCTGTTTGATCTTTCAACGTTTTTTAGTGGACAGGAAAGCTAGAATAAATGTTGCTATATGCTACAGAAGAGAGGGGAGGGGTGAGGGATAGTCAGATCTCGGTAAGATGCAAGTTTATAGTTGTTTCAGTAGATGGTGACTTACAACCGAGATTCAAATCTCCAATAACTATAATCAAATGACTCAACATAGTCATATAGGGAGAAAGAATACAAAAACAGCAAAAAGCAAAGCTAGCATGCAACTGATCCAAATGGCTATCTATACAAAGGCACAGAAAATATTATTTGTGATGCAGAAAAGCAGAGGGCTAGTATCTCATTCTCATAACAGGAAGGACACGTTATACCTTATGAAACTTGTCAACACGGATAAGAGCTTTCATAAGTGTGGTATATGTGACTACGTCTGGTTTCACACCCTGTATATAAATTGAACCGGATAATAGTGTCATAATTATGACCTAAAAAAATAGTACCAATAACTTCAAGGCAAGCAAATGAAGGTAACAGGGTACTCACGTTTTCCTTCATGTATTGCAACACAGCAAATGCCTCAACATCCCTTCTATCCTCACCAAAAGCATTTATCAATGAATTGAGAGCCAAGAGATTAGGCTTCAAGCCATCTGCTCCCATAACCCTCAATGCATTCATTGCTTGCTCAGATAAACCCTGTTTAAAAGCAAACAAAAGATAATAAAGGTATGCTACAAGCACCTCAACCAATAGAGTTAGCTCTAGCTAAACCTCAAAATTAATGATATGACATGCCAATAGAAAATGCAGTCTTTGTGCCAAGCAGATCACTAGACTAGTACATTTTGTTTTCGTAACAACATAGACCCAAATAAATCCTTCCCAAGCATTTGACTCACTCCTCAAAGGTACACCTGGTACGCTTTGCCCAACAGTTTCCTACTAATCAGGAACCACACACGAGAATTATCAAGATACAGACCATATTGAAGAGGATCCGAACTGTCAACATATTCATATACTATGAACTTATCAACTCATGAAGGCTTTACGAATAGGACACATAACTCTGCCTCCTAGTGGTGGAGAATATAGAAACATGTTTTTATGACCAAGACAGCATCAGCTAACTGTAAAACCATCAAGTTAATTAAAGAATGCATATCATAGCAGTGCATGATCAGGGTTAAGTAGGACACTTTGGCCTAACATGAGAGAATGAGAACTGAAACAATGATAGCATAAGTTACCCTTTGTGCATATGCATTTATCAAGGCATTATACATGGTTGAGGAAGGTTTTAATCCAGCAGACTTCATGAGCTCCAAGCACTCTATGGCATCACTGAACCTCCCAGACTTTCCATAAATATCTACAAGTGTGGTATATGTCACAATATTAGGCAACAAACCTTCACCCTGCATCTTCCCCAACAAGCTCTTAACGTCGTCCCATCTCTCCTGCTCTCCTAATGAATTTATCATAATATTATACGTAGTTGTACATGGTGAATACCCTTTTTCTTTCATTTCCTCAAACAATTGCTCCGCTCTATCATGCCACCCTGCTTTACAATGGCAATCTATTAGCGTATTCCAAGTAACAGCATCTGGCTCGATCCCCTCTGACAACATACGATCAAAGGTGGCCATGGCATGATCAAGACAGTTATACTTCCCAAAAGTATCAATCATCACATTATAAAAATGCCTATCGGGTTGTATCCCATTACTCTTCATTTCCTTCAAAACCTGAAAAGATCTTTGCCACTCTCCTTTGTTTCGATAACTTGCTAAAATCCTACTATAAACAAAAGAATTCGGCTTCACATTATTGGCTTCCATCTCTTTCAATACAATTCTTGCACTCTCCCATCTACCGGCATTGGAATAAGCATCAATTAAAAGACTATATGTATGCTCATCAGGAGAAACCCCACTTCTCTCCATCTCGGATACAACTAATTCTGCATCTTTCAAAGAACCTGATTTCACATACCCTTTAAGAAGCGCATTATAAGCTCTGGTTCTAGGCTTCAGTCCACTTCCTTTCATTTCCTCAAAAACAGCTTCAGCCTCCGCAATCCTCCCACAACAACCTAAGGAATAAATGACCGCCACAAGAGTAGCCGTTTTCGGGCTCAACCCAATTGCTTGCGCCATAGCTAAAAACTTTAGAGCCCGGCTTGGATCATTCGCTTTGGCGAAACCAACGATTATATCATTCAAAAGCTGCCCATCGACCTCAATTCTATCACACTCAATTTCTCCATAAAGCTTCTGTAGAAGAGATGAATCAATCTTGTTGTTCCTGGTAAGCGATTGAATTATCAAGCTGTAATTCACGAAATCAGATTGGTAACCATCTTGACGCATTCTTGACATAAGATTAAGAGCCTTCTCGAGATCGTCGTTGCGGGCACACGCGTTGATTAAGGCGTTATATGTTAAGGGAGTAAGGCTCTGCCTCTGAGAGAGTAAAAACGCTTCGTACAGCTTCTCGGAACGACCAAGCGCGTGGATTAGAATCGAGTAGAGAAGCTCGTAGGAGAAACAAAGGTTGTGTCTCTGAAGCCACGAAACGACAGCGTATGCTAAGTTGATAGAAGAGGCGGAGGACGAAGAAGAAGAGGCACATAGAGATTTCAATAGGGAGTGCCAGAGTGGAGCAGGGACCGCGCGATATGACTCGGCCAACTGGAATTCAATTGGGTCGAGTGAAGTGGGCGAGGCAGAGTCGGAGTCCGAGTCAGACGCCGAGTTGGAGCGGGAGAGGTAATTGAGTAACGGAGTGAAGTCGTAACGGCGCCTGTGAAGAGAAAGAACATCGTTTTCGTCGTCATTTTCATCACCGTACCTGTCTCTATCTCTCTCTTTATCAAATGAGAGAGTGATGGAGGTTTCGGCGGCGGCGGCAGACGTGCAGAGGGATATGTGGTGACTGAAGTGGAGGCGAATGATCGGCGAAGATAGTTGGATGGAAGGGAATCGCACGGGGAGGGGGGGCGGCAGCAAAAGCATTCTTATTTCTGATTCTGTATTTCAGCGTCGTTAGCGTTAGGAATAGAGAGAGTGGAGAAAGCTGCTTTTAGTTTTATCGGTTCTTTTGACGGTTAGTTTTGTGGTGGTGACCGTAGCCAAGCAGATTTTTCATTTTTCTCTTTCAAATAACAAAATTATTTATTTGATGTACAAAGACATGGGCTGCATGGGAACTATAGTAAAATGTGTATAGCCAAATCCAACCCATTAGCCCATTTTGTTATGGGGTACGCCCTCGCTCTCTCTACTCCAACCAGTTTGGATGTTAATTTCACGTTGCTTTTAAAACATTGGTTTTTGAAAATGTTGGTTTAAGGTAGTGTTGTATTATTATTATTACTTTTTTTTTAAAAAATTCAAATTGGGCTTTTATTACTTCCTGGAACCATTAAAAAATGAAATAAGGTCCAAAATGTGTGGCCAAAAACAAGCAAAGATAACCAGACAAATTCCTAAAACAACCTAAAATGGGCCTAATTAAAACCTGACCAGATTATTTGAAATTCAAAAATAAGCAAAGAAAACTCTAGAAGCATTAAAAGATCACCGCAATTCTACCCAATCAAAAATCAAATCAGCAATCCAATCACTTCGTCTATTTAACTTCTTTTGGACGCTACCCCAATACTCAGTCAATTCATTATCTTCTTGGATTTGTCGTTTCAGTGTCCTTGACAGTTCATATGCTTCTTTCCTATCATTACTTTTCTTTTCCTCCCTTCCTTTACAAACACGCCTCGTTTCTTCAGTTTCATGACCTCTATCATTTAGTTCCCCTTTCTCTCTTTTTCAGTTAGATGCTTGGCAAACTCCGGGACTTTTCCTATCAGGTAAAACTCTCTCATTGTTTTTAAGGTTTCTGTGGCCAAAATATGTGCTAGACTGTTCATTTCTCTTAATATATGCTCAAAACAACAATTCTCAATCTTTGTTTGTGTCTGTTGAATATCATGGATAAAAGCCCCTATCATAGATCTGTCTTTCTTCTGTTTTGTGCGTTTCTTAATCATTGTTAACGCGTCCCCTTCAATAACGATTTTCCTCCATCGCATGTCGGCACTGGTACGATCTGCAATGCTACAAGCAATTATCTCGGCCGCGAAAGCAGATGATATTTTTTTTTAGATTAATGAGTGTGATAGCAGTACTAAGCCTTCCCTATCCCTGGCTACAATACCCACTGCCGCTCGGTACGAAATGCTGTCGAATGCTGCATCAAAATTTATCTTGACAAACTGCTCTAATGGGGGTTTCCAACTTCTAGCTTCTAATTGGACTTTTTTTCTTTTTGTTGCTACTTCAGACTCGTCTAATTCAAGAATGTAGTTTCTGATAAATTTTGTTGTTTCTTCTACAGATCGATTGATTCTCTCGTGAACGCCCCTATTTCTTTCACCCCATATGGCCCATAAAGTGCAGCAAAAAAGTCTACATTGTGAAGGAGTGCTCTGCTCAAAAACCCAAGTAAGACATTCCTTAAACCCCATATTTGAAACTTTGAAGAAATCCAGAAGAGATAACTGTTCCCATACTACAAGTGAAACAGGGCACTCTCGGAATAAATGGCTTGTATCCTCTGCTCCTGTTCCGCATCGAGGACAGACTTGGATATTCGACAGTCTTCTATGATGCATGTTGGCCCTTGTAGATAGATAGTTCTACGATATTTTCCATGCTGTGATTTTTATCTTAGAAGGAAGATTGAGAGTCCAGAGTTTTTTGTAAAATTCTTGTAGACTCTTTGTAAGGCATAAGCCCTAGGATCTATTTCATTATATTGTAATAGTTTATAAGCGCTTCGTACCGTGAATTCACCCGAGGGCTCTCTACTCCAAGCCAACACGTCTTCGTCCGATTCCTTTACTAACGGGATGCGCAGAATCGTCTAAGCTATGTAGTCCAGAAAGGTGGATTCTAACTCCCCACTTTTCCATTTTCTGCTTCTATCATCAATTAGATCGGCCACTTTAAAATCGCTTAAATTGTTGACATGAAAAATTAACCTGGAATTATGCAAATCCGGTATCCAAGCGTCGTTTAGAATAGAAATTTCTGTACCTCTTCCCACCTTCCAACAAAGTCCATCCATTAACACGCCCTTGGCTACCCATATGCTTTTCCATGTAAACGAACTGTTATTACCCAAACATGAATTAATGAAATTTGCGTTCGAAAAATATTTAGCTTTTAAAACTTGCTCCACTAATGAATCTGGATTGTTCATAATTCGCCACCCTTGTTTTGCCAGTAGTGCTAAATTAAATTTGGCCAAACTCCTGAAACCCATTCCTCTCTCTTCTTTTGGACAACATAAGTTCTGTCATTGACACCAATGAATACCCTTTTTCCCAAAACTCTTTTGCCACCAGAACCTTGCAATAATTTTTTCGAGGTCACCACAAAAAGAATTAGGTAGAAAAAAAACACGACATAGCATAGGTAAGGATTGCCTGAAGAACTGATTTTATGAAGACCTCCTTTCCACCTTGGGATAAAAACCTGTTACACCAGCCTTTAATTCTGAGTAGAACCTTTTCTTTGAGAGCTTGAAAAGGTTCTTTCTTATGTATACCAACCAAGCTAGGGAGACCTATGTACCTTTCCATATTTGTTGATGCTCTCACTCCCAAAATTCCCACTACTTCCTCTTTATTTTCTTGTGCCGTATTTGTGCTGAAGAAGACCGTGGATTTACTAAAATTTACACACTAACCTGAACAGTCGCCATATTCCTTTAGAATCCCTTTTATCAAACTTGCACCCTTTCTTGTTGCTTCTCCAAAGAGGATACAATCATCTGCAAAAAGAAATGTGTAATTGCTGGTCCACTCCTACTTACTTTTGCTCCTTTTAATCTGCCTTCTTTGTTGGCCATGTTCATTAATGCCGACAATCCTTCACTGCAAAATAAAAAAAGAAAGGGACTTAAAGGGTCCCCCTGTCTCAAACCTCTAGTAGCTTGGAAAGATTCTCCCCTGTTTCCATTGACATTAACCACATAGGATGCTGAAGTGATGCATTTCAGAATTAAATCCACCCAATTCCTATCAAACCCTATTTTTAGCATGATTTCCTTGATAAAACCCCATTCGACCCTGTCGTAAGCTTTACTCATAACTGGCTTGACTGCCATTAACCCCTTATTTCCTATACGCTTTCTACGAAACGTGTGCAGCATCTCATACGCCAATAAGGTGTTTTCAGAGATTAGCCTACCTGGGATAAAGGCACTTTGTGACTTATCAATACACGTCTCCATTACTCCTTGAAGTCTGTTAGCAATTGCCTTTGCCATAATTCTGCAGAGGACCGAACACAACCTGATTGGCCTAAAATTTGATAGATACTAGAGTTCTGGGTTTTTGGTATGAGCACAATATCTGTTGAGTTTAGGTGGCCAAAATCCTGACCATTGTTTAAAATTCCCAAACAAAAGGAAATAACAACTTTTCCGACGATGTGCCAATATTTCTAAAAGAAAATTACTGGGAACCCATCAGGTCCTGGTGCTTTAGTTGGCCCCATTTCTTTTAGAGCTGAAACCACATCTTCTTCTATGAAAGTTGATAATAACGAAGCATTTATGTCAGATGAAATCCTCTTCTCAATGCCTTGGATTAGGTGGAAAGATTCCCCGACTCCTCTAGACATATAAAGGTTCTTGAAACATGATGTAGCTGATTCAACGATCTCACTCTTCTCTGTAGTCTCCCTTCCATCTTCTAACTCTAGTCGAGAAATCATGTTAATTTTTCTACGATTTGAGGCGTATCTATGAAAAAATGTCGAATTTTTATCTCCCGCTTTAAGCCAATTTGCCCTTGCTCTCTATTCCCAGTAGATTTCGTCCCTATCAATTTCCATGTTCAGACGAACCTTTGTGTCGATAATCCTTTCTATAATTCCATCATCTCTATCTTTTGACAACATCATTTCAAGTTCCTCAGTCAATTTTTTCTTTAGGCCCTCCTTCCCCTTTTTTATTGCGCTTTCCCATTCTTTAAGATGTCTTTGTAGAATTCCTAATTTCTCCAAAATTAAGCCGGTAGATGATTCCCATGATGTTTTAATGCATGTCTAGAGGGATTCTTCTG
Organism: Gossypium bickii; assembly: GCA_025503065.1. Classification (NCBI taxonomy): domain Eukaryota; kingdom Viridiplantae; phylum Streptophyta; class Magnoliopsida; order Malvales; family Malvaceae; genus Gossypium; species Gossypium bickii. The sequence continues at coordinate 25,284,967 of CP106715.1, forward strand.
TGATCCACCAAGCCTCAAACTTAAATTGTGGATTTTTGTTAAGAATTCTCTCACTCTTTGTATTAATAAGAAGAGGACAATGATCAGACATCAAGTGTGGGAGATGATAAATAGTACCTGTTGGGAAAAGAAATCTCCATCTCTCATTCGCAACACCTCTGTCGAGTCTTTCCTTGATATTATTTTCTGTAAAATTTCCTCTTTCCCAGGTGAACCAGACCCCCGAATATCCTATGTCTTCAAGTTGGCATTTTTCTAAAACTTCTCTGAATGACTCCATCTTCCTTTCCTCTCTTGGGATCCCTCCACTCTTCTCAGAAGAATACAATATCTCATTAAAATCCCTGTATACTAACCATGGATGAGTTTTATCTTCCCCCAATTTCATTAACAGGTTCCATGAATCTTTTTTGTTGCTGTCATAGGGAGAACCATAAAATCCTGTGAATCTCCATTCTGCATCAATACAACCTTCTTTGACTATAACATCGATATGATTATTTGAGAAGCTTCTTAGAGTAACTGTAAGATCATCCTTCCAAGCTAAACTTAGACCTCCTCGTGTACCATCTTCCTTAATGTCAATCCCATTTGAAAAGACGCAACTTCTCTTCACTTTTTCCATCTGATTCATGTTGATTTTTGTCTCCATTAAGAAGACCATTTGGGGATTCTGCTGCTTAAAGAAATTTCGCAGTCTCCTAGTTGCCCGTGGACTCCCTAACCTACAGATTTTCCAGCTTATGCATTTCATTGCGTCCGGTCGGCTTGCCATTTGGCAACCGTCGATCTCTTAATTTGAAGATTATCCTCACTACCCGTGTCTTCGAGTTCTTCTTCAAAAAAATTTTCTTCACGATCTTATTTTCCTTCTTTCTTCATTCTTTTTAAACCAACATCATCAATTGCTCCACATTGATTCTCCATATTTATTACAGAAGACTTCCTCTTTCGTGCGTCAAAATTTTTTTCCCTCTTCGCTATTGGATGTACTGATTCTAATCTTTTCCATCGAGTCTTCTTTGCAGAGTTTGGTTTATCTGCTTCATTGTAATTTCTCCCTTGAAACAAAACAACTTCCATAGATTTCAATTCTTCTTCCCCTTCATTAAGCTTCCCATCCTCACTATTCAATGTAATTCTGTTCTGCAATAAACCATTCATACAATTCATATCTCCAACGATTTTCCTCTTTGGTGAATGTACCCCATCATCTCCTATATAACAGCACTGAGCCCTTCCAATTTTAAAAAACGCATTAAGTCTGACGCTTTCCTTCCCAACTAAGTTTGATTCTGCTTTTAGAGCCAACGAGAAAGGTGGATCGTTTCTGACTTAATTTTTTCCTGCAGGATCTATCTCTTGACAATCTTCAAGGCCGTGCCCTATTCTTCCGCACCCAAAACAGAATAATGGTAACTTCTCGTACTTAAAGGAAACCCATGACTTTTTAATATTATCTGTAGATACAAAGATACCACGTCTAAAGGGTTTTTGCACATTGAGATTATTTCTAAGACGACATACTTCTCCATTGATTTTAGATCTGAGAACTCCCCCAAAAGAAACCCCTATCGCGTGAAGTAAATCCTTTTTATCAAATTCAGGCGAACAAACTCCTATCTTTAGCCAGAATGGCGATGAATTTAATCTAATCTGAGATCTCTCTACTGGCTAAAATATTCTGTTAAATAAAATCAATTTTTTGCAAAACAACCATGGTCTCCCTTCTAAAATTGTCTCTAAATCTTCTTCCAAATAAAAAATAATTAAGAATAAATTCTGTCTTGCTAACTTGAACTCAAACTTCTTTTTGGTCTTCCAAATACTCTTCACGCGAGCCTTAAGACTTTCTGGATTATAAAACTTTGTTGTCCAGATTGAACAAATCAAAGTTGGCTTTTCACTTGGAGTAACAATTGATCCCTTCACAGACAATTGAACCAATTCTTTAGCAAGGAGGGAGATCTCCTCCCTTTCTTCCTCGTCATCACCATCAATCTCCGCCATCTGAAGCGACAACAGACGCTATTTTCTCTAGGACTCTTTGGAGAGCACTCTTGGCGACTAGGGTTTATATATAAAGAGACTAGCAGGTGTAAGTTTTCAATCTCCTCCTTTAAAAAACTAATTTTTTAAATGATGTTGTGAAG